>OY288266.1:73750464-76150464 GCA_958450335.1 Hibiscus tridactylites | reverse complement strand
TTACCTTTGAAAAATCTCCAACAACAAGCAAGAAGGATGATGGAATAGTGAAATGGAGGAGGGGAGGTTTTGAGTGTCCTTCAAAAACAAGGATGAGGAAGAAGAAGAGCTTTTGGGTTTTTATTTTATTTTATTTGTTTTATCCCACCAAAATCATATTTACCATAATGTCATTAATGAGATGGCTTAAATTCTCATCTCCTAAAACCCATGGGATTGGATTTAGAAGATATGCTCAACATAGATTTTAATTAATTTGAAAATGAAATTGAAAGCCGAAACATTATTTTAATATTATTTTTACCCGACCCCCAAACCCGGGTGTTATAACTCTCCCCCACTTAAGGAATTTCGTCCCCGTAATTACCTGATGGAAACAAGTACAGAAACTGCTCAAGCATATCAGCTTTCCTCTCTCACGTGGCCTCTTCCACACCTCTATGTCTCCACAACACATTGACCAACTCTATGGTCTTGCCACGCAACACCTTGCTATCAGAAGCAAGTATCTCAACTGGTTCTTCATTGTAAGACAAATCCGGATTCAGTTCTATCTCCTCAACGGTCATAACATGAGACAAATCTGATCTATATCTCCTAAGCATCGACACATGGAAGACATCGTGGATCTTCTCTAACTCTGAAGGCAATCTCCAACGGTAAGCTTCTGGCCCAATCTACTCAACTATCTCATACGAACCAATAAACCTCGGACTCAACTTTCCTTTCCGGCCAAATCACATTACCTTCTTCCACGGAGATACTTTCAGAAACACTTTCTCACCCATTGAAAACTCAATCTCTTTTCAATTCAAAACTGCATAAGATTTCTGACGATCGGAAGCTGCTTTCAAACAGTCACAAATCAACTTCACTTTTTCAGTAGTCCCCTTAAGCAAATATAGCATAGGTAACAATTTCTGACCCGTTTCTGCCCAACAGATCGGAGTCCTACATCGCCTACCTTACAAAGCCTCACAAGGAGCCATCTGTATACTAGCCTGATAACTGTTGTTGTAAGCAAACTCAACTAAGGGTAAATGCTTCTCCCAAGAACCTTGGAAGTCAATCACACAGCAACGGAGCATATCCTCTAAAATTTGTATCACTCGCTCTGACTGTTCATCTGACCGCGGATGATAAGAAGTACTCAAATGCAAACGGCTACCTAGGGCACTATGCAAACAACTTTAGAACCTTGATGTGAATCTCAGATCTCTGTCTGATACAATAGACTTCAGAACTCCATGAAGTCTCACAATCTCGCGGATATACAAATTCGCCAACTTGTCTAAAGAAGTTGTGGTGTTCACTGCTAAGAAATGAGCACACTTAGTGAATCTATCAACTATCACCCAAACAGAATTCTTCTTCGAAGGAGACAACGGTAACCTCGACACAAAATCCATAGTCATTCTCTCACAATTCCATTCTAGAATCTTCAAAGGTTGTAACAAACCCGAAGGAACCTGATGTTCTGCCTTTACTCTCTGAAAAACCATGCAACGGTTCACATACTCTGCTACATCCTTCTTCAAACCAACCCAGAAATAATCATTCTTCAAATCTCGGTACATCTTAGTACTACTCGGATGCATCGAAAAAGGCTCCACTTGCAACTCTGTGATCAAACCACCATCATCAGATACACTCAATCTAGCAAACATAGCTCGCAACTCAACTGCAACTTTTCTGCTCAACGCATCGACTACTACATTTGCCTTACCTGGATGGTACTCGATAGTCAAATCATATTCTTTCAACAGTTCAAGCCATCTTCTCTGTCTCAAGTTCAGCTCTCTCTGAGTAAACCGTGCACTTCTCACCATACAAGTAGTGACGCCAAATCTTCAATGCAAACACAACTGCTGCTAACTCAATATCGTGCGTAGGGTAGTTCTTCTCGTTCACCTTCAACTGTCTCGGAGCATAGGCAACCACTCTCCTCTCTTGCATCAGAACACAACCTAAACCTACATAGGAAGCATCGCTATAGATCACGAACTCTTTCCCTGAAACTGGTTGTACTAACACGGGAGCATTCGTCAAAGCCTCTGTTAATTTCTCAAAAGCCTTCTATCTCGCATCTAACCACTCAAACTTAACTCCTTTTTGCAACAATTTAGTCAACGGAGCAGCTACTCTAGAGAAACCATCAACGAATCTCCTATAGTAACCGGCTAGTCCTAGGAAACTTCTAATCTCAGTCACTGACTTAGGTTGTTTCCACTCAACAATGGCTTCAATCTTCGTCGGATCAACACGGATACCTTCAGCTGACACAACATGGCCAAGAAAACAACCTCTCGAATCCAGAACTCACATTTACTAAGCTTAGCATAAAACTGATTACTCATCAGTCTCTGTAAAACAAGTCTCAAGTGCTCATCATGTTCTGCTTCTGATCTCGAGTACACAAGAATGTCATCTATGAAAACAACTACCAATCGGTCTAGATAGTCTCGGAAAACTCTGTTCATCATATCCATGAAAGCTGCTGGTGCATTCGTGAGCCCAAACGACATCATAAGGAACTCATAATGACCATATCTAGTCCTAAAGGTTGTCTTCAAAACATCACACTCCTTCACCTTCAACTGATAGTACCATGATCTCAAATCTATCTTTGAAAACACTGAAGCACCCCTCAACTGATCAAACATGTCACCTATACGAGGCAACATATACTTGTTCTTTATTGTCAACTGGTTCAACTGCCAGTAGTCGATACATATTCTCATACTGCCATCCTTCTTCTTCACAAACAACACGAGAGCACCCCAAGGCGAACTACTAGGCCTAATATAACCACGGTCTAACAACTCATGAAGCTGACTTTTCAACTTTTTAAATTCTTTCGGAGCCATACGATACGGAGCAATAGAAACTGGAGTAGACTCTGAAAGAGTCTCAATCACAAACTCTACATCTCTGTCAGGAGGCAAACCTGGTAAATCTTCTAGAAACAAATCCGGATAATCACAAACTGTTCTGATACCTTTCGGTCTAACCTATCTCATATTCGGATTCATCACATATGCTAAGTAAGCCCCGCAACCGGAATCCATCAACCTATGAGCCTCTAAAGCTGACACAACATTCGACAAGAACTTAACGTTCTCGCCTACTACCACTACCTCGTAGTAATCGAAAAGCTTCAACGAAATTCTCTTTGTCTCAAAATCTACACTAGCTCTGTGCTCAACCAACCAATCCATACCCAAAATAATATCAAAACCATAGAACGGAGCTTTATCATATCAACCGGAAACACATAACCCTGAATCTTCAACGGACACCTCATATACATCCGTCTAACTACAACTGTCTCACCAAAGGAACTAGTCACATGCATCCTTACATATAAGATCTCAACAGGTATGTCTAACTTCTTTGCATGCTCACTCAAAATGTAAGAATGAGTAGAACCCAAATCAACTAAGGAAAGCAAGGACATAGACTGTAACTCAAAATTACCTGCTATCACATCTGTGTCATTCCCTGCCTCTCTTTGTGCGTAGACTCTAGCTGGTCCACCAGCCTCTGGCTGAACTGCCACAACATGAGCAAGATTCCTCGGTGCCTCTATCCTAGGTGCATCAGCCCTCAGATGGAAGTAACCAGGACCGCGCCCATGGCCTCTCTGATAGTCAATCGCTCTCGCAGGAGCCTGCGCTAGATTCGGTGCCTATGCCGCCTGATGCGGACACTCTCTCCTGAAGTGGTCTCTCGATCCACAGTTCCAGCAAGCATGAAAATTACCCCAACACTCTTTTGAATGATGTCTCCCACAACGAGTGCGATCGGGCAAACGCCCTCCAGCTCTATGGCCCTGATGGCCCCTACCATGGTGGCCACCGCCACGCCTATGGTCAAACTGATGTCCACCGCCCGATGCCTCTTGGCATCACCACAATCAAAGTTATTGTGCCTCTTTCCCGAACTGGATCCTCCCGAACGCTTGGTCAGCCCCAATTTATGCTTAATGTCCTTGGCACTAGCGACCAAGACATCAAAATTAGAATAATCTGAAGCCAAGGTGTACCTCTTGACTTCCTCATGAAGTCCATATCTGAACCGATTACAACAGTCCCTCTCAGTAGGAACCAACTCCGGAGCATACTGACTCAAACGGACAAAGCGGATCTCATAATCTGTCACTGAAGTGTCTCTCTGAACAAGAGCCATGAACTCTCGCTTCTTCTCATCTAGATATCTCGACCCTAAATACCTCTTCCTGAAAGAAGTTTCAAAGAAGTTCCAACTGATCTCGGCCTCAGGCACACCGGTAGTAATGGTGACCCACCAAGTGTAGGCATCACCCTGAAGCAACGAAACTACACAGCTCAACTTACGAGCTCCAACACATCCCCTCTGATCTAAAATACGGACTATCTTCTCTAGCCACAACTCTGATCTCTCAGGTGTAGATCCTCTGAACTCCTCTGCTCCTAGACTACGAAGCCTCTCTAACGGTAAGCTAGCATCATCACCTCTCGGCTGAGTTGCAGCCTGAGCTCCGGCAACTGCAGCCTGGAACGCTCCCGCTATAGCTTGGACTAGCGGAGCCATATCTATCCCCGCAGGACCTTGGCCACCCTGGCCAACCTGAGGTCCCACTCCCTCAGCTCCAACCTCGCCTCCCACTTCAGGCTGAGAAGATGGTGGAGCTCCAACTCCAACAGTAGGCTTTCCCACATGAGCCTCTACTCAAGCCACCGGCTCATTAATAGGAGCCGCAACACGGGGTTCCTGACGAACCATCCTCGGTCTACCTCTAGGCCTTGACATACGCGCTCACAGATAATAACTACAACATAACAACAACATAAAAGATAGGGTTAGCAAGGGCAAGGGTCCAAGTGGCTCAAGTATGTTTCCCTCACTTAAAAATCCTTTTTCTGATGTAATAGAAGCAATGAGACTCTACTCGACATGCTTCAAAATACATACATACACGGTCAAACAAGCATACATCAAAGCATACTTGATAAACAAGAAAACATGCTTACATGGCAATGAAATATCGCGCAATTGCAATACAAGAAATTAACTTACCTCACTTACCTACCCAAGGTCTCGGAAACTTTAGGCTCTGATACCAACAAGTGTAACCCTCTCATCCCGGTCCGGACGACTGACCGGTCTGAGTGGGCTAAACGGGGATAACCGAGGCGAAACCCGTTAATGCTCCACTTCGGTTAACAACCCGGGAAAAACTTTTCATTTATTATTATCTTGTCTAGATGCATTAATATGTCCTATGTGAAAAGACAACAGCGGAAGCAACAAGCGAGGTGAACGAAAAAACAGCCAACTAAAAACAACCCATTTTAACTTAAACTACAGGCCGTATTGATACGCCCAATGAGTGTATCGATACGCCTTGACTAGATCAACTGGCCAAAGTCAACCCGAGGAGACAGTCTTGAAACGGTGGTGGACCGTATCGATACGCCCTCAACGGTCAACTTCTCGTGGTCAACACTACGAAGACCGTTTCAAAACGCTTGGGACCGTTTCGATACCCTCAATTTCTTGTCAAAATCTCAGATTTCCAGTAGCAAAATTGTATCGAAACGCCTCTTCTACGTATCGGAACACCTTGCCAGTAACAAGAGGATCGTATCAAAACGAGCACAACCGTTTCGATACGCCTGCTGTGAACAGACAGGTTTTAGCTGGTTTATGGCACAAGGCTGCCTCAAAACTCCAACTAAGACCTCCCACAACCAACATACATTAACTCTAGATGCAAGGCACCCTATAACAAGCATGCTTAACACACAACATACTTAAAAGGCCATACATTGAAAGGAACAACAATTCAACAAAGGATTCATACATAGCATTTAAAGGATTTCATGCCTTAGAGCCAACATTCACAAACATTCAAGGTAAGTAATAAAGCATGGTTTACAAATCAAGACATGGCATCCACAAGCCATACCATAACATCAACAAGGAGTCTAACATGCTCCTAACACATAACAACAACATAACCAAAAGTTCAAATCCCATTGCTTGTCTATTACATCCATAACTTAAATAGTTCATACTTGAGGATAGCAAAAGCTGAACTAGCACACTTGGAGGCCCTCTTCTTGCACTAGCAACCCACGAACTACGAATCTGCATTGTCGGACAAAAGAGAGCGTAAGCATGAAGCTTAGTGAGAGTAAGCTCATAAAACAATCCTCGACAATGCAGGGTCCAAGCACGAGCATACATGAGTTCTTACCTTTGAAACCACAAGAGTCAAATGTGAATGATGCATGAACACATTATCAATATCATGCCATGCTCAACAAGTCCATAAACACAACATATGGAACACATATATCAATGTAATATCAAACACATTCCCAATCCGTATTGGCACCTAACTATGACCCGAATACGCGGATAACTGTTGGAACTCACATCCAACAACTCAACATTTACCTTACGATGGGATTACACTCATCACCGTTTCATGCGGAGGGGATTCCACCTATCCTCACGCCTTGTCGATGGGATTCCACTCGTCACCGACTAACATATATATAAGAATATTTCTGGGCAAACCCGTACTCCATCTTTATGACTACCATCACCAAGACCACGCGCACATTTTGACTCTCGTGTGCACACTAAACATCCTAATGATCGTTCATTGTACCCAAGCATACTAGTGCCAATACTAACACAATTCATAACCTTTCACAACACCATTCATATCAACTTCCGTGCTTAGCACGTACTCACCATGACTTACCGTCATGCACAAACCACATTCCAAACCACATGCATATGACAATGCATCAATACCATGCCTCAACACACATGTATAACACCACATACATAATCATATTAATCACAATTAATATGAGACAAGAGGCATAACAAACAATTAGGAGTTCAACCAATGGTCTCCTATGCTAAGCTTGAGATTAGGCTACCACCCTAATCCCAACTCTAGGTGGGTTTACCAAGCCCAACCTAGGTCCACATGCTTGAAGCAACACTTGAAAACCATTTAAACAGAGTTGAAAACATTAACCATTCACCGACTAATCCAAGCTCAACAACTCTAGCAGATCATGCTCCCAACGATTCCAGATTCGTTCTCGAGGCTTCACCAATACAATTCCCTGCTTCTAAACTTCCCAACACAATCAAAATAACCACAATTCAGTCCACAAATCAATGTAGCAAATCCGGAACACAAACAAAGCACAAAACACAAGGATTCAAGTTAAAGACAATCCCAAAACTTTCATTTTCGAGCAGCCCACTTGCACAGCCAAAAACTATTGATTCAAACCTCTTTAACGCTCCCAAAAGCTTCCAAAACAACCCTTAACTATCACAGTAACTTCATCCCTCAAGATTTCACCCAAAACAGCCCCAAAACCAACCTTTAAACTCTCCTAAAACATCCCTAAAACCCAAATTCGTGAATCTTTGTAAAACCATGTAAAAATAAAGTATGTTGGACCTTTTAGATGGCAAACAACTTATATAACATCAACAAATCAAAATCTTAAGTTAAAGTTGATAAAGATGACATTTTTAATCTAAAACCCAAAACCTCAAAATGCAAAAACCATGAGCTTTTATGAAAATAAAGGTATAAACTTGTAGAGGAAAGAGGGGACAAGTAAAAAATGAGTTTACCTTTGAAAAATCTCCAACAACAAGCAAGAAGGATGACAGAATAGTGAAATGGAGGAGGGAAGGTTTTGAGTGTCGTTCAAAAACAAGGATGAGGAAGAAGAAGAGCTTTTGGGTGTTTTTATTTTTTTTTATCCCACCAAATTATATTTACCATAATGCCATTAATGAGATGGCTTAAATTCACATCTCCTAAAACCCATGGGATTGGATTTAGAAGATATGCCCAACATAGATTTTAATTATTTTGAAAATGAAGCCAAAACCCGAAACATTATTTTAATATTATTTTCACCTGACCCTCAAACACGGGTGTTACAATCCCAAACCTCAAAATCGAGAGTTTTGATGAAATACTTCATGACGTTGCTCAATTGAGAGTATGTTTCTCCTTCGAAGAGTGGAGGACACGAGATAGAGCGGCCTTCTTCAACTCTTGCCATTTTTCTTGATCGGTGAACTTCAAGAAAATGATCTTTACTCTTGAATGTTAGTCCTTTGATGGAGACAAGGCTCTGATACCAATTGAAAGGCTTTTAGCACGCTCGAATCGATCTTTCAAAACCGTCAAGAGAGTTGAATTTAACTCTCGAAAGAACTGGCTAAAACTGATAAAAATGATAGACAGTTCGCACGATAATTTTAGAGTGGTTCGACTTTCTAACCAAAGTTTACATCCACTACCTTAGCACACCGCTAAGGATTTCTAATTCACTACTATGAATTTTTCCTTTTGAGGCCAAAGGGATAACCTTACAACCCTATCTTTTCAATGTCTAAGATAGAACCACTCTAGTTTTTACTTGGGGCTAAACTAGAACCTCTCCCTTTTACAAGGTGTTTGGGAAAAAAGTACCTCACAAGGTGTGTGTTTACACAATTGAGCTCACAAGAAAGAGTGAAGGATAAAAACAATAAAATCACTCTCTACAAATATTTACAAGAGAAATAAAGAAAATAAAGACTTAAACTCAATTTCTCTTGAGCATTAAGCTTGGATGTGGTCTCTAAACTTCTTCAAGTTTCCTTGTGGTGTTTATATAGTGTGGAATGAGTTTCTAGCTGTTTATGGCCGTGGGGATGCAAAATAGCCGTTACTTACAGAAAATTTTAGCATTTATAACTAAATGGATCGATCATTTTCAAAAAAAAAATATGATTGTTACACCAAATGGATCGATTCCTTAAAACCATGGGATCAATCCTTTTGCACTTGGTGGCTAGAATAAAAAGATTGAGGCATTTTGTCTACAAAGGGATCGATCTCTTTATTTAGGGGATCAATCCTTTTTGCCTTGAGGTCTGGAAATGACCTTTTTAAAGTGAAAAAATGTATCATATTCATTTTGAAGAAGTTCGGCTAAGTTGGAAAACATTCCTAACAAAATTTTCAAGTTTGTTTAGACTTTGAATTATTTTTGAAATAATTGAACAAGTCCAAAATATTTTTCACTTAATTTGTTATATCAAAATGTTAGTTCAACAATATGGAAAAGATCATCCACAAGTTTGTGTTGGGTGGTAGTAATGGAAATCATGACATGTCGCTTGTTAGGTGGGATCATATGACTAAACCTTTGGATGATGGTGTCATGGGTTTTAAGAATTTACACCAGCATAACAAGGCTTTTATTATGAATTGGGTTACGAATCAAGATAAACTATGGGTTTGTGCGATGAAGGCCAAGTATGGGTGGGATGATATGTTACCTCTTTCTCTTCGTAGTGGAAACATGTCTCAAATGTGGACTGGCATTTTTGTTATGTTGGAGAATATAAAGGAGAGCATTTGCTGGCATATCCTAAATGGTAGAAGTACTAAATTTTGGTATGATCACTGGTTGGGGCCTGAGAGTCGCTTGATTTGTTTCTTATACAACATCTTCACCCCTCCCACGATGGTTTGCATTATGGTAGATGGAAATGGGATGTGGGATTGGACTCGATTGAAGCATATGCTTCCTACACATGTCCTACATAAAATTGTTATTGTCCCACCTCCGAGGGATAGTCTGGGCGCTAGTATCCCTGGGTGGCAATATGAGCAGAACAACTGTATATCTACCATGTCCGCTTATACCTCTCTTGATTCTGAATTGGTGACGCCTCGTACGTTTGAGTGGAAAAAGGTTCGGTTGCTGTAGTTACCGCCGTGTGTTAAAGTTTTTCTTTGTCTTGCTATTTAGAACCATTTTCTCACAAATGAGAAACGAGTGAGGAGACACCTTGCCAATTCAGGTGATTGCTCTATCCGCCTCAAAAGGTTGGAAATTATTGATCATATTTTGCAGCATCGTCTAGTGGCCGTTAGTTTATGGGATCAAGTTATTAATCCAAATAGATTACATGACTTTCTTGTAACCCCCTAAGCCCAGCCTGGACGCTTGACCAGAACTACGAAGATTACACGGGGAAAACCAAAGTCAACCCGAAAGTCAACCTTGATTAACGACCCTTTTTTTCTTTTTATCTTTTCTAGATGCTCATTATTAGCATATATGATTAGCAAAACATTTCAGCGGAAACGACACAGCAAACGGAGCTCAAACAGGGATTCAATTGCATAGAAACATCTTTTAGGGACTAAAATGTAAATTTCCAGATATATAAGGACCACATAAGTTTTTATGTTACCAATCCATAATTAATCATATAACATGCCACCAGGTCAAATTTCATCTCAAACGGGTCATTCAAACTCATTAATTTAAGCAACCAAAAATCAGGGACCAAAATGTAAGAAACAGAAACCTAAAACAGTTCAAAATTCAAACTCAACGGTCAGTCATTTCGATACGGATGGCCCTGTACCAAAAACGGTCGTTTCAAAATATGGTTGACCATTTCGATACTCGGGTGTGTTTCGATACCCGTATCGGAACACCCCTTTGTAGTATCAAAACCGTTTCGATACGCCCCTACCCGTTCCGAAACCTCTTAGCCATTTCAGGCCTCTGTTCCGAAACAGAGAAGTGAGTTCCAATACGCATTGCCCCGCAACAGCAAATTTTGCTGGTTTTTCACATCTCTTCCCATTCGAAAAATTCCCGAAACATATCATAACATGCATACAACATTGGTACGTACCAACAATCATCAATTTGTGGTATTAGCTACGACATGGCATCCATCATGCAAACATAGATACAAAAGGCATGCTTCCTAGTCCACCAAAACCATAACAAGCTAAAATCAACAATCACATCCAAAACAAACCATAATGACCATTCACAGCTCAAAAATAAACCACCAAACATGCTCAAAGTAAAGGAAAACATCATCAACCATTCAAAAGTATAAATCCCACCCATTGCCTCTTATTACACCAAAATAAAGCCACATACTTTGCAAGGTTAAAAGTTGGATTCCTCTTGCTTACTTGCTGCCTTGAAAGCCTAGTTTTCTGCATTGATGAAACAAGAGAGCGTAAGCACAAAACTTAGTGAGGATTGCTAACAACATTCATCAATGCATGTTACAAAACTTGTAAAACCACCACTTTACAACACATGTAATGCCCTGGGTTTAGGGGTCGAATGTTACACGGATGAATCGATGTTGAGTCGTGGGCTCGTTTTAAATTAAATTGGGCTTTGGTTTTATTCTAAAAGGGATGTGGCTTATTAAGGGCAATTTAGTAATTTTAAAAATAAAGGAAAATGAGATGAGAAGAAAAGCTTTCTTTGAAACATTTCACCATCTTCTTCCTTCAACCCCTCTTTTAACGTTAAAACCTTCCTAAAAACCTCAATCACTATTCCATTCGATTCCTTCACCATTTCAAGTGTTTTCATCAAGGTAAGACCACTTTTGACTTGTCCTCTTCATTCCTAACACATTGATGGTTTTAATTTTTGAAAAACACCATTTTTGAGATTTTCTAGTTTTCAAGATTTTAAAGAAAATGAAGAAGCTTTAGTGTGTTTTAGTTGGATTTTTGTTTTGTAAAGCTTATTTATGTTGAACTCTTGCCCTTAGATGCAATATATTTCAAAATGGAGAGGTTTTAACTAGAATCCCGAAATGGGTCTTGTGGGTGTTTTAAAAGGAGTGAAAATTAGTGTTTTTGGTATGGTTTTGTGAAAGGGAGTTGGGCTGGGGTTATAGTGATACTAGGAGGTGGCTTTGAAGGTGTTTAAATGTGTTTTGAGTGTTGAAATCATTTGTTCTCGGCTGGGCTATTGAGGAGTACGATAATGGGGATTGTTGGTGTTGGCTTTGGTTTGAAATTGTGAGAAATTAGCTTGTAATTGTAGTTTGGGTTGTGGCAGTGTTTTTTGATATTTTGGCTGAACAATATATTGTTTTTGATTGGTTAGAATCAAGGGAAATAGTCGGAGAGGCTTCGGGCACTAATCTGGGGAATTTGGAGACTTGAGATTGGTGTTCGGCTTTCGTCTAGGTTGCATCGGTGAGTGGAAATGTTTTGAACTTGTTGTTCTTTTGAAATGGGTTCTTGGGGGTTTGGGTGGAGCCTTGTGGGCTAACCTAAACCCAAGTGTAAGTTTACTAATCCTACCATGATGGTTAAGTGATAATGTATGATTAATTGTTGTGGTATCATATGCATTGTGGATTGCTTTTACTTCTGTTTGTTGTTGTGTAGTCGTTGTTGGTGTCCAGCCTCACATTATGGTTGTGTAACTACGGTGATGTGTAGTCCCACCGGTAGTGGCTAGTAGAAGAGTACTTTGATGTGTAGTCCCATCGAAAAACGACTAGTCGAAACGGTGATGTGTAGTCCCACCGTGTTTTGGGTTGTGCTTGTGCAAACCTTGTAATTATGTTGTCGAGGGGGGGTGCTTGTGGGGGGTGTGTGCCACGACGAAACAAGGAAATGAAAGGTTGCTTTGCGTTGGATGCTCTTTACCCTCCCCACAATGAGGGCTTTGTTGTCTTGGGGAGCGTTGAAGCTTGCTTCTTCTCCAGAGTTTTCTTGGTCATCAATACGACCTGTCCTTAATAGAACCGATCTGATTCTCTGAACAACGAAATTTTGTACTTCTGTCGGATCCTCCTTATCTCGTGATCGAGCTTGTATAGGTAGATGTTGCCTGGTAGGGGCGATAGTAGTACACTGTGTTGGACGGAGTAAGGGCCCTTCTCACCTCCTACGAGTCGTCCAGCGGAAAAAACTTTCTAAATGGGGTAAAAGAACTTGGAATCGTTGATCTCCTCCTTAAAGATTGGGATGAGTCGATGTTGGTCGATGGTGTGAAAACACTTCCTGATGTCGAATTCTAAAAACCAGTGAGAGATTCCCCACTCTTCTTTGATCGGTATTAGGACCGAGTGGCAGCCTCGACCCGAGCGGAAGTGCGATGTGTCTGGAAACTCGGGTGCCTCATTTAGTGCATATGAATGGTTTACTTATCCTTTAAGAAATGTGTTTTAAAAACTACATTGTTGATGAGTTTTTAGAGCTTCGCTCACTAAGCTGTCAAGCTTACGCTCTCATTTTTCCAACATGTAGATCGTTAGAGTTCAGAAGGCAAGTGGGAAAGGGAGGAGCTTTTTGGAGTTCTCGAGTAGCTCAAGTATGCTTTAAGTATTTGTAATAATGCCTAGACAATGGGGGTGTAGACTTGTATGGAGTTGGTGTTCAAGCTCCTTAGTTTGGTTTGTTGTTGTTCCAACATGTTTATTTTGATGATGCTATGAGTTTTGTATGAGCGTTGATAGACTCATATATGCTTAGTTTTGATGTTGATTTTACTTGAATGCTTGTGTGTTGAAGGCCTATAGCCATGTATTACCATGAATGCTTATATGTTTGTTTAAAGCACGTGAAACCTTATTATGAAAGGTCTATGTGTGTGTTATTGCCTTTGAATGAAATGGTGAAGTCGTGTATGTTTTTATGCAAGTTCCTACCTAATTGCATATCTTGTGTTGGATGTCATGTTTGTTCGGTTGTGTTGAATTTCATGATATGTTTTGGTTGCTAAATGATTTATGAGTGTTGGTATGTTGTTAGACGAGTCGTAAAATGCATCTACAGTTGAGTCTTAGGTTGTTTTACAGCTAAATTGAGTCTTGCAGTGCAGGGCGTATCGGTACGCCCAAGGGCCGTAACGATACAGTCCTACACTTTGGAGCTCAGTTTAAGCCTAGCGTACCGGTACACGGGGGTGTATCAATACGCCAAAAGCTCTCTGGAAATCTGAGAAATTGTTGAGATTTTGGCGTATCAGTACGGGTCTATGGTGTATCGGTACGGTCTTTTATCGTTGACCATGAGAAGTTGACCAATAAGGGCGTATCGGTACGGTCAACCAGTGTACCGATACGGTCTCCCTAAGTTGACTATAGGCTGTTGACCGAGTCAAGGCGTATCGATACGGTCTCTCAGCGTATCGATACGTCCTGTTGTAAAGAGTAAAAATGGGCTGATTAAATTGATTGTTTGGTATGCTTTGAATCGTATCATCGTCTTTCCGCTGCCGTATCTCACATAGGATATATTTAAGCATTTAGACAAGATAATATTTGAAAGAATTTTCTAGGGTTGCTAACCGAGTTGTGGCTTTAATGGTTTTCCCCGTATGACCTACTCGGACCGGTCAATCGTTTAGACCGGGACGAGGGGGTTACATTTGGTGGTATCAGAGCTTGAGGTTTTTGAGACCTCGGGTAGGTAAGTGAGGTAAGTTTGATGTGTTATGTGTTGCTATGTCTCGGTGAGTGTTTTACATGTATGCTTGAAGTTTGCTTGCTAGTACGGTGTTTGAAAGCATGTTTCAATGGCCTTGTTGTTGGTTAAGGGTTAGTCAAATGTCCTCATTGTTAGGTGTTGTTGTCAAAAAATGGTTTTTGGTTAAACGATCTTGAGAACCTAAGTCCTTGTCCTTTTGTTGACCTAATGTTTTTCTTGTATGTTGTGTGTTTGTTGTTTTAGATTCTATCTCAATATGGTGAGACCGAGGGGGCGACCTAGAGCAGGTGACTAGGCACCCGAGGGTGAGCCTTTTGTTCCTCCTGCTCCCGGTGGTATTGGAGTGGGTGGCGAAGGTATTGTGCCTCGGGTTGGTGCGCAAGTCGGAGGTGATGGTAATGAGCCTCAGGCCGGTGCTAACGATGGAGATGTTGGGGCTCAGGCGGGTTAGGGTCCAGCGGGTGCAGACATGACCCATTTGATTCAGACCATAGCCGGAGCTTTTCAGATAGCTTTGGCTGGTATGCTAGCTGCAGCACCACCTCAGGGTGCGGGGACAGGTCTACCCTTAGAGAGGCTTCGTAACTTGGGAGCAGTTGAGTTCTGTGGGTTGACTCCCGAGGGTTCAGAGGCGTGGCTTAAGAGTACTACACGCATCTTGGGTCAGATGGAGTGCTCAGACGCCCGTAAGTTGGGTTGCATTGTCTCCTTGCTTCAGGGGGACGCATATACTTGGTGGACCATCGTTACATCAGGTATGGCTGAAGAGGATATCACATGGGAGTTCTTCAGAAATGCCTTCAAGAGGAAGTATCTCGGAGTTCGATATTTGGATGAAAAGAAGAGGGAGTTTATGGATTAGGTTCAGGGTAATAGGATCGTGTCCAAGTACGAGGTTCAGTTTGTGAGATTGAGCCAATATGCACCTGAGTTGGTTCCTAGTGAGAGGGAACGGTGTGAGCGCTTCCGGTATGGGTTGACTAGAGATGTGAAGACCTACATACTTGCCTCTGACTATACCGAGTTTGATGTCTTGGTCTCTCGGGCCAAGGATATAGAGCAGAACTTAGGCTCCAGTACACGTGTTAGTAGGTCCGACTCCGGAAAGAGACACGCGAATTGGGATAGAGACCATGCCAAGAGGCATAGGGATAAGAGGTATCATCTCGATACGAGGAATAGGGGTGGTAACTATGGTCAGGGCCGCCAGGGCCAAAGAGCTGTTGTACACATTGTGGAGTGCACTAGGTGCGGGAGACGCCACCAGGGCGAGTGTATAGGTATCTACGGGGCGTGTTGGAACAGTAGCTCCCGAGACCATTTGAGGCGTGACTGTCCACACCCAGCTAGGGGCGAACCGGATCCAGCTAGGGTTTTGAGCATCAAAGAGGCCGTGGGCGCGGTCGTGGAAACTTTCAACCGAGGAATGAGGGTCAGAGGAACTTAGCTCACGTAGTGGCAGTTCAGCCCAAGGGTGGAGGACCGGCTAGGGTGTATGCACAACGAGAGGCTGGGAATGACACGAATGTCATCGCAGGTAATTTCTCGTTACAGTCCTTGAGTTTTCTTTCTTTGATAGATTCGGGGTCGACACATTCATACATTTTGGGTGAGCATGCAAGGTCTTTAGGGTTACCATGTGAGTGGTTAGAGGTAGGTGTAAATGTTACTAGCTCTTTTGGTGATACAATGGTAGTTAGGAAAATGTATAGGAGGTGTCCCTTGATGGTTCAGGGCCACGTTTTTCCGGTTGACTTCGAGACCAAGAGAGTCTCCTTGAGGCTTACAGACGACTTTGAGGTTGTGGTAGTTGGTGATAACGTTAGGTTCTTGTCCAATGTTGTTTCTGCTTTGGAAGTTTAGAAGTTGTTGAATTCGGGTTGTCAGGCTTATTTGGCTTATGTAATGAATCCGAATAGGAGTGAGATTAGACCACAAGACATCAAGACAGTTTGTGATTTTCCGAGTTTTTCTTCAGGAAGAGTTATCGGGTTTGCCTCCAGATAGAGCAGTTGAGTTTGCTATTGAGACGTATTTTGATTCTGCACCAGTGTCTATTGCTCCATATAGAATGGCACCGAAAGAGTTGAAAGAGTTGAAGACACAGCTTCAGGAGTTGTCCGATAGAGGTTTCATTAAGCCTAGTATTTCTCCGTGGGGCGCTCCGGTGTTGTTTGTGAAGAAGAAGGACGGTAGCATGAGGATGTGTATAGATTATAGGTAGTTGAACAAAGTGACAGTGAAGAACAAGTACCCTTTGCCTAGGATAGATGACTTGCTTGATCAGTTGAGAGGTGCTTCAGTGTTTTCGAAGATTGATCTGAGGTTCGGGTACTATCAGTTGAAGGTAAAGGATGTGAACATACCGAAGACAGCTTTCCGTACACGTTATGGGCACTATGAGTTCTTGGTGATGCCTTTTGGATTGACTAACGCCCCAACAGCTTTCATGGATATGATGAACCGTGTGTTTCATGAGTTCTTAGACAGATTTGTGGTAGTGTTCATAGATGACATCTTAGTGTACTCTAGGACCAAAGAAGAGCATGATGAGCATTTGTGGTTAGTGCTTCAGACCTTGCTTAAGAATTAGTTGTATGCCAAGCTAAGCAAATGTGAGTTTTGGATTAGGGAGATAGTCTTCCTAGGTCACGTGATCTCGGCTAAGGGGATTTGTGTGGATCCCAAGAAGATTGAAGCCATAGTGAGTTGGAAACAACCAAAGATAGTGACATAAATCCACGGTTTCCTAGGTTTAGCGGGATATTATAGAAGATTTGTTGAGGGATTTTCTGGGATAGCGGCTCCTTTGACTAAATTGTTTCAGAAGAATGTCCCATATGAGTGGTCAGATGCATGGCAACAAGCATTTGAGAAGTTGAAGAAAGCCTTGACCGAAGCTCCTATCTTGATTCAACCTAAACCGGGGAGAGAATTTGTGATTTATAGTGATGCATCGTACGTAGGTTTAGGTTGTGTGCTTATACAAGAAGGTAAGGTGGTAGCATATGCTTCAAGAAAGTTGAAGGTTCACGAGAAGAACTATCCCACCCATGACATAGAGTTAGCCGCAATAGTGTTTGCTTTGAAGATCTGGAGACACCACCTTTATGGTGAGAAGTGCATTGTTTTTACCGACCACAAGAGTTTGAAGTACTTGATGTCTTAGAGGGAGTTGAACCTTAGACAACATAGGTGGTTAGAGCTTCTTAAGGACTATGACCTTACGATAGAGTACCATCCGGGTAAGGCAAACGTAGTGGCTGGTGCTTTGAGTAGAAAAGTGGCAGTTGAGTTGTGAGCTATGTTTGCGAGATTGAGTGTGTCCAAAGATGGTGGTTTGATAACCGAGCTTTAGGTTAAGCCTTCGTTAGTTCAGTTGATTCGAGAGAGACAGTTGCAAGATGAGTCCTTGGCACCTCACGTGCAAGATATAGCCGAGGATAGGCCTACCGATTTTTGTTTTGGTGAGAATGGGATCTTATGTTGCAAGGATAGGATAGTTGTTCCGGAGGATTCCGAATTGAGACATGTTATCCTGAATGAAGCTCATAATAGTCCTTTTGCTATGCATCCGGGTAGCACGAAGATGTATCGTGGGTTAAAGGAAGAGTACTATTGGGTTGGGTTGAAGAAGGTTGTGGCCGAGATTGTGAGTAAGTGCATGGTATGTCAGAGAGTCAAGGCCGAGCATCAGTTTCCTTCAGGGTTGCTACAGCCGTTGAAAATTCCAGAATGGAAGTGGGAACGTATCACCATGGACTTTGTGTCGGGTTTACCGTTGGCTCTTTCGAAGAAGAATTCCGTGTGGGTGATAGTAGATAGATTTACTAAGTGTGCTCACTTCATACCTATTCATACCACATATACCTTATATAAGTTGGCCGATCTGTATATCTGTGAGATAGTGAGACTGCACGCGGTACCGAAATCGATTGTGTCAGACCGAGATCCGAGGTTTACAACTAGATTTTGGGAGTGTTTGCATCGTGCCTTGGGTACATGGTTGAACTTCAGTACTTCGTATCATTCGCAGTCAGATGGTCAGTTAGAGAGGGTGATTCAGGTGTTGGAGGACATGTTGAGGTGTTGTATCATTGATTTTCAGGGTTCATGGGAGAAACATCTACCGTTAGTAGAGTTTTCATACAACAACAGTTATCAGGCTAGTATTCAGATGGCACCGTATGAAGCTCTGTATGGTAGGAGGTGTAGGACTCTGATTTGTTGGGCCGAATCCAGACAAAAGCTTGTACTGATGCCCGATTTGCTCAAGGGCACTACCGAGAAGGTAAAGTTGATATGTGATCGTTTGAAGAGAGCTTCAGACCGAAAGAAGTCATATACCGACTTAAAGAGAAAAGAGATAGAGTATGATGTGGGTGAGAAAGTGTTTTTGAAAGTCTCACCTTGGAAGAAGGTGATGAGGTTTGGTAGGAAGGGTAAGTTAAGCCCGAGATTCATTGGACCTTATGAGGTAGTTGAGAGGGTTGGTCCCGTTGCGTATAGATTGAGACTCCCGACTAAGTTAGAGAAAATTCACGATGTGTTCCATGTTTCGATGCTCCGAAAGTATAGATCAGATTCGTCACACGTAACGCCAGTGGAAGAGATAGAGTTGAACCCCGATTTGTCCTATGACGAAAAGCCGGTTTAGATTCTTGCTACGGACAAGAAAGTATTGCGTGGAAGGTCTATCGAGTTAGTCAAGGTCTTGTGGAGACACCGAGGCGTAGATGAAGCTACTTGGGAGACAAAGGAGGACATGGATAAACAGTTTCCGTACCTCTTTCCGTCAGGTAATTTCGAGGACGAAATTCCTTAAGTGGGGGAGAGTTGTAATGCCCCCGGTTTAGGGGTCGAATGTTACACGGATGAATCGGGTTTAAGTCATGGGCTCATTTGAAATTAAATTGGGCTTTTGTTTTATTCTAAAAGGGATGTGGCTCATTAAAGGCAATTTAGTAATTTTAAAAATAAAGGAAAATGAGATGAGAAGAAGAGCTTTCTTTGAAACATTTCACCATCTTCTTCCTTCAACCCCTCTTTTAACGTTAAAACCTCCCTAAAAACCTCAATCACTATTCCATTCGATTCCTTCACCATTTCAAGTGTTTTCATCAAGGTAAGACCACTTTTGACTTGTCCTCTTCATTCCTAACACATTGATGGTTTTAATTTTTGAAAAACGTCAGTTTTGAGATTTTCTAGTTTTCAAGATTTTAAAGAAAATGAAGAAGCTTTAGTGTGTTTTAGTTGGATTTTCGTTTTGTAAAGCTTATTTATGTTGAACTTTTGACCTTAGATGTAATATATTTCAAAATTGAGAGGTTTTAACTAAAATCCCGAAATGGGTCTTGTGGGTGTTTTAAAAGGGGTGAAAATTAGTGTTTTTGGCGTGGTTTTGTGATAGGGAGTTGGGTTGGGGTTATAGTGATACTAGGAGGTGGCTTTGAAGGTGTTTAGAAGTGTTTTGAGTGTTAAAATCATTGGTTCTCGGCTAAGCTATTGCGGAGTACGAAAATGGGGATTGTTGGTGTTGGCTTTGGTTTGAAATTGTGAGAAATTACCTTGTAACTGTAGTTTGGAGTTGTGGCAGTGTTTTGTGATGTTTTGGCTGAGCAATGTGTTTTTTGATTGGTTAGAATCAAGGGAAACCGTCAGAGAGGCTTCAGGCACTAATCTGGAGATTTTGGAGACTTGAGATTGGTGTTCGACTTCCGTCTGGGTTTCATCGGTGAGTGGAAATGTTTTGAACTTGTTGTGCTTTCGAAATGGGTTCTTGGGGGTTTGGGTGGAGCCTTATGGGCTAACCTAAACCCAAGTGTAAGTTTACTAATCCTACCTTGATGGTTAAGTGATAATGTATGATTAATTGTTGTGGTATCATATGCATTGTGGATTGCTTTTACTTCCGTTTGTTGTTATGTAGTCGTTGTTGGTGTCGAGCCTCACGTGATGGTTGTGTAACTACGGTGATATGTAGTCCCACCAGTAGTGACTAGTAGAAGAGTACTTTGATGTGTAGTCCCATCGGAAAACTACTAGTCGAAACGGTGATGTGTAGTCCCACCGTGTTTTGGGTTGTGCTTGTGCAAACCTTGTAATTGTGTTGTCGTGCCTCATTTAGTGCATATGAATGGTTTACATATATTTTAAGAATTGTGTTTTGAAAACTGCATTGTTGATGAGTTTTTAGAGCTTCGCTCACTAAGCTGTCAAGCTTACGCTCTCTTTTTTCCAACATGCAGATCGTTAGATATCGGAAGGCAAGTGGGCAAGGGAGGAGCTTTTTGGAGTTCTCGAGTAGCTCAAGTATGCTTTATGTATTTGTAATAATGCCTAGACAATGGGGGTGTAGACTTGTATGGAGTTGGTGTTCAAGCTCCTTAGTTTGGTTTGTTGTTGTTCCAGCATGTTTGTTTTGATGATGCTATGAGTTTTGTATAAGCATTGATAGACTCATATATGCTTAGTTTTGATGTTGATTTTGCTTGAATGCTTGTGTGTTGAAGGCCTATATCCATGTATTACCATGAATGCTTATATGTTTGTTTAAAGCATGTGAAACCTTTTTATGAAAGGTCTATGTGTGTGTTATTGCCTTTGAATGAAATGGTGAAGTCATGTATGTTTTTATGCAAGTTCCTACCTAATTGCCTATCTTTTGTTGGATGTCATGTTTCTCCGGTTGTGTTGAATTTCATGAGATGTTTTGGTTGCTAAATGATTTATGAGTGTTGGTATATTGCTAGACGAGTCGTAAAATGCATCTAGAGTTGAGTCTTAGGTTGTTTTACAGCTAAATTGAGTCTTGCAGTGCAGGGCATATCGGTACGCCCAAGGGCCGTATCGATATGTTCCTACACTTTGGGGCTCAGTTTAAGCCTAGCGTACCGGTACACGGGGGTGTATCGATACGCCAAAAGCTCTCTGGAAATCTTAGAAAACGACGAGATTTTGGCGTATCGGTATGGGTCTAGGGTGTATTGGCACGGTCTTTTATCGTTTACCGTGAGAAGTTAACCAATGAGGATGTATCGGTACGGTCAACCAGTGTACCGATACGGTCTCCCTAGGTTGACTATGGGCTGTTGACCGAGTCAAGGCGTATTGATACGGTCTCCCAGTGTATCGATATGACCTGTTGTAAAGAGTAAAATGGGCTGATTGAATTGATTGTTTGGTATGCTTTGAATCATATCGTTGTCTTTCCGCTGTTGTATCTCACAGCGGATATATTTAAGCATTTAGACAAGATAATATTTGAAAGAATTTTCTATGTTTGCTAACCGAGGTGGGGCCTTAACGGGTTTCACTTCGGTTTTCCCCGTGTGACCTACTCGGACCGGTCAGTCGTCTAGACCGGGACGAGGGGGTTACAACACATGCCTTCCCATAAAACATGTCTTCTCAAGACATCAATGCACTTTAGAAACATATGCTCATATGCATCATTTTAAAACAAAAAATAAACATTTGCTCATGCTTTACCAAGAATCTCATGCATTCTTGCATCATTTACAAGCATCTCATGCTTCACATTATTCATTTACATTATATTGGCTCGCAAGTGATAATCCATAAACCATTTAAACACAAGACACAATCCGATACGCGGATTACAAGCGTTGTCCCACACGCTTCATACATACTACCGGACTACACAAGGTGGAGATCAATGGCACAATCACAACCCCTCAACACCTGTGATGGAGATTAATGGCACAATCACAACCCCTCAATATCACTCATCGGTAGTTGTATAATTCCACTAACGAGAGTACGGGACACATACACAAGACTCACACACGGGACTAACCCATCTACCGTTGTGGATTTATCCTCAATCGTTAGGGTACTTGGATGGAGATTACGGCACAATCAAAACCCCTCAACATCCAAGGCGACTTTATTCATGGTGCACTCAATCCTATACCCGACTAACTATATCCGGTTAACATAACCAAAAACCATTTACATCACTTGCCAATATAATCATTTAACCACATTAATTCACTGTTTTACAAGCATAAACACAATGTCATTTCCACAAGCATAACATGCTTGCATCATATGCATTCAACACATGAAAACCAAGGATCACTTACCTAGTGCATCCTTAACATAATGACATTAAAATCCAGCAACATTCATGCTTAAGACAAGCTTTAGAACAGTAAACAAATCCACACTTAACTCAAGTGCAATTTCATCAAACATAGCACATTTCCAAGAGAGAGATTTCCGAATCACTTACTCTCGAGCTTAGCTAAGTGTATAAAACCTACACTAAGCTCCCAAGACCACGCTCAAAGCGTTTCAAAGCAGGAAATTGCATTTCCACTCACCGATACACGAAGCCTCGCCCGCCGACACGAAAATTACACTTATGGAGTCTCCAACAACACCTTGTTTGCTTTCGGATCAAGATCTCATGTTTTCACATCATCAAAACAGAGATCTAAATTGGTTAAAATGCATTTCAACACCAGCAACAATTCACAAACTCGTTGCTCATCCAAACTACACAAAAATATCCATCCAAAACAACCGAAAACTCAATCGATTGCTTCCTAAACCAAGCCCATCCAACATACATCACTTCCAACCCAAAATAAACATCAAAACACATCTAACAAACAACATAACCCAACCTTATACCTCCAGCAATCAAGATTCCACAATTTCACCTCAAAACCCACTTAAAACAACCAAGAAACTCAAGGATCTCAAGGATTTCGGGATCTATGTTAACAACACTTCTTTTTAACATATAAATCAACTTAAAACTCAATTAAAATCAATACAAAATGAAGCTTAACTCATCAAGTCCGAAAATTAAGATTTCAACCACAATTCACAAGATTTTGATCTCCAAACAACTCCATAATGAAAACTCAACCAAAAATAGTATTTAGAAGCCAAATATCTTGAGAATTTCAATAAAGAACTTAGATTAGAGGTTGAGAACGAGATTTACCTCCAATCCTTGCTTCCCTCAATGAATGACAAGTTTTCCTTAGCAAAATCGTGAAGAACTAGGAAAGATTTCTTGAAAATGATTTAGGAAATGTTGAGAGAGTTTTTGGGAGAAAGAATTCTAGAGAAAGATGAGTGAATTAGTGTTTGGCTGAAAATGAGAAAGAGTTGGTAGTTACGTAATTGAAAATCTCATTAACTACCTTTTAATTAATTAATATAAATCCCATTAAAGTCATTTAATTAAAACCTTTTCAAACACATGTCATATTGAGGAAAGGTCAAATTGACTTAAAGCCCCTTAAAGATTCTAAGATTTTGGCCTCTACATTAAAAATCACAATTTTCCCAATTTTGAAACTTTACAATTTGGTCACTACTCAAAATGTCCCATTTCCAAAATCCGTTTTGTTAAATTGACTTGACCAACCTCTTAAACATATTTTAAGAGAATTTTAGCAATTTTAACCACATTTTTATCCTATCCCGGTCCTTGATTTCCTTAAATCACCTTACGTGATTCGAACCATTCTCGACCGGTCCGATCTGATGTCTAAAACGTCTAGGCCCAAAACCAAGGCGTTACAACTCTCCCCCACTTAGGAAATTTCGTCCCCGAAATTCTTACCTAATGGAAAGAGATGTGGAAACTGCTTCAGCATGTCCGCCTTGCTTTCCCACGTGGCCTCCTCAACTCATCGGCGTCGCCACAATACCTTCACAAGCTCTATCGTCTTGCCACGAAGAACTTTGTTACTCACATCCACAACCTTCACTGGTTCCTCATCATACGATAGATCTGGATTCAACTCTTTCTCCTCAACATGCATCACATGCGAAGGATCCGATCTGTACCTCCTCAACATGGAGACATGAAACACACCATGTATCTTCTCCAACTTCGCAGGCAATCTCAACCGATATGCCACAGGACCAATACGTTCCACATTCTCGTAAGGTCCAATGAACCTTGAGCTAAGCTTACCCTTACGCCCAAATCTGATCACCTTCTTCCAAGGTGACACCTTCAAAAACACATGTTCGCCAACCGCGAACTCAATTTCCTTACGCTTCAAGTTCGCGTAAGACTTTCTTCCATCCGATGCTGCTTTTAAACGCTCACAAATGAAATTCACCTTCTCGGTGGTTCCATTTAGCATAGCTAGCATCAAAATCAACTTTTTCCTAGCTTCTGCCGAACAGAGAGGGGTTCTACATCTTCTCCTATACAAAGCCTCGTATAGAGCCATTTGAATACTTGACTGGTAACTGTTATTATACGCAAACTCAACCAGCGGAAAATGCTTCTCCCAAGAACCCTAAAAGTCTATCACACAGCACCTTAACATGTCCTCAAGCACTTGAATCACACGTTCCGACTGACCATCCGTCTGAGGATGATAAGAAGTATTGAAATACAACCGTGTACCCAAAGCTTGATGTAAACATTCCCAAAATCGTGTTGTAAACCTCGGATCTCTATCCGACACAATGGACTTTGGCACACCGTGCAACCGAACAATCTCAGCTATGTACAGCTCAGCCAACTTTTCCAAGGTATATGTAGTATGCACATGCAGAAAATGTGCACACTTCGTGAGCCGATCTACAATCACCCAAACTGATTTTTTCTTTGATGGCGACAAAGGAAATCCAGACACAAAATCCATGGTGATTCGCTCCCATTTCCATTCTGGAATTCTCAAAGGTTGCAGCAACCCAGAAGGAACTTGATGTTCAGCCTTCACTCGCTGACACACCATGCACTTACTAACGAATTCAGCCACGTCCTTTTTAAACCCCACCCAGTAGTACTTATCTTTCAAATCACGATACATCTTTGTACTACCAGGGTGCATAGCAAAAGGGCTACTATGAGGTTCAGTCAAAATAGTGCGCCTCAGTTCAACATCATCCGGCACCACTATTCGACTCCCAAAGTGCAGAAGACCATCATCACTAAAATTGAAATCTGAAGGTCTACCTTCCGCAATGTCTTGAACATGTGAAACAAGAGAATCATCAAGCAACTGTTTATCCTTGATCAACTGAATCAGAGATGGTTTCACTTGTAATTCCGCAATAAGACCACCATCACGCGATATGCTCAAGCGAGCAAACATCACCCTCAACTCCACAGCCACTTTCCGGCTCAAAGCATTGGCTACAACATTAGCCTTTCCCGGGTGATATTCGATCGTCAAGTCATAATCTTTAAGCAACTCCACCCAACGACGCTGCCTAAGATTCAACTCCTTTTGAGACATAAGATACTTCAAGCTCTTATGGTTTGTATACACAACACACTTCTCGTCGTACAGGTAATTCCTCCAAATCTTCAAGACAAACACCACCGCCGCAAGCTCAAGATCATGAGTAGGGTAGTTGCGGTCATGCACCTTCAACTGCCTAGATGCATAGGCCACTACCGTACCCTCCTGCATCAACATGCAGCCCAAATCAACAATGGATGCATCACTATGGACCACAAACTCCTTACCAGACTTAGGTTGAATCAGAACATGAGCTTGCGTCAAAGCTTCTTTCAGCTTCTCAAAAGCTTGTTGTCTCACTTCAGTCCACTCAAAGAGAACATTCTTCTGCAACAACTTGGTCAAAGGTACTGCTATCTTCAAGAAACCCTCGACAAACCTATGATAATACCCAGCTAGACCAAGGAAACTTTGCACCTTCGTCACTGACTTAGGTACTTTCCAACTCATCACACCCTTACCTTGTGCGGATCAACGCGAATACCCTCAGCTGACACATGTCCAAGGAAGACCACCTCCCTAAGCCAAAACTTACACTTGCTGAGCTTGACATACAACTGATTTTCCAATAACGCTTGCAAAACAATTCTCAAGTGTCTATCATGATCCTCCTCGGTATGTGAATACACAAGGATATCATCGATGAACACCACCACAAACTGATCCAAGAATTCATGGAATACACGATTTATCATGTCCATGAAAGCAGCAGGAGCATTGGTCAAACCAAACAGCATCACCAAGAATTCATAATGTCCGTACCTCGTCCGAAAAATTTTCTTAGGTATGTCCACATCCTTCACCTTTAGCTAATAATACCACGATCTCAAATCTATCTTAGAAAACACTGAGGCTCCCCGAAACTGATCAAAGAGATCATCAATTCTAGGCAAGGGATACTTGTTCTTGATCGTCAACTTGTTCAGTTGCCGATAATCTATGCACATCCGCATTGTCCCGTCCTTCTTCTTTACAAACAAGACCGGTGCACCCCAAGGTGACACACTTGGCCGAATGAAACCTCGATCCAACAGCTCTTGCAATTGCATTTTCAACTCTTTTAGGTCCTTAGGTGCCATGCAATAAGGAGCAATGGACACCAGAGTCGTTTCCTTGTACGACTCGATACCAAACTCAACTTCCCTGTTTGGTGGCAAGCCAGGTAATTCTTCTAAAAAGACACCCGAAAATTCGTGAACAGTTCGGATGTCCTGCACACCCACATCCTTGGTGCCAGGATTCATCATATAGGCAAGGTAAGCCTCGCAACCCAACCTCATCATACGGTTTGCTTCCAAAGCCGAAATCACATTCGACAAGAATCTCATATTCTCGCCTGCTACTACTACTTCGTAATCATCGGTCACCTTTAAGGTGAGTCGCTTGACATCAAAGTCAACCACCGCCCTTTGCTCTGACAACCAATCCATTCCAAGGATTACATCAAATCCGTAGAAAGGTAACTTCATCAAATCCACAAGAAAAACATGTCCTTGTACAGATAAAGGGCATCTCTTGTAACACCCCAATTTTGGGCTTAGAAGTTTAGGGTTTGAACCAGACCGGACTGATATTCGGTTCGAATATAAAAGGAGTTTTTAAGGAAAACCTAGTTGAGGATGCTTTAAAAATATAGAAAAATATCTAAAAATCCTAATTTGATATATATAAGAGAGTGGTGAAATCAATTTTACAAAATAAGGTTTGGAAATACTACATTTCGGTGTAGTGACTAAAATGCGATTTTTGAGAAGTTTAGTGGTGACTGTTTTGTAAGGATTGAAACTTTGAATCTTTAAGGAGCTAATTTACCCAAAAATGTTTTCTCCATATTTTTTCTTAATTTGAGTGATTTAATTAATGTTTTAATTAATTAAAAGAAAAGGGAAACTACTTTTTGGATTTTCATAACTACCTTTTCCTAATTTTCTCTCATTCCTTTTTCTGTCAAAATCCCATCATCCAAACACTTTTTCTCTAGTAACTTTTGCATTGATCTTCACTTCAATTGATGAGATTTCTATCATCAATTAGTTCCTAATCAATCTTGCATCAAATCCTTTTGATTTCCTCATTGAATTTTCAAGGAATTTAGCCCAAATCAAGGAGAAATCACCATTTAGAGGTAAGATTGTTCTTCTCCTCTAAATACTCAGTTCTTTACTGAAATTCTCAAGTTGTCAATCCTTAATTTAAGTTTTATAAATGGTTTTAATGTTAGAAACTTGATTTTGGCATAAAACTCAATATTTGGAAGAAATCTTGAAGAATTTCGTTGAGTTTAATTGGGCTCTATTTTGAGATGGTTCTTTAATGTATTTTGATTATCAAATGATGTTAGAAATGAGGTTTTATCAATGCAATCCCGAATAGGTTGTGTTCCTAAGTTTTTGCTCAAGAAAATGGTGGTTTTTGAGGTGTTTTTGGTGTTATGTTATAGCTGGAGGTATAAGGACGAGTTTAGGTTTATTTTGGATGATATTTGATGTTTAAAAATGGTTAGAAGTGATGGATCTTGGCTGGGTTAAGTTTTGGAAGAGTTTGGAGGTGATTTCGGTTGTGTTTGGTAGCCGAAATGTTGATTTTAGGTAGAGCAACGAGTTTAGGTGTGTTGGCTGAAGATTTCAATGCATGATGATGCATTAATCCTCTGTTTTGATGTGTTTAAAACATGGGAGACATCTTCAAACACTTTTAGAGTTGATCCGGAGGCTCGATTGGCGTTTCGGCAAGCGGGCGAAACATAATTGGTGAGTGGAGTTGGGTTTCCAGCTTTGAAACAATTATTTGATGGTTTTGGGAGCTTAGTCTAAGTCTAAACAACTTAGCTAAGCTCAAGTGTAAGTTTTCGGAAAAACTCCCTCGGATGTGCTATGAAGTGGCTTGATGCATTGGTTATAAATTGCATGTTTAAATTCTGTTTTGAAATCATGTTTTAGCATGGTTAATGCTGGTTTTGAAAGCCACGTGTTGAAGGATGCTCAAGGTAAGAGATCCTTGTTTTGGAATGTTATTATTTTTGTAACCCCCTTAACCCGGCCTAGACGGTTGACCCGATTTAAGAAAGTCACACGGGGAAAACCAAAGTCAACCCGAAAGTCAACCTTGATTAACGACCCTTTTTTTTTCTTTTTAAACTTGTCTAGATGCTCATTAACCCTAATGGTGATCATACAAACATCATACTCAAAGATGACAAACATCAGAGATCAAACAGGGACCCAATTGAACAATTTACAACTTTAGGGACCAAATTGTAAATTCTATAGATTATAAGGCCTTAACCCAAAATAAGTTACCATCTTGAAATTAGTCAGGTTCCATGCTCCTCTGTCAAATTTCAGCTCAAACGGACATTCCAAACTCACACAATTGCACAAACAAGAATCAGGACCAAAATGCAAACAATCTAAAACATTCAACTCCCAATGTCAGCCCCCAACGGTCGACCGTTCCGAAACGCGGGGCCGTTCCGCAACACGTACCGAAACGAGGGCTGGCAGAGAGCTTCCCGTTTCGAAACGGTGCCTACCGTTTCGGACGCCTGGGTTGATTCAAGCACCCGTTCCGAAACGGTACTCACTGTTCCGAAACGCCCTGCACAGAATGCAGCAAAAGGCTTCCTTAAACATGCAATTGATCAACCATACATGCTCCAAATGCTACCAAACATTACCAGCAACTCATACAACATATTATAAACATATATGTATCATCCAATCATCAAAATAACAACACATGTGAAAAGCCCCAATTCTAAAGGTATGCTTCCTACACAAGCAAACCATTCAAACATAAACTTCCAAGTCAAGCATATAATGGCCAAATACAAATACCAGCAATCTTAACAATATTCAACATACTTAGGGAGTACAAAACATCTCCCAAAACATTCACAAAGGTCCCCCATTGCCAAATGCCATAAGCTAAAGAAGTACAATAAAACCTTTCCATACTTGAGCTTAAATCCCACTTGTTTGCTTGCCTTCCTTGCTGCCCTTAGGTACCTTATTGATCTGCATTATTGGTTTAAGAAAACAAAAGAGAGCGTAAGCAAAAGCTTAGTGAGGAGTGCTCAATTAAAAACCAATCAATAATGCATTTATAAAACACTTTATAAATCATGCTTCAATTCATCATTTTCTCATGCTCAAAAGCAATTTTAACAAGCATCACATGCTTCCATATCAATACATGTCATATTGGCCACAAGTGATAAGTTCCATCTTTTAAAACACATGTTCAACATAAGACTCACACATGGACTTTTAAACACCATTGTGATCTTATAGTTTCCAAGAACACACAAGGACTTTTAACCACCTTTGTGTTCTTCCCAAGGACTTTTAAACACCTTGGCCCCAAGGACTTTTAAACACCTTGGCCCATGGACTTTTAAACACCATGGCAAGGACCACACAAGGACTTTTAACCACCTTTGTGTCCTTAACAAGAACCTTCCAAGGACTTTTAACCACCTTGATGTTATTAAGTAACAAGGCTCACTCAAGGACTTTTAACCACCTTAGTGACCTTAACAAGAATCATCATGGACTTTTAACCACCATGAAGTTCTTAGAATCCACAAGGCTCACTCAAGGACTTTTAACCACCTTAGTGACCTTAACCTTTTTCAAAACATCACTTGCCAATATACATTATTATCATCATATAATCCACTGTTTTTAAGCATTAAACCAAGCCATATACATCATGCATTATAAAGCATCAAACCACATTTAATCAATGTTCAAAAACAAGGAACTCTTACCTTGAGCTTCCTTCAACATATGGCTTACAAAAACAGCATTTACCATGCTAAATCATGCTTTCAAAACAGAATTTAAAACATGCAATCAACCACATTGCATAACAACAAAACCATGGCCACCACTAGAGAGTTTTTCCAAAAACTTACACTTGAGCTTAGTAAAGTTGTTTAAACTTAAACTAAGCTCCCAAGACTTTGGTTTCAAAGCTGAAAACCCATTTTCACTCACCGATTCCACTTCGCCTCTTGCCGAAGCACCAATTCAAGCCTCCGGATCACCAACTCTTGGATCCAAAGATGACTCCCCTGTTTTAAACACATCAAAGCAGAGGATTAATGCATCATCATGCATTAATAGCTTCAATGAAAGCACCTAAACTCGCTGCTCTCATCCAACCTCCATTTTCGGCCACCAAACACAACCGAAAATGCATCCAAACCACTTCTCAACAAAGCCCAGCCACAAACCATCAAAACCTAACATCCTTTAACATCATTTAACATCTAAAAAGAGTCTAACAACATCCGTATACCTCCAGCAACATCAGATCCACAAGATCACACCAAAAACAACCTAGAAACATAAGCTAAACTTAGGAAATCCAACCTATCCGGGATTGCATTGATCAAAACTCAATTCCTTATCAATTTAATGTTCATTAATCATCAAAAACACATCTCAAATCACTGATTTAACAGATCTAACGAAAATTCATCAAAAATCACCAAATCTTGCATTTTAAGCCAAGATCCATTTCACAACTTAAAAGCCATTTATAAAACATCAATTAAGGATTGAGAACTTAGGAATTTCAGTAAAGAACTGATAATTTAGAGGAGAAGGACGTTCTTACCTCCAAACTTGAGTTTTCTCCCTTTTTGGAACCAAAAAGCTTGATGAATCAAGTAGCAAATAGTGAGGTTTTGTAGATATGATGATTAGGAATCAAAAGAGAGTTGAAAGAAGAGATTTAGGTGACAAAATCAGAAGAAAATCTCTGAAGAGAAAGTGTTTGGGTTGAGAGAAAATGAGAGGAAGGAAAATTGAGAAAATAGAAAGTTAGTTACAAAAATAGCCAAAATGATTTCCCTCCTCTTTTCTTATGCTTTAAAATCAGAATTAAACCTTAAAATATCTTAGAAAAATCTGGAGAAACTCCCTTTGGGTAAATAGCTCCTTAAAGATTCAAAGTTTCAATCCTTTCTAAAACAGTCACGCAACTTTCAAAAATTACATTTTGGTCACTAGCCAAAATGTCAGCCTTCCAAAACTCATTTTGTAAAATTGATTTCACAGTTCACTTATTTATATTAAAAGATGATTTTAGAACATTTTTCCATATTTTTAATGCAACCCGAACTAGGCTTTCCTAATTTTACCTTTTTAGATTCGAACATCACTTTGACCAAACCAGTCAACGCTCAAACTTCTAAGCTCAGAACCGGGGCGTTACAACTCTCCCCCTTAATAAATTTCGTCCTCGAAATTTACCTGAAGGAAAGAGATAAGGAAACTGCTTCAGCATGTCATCCTTCCGCTCCCACGTGGCTTCCTCAACACCACGATGCTTCCACAGCACTTTCACCAACTCAATGGTCTTGCCACGAAGAACCTTGCCATCCGAATCCAGAACCTTCACTGGTTCCTCATCATAGGTCAAATCCGGATTCAATCCCACCTCCTCTACAGGCATCACATGCGAAGGATCAGATCTATACTTCCGGAGCATAGAAACATGGAACACATCATGAATCTTCTCCAACTCTTGAGGTAACCTCAACCGATACGCAACAGGACCCACACGCTCAACCACCTCATATGGTCCAATGTACCTAGGGCTCAACTTACCCTTACGGCCAAACCTCATCACCTTCTTCCAAGGCGAAACCTTCAAAAACACACGGTCACCCACCGCATACTCTATCTCCTTACGCTTCAAATCCGCGTAAGACTTCTGCCGATCAGAGGCTGCTTTCAACCGCTCACAGATGAGCTTCACCTTCTCGGTGGTTCCCTTCAACAAAGCCGGCATCGAAACCAACTTTTGACCCGTTTCAGCCCAACAAAGAGGAGTCCTACACTTCCTCCCGTACAAAGCCTCATAAGGTGCCATCTGTATACTCGCCTGATAACTATTGTTATAAGCAAATTCCACCAAAGGCAAATGCTTCTCCCAAGAACCTTGGAACTCAATCACGCAGCACCTCAACATATCCTCCAAAATCTGGATAACTCGCTCAGACTGACCATCCGTCTGAGGATGATAGGATGTACTGCAATTCAACCTCGTACCCAAAGCTTGATGCAAACACTGCCAGAAACGCGATGTGAACCTCGGATCCCTATCCGACACAATCGACTTAGGCACACCATGCAGTCGCACAATCTCAGCAATGTACAGCTCCGCAAGCTTGTCCAAAGAAAACGTAGTATGCACAGGCAAGAAATGCGCACACTTCGTCAGGCGATCCACAATCACCCAAACCGAATTCTTCTTCGATGGAGACAAAGGCAAACCAGATACAAAATCCATGGTAACCCTCTCCCACTTCCATTCAGGGATTCTCAACGGTTGCAACAATCCTGAAGGAACCTGATGCTCAGCCTTAACTCGCTGACACACCATACACTTGCTCACAAACTCCGCAACATCCTTCTTCAAACCCACCCAATAGTACTCATCACGAAGATCACGATACATCTTAGTACTACCAGGGTGCATAGCAAAAGGACTACTATGACCTTCAGTCAGAATAGCACGCCTCAACTCAGCATCATTGGGCACTACTATTCGACTCCCAAAACACAACACACCATCGTCATTAAAACAGAAATCCGAAGGTCTACCCTCCGCGATATCCTGAACATGAGACACCAAGGAATCATCCAGCAACTGCTTTTCCTTGATCAAATGAACCATAGATGGTTTCACTTGCAACTCAGCTACAAGGCCACCATCACGCGAAATACTCAAACTGGCAAACATAGCTCTCAGCTCAACAGCTACCTTCCTACTCAAGGCATCCGCAACAACATTAGCCTTTCCAGGATGGTACTCAATCGTCAGATCATAATCCTTGAGCAACTCCAACCAACGCCGCTGCCTAAGATTCAACTCCTTCTGAGACATCAAATACCTCAAACTCTTGTGATCCGTGTACATAGTACACTTCTCACCATACAGATAATGTCTCATAATCTTCAGAGCAAAGACCACTGCAGCCAACTCAATATCATGCGTAGGATAGTTGCGCTCATGCACTTTCAACTGCCGCGATGCATAAGCCACAACCGTACCCTCTTGCATCAGCACACATCCTAAACCAACATAGGACGCATCACTGTAGACCACAAACTCTTTCCCTGATTCAGGCTGAACCAAGATAGGAGCTTGCGTCAAAGCCGCCTTAAGCTTCTCAAAAGCCTGTTGTCTCGCTTCCGTCCACTCATACTTAACCTCCTTTTGCAACAACTTCATCAAAGGTGCGACAATCTTGGAAAAACCATCCACAAACCTCCGGTAGTATCCTGCCAAACCAAGGAAACTACGGACCTCATGAACAGACTTAGGAACCTTCCAGTTCATCACCGCCTCAATCTTCTGAGGATCAACACGAATCCCCTCAGCAGAAACCACATGCACAAGGAATACCACCTCCTTAAGCCAGAACTCACACTTCCTCAGCTTAGCATAAAGCTGATTCTCCAACAAAGCTTGCAAAACAATCCTCAAATGCTCTTCATGCTCCTCCTCAGTACGCGAGTACACGAGGATATCATCAATGAACACCACAACGAACTTGTCCAAGTATTCATGAAACACACGATTCATCATGTCCATGAAAGCAGCAGCGGCATTTGTCAAACCAAACGGCATCACAAGAAACTCATAATGCCCATACCTTGTCCTGAAAGCTGTCTTAGGCACATCCACATCCTTCACTTTCAACTGATAATACCCTGACCTCAAGTCAATCTTGGAGAACACAGCAACTCCCCGAAATTGATCAAAGAGATCATCAATCCTCGGCAAAGGATACCGATTCTTGATAGTCAACTTGTTCAGCTGACGGTAATCAATGCACATCCTCATAGTGCCATCCTTCTTCTTCACAAACAAGACCGGTGCACCCCAAGGTGACACACTTGGCCGAATGAAACCACGATCAAGCAGCTCTTGCAACTGCGTCTTCAGCTCCTTTAGCTCCTTAGGTGCCATTCTATAGGGAGTAATGGACACAGGAGTTGTATTCTCATACAGCTCAATTCCAAACTCCACCTCGCGATTAGGAGGTAAACCAGGCAACTTCTCAGGAAACACTCCAGGAAACTCCTTCACAACTCTAATATCTTGCACCCTCAACTCCTTAGAGCTAGGATTCATCACAAAAGCTAGATAAGCTTCACAACCTTGCCTTAGCATCCTGCTCGCCTCCAAGGTAGACACCACATTGGCAAGAAACTTCACATTCTCACCAACCACAACAACATCGTAATCATCCGCAAGTTTCAGCGAAACTCGCTTATTTTCACAATCCACAACAGCACGATGCTCAGCAAGCCAATCTATACCAAGGATCACATCAAAACCATAGAAAGGTAACTCCATAAGGTCAACATGGAAAACATGCTCTTGAACAACCAAAGGACACCTTCTATACAACTTTCGAGTCACAACAGTCTCACCAAAAGAACTAGTGACACGAACACCAACATCCAAAGACTCAACAGGCAAACCAAGCAATTCAGCATGCTCACGCAAAATGTATGAATGCGTAGATCCAGAATCTATCAAGGAAAGTAATGACAAGGATTGCAAAGTAAAGGTACCTGCAATCACATCCGTGTCATTCCTCCCTTCACGCTGAGCATACACCCTCGCTTGACCACCACCTTCAGGCTGAATAGCCACAACATGAGCCACTCCACGACCACCTTCCTCTCTCCTCTGGAAATTACCACGGCCGCGCCCACGACCTCTCTGCGGTGCAGCAACAACAGGAGAACGCACTTGGCCACCAGCCAACATAGGACAATCTCGCCTCAAATGGTCTGCGGATCCACAATTCCAGCACCCATTACCAGCTGCCGCAACAGGAGCTTGCACCTCCCTCACAGCACGAGGACAGTCACGCTTCATGTGACCACGTGAACCACAGATCCAGCAAGCACTCGGATCAGCTCTAGCATTGCCTCCTCTCGCAGGTGCACCACCACCTCTCTTAGCTGAGGACTGATACTTCTGATCGCGTCCTCTCTTGTTCCGTCCACCTCCGGAACTATACTCAGCTGACCGCTTTCCAGCACTTGAACCAGCACTCTTAGCAGATAAACCCAAGTTCATCTCAATATCCTTGGCTCGGCCCACCAGCACATCAAAATCATCATACTCAGTGGCCAGCACATACATTTTCACATCCGTCACTAAACCATAACGGAACCTCTCGCACCTTGCCCGCTCATCAGGTACCAGCTCAGGTGCATACTGACTGAGTCGCACAAACTGCACTTCATACTCAGCCACAGTCATGCTCCCTTGGGTAAGAGACATGAACTCATGCTTCTTTTCATCAAGATATCTCACTCCAAGATACCTCCTCTTGAACACATTCTGAAAGAATGTCCAAGTTATGTCAGCTTCAGCCATCCCAGCTATAGTGGTCGTCCACCACGTATAAGCATCATCCTGAAGCAAGGATACAACACAACCCAACTTTTGCACATCCGAGCAACTCATCTAACCCAAGATCCTCTTGGTACTCTCTAGCCAAGCTTCAGAACCTTCAGCAGACATACCCCTGAACTCAGTCCCACCAAGACTGCGCAAACGCTCCAAAGGTAGTCTAACTCCAGCATCTCCCTGATGCCCAGCTCCTTGAGCTCCAGCTACTGCTGCTCGAAAAGCACCAGCAATAGCTTGCACCAACATCGTCATATCAGGCATAGCTTGCCCCTGACCAATCTCAGGTCCAGCAGCTCCAGCACCAGCTGCAGCTTCAGCTCTTTCACCCTCAGCACCACCACCAGGTGGAGGAGGAGGTAACACCGCACTACCCGCGTTTTCCTCATTCTCATTCTCATTAGGAGCCGTAGCTCGCACATTACTTCTCAACTCTCTACGTGGTGCCATACCTTTACAATACAATCACAATGCAAATAAACAAATTAGGCCCAGCAAGGTAAGCAATCCAAGTACTCAAGCTCAATTTCATTCAAAATCAACATCATTACTTTAGCTTTGATTTGGCAATGGGTACCCACAACATGCTACATCACAGCACACAATTCAATTGCACCAAAATCACAAGCCATTAAACATGCTTTCAATCAATCAAGCATACATAGCATACATACTTCAATCATGCATACATTCAATCCCAAATACTCGAGAACTCAGCTCTAATACCACCAAATGTAACCCCCTTAACCCGGCCTAGACGGTTGACCCGAATTAAGAAAGTCACACGGGGAAAACCAAAGTCAACCCGAAAGTCAACCTTGATTAACGACCCTTTTTTTTCTTTTTAAACTTGTCTAGATGCTCATTAACCCTAATGGTGATCATACAAACATCATACTCAAAGATCACAAACATCAGAGATCAAACAGGGACCCAATTGAACAATTTACAACTTTAGGGACCAAATTGTAAATTCTATAGATTATAAGGCCTTAACCCAAAATAAGTTACCATCTTGAAATTAGTCAGGTTCCATGCTTCTCTGTCAAATTTCAGCTCAAACGGACATTCCAAACTCACACAATTGCACAAACAAGATTCAGGACCAAAATGCAAACAATCCAAAACATTCAACTGCCAATGTCAGCCCCCAACGGTCGACCGTTCCGAAACAGGCAGAGCCTGTTTCGAAACGCGGGGCCGTTCCGCAACACGTACCGAAACGAGGGCTGGCAGAGAGCTTCCCGTTTCGAAATGGTGCCTACCGTTTCGGACGCCTGGGTTGATTCAAGCACCCGTTCCGAAACGGTACTCACTGTTCCGAAACGCCCTGCACAGAATGCAGCAAAAGGCTTCCTTAAACATGCAATTGATCAACCATACATGCTCCAAATGCTACCAAACTTTAACAGCAACTCATACAACATATTATAAACATATATGTATCATCCAATCATCAAAATAACAACACATGTGAAAAGCCTCAATTCTAAAGGTATGCTTCCTACACAAGCAAACCATTCAAACATAAACTTCCAAGTCAAGCATATAATGGCCAAATACAAATACCAGCAATCTTAACAATATTCAACATACTTAGGGAGTACAAAACATCTCCCAAAACATTCACAAAGGTCCCCCATTGCCAAATGCCATAAGCTAAAGAAGTACAATAAAACCTTTCCATACTTGAGCTTAAATCCCACTTGTTTGCTTGCCTTCCTTGCTGCCCTTAGGTACCTTATTGATCTGCATTATTGGTTTAAGAAAACAAAAGAGAGCGTAAGCAAAAGCTTAGTGAGGAGTGCTCAATTAAAAACCAATCAATAATGCATTTATAAAACACTTTATAAATCATGCTTCAATTCATCATTTTCTCATGCTCAAAAGCAATTTTAACAAGCATCACATGCTTCCATATCAATACATGTCATATTGGCCACAAGTGATAAGTTCCATCTTTTAAACACATGTTCAACATAAGACTCACACATGGACTTTTAAACACCATTGTGATCTTATAGTTTCCAAGAACACACAAGGACTTTTAACCACCTTTGTGTTCTTCCCAAGGACTTTTAAACACCTTGGCCCCAAGGACTTTTAAACACCTTGGCCCATGGACTTTTAAACACCATGGCAAGGACCACACAAGGACTTTTAACCACCTTTGTGTCCTTAACAAGAACCATCCAAGGACTTTTAACCACCTTGATGTTATTAAGTAACAAGGCTCACTCAAGGACTTTTAACCACCTTAGTGACCTTAACAAGAATCATCATGGACTTTTAACCACCATGAAGTTCTTAGAATCCACAAGGCTCACTCAAGGACTTTTAACCACCTTAGTGACCTTAACCTTTTTCAAAACATCACTTGCCAATATACATTATTATCATCATATAATCCACTGTTTTTAAGCATTAAACCAAGCCATATACATCATGCATTATAAAGCATCAAACCACATTTAATCAATGTTCAAAAACAAGGAACTCTTACCTTGAGCTTCCTTCAACATATGGCTTACAAAAACAGCATTTACCATGCTAAATCATGCTTTCAAAACAGAATTTAAAACATGCAATCAACCACATTGCATAACAACAAAACCATGGCCACCACTAGAGAGTTTTTCCAAAAACTTACACTTGAGCTTAGTAAAGTTGTTTAGACTTAAACTAAGCTCCCAAGACTTTGGTTTCAAAGCTGAAAACCCATTTTCACTCACCGATTCCACTTCGCCTCTTGCTGAAGCACCAATTCAAGCCTCCGGATCACCAACTCTTGGATCCAAAGATGACTCCCCTGTTTTAAACACATCAAAGCAGAGGATTAATGCATCATCATGCATTAATAGCTTCAATGAAAGCACCTAAACTCGCTGCTCTCATCCAACCTCCATTTTCGGCCACCAAACACAACCGAAAATGCATCCAAACCGCTTCTCAACAAAGCCCAGCCACAAACCATCAAAACCTAACATCCTTTAACATCATTTAACATCTAAAAAGAGTCTAACAACATCCTTATACCTCCAGCAACATCAGATCCACAAGATCACACCAAAAACAACCTAGAAACATAAGCTAAACTTAGGAAATTCAACCTATCCGGGATTACATTGATCAAAACTCAATTCCTTATCAATTTAATGTTCATTAATCATCAAAAACACATCTCAAATCACTGATTTAACAGATCTAACGAAAATTCATCAAAAATCACCAAATCTTGCATTTTAAGCCAAGATCCATTTCACAACTTAAAAGCCATTTATAAAACATCAATTAAGGATTGAGAACTTAGGAATTTCAGTAAAGAACTGATAATTTAGAGGAGAAGGACGTTCTTACCTCCAAACTTGAGTTTTCTCCCTTTTTGGAACCAAAAAGCTTGATGAATCAAGTAGCAAATAGTGTGGTTTTGTAGATATGATGATTAGGAATCAAAAGAGAGTTGAAAGAAGACATTTAGGTGACAAAATCAGAAGAAATTCTCTGGAGAGAAAGTGTTTGGGTTGAGAGAAAATGAGAGGAAGGAAAATTGAGAAAATAGAAAGTTAGTTACAAAAATAGCCAAAATGATTTCCCTCCTCTTTTCTTATGCTTTAAAATCAGAGTTAAACCTTAAAATATCTTAGAAAAATCTGGAGAAACTCCCTTTGGGTAAATAGCTCCTTAAAGATTCAAAGTTTCAATCCTTTCTAAAACAGTCACGCAACTTTCAAAAATTACATTTTGGTCACTAGCCAAAATGTCAGCCTTCCAAAACTCATTTTGTAAAATTGATTTCACAGTTCACTTATTTATATTAAAAGATGATTTTAGAACATTTTTCCATATTTTTAATGCAACCCGAACTAGGCTTTCCTAATTTTACCTTTTTAGATTCGAACAGCACTTTGACCAAACCAGTCAACGCTCAAACTTCTAAGCCCAGAACCGGGGCGTTACAATTTTGGTAATGATGCATGGAGATGCATGATGTTTAATGGCTTTGATTAATGCTTTAAAACAGTGAATTGATGATGGTATTTGATGTATATTGGCAAGTGATGAATGGTTTTAAAGTACTTTTATCTGATATAGTTAGCCGGCTATAGGATTGGGTGCATCGTAAGTAAAGTCGCCTTGGATGTTGAGGGGTTGTGATTGTACCGTAAACTCCATCCAAGTACCCTAACGAGTGAGGTAAGATCACAACGGTGGTTGAAAGTCCGTGTGTGGATCTTGTGTTATGTGTCCCGTACTCTCGTTAGTGAATTATACAACTACCGATGAGTGATGTTGAGGGGTTGTGATTGTACCGTTAAACTCCATCACGAGTGTTGAGGGGTTGTGATTGTACCGATAAACTCCACCTTGTGTAGTCCGGTAGTGTGTATGAAGCATGTGGGACAACGCTTGTAATCCGCGTATCCGATTGTGTTTTGTGTTGTAAATGGTTATGAATTATCACTTGAAAGCCAATATGATGTGTTGATTATAATGAAGCATGAGATGCTTGTAAAGTATGCAAGGTTGCATGAAAAGAGATGAGCATGTGTTTAAAAAACCTTGTTGAAAGTGTTTTCTAAAAATGCATTATTGTGTTGTTTTCTTTAGAGCATGCCTCACTAAGCATTTGTGCTTATGCTCTCTCTCTTGTACCAATAATGCAGATAATTGAAGTGTTTAAGGGCAACAAGGAATCTAAGAGTGTCCAAGGGAAACCAAGCTCATGTATGGTGATGTTTTCATACACTATTAGTTTTGGTAATTTGGCAATGAGAACCTAAGATGTGTTTTGGGAGATGTGTTGAACTCCCTAGGTTGTGGCATATGGTTTGAATTTGTAAATGGCCTTTTAATGCTTGTTTTGGTGTTTGGTTGATTGCTTGGTTTTGGATAATAGGAAGCATGCCTGTAGACATGTGAAATTTCGTGATTGATGCTATGAATGTGTTTAAGAGTTACAAACATGCTCCATTTATGTATGATGACTTGTTGGTATGACTAGGAAGTCATTAGGTAGTGTTTGAATGGATTTATGTATGAAAAACCAGCAAAATCTACAGCTTCTGGGCAAATCGTATTGGAACACTCACTGGCGTTTCGAAACGGGGGCCTGTAATGGCCTTCGTGTTTCGAAACGGCTGGACGTTGTTCTGAAACGTTTTGGCTACTGGAATTCCCTGTATCGAAACTAGTCTCGGAACCAACCCGTGTTTCGGAACGGTCAATGCTGTTTCGAAACAGGTGACCGTTAGGCACTGATTTGAATGGTGTTGAAGTTTGCAAGCTTTACGTTTTAGTCCCGAAAGTCGAGTTTGCAATTGTATGAGTTTGAGATGACCATTTAAGGTGAAATTTGACAGAGAAGCATGTAATACGAATAATTTCATATTGATAACATTAAAATCACTTATGACCTTCTAATTTTCAGAATTTACATTTTGGTCCCTAAACTGATAATAAGTGCAATTGAGTCCCTGTTTGTTATTCGATCGCTGTTCCTTTCTCAAGTATGTTTCATGAGTGCTCACTTAGGGTTAATGTGCATCTAGACAAGATTAAAAAGAAAAAAAAAGGGTCGTTAATCAAGGTTGACTTTCGAGTTGACTTTGGTTTTCCCCGTGTAATCTTCATAGTTCAGGTCAACCGTCTAGGCCGGGCTAAGGGGGTTACATTTGGTGATATCAGAGCTTGGTTCTCGTGTAAATGGGAATGGTTATGTGGGTGATGTAGGTGTATTTGCATGATATGCCTTTTTGGTGAAAGTATGTTGTGTGAATGGTGATGTGTGATTACAATTGTGATGATATGCTATGTTAGAATATGTTAGGGGATCCCATTGCCATATCAAAACTAATGAAAGGAATTGTTTTCGAAAAAGAGAGCTTGTGTACTTGGATTACTTACCTTGTTGAGCCTATTTATGTTTATTTCATTTGTGTCAGTGCATTGGTTTCTTGTAAATGGGGCCTCGTAGAGAGATGAGGATGAATAGGAGAGGTATGGCTCAGAATGAGAACGAGGAAAATGCTGAGAATGTTGTGGATTTACCTCCTCCCCCTGGTGGTCGACCACCCGGCGATGGTGGTGCTGGAGGTGATTATGCTGGTGTTGGTGCTGGTGCTGGGGTCGCTGGACCTGAAGGTGTGCAGGGGCAAGCTGCTCCTGACATGACTGTGTTGATTTAGGCTATTACGGGAGCCTTATAGGCAGCAGTAGCTGGAGCTCACGGAGCTGTGCATCAGGGTGATGCTAATGTAAGATTGCCTTTGGAACGTCTTCGCAGTCTGGGAGGGACTGAGTTCAGAGGTTTATCTCCGGAAGGATCTGAATCTTGGTTGGAAAGTACCAAGAGGATTTTGGGGCAAATGAACTGCAATAATGTGTAGAACTTGGGTTGTGTGGTGTCGTTACTGCATGATGATGCTTATACGTGGCGGACAATCACTGTCTCTGGAATGAAGGAAAATGATGTGACTTGGACGTTCTTCTTGAACGCGTTCAAGCAAATGTATCTAGGTGTGCGATACCTGGATGAGAAGAAAAGAGATTTTATGTCTCTTGTGCAAGGAAGCATGACGGTGGATGGGTATGAGATCCAGTTTGTCCGCCTTAGTCAATATGCACCTGAGCTAATCCCTGATGAGCGGGAGAGGTGTGAACGCTTCTGTTATGGTTTGGTGACGGACGTGAAGACTTTTATGCTTGCTGCTGAGTATACAGATTTTGATGTGCTTGTGAGTAGAGCGAAGGACATCAAGCAGAACTTGGGTTTGTCTTCCAGAGGCGCTAGTTCTAGTTTGGGCAAAAGAGCTGTTGATTATAGTTTCGGTGGTGGACGGAACAAGAGAGGACGAGATAAGAGGTATCAGTCTTTTGCTAGGCGTGGTAATGGAGGGCATGGTGCATCTGTTAAAGGAGATAGGATGAGGGCTGATCAGAACACGTGTTGGACGTGTGGATCTCGTGGCCATTTGAGGCGAGATTGTCCTTGAGCAGCAAGAGAGGTTCAGGCTCTTGTTGTAGTGACAGGTAACTCATGCTGGAATTGTGGTTCGACATATCAGATGAGGAGGGAGTGTCCTTTGTTGGCCGGCGGTGGTCAGGGACGTGCTCCTGGGGTAGTTGCACCACAGAGAGGTCGTGGGCGCGGCCGTGGTAACTTCCAGCGTAGAGATGATAGTGGGAGGAATGTGGCACATGTGGTGGTTGTTCAACCTGAGTGTGGTGGCCAGGCTCGAGTGTATGCTCAGCGTGAGGGGAGAAATGATACGGATGTGATCGTAGGTACCTTTACTTTGCAATCCTTGTCACTACTTTCCTTGATTGATTCTGGATCTACACACTCATACATATTGCGTGAACATGCTCAATTGCTTGGTTTACCTGTTGAGTCTTTGGATGTTGGTATGCGTGTGACTAGTTCCTTTGGTGAGACAGTCGTAACACGGAAGTTGTATAGATGATGTCCCTTGGAAGTACAAAACCATGTATTTCTTGTTGATCTCATGGAATTGCCATTCTATGGTTTTGATGTAATCCTTGGTATGGATTGGCTTGTTGAACATCGAGCTGTAGTGGATTTTGAGAATAAGCGAGTTTCGTTGAAACTTGCGGATGATTACGAGGTAGTGGTGGTTGGTGAGAATGTGAAGTTTCTTGCCAATGTGGTGTCTTCGTTGGAAGCAAGCCGAATGCTGAGGCAAGGTTGTGAGGCTTACCTGGCCTTTGTGATAATTCCTAGCTCTAAGGAGTTGTGAGTTCAAGATATTAGGACTGTGCGAGAGTTTGCTGGTGTGTTTTCGGAGGAGTTACCTGGATTGCCTCCTAGTCGAGAGGTGGAGTTTGGAATTGAGCTGTATGAAAACACAACTCCAGTGTCCATTACTCCTTACCGAATGACACCTAATGAGTTGAAGGAGCTGAAGACGCAACTTTATGAGTTGCTTGATCATGGTTTCATGCGGCCGAGTGTGTCACCTTGGGGTGCACCGGTCTTGTTTGTAAAGAAGAAGGACGGCACTATGAGAATGTGCATCGATTATCGTCAGCTGAATAAGTTGACTATCAAGAATCGGTATCCTTTGCCGAGGATTGATGATCTTTTTGATCAGTTTCGGGGAGCGGATGTGTTCTCTAAGATTGACTTAAGGTCGGGTTATTACCAGCTCAAGGTGAAAGATGTGGATGTGCTAAAAACAGCCTTTAGAACGAGGTGTGGGCATTATGAGTTCCTTGTGATGCCGTTTGGCTTGATGAATGCTCCTGCAGCTTTCATGGACATAATGAATAGAGTGTTCCATGAATACTTGGACAAGTTTGTTGTGGTGTTCATTGATGATATCCTTGTGTACTCTCGTACTGAGGAGGAGCATGAGGGGCATTTGAGGATTGTGTTGCAGACATTGTTAGAGAATCAACTTTATGCTAAGTTGAGCAAATGTGAATTCTGGCTTAAGGAAGTTGTTTTCCTTGGTCATGTGGTTTCTGCTGAGGGGATTCGTGTTGATCCTCAAAAGGTTGAGGCGGTGATGAACTGGAAGCCTCCTAAGTCTGTTCATGAAGTTCATAGTTTCCTTGGGTTGGCAGGATACTACCGGAGGTTTGTGGATGGATTTTCAAAGATTGTTGCTCCTTTGACAAAGTTGTTGCAAAAGGATGTCAAGTATGAGTGGACAGAAGCAAGGCAACAAGCTTTTTAGAAGCTTAAGGCAACTTTGACGCAAGCTCCTATCTTGGTTCAACCTGAATCAAGGAAAGAGTTTGTGGTGTACAGCGACGCATCTTATGTTGGTTTGGGGTGTGTGCTAATGCAAGAGGGTAAGGTGGTGGCTTATGCATCGCACCAGTTGAAGGTGCATGAGCACAATTACCATACGCATGATATTGAGTTAGCTGCGGTGGTTTTTGCTTTGAAGATTTGGAGACATTACCTGTATGGTGAGAAGTGTACTATGTACACAGATCACAAAAGTTTGAAGTATCTGATGTCCCAGAAAGAGTTGAATCTTAGGCAACGACGTTGGGTGGAGTTGCTAAAAGATTACAATCTGATGATCGAGTACCATCCGGGAAAAGCTAATGTTGTAGCGGATGCCTTGAGTAGGAAGGTGGCAGTGGAGTTACGGGCTATGTTTACCAGGTTGAGTATTTCGCGAGATGGGGGTCTTGTGGCTGAATTGCAAGTGAAACCATCTTTGGTTCAGTTGATAAAGGATAAGCAGTTGTTGGATGATTCTTTGGTGCTACATGTTCGGGATACTGCCGAGGATAGACCATCGAATTTCTGTTTTAATGATGATGGAGTTCTATGTTTTGGGAGTCGGATAGTAGTGTCGAATGATGCGGAGTTAAGGCATACTATTCTGACTGAAGCTCATAGTAGTCCTTTTTCTATGCACCCTGGTAGTACAAAGATGTATCGTGATCTGAAGGATGAGTACTATTGGGTGGGTTTGAAGAAAGATGTTGCCGAGTACGTGAGTAAGTGCATGGTTTGTCAGCGGGTTAAGGCTGAGCATCAGTTTCCTTCAGGGTTGTTGCAACCGTTGAGGATTCCTGAGTGGAAGTGGGAAAGGATTACCATGGACTTTGTATCTGGTTTGCCTTTTTCGCCATCGAAAAATAATTCGGTGTGGGTGATTATGGATCGCCTTACAAAATGTGCGCATTTCTTGCCTATGCATACTACATATACCTTGGATAAGCTTGCAGAGCTGTACATTGCTGAGATTGTGCGACTGCATGGTATGCCGAAGTCTATAGTGTCGGATAGGGATCTGAGGTTTACATCGCGTTTCTGGGAGTGTTTGCACCAAGCTTTTGGTACTGGCTGAATTTCAGTACTTCTTATCATCCACAATCGGATGGATAGTCTGAGCATGTTATCCAAGTGCTGGAAGATATGTTGAGGTGTTGTGTGATTGAGTTTCAAGGTTCTTGGGAGAAGCATTTGCCTTTGGTGGAGTTTGCTTATAACAATAGCTACCAAGAAAGTATTCAAATGGCACCTTATGAAGCCTTGTATAGGAGGAAATGCAGAATTCCTCTTTGTTGGGCTGAAACAGGTCAGAAGTTGGTTTCAATGCCAGCTTTATTAAAGGGAACCATCGAGAAGGTGAAGCTCATTTGTGAGCGATTAAAGGCAACTTCTGATCGACAGAAGTTTTACGCGGATTTAAAGCGTAAGGAGATTGAGTTTGCGGTAGGTGACCGTGTGTTCTTGAAGGTTTCTCCTTGGAAGAAGGTGATGAGGTTTGGCCGGAAGGGTAAGTTGAGCCCTAGGTATATCAGACCATACGAGGTGATTGAACGTGTGGGTCTTGTTGCATACAAGCTGAGGTTGCCGCAAGAGTTGAAAAAGATTCATGATGTGTTTCATGTCTCTATGCTTTGGAGGTATAGATCGGATCCTTCGCATGTTATGCATGTGGAGGAAGTGGAGTTGAATCCAGACTTGACCTATGATGAAGAGCCAGTTGAAATTCTGTATTCGGACAATAAGGTTCTTCGGGGCAAGACCATTGAACTGGTTAAGGTGTTGTGGAAGCATTGTGGTGTTGAGGAAGCCACGTGAGAAAGGAAGGATGACATAAAGAAGCAGTTTCCTTACCTTTTTCCTCCAGGTAAATTTCGAGGACGAAATTTCTTAAGAGGGGAAGAGTTGTAACACCCCAATTTTGGGCTTAGAAGTTTAGGGTCTGAACTAGTCCGGTCTGATATTCGGTTCGAATATAAAAGGAGGTTTTATGGAAAGCCTAGTTCGGGATGCTTTAAAAATATAGAAATATATCTAAAAATCCTCTTTTAATATATATAAGAGAGTGGTGAAATCAATTTTACAAAATAAGGTTTGGAAATACTACATTTCGGTGTAGTGACTAAAATGCGATTTTTGAAAAGTTTAGTGGTGACTGTTTTGTAAGGATTGAAGCTTTGAATCTTTAAGGAGCTAATTTACCAAAAAATGTTTTCTCCAGATTTTTCCTTAATTTGGGTGATTTAATTAATGTTTTAATTAATTAAAAGAAAAGGGAAACTACTTTTTGGATTTTCATAACTACCTTTTCCTAATTTTCTCTCATTTCTTTTTCTCTCAAAATCCCATCATCCAAACACTTTTTCTCCAGTAACTTTTGCATTGATCTTCACTTCAATTGATGAGATTTCTATCATCAATTAGTTCCTAATCAATCTTGCATCAAATCCTTTTGATTTCCTCATTGAATTTTCAAGGAATTTGGCGCAAATCAAGGAGAAATCACCATTTAGAGGTAAGATTGTTCTTCTCCTCTAAATACTCAGTTCTTTACTAAAATTCCCAAGTTGTCAATCCTTAATTTTAGTTTTATAAATGGTTTTAATGTTAGAAACTTATTTTGGCTTAAAACTCAAGATTTGGAAGAAATCTTGAAGAATTTCGTTGAGTTTAATTGGGCTCTGTTTTGAGGTGGTTCTTTAATGTATTTTGATTATCAAATGATGTTAGAAATGAGGTTTTTTGAATCTAATCCCGAATAGGTTGTGTTTCCTAAGTTTTTGCTCAAGAAAATGGTGGTTTTTGAGGTGTTTTTGGTGTTCTGTTATAGCTGGGGGTATAAGGACGAGTTTAGGTTTATTTTGGATGATATTTGATGTTTAAAAATGGTTAGAAGTGATGGATCTTGGCTGGGTTAAGTTTTGGAAGAGTTTGGAGGTGATTTCGTTTGTGTTTGGTAGCCGAAATGTTGATTTTAGGTAGAGCAACGAGTTTATGTGTGTTGGCTGAAGATTTCAATGCATGATGATGCATTAATCCTCTGCTTTGATGTGTTTAAAACAGGGAGACATCTTCAGACACTTTCGGAGTTGATTCGGAGGCTCGATTGGCGTTTCGGCAAGCAGGCGAAACCTAATTGGTGAGTGGAGTTGGGTTTCCAGCTTTGAAACAATTATTTGAAGGTTTTGGGAGCTTAGTCTAAGTCTAAACAACTTAGCTAAGCTCAAGTGTAAGTTTTCGGAAAAACTCCCTCGGATGTGCTATGAAGTAGCTTGATGCATTGGTTATAAATTGCATGTTTAAATTCTGTTTTGAAAGCATGTTTTAGCATGGTTAATGCTGGTTTTGAAAGTCATATGTTGAAGGATGCTCAAGGTAAGAGATCCTTGTTTTGGAATGTTATTATTTTGGTAATGATGCATGATGTTTAATGGCTTTGATTAATGCTTTAAAACAGTGAATTGATGATGGTATTTGATGTACATTGGCAAGTGATGAATTGGTTTTAAAGTACTTGAATCAGATATAGTTAGCCGGCTATAGGATTGGGTGCACCGTAAGTAAAGTAACATTGGATGTTGAGGGGTTGTGATTGTACCGTAAACTCCATCCAAGTACCCTAACGAGTGAGGTAAGATCACAACAGTGGTTGAAAGTCCGTGTGTGGATCTTGTGTTATGTGTCTCGTACTCTCGTTAGTGGAATTATACAACTACCGATGAGTGATGTTGAGGGGTTGTGATTGTACCGTTAAACTCCATCACGGGTGTTGAGGGGTTGTGAATGTACCGATAAACTCCACCTTGTGTAGTCTGGTAGTGTGTATGAAGCGTATGGGATAACGCTTGTAATCCGCGTATCCGATTGTGTTTTGTGTTGTAAATGGTTATGAATTATCACTTGAAAGCCAATATGATGTGTTGAATATAATGAAGCATGAGATGCTTGTAAAGTATGCAAGGTTGCATGAAAAGAGATGAGCACGTGATTAAAAAGCCTTGTTGAAAGTGTTTTCTAAAAATGCATTATTGTGTTGTTTTCTTTAGAGCATGCCTCACTAAGCATTTGTGCTTACGCTCTCTCTCTTGTACCAATAATACATATTAATTGAAGTGTTTAAGGGCAACAAGGAAGCTAAGAGTGTCCAAGGGAAACCAAGCTCATGTATGGTGATGTTTTCATACACTATTAGTTTTGGTAATTTGGCAATGGGAACCTAAAATGTGTTTTGGGAGATGTGTTGAACTCCCTAGGTTGTGGCATGTTGCTTTTGATGGTTTAAATTTGTAAATGGCCTTTTAATGCTTGTTTTGGTGTTTGGTTGATTGCTTGGTTTTGGATAATAGGAAGCATGCCTATAGACATGTGAAATTTCATGATTGATGCTATGAATGTGTTTAGGAGTTACAAACATGCTCCATTTATGTATGATGACTTGTTGGTATGACTAGGAATTCATTAGGTAGTGTTTGAATGGATTTATGTATGAAAAACCAGCAAAATCTGCAGCTTCTGGGCAAACCGTATCGGAACACTCACTGGCGTTTCGAAACGGGGGCCTGTAATGGCCTTCGTGTTTCGAAACGGCTGGAGGCTGTTCCGAAATGTTTTGGCTACTGGAATGCCATGTATCGGAACCAGTCTCAGAACCAACCCGTGTTTCGGAACGGTCAATGCCGTTTCGAAACAGGTGACCGTTGGGCACTGATTTGAATGGTGTTGAAGTTTGCAAGCTTTACGTTTTAGTCCCGAAGTCGAGTTTGCAGTGGTATGAGTTTGAGATGTCCATTTAAGGTGAAATTTGACAGGGAAGCATGTAATACGACTAATTTCATATTGGTAACATGAAAATCACTTACGACCTTCTAATTTTCAGAATTTACATTTTGGTCCCTAAACTGATAATAAGTGCGATTGAGTCCCTGTTTGTTATTCGATCGTTGTGCCTTTCTCAAGTATGTTTCATGAGTACTCACTTAGGGTTAACGTGCATCTAGACAAGATTAAAAAGAAAAAAAGGGTTGTTAATCAAGGTTGACTTTCGAGTTGACTTTGGTTTTCCCCGTGTAATCTTCGTAGTTCGGGTCAACCGTCTAAGCCGGGCTAAGGGGGTTACATCTTTATACAACTTCTTAGTGACTACAATCTCACCAAAAGAACTAGTCACTTGGATTCCTACTTCAAGCAGCTCAACATGTATATCAAGTAAATGTGCATGCTCACTAAGATATAAGAATGAGTGGATCTAGAATCAGTCATAGCCAGCAAAGATAAAGACTGGAGAGCAAAGGTATATGCGATGACATCAGTATCATTGTGCTCCTCACGCTGAGCGTAAACCCTCGCTGGTCCACCTCCCTCAGGTCGAACAACTACTACATGAGCAATACCCCGTTGCCCCTCGTCTCTCCTCTGAAATTTCCCACGGCCGTGCCCACGACCTCTCTGAGGTGCAACTACCACAAGAGCACGTCCTTGGCATCCACCAGCCAAAAAAGGACACTTCCTCATGTGATCCGCCGAACACAATTCCAACATGAATATCATGTCACCACAACAGGAGCCTGGACCTCTCTAGCCGCCCAAGGACAATCTCGCCTTAAATGGTCTCTTGAACCGCATGTCCAACATGTATGTTGCACAGATCTCACACGACCTCCTTGGGCCTGACCACCTCGACCCGGAGCACAACGCCTCCGCTCAGGCTGATGTCTCCTATCTCAACCTCTTTTGTTTCGTCACATCAAAGTCGGTATAATCTGCAGCCAGCATATACGTCTTAACTTCCTGTACCAGCCCGTACCGGAAGCGATCACATCGGTGCTTCTCACTAGGTACCAGCTCAGGAGCATACTGGCTCAGGCATACGAACTGGACCTCGTACTCAGCCACAGAAAGGTTGCCCTGAACAAGCGACATAAACTCATGTTTCTTCTCGTCCAAGCATCTCACCCCCTAGATACTTCCTCCTGAAGGCTCCTCTGAAAAACTTGCAATCAACCTCATTGGGTTCCATACAAGCCGTGGTAGTCGTCCACCAGCTGTAGGCATCTCCTTGCAACAAATAAACTATGCATCCCACCCTTTGCACATCATTACAGCCCATTTGATCCATGATACGGATTGTACTCACTAACCTGGCATCAGACGCCTCAGGTGACATACCATAGAACTCCACAGCTCCTAAGCTCCACAACCTCTCTAAAGGTAAGCTCGTCTGCCCAGCTGCAAGAGCCTGTACATGCGCTCTAGTAACAGCAGCCTGAAACACTCCGGTGATCGCCTGAACCAGTGGCGCCAAATCACTCAAACCAGGACCAGCAGGTCCTTGCTACCCCTGTTCCCCACCTCCAAGTGGTGGCGGAGAAGGTAGATTTCCCCCAGGAGGGACATCAACCCCTTGTTCACCCTGATCACCCTCCTCAGCCGCATGCACTATCGTATTCGATCTCAGTTCTCTTCTTGGACCCATAGTGCTATTTTAAACAAAGCATAACAATAAAACAAGTCAAACCATTTAGGCCAGCTGCAAGCAAGAATCCCAAGTTCACAAAACATTTGTTTAGTGTAATAAGGCAATGGACACCCCAATTTCCCTCAACATAGCATAGCACACATGAAACATCATGCTCAACATGCTTTTCATCATCCAAATTCAACACATATCAACATAGCATCATTATCACAATCATCATCACACAATCTTATCCATTCCAAATGCGATTCACATAAATCAAGCATGGCATAAGCTTCAAATTCAACCAATTGCATGCTTTTCACAAAACATACATCAACACATATCAATATCTCATACCAACATCCCTAATTCTTTCGTAACTTGGCTTTGATACTAACAAATGTAACCACCTTAGCCCGGCCTAGATGCTTAACCCGAACTACGAAGATTACACGGGGAAAACCAAAGTCAACCTTGATTAACGACCCTTTTTTCTTTTTATCTTTTCAAAATGCTCATTATTAGCCTATATGATTAGCAAAACATTTCAGCGGAAACGACACAACGAACGGAGCTCAAACAGGGATTCAATTGTATAGAAACGTCTTTTAGGGACTAAAACGTAAATTTCTAGATTTATAAAGACCACATAAGTTTTTATGTTACCAATCCATGTTTAACTCATTAATTTAAGCAACCAAAACTCAAGGACCAAAATGTAAGAAACAAAAACCTGAAACAGTTCAAAATTCAAACTCAACGGTCAGACGTTTCGATATAGATGGCCCTGTACTGAACGATCGTTTTCAAACATGGTTGACCATTTCAATACTCGGGTGCGTTCCGAGACCCGTATCGAAACACACCTTTCTAGTAGAAAAATTGTTTGGATACGCCCCTATCCGTTTCGAAACCTCTTAGCCATTTCAGGCCTCTGTTCTGAAACAGAGAAGGGCGTTCTGATACGCCTTGCCCTGCAACAGCAGATTTTGCTGGTTTTTCACATCTCTTCCCATTCGAAACATATCACAACATGCATACAACATAGATACATGTCAACGATCATCAATTTGAGGTATTAGCTACGACATGGCATCCATCAAGCAAACATAGATACTAAAGGCATGCTTCCTAGTCCACCAAACCATAACAAGCTAAAATCAACAATCACATCCAAAACTAAACATAATGGCCATTTACAACTCACAAATAAACCACCAAACATGCTCAAAGTAAAGGAAAACATTTTCAACCATTCAAAAGTATAAATCCCACCCATTACCTCTTATTACACCGAAATAAAGCCACATACTTTGCAAGGTTAAAAGCTTGGATTCCTCTTGCTTACTTGCTGCCTTGAAAGCCTAGCTTTCTGCATTGATGAAACAAGAGAGCGTAAGCACAAAGCTTAGTGAGGATCTCTAACAACATTCATCAATGCATGTTAAATAACTTGTAAAACCACCACTTTACAACACATGTCTTTCCATAAAACATGTCTTCTCAAGACATCAATGCACTTTATAAACATATACATCATTTTAAAACAACAAATAAACCTTTGCTCATGCTTTACCAAGCATCTCATGCATTCTTGCATAATTTACAAGCGTCTTATGCTTCACATTATTCATTTACATTATATTGGCTCGCAAGTGATAATCCATAAACCATTTCAACACATGACACAATCGGATACGCGGATTAAAAGCATTATCCCACACGCTTCATACATAATATCGGACTACACAAGGTGGAGATCAATGGCACAATCACAACCCCTCAACACACATGATGGAGATTAATGGCACAATCACAACCCCTCAACATCACTCATCGGTAGTTGTATAATTCCACTAACGAGAGTACCGGACACGTACACATGACTCACACGGGGGACTAATTCATCTACCGTTGTGGTCTTATCCTCAATCGTTAGGGTACTTGGATGAAGATTACAGCACAATCACAACCCCTCAACATCCAAGGTGACTTTATTCACGGTGCACCCAATCCTATTGCCGGCTAACTATATCTGATTAACATAACCAAAAACCATTTACATCACTTGCCAATATAATCATTTAACCACATTAATTCAATGTTTTACAAGCATAAACACAATGCCATTTCCACAAGCATAACATGCTTACATATTATGCATTCAACACATGAAAACCAAGGATCACTTACTGTTGAGTGGATCGAAAGATCGATATTTACCAAGAGGGGGGGTGAATTGGAAATTTAAAGGATTTTAGTGGAAATTGGCAAATAAAAATTGAAGAACAAGGGATTTAGAGTGGTTCAAGTTCCAAATGAACTCTACATCCACTACCTTAGTCTCACTAAGGATTTGCAACAATTTCACTAAATTGATCTTCCCCTTTTCTAGGACAAGGAGGCAACCCTTTACAATATCGGTTGATTTTTCTACCCAAAAATCAACCCAACTCTCACTCAATAGAACAAAGAAATTTGAAGGCTAATTAGGTATCTCTCAATACAAATGATAGCCCCAATACAAGCACTCAACCCAATTTTACAAAATATGAATGAAGAACACAAATTGGGATTTTACACAAATTTGGGATTTTTGCTCAAATGCTTGAATTTGATGTTTGGATGTTTGCTTGAAGTTCAATAGTTGTTGCTGATGCTTTTGGATGTCCCTTTTATACCTCTCATTGATTTCTAGCCGTTTGGGTGGTTGGGAACATAAATGGAGCCGTTAGAACCCTCTCTTGCCACCATTAATGCTGTCTGCACCAACCCGTTTCGGAACACGGGAAACCTGTTTCGGAACGGACTAAAATAGAAAGAGTCGTTGGGGTGCATTTAAGAGCCCGTTTCGAAACGCCTTATGGCCGTTTCGAAACGGTTTTGCCACTGTAAAAGGGTCGTTTCGGAACGGTTCTATCACGTTTCGAAACGCCTTAACGGTTTTGATAAAATCAGTTAAAACATACAACGGTCATATTTTCAAACTAAAACCTAGCCCCTGTTTCGGAACAGTAGTGATCCGTTTCGAAACGGAATGGCTACTGTCAAAGGGTCGTTTCGGAACGGGCTTGATCCGTTTCGAAACACACATTATATATTTGAAAATATGAAATTTTTGAAATAATTTTAATTCTTTCTAAAGCCAACATGAAGAACAGTTTTGAAACGAGTTGTGCCGTTTCGAAACGCTTGAAACCGTTTCGATACACGTATCGGAACGGTGGTCGACAGTGGTGAAAATGTTTCGAAACGCCTTAGGGCCGTTTCGAAACGGGTACTTGAAAAACACTGCTTTGGCTTGAAACACTTAGAAAAAGTATTTGAAAATGTATGTTTTTAACTTAGGCATAATACTAAAATTATATGGGGATATTTTATGGACTTAAAATTCGTTTTGACTTTTTCGATTTAGTCCTTAGGTTTTTAGTTATATCAAAATTAAAATATTTGTTTCACACTTACCTAGTGCATCCTTAACATAACGGCAGTAAAATCCAGCAACATTCATGCTTAAGACAAGCTTTAGAACAGTAAACAAATCCACACTTAACTCAAGTGCAATTTCATCAAACATAGCATATTTCCAAGAGAGGGATTTCCAAATCACTTACTCTTGAGCTTAGCTAAGTGTAGGAAACCTACACTAAGCTCCCAAGACCACGCTCAAAGCGTTACAAAGTAGGAAATTACATTTCCACTCACCGATACGCGAAGCCTCGCTTGCCGACACAAAAATTACTTTTTCGGAGCCTCCAACAACACCTCGTTTGTTTCCGGATCAAGATCTCTTGTTTTCACATCATCAAAATAGAGATCTAAATGCGTTAAATGCATTCCAACACCAGCAACAATTCATAAACTCGTTGCTCACCCAAACTACACCAAAATACCCATCCAAAACAACCGAAAACTCAATCGATTGCTTCCTAAACCAAGCCCAACCAACATACATCACTTCTAACCCAAAATAAACATCAAACACATCTAATAAACAACACAACCCAACCTTATACCTCCAGCAATCAAGATTCCACCATTTTCACCTCAAAAACCCACTTAAAATAACCAAGAAACTCAAGGATCTCAAGGATTTCGGGATCTATGTTAACAACACTTCTTTTTAACAAATAAATCAACTTAAAACTCAATTAAAATCAACACAAAATGAAGCTTAACTCATCAAGTCCGAAAATTAAGATTTCAACCACAATTCACAAGATTTTGATCTCCAAACAACTCCATAATGAAAATTCAACCAAAAATAGTATTTAGAAGCCAAATATCTTGGGAATTTCAATAAAGAACTTATATTAGAGGTTGAGAATGGGATTTACCTCCAATCCTTGCTTCCCTCAATGAATGACAAGTTTTCCTTAACAAAATCTTGAAGAACTAGGAAAGATTTCTTGAAAATTATTTAGGAAATGTTGAGAGAGTTTTTGGGAGAAAGAATTCTGGAGAAAGATGAGTGAATTAGTGTTTGGCTGAAAATGAGAAAGAGTTGGTAGTTACGTAATTGAAAATCTCATTAACTACCTTTTAATTAATTAATATAAATTCCATTAAAGTCATTGAATTAAAAACCTTTTAAAACACATGTCATATTGAGGAAAGTTCAAATTGACTTAAAGCCCCCTAAAGATTCTAAGATTTTGGCCTCTACATTAAAAATCACATTTTCCCAGTTTTGAAACTTTACAATTTGGTCACTACTCAAAATGTCCCATTTCCAAAATCCGTTTTGTAAAATTGACTTGATCAACCTCTTAAACATATTTTTAGAGGATTTTAGCAATTTTAACCACTTTTTTATCCTATCCCGGTCCTTGATTTCTTTTAATCACCTTACGTGATTCGAACCGTTCTTGACCGGTTCGATCTGATGTCTAAAACATCTAGGCCCAAAACCAGGGCGTTACACTTCTATCGCTTCCTTATGAAGATTAGATGCATTTGAACATTTATAATACAAGTAATTTTGCTAAGGAGTCGTTGAATTGGGATGTGAGGTTTTTTGTTGGCTTCTATGGAGACATAGGTGTAGTAGGATTTTCGACCAGCATTACACATAAAGGAGGATATACGAAGATGTGGTGAACGTATCTCGACGGATTTCATGGACACTCTTGCGCACACTAGGAGGGTGGTCTGATTTGAAGCCCCTTCTGATTGACATTGTCCTCCTGTTGGTTGGGGCTGGGGTTGGGTTAAGGCTAACTCCGATGGGGCGGTGCGTGAGTCTGATAGTATGGCTGCAGCGGGTGGCATCTTGAGGGATGATAGGGGATCCTAGATTTTTGGCTTTACTCGAAGTCTCAGTTGCTGCTTGGTGCTCTTGTCTGAGTTGTGGGCTGCTCATGATATTCTTTTTCATGCTTGGCGATTAGGATGTGGTTAGGTTGAGTTGGAAGTTGATAATATGGAGGTTGCTAGGATTTTACGCAATGAATCGAATGCTTTAGCTGGCAGCGCCTTGGTGGACGACATCTATGCTTTGCTGGGTCGTGAGTGGAGGGTGCGTATACACCATGTTCATTGGGAGAGAAACTTTGTTATAGATCGGCTTGCTTCCTTGAGCCGTGGTGCTCCCATAGGTGCGGAATATTTTCTGGTTCCCCCACTGCCCTTGTGGTTGCAGTCGACATATAGGCACCTGGGTTGGGGTCAAGGCATGGTTCTCTTAGTGCTGCGGCTAGTGGACATGAGGATACTTGGGGCTAGGCTCGGTCTTCTTTTCTTGGTATCTTTTGCTCTTTATTTTTGAGCTCTTTTTTGGTATTGGTCCTTGTTTTGAGTTTCTTATTGATCTTGTTGTCGAGTTCTATCTCGAAATGATTTTATGTAAATACTACCATGAGATACTTTTTTTCCTCCATCTAGATGTATGGAAGTTTCTAACGAGGCCTATGGTAGTATTCCACCTTTTATAAAAAGAAAACCATTGTTTCATCTTTTAAATATATGGAATAAAAATAAGGAAAATCAACTAAAACAATCTTATAAGTAAGACTTAACAAAATAGGCAATTATTCCATGCACAAGCGCTTGTGTAAATTTTGCGCCTTATTTTTAGGTGTTAGGAATTTTGTTTAGGGTCTAGTGTTTAGGGGTTTAAGTGTATGAGTTATGAATTTAGGGTTAGGGTTAAAATTTAGGGTGTACAGATTAAACTTAAATTTCTAACCATATTACCCAAAAATTAAACCCTAACCTTTAAACCATAAATTCTAATCATAAACGTTAAATTCTAGCCATAAACCATCAATTCTAAAATCATACACTTAAACCACTAAACCCTAAAACTAAGGTGTTGGTGACCGCCAGTGCATGAAATATTTTCCCTAATAAAATAGATAATTGAATTTTAACTTTCATAAAAACCTGAAAGTAGTTCTAAAGAAAAATATAATATTGTTATTTTTAAAAATTCGGATTTATAGAATTTATCTATAAAAGTATATGTTTCTTATTAAATGATTACGAAAATTTAACGATACTACAATAAAATCACTTCAATTTTTTTAAGAAAAACTAACATTTATAATTTAAATGGAACAAAAAAATAAGTGAAGATAGAGAAATTGGAATCATAAAGAGCTAGAGCTGAGTGGTGCCAAAACGTGGGTCTGGATCTTATCTGTCAATGCTCAACAAAATTTCGGCCACCACATGACAAGGACCCTCCAACTTCCCCCTCATTGTTGCTCGCCTCTTAGCCTTTTCAACTCAAATCCACCTTTTGTCCTAACGAGATCTTGGCTCAATTTTGAATCTTATAACGCGTAGATGTTACGTGTGAGATCACGAACGGAAATTCTCAGATTTTTTCGGGGCCTCTATTTATGTCTCCACACTAAAAATTATGTTTAAAGTTTAGAGTTTAAGATTAAGGTTTTGAAAATTTAAAGTAGAGTATATTTTAGGGTATAGAGTGTAGGATTTAGTATTTAGAATTTAGGGTTAAAGCTTAAAATTTAATTTTTTAATATTTTTTAGTGTTAGAGCATAAAAAGAAACATAAAAAAAGCAGAGTATTTTTATCTGTGAGTTCACTATTCAAGTTTTATTTTGATTTTAATTTTATCATATGTATGTTCAAAAAAAATTATTAAATGTAAATTTTATTTAAACATATTTTAACTATCAGTAAGATGGTATTTTATTATATATGTTCTTATGATAATTATTTAATAAGTTATATTTTAATACATAATATGTGTAAAAATAGTACATAATTCTCATTTAAAATCTAAAAATCAATTCTTAACATTAAAATTATAAATTATAAACCCTAAATTTTAATTATAAATCATAAATTTTAAACTCAAACATCTTAAACCCTTAATCCCTTAAATATTATGTGTAAAAATAGTACATAATTCTCATTTAAAATCTAAAAATCAATTCTTAACATTAAAATTATAAATTATAAACCATAAACTTTAATTATAAATCATAAATTTTAAACTCAAACAACTTAATCCCTTAAATATTAAATTAACAAATTTGTGTAAACTTTAATTACATAATTTGAGTATCAAAATTATTTTCCCCTTATTTTTTTTCTTTTGAAAGTTCAAGATTTTTTTTTGGAAAGCTCAAAGATGTTTTCCCTTATTTGAATATGTATTACTTTATATTATGATTATTATACTCACAACTTTAAAATATCCACCATCTACTCTAATTCCTTTTCATTCAAATATAATTTCTTTGAAAAAAAAATCGATTGGTACTGATTTAATCGAGAGTCGACATTTCTTTATTTGGGTGTCTAATTGAAATTAAGGTTTCCGTTAGTTGGTAAAATCGATTAAATTAATAAAAACTAAATTAAAAATAAAAATAATTTATATATTAAATCTATGATAGAAAGTTTCACCGATTTATGTTTTAATTTGGTTGTTCAACCTTGCTTATAGTGCTTTTACCAAATGAGGAGGAATCTTTTCAATAATAGAGTTAATATTAAACGAGGTGCTAACAAATGTTGGCAATTTTTGGTAAGTTGATGGTAGTTGGTACATTGTTGTCTTAAAAGTTAATGAAAAACGTAAAACATAAATTAGTAGTAAATTTGCATAATTGAGGGATTTTTAGGCTTTTAGCATTCGCGTCGGTTTAGGGAAAGCTAAGTTAAACTAATGAGGTTATGGGACGCTTGGTTCGAGGATGCTATATATATTTTTAGGAGAAAATTATATATTTAGTATTCTAATTATGTTCGCATTATTATTTTGGTATCTTAACTATTATTTTTAGTAAAATGATATCTAACGTTACGTTTTTGTTATGTTTTACTACTTCTGCCGTCTAAAACTAATAGAAATGGTGAAGTGGCTTGGGTTAATAACAACTTTAGTCCCAAAACTCATACAATCTATTAATATAGTCTAAAATTCTATCAATTGAAACATTATTTTAATTTTTGGATTAAAATTATAAATTCTCCATTTTTTTTCTTCTTCTAGTCAAGCACTTTTTGGGTTTTAGAGTTTAAAAAACATGCTATCTATAAATAAAACTTTAAGATTTGGGGATCAACGGGGGAAAACACGGGGTCCAATGGAGTACCCAAACTCCACCATCGGGATGCCGGCAAGAATACGAGGGAGTGAGACAGAGATGAGACAAAATTGAATCAGAATTAAGATGATATTTTAAATTGATGGATTTTGGACTAACTTGATATATATATATAAGTGATTTGGACTAAAACTATGATTATACCAAGTGATGTCATCATTTCTGTTAGTTTTTAATAGTCGGGTAGCAAAACAGGACAAAAATATAACATTAGGTACCATTTGCTAAAAAAATAATTCGAGTACTAAAATAGTAGCACATGCATAATTAGGATACTAAATATATAATTTTCCCTATTTTTAAATCACATTCCCATGTTGTAACCCCCTCGTCCCGGTCTGGCCGGATGACCGGTCCGAGTGGGCCACAAGGGGAAAACCGAAGCAAAACCCGTTAAGGTTCCCCCTCGGTTAGCAACTCTATTTTTTTTCTTTCATTTTAATCTTGTCTAGAGGAGTATTGAATCCTAAGTGATCGAATAGCGGAATGAAATACATGAGACAAACATTCGAACCCAAAGCAGCATTTAAACAGCCCCATTTTAATCTTTTAAACAAGCCGTTTCGGAACACCCTTGAGGCGTATCGAAACGCCTTGACCAGGTCAACAGCCCTAGAGCCTACACAAGGGGCCGTATCGAAACGGTGGTCAACCGTTCCGAAACGCCCACGATGGTCAACTTCTCGTGGTCAATGAGATTTTGACCGTTTCGAAACCCCTAGACTCGTTTCGATACACCTTCATCTCGTCAATTTCTCAGAATTCCAGTAGCCAAAACGTTCCGAAACGCGTATCGGAACAGGGGCTCTCAGAGGCCTAACCGTATCGAAACGCATTCCGATACGGGGTCCCTGAAGCCTACCCGTTCCGAAACGACCCCTCCCGTTTCGAAACGCGGGCTATCTGCAACCTTTGAAATTCAGATTTTGGTGAGTCTTGACAAGTCTAAAGGTCCCATAGGACCCCTAAAGCCACACAACACCATCAAACAAAGTCTAGAGGCATACATCCTAAGTTTAACATACTCAAACACCCACAAGACATTGATTTAAACAAACATACACACATGACAAATTTACATTAGCCTTTCATACAAGTCATGCTTGAAAAACCTTGATAGACAAAAGCACCATTCCTCCCATAAAGGTTCACATGTCATGAAGCGAACTTAAACATCAAAAGGCATACATCAAAAGAGCATTTGGCAAAGTATATCATGCTTACAAACCAAGACAAACCATAAACATCAGAATCAGAATTGAGTCATACAAGCTCATACAAACACACTCTCTTGCCACATTGCTTCACTACTATATAATAATTAATCGTACTTGAGCAACAAACATGGAAAGCCCTTCTTGCCTTGCTTCGAGCTAACACCACGCTAATGATCTGCATTGTTGGAAATGAGAGCGTAAGCTATAAGCTTAGTGAGGATGCTCTAAAACCGTAAACATCAACAATGCAGGGTTCAAGCATGTATTCCCTAAATCTCATATCTAACATACATATATAATTTCACAAGTAGACCTAGCTAGTCTTTCAAGAGTCATGTATGGTATCTCACATCATACAAAGCTCAAACATCAATATTAACATCATATATCACAATCATATGAACAAGTTTAATTGGCCACTATTAGTTACCCGAATGTGCGGATTTAAATCTCAACAACCACTTTACCTCGGTGGGATTTCACTCATCACCGGACATTGCATGGGCGGGATTCCACTCATCACCACATGCCCTACGGATGGGATTCCACTCATCATCCCGTAGAATATATAATAGCTTCCGGTGGAATATTACATCACCATACTCCTCCTTGATGACTTAACGCCATCAAGGCCACGTACGTTTTGACTCAATTTGTGTGCACACTAATCCTAATGATCGATCATTTACACCCGGTAAATTAATTAGTGCCAATTTTCATTTACACAACACATATCCATCAACCACATCTCATGCTCATCACATATACATATCACGGTATACATGTACAAATTAACCACATAGTACAAGAGCATAAATAGGCAATACACATGGCATTTAATGGAAATCAATAGCTAAATTAACAACTTGAATTATATAGAAATGGCCCACCAAGCACATTTCACTCACACACTACACACACTCGAACCAAACTTTAAAACATGTTTAGAACCACTCACCGCCCTTCCTTGGCAACCAAAATAAGCCTTCTACAAGCCCGGATTCGAATCCAATGCTCCTCCAACGTCTCCTCTTGCTTCTAGTCAATCAAAAACACATCCATTAATCCCAAACAATGCTAACATTCAGTCAACACTCAACCCTTGAGCTCAAACTAACTCTAACCAAATTTCCAATCAAATTAATCCCCAAATATATCAATTTTCGTGCTCCCTCAAACCCTAGCTGAAATTTCCATTTTCAATCATCCAAATGACCCCCAAAAGGTCCCAAAACATCCTCCTAACCTATATAAACCATCAGCCCTTTAATTTCAACCTAAAACCTACCAATAATCAAATTTTTGACATCTCTAAAATTGCTTCAAGAACCCATTTCGGGTTTTTACCAAAACCTAACCATTTTAACATATAATGTACATCTTAATGTGATTAAGATAAAACCTAACTTTATATTTCAAAACAAAATGAAAATCACCATAAAAACTCAAGCTTTAACCAAAGCCTAATTTTCAAAAGCTCATGGTTTTAAAATCTAAAGCCATGGTTAGATAAAGGATGAAGAGGAGAGTGAGAAAATATCTTTACCTTTGAAAAAGACCTTGGAATGAAGAAGAAACTCAATGGAATAGTAATTTGTGTTTGGGAGAGTTTGAAAGAGGGGGATGGGGCTTCTAACGTTGGAAAGGGAGTGGGGAGAGGGAAGATGACAACTTTTCTTAAAAGTGGTCTTGCTTTTAAAATCATTTTGGTCAAATTACCACATTGGTCCCTCCCCTTTTTATTAAAGCCCGTTTAGACCCTAATTAAGGTTGAATTGATTTAATTTAATTTTATTGACTCGGACTACAAACCGAACTAACTCCTAACCCCAAAACACAGGCATTACAACTCTCTCCCACTTAAGGAAATTCGTCCCCGAAATTACCTGACTGAAAGAGATACGAAAACTGCTTTTCCATATCCTTCTTCCTCTCCCAAGTGGCCTCGTCCATACCTCGACGCTGCCACCGCACCTTTACTAACTCAATCGATCTACCCCGCGACACCTTACTGTCACAAGCTAAGATCTCAACTGGCTCTTCCTCGTAAGTCAAATCCGGATTCAATTTAATCTCCTATATGGGCATAACATGTGATGGATCGGACCTATACTTACGGAGCATCGAAACATGAAACACATTGTGTATCTTCTCTAGCTCGGATGGCAAACGCAACTGATAAGCAACCGGACCAACCCTCTTCACATTCTTATACGGTCCTATGTACCTCGGACTCAATTTCCCTTTTCGGCCAAATCTCATCACTTTCTTCCACGGAGACACTTTCAAGAATACCTTCTCACCCACTGAGAACTCAACTTCCTTCCTCTTGAAATCGGCATAGGACTTCTGCCTATCCGAAGCAGCTTTCAAACGATCACAAATCAATTTTACCTTGTCAGTTGTCCCCTTGAGCAAATCCGGCATAGGCAACAACTTATGTCCCACTTCGGCCCAACAAACTGGAGTTCTACACTTTCGGCCATACAAGGCCTCATACAGAGCCATCTGAATGCTCGACTGGAAGCTATTATTGTAAGCAAACTCTACTAGAGGCAAGTGCTTCTCCCACGTACCCTGAAAGTCAATGATGCAACAACGCAACATATCCTCTAAGATCTGAATAACTCTCTCTGACTGACCATCTGACTGAGGATGATAAGACGTGCTGAAGTTCAAACGGGTACCCAAAGCTGTATGTAAACACTCCCAAAATCGAGAAGTAAACCGCGGATCTCTATCTGACACAATAGACTTCGGTACACCATGCAATCTAACAATCTCACCAATGTACAAGTCGGCCAATCTATCTAAGGTGTAAGTAGTATTGACTGCCAAGAAGTGAGCACACTTCGTAAAACGGTCTACTATCACCGAAACTGAGTTCTTCTTCGTAGGAGTCAAAGGCAAACCCGAAACAAAATCCATGGTGATGTCCTCCCATTTCCATTCCGGAATCCTCAACGGCTGTAACAAACCTGAGGAAACCTAATGTTCCGCCTTCACTCTCTGACACACTAAGCACTTACTCACAAAGTCGGCTACATCTCTCTTCAAGCCAACCCAAAAGTACTAATTCTTCAAATCACGGTACATCTTCGTACTTCCAGGATGCATAGCAAACGGACTACTGTGGGCTTCAGTCAAGATCGTACGTCTCAAGTCACTATCCTCAGGCACAACTATTCTATCCTTGAAACAGAAAACCACATCGGTACTGAAACTGTAGTCTGAAGATCTACCCTCGGCTATATCTTGCACGTGAGGTGCCAAAGATCTATCTAAGAGCTGTTTCTCTCTAATCAACTGACCTAAAGTAGGTCTAACCTGAAGCTCGGCTACCAAGCCACCATCTCCGGACAAACTCAATCTAGCAAACATGGCTCTCAAACCCACGACTATCTTTCTACTCAATGCATCGGCCACTACATTGGCCTTACCCGGATGGTACTCAATGTTAAGATCATAGTTCTTTAGCAACTCTAACCACATACTCTGTCTGAGATTCAAATCTTGTTGAGTCATAATGTATTTCAAACTCTTGTGATCGGTATACACTGTGCATTTCTCACCGTACAAATAGTGCCTCCAAATTTTCAGAGCAAACACAACTGCAGCTAACTCTATGTCATGGGTCGGATAGTTGCGCTCGTGGGTCTTCAACTGTCTTGAGGCATAAGCCACTACTCTCTTGTCTTGCATGAGAACACATCCTAGCCCTACATAAGAAGCATCACTGTAAACTATATAGTCCTTCCCGGACTCAGGCTGAATCAAGATCGGTGCTTGGGTCAAAGCTTCTTTCAATTTCTCAAAGGCTCTTTGTCTTGCTTCTGTCCACTCAAACTGAACACTCTTCTGTAGCAACTGTGTCAATGGAGCGGCCAACTTAGAGAAACCATCTACAAATCTCCTATAGTATCCGGCTAAGCTTAGGAAGCTACGTACCTCTGTCACAGACTTCGGTTGCTTCCATTCAACAATGGCCTCAATCTTCTTCGGATCAACTCTAATCCCATCGGCTGACACTACATGTTCTAGGAAGACTACCTCTTGGATCCAGAATTCACACTTGCTTAGCTTCGCATACAACTGATGATCTAGCAAAGTCTTCAAAACTAGTCTCAAGTGTCGGTCATGGTCTTCTTCAGCTCGCGAATATACCAAGATATCATCTATAAACACAACTACAAACTGATCTAGATACTGATGAAAAATCCTATTCATCATGTCCATGAAAGCAGCCGGTGCATTAGTCAACCCAAAAGGCATGACTAAGAACTCATAATGACAATATCTAGTCCTAAAGGCTGTCTTCGGTACATCAACCTCTCTTACCTTTGGCTGGTAGTAACCCGATCTCAAGTCAATCTTCGAAAAGACCGATGCTCCTCTCAACTGATCAAACAAGTCATCAATTCTAGGCAACGGATATTTATTCTTCATTGCCAACTGATTCAACTGTCTGTAATCTATACACATTCGCATACTTCCATCTTTCTTCTTCACAAACAAAACTGGTGCACCCCAAGGTGAAGAACTAGGCCGAATAAAACCTCTATCTGTCAATTCTTGCAACTGAGTCTTCAACTCTTTCAATTCTTTCGGTGCCATGCGATACGGAGCAATCGAAACAGGTGCCGAATCAGAATAAGTCTCAATGGTGAACTCTACCTCTCTGTCCGATGGTAATCCTGGCAACCCTTCCGGAAACACACTAGGAAAGTCACATACTGTCCGGATGTCCTGAGGTCTAACCTCACTCATGTTAGGGTTCATCACATACGCCAAGTATGCTTCACACCCTAACTCAACTAGCCTCATAGCCTCTAAAACTGAAACCACATTGGACAAGAACTTCACATTCTCACCCACCACTGCAATCTCATAGTCATATGTGAGCCTCAAAGAAATCCTCTTAGTCTCAAAATCTATCCTAGCTCTATGCTTCGTGAGCCAGTCCATACCCAAAATCACATCAAAACCATAGAAAGGTAGCTCCATCATATCTACTGGAAACACATGTCCTTGAACCATCAACGAACATCTTCGGTACATCTTCCTAACCACTACCATGTCCCCAAAGGAACTAGTAACACTAACTCCTACCTCTAACATTTCACAAGGCAAGTTCAAAGACTGTGCATGTTCACTCAATATGTAGGAATGTGTAGACCCAGAGTCAATCAAAGAAAGCAAACCCAAAGACTGTATCGAGAAGTTACCTGCGATCACATCGGTGTCATGCTGATCCCCACGCTGAGCGTAAACTCTGGCCTGACCTCCGCCCTCTGGCTGAACTGCAACTACATGTGCTATGTTCCTCTGACCATCGTTCCTCGGCTGGAAGTTACCTCTACCGCGCCCGCGACCTCTCTGAAAGTCATTGGCTCTAGCAGAAGCCTGAGCTGGTGCCTGTCCCACTAGATGTGGACAGTCACGCCTAATGTGGCCCCTAGCTCCACAACTCCAACATGAACGGAAATTTCCCCTACACTCACCGGTGTGGTTCCTCCCACAAGTAGCACATGTGGGCAACTTCCCACCAGCTCTCTGACCCTGATGGCCCCTACCGTGGTTACCGCCACCACGCCTATGATCATAGTGATGCTTGTTGTCCCGATGCCTCTTGGCATCACCTCTATCAAAGTTACGGGACCTCTTACTCGAACTAGATCCACCAGGCCGCTTGGTCAAGCTAAAACTGTGCTCTAAGTCCTTGGCCCTCGCGACCAAGACATCAACATCAGAGTAGTCTGAAGCTAGAGTATACGTCTTGATCTCTTCACTCAGCCCATAACGAAAACGGTTACAACGTTCCACCTCAGTAGGAACAAGCTCAGGTGCATACTGACTCAGTCTGACAAACCGAATCTCATAGTCTGTCACGGACATACTCCCATGAAGCAAAGCCACGAACTCCCTCTTCCTCTCATCAAGGTATCGCGGACCCAAAAACTTCTTACGGAATGCTGACTCAAAGAACTCCCAAGTAATCTCGGCCTCATCCATACCCGTAGTAATGGTGACCCACCAAGTGTGGGCATCACCCTAGAGCAAGGACTCAACACATCCCAACTTGCGCTCACCAGTACACCCCATCTGAGCAAGGATACGGACAGTCTTCTCAAACGACAACTCTGATCTCTCTGAAGTAGACCCTCTGAACTCTTTGGCCCCTAGGCCCCGAAGTCTCTCTAAAGGCAAACCAGTGCCCTCACCCTGATGGTGTGCTGCTGCCTGACCCCCAGTTACTGCAGCCTGAAATGCCCCGGCTATCGCCTGAACCAACGGAGCTAAGTCTATTCCGCCGGTCCTTGGCCACCTTGGCCTCCTTGAGGTCCCTCTCCTTCGGCCCCGACCTCGCCTCCTACTCCAGGTGGAGGAGGTGGTGGTGGTGGAGGTGGTGGAGGAGCTCCAACTCCAACCACAGGCTCTCCCACTTGACCCTCAACTCTCAGTACTGGCTCAACTTTCGGAGCCGTTGCCCGTGGTTCCGGTCGAACCATCCTAGGTCTCTCACGTGGTCTCATGATACAGCTAGCAAGGTAATAACTACAACAACAAACAAATAGGGATTACGTTGCCAAAGCAAGGGTCAAATAGTGCTCAAGTACTCCTTTTACCAAAAATCTTTTTAAATTAAGTAATAGTAGCAATGGGTACTGTAACCCCCTTAACCCGGCCCAGACGGATGAACCGAAATAAGAAGTTTACACGGGGAAAACCAAAGTCAACCCGAAAGTCAACCTTGATTAACTACCTTTTTTTTCTTTTAACTCTTGTCTAAATGCATATTATCCCTATACATGATCATACAAACAACATACTCAAAGATCAAAGCCATCAGAGAACATTCAGGGACCCAATTGCACAAATTAAGACTTTAGGGACCAAATTGTAAATTCTGAGAATTATAAAGACTTAACCCAAATTAAAGTTACCAACTTGTAATTAATCATATTTCATGCTTCTCTGTCAAATTTCAGCTCAAACGGACATCTCAAACTCATTTAATTGCAATAACAAGGTTCAGGACTAAAATGCAAACATTTCAAAATATATAACCAACAATTTTAGTGCCCAACGGTCGAGTGTTTCGGAACAGGGAAGACCCGTTCCGAAACGTGGGACCGTTCCGCAACTGGTACCGAAACAGGGCCTGGCAGAGGCCAAACTGTTTCGGAACAGTTCCTTCCGCTTCGGAACGCCCATGCCATTTCAGGCCCCCGTTCCGATACGGTAGCACCTGTTCCGAAACAGGTTGCCCAAATTGCAGAAAAATTGCTGGTTTAACACATAATTGACCTATCGAACATGCTCCAAAAGCCACCAAATTTTACCAGCAAGTCATTCAACATACAAAGAACATAATTGCATCAACCAAACGTCAACATGGCATCAATTATGAAAATCCCCAATTCTATAGGCATGCATCCTACTTAGAAAAACCATTCAAGCATCAATAAACCAAAACCATATCACAAAGGCCAATTACAAGCTCAAACATTAACAACATCATAAGTCCAACATAGGGAGTCCAAAACATCTCCCAAAACAACAACATAGGTCCCCCATTGCCAAATTCCAAAAGCTAATAGTGTATAAGAAACCTTCACCATACTTGAGCTTAGTTCACCACTTGGATTCTTGCCCTCCTTGCTGCCCTCAACGCACTTTAATGCTCTGCATTATTGGTTTAAGAAAAGAGAGAGCGTAAGCAAAAGCTTAGTGAGGAATGCTCATTTAAAACCACACAATAATGCATTTATAAAACATCTTTATAAACCTTAAATCAATCATCCTTTGCACATGCGCTAAAGCATTTAAAACAAGCAATTCATGCTTCAAGTTCATATCATGTCATATTGGCAACAAGCGATACATCAACATAAGATCCACACATGGACTTTTAAACACCATTGTGGTCTTATAATTTCCAAGGACCACACATGGACTTTTAAACACCATTGTGTCCTTAACATCACCCATGGACTTTTAAACACCATGACAAGAACCACACAAGGACTTTTAAACACCTTTGTGTCCTTAACAAGAATCTCCCAAGGACTTTTAAACACCTTGGAGTTCTTAAGTAACAAGGCTTACACAAGGAATTTTAACCACCTTTGTAACCTTAACCAAGAAGCAACCATGGACTTTTAACCACCATGTTGTTCTTAAATAAACAAGCCTCACTCAAGGAATTTTAACCACCGCAGCCAACTCAATGTCATGCGTAGGATAATTGCGCTCATGCACCTTCAACTGCCGCGATGCATAAGCCACCACCTTACCCTCTTGCATCAGCACACATCCCAAACCAACATAGGACGCATCACTATACACCACAAACTCTTTTCCTGATTCAGGTTGAACCAAGATAGGAGCTTGCGTCAATGCTGCCTTAAGCTTCTCAAAAGCCTGCTGTCTCGCTTCCGTCCATTCATACTTAACATCCTTCTGCAACAACTTTGTCAAAGGTGCAGCAATCTTAGAAAACCCATCCACAAACCTCCGGTAGTATCCTGCCAAACCAAGGAAACTACGAACCTCATGAACAGACTTAGGAACCTTCCAATTCATCACCGCCTCAATCTTCTGAGGATCAACACGAATCCCTTCAGCAGAAACCACATGCCCAAGAAACACCACTTCACTTAACCAAAACTCACACTTGCTCAGCTTGGCATAAAGCTGATTTTCCAACAAAGCTTGCAACACAATCCTCAAATGCTCTTCATGCTCCTCCTTAGTACGCGAGTACACGAGGATATCATCAATGAACACCACTACAAACTTATCCAGGTATTCATGAAACACACGATTCATCATGTCCATAAAAGTCGCAGGAGCATTTGTCAAACCAAACGGCATCACAAGGAACTCATAATGCCCATAACTTGTCCTGAAAGCTGTCTTAGGCACATCCACATCCTTCACCTTCAACTGGTAATACCCTGACCTCAAGTCAATCTTAGAGAACACAGCTGCTCCCCGAAATTGATCAAAGAGATCATCAATTCTCGGCAAAGGATACCGATTCTTGATAGTCAACTTGTTCAGCTGACGATAATCAATGCACATTCTCATAGTGCCATCCTTCTTCTTCAAAAACAAGACCGGTGCACCCCAAGGCGACACACTCGGCCGAATGAACCCACGATCAAGCAACTCTTGCAACTGCGTCTTCAGCTCCTTCAACTCTTTGGGTGCGATTCTATAAGGGGTAATGGACACATGAGTTGTATTCTCATACAGCTCAATCCCAAACTCCACCTCGCGATTAGGAGGTAACCAAGGCAACTCCTCAGGAAACACACCAGGAAACTCTCGCACAGTCCTGATATCTTGCACACGCAATTCCTTAGAGCTAGGATTCATCACAAAAGCTAGGTAAGCTTCACAACCTTGCCTCAGCATCCGGCTCGCCTCCAATGTAGACACCACATTGGCAAGAAACTTCACATTCTCACCAACCACAACTACCTCATAATCATTCGCAAGCTTCAACGAAACTCGCTTATTCTCGCAATCCACAACAGCACGATGCTCAGCAAGCCAATCCATACCAAGGATTACATCAAAACCATAAAAAGGCAACTCCATAAGGTCAACATGAAAAACATGATCTTGAACAACCAAAGGACATCTTCTATAAAGCTTTCGAGTCACAACAGTCTCACCAAAAGAACTAGTGACACGCACACCAACATCCAAAGACTCAACAGGCAAACCAAGCAATTCAGCATGCTCACGCAATATGTACAACTGCGTAGATCCAGAATCAATCAAGGAAAGTAATGACAAGGATTGCAAAGTAAAAGTACCTGCGATCACATCCGCGTCATTTCTTCCCTCCCGCTGAGCATACACCCTGGCTTGGCCACCACCCTCAGGCTGAATAGCCACAACATGAGCCACACCTCGACCACCTTCCTCTCTCCGCTGGAAGTTACCACGGCCGCGCCCACGACCTCTCTGCGGTGCAGCAACAACAGGAGCACGTACTTGGCCACCAGCCAACATAGGACACTCTCTCCTCATGTGATTCGTAGATCCACTGTTCCAGCACGCATTACCAGCTGCCACAACAGGAGCTTGCACCTCTCTCACAGCACGAGGACAATCACGCTTCATATGGCCACGCGAACCACATATCCAACATGCACTCTGATCAACTCTAGCATTGCCTCCCCGAGCAGGCTCACCACCTCCTCGCTTAGCTGAGGACTGATACTTCTGATCACGTCCCCTCTTGTTCCGTCCACCACCAGAACTATATTCAGCAACTCGCTTACCAGCACTTAACCCAACACTTTTAGCAGATAAACCCAATTTTATCTCAATATCCTTGGCTCGGCCCACCAGCACATCAAAATCATCATACTCGGTAGCCAGCACATACATCTTAACTTCCGTCACTAAACCATAACGGAACCTTTCACACCTCTCCCGCTCATCCGGAACAAGCTCAAGTGCGTACTGACTGAGTCGAACAAATTGGACCTCATACTCAGCCACAGACATGCTCCCCTGGGTAAGAGACATGAACTCCCTCTTCTTTTCATCTAGGTACCTCACACCTAGATACCTTCTTTTGAACGCGTTCTAAAAGAACGTCCAAGTTACGCCAGCTTCCGCCATCCCAGCGATAGTGGTTGTCCACCACGTATAAGCATCATCTTGTAGCAAGGATGCTACACAGCCCAGCTTTTGCACATCAGTGCAACTCATCTGACCCAAGATTCTCTTGGTACCCTCTAACCAAGACTCCGAACCTTCAGCTGACAAACCTCTGAACTCAGTCCCTCATAGACTACGCAAACGTTCCAAGGGTAGTCTAACTCTAGCATCTCCCTGATGCCCAGCTCCTTGAGCTCCAGCTACCGCTGCTTGAAAAGCTCCAGCAATAGCTTGAATCAACACCGTCATGTCAGGAACAACTTGTCCCTGACCAGCCTCAGGTCCAGGGACCCCAGCACCAGCTGCAGCTCCAGCTCCTTCACCCCCAGCATCACCACCACCAGGTGGAGGAGGTAAATCCACCGCACTTTCAACATTCTCCTCATTCGCATTCTCATTTTGAGCCGTAGCTCGCACATTACTCCTCAACTCTCTACGAGGTGCCATACTCTAACAATGCAATCACAATGCAAATAAACAAAGTCAGGCCCAGCAAGGTAAGCAATCCAAGTACTCAAGCTCATTTTCACTTAAAAACAATATCATTACATTAGCTTTGATTTGGCAATGGGTACCACAACATGCTTCACCACAGCATACACCTCAATTGCAACATAATTACAATTCACTCAACATGCTTTCACTCAACAAGCATACATACTTTAATCATGCACATAATCATTCCCAATTACTCGAGAACTCAGCGCTGATACCACCAAATGTAACCCCCTTAACCCGGCCCAGAAGGATGAACCGAATTAAGAAGTTTACACGGGGAAAACCAAAGTCAACCCGAAAGTCAACTTTGATTAACAACCTTTTTTTTCTTTCTTTTAACTCTTGTCTAAATGCATATTATCCCTATACATGATCATACAAACAACATACTCAAAGATCATAACCATCAGAGAACATTCAGGGACCCAATTGCACAAATTAAGACTTTAGGGACCAAATTGTAAATTCTAAGAATTATAAGGACTTAACCCAAATTAAAGTTACCAACTTGTAATTAATCATATTTCATGCTTCTCTGTCAAATTTCAGCTCAAACGGACATCTCAAACTCATTTAATTGCAATAACAAGGTTCAAGACTAAAATGCAAACATTTCAAAACATATAACCAACAATTTCAGTGTCCAACGGTCGAGTGTTTCGGAACAGGGAAGACCCGTTCCGAAACGCGGGACCGTTCTGCAACTGGTACCGAAACAGGGTCTGGCAGAGGCCAAACCGTTTCGGAACAGTTCCTTCCGCTTCGGAACGCCCATGCCATTTCAGGCCCCCGTTCCGATACGGTAGCACCTGTTCCGAAACAGGTTGCCCAAATTGCAGAAAAATTACTGGTTTAACACATAATTGACCTATCTAACATGCTCCAAAAGCCACCAAATTTTACCAGCAAGTCATTCAACATACAAAGAACATAATTGCATCAACCAAACGTCAACATGGCATCAATTATGAAAATCCCCAATTCTATAGGCATGCATCCTACTTAGAAAAACCATTCAAGCATCAATAAACCAAAACCATATCACAAAGGCCAATTACAAGCTCAAACATTAACAACATCATAAGTCCAACATAGGGAGTCCAAAACATCTCCCAAAACAACAACATAGGTCCCCCATTGCCAAATGCCAAAAGCTAATAGTGTTTAAGAAACCTTCACCATACTTGAGCTTAGTTCACCACTTGGATTCTTGCCCTCCTTGCTGCCCTCAACGCACTTTAATGCTCTGCATTATTGGTTTAAGAAAAGAGAGAGCGTAAGCAAAATCTTAGTGAGGAATGCTCATTTAAAACCACACAATAATGCATTTATAAAACATCTTTATAAACCTTAAATCAATCATCCTTTGCACATGCGCTAAAGCATTTAAAACAAGCAATTCATGCTTCAAGTTCATATCATGTCATATTGGCAACAAGTGATACATCAACATAAGATCCACACATGGACTTTTAAACACCATTGTGGTCTTATAATTTCCAAGGACCACACAAGGACTTTTAAACACCATTGTGTCCTTAACATCACCCATGGACTTTTAAACACCATGACAAGGACCACACAAGGACTTTTAAACACCTTTGTGTCCTTAACAAGAATCTCCCAAGGACTTTTAAACACCTTGGAGTTCTTAAGTAACAAGGCTTACACAAGGAATTTTAACCACCTTTGTAACCTTAACAAAGAACCAACCATGGACTTTTAACCACCATGTTGTTCTTAAATAAACAAGCCTCACTCAAGGAATTTTAACCACCTTGGTGATCTTAACCAAGAACCAACCACGGACTTTTAACCACCATGTTGTTCTTAAATAAACAAGGCTCACACAAGGACTTTTAACCACCTTTGTGACCTTAACCATCACTTGCCAATATGCATCATTAACCACATTATTCCACTGTTTTAAAGCATTTAACAAGCCATAAACATCATGCATCTTTAAGCATCAAACCACATTAAAACAATGTTCAAAAACAAGGATCTCTTACCTTGAGCATCCTTCAACGCATGGCTTATAATCTCAGCAAATAAACATGCTAAATATGCTTTCAAAACAGGATTTAAAACATGCAAACAAATCACATTGCATACAACCAATCCATGGTTCATCACCAAGAGAGTTTTTCCGAAAACTTACTCTTGAGCTTAGCTAAGTTGCTTAGACTTAAACTAAGCTCCCAAACCTTCCAAACACTGGTTTCAAAGCTGAAAACCAAAATCCACTCACAGATTCCGTTTTGCCACTTGCCGAAACACCAATCAAGCTTCCGGATCACCACCACTAGGATCCAAAGATGACTCCCCTGTTTTAAACACATCAAAGCAGAGGATTAATGCATCATCATGCATTAATAACTTCAATGAAAGCACCTAAACTCGCTGCTCTCATCCACACTCCACTTTCGGCTACCAAACACAACCGAAAATGCATCCAAACAACTCCACAACACTACCCAGCCAAGATCCATCAAATCTAATCATCTTTACACATCAATTAACATCCAAAAAGGATCTAACATCACCCTTATACCTCCAGCTATAACAGATCATCAAGATCACTCCAAAAACAACCATGAACTCAAGCTAAACTTAGGAAAATCAACCTATCCGGGATTGCATTGATTAAACCTCAATTTCTCATCAATTTAACATTCATTTAACATCAAAAAGACACCTCAAATCACTGCCCAAACAGATCATACGAATTTTAACCAAAAACAACCAAATCTTGCATTTAAAAGCCAAGATCAAGAACACAACCTTAAAACCATTTATAAAACACAAATTAAGGATTGAGAACTTGAGAATTTCAGTCAAGAACTGAGAGTTTAGAGAAGAAGGACGTTCTTACCTCCAAACTTGAGTTTTCTCCCTTTTTGGAACCAAATTCTTGAAAATCCACTTAGCAAATGCAAAGGTTTTGTTGAAGAGATGATTGAAAATCAAAAGGGAATTGAAATGAGTTATTTAGGTGACAAAATCAGAGGGAAAAGCTCTGGAGAAAAGGTGTTTGGTTTGAGAGAAAAGATGAGAGAAAATGAAAATGGAAATTTGGGAAATTAGTTAGAAAATGCCAAAATATCTTCCCTCCACTTTTCTTTTATTTAAAAACCATTAATTAATCATATAATACTTTAGAAAAATCTGGAGAAACTCCCATTGGGTAAATAGCTCCTTAAAGATTCAATGTTTCAATCCTTTTTGAAACAGTCTCACAGTTTTCAAAAATTACATTTTGGTCACTAACCAAAATGTCACACTTCCAAACCTCATTTTGTAAAATTGATTTCACCATACTCTTATATATAATAAAAGAGGATTTGAAGACATTTTTCCATATTTTTAATGCAACCCGAACTAGGCTTTCCTAAATTCTCTTTTATATATTCGAACCGTACTCCGACCGAACCGGTTCGAATCCCAAAACTCCTAAGCCCAAAACCGGGGCATTACAGGTACACACTCTACACCAGACACAACAACTCATGCTTCGAAACATCATGCGAACAGTCGAATATCAAGAATTCATGGCAAGGCATGCGTCGAATCAACACAATCACTTAACATATCAAGCTTACCTCACTTACTTGCCCGAGGTCTCGGTAACCTCAGGCTCTGATACCAACAAATGTAACCCCCTCGTCCCGGTCTGGCCGGATGACCGGTCCGAGTGGGCCACATAGGGAAAACCGAAGGGAAACCCGTTAAGGTTCCCCCACGGTTAGCAACCCTATTTTTTTTCTTTCATTTTAATCTTGTCTAGAGGAGTATTGAATTCTAAGTGATCGAACATCGGAATGAAATACATGAGACAAACATTCGAACCCAAAGCAGCATTTAAACAGCCCCATTTTAATCTTTTAAACAGGCCGTTTTGAAACACCTTTGAGGCGTATCGAAACGCCTTGAGAAGGTCAACAGCCCTAGAGCCTACACAAGGGGCCGTATCGAACGGTGGTCAACCATTTTGAAACGCCCACGACAATCAACTTCTCGTGGTCAACGAGATTTTGACCGTTTCGATACACCTTCATCTCGTCAATTTCTCAGAATTCCAGTAGCCAAAACGTTCCGAAACGCGTATCAGAACAGGGGCTCTTAGAAGCCTAACCGTATCGAAATGCGTTCCGATACAGGGTCCCTGAAGCCTACCCTTTCCGAAACGACCCCTCCCGTTTCGAAACGCGGGCTGTCTGCAACCTTTGAAATTTAGATTTAGGTGAGTCTTGACAAGTCTAAAGGTCCCATAGGACCCCTAAAGGCACACAACACCATCAAACAAAGTCTAGAGGCATAATCCTAGGTTTAACATACTTAAACACCCACAAGACATGGATTTAAACAAACATACACACATGACAAATTTACATTAGCCTTTCATACAAGTCATGCTTGAAAAACCTTGATAGACTAAAGCACCATTCCTCCTATAAAGGTTTACATGTCATGAAGCGAACTTAAACATCAAAAGGCATACATCAAAAGAGCATTTGGCAAGGTATATCATGCTTACAAACCAAGACAAACCATAAACATCAAAATCAGAATTGAGTTATACAAGCTCATACAAACACACTCTCTTGCCACATTGCTTCACTACTACATAATAATTAATCGTACTTGAGCAACAAACTTGGAAAGTCCTTCTTGCCTTGCTTCGAGCTAACACCACGCTAATGATCTGCATTGTTGGAAATGAGAGCGTAAGCTATAAGCTTAGTGAGGATGCTCTAAAATCGAAAACATCAACAATGCAGGGTTCAAGCATGTATTCCCTAAATCTCATATCTAACATACATATATAATTTCACAAGTAGACCTAACTAGTCTTTCAAGAGTAATGTATGGCATCTCACATCATACAAAGCTCGAACATCAATATCAACATCATACATATTAACATCATATATCACAATCATATGAACAAGTTTAATTGACCACTATTTGTTACCCGGATGTGCGGATTTAAATCTCAACAACCACTTTACCTCGGTGGGATTTCACTCATCACCGGACCTTGCATGGGCGAGATTCCACTCATCGCCACATGCCTATGGATGGGATTCCACTCATCATCCCGTAGAATATATAATAGCTTCCGGTGGAATATTACATCACCGTACTCCTCCTTGATGACTTAACGCCATCAAGGCCACGTACGTTTTGACTCAATTTGTGTGCACACTAATCCTAATGATCGATCATTTACACCCGATAAATTAATTAGTGCCAATTTTCATTTACACAACACATATCCATCAACCACATCTCATGCTCATCACATATACATATCACGGTATACATGTACAAATTAACCACATAGTACAAGAGCATAAATAGGCAATACACATGGCATTTAATGGAAATCAATAGCTAAATTAACAACTTGAATTACATAGAAATGGCCTACCAAGCACATTTCACTCACACACTACACACACTCGAACCAAACTTTAAAACATGTTTAGAAACAACTCACCGCCCTTCCTTGGCAACAAAAATAAGCCTTCTACAAGCCCGAATTCAAATCCAATGCTCCTCCAATGTCTCCTCTTGCTTCTAGTCAATCAAAAGCACATCCATTAATCCCAAACAATGCAAACATTCAGTCAACACTCAGCCCTTGAGCTCAAACTAACTCCAACCAAATTTCCAATCAAATTAATCCCCAAATATATCAATTTTCGTGCTCCCTCAAACCCTAGCTGAAATTTCCATTTTCAACTGTAACCTCCTTAACCCGGCCCAGACGGTTGAACCGAATTAAGAAGTTTACACGGGGAAAACCAAAGTCAACCCGAAAGTCAACCTTGAATAACGACCCTTTTTTTATTTTAAGACTTGTCTAAATGCACATTAACCCTAGATATGTTCACAAGAACAACATACTCAAAGATCATAACATTCAAAGAACATTCAGGGACTTGATTGCACAAATTAAGAAATTAGGGACCAATTTGTAAATTCTGAAAATTATAAGAACTTAGCCCAATTTTAAGTTACCAATATGAAATTAATCATATTTCATGCTTCTTTGTCAAATTTCAGCTCAAACGGACATCTCAAACTCATTCAATTGCAATATCAATGTTCAGGACTAAAACGCAAACATTTCAAAACATATAACCGCCCAATTTCAGTGCCCAACGGTCGGGTGTTCCGAAACATGGGGGACCTGTTCCGAAACGCGGGACCGTTCCGAAACGAGTTCCGATACGGGGCTTGGCAGAAACATTTCCGTTTCAGAACGGTTCCTCCCGTTTCGAACGCCTGGGCCATTTCAGGCCCCCATTCCGAAACGGTAGCACCCGTTCCGATACGGCCTGCCAAGATTGCAGAAAAATTGCTGGTTAAACACACAATTGACCTATCAAACATGCTCCAAAGGCAACCAAATTATACCAGCAACTCATAACATGCATAAGGAACATAATTGCATCAACCATACTCAAACATGGCATCAATTAAGCAAATCCCCAATTCTATAGGCATGCATCCTACTTAGAAAACCATTCAAGCATCAATATTCCAAAACCACCTCACAAAGGCCAATTACAAGTTCCAACATCATTATCAACATAAAACCAACTTAGGGAGTCCAAAACATCTCCCAAAACAACAACATAGGTCCCCTATTGCCAAATGCCCAAAAGCTAATAGTGTTAGAAAACATTCACCATACATGAGCTTAAAACTTCACTTTGATTCTTGGCTTCCTTGCTACTACAAATGCACTTCAATGCTCTGCATTATTGGTTTAAGAAAAGAGAGAGCGTAAGCAAATAGCTTAGTGAGGGATGCTCATTTAAAACTACACAATAATGCATTTATAAAACACCTTTATAAACCTTAGTTCAAATCATCATTTGTACATGCACATAAGCATTTAAAACAAGCAATTCATGCTTCAAGTTTATAACATGTCATATTGGCCACAAGTGATACAATCAACATAAGATCCACACATGGACTTTTAAACACCATTGTGATCTTACAATCCACAAGGACCACACATGGACTTTTAAACACCATTGTGTACTTAGCACAAGAATCATCCATGGACTTTTAAACACCATGATGTTCTTACAATTCACAAGGACCACACAAGGACTTTTAAACACCTTTGTGTCCTTAACAAGAAGCACCCAAGGACTTTTAAACACCTTGGTGTTCTTAAATAAACAAGGCTCACACAAGGACTTTTAACCACCTTTGTGACCTTAACCAAGAACCAACCATGGACTTTTAACCACGATGTTGTTCTTAAATACACAAGATTCACACAAGGACTTTTAACCACCTTTGTCATCTTAACCAAGAACCAACCATGGACTTTTAACCACCATGTTGTTCTTAAAACAAGAACCACCTATGGACTTTTAACCACCATAGTGTTCTTAACCATCACTTGCCAATATACATCATTTTTCAACATTAATCCACTGTTTTAAAGCATTTATCAAAGCCATAATCATCATGCATCATTATGCACCAAAAACACATCTAACATTGTTCAAAAACAAGAATCTCTTACCTTGAGCATTCTTCAACACATGGCTTATAAAATCAGCAATTAAACATGCTAAATATGCTTTCAAAACAGGATTTAAAACATGCAAACCAATCACATTGCATACAACCAATTCATGGTTCATCACCAAGAGAGTTTTTCCGAAAACTTACTCTTGAGCTTAGCTAAGTTGCTTAGACTTAAACTAAGCTCCCAAACCTTCAAAACATTGGTTTCAAAGCTGAAAACCAAAATCCAGTCACCGATTCCGTTTCGCCACTTGCCGAAACACCAATCAAGCTTCCGGATCACCACCTCAAGGATCCAAAGATGACTCCCCTGTTTTAAACACATCAAAGCAGAGGATTAATGCATCATCATGCATTAATATCTTCAATGAAAGCACCTAAACTCGCTGCTCTCATCAACACTCCCATTTCGGCTACCAAACACAACCGAATTCACCTCCAAACAACTCCACAACACTACCCAGCCATGATCCATCAATTCTAAACATCCTTAAACCTCAAATAACATCCAAAAAGGATCTAACCACGTCCTTATACCTCCAACTATAACAGATCATCAAGATCACTTCAAAAACAACCAAAAACTCAAGCTAAACTTAGGAAAATCAACCTATCCGGGATTGCATTGATTAAACCTCAATTTCTCATCAATTATACATTCATTTAACATCAAAAAGACAACTCAAAACAGTTTCCAATCAGATCATACGAATGTTATCAAAAATCAACCAAATCTTGCATTTTAAAGCCAAGATCAAGAACACATCTACAAAACCTTTTATAAAACAAAAATCAAGGATTGAGAACTTGGGAATTTCAGTAAAGAACTTAGAATTTAGAGGATAAGGACGTTCATACCTCTAAACTTGAGTTTCTCCCCTTTTGGAACCAAGATTCTTGAAAATCCAAATAGCAAATGATAAGATTTTGTTGAAGAGATGATTAAAGATCAAAAGAGGATTGAAATCTCATATTTGGATGTCAAAATCAGAGGGAAAATGTGCTGGAGAATGTGTTTGGTTTGAGAGAAAAGATGAGAGAAAAGGAAAATGGGAATTTGGAAAAGTTAGTTGGAAAATGCTAAAATATCTTTCCCTCCCTTTTACTTTTATTTTAAAACCATTAATTAATCATTTAATATTTAAGAAAAATCTGGAGAAACTCCTTTTGGGTAAATAGCTCCTTAAAGATTCAAAGTTTCAATCCTTTTTAAAACAGCCACACAGTTTTCAAAAATTACATTTTGGTCACTAATCGAAAATGTCACTCTTCCAAACCTCATTTTGTAAAATTGATTCCACCATTCTCTTATATATAATAAAAGAAGATTTTAAGACATCTTTCCATATTTTTAATGCAACCCGAACTAGGCTTTCCTAAATTCACCTTTATATATTCAAACCGCACTCCGACCGAACCGGTCCAAACCCAAAACTTCTAAGCCCAAAATTGGGGCGTTACATCAACCATCCAAATGACCCCAAAAAAGTCCCAAAACATCCTCCTAACCTATATAAACCATCAACCCTTTAATTTCAACCTAAAACCCACAAAAAATCAAGTTTTTGACATCTCTAAAATTGCTTCAAGAACCCATTTCGGGTTTTTACCAAAACCTAACCATTTTAACATATAATGTACATCTTAATGTGATTAAGATAAAACCTAACTTTATATTTCAAAACAAAATGAAAATCACCATAAAAACTCAAGCTTTAACCAAACCCTAATCTTCAAAAGCTCATGGTTTTAAAATCTAAAGCCATGGTTAGATAAAGGATGAAGAGGAGAGTGAGAAAATATCTTTACCTTTGAAAAAGACCTTGGAATGAAGAAGAAACTCAATGGAATAGTAATTTGTGTTTGGGAGAGTTTGAAAGAGGGGGATGGGGCTTCTAACGTTGGAAAGGGAGTGGAGAGAGGGAAGATGACAACTTTTCTTAAAAGTGGTCTTGCTTTTAAAATCATTTTGGTCAAATTACCACATTGGTCCCTCCCCTTTTTATTAAAGCCCATTTAGACCCTAATTAAGGTTGAATTGATTTAATTTAATTTTATTGACTCGGACTACAAACCCGACTAACTCCTAACCCCAAAACACGGGCGTTACACATGTTTCGATGGGGGTGTTTCACCTGGGAGAAAAGATTATTATTAACCGTATTACATTTTGTCAAAATAGTGGGAATGATTCAAGTATTTGTCAATTCATGTTATTTTAGACAAAATTTTCTTAAAAATAATATCTTTTGTTCATTTAAATCTCAACTTTTTAGCTTTTTAATGTATTTGTTCGAGCAAGCGCAATGACTAATTTTCACATTCTATTGACTCATATCGGAGGTAAATACTGGCTACAAGTTTTAAAGATGCTTCATACCTAGAGTGAGGATCAATTCCTTAAAGATTGATCAGGGGTGGCTCAAAGATTTAAGAGGTTCTATACATTTTATTACAATGAGACCTTTAACTTAAAAAAAATAAATGTTTGATGATTTGTTGTGTGTGTGGTAGAGTGATTTATGAATAAAAAAGAGAGTATAATCAAACTTAAAATTTATGAAGTACAATAATGTTATGAATATTTATCTATGTGGATTCCTATCATGATTATAACTTTATCAAAGGAGTTTGATTTATTTATTATTAGGAATATTATCTCTATGAATTAAAGTTTAATGTATTATGTACTTCTTATGCCTATAAATAGATAATTCATTGAAGGCATTGTATACAAGTCTATATTTGAGAATAATACAAATCTCCCTCTTTCTCTCATCTCTTTGTTCTTCTTGTTCTTTTTCTTGTTCTTCTTTATTTTATTTACAACACGTTATCAGCACGAGTTCGCTCAGAAGATTTTGGTTAAAGATCAAGTTTCATCTTCCCTTTAATTTGATGCGTAAACATGAATTTGGTGAGAATCATTGGTGTTTTTATAATCATTCTAAATATAAAGGAAGTATATTATGATTCATCGTTTCGTTTATATATTTCATGATTTAAGGTTTGATTTTTTTTTTGTGTTAGTATATTATGATTTTTTTGTATAGTTATGATTGTATATATAATCGAATTTGGTATGATTATATGTTATCATTTGATTAAAACCTATATATAATGTATTAGTTATTAGTAATGTTGACAGATAAATAAATAATTTTAAGTTTCATGCCTTTATCTATTTATTTATTTATGAAATGATTAGATTTGTTATAAAAATAACATACAATTATATCAAATGTCTATTTATTATTGACAATGCCAACATTTTCTTATGAAAAAGAAGTGATGTGTTTTTGGTTGTTTAATGATTGACGTTTATAGTTTGTAACTTAAGTTTTGTTACATGATAACATATTATTTTATATTTGTGCATTATTAGAGATGCGATCATTAAGTAGTAATATTATTAATTTGTTTAATTTGATTTATATCTCATTGTATGCTTGGTTTATAATTAGGGATTTCTATTCGCAAAAAGTGGTCCAATTTCATACTTTAATTGATTAAGACAGGTATAGATTTTAATAGATCTAGCCAAGCAAATTTTGAACATATTTATTTTTGTTGGTTAAATCATTTTTTTTCTTGTTTCTTATAATTAAAGATCAAATTTTATTAATGTTATTCTATGGATAAAAGTTGGTATTTTTAACCGTGTTTTGAGTTTTACATGTATTTAAATGGCTTGGAAAGAGATGTGATATAAACGGACTATGAGAAGCTATCTTAGTCATATGCTATGTCTCCATTGTCCACGAGAGAAAAATCAATATCGATAAATTTTGGTTTTATTTTTTCTTTATATTATCATTTTAAAGTGCGATAAATCATGATAATTTTGAATTAACAAGAAGATTATTATAAAGTCTATATTTGCTCGAAAGCAATATTTCTTCTACGTCGAAAAACTCGACCATAGACTTCTCCTAATTTCAAGTTACAAAAATTCGTCTTGATCCAAAAAGTTTTATGAGAGGCATCCCCTGAAGTGAATGCAAAGCATGATGTTTATTCCATGCGATTATCAATGATGGGGCATTCTCTGAAGTGAATGCAAGCATGATGTTTATTCCATGCGATTATTGGAACTGTTTCATTCCCTGAAGTGAATGCGAACATGATGTTTAAAGAACCATGTGGACAGGTTTAACAATGCCGCGTACGAGGATTAAATTTTTGTTCTCTGTGATAAGAATATGTGAAAAAGTTTCAAATGCCCACTGACTCTACTCCATTCCCTGAAGTGAATGTGAGATTATATTATGGAAGAAATAAAAACCACATTAAAAGTTGTGGTCGTGATCGAGGCTATGAATATAGACATGAAAAATATGATCATTTTAAGAATACTTCTACCCACTGGTAGTGAGGTTATAAGGATGACAAGAGTGATAAAAATCATTCTATTGAAGTAAAACTCTTCTTATTACCAATGTGATGTTATAAACCATTGGTCTAGTACGTGTTGTACGTTGAAAAATTAAGAATCAGTGAATGATAAAGGAAAGAAAATAGAAGCAAATATTGTTGGCGAAACAAGAAGAAGATGATACTGATCCAACTTTATTTGGACATTGTTGGTCCAACTCTTTTGGACGTTGTTGATTTTCTTATAACCCTCGAAAGAAATAAATCATCTTCTAATTATTCACATAACTTTGAAGAGAATTATTTATTTATTTTTATTTATTTTACTTTACGTTTATTTATTTTATACACATTAATTATTTACGTTTTATATTTATTTTTATATATTATGATATTTATTTATTTTGTTTAACATGATTACTTGTCAAATACAATCTATGGTGACGATTTATGCTCAACATAAGCATAAGATATATTTTCCCATTTAAATGCAAGGGAATAATGTGAGTACTATATCTCAAAGTACTGAAAATATTGATGCTCTAGAAGAGCAATAAATTCTTGAGAGAAAGCACATTATGAAAAGTGCAGTATTACGAATATTGCAATAATTAACGCTAATGGTAATAATATCGTCACCACTATAAGTGGAAATTTTAAGAGAGCAATATGAGTTTGCAAAATATCCCCTTGGAAATTATAGATAACATATGTTATCAATTGACATTTGAAATAAGCCAATATGGATATAAGTTCTGGTAGTCAAAAAGTCAGTTGAAAGCTCTAGGAGAGCTATATATTGCTACCAAAAGATAATTTCAATTGAAAGCTCCGAAAGCGCTAAATATATTCTTATTTAAAGGAACAATTTTGATGGTCATACTAGACATGTACGAGTAAGATTGAATTGCATGTTATGATAAACAAGAAGTTTACAAATTCAGAGATATATACACATATATATATAGTTGGCATGAACGGTTAGACCATCATGATCAATCATGGTGTAGAAATTATTGAGATTTACATGCACATGTATTAAAAGAACTTGTAGTTCTTGTGGTGCTTATTCTCAAAGAAATGGATTAAATTCCACTTATTAAAGAACGTGAAGTTCTTATGTTGCTTAAAAGAATTGATTAAATTCCACTTACTAAAAGAACATGAAGTTCTTGTGTTATTTGTTCTCAAAGGATATAGATGATCCCACTTACCAAAAGAATTAGAACTTAAAGTTCTTGTACTGAAGTTAAGACTGTATGTCTTGCATATCTGAACGAAATATGGGCCCATATATCCACAAATATGGTAAGTTTTATTTGATTTTAGTAGATGCATCTACATTGTTTTATCGACTTACAACCAGAAGTTTGTGAGATTGATTCTAAAAAGATTCAGATTATGCAGTTAGACTATTCGTCTTAAAAAGCTAGTGGGTTTATATTTTAGGTTATATCAGTTGTTACAAAGCCTATTGATTATGAAAAATATAGTTTAGCAAAATTTCAATTGGATGCCTCCTATTTACTAGCTAAACTATGAGAACAGAAGAGTTATTATTTATATGGTGTTTCCACATAGCAACACTTATATGCATCAAGCCAACGAGTTATAATAAACTCCCCGTTATGATTGGTTTTTGGTCAGAAACCATACATTTCCCATTTTATGATTTTTGAATGTACGATATGAATTGCTCCACCACAACGTACAAAATGGGTAAATAAAAAAGGTAGAGAATATATATTGAGTACGAGTCTCCTTTTATGTTTAAATTCTTAAACATTAATTGGAGAATCATTTATGACATGATTTTTCTCAACATTAGAGGGAGATAATAATCAGCTGGATAGAGGAAAATGAATTATCATTATCTAGATCCTCGTATATGAACTTGAAGTTCATAAGATAATTCATGTTATTACATGTCAACTGCCAAACATATTTACTGACCCAATGAGAGTAATGAAGTCTCATATACCAGCTGAAATGCTCTAAGTTTAAATTACATGTTAGATCGAGAGAATGTAAATCATGCCTAAAGCATGATAGTTGAAATGGTTCCAATGATCAAAATTCTCGTAAATGGAAAGTAATATGAGATGGTCATATATTGGAGGCGGGTGCTCCTGAATAGACCCAAGACATAACAAATAATAAAACTCTATAAGAGTTTCAGGTACCTGAAATAAAGATTGAAATCTTGAAGAGATCTCGATGAGTTATGTCATTACGAGAATAGAACCAGAAAATTGGAAAGTTGTCGACAACGATTTTACAAACAATTTTACATAAAATACTTCTATAGAAGTAAAGAAAGAAATCGAGGATCTTGTATAAAATCTATCTAGAAGTATAGATATTGAATTGGCCAATGTTGAAAGACGTTTTGAACTTCTAAAATAGAAGTATTTGGACTAGCAGTCAAAACACCTAAAGGTGTAATGCAAGTGAGGCACAAATAAGTAGTCGTAAATACGGCTTTAACTATGATTTATGAAAAGTTTTAATTACTTCATGGTGGATGCAATTACTTTGGCAGTTTTAAAAATTTTTACATGCGTCTAATTATTTGTAGATCCATATTTATCCTTGAAGGATCTAAAATGCTATAAGCATTTGGAAATTTCTGAGGAAATTTATTTAGACATGTCTCATGAATATTTTGGCGCATTTGGTATAATCGCCTTAGTGAATACTAATTGAGAAAATACTATAAGAATGATCACATTTCCTTATGTATTTTATAAAGGAGTTTGGATCAAGATCCATTATGATAATTTTAGAACTCCTAAAGAGCTTCAAATTGGAAACTCATGAAGTACTTTCAATACAAGTACTTGAATCTTGACATCAATTTTATCTCGACCTGAAGATCGAGCATTTTTATATATTTCTTTTGTCTATGAATATACATAAGCTGAAAGAATCTTAAAGAAGATTCAATATGAGTAGAGCATATCTATTGAGTATCCCAATAGTTGTAAGATTGTTGGATGTGAATAAAGATAATTATATCTTTTCTAGGTCTTGAAGCACTATATATTAGTTAGTCAAGAAATATCTATGAATATACAAAGATCATTATATTTAGATCTTCAAACATTCGTTGATGCCTCCTCAAATGTCGTAGAAATAATTGTTATGCACGAGGCAAGCCAAAAAATGTGTTTGGCTAAGACTATTGACCCAACATATCGAAAAGATATGTGGATTTACTTTTACAAGATATGATAAAAGCTATCTTGTGTGAAGATAACACAAGCTGTATATCTCAGTTTGAAAGTGGATACATCAAGGAACATATTACTTCAAAGTTTCATCCCACACGATCTTTAGAAAAATGATATTCAAGATTAAATTATGAAGATTCAAAGATTTTCTGTGATATTTGCATGAGGGGGAGTAAATACGCGTTGCACTCTTTTCCCCTTAACCGAGGTTTTGTCTCAATGGGTTTTCCTAGTAAGGTTTTTAATGAGGCAACATGTTATGCGTATCAAAGATGTGTGTACTCTTTTTCCTTCACTAAAGAATTTTTTTCCCACTGGGTTTTTATCTTAGTAAGGTTTTAACGAGGCACATTATCTTCATAGACATCCAAGGGGAGTATAACGCCCATGTTTTGGGGTTAGGAGTTAGTCGGGTTTGTAGTCCGAGTCGGTAAAAATTAAATTAAAACATTTTGGTCATGACATGAGTTAGTTGAAATTAAATAAAAAGGGGAGGGACCAAAGAAGTAATTTGACCCTAAAGAATTTAAAAGGATGACAACTTTTGAATAGTTAAAAAAAAAGAAAATAAAGTTGTCTTCTCTCCTCCCCCACCTCCCCACCAACGTTAAACCCCTCTCCAAAACCCCTCAAAGCCTTGTCTACTATTCCATTGAGTTTCTTCATCATTCCAAGGTCTTTTTCAAAGGTAAAGATATATTCTCACTCTCCTCTTCATCCTTTATCTATCCATGGTTTTAGATTTTAAAACTATGAACTTTTGAAATGTTAGGGTTTAGTTCAAGCTTGAGTTTTTATAGGGATTTCCATTTTGTTTTGAAACATGGAGTTGGGTTTTTGATTATTCACATTAAAATGTACAATATATGTCAAAATGGTTGGGTTTTGTTGAAAACCCAAAGTGGGTTCTTAAAGCAAAATTTGAGATGTATGCCATGGTATGTATATGTGATGAGCATGAGACGTGGTTGGTGGATATGAGATGTGATAAATGAAAATCGACACTAATTAATTTATCGGGTGTAAATGATCGATCATTAGGATTAGTGTGCACACAAATTGAGTCAAAACGTACGTGGCCTTGATGGCGTTAAGTCATCAAGGAGGAGTACGGTGATGTAATATTCCACCGGAAGCTATTATATATTCTACGGAATAATGAGTGGAATCTCATCCGTAGGGCATGTGGCGATGAGTGGAATCCCGCCCATACAAGGTCCGGTGATGAGTGAAATCCCACCGAGGTAAAGTGGTTGTTAAGATTTAAATCCGCACATCCGGGTAACTAATAGTGGCCACTTAAACTTGTTCATATGATTGTGACTTATGATGTTAATGTATGATGTTGTTGATGCTCGAGTTTGATATGATGTGAGATGCCATACATGACTCTTGAAAGACTAGCTAGGTCTACTTGTGAAATTATCTATGCATGTTAGATATGAGGTTAGGGAATACATGCTTGGACCCTGCATTATTGATGTTTTCGGTTTTTGAGCATCCTCACTAAGCTTATAACTTATGCTCTCATTTTCAACAATGCAGATCATTAGCGTGGTGTTAGCTCGGAGCAAGGCAAGAAGGGCTTTCCAAGTTTGTTGCTCAAGTACGATTAATTATTATGTAGTAGTTAAGCAATGTGGCAAGAGAGTGTGTTTGTATGAGCTTGTATGACTCATATATGATTTTGATGTTTATGCTTGACTTGGGTTGTAAACATGATATAACTTGCCAAATGCTCTTTGATGTATGCCTTTTGAATGTTCCTATTGCTACATGGCATGTAAACCCTTACGGGATGAATGATGCTTTTATTTATCAGTGTTTCCGAGCATGATTTGTATGAAAGGCTAATTGTTGAGTTGTGTGGGGCTCGATTCGATCAACCAATTTAGCTCACCAAGTGGTGGAGAGGTGGATATTTGGGTGGAAGGGTTGTGGAAGCTAGAAAGATTAAAGACACAATGATTTATAGTGGTTCGGCCTTCTAACAAGCACCTACATCCACTACCTTAGCTTCCCACTAAGGATTTCACAATCAATCCACTAATTGATTCGTCCCCTTTTCTAGGATTAGGAGGAAACCCTTACAACCGATCAAGCTTCTACCCAAAGCCTTGATCAAAACCCTCTTTTACAAAGAGACAAAGAAAGCAAACTTAAACCCTCTAATAGGTGTTTGTTTGCACAATGAAGCACTCACCCAAAACCTAAAACACTTGAGCAAATTTGACAATTTTGGCTCACTAGTGTTTGTCTATACAAGAAATGACACTTTAAGCACTAAGACAATTTCTTGATCATTTGTTGATTGACAATTGAAGCATTAGTCTTCTCTTGATGCTTGGAGGTCCCTTTTATACTCCCAATTGAGTTTATAGCCGTTTAGGACCGTTGGGGTTGAAATAGAGTCGTTGGAGCCTTTAATTCCCTCCATAAATGCAGTTCTGCAGCTCCCCGTTTCGAAACGCTCGAAGCCGTTTCGAAACACCCTCAATATAGAAAGAGCCGTTGCAGTCTGTCAGGGTACCCGTTTCGGAACACCCCCTTGCCGTTTCGGAACGCGTATCGGAACGCCATAAGCCCGTATCGAAACGACCTGCATTTAAAAGTTAGTTGGGAAAGAGCCGTTGGGGTTTATGACCGTTGTGGTCAGTGCCACGTGGGTGTATCGAAACGGCCTAGCCTGTTTCGAAACGCTTGCCCCGTTTCGATACGAGTATCGAAACGTTTTGGCCACTGGAGGCACCTGTTTCGAAACGCCCTAAGGTGTTTCGAAACACTTGGTCAGTTTTGTGAAAATTGGCCTTTGAAAACATGAAACACCCTTTTGAAAAATTCCCTAAACATATATTTGGACTTGGGAAATGTTTTAAATACTTTTTAAACAGTCCAAAACATTTTTCAATTATTATATGAAAACATTAGTTCTACACTAATGTATATTTGTCATGTATGTATGATTGTTTAAATCCATGTCTTGTGGGTGTTTGAGTATGTTAAACCTAGGACGTATGCCTCTAGACTCTGTTTGATGGTGTTGTGTGCCTTTATGGGGTCCTATGGGACCTTTAGACTTGTCAAGACTCACCTAAATCTGAATTTCAAAGGTTGCAGATAGCCCGCGTTTCGAAACGGGCTGGGTCGTTTCGGAACGGGTAGGTTTCAGGGACCCCATATCGGAACGCGTTTCGATACGGTTTGGCCTCTGAGAGCCCCTGTTCCGATACATGTTTCAGAACGTTTTGGCTACTGGAATTTTGAGAAATTCACGAGATAAAGGTGTTTCGAAACGGGCATGAAGGTTTCGAAACGGTCGAAATCTCGTTGACCACGAGAAGTTGACCGTCGTGGGCGTTTCGGAACGGTTGACCACCGTTTCGATACGGCCTCTTGTATAGGCTCTGGGGCAGTTGACCTGGTCAAGGCGTTTCGATACGCCTCAAGGGTTTTTCGAAACGGCCTGTTTAAAAGATTAAAATTGGGCTATTTAAATTCTGTTTTGGGCTCGAACAGTTGTCTCATGTATTTTTTTATTCCGCTGCTTGATCACATAGGACTTTAATGGAATTTTAGAAAAGAATAAGTTAAAAAAATAGGGTTGCTAACCGAGGGGGAACCTTAACGGGTTTCACTTCGGTTTTTCCTATATGGCCCACTTGGACCGGTCATCCGGCCAGACCGAGACGAGGGGGTTACATTTGTTGATATCAGAGCCTGAGGTTACCGAGACCTCGGGCAGGTAAGTGATGTAAGCTTGATATGTTAAGTGATTATGTTGATTCGATGCATGCCTTGCCATGAATTCTTGATATTTGACTATTCACATGATGTTTTAAAGCATGAGTTGTTGTGTATGGTGTAGAGTGTGTGCCCATTGCTACTATTACTTAATTTTAAAAGATTTTTGGTAAAAGAAGTACTTGAGCACTATTGGACCCTTGCTTTGGCTAACGTAATCCCTATTTGTTTGTTGTTGTAGTTATTTCCTTGCTAGCTGTACCATGAGACCACGTGGGAGGCCTAGGATGGTTCGACCGGAACCACGGGCAGCGACTCCGAGTGTTGAGCCAGTAGTGAGAGTTGAGGCTCAAGTGGGAGAGCCTGTGGTTGGAGTTGGAGATCCTCCACCACCACCCCCTCCACCTGGAGTAGGAGGCGAGGCCGGGGCCGAAGGAGAGGGACCTCAAGGAGGCCAAGGTGGCCAAGGGCCGGCCGGAATAGACTTAGCTCCGTTGGTTCAGGTGATAGCCGGGGCGTTTCAGGCTGCAGTAGCTGGGGGTCAGGCAGCACATCATCAGGGTGAGGGCACTGGTTTGCCTTTAGAGAGACTCCGGGGCCTAGGGGCCGAAGAGTTCAGAGGGTCTACTCCATAGAGATCAGAGTTGTGGTTTGAGAAGACTGTCCCTATCCTTGATCAGATGGGGTGTACTGGTGAGCGCAAGTTGGGATGCGTTGAGTCCTTGCTTCAGGGTGATGCCTACACTTGGTGGGTCACCATTACTACGGGTATGGATGAGGCCGAGATTACTTGGGAGTTCTTTGAGACAGCATTCCGTAAGAAGTATCTGGGTCCACGATACCTCGATGAGAGGAAGAGAGAGTTTATGGCTTTGCTTCAGGGGAGTATGTCCGTGACAGACTATGAGATTCGATTTGTCATACTGAGTCAGTATGCACCTGAGCTTGTTCCTACTGAGGTTGAACGTTGTAACCGTTTTCGTTATGGGCTGAGTGAAGAGATCAAGACGTATACTCTAGCTTCAGACTACACTGATTTTGATGTCTTGGTCGCGAGGGCCAAGGACTTAGAGCACAGTTTGAGCTTGACCAGGCGGTCTGGTGGATCTAGTTCGGGAAAGAGGTCCAGTAAATTTGATAGAGGTGATGCCAAGAGGCATCGGGACAACAGGCATCATTATGATCATAGACGTGGTGGCGGTAACCACGGTAGGGGCCAACAGGGCCAGAGAGCTGGTGGGAAGTTGCCTACATATGCTACTTGCGGGAGGAACCACACCGGTGAGTGTTGGGGAAATTTTCATTCGTGTTGGAGTTGTGGGGCTAAAGACCACATTAGGCGTGACTGTCCACATCTGGTGGGACAGGCACCAGCTTAGGCTCCTGCTAGAGCCAATGACTTTCAGAGAGGCCGCGGGCGCGGTAGAGGTAACTTCCAGCCGAGGAACGATGGTCAGAGGAACATAGCACATGTAGTTGTGGTTCAGCCGGAGGGCGGAGGTTAGGCCAGAGTTTACGTTCAGCGTGGGGACCAGCATGACACGGATGTGATCGCTGGTAACTTCTCGATACAGTCTTTGGGTTTGCTTTCTTTGATTGACTCTGGGTCTACACATTCTTACATATTGAGTCAGCATGCACAGTCTTTGAACTTGCCTTGTGAAATGTTAGAGGTAGGAGTTAGTGTTACTAGTTCCTTTGGGGACATGGTAGTAGTGAGAAAGATGTACCGAAGGTGTCCGTTGATGGTTCAGAGGCATGTGTTTCAAGTGGATATGATGGAGCTACCTTTATATGGTTTTGATGTAATTCTGGGTATGGACTGGCTCACGGAGCATAGGGCTAGGATAGATTTTGAAACTAAGAGGATTTCTTTGAGGCTTACAGATGACTATGAGATTGTAGTGGTGGGTGAGAACGTGAAGTTCTTGTCCAATGTGGTTTCAGTTTTAGAGGCTAAGAGGCTAGTTGAGTTGGGGTGTGAAGCATACTTGGCGTATGTGATGAACCCTAACATGAGTGAGGTTAGACCTCAAGACATCCGGACAGTATGTGACTTTCCTAGTGTGTTTCCGGAAGAGTTGTCAGGGTTACCACCAGATAGAGAGGTAGAGTTCACCATTGAGACTTATTCTTATTCGACTCCTGTTTCGATTGCTCCGTATCGCATGGCACCGAAAGAATTGAAAGAGTTGAAGACTCAGTTGCAAGAATTGACAGATAGAGGTTTTATCCGGCCTAGTTCTTCACCTTGAGGTGCACCAGTTTTGTTTGTGAATAAGAAAGATGGAAGCATGAGAATGTGTATAGATTACAGACAGTTGAATCAGTTGACAGTGAAGAATAAATATCCATTGCCTAGAATTGATGACTTGTTTGATCAGTTGAGAGGAGCATCAGTCTTTTCGAAGATTGATTTGAGATCGGGTTACTACCAGCTAAAGGTAAGAGAGATTGACGTACCGAAGACGACCTTTAGGACTAGGTATGGTCATTATGAGTTCTTAGTCATGCCTTTTGGGTTGACTAATGCAACGGCTGCTTTCATGGACATGATGAACATGAATTTTCATCAGTATCTAGATCAGTTTGTAGTTGTGTTTATAGATGACATCTTGGTGTATTCGCGAACTAAAGAAGACTATGACCGGCACTTGAGACTAGTTTTGAAGACTTTGCTAGATCATCAGTTGTATGCGAAGTTGAGCAAGTGTGAATTCTGGATCCGAGAGGTAGTCTTCTTAGGACATGTAGTGTCAGCCGATGGGATTAGAGTTGATCCAAAGAAGATTGAGGCCATTGTTGAATGGAAGCAACCAAAGTCTGTGACAGAGGTACGTAGCTTCCTAGGCTTAGCTGGACACTATAGAAGATTTGTAGAAGGTTTCTTGAAGTTAGCCACCTCATTGACACAGTTACTTCAGAAGAGTGTTCAGTTTGAGTGGACAAATGCAAGACAGAGGGCCTTTGAGAAGTTGAAAGAAGCTTTGACCCAAGCACCGATCTTGATTCAGCCTGAGCCTGGGAAGGACTATGTAGTTTACAGTGATGCTTCTTATGTAGGGCTAGGATGTGTTCTCATGCAAGACAAGAGTGTAGTGGCTTATGCCTCATGATAGTTGAAGACCCACGAGGGCAACTATCCAACCCATGACATAGAGTTAGCTGCAGTTGTGTTTGCTCTGAAGATTTGGAGGCATTATTTGTACGGTGAGAAATGCACAGTGTACACCGATCACAAGAGTTTGAAATACATTATAACTCAGCGAGATTTGAACCTCAGACAGCGTAGGTGGTTAGAGTTGCTAAAAGACTATGATCTTACCATTGAGTACCATCCGGGTAAGGCCAATGTAGTGGCTGATGCATTGAGTAGGAAGATGGTCGTGGACTTGAGAGCCATGTTTGCTAGATTGAGTTTGTCTGGAGATGGTGGTTTGGTAGCCGAGCTTCACGTTAGACCTACCTTAGGTCAGTTTATTAGAGAGAAACAACTCTTAGATAGATCTTTGGCACCTCATGTGCAAGATATAGCCGATAGTAGATCTTCAGACTACAGTTTCAGTACTGATGGGGTTTTGTGTTTCAAAGATAGAATAGTTGTGCCAGAGGACAGTGACTTAAGACGTACGATTTTGACTGAAGCCCACAGTAGTCCGTTTGCTATGCATCCTGGAAGTACGAAGATGTATCGCGATTTGAAGAATGAGTACTTTTGGGTTGGCTTGAAGAGAGATGTAGCTGACTTTGTGAGTAAGTGCTTAGTGTGTCAGAGAGTGAAGGCGGAACATCAGGTTCCCTCAGGTTTGTTACAGCTGTTGAGGATTCCGGAGTGGAAATGGGAGAACATCACCATTGATTTTGTTTCGGGCTTGCCTTTGACTCATACGAAGAAGAACTCAGTTTGGGTGATAGTAGATCGTTTTACGAAGTGTGCTCACTTCTTGGCAGTCAACACTACTTACACTTTAGATAGATTGGCCGATTTGTACATTGGTGAGATTGTTAGACTGCATGGTGTGCCGAAGTCCATTGTGTCGGATAGAGATCCGCGGTTTACTTCTCGATTTTGGGAGAGTCTGCATACAACTTTGGGTACCCGCTTGAACTTCAGCACGTCTTATCATCCTCAGTCAGATGGTCAGTCAGAGAGGGTTATTCAGATCTTAGAGGATATGTTGCGTTGTTGTATCATTGACTTTCAGGGTACGTGGGAGAACCACTTGCCTCTAGTAGAGTTTGCTTATAATAATAGCTTTCAGTCGAGCATTCAGATGGCTCCGAATGAGGCCTTGTATGGCCGAAAGTGTAGAACTCCAGTTTGTTGGGCTGAAGTGGGACAAAAGTTGTTACCTATGCCGGATTTGCTCAAGGGGACAACTGACAAGGTAAAATTGATTTGTGATCATTTGAAAGCTACTTCGGATAGGCATAAGTCCTATGCCGATTTGAAGAGGAAGGAAGTTGAGTTCTCAGTGGGTGAGAAGGTATTCTTGAAAGTGTCTCCGTGGAAGAAAGTGATGAGATTTGGCCGAAAAGGGAAGTTGAGTCCGAGGTACATAGGATCGTATGAGATTGTGAAAAGGGTTGGTCCGGTTGCTTATCAGTTGCGTCTGCCATCCGAGCTAGAGAAGATACATGATGTGTTCCATGTTTCGATGCTCCGTAAGTACAGGTCCGATCCATCACATGTTATGCCCGTGGAAGAGATTGAATTGAATCAGGATTTGACTTATGAGGAAGAACCGGTTGAGATCTTAGCTTCTGACAGTAAGGTGTTGCGGGGTAGATCGATCGAGTTAGTAAAGGTGCGGTGACAACGTCGAGGTGTGGACGAGGCCACTTGGGAGAGGAAGGAGGATATGGAAAAGCAGTTTCCGTATCTCTTTTAGACAGGTAATTTCGGGGACGAAATTCCTTAAGTGGGAGAGAGTTGTTGTAACCCCCTTAACCCGGCCTAGACGGTTGACCCGAATTAAGAAAGTCACACGGGGAAAACCAAAGTCAACCCGAAAGTCAACCTTGATTAACGACCATTTTTTTTTCTTTTTAATCTTGTCTAGATGCACATTAGTCCTAATTGTGATCACACAAACATCATACTCAAAGATCACAAACATCAGAGATCAAACAGGGACCCAATTGAACAAATTACAACTTTAGGGACCAAATTGTAATTTCTGATAATTAAAAGGACTTAACCCAAATTAAAGTTACCAACTTGAAATTAATCAGGTTTCATGCTTCACTGTGAAATTTCAGCTCAAAAGGACTTCTCAAGCTCATGCAATTGAACAAACACGTTTCAGGACCAAAACGCAAACAATTCAAAACATATAACTGCCAATGTCAGCCCCCAACGGTCGACCGTTCCGAAACAGGTAGACCCCGTTCCGAAACACGGGTCGTTCCGCAACGGGTTCCGAAACATGGCCTGGCAGAGGCCAAACCGTTTCGAAACGGTGCATACCGTTTCGGACGCCTGAGTTCATTCAAGGCACCCGTTCCGAAACGGTGCACACTATTCCGAAACGCCTGCACAGATTGCAGCAAAGAGCATTCCAAAACATGCAATTAATCATTCAAACATGCTCCAAATGTCACCAAACTTTACCAGCATGCAATTCAACATATATATGACTTGCAAGCATCAACAAATCGTCAAAACAACATCATATGCAAAAAGCCCCAATTCTATAGGCATGCTTCCTACACAAGCTAGCTACTCAAGCACAAAACTTCCAAAACAAGCATATAATGATCCAAAGCAAAAACCAGCAATCTTATCATCATTCAACATACTTAGGGAGTTCCAAACACCTCCCAAAACATACACATTGGTCCCCCATTGCCAAATCACCCAAAAGCTAAAATGTTTAACAAAAACCTTCCATACATTGAGCTCTACTTGCACTTGAATTCTTGCCCTCCTTGCTGCCCTCAAGGTTCCTTAACGTTCTGCATTATTGAATTAAGAAAACGGAAGAGAGCGTAAGCAAAAGCTTAGTGAGGTATGCTCTTAAAAACCATTCAATAATCCATTTAAAAACATTTACAAATCATGCTTTAAATCAACCTTTGCACATGCTCAAAAGCATACTTAAAACAAGCATTTCATGCTTCAACATAATACAACATGTCATATTGGCTCAAGTGATAAATTCCATTTCATTTAAACAAGTTCATCAACTTCCCAAGGACTTTTAAACACCTTGGCCCCAAGGACTTTTAAACACCTTGGCCATGGACTTTTAAACACCATGAATGAGGACCACACAAGGACTTTTAACCACCTTTGTGTCCATAGCTTGAATCACCCCAAGGACTTTTAAACACCTTGGCCCCAAGGACTTTTAAACACCTTGGCCCCATGGACTTTTAAACACCATGGCCCCATGGACTTTTAAACACCATGGAAAGGATCACCTAAGGACTTTTAACCACCTTAGTGTCCGCAACAAGAATCATCCAAGGATTTTTAACCACCTTGATGTTCTTAAGTAACAAGGCTCACTCAAGGACTTTTAACCACCTTAGTGACCTTAACCTTTTTCAAACATCACTTGCCAATATACATCATTTTCATCATTTAATCCACTGTTTTAAAGCATTAAACCAAGCCATTTTCATCATGCATTTAAAAGCATCAATCCACATTTAATCAATATACAAAATCAAGGAACTCCTACCTAGAGTTACCTTCAACATATGGCTTACATCATCAGCAAAAACCATGCTAAAACATGCTTTCAAAATAGTAATTAAAACATGCAAATAACCATTTTGCATCACAACAAAATCATGGCCACCACTAGAGAGAAATTCCAAAAACTTACACTTGAGCTTAGCAAAGTTGTTTAGACTTAAACTAAGCTCCCAAGACATTGGTTTCAAAGCCGAAAACCCAATTTCCAAAAACGCACTCACCGATTTCCACTTTGCTTCAAGCCAAAGCACCAAATCAAGCTTCCGGATCAACAACTCTTGGATCCAAAGATGCCTCCCCTGTTTCAACACATCAAAGCAGAGGATTAATGCATCATCATGCATTAATTGCTTCAATGAAAGCACCTAAACTCGCTGCTCTCATCCAACCTCCATTTTCGGCCACCAAACACAACCGAAAATGCATCCAAACCACTTCTAAACAAAGCCCAGCCATAAACCAGCAAAACCACACATCCTTTAACATCAAATAACATCTAAAAACAACCTATTAACATCCTTATACCTCCAGCAACATCAGATCCACAAGATCACCTCAAAAACAACCTTGAATCACAAGCTAAACTTAGGAAACTCAACCTATCCGGGATTGCATCAATCAAAACTCAATTCCTTATCAATTTAGAGTTCATTTAACATCAAAAACACATCTCAAATCACAGATTAATCAGATCTAACGAAAATCACCAAAAATCATCAAATCTTGCATTATAAGCCAAGATCCATTTCACCACTTAAAAACCCTTAATTAAACATCAATTAAGGATTGAAAACTTAGGAATTTCAGTAAAGAACTGATAGTTTAGAGGAGAAGGACGTTCTTACCTCCAAACTTGAGTTTCTCCTCTTTTTGGAATCAAAAACCTTGTTGAATCAAGTAGCAATTGAAGAGGTTTTGAAGATATGTTGATTAGGAGTCAAATGAGAGTTGAAAGGAGGGATTTAGGTGAAGAAATCAGAACCAATTCTCTGGAGAGAATGTGTTTGGGTTGAGAGAAAATGAGAGAAAGAAAATTGAGAAAAGTTGGTTACAAAATCCAAAAATAGCCAAATGGCTTTCCCTCCACTCTTAATATCACTTAAAATCAGAATTTAGACTTAAAATATCTTAGAAAAATCTGGAGAAACTCCCTTTGGGTAAATAGCTCCTTAAAGATTCAAAGTTTCAACCCTTTATAAAACAGCCCCAAAACTTTTGAAAATTACAATTTGGTCACTAGCCAAAATGTCACACTTCCAAAACTCATTTTCCAAAATTGATTTCACAGTTCACTTAATTATATTAAAAGATGATTTTAGAACATTTTTCCATATTTTTAATGCAACCCGAACTAGGATTTCCTAATTTCACCTCTTTAGATTCAAACAGCACTTTGACCAACCGGTCAACGCCCAAAACTCCTAAGCCCAAAACCGGGGCGTTACAACTCTCCCCCCTTAAGAAATTTCGTCCTCGAAATTTACCTGAAGGAAAGAGATAAGGAAACTGCTTCAGCATGTCTTCCTTCTGCTCCCACGTGGCTTCCTCAACACCTCGATGCTTCCACAGCACCTTCACCAACTCAATGGTCTTGCCACGAAGAACCTTGATATCCGAATCCAGAACCTTCACCGGTTCCTCATCATAGGTCAAATCCGGATTCAAAACCACTTCTTCCACATGCATCACATGCGAAGGATCATATCTATACTTCCGGAGCATAGAAACATGGAACACATCATGAATCTTCTCCAACTCCTGAGGTAACCTCAGCCGATACGCAACAGGACCCACACGCTCAACCACCTCATATGGTCCAATGTACCGAGGGCTCAACTTACCCTTCCGGCCAAACCTCATCACCTTCTTCCAAGGAGAAACCTTCAAGAACACACGGTCACCCACCGCATACTCTATCTCCTTACGCTTCAAATCCGCGTAAGACTTTTGCCGATCAGAGGCAGCCTTCAACCGCTCACAAATGAGCTTCACCTTCTCGGTGGTCCCTTTCAACAATGCCGGCATCGAAACCAACTTTTGACCAGTTTCAGCCCAACAAAGAGGAGTCCTACACTTCCTCCCATACAGAGCCTCATAAGGTGCCATCTGTATACTCGCCTGATAACTATTGTTATAAGCGAACTCAACCAAAGGCAGATGCTTCTCCCAAGAACCTTGGAACTCAATCACGCAGCACCTCAACATATCCTCCAAAATCTGGATAACCCGCTCAGACTGACCATCCGACTGAGGATGATAGGATGTACTGAAATGCAACCTTGTACCCAGAGCTTGATGCAAACACTGCCAAAAAACGCGATGTGAACCTCGGATCCCTATCCGACACAATCGACTTAGGCACACCATGCAGCCTCACAATCTCAGCAATGTACAGCTCTGCCAGCTTATCCAAAGAAAATGTAGTATGCACAGGCAAGAAATGCGCACACTTCGTCAAGCGATCCACAATCACCCAAACAGAATTCTTCTTCGACGGAGACAAAGGTAAACCAGATACAAAATCCATGGTAACCCTCTCCCACTTCCATTCAGGGATTTTCAACGGTTGCAACAAACCAGAAGGAACCTGATGTTCAGCCTTAACTCGCTGACACACCAAACACTTGCTCACAAACTCTGCAACATCCTTCTTCAAACCCACCCAATAGTACTCATCACAAAGATCACGGTACATCTTAGTACTACCAGGGTGCATAGCAAAAGGACTACTATGACCTTCAGTCAGAATAGCACGCCTCAACTCAGCATCAGCAGGCACTACTATCCGACTCCCAAAACACAACACACCATCCTCATTAAAGCAGAAATCCGAAGGTCTACCCTCCGCGATATCCTAAACATGAGACACCAAGGAATCATCCAGCAACTGCTTTTCCTTGATCAACTGAACCAACGATGGTTTCACTTGCAACTCAGCAACAAGACCACCATCTCGCGATATACTCAAGCTAGCAAACATAGCCCTCAGCTCAACAGCTACCTTCCTACTCAAGGCATCCGCAACAACATTAGCCTTTCCAGGGTGATACTCAATCGTCAGATCATAATCCTTGAGCAACTCCAACCAACGCCGCTGCCTAAGATTCAACTCCTTCTAAGACATCAGATACCTCAAACTCTTGTGATCCGTGTACACAATACACTTCTCACCATACAGATAATGTCTCCAGATCTTCAGAGCAAACACCACTGCAGCCAGCTCAATGTCATGCGTAGGATAGTTGCGTTCATGCACCTTCAACTGCCGTGACGCATAAGCCACAACCTTACCCTCTTGCATCAGCACACATCCCAAACCAACATAGGATGCATCACTATAGACCACAAACTCTTTCCCTGATTCAGGCTGAATCAAGATAGGAGCTTGCGTCAAAGCCGCCTTAAGCTTCTCAAAAGCATGTTGTCTCACTTCCGTCCACTCATATTTAACATCCTTCTGCAACAGCTTCGTCAAAGGAGCAGCAATCTTGGAAAAACCATCCACAAACCTCCGGTAGTATCCCGCCAAACCAAGGAAACTACGGACCTCATGAACAAACTTAGGAACTTTCCAGTTCATCACCGCCTCAATCTTCTGAGGATCAACACGAATCCTCTCAGCTGAGACCACATGCCCAAGAAACACCACCTCCTTAAGCCAGAACTCACACTTGCTCAGCTTAGCATAAAGCTGATTCTCCAACAAGGCTTGCAGCACAATCCTCAAATGCTCTTCGTGCTCCTCCTCAGTACGTGAGTACACGAGGATATCATCAATGAACACCACAACGAACTTGTCCAGGTATTCATGAAACACACGATTCATCATGTCCATGAAAGCAGCAGGAGCATTTGTCAAACCAAACGGCATCACAAGGAACTCATAATGCCCATACCTTGTCCTGAAAGCTGTCTTAGGCACATCCACATCCTTCACCTTCAACTGATAATACCCTGACCTCAAGTCAATCTTAGAGAACACAACAGCTCCCCGAAATTGATCAAAGAGATCATCAATCCTCGGCAAAGGATACCGATTCTTGATAGTCAACTTGTTCAGCTGACGGTAATCAATGCACATCCTCATAGTGCCATATTTCTTCTTCACAAACAAGACTGGTGCTCCCCAAGGTGACACACTCGGCCGGATGAAACCACGATCTAGCAGCTCTTGCAACTGCGTCTTCAGCTCCTTCAGCTCCTTAGGTGCCATTCTATAGGGAGTAATTGACACAGGAGTTGTATTCTCATACAGCTCAATTCCAAACTCCACCTCACGATTAGGAGGTAAACCAGGCAACTCCTTAGGAAAAACACCAGGAAACTCCTTCACAACCTTGATATCTTGCACCCTCAACTCCTTAGAGCTAGGATTCATCACAAAAGCTAGATAAGCTTCGCAACCTTGCCTCAACATCCTACTCGCCTCCAAGGTAGACACCACATTGGCAAGAAACTTCACATTCTCACCAACCACAACAACTTCATAATCATCCGCAAGCTTAAGCGAAACCCGCTTATTTTCACAATCTACCACAGCACGATGCTCAGCAAGCCAATCCATACCAAGAATCACATCAAAACCATAAAAGGGCAACTCCATAAGATCAACATGAAAGACATGTTCTTGAACAACCAAAGGACACCTTCTATAAAGCTTTCGAGTCACAACAGTTTCACCAAAAGAACTAGTGACACGAACACCAACATCCAAAGACTCAACAGGCAAACCAAGCAATTCAGCATGCTCACGCAAAATGTATGAATGCGTAGATCCAGAATCAATCAAAGAAAGCAATGACAAGGATTGCAAAGTAAAGGTACCTGCAATCACATCTGCATCATTCCTTCCCTCGCGCTGAGCATACACCCTAGCTTGGCCTCCACCCCCAGGCTGAATAGCCACAACATGGGCTACTCCACGATCACCTTCCTCTCTCCTCTGGAAATTACCACGGCCGCGCCCACGACCTCTCTGCGGTGCAGCAACAACAGGAGCACGCTATTGGCCACCAGCCAACCTCGGACAATCTCGCCTCAGATGGTCTACAGAACCACAATTCCAGCATCCATTACCAGCTGCCGCTACAGGGGCTTGCACCTCCCTCAGAGCACGAGGACAGTCACGCTTCATGTGACCACGCGAACCACAGATCCAGCAAGCACTAGGATCAGCTCTAGCATAACCACCTCTAGCAGGTGCACCACCTCCTCTCTTGGCTGAGGACTGATACTTCTGATCACGTCCCCTCTTGTTCCGTCCACCTCCGGAACTATACTCAGCAGCTCTCTTGCCAGAACTTGCTCCAGCACCTTTCGCAGATAATCCCAAGTTCATCTCAATGTCCTTGGATCGGCCCACCAACACATCAAAATTATTATACTCAGCAGCCAACATATATGTCTTTACTTCCGTCACCAAACCATAACGGAACCTTTCACACCTCTCCCGCTCATCAGGTATCAGCTCCGGTGCATACTGACTGAGTCGCACAAACTGCACTTCATACTCAGCCACACTCATGCTCCCTTGGGTAAGAGACATGAATTCACGCTTTTTCTCATCAAGATATCTCACTCCAAGATATCTCCTCTTGAACACATTCTGAAAGAATGTACAAGTAACATCAGCTTCAGCCATCCCAGCTATGGTGGTCGTCCACCACGTATACGCATCATCCTGCAGCAAGGACACAACACATCCCAACTTTTGCACATCCGTGCAGCTCATCTGACCCAAAATACGCTTGGTACTCTCTAGCCAAGCTTCCGAACTCTCAGCAGACATACCCCTGAACTCAGTCCCACAAAGACTGCGCAGACGCTCCAAAGGTAGTCTAACTCCAGCATCTCCCTGATGCCCAGCTCCTTGAGCTCCAGCTACTGCTGCTCGAAAAGCACCCGCAATAGCTTGTACCACCATAGACATATCAGGCATAGCTTGCCCCTGACCAACCTCTGGTCCAGCAGCTCCAGCACCAGCTGCAGCTTCAGCTCTTTCACCTCCAGCACCACCACCAGGCGGAGGAGGGGGTAACACTGCACTACCCGTGTTCTCTTCATTCTCGTTCTCATTGGGAGCCGTAGCTCACACACTACCTCTTAACTCTCTACGTGGTGCCATACTTTTACCATGCAATCACAATGCAAAATAAAACAAGTCAGGCCCAGCAAGGTAAGCAATCCAAGTATTCAAGCTCAATTTCATTCAAAATCAACATCCTTTCATTAGCTTTTGTTTGGCAATGGGTACCCTCAACATCCATCATCACAGCATACATCTCAATTGCATCCAAATCACAAGCCACTAAACATGCTTTCGAACCACAAGCATACAAGCCAAACATACTTCAATCATGCATAGATTCATTCCCAATTACTCGAGAACTCAGCTCTGATACCACCAAATGTAACCCCCTTAACCCGGCCTAGACGGTTGACCCGAATTAAGAAAGTCACACGGGAAAAACCAAAGTCAACCCGAAAGTCAACCTTGATTAACGACCCTTTTTTTCTTTTTAATCTTGTCTAGATGCACATTAGTCCTAATTGTGATCACACAAACATCATACTCAAAGATCACAAACATCAGAGATCAAACAGGGACCCAATTGAACAAATTACAACTTTAGGGACCAAATTGTAATTTCTGATAATTAAAAGGACTTAACCCAAATTAAAGTTACCAACTTGAAATTAATCAGGTTTCATGCTTCTCTGTGAAATTTCAGCTCAAAAGGACTTCTCAAGCTCATGCAATTGAACAAACAAGTTTCAGGACCAAAACGCAAACAATTCAAAACATATAACTGCCAATGTCAGCCCCCAACGGTCGACCGTTCCGAAACAGGTAGACCCCGTTCTGAAACACGGGCCGTTCCGCAACGGGTTCCGAAACATGGCCTGGCAGAGGCCAAACCGTTTCGAAACGGTGCATATCGTTTCGGACCCCTGGGTTCATTCAAGGCACCCGTTCTGAAACGGTGCACACTGTTCCGAAATGCCTGCACAGATTGCAGCAAAGAGCATTCCAAAACATGCAATTAATCATTCAAACATGCTCCAAATGTCACCAAACTTTACCAGCATGCAATTCAACATATATATGACTTGGAAGCATCAACAAATCGTCAAAACAACATCATATGCAAAAAGCCCCAATTCTATAGGCATGCTTCCTACACAAGCTAGCTACTCAAGCACAAAACTTCCAAAACAAGCATATAATGATCCAAAGAAAAAACCAGCAATCTTATCATCATTCAACATACTTAGGGAGTTCCAAACACCTCCCAAAACATACACATTGGTCCCCCATTGCCAAATCACCCAAAAGCTAAAATGTTTAACAAAAACCTTCCATACATTGAGCTCTACTTGCACTTGAATTCTTGCCCTCCTTGCTGCCCTCAAGGTTCCTTAACGTTCTGCATTATTGAATTAAGAAAACGGAAGAGAGCGTAAGCAAAAGCTTAGTGAGGTATGCTCTTAAAAACCATTCAATAATGCATTTAAAAACATTTACAAATCATGCTTTAAATCAACCTTTGCACATGCTCAAAAGCATACTTAAAACAAGCATTTCATGCTTCAACATAATACAACATGTCATATTGGCTCAAGTGATAAATTCCATTTCATTTAAACAAGTTCATCAACTTCCCAAGGACTTTTAAACACCTTGGCCCCAAGGACTTTTAAACACCTTGGCCATGGACTTTTAAACACCATGAATGAGGACCACACAAGGACTTTTAACCACCTTTGTGTCCATAGCTTGAATCACCCCAAGGACTTTTAAACACCTTGGCCCCAAGGACTTTTAAACACCTTGGCCCCATGGACTTTTAAACACCATGGCCCCATGGACTTTTAAACACCATGGAAAGGATCACCTAAGGACTTTTAACCACCTTAGTGTCCGCAACAAGAATCATCCAAGGACTTTTAACCACCTTGATGTTCTTAAGTAACAAGGCTCACTCAAGGACTTTTAACCACCTTAGTGACCTTAACCTTTTTCAAACATCACTTGCCAATATACATCATTTTCATCATTTAATCCACTGTTTTAAAGCATTAAACCAAGCCATTTTCATCATGCATTTAAAAGCATCAATCCACATTTAATCAATATACAAAATCAAGGAACTCCTACCTAGAGTTACCTTCAACATATGGCTTACATCATCAGCAAAAACCATGCTAAAACATGCTTTCAAAACAGTAATTAAAACATGCAAATAACCATTTTGCATCACAACAAAATCATGGCCACCACTAGAGAGAAATTCCAAAAACTTACACTTGAGCTTAGCAAAGTTGTTTAGACTTAAAATAAGCTCCCAAGACATTGGTTTCAAAGCCGAAAACCCAATTTCCACAAACGCACTCACCGATTTCCACTTTGCTTCAAACCAAAGCACCAAATCAAGCTTCCGGATCAACAACTCTTGGATCCAAAGATGCCTCCCCTGTTTCAACACATCAAAGCAGAGGATTAATGCATCATCATGCATTAATTGCTTCAATGAAAGCACCTAAACTCGCTGCTCTCATCCAACATCCATTTTCGGCCACCAAACACAACCGAAAATGCATCCAAACCACTTCTAAACAAAGCCCAGCCATAAACCAGCAAAACCACACATCCTTTAACATCAAATAACATCTAAAAACAACCTATTAACATCCGTATACCTCCAGCAACATCAGATCCACAAGATCACCTCAAAAATAACCTTGAATCACAAGCTAAACTTAGGAAACTCAACCTATCCGGGATTGCATCAATCAAAACTCAATTCCTTATCAATTTAGAGTTCATTTAACATCAAAAACACATCTCAAATCACAGATTAATCAGATCTAACGAAAATCACCAAAAATCATCAAATCTTGCATTATAAGCCAAGATCCATTTCACCACTTAAAAACCTTTAATTAAACATCAATTAAGGATTGAAAACTTAGGAATTTCAGTAAAGAACTGATAGTTTAGAGGAGAAGGACGTTCTTACCTCCAAACTTGAGTTTCTCCTCTTTTTGGAATCAAAAACCTTGTTGAATCAAGTAGCAATTGAAGAGGTTTTGAAGATATGTTGATTAGGAGTCAAATGAGAGTTGAAAGGAGGGATTTAGGTGAAGAAATCAGAACCAATTCTCTGGAGAGAATGTGTTTGGGTTGAGAGAAAATGAGAGAAAGAAAATTGAGAAAAGTTGGTTACAAAATCCAAAAATAGCCAAATGGCTTTCCCTCCACTTTTAATATCACTTAAAATCAGAATTTAGACTTAAAATATCTTAGAAAAATCTGGAGAAACTCCCTTTGGGTAAATAGCTCCTTAAAGATTCAAAGTTTCAACCCTTTATAAAACAGCCCCAAAACTTTCGAAAATTACAATTTGGTCACTAGCCAAAATGTCACACTTCCAAAACTCATTTTCCAAAATTGATTTCACAGTTCACTTAATTATATTAAAAGATGATTTTAGAACATTTTTCCATATTTTTAATGCAACCCGAACTAGGCTTTCCTAATTTCACCTCTTTAGATTCGAACAGCACTTTGACCAACCGGTCAACGCCCAAAACTCCTAAGCCCAAAACCGGGGCGTTACAGTTGTAACACCCGTGTTTTGGGGTTAGGAGTTAGTCGGGTTTGTAGTCCGAGTCGGTAAAAATTTAATTAAAACATTTTGGTCATGACATGAGTTAGTTGAAATTAAATAAAAAAAGGAGGGACCAAAGAGGTAATTTGACCCTAAAGAATTTAAAAGGATGACAACTTTTGAATAGTTAAAAAAGAAAAGAAAATAAAGTTGTCTTCTCTCCTCCCCCACCTCCCCACCAACGTTAAACCCCTCTCCAAAACCCCCCAAAGCCTTGTCTACTATTCCATTGAGTTTCTTCATCATTCCAAGGTCTTTTTCAAAGGTAAAGATATATTCTCACTTTCCTCTTCATCCTTTATCTATTCATGGTTTTAGATTTTAAAACTATAAACTTTTGAAATGTTAGGGTTTAGTTCAAGCTTGAGTTTTTATGGGGATTTCCATTTTGTTTTGAAACATGGAGTTGGGTTTTTGATTATTCACATTAAAATGTACAATATATGTCAAAATGGTTGGGTTTTGTTGAAAACCCGAAGTGGGTTCTTAAAGCAAAATTTGAGATGCCAAAAACTTGATTTTTGGTGGGTTTTAGGTTGAAATCAAAGGGCTGATGGTATATATACGTTAGGAGGATGTTTTGAGACCTTTTGGGGGTCATTTGGATGATTGAAAATGGAAATTTCAACTAGGGTTTGTGGAAGCACGAAAATTGGTATATTTGGGGATTAATTTGGTTGGAAAATTGGTTGAAGTTAGTTTGAACTCAGGGTTTGAGTGTTGATTGAATGTTAGCATTGATTGGGATTAATGGTTGTGTTTTTGGTTGGCTAGAAGCAAGAGGAGACGTCGAAGGAACATTGGGATCGAATCCGGGCTCGTAGGAGATTTGCTTTGGTTGCTAAGGAAGGGCGGTGAGTGGTTCTAAACGCGTTTTAAAGTTCGGTTCGAGTGTGTGTAGTGTGTGAGTGAAATGTGCTTGGTAGGCCATTTCTATATAATTCAAGTTGTTAATTTAGCTATTGATTTCCATTAAATGCTATGTGTAATGCCTATTTATGCTCTTGTGCTATGTAGTAAATTTGTACATGTATGCCATGGTATGTATATGTGATGAGCATGAGATGTGGTTGATGGATATGGGATGTGATAAATGAAAATTGGCACTAATTAATTTACCGGGTGTAAAAGATCGATCATTAGGACTAGTGTGCACACAAAATGAGTCAAAACGTACGTAACCTTGATGGCGTTAAGTCATCAAGGAGGAGTACGGTGATGTAATATTCCACCGGAATCTATTATATATTCTACGGGATGATGAGTGGAATCCCATCCGTAAGACATGTGGCGATGAGTGGAATCCCGCCCATGCAAGGTCCGGTGATGAGTGAAATCCCACCGAGGTAGAGTGGTTGTTGAGATTTAAATCCGCACATCCGGGTAACTAATAGTGGCCAATTAAACTTGTTCATATGATTGTGACTTATGATGTTAATATATGATGTTGTTGATGCTCGAGCTTGATATGATGTGAGATGCCATACATGACTCTTGAAAGACTAGCTAGGTCTACTTGTGAAATTATCTATGCATGTTAGATATGAGGTTAGGGAATACATGCTTGGACCCTGCATTGTTGATGTTTTCGGTTTTAGAGCATCCTCACTAAGCTTATAGCTTACGCTCTCATTTTCAACAATGCAGATCATTAGCGTGGTGTTAGCTCAGAGCAAGGCAAGAAGGGCTTTCCAAGTTTGTTGCTCAAGTACGATTAGTTATTATGTAGTAGTTAAGCAATGTGGCAAGAGAGTGTGTTTGTATGAGCTTGTATGACTCATATATGATTTTGATGTTTATGCTTGACTTGGGTTGTAAGCATGATATAACTTGCCAAACGCTCTTTGATGTATGCCTTTTGAATGTTCCTATTGCTACATGGCATGTAAACCCTTACGGGATGAATGATGCTTTTATTTATCAGTGTTTCCGAGCATGATTTGTATGAAAGGCTAATGTATATTTGTCATGTATGTATGATTGTTTAAATCCATGTCTTGTGGGTGTTTGGGTATGTTAAACCTAGGACGTATGCCTCTAGACTCTGTTTGATGGTGTTGTGTGCCTTTTGGGGGTCCTATGGGACCTTTAGACTTGTCAAGACTGACCTAAATCTGAATTTCAAAGGTTGCAGATAGCCCGCATTTCGAAACGGGCTGGGTTGTTTCGGAACGGGTAGGCTTCAGGGACCCCGTATCAGAACGCGTTTCGATACGGTTTGGCCTCTGAGAGCCCCTGTTCTAATACGCGTTTCGGAACGTTTTGGCTACTAGAATTTTGAGAAATGCACGAGATAAAGGTGTTTCGAAACGGGCCTGAAGGTTTCGAAACGGTCAAAATCTCATTGACCACGAGAAGTTGACCGTCGTGGGCGCTTCGAAACGGTTGACCACCGTTTCGATACGGACTCTTGTATAGGCTCTGGGGCAGTTGGCCTGGTCAAGGCGTTTCGATACGCCTCAAGGGTGTTTCGAAATGGCTTGTTTAAAAGATTAAAATTGGGCTATTTAAATGCTGTTTTGGGCTCGAACGGTTGTCTCATGTATTTTTTTTATTCCGCTGTTTGATCACATAGGACTTTCATGGACTTTTAGAAAAGAATAAGTTAAAAAAATAAGGTTGCTAACCGAGGGGGAACCTCAACGGGTTTCGCTTCGGTTTTCCGCATGTGGCCCACTCGGACCGGTCATCCGGCCAGACCAGGATGAGGGGGTTACAGGGAGTGTTATGAATATTTATCTATGTGGATGTCTATCATGATTAGAACTTTATCAAAGGAGTTTGATTTATTTATTATTAGGAATATTATCTCTATGAATTAGAGTTTAATGTACTATGTACTTCTTATGCCTATAAATAGGTGATTCATTGAAGGCATTGTATACAAGTCTATATTTGAGAATAATACAAATCTCCCTCTTTCTCTCATCTCATTGTTCTTCTTGTTCTTATTCTTGTTCTTATTCTTTTTCTTCTTTATTTTATTTACAACAAATAACATTTTATTTTCCTCATGTATTTTATTACTAGTCAATAACTAATATTTTGTATTTTTTACTCTTATAAGCATTTAACTTATTTCATTTTGCTATTAAAAATCTTATTTCAAATTAGTCCCTTATTTTTTGGGAGCTCTGTGTGGTCGCCCCTATTGCACATGTCCAGAATCACTCCTGCCACTGATTAAGGGAGGAAATACTCTTAACATCTCACTTAAGCCCATGGTTATATAAATTCACTCTTTAATACAACATATTCACTTATTCAACGTTATTCATTTTGTGTTGATTCATTCAATACCCATTGTTCACACTTTTATACAATCAATTAATATAATTTGATAGTCAAATCAAATAATGCAATGTAATGACCCAAAATCCAGGTAATAAATTGGGTCTCAGATCCGGGCATTAGACTTCTAATTTGATAATTGAATTAAAGAGAATTAGAAATGTGAAGCTCAAATTAAGGAAGTTGAGGACTAAAAATCACGAGGGTTAAAGTTGGGAGCTTAAAGAGGAAACAAGGGGAAAGTTAAATGCTCAATTAATCAGTTTACACATTTGGTAGGAATGGTGAATTTAAATTAAAGTGGATGATGGTGTGCGGGGAAAAAAAGAAAAGGAAATTGAAAGATAAGCTATTTTGTTGGAGAGAGTGATAAGTAAGAGAAAAGTGAAAGGGGTGAGGAGTTTGGCTCCGATCTACCGAGATTCGGTCATTCATTTTTGATACCTCTTCTGGCATTGTGTTAATTTTACCGAGACGAGTCGGTCGGTGGTCATTGCATCACCGTCGGAGCTGTTGTCGGAGAGAGTGAGGCAAAGAAAGTTTCAGCCGTTTCAAAATGGAGAGGTTCTAGCAGTCAAACCCAAAATGTGAGGGGACCACCGTGTTCATCGGCGTCTGGATAGCGAGACTGGAGCTCGTCGCCACCATCGGACCATACCCCACGCGCTGCCTATGAGTGTGGGCGTGCGTCTACCCAGGCAGGTGCATCGCGCCGCACTGGATCCTGCTCGGCCAGACGCACCTACGCCCTTTTGCACCGGATTGCTGCCCACAGGTGCACCGTAGCTACCCTGCACCGCATAAGATTGCTAAACCTTGACCGACCGTTGACTTTTTTCGAGATCCTATTCTATGGGGTTTCTCGACATATGGAGTCAGTTGGTGGAGTCTGTTTTTCGAAATTCGAACACGGTAAGTTTTTTTTTACGTGTTTGACCTTGTGGATTAGTTAGCAAATAAGGTTAATTAATATTTGTGCTATTCATATATTTACGAGGATTGTTTGCGCTCGAATAATAGATCAAGAGGAGCGTTTGAGGAGCTCAAGTAAGGATTTACCGATAATCACTTGAAGTTAGTACACCTCGAACTCCGAAATACTTCATGATCATCATAAGTGTAATTGCCTTTCTTGTTAGTGTTTGCAAAAGAGGTTGATGAAAATAAGAATATGTTGAGACCGTTATTACAAGACTTGGTAAATATTGAGATGCCTGATGAGCTTGAGAATATTCGAGACTATTATGAGGTTTAGAGACCATGTAGGGTCGCTTGAATATTCGTATAACTATCTGATTGGTTAATTTACATGTTGTGTTGCTCGAGAACTTGAGATATGAATTGACATTTTTTATGGAAATTATACTAAATGGACTCATAATTGGTAATATTCGAACGAATGATCATAAAGCTGGGAAGTAATATTAAATGTTTAAATGTGTAAGTAAAAAAACCCTAATGACTTCCATAAGCTTTAAGAATCGATTAAAGTATAGTAATAGTGTAATTTACTAATGTGGTTTGAGCTTGTTATTAGGGTATCGGTACGGGCTTCGGCTGTATCGGTACGTTATTCAATGTCGTACCGGTATGGGTCGACCTGTACCAGTACTAGGATAAATTGGAGATTTCTAATAAGCAATTTCTATATCGGTACACGCATGACTACATGTACGCAAGGGAACCGTATCGATACTCGTATTCGAGTATCAGTACATGATACACTAAACAATCTACAAATGCAAGTTAAGATGGAAATTGTTGTGTAGATTAAAAATTGACTTATGTCTTAATTAATGTGATAATGCGGGTTAATGGAGATAATAAATGAGATTAATTAAATACCCATACATAATGTTTTAATAATTCAGGAATGTAAAATAATTGGTGTGGTGGTGAATAGCATCAATAGCAAGATCTTTTGGGTTACGTTGCTTGTATGTCGAGTAGGCATTTGATTGGTTGAGTCGATGATTGATGGGATCCAGATACCCAAGGTTTTTACTAAAGTACTTGTTCCTTTCTTAACGTGCACTCGATGTCTAGGTGATCCCTAGTGGCACTCGATACTTGATGGCTAGGTGCTTCTGAATATGCAACATTCACTACTTGATGTTTAGGTGATCCCACCATACTCGATGGCTAGGTGTTTTCAAGTATGCGACATTCCGTACCTGATGTATAGGTTATCTCGAGTAGATGACCTTGCTAATACTTGATGGCTAGGTGATTTTGTGTATGTAGTGAGGGTGGGTACTCAATGTCTAGGTGATCTTGAGTATATGTGTGACTAGCCTGATGTTTAGGTGATCTCGAGTATATGAGTGACTAGCCTGATGTCTAGGTGAACTCGGGCTTAATTTGTTTGATTACCGCTGTTTGTGGTTAATACCTTGTGTGTTTTCGCCCGAATGATCTGTTGGGGATCCCAGGTATGGTTGGGCCTTGTGTGCCATGCATGATGACTTGCATATTGTGAGCATGTGTTTAGGCGACTAGTAGTAGCAACACATGTTTATTATCTCTCCTTATTGCTCGTACTAGCTTGCATGCTTATGTTTATATTTAGCATGAAATATAGTAAGTAGATGTGTACCACCGAGCTTTGTAAGCTTAGCGCTCAGAATCGTTACTTTCATGCATAAGCTGATCGGGGATTGAGGAGCACTGTTTTTACGTGATTTCAGAAAACAACGTTTATCAGAGTACGATACTTTTATTTAGTGGGTTGAGTATTCATAGAACCTTACAACTGTTGAGTCTGTAATATTATTTTGAAATATTAATTTGATAGACAATGTATAAACTTGGAGCTCATATTTTGTAAATTGATTTATGTTGTTTATTTAATTATATGGAGTCTTTGATGTATTAATGTTTTGAAAAAAGGGTTAAATCTATGATTTGTAAACAAAAACTTTTTGGTTCCGATTTTGGGTAACCCGATTGTAGTACTTTGGATTCAGATTTGGATCAGGGTGATACATTTAGTAGTACCAGAGCTTAGATTTAGTAGGTTCTAGGAAACCCTGGGGTTGTTTAGGTGTTTTAGTATGATGTCTAGTGAATACAAGCCCTTAAAAATTAAGTTCATACTCTTTAAGACTGGAATCCTGATGGTGCGTCCAATGTTGCGACACTGAGATGGTTACGATCGCGGCTGAGAGGGCCGAGTTAAGTGTTGAGCCACTCATAGGAGTGATTCTAGGGGGTGAAGTTGCCCAGACTGTTGAGATGTGAGTTAGTGAAATGACGTCAGAGTCAAGGAAGTGTCCTTTGATAGCTATGCTATTACCTCTATATTTATGCCTCTTTGCTATAGCAATTGCTTCTTTTCAAGTGCATTACATTGCATGTAGGCTGCATTTTTAGTATATTATGGGTGCTTTTCAATTTATTGCTCGGGTGGAGTTGGTGCTGTGTGAAAGGTAGTTTTTGGGCTGTTTGTGTGCAGGATGACAGAGCAGAATGTGAGGGAAGAAGCAAGGAACAAAATGCTATAACAAAGAAGGAGAAAGAAGGCTAGTTGGCACAAGAAAGTACAAGCACATGAAGTGCAGGAAAGGACGCCTGACACTGTCAGACAACTTTATGCAGGAGCTGCACTCCATCTATAAACCATCCCTTTTGTCCCCTAGTGGATAGAGCTTGTCGGAGGATATTCGTTGGGATCCCCAACGAGATACCAAGGCACCAAAACCATAGAAGACCCCCTCCACTATATAAAGGCTTCATCTCTTCAAAGGCAAATGAGGCAAAGGTGAAGAGGAAAAGAGAAAGTGTGCAAGAGAAAGCACAACCAGAGGGGAGAAGCACTTCATCGTTGACCATACTTGGTGTCCTTTATCGGGAAGCTCGAGGCGTGGCCTTGCCGTCCTCTTATGAGGCAGTGAGCCTAAGGCGGTCATGGCAGTCCACTGGCGAACTGGGAGTTTATCTTTCCTTTTTTCTATAGCATTTATTTATCTTGAGGGTTGTATGAGGATGATATGTTTGATTATCCCCCAGCCATGAACTGTTTTAGATGGCGTGGGTTTTGTTGGATGATACTCTGTTTATTTTCTTAATTCCATGTTAATGTTTACTGTTCTCTCTTGATATTTGCTTTGTTTGTGGTGTGCTTAATTTCCTAATGTTGTAAGAGCTTAGGGTTGTTAGTTCTTTGAAACATAGGCCCTACCTTAAGCGCCTTAGAGAGTTGGCCTTTCTTTAGGAACAACCTAGAGTTGTAAGAGATTAGGGATGTTAGTGCCTTGAGAGAGAGGCCATTCCTTATGATGCCTTCGAGTGATGGTCGTTCCCTAGGTACAGATGAGGGTGGTGATTAAGAGAGTAAGCCTTAGCCAATAGTGACGGTTAAAGTAGTGTGTGACAACCTTCACAATAGGGTCATTGCTTTAGCATTAGCTAGAGGGAGTGATCGAAAGAGCTAGCCTTAGATCCCATAAACAATGGAGTAACCACCAAGGGGAAGGACTCCAACCTGCCTTCGAGATAAGTGATAGGTTTAAACGGCTAAGAAGGATAGAGATTAGGAGAGTAAAGTGTTTAGAGTTAACCCGAGAGGTATTGCTGTAGCATTTTAGTCTCCCAGCTTTCTTGCTAGAGATAGTTTAGGAGCAACCTAAGTAAATCCTGTCGAGCATAGTGTAGAGAACTAGGATTCGTTAGCAGTGTTAAGAGTCTTCAGAGGGTTATTCTTCATGAGCTAGCCAGCCATTCCGTAGAGAGCTTCATATCCAATAGAGGACCTATCTGTCATTTGATTATCTCTTCTCCGTTTGCTTGTTTTGCTACATCATTTTTCCATCCTTCATTTCGCTTCAGCATACTCATATTACAATTTAGTTATTATAGCAATTTGGATACGAAAACTATGTTCACCTCCAATCCATGTGGAGACGATACTCGCTCATTACTTTATTACTCGTTCGACGTGTATACTTGCACCATTTGCGTATCATTTATAGTATTGCAAGATCACGCAACATGTTTTTGGCGCCGTTGCCGGGGATTGGCAATTGGTTATCCACAGTTTTTATTTTCATTTTGCTTTCTATTTCCACATTGTAAATATTCACCTGTTTTGTTTTTCTTTTCAGGTATTTTTCTAGTTTATGGCCAGAAGAAGAAGACCAAGGGCATCTATTCAGACCATTGTTCTAGAAGCTGATCATTTATTTCATTTGGGAAGACACGAGCAAGCAGAAGCTAGAATCATGGAACCGACACCTGTTAACGCAGATGCTATGGAAAATGGTCAGGGAGAAGCAGCTCGACCACGAGCTATTTGGGATCATTTAACTCCTAGTCTAGATGATCTCCATCCCGGAATATTAGCTCCAAAAATTCAGGCAGCCCAATTCGAACTTAAACCCGTCATGTTCAACATGTTGAGCAACATTGGACAGTATGGTGGCTTGCCTCATGAAGATGCTAGACAGCATATCCATGCTTTCTTGGATGTTTGTGATTCTTTCAAGCAGCAAGGGGTGCATGAGGATGTGTTGAAATTAAAGCTCTTTCCATATTCGTTAAGGGATCGTGGTAGAGCATGGCTAAATGGGGTGCCAGCCGGATCAATTCAAAGTTGGATCGATTTATGCAAGAACTTTTTGCTATGGCATAGTCCGCCAGTAATGAACACTCAGTTGAGGAATGATGTCGCTTTCTTTCGTCAGTCTGATGAAGAATCTATGTATGAATGTTGGGACCGATTTAACGGAATGATGAGGAAATGCTCTAACCATGGGTATCAAGAGTGGACCCAAGTGATTATGTTTTACAAATGTGTCAATACGTCCACAAGGGTGTTGATAGATGCTTCAGCAAATGGGACACTGTTGGACAAGTCACCGGAAGAAGCATTCAGCATCCTCGACAAGGTAGCCAACAACAATTATCAGTTCCCAACAACAAGGCTTGGAACGGGGAGGAGAAATCAAGCTGCCAAAGAGAGTGAAGTTGACAACTCAATACTGAACCAGTTTGCCAACATCACAGATTTACTAAAGAATCTCCAGCGTTCCAACGAAGTGAAGGAAGTTAAGGCAGTAAGGTCATGCCTAAGATGCGATGGCAATCACCACCTAATGATTGCTCTGATAATCCAGAATCTGCCAACTATGTGAAGAACTACAACAATAGCAACAACAACCCTTATTCTAACTCCTACAACCCAGGATGGAGTCAACACTCAAACCCAAGTTGGGATAATCAGGGGCACAACAACATTTCGGCCAATCAAATGCCACAGCAAAATCCGCAAGAGGTACACCATTCCCGCCAGAATAAGCCATGGCAAAATCAAAAGGGAACAACACCTTTATCAAGTAGTTCATTGGAGTCTACTTTTAAGGAGTTCATGGCTATGACAAAGCACTTCATGGGGACCACTAAAGTTGTGCTACAAGATTAGGCAGCACATATCAAAAATCAGGGAGCCCTTCTACAAAGTCATAGAGCATCCTTACGAGCCTTAGAAACTCAAGTGGGCCAGATTGCTCAAGCCTTGTACGTGCGACCACAAGGAATGTTGCCTAGTGACACTAAAGCCATTAAGCACCATGGCAAGGAACAATGTAGTGCACTCACACTAAGGAGTGGCACAGATATTAACAAAGGTAATAAGTTTGGGGTGGAGAGAAGGACGAAGTCCAACCCCGCTTACTTCCACTGCAAAAAGATCTTCAGGAACCACAGCAAGTATAAGGAATAAAGGAGGATGGAAAAGCCAAAAGACCAATCGTGGAAGGGCCATTTTTTGTTACAGCAAAAGACACAGCCCCACGAGTTATAGCAGATTTAGCAAAGCCACCTCCACCATTCCCTCAAGGACTGAAAAAGCAGAAAGATGATCTCCAATTTGAAAACTTTGTAGATATCCTTTATCAGTTTCATATCAATATGCCATTCTTGGAGGCCATTGACCAGATGCCCACATGCGCTAAGTTCCTCAAGGATATCACTACAAAAAAGAGGAAGGTAGAAAAGCACGAGACAGTTGCTATAGCAAAGGAATGCTACTACATTTGGAGAAAACTCCCACCAAAAATAAAAAAAAAACATATGCTGAAAATCACTCAAACGAAGTGGGGCTAGCCACGTCTCACCTCAGCCTTCTTGACCCTGGATAGTATGCCTCCTAACTTTTTCTTTTTGCTTTAGCATTTTCAATAAACAGTAGTTAGTTTGTCATTGTGTGTTTTTAGCTTTGTTCTTATCTTTTGTTTGTCCTTTCTTTTAATTTATTATCCTACAAATTCCATATCATATTACATATCCTCTGTAGTATTAATCAGTCATGCAGGTGGTACATCAAAAAGGGGATTATTTTATTGGTTGATGAAGGAAATCAGAGTTCATAGGGAACAAAATTTGTCTTGACTTGGGAGATGAAACGACGTAAGAAAATGAGGGAAACAAAATGGGCATTATAAAAGGGGAATTAATAGAGAGAACATTTGAAGATTAAACCCTACCCACGCATAACCTAGTTCTCTCTCCTACTTTTTCTTTGAGCAATTAAGAAACCCTTTTCTCTTTCCTGACAAAAGACGGCTCCCATCACCATCACCATCAAACTTCTCTCCTCATTAAAGAGAGTCAGTTGCTAGTCGTTTCCCAAGAAAACCAACCCAGCCCCAACCCATGAACCAGAAACTCGAGACCCCTCAGCCCAAGAAGAACAAACCCCTGCCCAAGAATCACAGCAAGTCGATCCTGCTTCCACACACACTAGGAAGAGAACAAGAAGCAACAAGAAGCCTGCTACAGCAACATCACAACAACCTGAATCGAAAAGAGAGCCAGCCACCACTTTGAGTGACGATGATCAGCCTATGGCTGAGGCAGCGCCCACAACTACACCCAACCCAGTTGTGCCACCATCTAAGGATGCTACATCATCCAAGCCGAAACGTTATAAACGCACAGCAAGGCGCACTATCAAACCAACTGATCCAGCCCCTGCTCTATCTGACGACAATGCGACCTCAATAGTTCCAGTGGCGCACAACGACTACTCCACAGACGACACAAGTGACAATTAACCTCAACACCCATGAGGTACAATTTTTTTTAAGTTTTCGTTCTTTTTAGTTTATTTTTGCATTAGCATTTTGCATAGCATTTTTTAAGTTTTCGTTCTTTTAGTTTATTTTTGTATCAGCATTTTGCATAGCACGTTTGGGGGTTTTTCGCCTTCGCTTAGTTTAGGACAATAGCATTTGCATCGTAAGATTAGATAAAAGTTTTGCTATGGCATTCTGTTTAGCTAGGAAGAAATATGCAAATGTGTTGATGATGCTTAATGATGGTCATTCGAAAATTCAATAGGCATGAACTTAAAATTTTACAACTGTATGAGACTTAAAGAACTATCTTAGGAGTGAGTTTGCTATAGAAAATAATTTTAGACACAAATTTCTTTCTTTCTCTACTTGGTAGGTTTAGAAAAACTTTTTAGGAAGGACCTTAGTAATGCCTTGCATGAAAGAATGAAAAATGAGCTTAAAAGAAAATAGACTCCCATGTGCCTAAAGCAAGAATTTGAATAAATGTTATAGCATAACTGTAGAAGGAAACTCCGTTGTGCAGTCTTCAGGCCATGTTTCAAAAAAAGGGGAAAGACAAGGAAAAAAAATAAATAAGTGGCAATGAAAAGCACATGAGTGAATGAATGTTTTCACGGGATGACTCTACCTACTAGCTCGGGGTGAGAGGTATGATCCCTACTCATCTAGAGTTAAGGACGGTAGGTGTGATGAGATGACACCCTTCATAACAATACCTTTCACATTTTCGTGGAAGTCTATAATAATTAAAAATTCATTGCTAAAGCATTATTATTAATGAACTTCCTTGAAATTTTTTCTTCATCTATCATGCATAGCTCGAAAGTAATCTTGCACACACACTCACTAGAAGCTCGCTCTTAAGAGAAAGTCTTGCCAGTCTCAAATAAATGTTGTTGATATTGAATGCCTATCTTTTTCTGAAAGCTGAAACACTACTGTAGTATTAATTCCTTGTTAAATCATTGCCATAACATCCCTTTTGTTTATTTTTATTCATTTCTTGAGGACAAACAATAGCCTAAATTTGGGGGTGTGATAGCTATGCTATTACCTCTATATTTATGCCTCTTTGCTATAGCAATTTCTTGTTTTCAAGTGCATTACATTGCATGTAGGCTGCATTTTTAGTATATTATGGATGTTGTTCAATTTATTGCTCGTGTGGAGTTAGTGCTGCGTGAAAGGTAGTTTTTGGGCTGTTTGTGTGCAGGATGATAGAGCAGAATGCAAGGGAAGAAGCAAGGAACTAAATGCTATAGCAAAGGAGGAGAAAGAAGGCTAGCTGGCGCAAGAATGTACAAGCACGTGAAGTGCAAGAAAAGGACGCCTGACATTGTCAGACAACTTTATGCAGTAGTCGCACTCCATCTGTAGACCGTCCCTTTTGTCCCCTGGTGGACAGAGCTTGTTGGAGGATATTTGTTGGGATCCCCAACGAGATACCAAGGCACCAAAACCCTAGAAGACCACCCCCACTATATAAAGGCTTCATCTCTTCAAAGGAAAATGAGGCGGAGGTGAAAAGAAAAAAAGAAAGTGTGCAAGAGAAAGCACAACCAGAGGGGAGAAGCACTTCATCGTTGATCGGACTTGGTATCCTTCATCGGGAAGCTCGAGGCATGGCCTCGTCATCCTCTTATGAGGCGGTGAGCCTAAGGCGGTCATGGCAGTCCACTGGCGAACTGGGAGTTTATCTTTCCTTTTTGCTATAGCATTTATTTATCTGAAGGGTTGTATGAGGATGATATGTTTGATTATCGCCCAACCATGAACTGTTTTAGATATCGTGGGTTTTGTTGGATGATACTTTGTTTATTTTCTCAATTCCATGCTAATGTTTATTGTTCTCTCTCGTTCTTTGCTTTGTTTGTGGTGTGCTTAATTTCCTAATGTTGTAAGAGCTTAGGGTTATCAGTTCTTTGAGACCTAGGCCCTACATTAAGCGCCTTCGAGAGTTGGCCTTTCTTTAGGAACATCCCAGGGTTGTAAGAGATTAGGGATGTTAGTGCCTCGAGAGACAGGCCATTCCTTATGATGCCTTCGAGTGATGGCCGTTCCCTAGGTACTGATAGGGGTGGTGATTAAGAGAGTAAGCCTTAGCCAATAGTGACAGTTAAAGTAGTGTGTAACAACCTTCACGAGAGAATCATTGCTTTAGCATTAGCTAGGGGGAGTGATCGAAAGAGTTAGCCTTAGATCCCATAAACAATGGAGTAACCACAAATGGGGAAGGACTCCAACTTGCCTTAAAGATATGCGATAGGTTTAAACGGCTAAGAGGGATAGAGATTAGGAGAGTAAAGTGTTTAGAGTTAAGCTGAGAGGTATTGCTGTAGCAGTTTAGTCTCCCAGCTTTCTTGCTAGAGATAGTTTAGGAGCAACCTAAGTAAATCCCGCCGAGCATAGTGTAGAGAACTAGGATTCGATAGCAGTGTTAAGAGTCTTCAGAGGGTTATTCTTCAAGAGCTAGCCAGCCATTTCGTAGAGAGCTTCATATCCGAGAGAGGACCTATCTTTCATTTGATTATCTCTTCTCTGTCCGCTTGTTTTGCTACAACATTTTTCCATCCTTCATTCCGCTTTAGCATACTCATATTACAATTTGGTTACTATAGCAATTTGGATACGAAAATTGTGTTCACCTCCAATCCCTGTGGAGACGATACTCACTCATCACTTTATTACTCGTTTGACGTGTATACTTGTACCATTTGTGTATCATTTATAGTATTGCAAGATCATGCAACATCCTTCTTCTGCCACCTGAAGGTGCATTCATTTTGTTGTATTAGTTTCGAAATCTTCAGAGACATAATGAAGAGTTCACAATAGAGAATTTACATCCTTATACGTGAATAATGTTTATGGTGCGGGTATGGATAACCCGCATTCGAAATCAATCAGTGGATGCACGTTGCGTGGAGGACCCTTTATTATTCTAAAAGAGTCTAGTTGATACTTGGGAAGTATCACCCTTCTCGATGACATTTCTCAGAGATAGTGGATTCAGAATCCACTAGTTCGTTAGAGTGTGACCGAAGTTAAACGTTCTACAGGTTTGATAGAGCTACCTTCTTGAGAGTTGTTGCACCATGGAATTGTTTTTTTTAAATAGTGTGACACTAGCCAGTAATGTTGAGAGTGAGCTTGATGATTCGAGGAAACCCAACCTTTAGTAATGAGGATTTTGAACCGTTGCCCTACTACATTGATTTTTTGTGGTGGTTGTTTAGAGAATGGCACAACGGGGTTGTGGGACATGTTTAACCGTTTGGCATATGCCAATGTGTGTGGTTCGATGCTCGCTAACTTTCAGACTGTTAGAGTGTTTGTTTATGTTTCTTATAGGAGTCTTCAGGACTTACTCCATGTTAAGAACATGAGTAGATGTTAAGGTAAGGCCGAGTTGGACGTCGGTGCCCATCGCCCTTGTTAGAGGACACCGATCTAGTTGAGAGTGGGACAAGAACGTGAGTCGAAGTAATTGAGAATTGTTGACTGTGTGTTTTATTAGTTAAGCTCCAAGTTGAGGATTGTGTAACTTTGGAAGCCACGAGAAGTAACATCTTATTCTAATTAAGAGGACATAGTGTTATGATTGGATATAGGTTCGATGGTTTCTGATGGACTTTGAGATCCTTTTGTGGGTGTTTTAGAGAAAGATATGTCAAGGTAAGAGATTCTTCCTTTATAGTACAGTGCACAATATATGGTGAATTTTGAGAGTGACATTTGTACCAAACTTTCGCCGTGTGTTTTGGGTTGTACGACACTAAGGTGTGTACATACTATCTTTTTGACACGAGATTCAAGGTTTGTGATGGAACCCTATCCCTTGGTGGGATTTTATGCGATGACGAATCCTAGTGAGGGTACAAATGATGTGTTTTCCAGACACGTTATAGTTTGGAGTGTAAGACTCTTACGTGAACCGAGTTTGTAGGAGCTTCATTAGTTGTCGTTTTGATGAAAAGCATGTCAAGATCTAAGGTCATCCTTGAGACATGTAAAAACATCTCTTCCTTTCAGAAGTCTTCCACCAGGCAAACAATGATATCAATAAAGAATGTTGTCAGAGTTAGAGTCTCCTTTAGAGAGTCACCACAAGAGGAATCTTTTCGTTTTGGGTTCCAACGATTGTTTAACTGCATGTTCTTTTAGATCATACAGAGTTGTGGAAAGATTTTGTTGTGCAACAACCTTTTAGGTTCTATAGCATAAGTTAAGTTTCTTCGATGACATTTTTTTGTGACGCTTTTCATGGGGTATGTTGCATGTAAGGATGTACTATAAATGATACGCAAACGATGCAAGTATACACATCGAAGAAGTAATAATAGTGATAAGTAAGATCGTCTCCTAAAGGATTGGAGGTAAATTAAGTCAAGTTCAAGCATTCAAAACAAAAACTAAATATAAATGAAAGAGTTTATATAAGCAAGTAAATGAAATGATGTAGCAAAAACAATAATAAAAACTGGAGTTGAATAATAAGACTTTGTATGTCCTCGCACGTGTGTGAAACTCTCAAATGAGATGACAGGCCGGGTTTGTCAAGGAATCTTATGCCTAGTTTCCATGTATGGCTAACACTTTCCCGCTTATATTATGTTCGATAGAGTTTACTTAAGTGTTTCTAAACTATCTCTAGAAAGACACTTGACAGCAATGCGAAACCAAAATTGATTTTGATATAACACCTAGACTTATGGACAAATTTGCAAAACAATAAAATTTTAAGTACTCCTCAAACTCTCACTATTGACAAGTCTTTTTGAACCAAACTATATCCCAAGACAAATCTTTCTTAAATGAAAAAAATATTCTAAGTTTTTCTATGTATTTTCAAGCCAAACTTCACCAAAATGCCCAGGCGTATCGATACTATAGCGTACTGATACGGTATTACCACATATCGATACAATATTCATTTGGGAAACACTTTAAATGATACTGTACCGATACGCATTGCAACTGTATCGATACGATTTGCTTATCGTTGCAAAATCTATGCATTTAATTTTCGACCGTTGGCTTGTCAGTTAGTTGGTATCCCAAAATTTAAATGACCGTTATACCGTACCGATACGCTAAGTATCTGTACCGATACGCTTATTGTCAAAACCAAAGTTGGGATTCCAGTGAGCAAATTTCGTATTGATATGCCCTTTCGTATCGATACGCCCCTTAAAAACCGTATCGATACGCCCTCTAAGTGTATCAATACGCGATGTTTTCAGTCACAACGGCTCTTTCTTCTTTGATACATGTACCGATATGCCCCCGAGTCGTACCGATACGGTAGGCAGCTGAGCTGCATTTATTACGGGAAATTGCATCCCAACGGCTCTATTTATGATCCCAACTACCCAAACGGCTAGAATTCAATGCAAGGGTATAAAACAAGTCTCAATTGAACTAGCAACAACTATTGAACCTACAAGCAACATCAAAGCACTCAAATCCAAACTTTGTACCTTTAGAGTCAAATTCTTGTACCCAACTCTTGTATTTTCATTGTAATCTTTTATTGTGAGTTTGGGGAGTGTGAAATTGTAATTGGGTAAACAATCATCCTTTGAGAGGAACTTTTAGAGTTTACCAAATACTTTTCTTTGTAAAAGTGAGTGTATTAAGGTTTGGGTTGAAAACTTAATCAAATTGTAAGGTTCCATCCTCATCCAAGAAAAGGGGAAGAATTCAAGTTGTGAATTGGTTGAAAATCCTTAGTGGGTACTAAGATAGTGGATGTAGAGTTCGTTTGGAGAACTTGAACCACTCTAATTTCCTTGTGTCACATTTTAATTTTACATATTTTCACCCACTAAAATTTTTATCGCCAATTCACCCCCCTTTTGGCCATTTGCAATTGTGTGATCAACTCAACAATTGGTATCAGAGCTACACTCATTGGAAGGATTACAACCCCCTTGAGTCGATTCTAGGAGAGTTTAATCAACAACTAGTCAAGCAATGACATGCACCTCCAATTCCAGCCTCTACGAGTCTCAAACTACTACCAAGCCACCATTCTTCAATGGGGATAACTACCCATATTGGAAGAATAGGATGAGGCTCTTCATCAAGTCTACCGACTACATGGTGTGGGTTATGGTTGAAGAAGGTCCATTCATACCGATGAAGAGAGAAGGTGAAGGAAGACTTGTTCCAAAGGTCAAAGTCGAAATGACCGAAGATGATCGAAGACGGATGCAAGTAAATGATAAAGCTCTTTATGTCATCTTTTATGCGCTTGATCCGGATATATATTCCAAGGTTTCTTCGATCGAGAATGCCAAGGAAGTTTGGGACACCTTCGAGACAACATATGATGGGACTAGTGACGTCAAGGAAACAAAAATCAGGCTACTCAATCTAAGCTACAAAATTTTCAAAATGTTTCCCGATGAGAGTGTTTCCAAGATGTTTGATCAATTCTCGGTCATCGTCAATGGATTGAAGGGTTTTAGTGAGATCATCCCTGAAGACAAGCTAGTGAGGAAATTGTTGTACTCTCTTTCGGAATCATGGGATAGCAAGAGAAGAGCTATTATTTAAGCTCGAGATTTGAAAACTCTCAAGCTAGATGCTCTTGTTAGATCTCTACTCACCCATGAAATCATGAAGAAGGGAAAAGAAGAAGAAAATAAAATGGAGGAGAAGAAGAAGGATGTTGAGAAGAAGAAGATTGAAATCGCTCTTAAAGCTTCATATCATGAAAGTGATTCTAGTGAAGATGAAGATGAGAAGATGGCCATGTTGGCCAAACAATTCACTCGTTTTAAAAGTCCAACCGTGGAAGAAAGTTCAATAGAAAAGGATACTTCAAGAGCAAGAGTAAAGAAGAGGATAAGGACCAAATCATTTGCTATGAGTGCAAAAAATCCGGCCATATCCGTTCCTAGTGTCCTCAATTGAAGAGGAAGAGCTCTGGGAAGAAGAACAAGCTCAAAGCTCAAGTAGCAACTTGGAGTGACGAGGAGTCATCCTAGGAGGAGGAGGAAGTGGCTAATCTTTGTCTCATGGCCATTGATGATGAACCAAAGGTAAACCTTAACTCATCTAATTTTGATTTTACCTATGATGAACTTCAAGATGCTTATGATGAATTGCAAGAGGTTTATGATGAGTTAGTGAGAAAATATAAGGAGTCTATTTTGAGAAACAAGAAAAACATTTCCTATTTAAAAACTCAAAATGAATCTATTTCAAAAACTAACTCGGAATTGGAAAAGAAGGTTTTGTACTTAGTAAATCTTTCAAATGATCTTAAAAAGAAAAACTTAGATCTTGAAAAACTTCTTTCCGATTTTCAAGATTATCACACAAAGGAAGTGGATAATTTTAAAACATCTATTGCTATTGGGAAAAACCATATTCTAAAGGGGAAGTCTTCTAAATCCCAATATGTAAAAGGAAAAACTTTTATTCCTAAACAAAGAAATTTTCCTAAGCAATCTAGAAGACAAAGGATTAGGAGTGTTTGGGTTCCTAAGGAACTCATTATTTCTAATAACATGAATGCTATTGCTTCTTGGATTCCTAAGAGAACCAAGGTTTTGAGGGCTAACACACATGGACCCAAAATGATTTGGATACCAAAAATCAAGGCCTAATTTCTTTGTTTGTAGGGGGAGCATTGCTACAAGGCCAAAGCTTCAAGCCAAAACTCATGGTACCTTGATAGTAGATGCTCAAGACATATGACCGGTGACAAGAGTAGATTCATGGAACTAAAGCCAAAGAGTGGTGAAGTGGTAACTTTCGGTGACAACTCCGAAGGCCATATTGAAGGAATAGACTCCATTAGTAATCACTCTTCTATTTTCATTGAAAATGTTTTGTATGTCAACGGTCTTAAACACAATTTATTGAACATTAGTCAATTGTGTGATAAGGGTTTTAATGTTTTATTTGATAAAAGTGGTTGCAAAATTGTGAACATTAAAACAAATCAATTGATGCTCATAGGGATAGAATAGAAAATATTTACATTGTGCATTTAGATGACATCCATACATCTCATACATGTTTAGTTGCACATGATGAACATGACTCATGGCTTTGGCATAGAAAATTAGGACATGCTAGCATGAGTGTTTTAGAAAAATTGATTTCCCTTAATCTAGTTAGAGGTTTACCCAAACTTAAATTCTCTAACGATAAAATTTGTGATGCATGCTCTAAGGGTAAACAACATAGAACCTCATTTAAATCCATTAATGATGTCTCTACTAGTAGATGTTTACAACTAATTCATATGGATCTTTTTGGGCCTATTAGGATTATGAGCTTGGGTGGTAAATCATATGCCTTTGTACTTGTTGATGACTATTCTAGGTTTACATTGGTTCTATTTTTTAGTACAAAAGATGAGGCTTTAAAAAAATACATCACATTTTCTAAAATAACTCAAAATGATCTTGAACTTAAAATTTCTCACATTAGAAGTGATCATGGAACCAAGTTTCAAAATCTAGGTTTTGAAGAGTTTTTAAATGAAAATAGGATTAGTCATAATTTTTCCGCACCTCGCACTTCTCAACAAAATGGGGTAGTTGAGAGGAAAAATCGAACTTTAGAAGAAATGGCTAGAACCATGTTTTGTGAAAATAATTTACCTAAATATTTTTGGGCGGAAGCCACAAGTACCGCGTGCTATATTATAAATCGAGTAATGATTAGACCAATTTTGAAGAAAACACCATATGAGATTTTAAAATCTAAAAAGCCTAACATTAGCTATTTTCATCCATTTTGTTGCAAGTGTTTTATTTTAAATAATGGAAAAGACAACTTAGGTAAATTTGAGGCTAAAAGTGATGAAGCTAATTTCTTGGGGTATTCTTTAAACTCTAAAGCCTATTGTGTATTTAATAAAAGAACTTTAGTAGTAGAAAAGTCTATACATGTTTTTGATGATAACCTCCTTCTAAGGAAGGAATCTTGTGATGATGATGATATAGGGATTCTTGATGCCATTGATGAAGGACAAACGTCAAAGGTGGATGAGATTCCATCTAAAGATGAAGATGCACAAGATCCACCTTTTGAAGCCTTGAAGGAATTTGCTCTTGAGGAAAAGGAGGTATCTTACCCAAGGGAGTTCAAATATGTCAAAGGTGGTGAAATCTTGGGTGATCCATCCAATGGGGTAACTACTAGATCATCTCTCAAATTAATGAACTATGTTGCATTTCTTTCATGCATTGAGCCTAAAAATATCAAAGAAGCATTAAAAGATGATTTTTGGATTTTGGTCATGCAAGAGGAATTAAATCAATTTGAGAGAAGTAAAGTTTGGACATTAGTTGAAAGGCCTAGTAATCAATCTACTATAGGAACTAAATGAGTCTTTAGGAATAAACTAGATGAAAATGGTAATATAGTGAGAAACAAGGCTAGACTTGTTGCTCAAGGTTACACTCAAGAAGAGGGAATTGATTTTGATAAAACATATGCACCCGTAACTAGGATGGAAGCCATTAGGATGCTTTTGGCATTTACATGTTACCATGATTTCAAGCTTTTTCAAATGGATGTGAAAAGTGCTTTTCTAAACGGTTTTATAAATGAAGACGTGTATGTTGAACAGCCACCGGGTTTTAAGGATTCAAAATTTCCAAATCATGTGTTCAAACTAACTAAAGCACTTTATGGTTTAAAACAAGCTCCTAGAGCTTGGTATGAAAGACTCTCAAACTTTTTAATTGAAAAGGGTTTTGAAAAAGGTAAGGTGGACACTACACTTTTCATAAAAAGATATAATAATGACATCTTAGTAGTGCAAATCTATGTTGATGATATCATTTTTGGCTCTACTAATGAATGTTATTGCAAAAAAATTCTAAGCTAATGCAAGGTGAGTTCGAGATGAGCATGATGGGGGAGCTCTCATTCTTTTTGGGACTCTAAATCAAACAAAGGAAAGATGACACATTCATAAATCAAGATAAGTACGTGAACGATATGCTCAAAAAGTTCGGCTTAGAGAATGTAAAGCCTCAAGCCACACCTATGAGCTCTTCCATAAAGCTTGACAAAGATGAAGGAGATAAGTGTGTTGATTCTAAGCTTTACAGATCCATGATAGGTTCTTTGCTTTACCTTACCGCAAGTAGACCAGATATCATGTTTAGTGTTTGCTTGTGTGCTAGGTTTCAAGCTAGTCCAAGAGATTCACACTTAGTTGTATTAAGAGAATTTTTAGATACCTTAGAGACACACCTAACTTAGGCTTTTGGTATCCTAAGGAATCTTCCTTTAGCCTTCATGCATATTCGGATGCGGATTATGGGGGTGTAAGATAGATAGGAAAAGTACCTTCAGGACATGCCAATTCTTAGGTAGTATGCTTGTATCTTGGTTCTCTAAGAAACAAAATAGCGTAGCCTTATCTACCACCAAAGCGCAGTACATATCCTTAGGGAGTTCTTGTGCTCAAGTCCTTTGGATGAAACAACAACTCTTAGATTATGGTGTTGAAGTAGAAAATATACCCCTTAGATGTGACAACACTAGTGTCATTTGTCTCACTAAGAATCTCATCCAACATTCTAGAACCAAACACATAGAAATTAGACATCATTTCATTAGAGATCATGTGTTGAAAAATAATGTTATTCTAAAGTATGTTGATACCTTGAACCAATTAGCGGGTATATTCACAAAGCCTTTAGATAAAGAGTGTTTTGGACCCTTAGGAAGAGTTAGGTTTAACTAGCCTTTCTTGACCCTTTTTAGGTCCCAAATGGACAAAATTTGCTTGAAATTGATTAATATTCATGCTTATGTTGAATTGTTTCTTTTTGCTTCTATGCATGTTCCTAGGGGGAGAATGCATTAATTATAGCCATTGAAACTTGTTCTTATGTCATGTACATGCATTTACGAACGTTTGAAGTTGGATTTGTTTTTATCTTAAAACTGTCAAAAATGCCTCATCTGGTAAAGGTGTAACGATACTGCTGACGCGTACCGATACGGGTTCATCAAAGGGAAATCTTAAAAGCTAAATGCGTATCAATACGACCCCGCATATCGATGCGGATGAGTCAAAGGAAGTAATCCAAGTCAAAACGTACCGATACGGTCCCGCGTATTGATACGGTAATAATGTCGAATTAAAAAATTAGAGCAAACATGTATCGATATGCTCTACAAGCATACCGATACGGTCTCGACGGAGAGTTTATTTAGGGATGCATTTACAAAACACTTCAAAAATTAAAAACCTTTTTTTTCTCTATAAACCCTAGCCGTAGCTCTCTATAAAAAAACCCCTCAATCCTTCAATTTTTTTCATCAAACTTAAAAATTCGTTGAGGGTTTTTGATCTCTGCATCAAAGCTAAGCTTTGTCAACAATCTAAGTGCATTCACATCAACACATTCATCCAATCTTACAATTCAAGGTATAAAATTTTCTCTTTTATTTTTTTTATTTTCATTTGTTTTTTCATAATTGTTTCAACTTAGTTTTTGTACAAAACATATTCTTATAACATGGGTTTCAAACCTTTTACTAAAATTTTTCAAAATAAAATTTTTTTTATTCGAATATATTTTCTCATCGTATTTTTTAATCTGTTTTCCAATTTTTTTTTTACAAATCCTTTCTAGCATATGTATATATATTTTTTAACAATAAAATTTTCTTTTAAAATTACCTTGAACTATTAGAATTTATTGCTTTGGATAAGATGTTAATTGCATACATATTCTAGTTGTTTTGATGTGTTTTCAGGACTATGGCACTGAAAAAGAGAGCTAAACGTCACCTTGCCACTCCCGATCCTATTGATGACGAAGAGGGTAACCCTAAACCAAATCTCCCTTATATTCTCCAATGTAGTTCTCCTAACCCTTTGGATATGTCTCGTTACAAACTCTTTCAAGGTTTCACTCTTAGGGAAGAACATGTTGTGTCTCTACCGTTTTAAATTTCAATACCTCCATTTGATTAGGCAATGTAAATTTATAAACTTTTTAAATCTTCCTCCCATTCTCTATAGGAACTTGGTCATCATCTTCTTTTCAAATGCTATATGTATTCATGATGAGGCTAGAGAACATGTCATTGCAATCGAGTCATATGTAATGGGCAAAACCATTAAAATTGATCAAGATGTTCTTTGCAAGGCTTTTGGTTTTGAAAACGTAGGAATTGATGATGAAAAGTCCAAGTCAAGGTCCCTTAGGTTCCGTCAAAGTCTTAAATGCTCAGGATCGTGTCCTTCATCTTATCATTACTTGGTTTTTGCGTCCATCGGGAGGGAAATTTTTCACAATTCGTCAAGTCGGTGATTTTTGGCTTAGGTGCTTTAGGGAGAGTCAACGTCCAAAACTTTGTTAAAATATGTTTGTCGGCCTTGTTTATCTTGTTCAACACCGTCACACTGACCAAGTCAAATCCTTTTACTATTCTACAGCGTTGAGTTCCCTATTCCATTCCCTTGAAATTGATTGTTCACATGATTTTCCCGAACCCCTTGGCCAACCTATCGATGAACGTTCCCTATCTCGTGCTCATTTCTCAATGAGAAGTTCACAAACATTGAAGCTCCTGTTGATTGTTCGTGTCCCTCATGCTCCTCAACAAGATGCTCCTGTTGATGCTCCGCATGCTCCTTCAAGCTCTCAACGAGCTCCGATTGTGTCTTCCTCCATGGACAACCTCATGACATTTCTAATTGAGAAGTTCACAAACATGGAAGCTGAGTTTGTTGTTGAGTGTGTAAAAGTTCTATTATTTACACCCTATTTAACCCATATTTCTGCTGCATTCAAGCATAATTCATTACATTTAGGTTAGATTTTAGTTATACATCACAAATATATTAAATGGCACAATTTCTACTGAAATTGGTTGTTTTTGCAGGTTGATGTTGTAGCAGATGGAGAAGCAGGCGCTGGGTAGTAATGCAGCAGAGCTGGAACTGGATGAGCAGTCGAGGTGGACGATGCTGCCATGGTCGCCGCCGTGGCAGCCAAGGACGACAGCATTTTTGAGGATAAGAAGCAAAGTGGGCCTCGACAGAAAGAGAAAAATAAGCCCGTTTGTCGTGGAATACCATTATATTTTTCCAAGCCCTAGATCAGAATGAAGGCCAAGCCCAAAGTTCAAGGGTGAAACTCCAAGCAAGAAGGAAGGACGAATTAAAGATATATTCTCTGAAGATTTAGTCTTTAATAGAGTTGTACTTTAATTTAAACTTGTATTCTTGCCATATTAGAAAACTTGAACCCAAGGCCTATATAAAGGCATGTAATTCGACCTAGGAGAGGACATCATCTATATCTAGCCTTCTTCCCAAAACCCTAGCCGTTTTCCCCTTCTCAACATGTTCTAATTTCCCCTAGGGCCCCGGGTTGATTTGTAAAGTAGTTGCAAGGGTTGCTTTTGTTTTAGGAATTTTCTGTTCAATAAAATAAACTTCAAGTTCTCTTATTCTTGTTTTCAACATCTTGCAAGAGTATCGTGAGAGCATTGTGAGGTTATCTATTTACTTAATATCGGGAGAGTTAAGTATACGAAAGGAATAAGTGCGAGTTCTCTAGTGTATAGTTGAACTATCTCGGACCTAGGGATAGGACGAGGTTAAGTGGCTAAAGAAGAATTCAACAAACATCGGTGTTCATCCTTCGATTCACGCCGGGAGGTATCATCAAAGACATGTTCATCGACAGACTTGGACCTAGGGATAGGCCAAGGCACATCAGGGATTCTTGCCAAGCTTGAAGTACAGAGTTGTGTGATCGCTGCCGCGACTAACAACAGACCGCTGCCGCGACGGGTGTTGCCGCGACGGGGACGATGACAGAGCAGATTTTCCTAAACTTAGCAATACCTATACTACTGAGCAATTCAATACCAACCCATTCTCTCTATCTTGATTATTTTAATCCTATTTTCCAGTATGCTTTATTATTTTCGTGACAACAACTTAAACCATTCTCTTTACTTTCGTGCAGTAATTCAAGGTGAATCTATTGGCCTAGTCCCTATGGAGACGATATCCGATACTTTAGTATCACTTTACTACTTGCGTGATGTACACTTGCACTACATTGCGATAGACACTTTTACACGCAACAAGTTTTTGGCGCCGTTGCCGGGGACTGGCAACATAACTTTACCCTACCTTTTACTGCATTCGTTTTTTTTCTATTTTACTTGGATTGTTCAACCTATACCTTTCACAAGGTCTTTTGTTTGCGTATGCGCAAGTCTCAACGGGGGAAGGAACCTGAATACCAGTTGGATCCTGAACTCGAACGAATGTTCAATCTCAACAAAAGAGCACGTTACCTCGTTGAAAGGAACGAATATCTAGAGGAACAACTCGAAGCAATGGTGAACGAAAGACGTGAAGAAAGAAGAGACAACCAAGGGAATCCCCAGGATAATAACAATCCTGTCGGAGATGGAGGGATCGATCCACCTGTCGTGGACCCTCATGTCGTTGCCGCACGCCGGTCATGCCAAGACTACATGCTCAATGATCTTGTAGAACTAGAAACCACCCTGCCAGATGTAGATGTTGACAACTTTGAGCTGAAACCTGTTATGTTCAGCATGATCAACAACGCTGGCCAATTTAGTGGTGCTGCTACAGAGGATGCTAGGGAGAATCTGAAAACGTTCCAGGAAATCTGTGGTTCGTTTAGACTATTGGGAGTTAATCCAGAGATACTTAGGCTTCGGTTAATTCCTCATTCGTTGAGGGACAGGGCAAAGACTTGGTGGAATAAACTAACGTCGGGTTTAATTAGAACTTGGGTAGATTTAACTCATGAATTTTTGTCTCGTTTTAATTGTTCACACTTATCTGAGCGATTACGTAACGAAATTGCTACTTTTCAATAGGAAGATGACGAGCCAATGCACGAGGCCTGGGATAGATTTACCACTCTTCTAAGGAACTGTCTGATGCATGGATTCCCCGTTTGGAACCAGGTAACAAAATTTTATAATGCTGCCAATTTACAAACTCGTATTACAATTGATTCAGCAGCAAACGGATTACTACTGGACAAAGACCAAGATGAGGCAATGGCAGTATTGAAAAATCTGGCGAAGAATGAGGAACAGTTTCCAACAGCAAGAAGAGGGAGTAAACGGGTCCTAGCTGTAAAGGATTATGAGGCCGACATCTCATTGAAATCACAAGTGGCATATATCACTAAGGCAATGAAAAAGCTCTTGAATGAAGATCACAGCCTGTATACGCTGCTGAAGAGGTATGCGAAATTTGTGAAGGAAATCACAGTTCGGAGGAATGTCCAATACAGTTAGAAGAGGGGAAGCATGTTGGGAACTACAATAAGCAGAATTATAATTCCAACAACTACAATCCCAACTGGAGAAAGGATCCCATGTTCTCTTGGAGCAATCATAATAATGCTCTGAATCCTCAAGCACAGAATAATCAGAACCAGGGAGGACCTAGATTGCTGACTCGGCAGTAACCGCAGCAGCAGCAACAACAACCACCAGCTGCCACAAATAGTATACTGGAATAGACTCTGGCTACGTTTATGTCTCAAACAGGAACCTACATTGTAACCCCCTTAACCCGGCCCAGACGGTTGCACCGAATTAAGAAGTTTACACGGGGAAAACCAAAGTCAACCCGAAAGTCAACCTTGATTAACGACCCTTTTTTTCTTTTAAAACTTTTCTAGATGCACATTAACCCTAGATATGTTCACAAGAACAACATACTCAAAGATCATAACAATCAGAGATCATTCAGGGACTTGATTGCACAAATTAAGAAATTAGGGACCAATTTGTAAATTCTGAAAATTATAAGAACTTAGCCCAATTAAAAGTTACCAATATGAAATTATTCATATTTCATGCTTCTCTGTCAAAATTTCAGCTCAAACGGACATCTCAAACTCATTCAATTGCAATATCAAGGTTCAGGACTAAAACGCAAACATTTCAAAACATAAAACTGCCAATTTCAGTGCCTAACGGTCGGGTGTTCCGAAACAGGGAGGACCTGTTCCGAAACGCGGGACCGTTCCGAAACGAGTACCGAAACGGGGCTTGGCAGTAACATTTCCGTTTCGGAACGGTTCCTTCTGTTTCGAACGCCTGGGCCATTACAGGCCCCCGTTCCGTAACGGTAGCACCCGTTCCGATACGGCCTGCCCACATTACAGAAAAATTGTTGGTTAATCACACAATTGACCTATCAAACATGCTCCAAAGGCAACCAAATTATACCAGCAACTCATAACATGCATAAGGAACATAATTGCATCAACCATACTCAAACATGGCATCAATTAAGCAAATCCCCAATTCTATAGGCATGCATCCTACTTAGAAAACCATTCAAGCATCAATATACCAAAACCACCTCACAAAGGCCAATTACAAGTTCCAACATCATTAACAACATAAAACCAACTTAGGGAGTCCAAAACATCTCCCAAAACAACAACATAGGTCCCCCATTGTCAAATGCCCAAAAGCTAATAGTGTTAGAAAACATTCACCATACATGAGCTTAAAACTTCACTTGGATTCTTGGCTTCCTTGCTGCCCCAAATGTACTTCAATGCTCTGCATTATTGGTTTAAGAAAAGAGAGAGCGTAAGCAAATAGCTTAGTGAGGGATGTTCATTTAAAACTACACAATAATGCATTTATAAAACACCTTTATAAACCTTAGTTCAAATCATCATTTGTACATGCACATAAGCATTTAAAACAAGCAATTCATGCTTCAAGTTTATAACATGTCATATTGGCCACAAGTGATACAATCAACATAAGATCCACACATGGACTTTTAAACACCATTGTGATCTTACAATCCACAAGGACCACACATGGACTTTTAAACACCATTGTGTCCTTAGCACAAGAATCATCCATGGACTTTTAAACACCATAATGTTCTTACAATTCACAAGGACCACACAAGGACTTTTAAACACCTTTGTGTCCTTAACAAGAATCACCCAAGGACTTTTAAACACCTTGGTGTTCTTAAATAAACAAGGCTCACACAAGGACTTTTAACCACCTTTGTGACCTTAACCAAGAACCAACCATGGACTTTTAACCACCATGTTGTTCTTAAATACACAAGATTCACACAAGGACTTTTAACCACCTTTGTGATCTTAACCAAGAACCAACCATGGACTTTTAACCACCATGTTGTTCTTAAAACAAGAACCACCTATGGACTTTTAACCACCATAGTGTTCTTAACCATCACTTGCCAATATACATCATTTTACAACATTAATCCACTGTTTTAAAGCATTTATCAAAGCCATAATCATCATGCATCATTATGCACCAAAACCACATCTAACATTGTTCAAAAACAAGAATCTCTTACCTTGAGCATTCTTCAACACATGGCTTATAAAATCAGCAATTAAACATGCTAAATATGCTTTCAAAACAGGATTTAAAACATGCAAACCAATCACATTGCATATAACCAATTCATGGTTCATTGTTGAGTGTGTAAAAGTTCTATTATTTACACCCTTTTTTAACCCATATTTCTGCTGCATTCAAGCATCATTGCATTGCATTTAGGTCAGTTTACAGTAAAACATCACAAATACACTAAAGGCACGGATTCTACTAAAAGATGGCTTATTTTGCAGGTAGCTGCCATAGTTGACAAAGAAGGCAGGCGCTGGACAGAGAAGTAGAAGAGCTGAACTGGACAAGCAGACGAGGAGGACGAAGCTGCCATGGACCAGTCGTGGCAGCAAGGTGACAGCAGCTTTATGAAGAGGAAAAGTAAAATGGACCTCGATAGATAGAGAAAAATCTGCTCGTCTGTCGTGTGAAAGCCAAATATTTTTACAAGCCCCAGATCAAAGGATATGTCAAGCCAAAGCTCAAGGAGAGGAATTCCCATGAAACAAGGAGGCGACTGAAAAGTAGGAATCCTTAGAGATTAAGCATTTATTAGAATCTTACTTTTCATTAAAGTTGTAATCCTTGTTAACTTAGAATACTTGAGCCCAAAGCTTATATAAGGGCATAGATTTAACCTAGGAGGCATCCAATACCCCATAACCGATAACCTAAACCCCTCTGCCGTTTACCCGTCACCAACATGTTCTAAAAACCCCCTAGGGCCACGGGTTGTTTTGTAAAGTAGTTGCAAGGGTTGTTTTGTTTTAGGAATTTCCAAGTTTCAATAAAATAAACTTCAAGTTCTCTTATTTTGGTTTTAATATCTTGCAAGAGCATCGGGAGAGCATTGTGAGGTTATCTATTTACTTAGCATCGAGAGAGTTAAGTATACGAAAGGAATAAGAGCAAGTTCTCTAGTTTATAGTTGAACTATCTTGTGCCTAGGGATAGGGCAAGGTTAAGTGGCTAAAGAAGAATTCATACACATCGGTGTTCAGCCTTCGATTCACGCCGGGAGGTATCATCAAAGACGTGATCATCGACAGACTTGGACCTAGGGATAGGCCAAGGATGATCTGGGATTCTTGCCAAACTTGAAGTACGGAGTTGGTGTGTTCGCTGCCGCGACAGCCTAGGGACAGCCGCCGCGACAGGTGCTGTTGACGACAGGCACGACGATAGAACTGGAGATCCTAAGCAATTCAATACATGCACTACTGAGCAATTCAATACCAGCCCATTCTCTCTATCTTGATAATTCTACTCTTTTATTTAAGTTTACTCTATTATTCTCGTGACAACTCTTAATTATTTCTTTACTTTCGTGCAGTGAAATAAGGTGAAGTCATTAGCCCAATCCCTGTGGAGACGATATTCGATACTTCGTATCACTTTACTACTTGCGTCGTGTACACTTGCACTACAATTGCGATAGACTCTTTTACACGCAACAAGTTTTTGGCGCCGTTGCCGGGGATTGGCAACATAACTACATCTTTCTTTTAATTGCACTTTTCGTTTTTATTTTTTTTGTTTTTGTTTTTGTTTTCGTTTTAATTTTTATTTTTCTTTAATTTTTCTTCTGTGCTTTCAACTCTCGCTTTTCACGAGGTCTTCTTGTTTATGCGCAGATCTAAAAGAGGTGAAGATCCTGAATATCCATTAGATTCGGAAATCGAACGTTCCTTCAGTCTCAAGAAACAACTTCGCCGACTTTTAGACAGAAACGAATACCTCGAGGAACAGCTAGAGAAGATGGGCCATAACCAACCTGCCGGCGGTCGCATACCACCCCTTGGCGATAACCACCCGCCTGTCGGTGACCTGCCCGCAGCAGATGGACGACGGTCATGTCGTGACTACATGCTGAACGATCATGTAGAGCTGGAGACCACGCTGCCGGATATTGATGTTGACAACTTCGAACTTAAACCTGTCATGTTTAGTATGATCAACAATGCCGGGCAGTTTAGTGGTGCTGTGACAGAAGATGCTAGGGAGCATCTCAAGACGTTCCAGGAGATCTGTGGTTCGTTTAGACTACCAGGAGTTAGTCCGGAGATACTAAGGCTTCGATTATTCCCTCATTCATTGAGGGACAGAGCTAAAACTTGGTGGAATAAACTTACACCGGGTTCAATCGTAACTTGGGCAGATTTATCTCGTGAATTCTTATCTCGTTTTAATCCCTCGCATTTATCTGAGCGATTACGTAATGAAATCGCTACTTTTCAACAGGAACACGACGAGCCGATGCACGAGGCCTGAGACAGATTTACTACTCTTCTACGGAACTGCCCAATGCATGGATTCCCCGTCTGGAATCAGGTAACTAAGTTCTATAATGCTGCTAACTTACAAACTCGCATTCGAATTGATTCTACAGCAAATGGATTATTATTGGATAAAGATCCAGACGAGGCATTACAAGTTTTGAAAAATCTGGCCAAGAATGAGGAGCAGTTTCTGACGACAAGAAGAGGGGGTAAACGGGTACTTGCTGTCAAGGACTATGAGGACGACAGCACTATGAAATCACAGGTAGCATTCCTTACTAAAGCAATGAAACGGTTATTGAATGAAGATGAATTACAAGGATTTGCTGTCGAGGAAGTCTGTACCATCTGTTAGGGAAATCATAGTGGGGATGAGTGCCCAATACAAATAGAAGAGGGAAAATATCTTGGAAATTACAAGCCGAACTATAATTCCAACAATTACAATCCTAATTGGAGGAATGATCCCAAATTTTCCTAGAGTTATCCTAACAATGCCCTGAATCCGCAAGCACATAATTAGAATCAGGGAGGACCTAGATTGCTGATGCGACAGCAACTGCCGCAACACCTGCCGCCGCAGCAGCAACAGCAGCCACCACCTGCCACGAGCAGTATATTGGAACAAACTCTGGCCACATTTATGTCTCACACCGGTACGTATATGGAGAATATGAATCAGTTTGTCAAGAAAACGGAAACCTTTATGGATAAAACCGAGATGAGGATGACAAATCATGAAGCTACCTTGAAATCTCTAGAGACACAAATGGGTCAGGTTTCTCAACATATTAAGCCGAGGCAGAATGGAGGATTCCCTAGCAATACTGAAAATGCTAGACCACCCCCACATGAGCAATGTAAGACGATTACTACTAGGAGTGGGAAGAAATTACCAGGGCCAGAAACAGAAGCTGAAACAGAAAAGGAACCTGCCTTGGATAAACCTGCCGAGGGAGCTACCCCGACAGGTGACAAACAGACTGCGTTCGAGGAGCCTGACACGACAGCAGAAGCGATAGAGGATAAAAACGATGATTACCGTCCTCAGATTCGCATGGAGTGGGAAGGACGTATTGATGATTATCGTCCTCCACCACCTTTTCCCCAACAGATACAACAAGCTAAGCATGAATCTCAACTTAAAAAGATTTATGATATTTTTAAGCAGGTTCATATTAATATTCCGTTGTTAGATGCTGTTAGGGAGATGCCCGGTTATGCTAAATTTCTCAAGGATGTTATGTCGAAAAAATCTAAACTTGGGGAATTTGAAACGGTAAAGATGACAGAAGGTTGCATGAGCATGCTTCATCGGCAGCCACCCCAGAAAAAGAAGGATCCGGGGGGTTTCATCATACCTTGCGTAATCGGAAATAAATTTGTGGGTAAGGCACTTTGTGATCTTGGTGCTAGTGTTAATTTAATGCCCAAGTCTATTTTTTAGAAATTAGCATTGGAAAGGCACGGCCCACAACAGTGACCCTGCAGCTGGCCGACCGCTCTTACGTTCATCCCGAAGGAAAAATTGAAGATATTCTGGTAAGAGTGGATAAGCTTATTTTTCCTACTGACTTTCTTATCTTAGACTGTGAGGCAGACGAAAACGCACCAGTCATCCTTGGGCGACCCTTCTTAGCCACGGGAAGATCATTGATTGATGTGGAGAAAGGAGAACTCACCATGCGCGTGAACGATCAAGAGATTAAGTTGAATGTTCTCCAAGCAATGAAACATGCTGATGTAGACGAGGAATGCAAGGCTATCAGTGAAGTTACCCTTGATCAACCCTGCATCAGGTCGGGCTGTCACGATATTAAATTTGGACACTACTGCGACAGCCACCTGGAGGACTGTCACGACAGCAACGACGACAGCACCGACGATAGCAACTCCTCTGAATCCGATACATCTGATACTGAAGATCAGGAGGAGGTAAACTGGTTAGGCAATCGTCCAGGTAAGTTATTCGAACCCTTGAATTATAATTCGGATAACCATGTAATCCAAAAGCCATCTATTGTTGAACCACCTGCTTTAGAACTAAAGCCCCTGCCAGGGCAGCTTAAATATGCTTATCTTGGTTCCAATGACACACTGCCCGTAATCATCTCTGCTAAGCTGCCGCAGGAACAGGAACGACAGCTAATCGACATGCTAAGGCAGCACAAAAAGGCGATTGGATGGACGATAGCATATATTCAAGGCATTAGTCCGGCGTTATGCATGCACAAAATCCTCCTCGAGGAAGATCATAAGCCGACTATAGATGCCCAAAGGCGGTTAAACCATGCGATGAAGGAGGTAGTGCGTAAAGAGATAATTAAATGGTTAGATGCTGGTATTATTTACGCCATCTCCGACAGCAAATGGGTGAGCCCGGTGCAATGTGTTCCCAAGAAAGGAGGAATGACCGTGATAACCAACGTGAACAATGAGTTAATCCCAACCAGGACTGTGACCGGATGGAGGGTTTGTATGGACTATCGGAAGCTTAACAAAGCTACCCGAAAGGACCACTTTCCTTTACCCTTTATTGATCAAATGCTTGCTAGATTAGCGGGTAAACCTTACTATTGTTTTCTTGATGGTTATTCAGGTTACAACCAAATTGCTATCGCACCAGAGGATCAAGAAAAAACGACTTTTACATGCCCCTACGGAACATACGCATTTATGAGGATGCAGTTTGGACTCTGTAATACACCTGCCACCTTCCAAAGATGCATGATGGCCATATTCTCCGACATGGTAGAGGATTTCCTTGAGATTTTCATGGATGATTTTTCCGTCTTTGGAGACGATTTTGAGAGCTGCCTCGACAATCTTCAAAAAGTACTTGAAAGATGTGAAAAAGCTAATCTTGTTCTAAATTGGGAAAAATGCCACTTTATGGTGGACGAAGGGATAGTCCTTGGCCATAAGATCTGCTGCCGTGGGATAGAAGTCGACAGGGCAAAGATTGAAGTAATTGAGAAGCTGCCGCCGCCAACCACAGTCAAGGGCATTAGAAGTTTTTTAGGGCATGCTGGTTTTTATCGGAGATTTATCACGAATTTCTCAAAAATCACGAAGCCCCTATGTCATCTCTTAGAGCAGAAACCACCCTTTAACTTTAATGAAGAATGTACTGAAGCATTCAAGATTTTGAAGGAAAAACTAGTGACAGCCCCCATAGTACAGCCACCAGACTGGACACAGCCATTTGAGATTATGTGTGATGCTAGTGACTATGCTGTCGGGGCAGCACTTGGGCAGCGCAGAGATAAGCTGTTTCATGTCATATACTATGCCAGCAAAACATTAAATGACGCCCAAGTGAACTACACCACCACAGAAAAGGAGCTGTTAGCTGTGGTGTTCTCCATCGACAAGTTTCGTTCTAACATACGTGGGACGAAAGTAATAATACACACCGACCATTCTGCCCTAAAGTATTTGTTCGCAAAGAAGGATGCAAAACCTAGATTGATACGGTGGATCTTGCTATTACAAGAATTCGACCTTAACATCAAGGACAAAAAGGGGACAGAAAATCAGGTGGTAGACCACTTGTCAAGGTTGGAGAAGGGACAGAGTCTACCAATCGACTAGACAAACATAATGGAGACCTTCCCAGATGAGCAGCTCTTTGCTGCCGCAATCGCTGTCGTGACAGCCATGGCGGCAGGTAAGTCTTCTGAACTCCCCTGGTATGCTGATTTCGTTAATTTTATAGTTAGCGGAATACTTCCTTTTGATCTTAATTATCAAGCCAGGAAGAGGTTTCAAAATGATGTTAAACATTATTATTGGGACGAACCTCTTCTTTTCAAAATGTGCGCAGATCAGGTTATAAAGAGGTGTGTACCACAAGAAGAACAAGAAGACATTCTCCATCACTGTCATGCTTCACAATATGAAGGTCACTAAGGAGGCAATAAAATTGTTGCCAAGGTGCTACAGTCAGGGTTCTACTGGCCGACACTATATAAGGATGCACAGGACTTTTACAAGCACTGTGACAGATGCCAGCAGACAGGTAACATCTCAAGGAGAAACGAGATTCCACTGCAGAACATTCTAGAAGTCGAGATCTTCGACATTTGGGGGATTGATTTTATGGGACCTTTTCCATCTTCATGTGGAAATTTGTACATCCTCCTAGCAGTAGATTACGTCTCCAAGTGGGTTGAAGCCATTGCCACTCAAAAGAATGATGCCAAGACGGTCCAAAAGTTTTTGCACAAAAACATTTTTTCTAGATTCGGCATCCCTAAGGCGATCATCAGTGATGAGGGGAGACATTTTGATAATAGGGTAATTGCTGCCGCCTTGAAGAAATATGGTGTCAAGCACAGGATCGCGACAGCATACCACCCACAGACCAATGGACAGGCTGAGATATCCAATAGGGAAATGAAGAACATTCTTGAAAAGATGGTTAAGCCAACTAGAAAAGATTGGTCTTTACTTCTGAATGATGCATTATGGGCATATAGGACAGCTTTCAAAACTCCATTAGGCATGTCTCCATACCGTTTGATTTATGGAAAAACATGTCACTTGCCTGTCGAGATCGAGCACAAAGCATATTGGGCAATCAAGGCAGTGAATATGGACTTGGACAAGGCAGGCCAGAAAAGGCTATTAGATCTGAACGAGATTGAGGAATTACGGACAATGGCCAAGGACAATGCAAGGATTTACAAAGAAAAGACTAAAAAGTGGCATGACAAAAAGTTGCTGCCACGACAGTTCTGCCCAGGGCAGCTTGGGCTGTTGTTCAATTCTAGGTTGAAACTCTTCCCAGGGAAGTTAAAATCTAGATGGTCTGGCCCGTTCCAAGTGGTACAAGTTTTTCCCCATGGTGCCATCACAATCCGATCATTAAAAGACGGGCACCAATTCAAAGTCAATGGACAACGCCTCAAGCATTATCGGGGGACTGAAGCCCTAGGAATACAGGAAGTGGTTACTTTAGGAGATGACCCACAAGGTATCCCTAATTTAACCTAATTTTTATTAGTTATTATTTATTAGGAAATTAGGTTATTTTATTCGAATAATGTTTTTATATTTTCTGTTTTTAGGAAATAAAGGAGTCAAGAAGAAAAGGAGAAGTGACCCAAGCCCACCATCCATCCATCAGCCCAACAGAGCCCATTTATTGAAGCCTGTCGTTTCGGTTGCCGCCGCAGATGGATAAGACAGTCTGTCAACAGACAGACACGGTAGACGCAGAAGCGTGTGGCAGACGCGTAGCATACGCATAAATGCGTGTCAGACGCGTCAAACACGCTAAATCCCATCCGACGCCCCGTTATTCCCGCCTTCCGTTACAGCATTAAACGGGCAGACCCTCGACCGCTATAAAACCCCATTTTCATTTTCATTTTTCTCACTTCTGCTTATTCTCCCTTGTTTTCTCCTCTAGTTTTTATTTTCTTTCTCTATTTCACAACCCTTGCAACTAGCATGTCGTCTAGACAGACCCGCCGTAGTGCTGCCTCAGCCTCTTCTTCAGCAGCAGCGACGCCCTTCGCCACAAAGGAGTTATGGAGGAAAGGGGTTTCGTTTACATCAGAAAAGAACCCAACATGGGACTCCGACCTTTCATCACAAAGGCAATCACGGCTCAACTATGGGAGCAATTCGCTGAACAACCGGCAGAACTAAACGACACATTAGTCTGGGAGTTCTATGCTGCTATCGATAGCAAATCTGCAACATCTGTCACCGTTCGAGGAGTAAAGGTGCCCTTCACAGCTGACAGCATCAACCACATGTTTGGCCTCTACTTTGGCCCCGATGATGATGTCCACCAGAAATTCCTAGACACCCTCGATGCTGCCGCCTATGGTGTTGTCATGGCGGAGGTGACAGAGGAAGGAAAAACATGGACCACAAGCAAAAAGAACCCCCATTCTGTCAAAAGGGGGCAGCTACTCCCGGAAGCCAAACTCTGGAACGCTTTCATCAAAAAGCGTATCATGCCGTCCTCCAACCACACGACGGTGAACCAGCAGCGGCTTGCCCTCATTCACTCAATCATGCACGACAGGCCTATCAATGTGGGCCGCTATATGAGGGACAACATCCTAGACTGCACATTCCGCTCCGACTCCCGCCTCTGCCTGCCGTTCACTATAACTTCCCTATGCCAATGTGCTGCTGTCCCTGAGGAGCCCTCCGACAAACTAATCAAGGGAAGAGGCTGGACAGACAACAACATCAACAGCCTCATGGAGCTGGTAGTGGCTACACCTATCTCTTCCTTCAACCTATCAGAGGAGCCTGCCCCTGAACCTGCTGCCGCCACCGCTCCGACAGACCAGTCTGCCCACATCCTTGCTGCGATACAACGGGTGGAAGAGAGACAAATGGGATTGATGACCTTCATCTGGGATTTCACCAACTCGACGGTAAACTTTATTACCAACACTTTAAATTTTCCCGATGTTAATTTCCCTACTTTTCCTGCCCATTATTTCCACATCCCCTCCTCTATCCACACACCCACACCACCTGCCTCCCCAAATTCCCACTATACTGCTTCCACCCCATCACCTGCCCCGATGGCAGCAGGCAGTTCAACGGCCGAAACCTCTGCCAGAGGAACAAAGAGACCTGCCTCCGATGACAGCCCTCTGATCAGGAGGAATTTGGAGAGAGAGTTTACGCCTGTCAAGAGGCAGAAGCACGTGGCAGACAGGAGGCTGATGCCCAAGGCTAGCACCACCACCACCAGCACCTGGGACAGTGGCAGCAGTTCCGACGTCCATCTCGTGGAGCAACCTGCCCCTGAACCTACCCAACCTCCTCCACAGCCCAGATGCCGCCGTCAGATCCGTGTCAGCAGCAGCAGCGAGGACATCGATTGAAAAATTTAAGTCTTTTATTTCCTTTTATTGTTGCATGCTTATATCTTTTGTGATGTACTTCATGTTTTTGTTTTTCTTCTGTCATTTTGCATTGAGGGCAATGCAGCCCTCGAGTTTGGGGGTGGCAACCCTCCATCATTAATGGAGTCTTAAGTACTTCTTTTTATTAATTGTTGTGTCTTTTTTTTAAATAAGTTCTCTTAAAAAAATCAGAAAATACAAAATTGTTGGCTTAAAACTGTGAAGTTAACTTACCTGTCATGACAGCTCTGTCGTGGCAGCATCTTTAGGACAATTTAAGGAGAAGTTTAGAGACTTTCTATAGTTCTGAAAAATTTAAACACCTTTGTGACTGTTATATTGCTTAGATTTCTTTTAGCCAAACTAGAATAGGATGCTTAGTACTTGAATAGCCCCTAGAGGTGCCTAACACTGGCTCTAGGAAAGAAGTTTAGCAAAAGAAAATTCAAAAACCTAGAGGTGCCCGAAACTGGCTCTAGGAAGCTAACTAGAGGTGCCCGAAACTGGCTCTAGAAAAATTTAGCTTGAAAAGAGAAGAAAAAGAAGCATGAAAATGTGTCTTCAAGAAAATAAACTTTGGCATAAAAAGTCGAGTTAAAAAGTTGAATATTCTAGTGAAACTAAAAAGGTCTTAGCATATAGTTCACAAGCATGCACACATTGCACGAGAGCTATAGGGAGATTCCGGACAGATCCTAACCTTTCCGACAGGTTACTGCCGCCATAGAGATTGAGCGACGGGTAAGGGACAGTTCACCGTTTGAAGGCCAACACAAAAATTTTCATTTTTCTTTTAGGTTTAATTGCTTGAGGGCAAGCAAAAACTTGAGTTTGGGGGTGTGTTGAGTGTGTAAAAGTTCTATTATTTACACCCTTTTTTAACCCATATTTCTGTTGCATTCAAGCATCATTGCATTGCATTTAGGTCAGTTTATAGTAAAACATCACAAATACACTAAAGGCACGGATTCTACTAAAAGATGGCTTATTTTGCAGGTAGCTGCCATAGTTGACAAAGAAGGCAGGCGCTGGACAGAGAAGCAGAAGAGCTGAACTGGACAAGCAGACGAGGAGGACGAAGCTGCCATGGACCTGTCGTGAGCAAGGTGACAACAACTTTATGAAGAGGAAAAGTAAAATGGACCTCGATAGATAGAGAAAAATCTGCTCGTCTGTCGTGTGAAAGCCAAATATATTTCCAAGCCCCGGATCAAAGGATATGTCAAGCCAAAGCTCAAGGAGAGGAATTCCCATGAAACAAGGAAGCGGCTGAAAAGTAGGAATCCTTAGAGATTAAGCATTTATTAAAATCTTACTTTTCATTAAAGTTGTAATCCTTGTTAACTTAGAATACTTGAGCCCAAAGCTTATATAAGGGAATAGATTTAACCTAGAAGGCATCCAATACCCCATAACCGATAACCTAAACCCCTCTGCCGTTTACCCGTCACCGACATGTTCTAAACAACCCCTAGGGCCACGGGTTGTTTTGTAAAGTAGTTGCAAGGGTTGTTTTGTTTTAGGATTTTCCAAGTTTCAATAAAATAAACTTCAAGTTCTCTTATTTTGGTTTTAATATCTTGCAAGAGCATCGGGAGAGCATTGCGAGGTTATCTATTTACTTAGCATCGGGAGAGTTAAGTATACGAAAGGAATAAGAGCAAGTTCACTAGTTTATAGTTGAACTATCTTGTGCCTAGGGATAGGGCAAGGTTAAGTGGCTAAAGAAGAATTCATACACATCGGTGTTCATCCTTCGATTCACGCCGGGAGGTACCATCAAAGACGTGATCATCGACAGACTTGGACCTAGGGATAGGCCAAGGCAGATCTGGGATTCTTGCCAAACTTGAAGTACGGAGTTGGGGTGTTCGCTGCCGCGACAGCCTACGGACAGTCGCCGCGACAGGTGCTGTCGACGACGGGCACGACGACAGAACTGGAGATCCTAAGAAATTCAATACCTGCACTACTGAGCAATTCAATACCAGCCCATTCTCTCTATCTTGATAATTCTACTGTTTTATTTAAATTTACTCTATTATTCTCGTGACAACTCTTAATTATTTCTTTACTTTCGTGCAGTGAAATAAGGTGAAGTCATTAGCCCAATCCCTGTGGAGACGATATCTGATACTTCGTATCACTTTACTACTTGCGTCGTGTACACTTGCACTACAATTGCGACAGACTCTTTTACACGCAACATTCATCATCAAGAGAGTTTTTCCGAAAACTTACTCTAGAGCTTAGCTAAGTTGCTTAGACTTAAACTAAGCTCCCAAACCTTCAAAACATTGGTTTCAAAGCTGAAAACCAAAATCCACTCACCGATTCTGTTTTGCCACTTGCCGAAACACCAATCAATCTTCCGGATCACCACCTCAAGGATCCAAAGATGACTCCCCTGTTTTAAACACATCAAAGCAGAGGATTAATGCATCATCATGCATTAATATCTTCAATGAAAGCACCTAAACTCGCTGCTCTCATCAACACTCCCATTTCGGCTACCAAACACAACCGAAATCACCTCCAAACAACTACACAACACTACCCAGCCAAGATCCACCAATTCTAAACATCCTTAAACCTCAATTAACATCCAAAAAGGATCTAACCACGTCCTTATACCTCCAGCTATAACAGATCATCAAGATCACTTCAAAACAACCAAAAACTCAAGCTAAACTTAGGAAAATCAACCTATCCGGGATTGCATTGATTAAACCTCAATTTCTCATCAATTATACATTCATTTAACATCAAAAAGACAACTCAAAACAGTGTCCAATCAGATCATACGAATTTTATCAAAAATCAACCAAATCTTGCATTTTAAAGCCAAGATCAAGAACACATCTACAAAACCTTTTATAAAACACAAATCAAGGATTGAGAACTTGGGAATTTCAGTAAAGAACTGAGAATTTAGAGGAGAAGGACGTTCATACCTCTAAACTTGAGTTTCTCCCCTTTTGGAACCAAGATTCTTGAAAATCCAAATAGCAAATGATAAGGTTTTGTTGAAGAGATGATTAAAGATCAAAAGAGGATTGAAATCTCATATTTGGATGTCAAAATCAGAGGGAAAATGTGCTGGAGAATGTGTTTGGTTTGAGAGAAAAGATGAGAGAAAAGGAAAATGGGAATTTGGAAAAGTTAGTTGGAAAATGCTAAAATATCTCCCCCCCCCCCTTTTACTTTTACTTTAAAACCATTAATTAATCATTTAATATTTAAGAAAAAATCTGGAGAAACTCCTTTTGGGTAAATAGCTCCTTAAAGATTCAAAGTTTCAATCCTTTTTAAAACAGCCACACAGTTTTCAAAAATTACATTTTGGTCACTAACCCAAAATGTCACTCTTCCAAACCTCATTTTGTAAAATTGATTCCACCATTCTCTTATATATAATAAAAGAAGATTTTAAGAAATTTTTCCATATTTTTAATGCAACCCGAACTAGGCTTTCCTAAATATCACCTTTTTATATTCGAACCGCACTCTGACCAGTCCGGTCCAAACCCAAAACTTCTAAGCCCAAAATTGGGGCGTTACAACTCTCCCCCTTTAAGAAATTTCGTCCTCGAAATTTACCTGAAGGAAAGAGGTACGGAAACTGCTTCAGCATGTCATCCTTCCGTTCCCACGTGGCTTCTTCAACACCACGATGCTTCCACAACACCTTTACCAACTCAATGGTCTTGCCTCGAAGAACTTTACTATCCGAATCCAGAACCTTCACCGGTTCCTCATCATAGGTCAAATCCGGATTCAATTCCACTTCTTCCACAGGCATCACATGCAAAGGATCCGATCTATACTTCTGAAGCATAGAAACATGAAACACATCATGAATCTTTTCCAACTCTTGAGGTAACCTCAACTTGTACGCAACAGGACCAACACGCTCAACCACCTCGTATGGTCCAATGTACCTAGGGCTCAACTTACCCTTACAGCCAAACCTCATCACCTTTTTCCAAGGCGAAACCTTCAAAAACACACGGTCACCCACCACATACTCAATCTCCTTACGCTTCAAATCCGCGTAAGACTTTTGCCGATCAGAAGCTGCCTTCAAACGCTCACAAATGAGCTTTACCATCTCGGTGGTTCCTTTCAACAAAGCTGGCATCGAAACCAACTTTTGACCCGTTTCAGCCCAACAAAGAGGAGTCCTACACTTCCTCCCGTACAAAGCCTCATAAGGTGCCATTTGAATACTTGCCTGATAACTATTATTATAGGCAAACTCCACCAAAGGCAAATGTTTCTCCCAAGAGCCCTGAAACTCAATCACGCAGCACCTCAACATATCCTCCAAAACCTGGATAACACGCTCGGACTGTCCATCCGACTGAGGAAGAAAAGATGTACTGAAATTCAACCGTGTACGCAAAGCTTGATGCAAACACTGCCAGAAACGCGATGTAAACCTCGGATCCCTATCCGACACAATCGACTTAGGCACACCATGCAGCCGCACAATCTCAGCAATGTACAGCTCCGCAAGCTTATCCAAAGAATACGTAGTATGCACAGGTAAGAAATGCGCACACTTCGTCAGGCGATCCACAATCACCCACACCGAATTCTTCTTCGATGGTGACAAAGGTAAACCAGACACAAAGTCAATGGTAATCCTTTCCCACTTCCATTCAAGGATTCTCAACGGTTGCAACAACCCTGAAGGAAACTGATGCTCAGCCTTAACTCGCTGACACACCATGCACTTGCTTACAACTCAGCAACATCTTTCCTCAAACCCACCCAATAGTACTCATCACGAAGATCACGATACATCTTAGTACTACCCGGGTGCATAGCAAAAGGACTACTATGACCTTCAGTCAAAGTAGCACGCCTCAACTCAGCATCATTGGGCACTACTATCCGACTCCCAAAACATAACACTCCATCATCATTAAAACAGAATTCCGAAGGCCTGCCCTCCGCGATATCCTGAACATGAGGTACCAAGGAATCATCCAACAACTGCTTTTCCTTAATCAACTGAACCAAAGATGGTTTCACTTTCAACTCAGCCACAAGACCACCATCGCGCGAAATACTCAAACTGGCAAACATAGCCCTCAACTCAACAGCTACCTTCCTACTCAAGGCATCTGCAACAACATTAGCTTTTCTAGGGTGATACTCAATCGTCAAATCATAATCCTTGAGCGACTCCATCCAACGCCGCTGCCTAAGATTTAACTCCTTCTGAGACATCAGATACTTCAAACTCTTGTGATCCGTGTACACAGTACACTTCTCACCATACAGGTAATGTCTCCAGATCTTCAAAGCAAAAACCACCACAGCCAACTCAATATCATGCGTAGGATAATTGCGCTCATGCACCTTCAATTGCCGTGAAGCATAAGCCACCACCTTACCCTCTTGCATCAACACACATCCCAAACCAACATAGGACGCATCGCTATACACCACAAATTCTTTCCCTGATTCAGGTTGAACCAAGATTGGAGCTTGCGTCAAAGCTGCCTTAAGCTTCTCAAAAGCATGTTGTCTCGCTTCCGTCCACTCATACTTAACATCCCTATGCAACAACTTTGTCAAAGGTGCAGCAATCTTTAAAAAACCATCCACGAACCTCCGGTAGTATCCCGCCAAACCAAGGAAACTACGGACCTCATGAACAGACTTAGGAACCTTCCAATTCATCACTGCCTCAATCTTCTGAGGATCAACACGAATCCCCTCAGCAGAAACCACATGCCCAAGAAACACCACTTCTCTTAACCAAAACTCACGCTTGCTCAGCTTGGCATAAAGCTGATTTTCCAACAAAGCTTGCAACACAATTCTCAAATGCTCTTCATGCTCCTCCTCAGTACGTGAGTACACGAGGATATCATCAATGGACACCACAACAAATTTGTCCAGGTATTCATGAAACACACGATTCATCATGTCCATGAAAGCTGCTGGAGCATTTGTCAAACCAAACGGCATCACAAGGAACTCATAATGCCCATACCTCGTCCTGAAAGCTGTCTTAGGCACATCCACATCCTTTACCTTCAACTGGTAATACCATGACCTCAAATCAATCTTAGAGAACACAGCTGCTCCCTGAAATTGATCAAAAAGATCATCAATTCTCGGCAAAGGATACCGATTCTTGATAGTCAACTTGTTCAGCTGACGATAATCAATGCACATTCTCATAGTGCCATCCTTCTTCTTCACAAACAAGACCGGTGCACCCCAAGGTGACACACTCGGCCGAATGAACCCACGATCAAGCAACTCTTGCAATTGTGTCTTCAGCTCCTTCAACTCTTTAGGTGCCATTCTATAAGGGGTAATGGACACTGGAGTTGTGTTCTCATACAGCTCAATCTCAAACTCCACTTCACGATTAGGAGGTAACCCAGACAACTCCTCAGGAAACACACCAGGAAACTCTCGCACACTCCTGATATCTTGCACACGCAACTCCTTGGAACTAGGATTCATCACAAAAGCTAGATAAGCTTCACAACCTTGCCTTAGCATCCGGCTCGCCTCCAATGTAGACACCACATTGGCAAGAAACTTCACATTCTCACCAACCACAACAACCTCATAATCATCCGCAAGCTTCAACGAAACTCGCTTATTCTCACAATCCACTACAGCTCGATGCTCAGCAAGCCAATCCATACCAAGGATTACATCAAAACCATAGAAAAGTAACTCCATAAGATCAACAGGAAAAACATGACCTTGCACAACCAAAGGACATCTCCTATAAAGCTTTCGAGTCACAACAGTCTCACCAAAAAAACTAGTGACACGCATACCAACATCCAAAGACTCAACAGGCAAACCAAGCAATTCAGCATGCTCACGCAATATGTACGAGTGCGTAGATCCAGAATCAATCAAGGAAAGTAATGACAAGGATTGCAAAGTAAAAGTACATGCGATCACATCCGTGTCATTCCTTCCCTCCCTCTGAGCATATACCCTCGCCTGGCCGCCACCCTCAGGCTGAACAGCTACAACATGGGCCACATTCCGACCACCTTCCTCCCTACGCTGGAAGTTACCACGGCCACGCCCACGACCTCTCTGTGGTGCAACAACAACAGGAGCACGCCCTTGGCCACCACCAACCAACATAGGACACTCCCTCCTCATGTGATCCGTAGATCCACAGTTCCAGCATGAATTACCAGCCGCCACAACAGGAGCTTGCGCCTCCCTCACAGCTCGAGGACAATCACGCTTCATATGGCCACGCGAACCACATGTCCAACATGCGCTCGGATCAACTCTAGCCCTGCCTCCCTGAGCAGGTGCACCACCACCTCGCTTAGCTGTGGACTGATACTTCTGATCACGTCCCCTCTTGTTCCGTCCACCACCGGAACTATACTCAGCTACTCGTTTACCAGCACTTGACCCATCACTTTTAGCAAATAAACCCAAGTTCATCTCAATATCCTTTGCCCGGCCAACTAGCACATCAATATCATTATACTCAGCCGCCATCACATACATCTTTACTTCCGTCACCAAACTATAACGGAACCTTTCACACCTCTCCCGCTCGTCCGGAACTAGCTCAGGTGCATACTGACTGAGTCGAACAAACTGAACTTCGTACTCAGCTACCGACATGCTCCCTTGGGTAAGAGACATGAATTCCCTCTTCTTTTCATCTAGGTATCTTACACCCAGATATCTTCTCTTGAACGCGTTCTCAAAGAACGTCCAAGTTACATCAGCATTCGCCATCCCAGCGATAGAGGTCGTCCACCAAGTGTAAGCATCATCTTGCAACAATGATACTACACAACCCAGCATCTTCACATCAGTGCAACTCATTTGCCCCAAGATTCTCTTGGTACTTTCTAACCAAGACTCTGAACCTTCAGCAGACAAACCCCTGAACTCAGTCCCTCCCAGACTGCGCAAACGTTCCAAGGGTAGTCTGACTCCAGCATCTCCCTGATGCCCAGCTCATTGAGCTCCAGCTACCGCTGCTCGAAAAGCTCCAGCAATGGCTTGTACCAGCATTGTCATGTCAGGAACAGCTTGCCCCTGACCAGCTTCAGGTCCAGCGACCCCAGCACCAGCTGCAACATCAGCTCCTTCACCCCCAGCACCACCACCACCAGGCGGAGGAGGTAAATCCATAACATTCTCAGCGTTCTCTTCATTTTCATTTTGAGCCATAGCTCGCGTATTAACTCTCAACTCTCTACGAGGTGTCATTCACTAACAATGCAATCACAATGCAATAAAACAAAGTCAGGCTCAGCAAGGTAAGCAATCCAAGTACTCAAGCTCATTTCCAATTAAAAACAAAATCATTACATTAGCTTTGATTTGGCAATGGGTACCCACAACATGCTTCACCACAACATACACCACAATTGTAACATATTTGCAATTCACTCAACATGCTTTCACTCAACAAGCATACAAAACATACATACTTAAATCATCCACATAAACATTCCCAATTACACGAGAACTCAGCTCTGATACCACCAAATGTAACCCCCTTAACCCGGCCCAGACGGTTGCACCGAATTAAGAAGTTTACACGGGGAAAACCAAAGTCAACCCGAAAGTCAACCTTGATTAACGACCCTTTTTTTTCTTTTAAAACTTTTCTAGATGCACATTAACCCTAGATATGTTCACAAGAACAACATACTCAAAGATCATAACAATCAGAGATCATTCAGGGACTTGATTGCACAAATTAAGAAATTAGGGACCAATTTGTAAATTTTGAAAATTATAAGAACTTAGCCCAATTAAAAGTTACCAATATGAAATTATTCATATTTCATGCTTCTCTGTCAAAATTTCAGCTCAAACGGACATCTCAAACTCATTCAATTGCAATATCAAGGTTCAGGACTAAAACGCAAACATTTCAAAACATAAAACCGCCAATTTCAGTGCCCAACGGTCGGGTGTTCCGAAACAGGGAGGACCTGTTCTGAAACGCGGGACCGTTCCGAAACGAGTACCGAAACAGGGCTTGGCAGTAACATTTCCGTTTCGGAACGGTTCCTTCCGTTTCGAACGCCTGGGCCATTACAAACCCCCGTTCCGAAACGGTAGCACCCGTTCCGATACGGCCTGCCCAGATTGCAGAAAAATTGCTGGTTAATCACACAATTGACCTATCAAACATGCTCCAAAGGCAACCAAATTATACCAGCAACTCATAACATGTATAAGGAACATAATTGCATCAACCATACTCAAACATGGCATCAATTAAGCAAATCCCCAATTCTATAGGCATGCATCCTACTTAGAAAACCATTCAAGCATCAATATACCAAAACCACCTCACAAAGGCCAATTACAAGTTCCAACATCATTAACAACATAAAACCAACTTAGGGAGTCCAAAACATCTCCCAAAACAACAACATAGGTCCCCCATTGCCAAATGCCCAAAAGCTAATAGTGTTAGAAAACATTCACCATACATGAGCTTAAAACTTCACTTGGATTCTTGGCTTCCTTGCTGCCCCAAATGTACTTCAATGCTCTGCATTATTGGTTTAAGAAAAGAGAGAGCGTAAGCAAATAGCTTAGTGAGGGATGCTCATTTAAAACTACACAATAATGCATTTATAAAACAACTTTATAAACCTTAGTTCAAATCATCATTTGTACATGCACATAAGCATTTAAAACAAGCAATTCATGCTTCAAGTTTATAACATGTCATATTGGCCACAAGTGATACAATCAACATAAGATCCACACATGGACTTTTAAACACCATTGTGATCTTACAATCCACAAGGACCACACATGGACTTTTAAACACCATTGTGTCCTTAGCACAAGAATCATCCATGGACTTTTAAACACCATGATGTTCTTGCAATTCACAAGGACCACACAAGGACTTTTAAACACCTTTGTGTCCTTAACAAGAATCACCCAAGGACTTTTAAAAACCTTGGTGTTCTTAAATAAACAAGGCTCACACAAGGACTTTTAACCACCTTTGTGACCTTAACCAAGAACCAACCATGGACTTTTAACCACCATGTTGTTCTTAAATACACAAGATTCACACAAGGACTTTTAACCACCTTTGTGATCTTAACCAAGAACCAACCACGGACTTTTAACCACCATGTTGTTCTTAAAACAAGAACCACCTATGGACTTTTAACCACCATAGTGTTCTTAACCATCACTTGCCAATATACATCATTTTACAACATTAATCCACTGTTTTAAAGCATTTATCAAAGCCATAATCATCATGCATCATTATGCACCAAAACCACATCTAACATTGTTAAAAAACAAGAATCTCTTACCTTGAGCATTCTTCAACACATGGCTTATAAAATCAGCAATTAAACATGCTAAATATGCTTTCAAAACAGGATTTAAAACATGCAAACCAATCACATTGCATATAACCAATTCATGGTTCATCATCAAGAGAGTTTTTCCGAAAACTTACTCTTGAGCTTAGCTAAGTTGCTTAGACTTAAACTAAGCTCCCAAACCTTCAAAACAATGGTTTCAAAGCTGAAAACCAAAATCCACTCACCGATTCTGTTTTGCCACTTGCCGAAACACCAATCAAGCTTCCGGATCACCACCTCAAGGATCCAAAGATGACTCCCCTGTTTTAAACACATCAAAGCAGAGGATTAATGCATCATCATGCATTAATATCTTCAATGAAAGCACCTAAACTCGCTGCTCTCATCAACACTCCCATTTCGGCTACCAAACACAACCGAAATCACCTCCAAACAACTCCACAACACTACCCAGCCAAGATCCACCAATTCTAAACATCCTTAAACCTCAATTAACATCCAAAAAGGATCTAACCACGTCCTTATACCTCCAGCTATAACAGATCATCAAGATCACTTCAAAAACAATCAAAAACTCAAGCTAAACTTAGGAAAATCAACCTATCCGGAATTGCATTGATTAAACCTCAATTTCTCATCAATTATACATTCATTTAACGTCAAAAAGACAACTCAAAACAGTTTCCAATCAGATCATACGAATTTTATCAAAAATCAACCAAATCTTGCATTTTAAAGCCAAGATCAAGAACACATCTACAAAACCTTTTATAAAACACAAATCAAGGATTGAGAACTTGGGAATTTCAGTAAAGAACTGAGAATTTAGAGGAGAAGGACGTTTATACCTCTAAACTTGAGTTTCTCCCCTTTTGGAACCAAGATTCTTGAAAATCCAAATAGCAAATGATAAGGTTTTGTTGAAGAGATGATTAAAGATCAAAAGAGGATTGAAATCTCATATTTGGATGTCAAAATCAGAGGGAAAATGTGCTGGAGAATGTGCTTGGTTTGAGAGACAAGATGAGAGATAAGGAAAATGGGAATTTGGAAAAGTTAGTTGGAAAATGCTAAAATATCTCCCCCCCCCCCCCCTTTTACTTTTACTTTAAAACCATTAATTAATCATTTAATATTTAAGAAAAAATCTGGAGAAACTCCTTTTGGGTAAATAGCTCCTTAAAGATTCAAAGTTTCAATCCTTTTTAAAACAGCCACACAGTTTTCAAAAATTACATTTTGGTCACTAACCCAAAATGTCACTCTTCCAAAACACATTTTGTAAAATTGATTCCACCATTCTCTTATATATAATAAAAGAAGATTTTAAGACATTTTTCCATATTTTTAATGCAACCCGAACTAGGCTTTCCTAAATTTCACCTTTTTATATTCGAACCGCACTCTGACCAGTCCGGTCCAAACCCAAAACTTCTAAGCCCAAAATTGGGGCGTTACATACATTGAGAACATGAATCACTTTGTCAAGAAGACAGAAACATTCATGGATAAAACAGAGATGTGGATAACCAATCATGAAGCTACTCTGAAATCGTTGGAGACACAGATGGGTCAGGTTTCCCAGCATATTAAACCAAGGCAGAATGGAGAATTTCCTAGCGATACTGAAAACGCTAGACAGCCCACACATGAGTAGTGTAAAGCTATCACAACTAGGAGTGTGAAGAAACTACCAGGGCCAGAGAAGGAAGCTGAATCAGTTAAGAAACCAGCCTTGGATTCACCTATCGAGGAAGCTGCCCCGACAGGTAACGAACAGCCTGCTGCCGATGAGCCTGTCACGACAGCAAAAGGGACAGAGGGGAAAGATGACGAACCTAAACCTCCTCAGATCCGTATGCAGTGGGAAGGACGTATTGCTGATTATCGTCCCCCACCTTCTTTTCCCCAACGGTTACAGAAATTGAAACAGGAATCAAAGCTTAAAAAGATTTATGATATTTTTAAGCAGGTTCATTTCAACATTCCACTGTTAGATGTCATTAGGGAGATGCATGGTTATGCCAAATTTCTCAAGGATGCTATGTCGAAGAAATCCAGACTTGGGGAATTTGAAACGGTTACGATGACAGAAGGATGCATAAGTATTCTGCACAAGCATCCACCCCAGAAGAAGAAGGATCCTGGGAGCTTCAACATACCATGCGTAATCGGAGACAAATTTGTGGGTAAGGCACTTTGTGATCTTGGTGCTAGTATAAATTTAATGCCCAAATATGTTTTTCAGAAATTAGGTATTGGAAAAGCTCGGCCCACAACAGTAATTCTGCAGCTGGCAGACCGCTTTTACGGTCATCCAGAAGGAAAAATTGAAGATATTCTAGTAAGGGTGGATAAGTTTATTTTCATGCTGACTTTCTTGTCTTAGATTGTGAAACAGATGGAAACACACCAATCATCCTGGGGCGACCCTTCTTAGCCACGAGAAGATCACTGATTGATGTGGAAAAAGGAGAACTCACCATGAGAGTAAAAGATCAAGAAATAAAGTTGAATGTTCTCCAAGAAATGAAGCATGCTGATGCAGAAGAAGAATGCAAGGTTATCATTGAAGTTACACTTGACAAACCCTGCATCAGGTCGGGCTGCCACGACATCAAATTGGTCATTGCCTTGGCAGCCACTTAGAAGACTCTCACGATAGCACCGACGACAGCAGCTCCTCAGAATCTGATACATCTGATACTGAAGATCAAGATGAGGTAAATTGGATAGGCAATCGTCCAGGTAAGTTGTTCGAGCCCTTAAACTATACCTCAGATAACCATGTAATTCAAAAGCCATCAACTGTTGAGCCCCCTGTTATAGATTTTCAGCCCCTGCCAGGGCAACTAAAATAAGTTTTCCTTGGTTTAAATGATACGTTGCCCGTAATCATCTCTTCCAAGTTGATGCAGGAACAAGAACATCAGTTAATAGGGATGTTGCAACAACACAAGAAGGCGATTGGATGGACGATAGCTGATGTCCAAGGCATTAGTCTGGCTTTATGTATGCATAAAATTCTTCTAGAGGATGATCATAAGCTGACTATTGATGCCCAAAGACGTCTGAACCATGCTATGCAAGAAGTGGTGTGTAAAGAGATAATCAAATGGCTAGATGCTGGAATAATCTACGCCATCTCAGACAGCAAATGGGTGAGCCCGGTGCAGTGTGTTCCTAAAAAAAGAGGAATGACCGTGGTAACCAATGAAGAAAACGAGCTAATCCCAACCAGGACTGTGACCGGTTGGAGGGTTTGTATGGACTACCGGAAGCTTAACAAAGCTACCCGGAAGGACCACTTTCCTTTACCCTTTATCGATCAAATGCTTGATAGATTAGCGGGTAAACCTTACTATTGCTTTCTTGATGGTTATTCAGGTTACAATCAAATAGCTATCGCACTGGAAGATCAAGAAAAGACGACGTTCACATGCCCTTATGGAACATATGTTTTTAGGAGAATGCCTTTTGGACTCTGCAATGCACCAACCACCTTTCTAAGGTGCATGATGGCAATATTCCCCGATATGGTAGAGGATTTCCTAGAAATATTCATGGATGACATTTCAGTCTTTGGAGACAACTTTGAAAGCTGCCTAGGCAATGTACAAAAGGTGCTCGAGAGATGTGAAAAAGCAAACTTGGTATTGAACTGGGAAAAGTGTCACTTCATGGTGGATGAAGGGATAGTCATTGGCCATAAAATTAGCTGCCGTGGCATAGAAGTCGACAGAGCTAAGATAGAAGTGATCGAAAAGCTGCTGCCGCCCACCACAGTCAAAGGAATCAGAAGTTTCTTAGGACATGCTGGTTTTTATCGAAGGTTCATTGCGAACTTTTCAAAGATCACCAAGCCCCTATGCCATCTTCTGGAGCAGAACCGACCCTTCGACTTCAACACTGAATGTACTAAGGCATTCAAGGTTCTGAAAGAAAAGCTGGTAACAGCCCCAATAGTACAACCACCAGATTGGACACTGCCATTTGAGATCATGTGTGATGCTAGTGACTATGCTGTCGGGCAGCACTTGGGCAGCGGAGAGACAAATTTTTTCATGTCATATACTATGCCAGCAAAACATTGAACGACGCCCAAGTGAACTACACCACCACAGAGAAGGAATTATTAGCTGTGGTATTCTCCATTGACAAGTTTCGTTCTTATATACATGGAACGGAAGTCATAGTCCACACAGACCACTCTGCATTGAAGTATCTGTTCACGAAAAAGGATGCAAAGCCTCGACTGATACGTTGGATTCTGCTACTACAAGAATTCGACCTTGAAATCAAGGACAAAAAGGGAACAGAAAATCAAGTTGCAGATCACTTGTCAAGATTGGAGAAGGGAAAGAGTCTACCGGCAGACGAAACAAACATATTGGAGACCTTCCCTGATGAGAAGCTGTTTGCTGCCACAATCATTGCCGCGACAACCATGGCGGCAGGTAAGTCTTCTGAACTCCCCTGGTACACTGATTTCGTTAATTTTTTAGTTAGCAGAATAATTCCTCCTGATCTTAATTATCAAGCTAGGAAGAAGTTCCAAAATGATGTTAAGCATTATTATTGGGACAAACCTCTTCTTTTCAAAATCTGTGCAGACCAGGTTATAATGAGATGTGTACCACAGGATGAACAGGAAGATATACTTCATCACTGCCATGCTTCACAGTATGGAGGACACTTGGGAGGTAACAAAACTGCTGCCAAGGTTTTGCAGTCATGATTCTATTGGTCGTCACTGTATAAAGATGCTCAAATATTCTACAAGAGTTGTGACAAGTGTCAACGTACGGGAAACATCTCAAGGAGACACGAGATGACGCTGCAGAACATTCTTGAAGTCAAGATCTTCGACGTTTGGGGGATCGATTTTATGGGACCATTCCCATCTTCATGTGGGAAGTTGTACATCCTCCTAGCAGTAGATTATGTGTCCAAGTGGGTTGAAGCAATCGCCACTCAGAAAAATGATGCCAAGACGGTTCAAAGGTTTTTACATAAAAACATCTTTTCCAGATTCGACATCCCTAAGGCGATCATCAGTGATGAAGAGAGGCATTTTGACAATAGGGTTATAGCTGATGCCTTGAAAAAGTATGGTGTCAAACATCGGATCGCAACAGCATACCACCCTCAGCCCAATGGACAAGCTGAAATATCCAACAGGGAGGTCAAGAACATTCTTGAAAAGATGGTTAAGCCAACTCGGAAAGATTGGTCTCTACACCTCAATGATGTGTTATGGGCCTACAGGACAGCGTTCAAAACTCCATTGGGAATGTCTCCTTATCGACTGATTTACAGGAAAACGTGCCACTTACCTGTCGAGATAGAGCACAGAGCATACTTGGCAATCAAGGCATTTAATATGGACTTGGAAAAAGCAGGGCAGAAAAGGCTACTTGATTTGAACAAAATTGAAGAAATTCGAACAATGGCCTATGAGAACGCAAGAATCTACAAGGACAAAACTAAGAAGTGGCATGACAAGAAGTTGTTGCCACGACAGAACTGCCCAGGGCAGCTTGTGTTGCTTTTTAACTCTAGGTTGAAACTCTTCCCAGGGAAGTTGAAATCTAGATGGTCTAGCCCATTCCAAGTAGTGCATGTTTTTCCCCATGGTGCCATCACGATCAGATCTCTAAAAGACCGACACCAATTCAAAGTCAATGGACAGCGATTGAAGCATTATCAGGGGACTGAAGCCCCAAGAATGCAGGAAGTGGTTACCTTAGGAGATGCCCCACCTGGCATCCCTAATTTAACCTAAATTTTATATTTAATAATTTTTATTATTTATTATTTATATATTAGGAAATTAGATTTATTTTATTTTTAAAATAATGTTTTTATTTTTATTTTTTTAGGAAATAAAGGAGACAAGAAGAAAAGGCGAAGTGAATTCAGCTCAACATCCCTCCATAAGCCCAAAAAGCCCAATTTTGGAGCTTGTCGTTACAGATGCCGCGACAGACGTGAAAAATACAGGCTGTTGACATGTTGTCGCGATAGACACGCAAACGCGTAACAGACACGGAAACGCGTGACAGACGCGTCAGAAACCGCCTAACAGCTGGCCCCGTTATTCGCGCCTGCTGTTACAGCTCCAACGGGCAGCAAACTCTTCTCTATATAAACCCCGTTTTACTATTCATTTTTCACTCACTTCTACTCTTCTTACTTGCTTTCTCTAGTAATTTTTACTTGCTTTCATTTTTCTTTTTACACAACCCTTGCAACCATGTCTTCTAGAAACACCCGCAGGAGTGCTGCTTCAAGCTCCACCCCGACAGCATCAACCACACGATCCTTCTAGATACGTGACATGTGGGAGGAGAAAGGCTTTATCTACACTTCCAAGGAAGGGAATTTGGGACTGCAGCTGTTCATCGCCAGGAAAATCAAGGCCCTATAGTGGCAGATTTTTGCAGAACAACTAGAGGAGATGAATGTGTCTCTGGTCCGAGATTTCTATGATGCCATCAGCAGCAGAACTGCGACAGCAGTCCCCGTGAGAGGGAGAGAGGTGCCCTTCGAGCCAGAATACATCAACACCCTATACAGATTTGATGTGGGCAGCAACGAGGATGCTCACTAGCAATTTCTGGACAGTTTAGACCCTGATGCCTACAATGATGTCATGGCAGAGCTCACGGATGAAGGTACTCAGTGGAACACTAATCCGAAGAACCCGAGGACGGTGAAGAGAACTCAACTTCTCCCGGAGGCTAAACTGTGGAACGCCTTCATTAAAAAGCAAATCAAGCCATCCTCGCAAAATACCACTGTCGACCAACCCAGGTTAGCCATCACTCATTCTATTTTGCATGAGAGGCCTATTAATGTGGGCAGCTACACCTGATAGAGTATTTTGGAGTGTGAACACTGGCCGACAGGACCACTCTACCTTCCCTATCTCATCACGGCCCTTTATCGTGGCCATCATGTACCTGAAGCTGCCACTGATCTAAGAGTCCAAGGGAAGGGATAGACTAACAAAAATATACTCAGCTTGATGAAACTTACTGCTGCCACCCCGCTGTCATCTTTCGACCCACTGCCACGGTAGCAGAGACGACAGAACCAACAGACACTGAATCGGCTGCCACGGAAGCCAGGCAGCCCACAACAGCAGTAGCTCCAGCCGACTCCTCCTCCCAGATTCTAGCTGCCATACAGAAGATGGAGGAACGACAGCTCGGCCTTATGAGCTTCATTAGGGATATCACCATAGCCACGGTACAATTCATCAACTTCTCTAAATTTCCCTGATGTTGTATTTTCTGTCTTCCCATCCCATTATTTTACTGCAACCACCCCTGCCCATACCCCCTACACCTGCTGCCACACCCAAGACACCGTCTGCAGCATCCACACCGACCCCTGCCACGACAGCTGCAGGCAGCAATTGCGCAACTGATACCTCTGCTTGTGGAACCAAGAGAAGAATGCCCTCGGAAGAACTCGATCCATTCATAGCCGGTTTCTCCTCTTCCTCAATTTGGGAAGAAAGCGACAACGAACCCTCTGTTAAGAGGAATCTATCCAAAGAGTTTACACCGGTGAAACGGCAGAAGATAATTGCAGATAAGAAAAAGAAGGATAGCGACAGTATCAGTGGCAGTAGTAGTGATAGCGGCAGCAACAGCAGCAGCTCGAAGGTACAAGTAGTGGAGAAACCCCCTCACATCTCCCCTACCTGAATTCAACCTCCAAGGGAGACCAAAATGAAGAACACATCCGCCTCCCCCATCCGCCAGCCAGTCAAGAAGGCCCCTGCCCGCCGACAGATCCGTTTGAGCAGCAGCGACGACAACGCATAAAATTTGAGTTTCTTACCTTATTTTGTTGTCTGCCTTTATATATTTTGTTATGTACTGTTTTTTTTTTCTTTTTCTTGTCATTTGCATTGAGGGCAATGCAACCCTTGAGTTTGGGGGTGGCATCCCTCTATTAATGGGAGTCTAATTTAGTTTAAAAATTGTGTCTTTACTTAGTTTAGTTTTTCTCTTAAAAAATGATGAATTTTTTTTGGCTTAAGTCTTTGAACTGAACTTACCTGCCGTGACAGCTCTGTCGTGGCAGTGCCTTTAGGATAGTTTTAGGAGCAGTTTAGAGCCTTACTACAGTTCTGAAATTTAAACACCATTTGTGAATGTTATACTGCCTAGAACTATACTAGTTAACTAGAATAGGAAGCTTAGCACTTGAATAGCCCCTAGAGGTGCCTAACCCTGGCTCTAGGAAAAGAAGTTTAGCAAAATAGACTCAATACCTAGAGGTGCCCGAAACCGGCTCTAGGAAGTTAGCTAGAGGTGCCCGAAACCGGATCTAGTGAAACTTAAGCTTAAAAAATAATAAAATCGAGTCTAAACAAAAAAAAATTAAAGGAGCATAAGAAGTGCCTTCAAAAAGATAAACTTTGGCATAAAAATTCAAGTTAGAAGCTGAAATATTCTAGTGAAACTAAATGAGTCTTGGCATATCATTGTTCACAAGCATGCACACACTGCACGAGGACTATAGCAAGATTCCGAGCGAATCCTAAATTATCCGACAAGGTACTGCTGTCAATAGAGAATGAATGGAGGGTAAGGGAAAGTTCACTGTTTTAAGCCAAAAACAAAAATATTTATTTTTCTTTTAGGTCTAAATTGCTTGAGGGCAAGCAAAAACTTGAGTTTGGGGGTGTGTTGAGTGTGTAAAAGTTCTATTATTTACACCCTATTTAACCCATATTTCTGCTGCATTCAAGCATAATTCATTGCATTTAGGTTAGATTTCAGTTATACATCACAAATATATTAAATGGGACAGTTTCTACTGAAATTGGTTGTTTTTGCAGGTTGTTGTTGTAGCAGATGGAGAAGCAGGCGCTGGGTAGTAATGCAACAGAGCTGGAACTGGATGAGCAATCGAGGAGGACGATGCTGCCATGGTCGTCGCCGTGGCAGCCAAGGACGACAGCAGTTTTGAGGAGAAGAAGCAAAGTGGGCCTCGACAGAAAGAGAAAATTAAGCCCGTCTGTCGTGGAATACCATTATATTTTTCCAAGCCCTAGATCAGAATGAAGGCCAAGACCAAAGTTCAAGGGTGAAACTCCAAGCAAGAAGGATGGATGAATTAAAGATATATTCTCTGAAGATTTAGTCTTTAATAGAGTTGTACTTTAATTTAAACTTGTATTCTTGCCATATTAGAAAACTTGAACCCAATGCCTATATAAAGGAATGTAATTCGACCTAGGAGAGGACATCATCTATCTCTAGCCTTCTTCCCAAAACCCTAGCCGTTTTCCCCTTCTCAACATGTTCTAATTTCCCCCTAGGGCCACGAGTTGATTTGTAAAGTAGTTGCAATGGTTTCTTTTGTTTTAGGAATTTTATGTTCAATAAAATAAACTTCAAGTTCTCTTATTCTGGTTTTCAACATCTTGCAAGAGTATCGGGAGAGTGTTGTGAGGTTATCTATTTACTTAATATCGGGAGAGCTAAGTATACGAAAGGAATAAGTGTGAGTTCTCTAGTTTATAGTTGAACTATCTCGGACCTAGGGATAGGACGAGGTTAAGTGGCTAAAGAAGAATTCAACAAACATCGGTGTTCATCCTTCGATTCACGCCGGGAGGTATCATCAAAGACATGTTCATCGACAGACTTGGACCTAGGGATAGGCCAAGGCACAGCAGGAATTCTTGACAAGCTTGAAGTACAGAGTTGTGTGATCGCTACCGCGACTAACAAAAGACCGTTTCCGCGACGAGTGCTGCCGCGACGGGGACGACGACTATGCAGATTTTCCTAAACTTAGCGATACCTACACTACTGAGCAATTCAATACCAGCCCATTCTCTCTATCTTGATTATTTTAATCCTATTTTCCACTATTCTTTATTATTTTCGTGACAACAACTTAAACCATTCTCTTTACTTTCGTGCAGTAATTCAAGGTGAAGCTATTGGCCCAGTCCCTGTGGAGACGATATCTGATACTTCAGTATCACTTTACTACTTGCGTCGTGTACACTTGCACTACATTGCGATAGACACTTTTACACGCAACATTTGCCGCCATTAACACTCGGTTCACTTCTTTGGAAGATCAAGTCAAGGGCTTTGACACTCGTTTCACATCATTGGAGGATCAAATGAAAGCCATCGCTCTTCAACAAAACTCCATGGATGTCTCTTTCACCGCCTTCCATGGTGCTTGGCTTAACCAAAATAGGAGGAATCCACCAACTCGAGACGATGAGGATGAATAAGATGATGATGATGGGGACGAGTAGCTTTTTGCATATCATCTCATGTCATTTAGTTTCTTTAGCTTTTGCACCTATGTTTACTACTTTATGCCTTTTATTTATGTTTTAGGATCTAAGTTTGGACTATTATGTTGCTTTTCTTTTTGAAGTTTGCTTTGAACTATTAAGTTGCTTTTAATTTGAAATTTGCTTTGAAGTTTATCATATTATTGTTGCTATTATCCTTGTGCTTATGTTTGATCTAACAAAAAGGGGGAGAAGGATTATAGAGCCAATTTTTTGAAAACTTAAAATTGATTTTGAACATCCATCTTAAATAAAGGGGGAGAAAGCTTTTCAAAAGTTTCACAAACTTAAAAATTTATATGTGGTTTTGTTATATCAAAAAGAGTGAGATTGTGAAACCAAAATTAATTTTGATATAACACCTAGACTTTATGGACAAATTTGCAAAACAATAAATTTTTAAGTACTCCTCAAATTCTCACTATTGACAAGTCTTTTTGAACCAAACTATATCTCAAGACAAATCTTTATTAAATGATAAAAATCTTCTAAGTTTTTATGTATTTTCAAGCCAAACTTCACTAAAACGCCCAGGTGTATCGATACCCTTAGGCATATCGATACAATTTTTAGTCACTGGAATTTAATAGACCATAGTGTACCGATACGGTATTACCCCGTATCGATATGATATTCAATTGGACAACACTTTAAAATATATCGTATCGATACGCATTGCAATTGTATCGATACAATTTGCTTATCTTTGCAAAATCTTTGCATTTAATTTTTGACCGTTGGCTTGTCAGTTAATTGGTATCCCAAAATTTAAATGACTGTTATACCATACCGATACGCCCTCTAAGCGTATCAATACGTGATGTTTTCAGTCAGAACGGCTCTTTCTTCTTTGATACAGGTACTGATATACCCCCGAGCCGTACCGATACGGTAGGCAGCTGAGCTACATTTATTGCGGGAAATTACATTCCAACGTCTCTATTGATGATCTCAACTACCCAAACATCTAGAATTCAATGCAAGAGTATAAAAACAAGTCTCAATTGAACTAGCAACAACTATTGAACCTACAAGCAACATCAAAGCATTCAAATCCAAACTTTGAACCTTTAGAGTCAAATTCTTGTACCCAACTCTTGTATTCTCATTGTAATATTTTATTGTGAATTGGGGAGTGTGAAATTTTAATTGGGTAAACAATCATCCTTTGAGAGGAACTTTTAGAGTTTACCAAATACTTTTCTTTGTAAAAGTGAGTGTATTAAGCTTTGGGTAGAAAGCTTAATCAAATTGTAAGGTTCCCTCCTCATCCAAGAAAAGGGGAAGAATTCAAGTAGTGAATTGGTTGAAAATCCTTAGTGGGTACTAAGGTAGTGGATGTAGAGTTCGTTTGGAGAACTTGAACCACTCTAATTGCCTTGTGTCACATTTTAATTTTTCCATATTTTCACCCACTAAAATTTTTATCGCCATTTCACCCCCTCTTGGCCATTTGCAATTGTGTGATCAACTCAACAAGCCAGAATGCTACAACAATACCTCTCAGCGTGAACCCTAGCAAGCTACTTATTGAAGAAGTTCTACTCTTTTTAGTCGTTGAAACTCTATCCTTATCTCTAAGGTGAGTTTGGATTTTGCCTCTCAGCATCAAACCTCGTTGTCCACGTAGATCTAAGCTTAACTCTCTCGAATATTAAGCTATCATGTAACCCCCTTAACCCGGTCTAGACGATTGACCCGAATTAAGAAAGTCACACGGGGAAAACCAAAGTCAACCCGAAAGTCAACCTTGATTAACGACCCTTTTTTTTCTTTTTAATCTTGTCTAGATGCACATTAGCCCTAACTGTGATCACACAAACAACATGCTCAAAGATCACAAACATCAGAGATCAAACAGGGACCCAATTGAACAATTTACAACTTTAGGGACCAAATTGTAAATTCTGAAAACTTTAAGGACTTAACCAGATTTTAAGTTACCAACTTAAAATTAATCATGTTTCATGCTTCTCTGCCAAATTTCAGCTCAAACGGACATCCCAAACTCATACAATTGCACAAACAAGTTTCAGGACCAAAATGCAAACTTTTCAAAACATTTAACTGCCAATGTCAGACCCAACGGTCACCCGTTCCGAAACAGGCAGAGCCGTTTCGAAACTCGGGGCCGTTCCGCAACACGTACCGCAACGGGGGACTGGCAGTAGCCAAACCGTTTCGGAACAGTGTCACCCGTTTCGGACGCCTGGGTTTATGCAGGGCACCCGTTCCGAAACGGTGTCAACTGTTCCGAAACACCCTACACAGATTGCAGCAGTTTGCTCACTCAAACACACAATTGATCATTCAAACATGCTCCAAAAGCCACCAAACTTTACCGACATGCAATTCAACATATATGAGACATACTTGCATCAACAATTCATCAAAATAACATCATACATGAAAAGCCCCAAATCTATAGGCATGCTTCCTACACAAGCAACCATTTTAACACCATACTTCCATTTCAATCTCATAAAAGCCAAACATGTTCCAACAACATCAACAACATAAAACCATACTTGTCCGAACATATACGAACACATAAACATCAGTCCGAGAGATTCTACCCCATTGCCTTTATTAACTATAGCTATTAACCGAGACATACATCTCAAGTGGAGTCCCCCTTGAATCCCTTGCTTCTCGCTGTCCAAACTTCAAGTATCTGCATTGATGGACAAAAAGGAGCGTAAGCACATAATGCTTAGTGAGGAATGCTCAAAACCAAAACACCATCAATGCAGCGAGTCATAAAACCTCTTTGAAAAGCAACTCGATTTGTTTACCAAACAAAGTTTGAAAACCCCTTTTTAACATCATGCTTAAACCATGCATTGCACATACATGAAACTAACCCTTAGCTTAGCAAGCTAAGAAAACCTTTTCAAAGCACAAATTGCAATTTCAACCATTTAACCATTCCATGCATAAACACCATATGCAAAGTTAAATTCAAACCTTGGAAAACACTTCCATTTCACAACATACCTTTCTTATACTTGAAAACATTCCAAGCAAGAAACCCTTTAAAACCATTTACTCAAGTAATCCAACACATGCATTAATCCAAGGCAAAGTATGAACCACAACATCATCATTACATGCCTTTTAAAACAAGTCTTACAAGACTCCAATGCATTTAAAAGATTTCATGCACACATGCATCATTTACCAAATGATAATCAACACTTGTTCAACTTAACAAGCAACATGCATTCACAAGCATTATACACATTCCATGCAACCATGCCTCTTTTCAAGCATCTCATGCTTCTCATGCAATTATGCATCATTTCAAGCATTACATGCTTCTTTAAAATCAAGAACATCATATTGGCTTTCAAGTGATCAACCACATCCACTTTTCAACTCAACATCCAATCGGATACGCGGATCACAAGCGTTGTCCCCCACGCTTCATACACACTACAAATCCAAGGTCTCCAATGGACTTTTAAACACCATTTGACCTCACCATCCTAAGGTTCCCATGTATAGACTTTTAAACACCATACAACCTTAGCTTTCCCGAGGTTCCCATGTATGGACTTTCAAACACCATACAACCTCCACTTTTCCCAAGGTTCCCATGTATGGACTTTTAAACACCATACAACCTTGACTTTTCCCAAGGTTCCCATGTATGGACTTTCAAACACCATACAACCTTGACATGCACAAGGTTCCCATGTATGGACTTTTAAACACCATACAACCTTTGCATTCACCGATTGGTAGTTGTATAACATCACTAACGAGATCCGGGACACCCTACACAAGATCCACACATGGACTTAACTCCGCCATTGTGATCTCAACAAGCACAAGGTTCCCATATATGGACTTTTAACCACCATATAACCTTTGCTTAACCAAGGTCCTCGAATGGGCATTCAACCTCCATTATGACCTTAACCATCTCGTTAGGATACTTGAAGGGAGTTTACCGGTTCACTCTTAACCACTCCACCTCCAAGGCGACTTTATTCACGGTGCACCCAATCCTATAGCCGGCTAACTATATCCGATCAAAGAACCAAGAACCACTTACATCACTTGCCAATATAACCACCTTACCACATTAGTCCAATGATTCACATGCATAACCATAATGCAAAAACCATCATTTACTATCATTAATTCACTGTTTTAAAGCATTACACATAGCCATTAAACATCATGCAACACCATGCATCAAAACCACATTTTCAATGTATAAAACCAAGGATCTCTTACCTTGAGCATCCTTCACATATGGCTTTCAAAACCAGCATTAAACCATGCTAAAATATGCTTTCAAAATAGAATTTAAATCATGCAAAACCCTTGCATTTCAAACATCAACCACAATTGCCAAAAAGCCAATTAATAACACAAACCAAGAAAGAAATCCATTTACTTACTCTAGAGCTTAGCAAAGTTGTTTAGACTTAAACTAAGCTCCCAAAACCTTCAAACCTTGGTTTAAAAGCTGAAAACCCAACTTCACTCAGCGATACACAAAACAAGGCTAGCCAACAAGCCTTCCAAGCATCCGAAACCTTCCGCACCACCTCTAAAGCTCGCGGATCAAACTCCCCTGTTTCAAGCACATAACAACAGAGGATTAATGCACCATTATGCATTAAGAACAATAGCAACACAACCAAACTCGCTGCTCATCACAAAATCAACATTTCGGCTACCAAACACAATCGAAATCACCTCCAAACACTTCCAAAACTTAACCCAGCCAAGATCCATCACTTCTAACCATTTTTAAACATCAATTAACATCCAAAATGATCACAAACACGTCCTTATACCTCCAGGTATAACAGATCACCAAAAACACTCCAAAAACAACCAAAAATTCAAGCCAAACTTAGGAAATTCAACCTATCCGGGATTGCATTAATTAAACCTCAACTTCTAATCAATTTAGCATTCATTTAACATCAATTTGACACTTCAAAACACTGCCCAAACAGATCACACGAAAATTCCACCAAAATCACCAAATCTTGCATTTTAAGCCAAAATCAAGATTTCAATTGAAAAGCCTTTAACAAATCACAAATCAAGGATTGAGAACTTAGGAATTTCAGTAAAGAACTGATAGTTTAGAGGAGAAGGATGTTCTTACCTCCAAACTTGAATTTCTCCTTTTTAGAACCAAAAAGCTTGATGAAACAACTTGCAAATTGAAAGGTTTTGTTGTAGAGATGATTAGGAATCAAAAGAGAGTTAAAATGAGAGATTTAGGCAACAAAATCAGAAGAGAAAATCTGGAGAAATGTGTTTGGGTGGAGAGAAAATGAGAGAAAATGAAAATTGAGAGAAAATGGAAAGTTAGTTAGGAAATGGTAAAAATGATTTCCCTCCACATTTCATAAACTTTAAAATCAGAATAAAGCCTCAAAATATCTTAGAAAAATCTGGAGAAACTCTTTTTGGAATAATAGCTCCTTAAAGATTCAAAGTTTCAATCCTTTAAAAAACTGTCACCGAACTTTCAAAAATTACATTTTGGTCACTAGCCAAAATGTCACCCTTCCGAACCTCATTTTCCAAAATTGATTTCACAGTTCACTTAATTATATTAAAAGATGATATTAGAACATTTTTCCATATTTTTAATGCAACCCGAACTAGGCTTTCCTAAATTCACTCTTATATATTCGATCAGCACTTTGACCGAACCGGTCAACGCCCAAAACTTCTGAGCCTAAAACCGGGGCGTTACAACTCTCCCCCCTTAGGAAATTTCGTCCTCGAAATTTCAACTGGCGAAAAGGGAACCACAACCTTCTCAAAGCAACACACAAGGTAACACAAAAGCCTCAACCACCACTGAACACTTTCCACACAAAACTCCACCGAACCCAACACCACCACATGCGGTTCACAAAATTCCAGAACACACAAAGATAACCACAACTTGCCCTTTCACATTTCCAGACTGTACACAGCCCCAACATCAACCTGAAGAACTTCAACTTTTACAGCACACATCACTGTAACACACAACTACCAAGACTTGTTTACACAGTGACACCAACCAATCCAAAACAGCCACCATGCAAACTTCTTTGCTTCTAACACTCTTGCAACTCCCAAACCTCTTCCAAGGATTTTCCCAACAAGAAAAAATTCTTAAGCATCAACTGCTTACCCAAACTCCTCAACAAAAGCTGACAATCCTTCACATCTGCCGCTATCATTACCATTACGACTCACCAGGACTACTCATCCACAAACCAAAATTTACATCACAACCCCAACTTGACTTCGTTAGCTGTTCCACACACCACCAGCTGACTTCGAAAGAAGTTCACATACTCACAACCAGCCAACCACTTCTCACAAGAATCTTTTCCAACAACACTGGCCTTAGATCTTTCATTGCTTAACCACCACAAGCTTGACCACAACACTTGCCCCACCAGAACATCGCTCAACCTAAACATACATAACAACTCCTCAACTCCTCAAGGTTGCTAAGAACCAACACTTACCAACACAACCCTTCCACAACAACTTAAATGCTAAGCTACCTCAGCACTTGGAAACACAACCACAAAACTGCAACATCACTAGCACCAAGGAACTACCACTTCCTTTTAACTATTCACACCACTTAACCGATTCTACTTCAACCGGTACTCCTCACCACCCAACCACTAAACTCTTTAAGCATCAAGCACTATCCTTCCACCAACATGCTATACCACCCTCGCTATTCTAGCAACTAGCTTAATATTACTTCTAACTCTCACTCAGCGCCAAAACAACCTCTAAAAACCCATCATCCAACCTAACCCAACCACCACACTAACAGATTCGATTAGTTATTAGCAAGTGTGAACGTCGTATGCATGATCACCAACATGCCCTATCATGCCTGATGTACATGTATGCAAAACCTCTAATGTCATGCCACATGTATGCATGGACCAACACATATATAATATAGCATATAACCATGATTTTAACTGTGCATGAATGCCAGTTCACACCCTCCAATAACATCCTCAAAATCCGTCTAAAAACAACCTCCCAACTCACTCCTAACTCATCTAACTCCATCATACCAACAACCATTAACCACAAAATTCTCACTAAGCCTTCTTCACACCCAAGATGTTCCCAAACAACTACCATTACCCCAAACATGCTAGCAACAAGACTAAACCTACCACGCAAGGAAAAACCAATAGAAACCAAACTAAGGTAACTAGAGCAAAGATTACTTAACAAGGTTACCTGAAAACACAACACCTCCCTGAAGCTTCATCAGACGAGCCCTCTTCCTCGCGGCATCATCATCCTCCTGCCACACCACTGCAGCACCAGCTAGCACACTAGAGTCACCATCAACTCCTTGCGGTAAAGAACCTTGGCTATTACGAGCCAACATCAAACAATCACGCCTCATGTGACCAGCAGACCCACATTTCCAGCAATTCTCATTTCCCAAATTCTTCACAACCTTCTGCTCTTTCTGCCACCTTTGAACCTTGCCTCGGCCGCGCCCACGAACTTTCAGAGATCCTTTGGCTATCACTGAAGTTGATTTCACCCCAAGAGGACAATCACGCTTCACATGCACTTTGGAACCACAATTCCAACAAGCGCTCGCGCCCCAACAACCTCCAACATGGCGCCTTTCACAACAGTCACACACAGGTAGCTGAACTTCCACTCCTTGCTCATGCAACACTTGCTCCATAACAGCACTACCGTCACATTGCTTAACCCTTAGAAACTTCTCTCCAAGATACCTTTCATAAAAGGCAGATACAAAGAAATCCCAGTCAATATCATGGATATGTGACGCCACCGCCACAGATGTCCACCAGGCACACGCATCCTCCAACATCAGAGAAACAACACTCCCCAACTTACAGGCATAATCACAGCCTTCCTGATCCAAGATCAGAATCACACTGGCCAACCAGGCCTCAAACATCCCCGGTGTAGAACCATGATACTCCACAGCACCCAAATCCAACAAACGCTGCTTCGGAAAACCCACACATCCCATAGCCAGCACATCCACTGACTTTACCGTTACCACAGCCTGAGATGTTCCCAACACCTCCTGAACAACAGGTGATGAACTCTTCACCACAGAACCAGCTTCTTTCCCTTGCCTTACCACCTCAACTCCAGGCACAAAAGACTGAGACAAAACACCTCTACAAAAGGGTGAATTCCATGCCTTAACAACCTGCCCCAAGGCAGCAACCATCTCACCCAACTGCCATTCTTTCATCGACTTTGCCATACTACTAACAACAACAAACATTCACAACAAAACAAACAAACCAGTTAGACCAGCTTTAAGCAAGGATTCAAACTCCAACTCCAAAATAACACAATAGCTATAATAATAAGGCAATGGGTATCCCGAATCCTCCCCTTTACATGACATAACAGTCATCACAACATGGATATCACAACATCAAGCATATCAAACAACATATTTGATCATGCTTACACCAAACAGCATCCACTTGCAACAGCATATTATCAACATAACATACTCATAGCACTTTCATCATGCATAAAACCAGCTCTCAACATTTGCACAATTCCACATAAACTCAACCAAGATTCATAACCATAAAGCATGCTTACAACCATCATTAACTTGCTCAAAAACACGTGTTTCAACCAGCTTTCAACCACACAACAAGGTAAACATCAAGCACGCATCACAACATCTTACCGTTTTCCCCAAGCATTCGCAACTCAGCTCTGATACCACCAAATGTAACCCCCTTAACCCGGTCTAGACGATTGACCCGAATTAAGAAAGTCACACGGGGAAAACCAAAGTCTACCCGAAAGTCAACCTTGATTAACGACCCTTTTTTTTCTTTTTAACTTGTCTAGATGCACATTAGCCCTAACTGTGATCACACAAACAACATGCTCAAAGATCACAAACATCAGAGATCAAACAGGGACCCAATTGAACAATTTACAACTTTAGGGACCAAATTGTAAATTCTGAAAACTTTAATGACTTAACCAGATTTTAAGTTACCAACTTAAAATTAATCATGTTTCATGCTTCTCTGCCAAATTTCAGCTCAAACGGACATCCCAAACTCATACAATTGCACAAACAAGTTTCAGGACCAAAATGCAAACTTTTCAAAACATTTAACTGCCAATGTCAGCCCCCAACGGTCACCCGTTCCGAAACAGGCAGAGCCCGTTTCGAAACGCGGGGCCGTTCCGCAACACGTACCGCAACGGGGGACTGGCAGTAGCCAAACCGTTTCGGAACGGTGTCACCCGTTTCGGACGCTTGGGTTTATGCAGGGCACCCGTTCCGAAACGGTGTCAACTGTTCCGAAACACCCTGCACAGATTGCAGCATTTTGCTCACTCAAACACACAATTGATCATTCAAACATGCTCCAAAAGCCACCAAACTTTACCGACATGCAATTCAACATATATGAGACATACTTGCATCAACAATTCATCAAAATAACATCATACATGAAAAGCCCCAAATCTATAGGCATGCTTCCTACACAAGCAACCATTTTAACACCATACTTCCATTTCAATCTCATAAAAGCCAAACATGTTCCAACAACATAAAACCATACTTGTCCGAACATATACGAAAACATAAACATCAGTCCGAGAGATTCTACCCCATTGCCTTTATTAACTATAGCTATTAACCGAGACATACATCTCAAGTGGAGTCCCCCTTGAATCCCTTGCTTCTCGCTGTCCAAACTTCAAGTATCTGCATTGATGGACAAAAAGGAGCGTAAGCACATAATGCTTAGTGAGGAATGCTCAAAACCAAAACACCATCAATGCAGCGAGTCATAAAACCTCTTTGAAAAGCAACTCGATTTGTTTACCAAACAAAGTTTGAAAACCCCTTTTTAACATCATGCTTAAACCATGCATTGCACATACATGAAACCAACCCTTAGCTTAGCAAGCTAAGAAAACCTTTTCAAAGCACAAATTGCAATTTCAACCATTTAACCATTCCATGCATAAACACCATATGCAAAGTTAAATTCAAACCTTGGAAAACACTTCCATTTCACAACATACCTTTCTTATACTTGAAAACATTCCAAGCAAGAAACCCTTTAAAACCATTTACTCAAGTAATCCAACACATGCATTAATCCAAGGCAAAGTATGAACCACAACATCATCATTACATGCCTTTTAAAACAAGTCTTACAAGACTCCAATGCATTTAAAAGATTTCATGCACACATGCATCATTTACCAAATGATAATCAACACTTGTTCAACTTAACAAGCAACATGCATTCACAAGCATTATACACATTCCATGCAACCATGCCTCTTTTCAAGCATCTCATGCTTCTCATGCAATTATGCATCATTTCAAGCATTACATGCTTCTTTAAAATCAAGAACATCATATTGGCTTTCAAGTGATCAACCACATCCACTTTTCAACTCAACATCCAATCGGATACGCGGATCACAAGCGTTGTCCCCCACGCTTCATACACACTACCAATCCAAGGTCTCCAATGGACTTTTAAACACCATTTGACCTCACCATCCTAAGGTTCCCATGTATGGACTTTTAAACACCATACAACCTTAGCTTTCCCGAGGTTCCCATGTATGGACTTTCAAACACCATACAACCTCCACTTTTCCCAAGGTTCCCATGTATGGACTTTTAAACACCATACAACCTTGACTTTTCCCAAGGTTCCCATGTATGGACTTTCAAACACCATACAACCTTGACATGCACAAGGTTCCCATGTATGGACTTTTAAACACCATACAACCTTTGCATTCACCGATTGGTAGTTGTATAACATCACTAACGAGATCCGGGACACCCTACACAAGATCCACACATGGACTTAACTCCGCCATTGTGATCTCAACAAGCACAAGGTTCCCATATATGGACTTTTAACCACCATATAACCTTTGCTTAACCAAGGTCCTCGAATGGGCATTCAACCTCCATTATGACCTTAACCATCTCGTTAGGATACTTGAAGGGAGTTTACCGGTTCACTCTTAACCACTCCACCTCCAAGGCGACTTTATTCACGGTGCACCCAATCCTATAGCCGGCTAACTATATCCGATCAAGGAACCAAGAACCACTTACATCACTTGCCAATATAACCACCTTACCACATTAGTCCAATGATTCACATGCATAACCATAATGCAAAAACCATCATTTACCATCATTAATTCACTGTTTTAAAGCATTACACATAGCCATTAAACATCATGCAACACCATGCATCAAAACCACATTTTCAATGTATAAAACCAAGGATCTCTTACCTTGAGCATCCTTCACATATGGCTTTCAAAACCAGCATTAAACCATGCTAAAATATGCTTTCAAAACAGAATTTAAATCATGCAAAACCCTTGCATTTCAAACATCAACCACAATTGCCAAAAAGCCAATTCATAACACAAACCAAGAAAGAAATCCATTTACTTACTCTAGAGCTTAGCAAAGTTGTTTAGACTTAAACTAAGCTCCCAAAACCTTCAAACCTTGGTTTAAAAGCTGAAAACCCAACTTCACTCACCGATACACAAAACAAGGCTAGCCAACAAGCCTTCCAAGCATCCGAAACCTTCCGCACCACCTCTAAAGCTCGCGGATCAAACTCCCGTGTTTCAAGCACATAACAACAGAGGATTAATGCACCATTATTCATTAAGAACAGCAGCAACACAACCAAACTCGCTGCTCATCACAAAATCAACATTTCGGCTACCAAACACAATCGAAATCACCTCCAAACACTTCCAAAACTTAACCCAGCCAAGATCCATCACTTCTAACCATTTTTAAACATCAATTAACATCCAAAATGATCACAAACACGTCCTTATACCTCCAGGTATAACAGATCACCAAAAACACTCCAAAAACAACCAAAAACTCAAGCCAAACTTAGGAAATTCAACCTATCCGGGATTGCATTAATTAAACCTCAACTTCTAATCAATTTAGCATTCATTTAACATCAATTTGACACTTCAAAACACTGCCCAAACAGATCACACGAAAATTCCACCAAAATCACCAAATCTTGCATTTTAAGCCAAAATCAAGATTTCAATTGAAAAGCCTTTAACAAATCACAAATCAAGGATTGAGAACTTAGGAATTTTAGTAAAGAACTGATAGTTTAGAGGAGAAGGACGTTCTTACCTCCAAACTTGAATTTCTCCTTTTTAGAACCAAAAAGCTTGATGAAACAACTTGCAAATTGAGAGGTTTTGTTGTAGAGATGATTAGGAATCAAAAGAGAGTTAAAATGAGAGATTTAGGCAACAAAATCAGAAGAGAAAATCTGGAGAAATGTGTTTGGGTGGAGAGAAAATGAGAGAAAAGGAAAATTGAGAGAAAATGGAAAGTTAGTTAGGAAATGGTAAAAATGATTTCCCTCCACATTTCATAAACTTTAAAATCAGAATAAAGCCTCAAAATATCTTAGAAAAATCTGGAGAAACTCTTTTTGGAATAATAGCTCCTTAAAGATTCAAAGTTTCAATCCTTTAAAAAACTGTCACCGAACTTTCAAAAATTACATTTTGGTCACTAGCCAAAATGTCACCCTTCCGAACCTCATTTTCCAAAATTGATTTCACAGTTCACTTAATTATATTAAAAGATGATTTTAGAACATTTTCCATATTTTTAATGCAACCCGAACTAGGCTTTCCTAAATTCACTCTTATATATTCGATCAGCACTTTGACCGAACCGGTCAACGCCCAAAACTTCTGAGCCTAAAACCGGGGCGTTACAACTCTCCCCCCTTAGGAAATTTCGTCCTCGAAATTTCAACTGGCGAAAAGGGAACCACAACCTTCTCAAAGCAACACACAAGGTAACACAAAAGCCTCAACCACCACTGAACACTTTCCACACAAAACTCCACCGAACCCAACACCACCACATGCGGTTCACAAAATTCCAGAACACACAAAGATAACCACAACTTGCCCTTTCACATTTCCAGACTGTACACAGCCCCAACATCAACCTGAAGAACTTCAACTTTTACAGCACACATCACTGTAACACACAACTACCAAGACTTGTTTACACAGTGACACCAACCAATCCAAAACAGCCACCATGCAAACTTCTTTGCTTCTAACACTCTTGCAAACCCAAACCTCTTCCAAGGATTTTCCCAACAAGCAAAAATTCTTAAGCATCAACTGCTTACCCAAACTCCTCAACAAAAGCTGACAATCCTTCACATCTGCCGCTATCATTACCATAACGACTCACCAGGACTACTCACCCACAAACCAAAATTTACATCACAACCCCAACTTGACTCCGTTAGCTGTTCCACACACCACCAGTTGACTTCGAAAGAAGTTCACATACTCACAACCAGCCAACCACTTCTCACAAGAATCTTTTCCAACAACACTGGCCTTAGATCTTTCATTGCTTAACCACCACAAGCTTGACCACAACACTTGCCCCACCAGAACATCGCTCAACCTAAATATACATAACAACTCCTCAACTCCTCAAGGTTGCTAAGAACCAACACTTACCAACACAACCCTTCCACAACAACTTAAATGCTAAGCTACCTCAGCACTTGGAAACACAACCACAAAACTGCAACATCACTAGCACCAAGGAACTACCACTTCCTTTTAACTATTCACACCACTTAACCGATTCTACTTCAACCGGTACTCCTCACCACCCAACCACTAAACTCTTTAAGCATCAAGCACTATCCTTCCACCAACATGCTATACCACCCTCGCTATTCTAGCAACTAGCTTAATATTACTTCTAACTCTCACTCAGCAACTAGCACTATCCTTCAAGATCAACTCTTTGGAGCTTCAACAATGGAGGACACCAAGAAGAAGAACAAGGAAAGCGGCAGCCTTTTCTCCTCTCACTCTCTCGCTTAGCTCACAAAGCACCTTTTTCAACACTCCATTTAATGTGGGTGTCTTGTCCATTATATACTGGGCTCTTCTAGGGTTTTGTGCCCTTAATTCTATGTGTGCCCTAAGGAATATTCCCTTCACATGTGTGGCACAACTTGCTGGGGGAATCACGTGTGGGGGTTGCTAAATATCTTCATCTTTTGTCTTCTTGTGCGCCCAGAAATGTTGTCCCAAATGACGCATCATATTGCCTTTTCCCCGCACTGCTCCATAATTATCCTGCACATCACCACACCAAAACAAACCTTCCTCAAAGCAGCACCAATTTCATATATATATATATATATATATATATATATATATATATATATATAATAATAATAAACCAAGCAAACACCACTATATGCAACTATATGCAATGAAATGGGCTTAAAACTAAACAATAACTTAAGTAAAAAGGCATGAAATGTATACTTTTTACAAGGTTATCAGGGTAACATTGGGTTTTGTTTATCGTTTGTAATGTACCAAGGTTGATTAATTCATTCTAAGAGAAAGAATTAGTTAAAATTATGTTGTAACATTATAATACAAGGGTCATGATTGATAAGTTTTGTAAGAGATTAGTTTGGTAATTGAATTAAAAAGAATTAGAAATGTGAAGCTCAAATTAAGCAAGGGTCATGATTGATAAGCTCAAATTTAGTTAAAATTATGTTGTAACGTTATAAGATAAGGGTCATGATTGAAAAGCATAGCAGGAAATCTTGAAGAACGTCGAAGATTTATAAGGGTTTGGGCATCTTCATTTATTTATGAATACAAATTTTGAGGACAAATTTTCTTTATGGAGGTGAGAGTTGTAACCACCCAAAATTTGGGTTAGTAAATTAGGTCTCAGATCCGAGTATTGGACCTCTAATTTGGTAATTGAATTAAAAAGAATTAGAAATGTAAAGCTCAAATTAAGCAAGTTGAGGACTAAAAATTATGAGGGTTAGAGTTGGGAGCTTAAAGTAGAAAAAATGAGAAAGTTAAATGCTCAATTAATCAGTTTATCCATTTGGTGGGAATTGTGAATTTAAATTAAAATGGATGATAGTGTGTCAGAAAATGGAAAGAGAGAAGGAAAATTAAAATGAAATATAAGATATTTTGTTGGAGAGAGAGAACTAAGAGAAAAGTGAAATGGGTCAGGAGTTTGGCTCTGATCTACCGAGATTCGTTCGTACGTTTTCGACACCTCCACCACCATTGTGTTTATCTCGCCGAGATGAGTCGGATGATGGTCGTTGTATCACCGTCGGAGCCTTCGTCGGAGGGGTGAGGAAAAAGAAGTTGTAACCTCCTCGTCCCGGCCTAGCCAACAGACCGAGCCGAACGGGTTACACAGGGAAAACCGAAGCGAAACCCATTAAGGCCTCACTCCGATTAGCAACCCTAATTTTTTTCTATTTATTTATCTTGTCTAAATATCACTTTTAATCCTATATGTGAAGGCAACATCAGAAAAAGCAAAGGCAGAATACGAACCAAGTCAGAGGGCATACGAATATTTAAACTTACCAAGTAGCTTATTAGTCCGATTGCATGCTCACTAGGCGAAACCATCAAAAAGGGGCACATATAACTCATTTAGGATGCATATGTGCATTAGGGACCAAAACGCGACAATTGGAAACCCTCGAAGATGCCATTTAACCGTTTTAATTGCATGCGTTTCGAAGCAGGGCTGCCCGTTCCGAAACGCGGACTTCATTCAAAAAGTAACTCAAGGCCAATCCGGAACGATCACACCTTGTTCCGAAACGGGAACCTCTAGTGGCCAAACATACCAGAACAGCACCACCCTCGTTTTGATATGGGTACCCCTGGAACTCGACAATTTTGAAACCACATCAGGCGTTCCGAAACGTCTGGGCACAGTTTGGCACGAAAATATATTTTGACATCTCCAAACGTCACCAAATTTTCCTTGAAAAATCACAAACCACATGTCATCTCAATATACAATCAATCTAGAGGAAAAACACCCTAAACACGACCTCAAACATGCATACATGCAATAAAATGGATCTCAAGCTCAAGCTCACAAGAACACTTAGCTTCAAAAACACCAACATGCCAAAATGCAAAGTAATCTACTGATGCGTGTAAAAAATCCTATTAAATTGGAGTGCAAGTGTACACCCGTGTCAAGTTATAGTATAAAAGATATCGTCTCCACAAGGATTGGGACAACTTCAGAATTAATTTTCCCACACAAGGGAAAAAGATAAATTTAATAAAGAGTTGTGAAAATTCTTTAATATAAACTAAAATAGGTAAAGGAATCAGATTGAGAAAATAGGCTGGTATTGATTTGCTTAGTAGTGCAGGTGTTGCACTGTTCAAAGGTCTTATCTTGTCTCTGTCGTCGAGCCTGTCGCGGCAGCACCTGTCGCGGCAGAGGTCTATTGATGTCGCGACAGCAAACAACAACTCTATACTTCAAGTTCAGCAAGAATCCATGTTGTGACTTGCCTTATCCTTGGGTCCAAGTTCTGTCGGCGAACACGTCTTGGATGATACCTCCCGGCGTGAATCGAAGGATGAACACCGAAGTTTATGAATTCTTCTTTAGCTGCTTAGCTTTGTACCTATCCCTAGGCCAAGATAGTTTAACCCTAAACTGGAAAACTCGTATTTACTCCCTTCGTATACTTAAATCTCCCGATATTAAGTAAATAGATAACCTCACAATGCTCTCCCGAAACTCTTATGAGATGTTGAAACCAGAGTAAATAAACTTGAAGTTTTATTGATAGAACAGAAAATCCTAAGAAACAGTTTAACCCTTACAACTACTTTACAAGATCAACTCGTAGCCCTGGGGAAGCTTTAGAACATGATGGAGAAGAGGAAAACTAGGGTTTGTGATGGAAGACGGCTAGGAACTCGGTTATTCTCTCTAGGTCGAATTACAAGCATATATATAGGCCTTGGGTACAAGTTTTTCTAATGGCCAAGAATACTAGTTCGAATTAAAGTACAATTCATTAAAGACTAAATCTCTGAATAAACGTCCTTTAGTTCGCCATATCTTCTTGCTTTGACTTTCTCCTCAAACTTTGGGCAAGGCCTTCCTTATGCTTCTGGGCTCCAAAAATTATGCGAGTGGTCTCTAAAAATTAGGCTTGAAATCCTCTATCAGTCGAACTCCGCTTCGCATTTTCCATCTCTTCTTCTTCATTGTCGCCACCTCTGTCACGGCATATGTCACGACAGCAAGTTATAAGGTAGTTTACTTCAACACTGTCTACACTTCTGTCACAGAAATTGTCACGACAATGATTTATAAGGCAGTTTTCTTCAACACTGCCGCCACTTCTGTCACGGCAGCTGTCACGACAGTGATGTATGAGGCAGTTTTCTTCACTCCTGCTCTGCAGTTATCTTTTGTTCTTTTGTTGTCCTGGATTCTGGCACGATAGTTATCCTCTGCTGCCCTAGATTCTGCCACAATAGTTATCTTATGTTCCTCTGCTGCCCTGGATTCTGCCGCGGCAGTTATCTTATGTTCCTCTGCTGCCTTGGATTCTGCCCGACAGTTACCTGCAAGAATTGACCGAAATCAGCAGCTTATGTGCAAAATTATCCATATGTGTTGTTTATGCAAATTCTATCCTAAAATGCAACTAAACATGCCTGAGTGCTTCAATAATATGGATAAATATGGGTTAAAATATAGAACTTTTATTCACTCAACACACCCCCAAACTCAAATTATTGCTTGTCCTCAAGCAAATGCAATCTAACTAAGATTTTTTTTTGTTTTGGCTTAACTCAATGAACAACCATTACCTACATCATCTTCACCATAAAGATCAATACCTCTTCGAATGTTTATGGATTTATCCGGAGCAATACTATAATTCTTGTGTGAGTGTGTGCGGGTTTTGTGAACAAATATGAGCTTAGACTTCTTAGCAACCAGAATAGTTACTTAACTTACTTGTGTTTTACTTCAAAAATAATTTTTAACTAGATCAAATTTCGGGCACCTCTAGTTTTCTTCTAATTTTTCTATTTTTACTAGAGTCGGTTTTGGGCACCTCTAGTTTAATTTCCTAGAGCCAGTGTTAGGCACCTCTAGGAGTACTTCTAGTTTTTTTTTGCCTAGAGCCAATGTTAGGCACCTCTAGGAGTAGGACTGAATCTAAGTTTTCTTTCTAACTCAAGTGGCTAAGCTTCCTATTCTAAGTTTGCTAACAGAGTCTTAACAGCATATAAGTCACAAAAGTGTTTTAAGAGTTCAGAACTATAGTAAGGCTCTAAATATTTCCTAAAACACTCTAAAGATACTGTCACGACAGAGAATGCCGCGACAGGTAAGAGAGGTTCAAAAATTTAAGCCAAAAGTTTTTTTGACACAAAAATAAATAGTTATAAATACAAAATATAATTAGTCTATTAATAATAAGAGGACCGCCTATCCCCAAACTCGAGGGTTTCATTGTCCTCAATGCATGACAGACAAAAACAGAAAGATAAAAAAAATCACAAAATAAAAAATAGAAAATAGAAACACAGAAGACAGAAGGAGCAAGAAACTTAAGTTGAAGTGCCGACATTGTTGTCGTCACTGTCGCGATAGATGCAGCTGGTGATACTAGGGCGGAAGGATGGGCAGGTGATGTTGGGCAGCAGGTGCAGGGCGGCAGCATCAGTACTGCCGGGTGGCGGGTGCCTAGGTTGCCGATCTTTCAAAGGATGCCTCCTCTGCTTCTAGGGCAGCGAAACTAGATATTGTCGCGGCAGAGAACACCATGTCTTGATGGCCTTGGGTTTTTAGGTTGATGTGAGTTCTTTATTGGAAAAGACAAGAAAAAAAAATAAAATAACAACTTAAGAGTTCAAGAGGGAATTAATCCTTGAAACTCTTATCCTAAAATAACGAAATTAAAAATTGAAACTAAATAAAATTTGAGGAGCGTCGTTTCCAATATTTCTTATGGTCCATCCGCACCCTCCATCGAGTTACAATTTTGCCCAAAAAGGGTTGGGCCAATGTGCTCGTGGCTACTCCTTTTTGTTTTATCATGGTGGAGATGACTATTTTTCTGGTTCCTTTGTAGTCCATAAAGTCCTCCCATCTTGGCATTGTTCCTGAACACGTGAACATATGTTTAGGAAAAATTATATCTATATCTAACCATGTACTTACCTCATTCTCGTCGAAGTTTGTTATGGTGGAGAGTAGCTTTTGATGTCGTGTCTGCTGCTGCGGCAGCCAATTATTTATACAGTCCTTTGTCAGGTTGCTTTGCAGGTCAAGGGGACATTGGAAAGTGCCATGTCTCCCTATATCAATTTCTATTGGCCACTCATAGGTCTCAATCAGTAGAGATCTTGATGATTCTAAATCCACCAGCGTTGGTTTCTCAAATACCTGCAATGGAATTGATGAGTTTTCAAAGAATTCAAAAGGTTCGTTTATTACCTGCTCATATTCCATTGGCGAGGCATTGTTATCGCGTAGCTCTTGCATGTGGTTGTGCGAGTGCCATGGCGAACGTGGATGTATGCAATCTTTTTTGGGCATAGCCGAGGCAGTGGGTTGAGGTTTTTCCTTAGCAGTGGTTGCTGCTTCAGCATCAGTCGCTTCTGAGGCGATAGTTTCCGCTTCGACTGGGGTTTCTGCCTCAGAAGTGGTTGTTGCCATGACATTTTTCTCAACTTCACTAGGTGTTGTTGCGGCGTTGTTCTGTTCATACTCCTCGATCATTACCAAGGCAAGTTGCTGCTCAGGATCATCATGTGTTGGGCAGTCTCTTTCACTGGCATCATTGTCATCTTGCCTCAGGATTTCAGGTTCATCCGTGGCAGGAATGAAGACCGGTGTTCTCAAGATTGCATCCACCTTGGTGATTCTTTTGTCCATAGAGGCCGACAATTCTTGAGTGGGTTCCATGAAGGCTTGCAGTGTGTCTTCTAAGGATTTTGACTGCTCTTGAGGATGATGACATTGTCAGGGCATGTCGGGTTCTGCAGCAAAATTGTTCTAGTACCAAAAATTTTGCGGGTTTTCATCATACCATAAAAAATTTGCTGATGCGGCAGCGGCATCTGTTGTTCATGTTGGTGTTGTGGCGGCATATCTTGTTTTTGCTGATTCCATCGTTGGTTGTCCATATATTCACCGTAAAAATGGGGACAACTTTCGAGTGCATGATTACCTTTATGGCAGTTGCAAGAACATTCCCACATCAACTCTCGAATGGTTTTTCCTAACATGTTGATGCCCTTGAACCTGTATTGCACCTCAGTTTTTTTTACAAAAGAAAAAAAATGAATAAAATAAGGCAAGAAAATAAATATAAGTGCAGAAAAAAATACGAAGTTGCGCGCCAATCCCCGGCAACAGCGCCAAAAACTTGATGCGTGTAAAAAGTCATATTAAATTGGAGCGCAAGTGTACACCTGTGTCAAATTATAGTATAAAAGATATCGTCTCCACATGGATAGGGACAACTTTAGAATTAATTTTCCTACACAAGGGAAAAAGATAAATTTAATAAAGAGTTGTGAAAATTCTTCAATATAAACTAAAATAGATAAAGGAATCAGATTGAGAAAGTAGGTTGGTATTGATTTTCTCAGTAGTGCAGGTGTTGCATTGTTCAAAGGTCTTATGTTGTGTCTGTCGTCGAGCCTGTCGCGGCAGCACCTGTCACGGCAGAGGTCTATTGATGTCGCAACAGCAAACAACAACTATGTACTTCAAGTTCAGCAAGAATCCCTGTTGTGACTTGTCTTATCCCTAGGTCCAAGTTCTGTCGGTGAACACGTCTTGGAGGATACCTCCCGACGTGAATCGAAGGATGAACACCGAAGTTTATGAATTCTTCTTTAGCTGCTTAACCTTGTACCTATCCCTAGGCCAAGATAGTTTAACCATAAACTGGAAAACTCGTATTTACTCCCTTCGTATACTTAACTCTCCTAATATTAAGTAAATAGATAACCTCACAATGCTCTCCCGAAACTCTTATGAGATGTTGAAACCAGAGTAAATAAACTTGAAGTTTTTTTGATTGAACATAAAATCCTAAGAAACAGTTTAACCCTTACAACTACTTTACAAGATCAACTTGTAGCCATGGGGAAGGTTTAGAACATGATGGAGAAGGGGAAAACTAGGGTTTGTGATGGAAGACGGCTAGGAACTCGATTATTCTATCTAGGTCGAATTACAAGCATATATATAGGCCTTGGGTACAAGTTTTTCTAATGGCCAAGAATACTAGTTCGAATTAAAGTACAATTCATTAAAGACTAAATCTCTGAATAAACGTCCTTTAGTTCGCCCTATCTTCTTGCTTTGACTTTCTCCTCAAACTTTGGGCAAGGCCTTCCTTCTGCTTCTGGGCTCCAAAAATTATGCGAGTGGTCTCTAAAAATTAGGCTTGAAATCCTCTATCAGTCGATCTACACTTCGCATTTTCCATCTCTTCTTCTTCACTGTCGCCACCTATGTCACGGCATATGTCACGACAACATGTTATAAGGCAGTTTACTTCAACACTGTCTACACTTCTGTCACGGAAATTGTCACGACAATGATTTATAAGGCAGTTTTCTTCAACACTATCGCCACTTCTGTCATGGCAACTGTCACGACAGTGATGTATGAGGCAGTTTTCTTCAATCCTGCTCTGCAATTATCTTCTGCTCTTTTGCTGCCCTGGATTCTACCACGTCAGTTATCCTCTGCTTCCCTGGATTCTACCACAACAGTTATCTTATGTTCCTCTGCTGCCCTGGATTCTGCCGAGACAGTTATCTTCTGTTCCTCTACTGCCTTGAATTCTGCCACGACAGTTACCTGCAAGAATTGACCGAAATCAGCAGCTTCTATGCAAAATTATCCATCTGTGATGTTTATGCAAATTCTATCCTAAAATGCAACTAAACATGCCTGAGTGCTTCAATAATATGGATAAATGAGGGTTAAAATGTAGAACATTTATTCACTCAACATCTACCAAAAGCCATGTCAATCCTCAACAATACATGGTATCAACAATTAAAACATGCTAGCAACATAAACAAGGCCCAACATAGGAGTTTGAACACCAACTCCCTGACATAAAAGCCTAGTATTCCCATTGTCTAAGCATTATTACAACCATGAAACCATACTTTGAGCTTAGTAAGAACTCATTCGTTGCCTACTTGCCTCCCGGAACCTCTAACGATCTACGTTGTTGGAAAAAGAGAGAGCGTAAGCTTAAAAGCTTAGTGAGCGGAGCTCTATAACACAACTACAATGCAGTTTAAACATATATCTTAGTTTTGGAAAACAAAACCATTTAAGTAAGAGATGAAATAAACACAAGCATAGACGAAACATGGTTTGCACATGCACAACCATTTCCGGTGGGACTACACATCATCATTCACAACAACTAGCATTTTTCTGATGGGACTACACATTACCGTACTCATCTACTAGTCACTACCAGTGGGGCTACACATCACAGTATACAATGACTAACCATCAAGTGAGGCTTGACATCAACAACGACTATACAACAAGATTAAAACAGAGAGTAAAGGCAATCCACATATCACACAACAATGCAATTATCCGCATACACTGACACTTGACAAAACAAGAATTAAGCAAACTTACACTTGGGTTTAGGTTAGCCCTTAAGGCTCCATCCAAACCCCAAGAATCCCATTTGAGTCATATTTAAAACTTCAAAACAGTTTCCACTCACTGATAGAGCCCAACCAAAAGCTAAAACATTGATCTCAAGCCCCCATATCACCCGGTATCGCGTCCAAAGGACCCAAACTCGTTTCCCCTGTTTCTAATCAACCAAAAACAAAGTATTACTCCCCTACTCTTCCATAAATTCATTGAATAGCAATTTTCCATCAATCGACACATTTTCTCAATCAAAACAAAGCCAAAATCCATCAAAATATCATCAAATCCGTTCTTAAGCATAGCCCAGCAATAACCCATCAAATTAAATATCCAAAACACACCAAAATCATCTAAAAACACCCATCCTAGGTTCGTATACCTCCAGCCCTCGTTTTACCATAAAACTAAGCCAAAACACCACTTTTTCACCTTCAAAAATTACCCACTGTCCTAGTTTTGGGTTTTATGGATTTAAGCTACTTATTAACATTATTTAGCAACCAAAATTAGTTCAAAAACATCCCACCAAGAACCCATTAAAAACCCATACGAAAATTTCACAACCCCATCTCTTTTCCATCAACACTTTAGAACCCAAAGTGAAAAATCAATACTTTGCTAGGTTTTCAAAAAGGTAAGAGTAAATAAATAAAAGCCAAGGTAAAAGTGATGACTACCTTTGAAAATTTTCTATGGAAAAACCTTTGAGCCAAAGGAGAGGCGGTGGAGAGCTTCTAGGAGAAAGTTTAGCTTTTAGCTTTTCTTTTTTGGAAATGAAGATGACTCTTCAAACTAAAAATCCCCTTTTCAAATTCATTAATGTTGTTATTGTAAATAATGACATTTTTTTATAAAATCAACATTTAAATATAAATTTAACCTGAAACTAGTCCTAGATCGAAATCGATAACTCCCGGGCCCTAGACCGGGGCGTTACAACTCTCCCCCACTTAAGGAATTTCATCCTCGAAATTACCTGACGGAAAGAGATACGAAAATTGTTTCTCCATGTCTTCATTCCTCCCCCAAGTAGCCTCTTCCACACCTCGGTGTCTCCACAAAACCTTGACTAACTCGATAGATCTCCCACGCAACACTTTCCTATTCGCAGCAAGAATTTCAACCGGGTTTTCATCATACGACAGGTCTGGGTTCAACTCGATCTCTTCCACTGGCATTACTTGAGACGGATCCATTCTATACTTTCAGAGCATCGAAACATGGAACACATCATGAATCTTCTCTAACTCTGTCGGCAGTCTCAATCTATAAGCAACGGGACCGATCCTCTCAACTACCTCGTAAGGACCAGTGAATCTTGGACTCAACTTACCTTTCCTACTAAACCTCATCACCTTCTTCCAAGGTGAGACTTTCAAAAACATTTTTTCACCCACGACATACTCTATCTCTTTTCTCTTCAAATCGGCATACGATTTCTGTCTGTCTGAAGCTGCCTTCAAGTGATCACAGATTAGTTTTACCTTCTCGGTAGTGCCGTTAAGCAAGTCTGGCATCAGTACAAGCTTATGTCCGGCCTCGGCCCAACAAATAGGTGTTCTACACCTCCTACCATACAGAGCCTCATACGGAGCCATCTGAATACTAGCCTGATAACTGTTGTTGTATGCAAACTCTACTAACGGTAGGTGTTTCTCCCAAGAACCCTGAAAGTCGATGATACAACACCTCAACATGTCCTCAAATACTTGAATAACTCTCTGACTGACCATCTGACTGCGGGTGATACGAAGTGCTGAAGTTCAACCAAGTACCCAAGGCACGATGTAAACACTACCAAAATCTGGTTGTAAACCTCGGATCTCGGTCTTATACAATCAACTTCGGTACCCCATGCAACCTCACTATCTCAGTGATGTACAGATCGGCCAACTTATCTAAGGTGTAGGTAGTATGAACATGTATGAAATTGGCACACTTAGTGAATCTATCGACTATCACCCACACTGAATTCTTCTTCGAAGGAGTCAACGGTAAACGCGACACAAAGTCCAAGGTAATACATTCCCACTTCCATTCCAGGATCTTCAACGGTTGTAACAAACCTGAAGGGAACTGATGCTCAGCTTTAACTCGTTGACATACCATACACTTACTCGCAAACTCGACCACATCTCTCTTCAACCCAATCCAGTAGTACTCTTATTTTAACCCACGGTACATCTTCGTACTACCTGGATGCATAGCAAAAGGACTGTTATGTGCTTCATTTAAGATAGTACGCCTTAACTCGGCATCTTTTGGGACTACTATCCTATCCTTGAAACATAGGATCTCGTTCTCACCAAAACAAAAATATGTGGGTTTACCCTCGGCTATATGTTGCACGTGAGGTGCCAATGACACGTCTTGCAACTATTTCTCTCGAATCAACTGAACCAACGAAGGTTTAACCTGTAGCTCAGCTATCAAACCGCCATCTCGTGGCACACTCAATCTCGCAAACATAGCTCGCAACTCAACTACCACTTTCCTACTCAAAGCATCGACCATTATGTTTGCCTTACCCGGATGGTACTCTATCGTAAGGTCATAATCCTTAAGAATCTCTAACCACCTACGTTGTCTAAGGTTCAACTCTCTTTGAGTCATCAAGTATTTCAAACTCTTGTGGTCGGTACAAACAGTGCACTTCTCACTATAAAGATGGTGTCTCCAAATCTTCAAAGAAAATACTACTGCGACTAACTCTATATTATGAGTGGGGTAGTTCTTCTCGTGAACCTTCAACTGTCTCGAAGCATAAGCTACAACCTTACCCTCTTGCATAAGCACACAACCTAAACCTACATACGATGCATCACTATAACTCACAAACTCTTTCCCCGGTTCAGGCTGAATCAAAATAGGAGCTTCGATCAAAGTTTTCTTCAACTTCTCAAACGCTTGTTGTCTTGCATCTGACCACTCATACGAAACATTCTTCTGAAGAAATTTAGTCAAGGGTGCCACAATCTTCGAAAATCCTTCGACAAATCTTCGATAGTACCTCGCGAAGCCTAGGAAACTACGGATTTCTGTCATTGGCTTCGGTTGTTTCCAAATCATTATGCCTTATATCTTCTTGGGGTCCACACTAATTCCATTGGCTGAGATCACATGACCTAGGAAGACTACCTCCCTAATCCAAAACTCGCATTTACTTAACTTGGCATACAACTGATTTTCAAGCAAAGTTTGAAGCACTAGCCGCAAGTGCTCATTATGCTCTTCCTCGGTCCTAGAGTGCACTAAGATATCATCTATGAGCACTACCACAAACCTATCAAAAAAACTCGTGGAACACTCGGTTCATCATATCCATAAATGCAGCTAGAGCATTAGTCAACCCGAAAGGCATTACCAAGAACTCATAGTGCCCATAATGTGTACTGAAGGTTGTCTTCGGTATGTCCACATCTTTCACCTTCAATTGATAGTAACTGGATCGCAAATCAATCTTCGAAAATACAGAAGCACCTCTCAACTGATCAAGCAAGTCATCTATCTGCGGCAAAGGGTATTTGTTTTTCACTGTTACCTTGTTCAACCGCCTATAGTCTATACACATCCTCATACTGACGTCCTTCTTCTTCACAAACAAGACCGGAGCACCCCACGGAGAAATACTAGGCCTAATGAAACCTCTATCTGATAGTTTCTGAAGCTGCGTCTTCAACTCTTTCGATGCCATTCTATACAGAGCAATAGACACGGGTGCAGAATCGGAACACATCTCAATAGGAAACTCAATTACCCTATCTGGAGGCAAACCCGGTAACTCTTCCGAAAAAACACTTGGAAAATCACAAATTGTTATGATGTCTTGCGATCTAACCTCACTCATATTTGGATTCATTGCATAGGCCAAATACGCCTGACAACCCGAATCTATCAATCTCTAAGCTTCTAAAGTAGAAACAACATTGGACAAGAACTTAATGTTCTCGCTCACTACTACAACTTCAAAATCATTTGTAAGCCTCAAGGAGACTCTCTTGGTCTCAAAGTCCACCCTAGCTCTATGCCCTACGAGCCAATCCATGCCCAAAATCACATCAAAACCATAGAACAACAATTACATCATGTCAACCGGAAACACATAGCTTTTAATCATCAAAGGACACCTCCTACATCTTCCTAACTACCATGGTCTCACCGAAAGAACTAGTAACATTCACACCTACTTCTAACCATTCATACAGTAAACCTAAAGACCTTGCATGTCCACCCAAAATTTACGAATGTGTCGAACCCGAATATATCAAAGAAAGCAAAGTCAAAGACTGTAACAAGAAATTACCTACGATGACATCTGTGTCATTCCCAGCCTCTCGTTGTGCATACACCCTAGTCGTTCCTCTACCCTCGGACAGAACTGCTACCACATGAGCTAAGTTCCTCTGACCATCGTTCCTCGGCTGAAAATTACCTCGACCGCGCCCACGGCCTCTTTGATGCTCAAACCCCCTAGCTGGAGCCGGTTACACCTCAAATGATCTCGGGAACCACAGTTCCAACATACTCCAAAGGTACCATACACACGCCCTGATGGCGTCTGCCGCATCTAGTGCACTCAAGAGTGTGAACAACAGCCCTTGGCCCTGATGGCCCCGTCCATGGTTACCACCCCTATGTCTCAAATCAGGCTGATACCTCTTATCTTTATGCCTCTTGGCATGATCTCTGTCCCAATTTGCATATCTCTTCCCAAAATCAGACCCACTAGCACGAGTACTCAAGCCCAAGTTCTGCTCAATATCTTTGGCCCTAGAGACCAAAACATCAAACTCGGTGTAGTCAGAAGCAAGCATATAAGTTTTCACATCCATAGTCAAACCACAACAGAAACACTCACAATGTTCCCTCTCACTAGGAACCAACTCGGGAGCATATTGGCTCAACCTCACAAACTGAACCTCATACTCTGACACCGTCTTACTACCCTGAACCAAGGCCATAAATTCTCTCTTCTTTTCATCCTGATATCAGACTCCAAGATACTTCTTCTTAAAGGATGTTCGGAAGAATTCCCAAGTGACATCCGCTTCTGCCATGCCCTAAGTAATGGTAGTCCACCAAGCATATGCATCTCTCTAAAGCAAGGAGACAACACAACCCAACTTACGAGTGTCTGAACACTTTATCTGGCCTAAGATTCGTGTAGTGCTCTCGAGCCAAGCCTCTGAACCCTCGGGAGTCAAACCACGGAACTCAACCCCACCCAAACTACAAAGTCTCTCAAGGGGTAAACTAGTCCCCGCACCCTGAGGTGGTGTTGCAGCATGCATACCGGCTAAAGCTATCTAAAAAGCCCTGGCTATAGTCTGAATCAAATGAGTCATGTTCGCACCTGCCGGACCCTAACACGCCTGAACTCCATTACCCCCCCAACATTTGTACCGGCCTAAGGTCCATTACCATCACCTCCAGCATTTGCAATGGCCTGAGGCACATTACCTTCGCCACCCACCACATTACCATTGGGAGTAGGAGGAATAAGAGGCACATCCCTGGGTGCCTAGTCACCCGCTCTAGGTTGTCCTCTCGGTCTTACCATAACGAAGATAAAATCTAAGACAACAAACACATCACACACAAGAAAACATGAGGTTAGCAAGGGCAAGGATCCAAGTTCTCAAGCTCTTTAAACCCAAAACCATTTTCCAACAACGACACCTAGCAATGGGAACACTCGACTAAACTTCAACCAACAACAAGGACAATAAAAAATGCTTTCTTACACCGTGCAATAGCAACCAAACCAAACAAACCAACTTACCTGACTTACCTTCCCAGGAGACCTCGTAATCGAGGCTTTGATACCACAAAATGTAACCTCCTCGTCCTGGCCTAGCCAATAGACCAAGCCAAACGGGTTACACGGGGAAAACCGAAGCAAAACCCGTTAAGGCCTCACTACGATTAGCAACCCTAATTTTTTTTCTATTTATTTATCTTGTCTAAATATCACTTTTAATCCTATATGTGAAGGCAACAACGGAAAAAGCGAAAGCAGACTACGAACCAAATCAGAGGGCATATGAATATTTAAACTTACCAAGTAGCTTATTAGTTCGATTGCATGCTCACGAGGCAAAACCATCACAAATGGGCACATATAACTCATTTAGGATGCATACGTGCATTAGGGACCAAAACGCGACAATTGGAAACCCTTGAAGATGTCATTTAACCATTTTAATTGCTTGCATTTCGAAACAGGGCTGCCCATTCCGAAACGCATGCTTCATTCAATAAGTAACTCAAGGTCGTTCCGGAACGGTCCCACCTTGTTCCGAAACGGGAATCTCCAGTGGCCAAACGTATCGGAACAGCCCTACATGGTTCCAAAACAGGAACATCTAGTGGCAAATCGTACCGAAACGGTGCCACCCCTGTTTTGATACGGGTACCCCTAGAGCTCGACCGTTCTGAAACCACATCAAGCATTTCGAAACGCATGGGCATAGTTTTGCCCGAAAACATATTTTGACATCTCCAAACGTCCCCAAATATGCTCCGAAACATCACAAACCACATGGCATCTCAATATACAATCAATCTAGAGGCAAAACACCCTAAACACGAGCTCAAATATGCATACACGCAATAAAATGGATCTCAAGCTCAAGCTCACAAGAACACTTAGCTTCAAAAACACCAACATGCCAAAATGCAAAGTAATCTACCAAAAGCCATGCCAATCCTCAATAATACATGGTATCAAGAATTAAAACATGCTAGCAACATAAACAAGGCCCAACATAGGAGTTTGAACACCAACTCCCTAACATAAAAGCCTAGTATTCTCATTGTCTAAGCTTTATTACAACCATAAAACCATACTTTGAGCTTAGCAAGAACTCCTCCCTTGCCTACTTGCCTCCCGGAACCTCTAACGATCTGCATTGTTGGAAAAAGAGAGAGCGTAAGCTTAAAAGCTTAGTGAGCGAAGCTCTAAAACACAACAACAATGCAGTTTAAACATATAACTTAGTATTGGAAAACAAAACCATTTAAGTAAGAGATGAAATAAACGCAAGTATAGACGAAACATGGTTTGCAATTGCACAACCATTCCCGGTGGGACTACACATCACCGTTCACAACAACTAGCATTTTTCCGATGGGACTACACATCACCGTACTCATCTACTAGTCACTACCGGTGGGACTACACATCACCGTATACAATGACTAACCAACACGTGAGGCTTGACATCAAGAACGACTATGCAACAACATTAAAACGTGGAGTAAAGGCAATCCATATATCACACAACAATGCAATTATCCGCACACACTAACACTTGACAAAACAAGGAATTAAGCAAACTTACACTTGGGTTTAGGTTAGCCCTTAAGGCTCCAGCCAAACCCCCAAGAATCCCCTTTGAGTCATATTTAAAACTTCAAAACAGTTTCCACTCACCGATAGAGCCCAACCGAATGCCAAAACACCGATCTCAAGTCGAAACACCGATCTTAAGCCCCTGTATCACCCGGTATCGCGTCCAAAGGACCCAAACTCGTTTCCCCCGTTTCTAATCAACCAAAAACAAAGTATTACTCCCTACTCTTCCATAAATTCACTGAATAGCAACATTCTATCAATCGACACATTTACCCAGTCAAAACAAAGTCGAAATCCATCAAAATATCATCAAATCCGTTCTTAGGCATAGCCCAGCAATAACCCATCAAATTAAACATCTGAAACACACCAAAATCATCTAAAAACACTCATCCTAGGTCTGTATACCTCTAGCCCTCGTTTTACCATAAAACTAAGCCAAAAACACCACTTTTTCACCTTCAAAAATCACCCACTGCCCTAGTTTCGGGTTTTATGGATTTAAGCTACTTATTAACATTATTTATCAACCAAATCTAGTTCAAAAACATCCCACCAAGCACCCATTAAAAACTCATACGAAAATTTCACAACTCCATCACTTTTCCATCAAAACTTTGGAACCCAAAGTGAAAAACTAATACTTTGCTAGGTTTTCGAAAAGGTAAGATTCGATAAATAAAAGCCAAGGTAAAAGTGATGATTACCTTTGAAAATCTTCTATAGAAAAACCTTTGAGCCAAAGGAGAGGTGGTGGAATGCTTTGAGGAGAAAGTTTAGCTTTTAGGTTTTCTTTTTTTGAAATGTAGATGACTGTTGCGTGTAAAATAGTCTATCGCAATTGTAGTGCAAGTGTACACGACGCAAGTAGTAAAGTGATACTAAGTATCGGATATTGTCTCCACAGGGATTGGGCTAATGACTTCACCTTGATTTACTGCACGAAGTAAAGGAAATAGTTTAGAAGATTGTCACGAGAATAATAAAATAAAAACGTAAATAAAAAGATTGAGATATCAAGATAGAGAGAATGGGCTGGTATTGAATTGCTCGGTAGTGCAGGTATTGAATTGCTTAGGATCTCCAGTTCTGTCATCGCTCCCGTCGCCGACAGCACCTGTCGCGACGTCTGTCCGTTGGCTGTCGCGGCAGCAGTCACGCCAACTCCGTACTTCAAGTTTGGCAAGAATCCCAGATCTGCCTTGCCCTATCCCTAGGCACAAGTCTGTCGATGAACACGTCTTTGATGATACCTCCCGGCGTGAATCGAAGGATGAACACCGATGTGTATGAATTCTTCTTTAGCCACTTAACCTCGCCCTATCCCTAGGCACGAGATAGTTCAACTATAAACTAGAGAACGCGCTCTTATCTCTTTCGTATACTTAACTCTCCCGATGCTAAGTAAATGGATAACCTCACAATGCTCTCCCGATGCTCTTGCAAGATATTAAAACCAAGATAAAAGAACTCGAAGTTTATTTTATTGAACTTGAAAAATCCTAAAACAAAGCAACCCTTACAACTACTTTATAAAACAACCCGTGGCCCTAGGGGGAATTTAGAACATGTCGGTGACGGGTGGACGGCATGGGGTTTAGGTTTCGGTTATGGGGAAATCGGTTCTGCCTCCTAGGTTAAATCTATGCCCTTATATAAGCTTTGGGCTCAAGTCATCTAAGGTAACAAGGATTACAACTTTAATTAAAAGTAAGATTCTAATAAAGACTAAATCTCTAAAGTCTCCTACTTTCCAGCCGCATCCTTGCTTTTAGGGATTTCTTCTCTTTGAGCTTTGGCTTGACATATCTTTTGATCCGGGGCTTGGAAAATTATATGGCTTTCACACGACAGACGAGCAGATTTTTCTCTATCTATCGAGGTCCACTTTGCTTTTCCTCTTCATAAGTCTGCTGTCACGGCAGGTCCATGACAGGTTCGTCTTCTTCGGCTGCTTGCCCATTTCAGCTTTCCTGCTTCTCTGCCCTGCGCCTGCCTTCAACATCTACTATGGCAGATACCTGCAAAAATAGCCATCTTTTAGTAGAATCCGTACTTTTAATCCTTTTGTGATGTTTTACTAAAAACTAACCTAAATGCAATGCAATGATGCTTGAATGCAGCAGAAATATGGGTTAAAAAGGGTGTAAATAATAGAACTTTTACACACTCAACACACCCCCAAACTCAAGTTTTTGCTTGCCCTCAAGCAATGAAGAAAGAAAAATGAAATTTTTTTGTGTTGGCCTTCAAACAGTGAACTGTCCCTTACCTGTCGCTCATTCTCTATGGCGGTAGCAACCTGTTGGAAAAGTTAGGATCTGTCCGGAATCTCCCTATAGATCTCGTGCAGTGTGTGCATGCTTGTGAACAGTTATAGGCTAAGACTCTCTTAGTTTCACTAGAATATTCAACTTCTTAACTCGAATTTTTATGCCAAAGTTTATTTTCTTGAAGACACATTTTCATGCTTCATTTTCTTCTATTTTCAAGCTAAGTTTTTACTAGAGCCGGTTTCGGGCACCTCTAGGTTTTTAAATTTATTTTGCTAAACTTCTTTCCTAGAGCCAGTGTTAGGCACCTCTAGGGGCTATTCAAGTTCTAAGCATCCTATTCTAGTTTGGCTAAAAGAAATCTAAGCAATATAACATTCACAAAAGTGTTTAAGTTTTCAGAACTATAGAAAGGCTCTAAACTTTTCCTTAACCTGTCCTAAAGATGCTGCCACAACAGAGCCGTCATGACAGGTAAGTTAACTTCACAGTTTTAAGCCAACAGTTTAAATTTTCTGATTTTTTTTACGATAAAATAAATAAATAAATAAATAACACAACAATTAATAAAAAGAATTAAGACTCCATTAATGATGGAGGGTTGCCACCCCCAAACTCAAGGGTTGCATTGCCCTCAATGCAAAATGACATGAAAAATAAAGAAAAACAAGATAAATAAAAGTACATCACAAAAGATAAGGCAGGCGGCAGTAAAGGAAAAATAAAAACTTAAATTTTCACTCGCTGTCCTCGCTGCTGCTGCTGACGCGGATCTGATGGCGGCGTCTGCGCTGTGGAGGGGGCTGGGCAGGTGCCGGAGCAGGTTGATCAGCTGGTTCATCGGCCGGTGGAGGGGCAAGTTCATTGGCAGGTTGAGGGGCAGGTTGCTCCACTAGCCGGACGTCGGAACTGCTACCGCTGTCCCATGAGCTGCTGGTGGAGGTGGCTTTGGGCAGCCTTTTCTTGTGCGCCGCGTGCTTAATTCGCTTAACCCTCGTAAAGTCGCTCTCCAAATTCCTCCGGATAAGAGGGCTGTCATCAGTGGCAGGTCTCTTGGTTCCTCGAGGGGAGGTGTCTGCCGTTGGGCTGCCTTCTGCCGTTGGGGCAGGGGTTGGTGTGGAAGTGGCAGAATGTGCATGGGGAGAGACAGGTGGTGTGGGAGTAGGGGAGGGGATATGGAAATAATGGTTGGGGAAGGTGGGGAAGATGACATCCGAATAATGTAAAGTATTATTAATAAAATTTACCGTTGCATTGGTGAAATCGCGGATGAAAGTCATCAAACCCATTTGCCGCTCCTCTACCCGTAAAATTTGCAGCAAGAATGTGGGCAGACTGATCTGTCGGAGCAGTGTCGGCGGCAGGCTCTGTGGCACGTTCCTCGTCGGAGTCTGTAGGAGGTGCATTTGGATCGAAGGCGTTGATAGGTGATGTGACGATGACCTCCATGAGGCTGGAGATGTTGTTGTCAGTCCAGCCACTGCTCGTCTTGATTTTGTCGGAGGGTTCCTCTGGTACGGCAGCACAGCGGCAAAGGGCGGTGATGGTGAACGGCAGGCAGAGTCGTGAGTCTGAGCGGAAGGCACAATCGAGGATGCTGTCCCTCATGTATCTGCCCACATTTATGGGCCTGTCGTGCATAATGGAGTGGATAAGGGTCAGCCGCTGTCGGTTGACTGTCGTATGGTGGGACGAGGGCAGGATACACTTTTTTATGAAAGCGTTCCACAATTTTGCTTCGGGGAGGAGCTGCCCCCTATTGACGGAGTGGGGGTTTTTCTTGCTGGTTGTCCATGTCGTACCAGCTTATGTCAGCTCCACCATGACAGCATCATGGGCAGCAGCGTCGAGGGTGTCCACAAATTGTTGGTGAGCATCATCATTGGGGCCAAAGAAAAGGCCGAACATGTGGTTGATGCTGTTGGCGGTGAAGGGTACTTCCACTCCTCGGACGGTGACAGATGTCGCCGTTTTACTGTCTATGGCCTCGTAAAATTCTCGGACCAAAGTATCATTGAGTTCTGCCGGTTGCTCGGCAAAGTCCTCCCATAGCTGTGCAGTTATGGCCTTCACAATGAACGGCCGGAGTCCCATATGGGGAGCATCTCTGTTGTAAATGAAGCCACGCTCCTCCCATAGTTCCTTGTTGGCGGATGGTGATGCTGCTGCTGAAGAAGAAGCGGCAGCAGTGTTACGACGGGTTTGTCTCGACGACATTTTGGTTGCAAGGGCTGTGAAAGAGAGAAAACAAATAAAACTAGAGGAGAAAAACAAGAGAGAAAAATCAGAAGTGATGAAAAATGAAAATGGGAAGGGGTTTATATAGCGGTCGAGTAGCTGCCCATTTAATGCCGCAACGGCAGGCGTGAATAACGGGGCGGCAGATTGGATGTTGCGTGTCTGACGCGTCTGACACGCATTTATGTTGCTGTTACGCGTCTGCCGCACGCTTCTTCGTCTGCCGTGTCAGTCTGTTGACAGCCTGTCATATCCGTCCGCGGCGGCAGCCGAAACGACAGGTTTCCATAAATGGGCTTTATTGGGCTGATGGATGAACGGTGGGCTTGGGTGACTTCTCCTTTTCTTCTTGACTCCTTTATTTCCTAAAAACTGAAATTAGAAAAACAAAACATTATTCGAATAAAATAAACCTAATTTCCTAATAATAATAAATAAATACATAAAATAAATAAAAATAAAAATTAGGTTAAATTAAGGATGCCTTGTGGGGCATCGCCTAAAGTAACCACTTCCTGTATTCCTGGGGCTTCAGTCCCCTGATAATGCTTGAGGCGTTGTCCATTGACTTTGAATTGGTGCCCGTCCTTTAATGATTGAATTGTAATGGCACCATGGGGAAAAACTTGAACCACTTGGAACGGGACAGACCATCTAGATTTGAGCTTCCCTGGAAAGAGTTTCAACCTAGAATTAAACAACAACACAAGCTGCCCTGGGCAGAACTGTCGTGGCAGCAACTTCTTGTCATGCCACTTCTTAGTCTTTTCCTTGTAAATCCTTGCATTGTCGTAGGCCATTGTCCGTATTTCATCGATCTCATTCAAATCTAACAACCTTTTCTAGCCTGCCTTGTCCAAGTCCATGTTTACTGCCTTGATTGCCCAATATGCTTTGTGCTCGATCTCGACAGGCAAGTGACAGGTTTTCCCATAAATCAGTCGAAATGGAGACATCCCCAATGGAGTCTTGAAAGGTGTCCTGTATGCCCATAATGCATCATTTAGAAGTAAAGACCAGTCTTTCCTAGTTGGTTTAACCATCTTCTCAAGAATGTTCTTCACTTCCCTATTGGAAATCTCAGTCTGTCCATTGGTCTGTGGATGGTATGTTGTCGCGATCCTGTGCTTGACACCATATTTTTTAAGGCGGCAGCAATTACCCTGTTATCGAAATGTCTCCCTTCATCACTGATAATCGCTCTAGGGATGCCAAATCTAGAAAAGATGTTTTTATGCAAAAACTTTTGGACCGTTTTGGCATCATTCTTTTGAGTTGCGATTGCTTCTACCCACTTGGAGACATAGTCCACCGCTAGAAGGATGTACAAATTCCCACATGAAGACGGGAATGGTCCCATAAAATCAATCCCCCAAACGTCAAAGATCTCGACTTCTAAGATATTCTGCAGTAGCATCTCGTTTCTCCTCGAGATGTTACCTGTCCGCTGGCACCTGTCACAGTTTTTGTAAAATTCCTGTGCATCTTTATAAAGTGTCGGCCAGTAGAACCCTGACTGCAGCACCTTGGCAGCAGTCTTATTGCCTCCTAAGTGTCCTCCATATTGTGAAGCATGACAGTGATGGAGAATGTCTTCTTGTTCTTCTTGTGGTACACACCTCCTTATAACCTGATCTGCGCACATTTTGAAAAGAAGAGGTTCGTCCCAATAATAATGTTTAACATCATTTTGAAACCTCTTCCTGGCTTGATAAGTAAGTTCAGAAGGTAGTATTCCGCTAACAATAAAATTAACGAAATCAGCATACCAGGGAAGGTTAGAAGACTTACTTGCCGCCATGGCTGTCGCGACAGCTATTGCGGCAGCAAAGAGCTGCTCATCTGGGAAGGTCTCCAGTATGTGTGTCTCATCTAAAGGTAGACTCTGTCCCGTCTCCAACCTCGACAAGTGATCTGCCACCTGATTTTCTGTCCCCTTTTTGTCTTTGATCTCAAGGTCGAACTCTTGTAATAGCAAGATCCATCGTATCAAACTAGGCTTTGCATCCTTCTTTTCAAACAAATACTTGAGGGCAGAATGGTCGGTGTGTATTATTACTTTCGTTCCAAGTATGTAAGAACGAAACTTGTCGATGGAGAATACCACAGCTAACAGCTCCTTTTCTGTGGTGGTGTAGTTCACTTGGGCGTCATTCAATGTTTTGTTGGTATAGTATATGACGTGAAACAGCCTGTCTCTACGCTGCCCAAGTGCTGCCCCGACAGCATAGTCACTAGCATCACACATAATCTCAAATGGCTATGTCCAGTCTGGTGGCTGTACTATGGGGGCTGTCACTAACTTTTCCTTCAGAACCTTGAATGCTTCAGTACATTCCTCATTAAAGTCAAAGGGACGGTTCTGCTCTAAGAGATGGCATAGGGGCTTGGTGATTTTCGAGAAATTGGCGATGAATCTTCGATAAAAACCCGCATGCCCTAAAAAACTCCTAATGCCCTTGATTGTGGTTGGCGTCGGCAGCTTTTCTATGACCTCTATTTTTTCCCTGTCGACTTCTATCCCACGGCAGCTAATTTTATGGCCTAGAACTATCCCTTCATCTACCATAAAATGACATTTTTCCCAATTAAGAACAAGATTAGCTTTTTCACATCTTTCAAGTACCTTTTGAAGGTTGCCGAGGTAGCTCTCAAAATTGTCTCCAAAGACGGAAAAATCATCCATGAAGATCTCAAGGAAGTCCTCTACCATGTCGGAGAATATAGCCATCATGCATCTTTGGAAGGTGGCAGGTGCGTTGCAGAGGCCGAACGGCATCCTCCTAAATGCGTATGTTCCGTAGGGGCATGTGAAAGTCATTTTCTCTTGATCCTCCGGTGCAATAGCAATTTGGTTATAACCTGAGTAACCATCAAGAAAACAATAGTAAGGCTTACCCGCTAATCTATCAAGCATTTGATCAATAAAGGGTAAAGGAAAGTGGTCCTTTCGGGTAGCTTTGTTAAGCTTCCGATAGTCCATACAAACCCTCCAACCGGTCACAGTCCTGGTTGGGATTAACTCGTTGTTTTCGTTGGTTATCACGGTCATGCCTCCTTTCTTAGGAACACATTGTACCGGGCTTACCCATTTGCTGTCGGAGATGGCGTAAATAATACCAGCATCTAACCATTTAATTATTTCTTTACGCACTACCTCCTTCATCGCAAGGTTTAACCGCCTTTGGGCATCAATAGTCGGCTTATGATCTTCCTCTAGGAGGATTTTATGCATGCATATTGCCGGACTAATGCCCTGAATGTCTGCTATCATCCATCCTATCGCCCTTTTATGCTGCCTCAACATGTCGATCAGTTGTCGTTCCTGTTCCTGGATGATGGTCTAACCAATTTACCTCCTCATGACCTTCAGTATCAGATGTATCGGATTCAGAGGAGTCACTGTCGTCGGTGCTGTCATCGTTGCTGTCATGACAGGCCTGTAGATGGCTGTCACAGCAGTGACCAAATTTTATATCACGGCAGCCCGACCTGATGCAGGGTTGATCAAAGGTCACCTCAATGATGGCCTTGCATTCCTCATCCACATCAGCATGTTTCATCGCTTGGAGAACATTCAGCTTAATTTCTTGATCGTTCACGCGCATGGTGAGTTCTCCTTTCTCCACATCAATCAATGATCTTCCCGTGGCTAAGAAGGGTCGCCCTAGGATGACTGGTGCGTTCTCATCTGCCTCACAATCTAAAATAAGAAAGTCAGCAGGAAAAATAAGCTTATCCACTCTTACCAAAATATCTTCAATTTTTCCCTCGGGGTGAACATAAGAGCGGTCGGCTAGCTGTAGGGTAACTGTCGTGGGCCGCGCCTTGCCAATACCTAGTTTCTGAAAAACAGATTTGGGCATTAGATTAACACTGGCACCAAGATCACAAAGTGCCTTACCCACAAATCTGTCGCCGATTACGCAAGGTATGATGAAGCTCCCCGGATCCTTCTTTTTCTGGGGTGGTTGCCTATGAAGAATACTTATGCAACCTTCCGTCATTCTTACCGATTCAAATTCCTCAAGTTTAGATTTTTTAGACATGACATCCTTGAGAAATTTAGCATAACCGGGCATCTCCCTAACAGCATCTAACAACGGAATGTTAATATGAACCTGTTTAAAAATATCATAATTTTTTTTAGTTGAGATTCATGCTTAGCTTGCTGTATCCGTTAAGGAAAAGGTGGTGGAGGACGATAATCAGCAATGCGTCCTTCCCACTGCATGCGAATCTGAGGACGATATTCATTTTTTTTCTCCTCTGTCGCTTCTGCTGTCGTGACAGGCTCATCGGCAGCAGTCTGTTTATCACCTGTCGGGGCAGCTTCCTCGGCAGGTTTATCCAAGGCAGGTTCCTTTTCTGTTTCAGCTTCTTTTTCCGGCCCTGGTAGCTTTTTCCCACTCCTAGTAGTAATCGCCTTACATTGCTCATGTGGGGGCGGTCTAGCATTTTCAGTATTGCTAGGGAAACCTCCATTCTGCCTCGGTTTAATATGCTGCGACACCTGACCCATTTGTGTCTCTAGAGATTTCAAGGTAGCTTCATGGTTTGTCAGTCTCATCTTAGTTTCATCCATAAAGGTTTCCGTCTTCTTGACAAACTGATTAATATTCTCCATATACGTGCCAGTCTGAGACATAAAGGTAGCCAGAGTCTGTTCCAATACACTACTCGTGGCAGGGGTGGCTGCTGTTGCTGCTGCGGCGGCAGGTGCTGCGGCAGGTTCTGCGGCGGCAGGTGCTGCGGCAGGTTCTGCGGCGGCAGTTGCTGTCGCGTCAACAATCTAGGACCCCCCTGATTCTGATTATATGCTTGCGGATTCAGAGCATTGTTAGGGTTACTCTAGGAAAATTTGGGATCTTTCCTCCAATTAGGGTTGTAGTTGTTGGAATTATAATTTGGTTTGAAATTTCCAACATATTTTCCCTCTTCTATATTTATCGGGCACTCTTCCCTACTATGATTTCCCTCACAAATAGCACAAACTTCCTCAACAGCAAATCCTCGTAATTCCTCTTCATTCAATAAGTGTTTCATTGCTTTAGTAAGGAATGCTACCTGGGATTTCATAGTGCTGTCGGCCTCATAGTCCTTGACAGCAAGTACCCGTTTACCCCCTCTTCTAGCTGTCGGAAACTGCTCCTCATTCTTGGCTAGATTTTTCAAAACTTGCAGTGCCTCGTCCGGATCTTTATCCAATAATAGTCCATTTGCTGCAGAATCAATCCGAATACGAGTTTGTAAGTTAGCAGCATTATAGAATTTAGTGACCTGATTCCAGACAGGGAATCCATGCATTGGGCAGTTCCGTAGAAGAGTAGTAAATCGGTCCCAGGCCTCGTGCATCGGCTCGTCGTCTTCCTGTTGAAAAGTAGCAATTTTGTTACGTAATCGCTCAGATAAATGCGAAGGATTAAAACGAGATAAAAATTCACGAGTTAGATCTGCCCAAGTCATAATGGAACCCGGTGTAAGTTTATTCCACCAAGTTTTAGCTTTGTCCCTTAATGAATGTGGGAATAACCGAAGCCTCAGTATCTCCGGACTAACTCCTGGTAGCCTAAACGAACCACAGATCTCCTGGAACGTTTTGAGATGCTCCCTAGCATCTTCTGTCGCAGAACCACTAAACTGCCCGGCGTTGTTGATCATACTAAACATGACAGGTTTAAGCTCGAAGTTGTCAACATCAATATCCGGCAGTGTGGTCTCCAGCTCTACATGATCGTTCAGCATGTAGTCACGACATGATCGTCGTCCATCTGCCCTCGGCGGGTCATCGACAGGCGGTACACAGTCACCAACAGGCTGGTTACGTGCCATCTGCTCTAGCTGTTCCTCGAGATATTCGTTTCTGTCTAAAATTCGGTGAAGCTGTTTCTTGAGATTGAAGGAACGTTCGATCTCCGGATCTAGTTTATACTCGGGATCTTCACCTCTTTTAGATCTGCGCATAAACAAGAAAACCTCGTGAAAAGCAAGAGTTGAAAACACAAAAGAAAAATTAAACAAAAATAAAAATTAAAACGCAAGGTGCAATAAAAGAAAGATGTAGTTATGTTGCCAATCCCCGGCAACGGCGCCAAAAACTTGTTGCGTGTAAAATAGTCTATCGCAATTGTAGTGCAAGTGTACACGGCGCAAGTAGTAAAGTGATACTAAGTATCGGATATCGTCTCCACAGGGATTGGGCTAATGACTTCACCTTGATTTACTGCACGAAGTAAAGGAAATAGTTTAGAAGATTGTCACGAGAATAATAAAATAAAAACGTAAATAAAAAGATTGAGATATCAAGATAGAGAGAATGGGCTGGTATTGAATTGCTCGGTAGTGCAGGTATTGAATTGCTTAGGATCTCCAGTTCTGTCGTCGCTCCCGTCGCCGACAGCACCTGTCGCGACGTCTGTCCGTTGGCTGTCGCGGCAGCAGTCACGCCAACTCCGTACTTCAAGTTTGGTAAGAATCCCAGATCTGCCTTGCCCTATCCCTAGGCACAAGTCTGTCGATGAACACGTCTTTGATGATACCTCCCGGCGTGAATCGAAAGATGAACACCGATGTGTATGAATTCTTCTTTAGCCACTTAACCTCGCCCTATCCCTAGGCACGAGATAGTTCAACTATAAACTAGAGAACGCGCTCTTATCTCTTTCGTATACTTAACTCTCCCGATGCTAAGTAAATGGATAACCTCACAATGCTCTCCCGATGCTCTTGCAAGATATTAAAACCAAGATAAAAGAACTCGAAGTTTATTTTATTGAACTTGAAAAATCCTAAAACAAAGCAACACTTACAACTACTTTACAAAACAACCCGTGGCCCTAGGGGGAATTTAGAACATGTCGGTGACGGGTGGACGGCAGGGGGGTTAGGTTTCGGTTATGGGGAAATCGGTTCTGCCTCCTAGGTTAAATCTATGCCCTTATATAAGCTTTGGGCTCAAGTCATCTAAGGTAACAAGGATTACAACTTTAATTAAAAGTAAGATTCTAATAAAGACTAAATCTCTAAAGTCTCCTACTTTCCAGCCGCATCCTTGCTTTTAGGGATTTCTTCTCTTTGAGCTTTGGCTTGACATATCTTTTGATCCGGGGCTTGGAAAATTATATGGCTTTCACACGACAGACGAGCAGATTTTTCTCTATCTATCGTGGTCCACTTTGCTTTTCCTCTTCATAAGTCTGCTGTCACCTTGCTGTCACGGCAGGTCCATGACAGGTTCATCTTCTTCGGCTGCTTGCCCATTTCAGCTTTCCTGCTTCTCTGCCCTGCGCCTGCCTTCAACATCTACTATGGCAGATACCTGCAAAAATAGCCATCTTTTAGTAGAATCCGTACTTTTAATCCTTTTGTGATGTTTTACTAAAAACTAACCTAAATGCAATGCAATGATGCTTGAATGCAGCAGAAATATGGGTTAAAAAGGGTGTAAATAATAGAACTTTTACACACTCAACAATGACTCTTCAATCTCAAAATCCCCTTTTCAAATTCATTAATGGCGTTATTGTAAATAATGGCATTTTTTATAAAATCAGCATTTTAATCTAAATTTAACCCAAAACTAATCCTAGATCGAAACCGATAACTCTCGGGCCCTAGACCATAGCGTTACAGAAGTTTTGACCGTTTCAAAATAGAGAGGTTTCGGCGGACAAAACCAAAATCAAAGGGCACCACCGTGTTCACCAGTGTCAGACAGCGGGACTGGAGCTCGTCGCTGATGTCTGACCACCAGAGCATGCCCTACGCGCCGCCTATGAGAGTGGTCATGCATCTACCTATGTGGGTACACCACGCTCTAGTGCATCGCGCCGCACTGGATCCTACTTGGCAAGGCGCACCTACACCTTGCTGCGACGAATCACTGCTCGTTGGTGCTTTGTAGCTACCTTACAATGTGTTGCACAAGATCGCTGGACCTTGACCAGCCTTTGACCAGCATTATCTGACCCTTGACTTTTTTGGGGAGACCCTAATTGGGGGTTTCTCAACGTTCTGAGCCCGTTGGCACAATTTATTTTTCCAAATTCGAACCCTATAACCTATTTTCACGCATTTGACCTTGTGGAGTAGTTAGTGAACGAGGTTAATTAACTTTTGTGGTATTCATATATTTATGAGGATTGTTCGGGCTTAAATACCGGATCAAGACGAGCGTTTGATGAGCTCGAGTAAGGATCTACCGATAATCGCTTGAGTTTAGTATACCTCGAACTCTGAAATACTTCAAGATCATCATAAGTGTAATTGCATTGCTTGGTAGTGTTTGCAAAATAGGTTGATGAAAATAAGAATATGTTGAGACCGTTATTACGAGACTTAGTAAATATTGAGATACCTAATGAGCTTGAGAATATTCGAGACTATTATGAGCTTTAAAGACCGTGTAGGGTCGCTTGAATATTTGTATAACTATCTAATTGGTTGGTTTTAAGTTGTGTTGCTCTAGAGCTTGAGATATGAATTGGCATTTTTGATGGAAATTATACTAAATGGACTGATAATTAGTAATATTTGAACGAATGATCATAAAGCCGAGAAGTAATATTAAATTTTTAAATGTGCTAGTAAAAAAACCCTAATGACTTCCATAAGCTTTAAGGATCGATTAAAGTATAGTAATACTGTAGTTCACCAATCTGGTTTGAGCTCGTGTTTAGGGTATTGGTACGAGCTTTGGCTATATCGATACGTTATTCGATTTCGTACCAGTACGGGTCGACCCGTACCAGTACTAGGAGAAATTGAATATTTCCAATAAGAAATTTTTGTATTGATACACGTGTGAGTACCTGTACCCGAGAGTACCGCACCGATACTCGTATTCGAGTACCGATACACTAAACAATCTACAAATGCAAGTTAAAGATGGAAATTGACGTGTATATTAATAATTGACTTATATCTTAATTAATGTGATAATGTGGGTTAATGGAGATGATAAATGAGATTAATTAAATACCTATAGATATTGTATTAACAATTTAGTAATGTAAAATAAATGGTGTGTTGGCGATTAGCAACAATAGGAAGATCTTTGGGATTACGTTGCTTGTATGTCGGGTAGGCATTTGATTGGTTGAGTCGATAAATAATGGGTTCTGGATACCCAAGGTTTGTACTGCAGTACTTGTTCCCTTCTTCACGTGCACTCGATGTCTAGGTGATCTCGAGTGGCACCCGCTACTCGATGGCTAGCTGCTTCTGAGTATGTGACATTCCCTACCTGATGTCTAGGTAATCTTAGGTAGATGACCCCGCTCATACTCGATCATTAGGTGTTTTTGAGTATGCGACATTCCCTACCTTATGTCTAGGTGATCCCGAGTAGATGACCCCGCTCATACTTAATGGCTAGGTGATTCCATGTATGTAGTGAGGGTGGGTACTCGATATCTTGGTGATCCCAAGTACATGTGTGACTAGCCTGATGTCTAGGTGACCCCGGTCTAAACTGGTTTGGTTATCATTGTTTGTGGTTAAAACCTTGTTTATTTTCGCCCAGATGATCTGGTGAGATCCCGAGTATGGTTGGGCCTTGTGTGCCATGTATGATGACTTGCATGTTGCGAGCATGTGTTTAGGAGACTAGTACTAGTGCCACATATTTATTATCTCTCCTTATTGCTCCTAATAGCTTGCATGCTTATGTTTATCATTAGCATGAAGTATAGTATAGTAGATGTGTACCGCTGAGATTTGTAAGCTCAACACTCAGAATCGTTGTTTCCGTGCGTAGGTATATCGAGGAGCACTGTCTGTATGGGATTTCAAAAAGCGACATTTGTTAGAGTACAATACTTATATTTAGTGGGCTGGGTATTCATAGGACATTACAATTGTTTAGTCTGTAATATTATTTGATATACAATGTATAAACTTAGAGCTCATATTTTCTAAAATTAATTTATGTTGTTTATTTAATTATATGGAGTCTTATGTATTATTGTTTTGAACAAAGGCTAAATATATGATTTGTAAGCCAAAACTTTTTGGTTCAAATTTTGAGTGACACTAATGTAATATTTCGGATCTGGATTCAGATTGAGGTGTTACATATTGCTATCAGTTAATTGCTAAACATGAACTTTACCTTCCAGAGGAATGTGTGAGATGAAATTTCTTTAATATCCATTATAATCAATATCATATGAAGATAAATATATAATATAGTATTATAATATTACAAATATTTATTAAATTATTTGTATTAGACTTTTATAATATATATATATATAATAGAAAATTCTGACTTATTTTTTTTAAAAAAAATTAAAAACTAACATGAGAGATTCTAAAAATTATCTTCGATAAAGTTAAACTTTAAATAACTTTTTTTATTTAATTATCAATTAAAACTTATTTATATTTTAATTTGAACTCTCCTTCTTTAACGTCCAACAGATAGCATGGGCTCAAAACTCAATTGCATACTAGTGGTAGTGGATATATACATTAAATTCTAGTTCCCATCCTTATACAACATCTAAAGCCGCTAAAGTCTACTTAGATCAAATTTGCAAGCTACATGGACAATTTAAAATAACTAATTTAGGCATGAATAAAACATTCACCGGCATCTTTTAGAAGGAACTAATAAAACAATCAAGAACGATTAGTTATTTAATATTGCTTACCCCTCTTAAATTGATGGACAAACTGAGAGATTGGATTAATGCTTGAGACAATATTTATGGAGCATGTGTTTCTTTAAACCCATCAATTGGATAAAATCACTTCATTGCCTCATGAAAAATAACATCCCTTGAAATATTAATTTTTCTAGACTTTAAAACGTAGATTTTGTATCCTTTAATGCTAGGAGCATAGCCAATGAAAAATTTAGGAAGAGCTCGTTCATCAAATTTTGTTCTATAAGCTCAATGTGTAGAGACAAAACACATGCAACCAAAAATTTTAAGATGCATGTAATCTGAAATTTCATTGTATAACATTTAATATGGAGACTTATTATGAAAAATTGAAGAAAAAAGACTAGTGATAATGTGTATAGCAGTTAAAACACACTCTCCCTAAAAACGTAAAGGTACTCTAGATTGAAAGAAGAGGGCATGAGCATCTACCAGGAGATGTTGATGCTTCCTTATGACATTTTATTAAGGAGTTTCAACGCATGAGAACTGATGTACGATACCTAACTTGAGAAATAAATCTATAAAACGTAATTCATAAGCATTACCAAATCTGGCAATTTTTATATCAAAACCATATTGTTTCTTGATCATAGTGATAAAGCTGGGGACTATGAAATTAACACCATATTTATGTTTAAGCAAATAAGTTCAAGTGGTAAGTGTGTAATCATCTACTATAGTAAAAAAAAAACCGTTCATTATTATAAGTGAGATTCTTGAAAGACCTCAAATGTCACAATGAATTAATTAATTCAAATGGGCAAGAAGCATGAGAAGTAGATAAAAAGAAATATAATTCTTTGTTGTTTAACCATTGGACAGATCTTAAAATGATTATTACGATTCTTATCAACATGAAAATGCAAAACATCTTTTAACAAATGTAGAACTTGTAAACTTGGATGACCAAGTCGATCATGCTATGAAACAAAAGTAAAATTGGCATTATTGAAAACAACAATAGAAGAATCTGTAGAAGAATGAAGCAAGCACAATCCTTGATTAAGGTCACTCTTCCCAATCACTTGCCAAGGGTCCTAGTTTAAACAATGATCATTGGAAAATAAAACTTGAATATCAGTGTCTTGTAACAAGCAACTAACAACTAGTATATTGAAATTGAAACCAGGGAAAAGTAAATCATGATTGAGAACAAGGCGAGAAAAAATTTTAATAGTTTCAGAAAATTGAACAGATACAATAGTTTTATTTGGAAGTATGATATTACCACCGAAAATAAGATTTAAATATTTAAAAAGTTCTTTTGAAGACATACATGCCTGGAAGCCCCTGAATCGATAATCCAACAATTTATGTTATTAGAAGAACTAAAATTGCTGACATAAAATAAACTTTTACCTCGCATGGCCAAATTAATAGTAGTGGAAGGATTATCAGAAGAAGATGCAACTTGTTACTGACTTGTGAGCATAGCTATAATTTGTTGACATTGCATAGTGCTTAAAGAATCATTATAAGAAGACATTTTTTTCTTGAGATGAAACATTAGTAGCTGCATTAGTAGTAACACGAGGTATATCATTTGAATTATTCTTGTTTCGAGAATTGAAATCAAGAGGATATCCATGAAGCTTGTAAATTTTTTTCTTTAATATGACCCATCATACTACAGTAACTACATTGTGGGTCGAGTTTTGCATTGATTAGAAATGGTTTTAACAGTAAAGGCAGTAGCATCAATAACAACATGATTGTTTAACCTAATAATCCTTTGTCTTTCTTCTTGAGCAACTAAAGAAAAAACTTTTGTAATAAAAGGTAAGTGATCCATCAATAAAATATGATATCAAACGTGAGAAAAGGAATCATTAAGACCGATGAGAAACTGCATATCCTGTTCTTTATGTTGCTCATGAAGCATTTTATGAACACCATCACAATTACATCAAGAACAAGTGCAAACAGATTTGACAGAGTTAAATTCATCCCAAAAATTCTTTAACTGAGTATAGTAAGTACTTACGGACATTTTACCTTGAACCAACTCACCGAGTTTCTTTCTTAATTAAAAGGTTCTTGGGCCATTGTTTTGCTGGAAACGATCTTCAAGATCTTTCCAAATATCAACAGCTGTTGAATGATATAGAAGACTAACTACAATGTCTTTTAAGACTGAATTTAGAATCCAAAAATTGACAAGATTGTTTGCTCTTGTCCATGATGTATACAAATTTCGATTTGTTGAAGAAGGAGCCGGAATCGATCCATCTACAAGCCAAATATATTTTTGGCTGACAAAGCCATTATCATCGAACGCCTCCAACTGTTGTAGTTGTCATTGCCAAGAGGTTGAGTAACCAAAAACATGTCAGAATTATCTGATTGATGCAAGTAATAAGGATCGGCACCATTGTTGAATTGATCATTCATATATGTATCAATCATTGGGAACTTAAGATGGAACAAAGATCTTGTGAAGAAACTATGAGAATGCAAAAACTAAGAAGATACCATCTAATACCATGTAAAGAAGCTTTTAATCTTTTTTTTCATCAAAAAAGTGAGTGCAAAAATGAAAACTATGCTTCCTTTAAATAAGAATAAAGAAGTTGTACAATAAGCTTAACAGAATAACTAACTTCAGTTTAAGCAGTTAACATTATAAGAATTTGATATTTTTAACACTACCACAAGTTGAGTGGTGATACAAGGTCTTAACTCTTAAGGTGTGAAAAGAAACCCTAACTCGGTTTACAAAAGAAAGAAAGAAAACTGATAGAGGAATGTTGGCCTGATACTCGATAACAAGCCTGGGTCGGGTTACCCACTATTTAATATAGCCCAAAGAGATAACCGAAATTGGTTATGAGTTAACCAATCAGTTACAGCCTTAACGGGTCAAACAACTTTAACAGCCAGCCCAACGGCATGGCCTACTTCTACATTTCTTGAACAGCCAACATTCCCCCGCTTCTCCCCCTCCTTAGAGCACAAAAGCAGAGATTCGAGAACATCTATACAACAAGATCGGAGTTGTGAACACACATCTTCTGACGAAATGACTGAAAATAGGACTTAGAGAGAGGCTTGGTGAGACCATCTACAGCTTGATGTTCAACATGAACATAATTAATCTGAACTTGTCGATCAGCAACTTTCTCCCGAACAAAGTGAACATCAAGTTCCACATGCTTGGAACGCGAATGAAACACTGGATTAGCAGACATAGCAACCACACTTGTATTGTCACTCCAAACAACAAGCATTGTAGTAGAAACACCCAAATCTGTCAAAACTGTACGAATCCATGTTACTTCAGACACCACATCAGCAATGCTCCGATATTCGGCCTCAGATGTGGACCGAGACACGGACTTTTGCTTCTTAGAGGACTAGGCTACAAGGCAATTGTCAATGTAGACGCAATAGCCAGTAGTTGACCGACGATCATCAAGGTTGCTGCCCCAATCAGCATCCGCAAAAGCAACAATATGACCAACACCCAAGTCAGAAGGAGAAAAAACCAGCCCATAATCAACGGTACCAACCAAATAGCGCAGTATTTGCTTGACAGCAACCAAGTGATCTTCACAAGGGCGATGCATAAACTGAGCAACCCGATCAACACTGAATGTTATATCAGGTCGGGTGTGACAAATGTAAAGAAGAGCACCTACAGTGCTTCGATAAAAATATGGGCCAGAGATTGGACTGCCAGCATCCTGAACCAACTTGCTATTAGAGACCATTGGGGTGGGTGAAGGCTTGGCCTGCCTCATTTTAGTTTTGTCAAGCAGCTCAAGAAGAAATTTCTTCTAACTTAAAAACAACATATCATCAGTACGATAGGCCGCAATGCCCAAGAAAAATGATAACTCTCCTAAATCCTTAAGAGAAAACTTAGAGTGAAGCTGAGCAATGACATCCTCAATACCCGACACAGAAGACCCTGTGATGATGATGTCATCAACGTAAACTAACAGATACGTGAAAACACCATCCAACTTACGAACAAACAAGGATGTATCTGCAGCCGACTCTTTGAACCCGAGAGTGACAAGGAAGTTGTAACACCCCAATTTTGGGCTTAGAAGTTTTGGGTTTGGACCGGATCGGTCGGGTTGCGGTTCGAATATAAAAGGGTGATTTTAGGAAAGCCGAGTTCGGGATGCATTAAAAATATGGAAAAATATCTTAAAATTCTCTTTTATTATATATAAGAGAGTGGTGAAATCAATTTTACAAAATGAGGTTTCGAAATGTGACATGTCAAGTAAGTGACTAAAATGTAATTTTTGAAAAGTTGGTGACTGTTTTAAAAGGATTGAAACTTTGAATCTTTAAGGAGCTAATTTACCCAAGAAGAGTTTTCTCCAGATTTTTCTTAATATTAAAGATTTAATTAATGATTTTTAATTAAAGGGAAAAGGAGGGAAATAGATATTTTGTTGTCATAACTAACTTTTCTCAAAATTTTCCATTTCTTTTCTCTCAACTTTTCTCTCAGCCCAAACACTTTTCCCCAGCCAATTTTCCTCTGATTTCAACATCTAAATATGAGATATCAATCTTAAATTGATCTCTAATCATTTCTACATCAAAACCTTAGTATTTGCTTATTGAATTTTCAAGAAACTTGGTTCTAAACAAGGAGAAACTCACATTTAGAGGTATGAACGTCCTACTCCTCTAAATACTCAGTTCTTTACTGAAATTCCCAAGTCCTCAATCCTTGATTTTAGTTTTATTAAAGGTTTTATGGTTGTGTTCTTGATCTTGGCTTTAAAATGCAAGATTTGGTTTAATTTTGATGAAATTCGTATGAAATGATTGGGCACTATTTTGAGATGTCTTTTGATGTAAATTAGATGTATAATTGGTGTGAAATTGAGGTTTAATCAATGCAATCCCGAATAGGTTGATTTTCCTAAGTTTTGCTTGAGTTAATTATGGTTTTTGGGGTGATTTTGATGTTCTGCTATAGCTGGAGGTATAAGGACGTGATTAGATCCTTTTTGGATGTTAATTGATGTATAAGTATGATTGGAATTGATGGATCTTGGCTGGGTAATGTTGTCGAGGTGTTTGGATGTGATTTCGGTTGTGTTTGGTAGCCGAAATGAGAGTGTTGATGTGAGTAGCGAGTTTAGGTGTCTTGGTTGAAGATATTAATGCATGATGATGCATTAATCCTCTGCTTTGATGTGTTTAAAACAGGGGAGACATCTTCGGATCCTTGTGGTGTTGATCCGGAAGCTTGATTGGTGTTTCGGCAAGCTTGCGAAACGGAATCGGTGAGTGAAGTTTGGTTTTCAGCTTTGAAACCAATGTTTGAAGGTTATGGGAGCTTAGTTTAAATCTAAACAACTTAGCTAAGCTCAAGAGTAAGTTTTCGGAAAAACTCTCTTGTTGATGAACCATGAAATGGTTGAATGCAATGTGTTTTATTTGCATGTTTAAATTCTGTTTTGAAAGCATATTTTAGCATGCTTAATGCTGGTTTTATAAGCCATGTGTTGAAGGATGCTCAAGGTAAGAGATCCTTGTTTTGAACATTGATAAATGTGGTTTTGATGCATAGTAATGCATGATGGTTAATGGCTTTGATAAATACTTTAAAACAGTGAGTTAATGATGTTAAATGATGTATATTGGCAAGTGATGTGTTGTTTTAAAAGTACTTGAATCGGATATAGTTAGCCGGCTATAGGATTGGGTGCACCGTGAATAAAGTCGCCTTGGATGTTGAGGGGTTGTGATTGTATCGTAAACTCCATCCAAGTACACTAACGAGATGGTTAAGAACACCATGGTGGTTAAAAGTCCATGGGTGGATATTGTGTTAAGGTCACAATGGTAGTTAAAAGTCCATGTGTGGACCTTGTGTGTCGTAAGATCACAATGGTGGTTAAAAGTCCATGTGTGGATCTTGTGTTGTATGTCCTGTGATCTCGTTAGTGATGTTATACTACTACCAATGAGTGATGTGGAGGGGTTGTGATTGTACCATAGTCTCCATCACGGGTGTTGAGGGGTTGTGATTGTACCATGCTCCACCTTGATATTGGTAGTGTGTATGAAGCGTATGGGACAACGCTTGTAATCCGCGTATCCGATTGTCGATTGTGTTTTGAGTTGAAAAATGTTATGGACTATCACTTGTAAGCCAATATGATATGATGATGGATTGAAGCATGAGATGCTTGGTGTGTATGCATAATTGCTTGACAAATGATGTTTTGAAACTAAAGGCCTTGAAAAGGTGTTTTTACAAATGCATTATTTTGATGTTTTAATTGAGCATACCTCACTAAGCTATGTGCTTACGCTCTCTCTTTCTTAAACCAAAAATGCAGAGCATTGAAGTGCTAAAGGTCAGCAAGGAGGTCAAGGATCCAAGTGAGGACTAAGCTCATGTATGGTGAAGGTTTTCCTAACACTATTAGCTTTTGGCATTTGGCAATGGGAACCTAAATTGTGTTTTTGGGAGATGTTTTGGACTCCCTAAGTTGGTTTTATGCTTTTGGAATGTTGAGACTTGTAAATGGCCTTTTGATATGTGGTTTTGATGAATTGATGATTACATGGTTTTCTATATAGGATGCATGCCTATAGAATTGGGTTTTTCTTTAACTGAGGCTATGAATGAGATTGGTTGATGCTAATATGTTCATTGAGTGTTGAATGACTTGCTGGTATGTTTTGGTTGCCTTTGGAATGTGTTTGAAGGGTCAATTGTGTATTAAACCAGCAAAAATCTACAATCTGGGCAGCCCGTATCGGAACGGGTGCTACCGTTTCGGAACATAGGGCCTGAAATGGCCTTGGCGTTTCGGAACAGGTAGGGCTGTTCCGAAACGGATTTGCCACTGCCAAGCCCTGTTCCGCAACTTGTTTCGGAACGGTCCCGCGTTTCGGAACGGATCATCTCCGTTTCGGAACACTCGACCGTTGGGCATTGAATCTGATGGTTATATGTTTTGGAATTCTCACGTTTGGGTCCTAATGTTTGTATATGCAATTGGTTAAGTTTGTGATGTCCGTTTGGGATGAAATTTGGCAGAGAAGCATGAAATATGATTAATTTCATATTGGTAACTTAAAAACTGATTAAGTCCTCTAAATTTCTAGAATTTACATTTTGGTCCCTAAATTTGAATGTTGTGCAATTGAGTCCCTGATCATTGTCCGAATGCTGTGGTTTTCGAGTATGCTTTCCTCGAGTGTATGATTAGGGTTAATATGCATCTAAACAAGTTTTAAAAGAAAAAAAGGTCGTTAATCAAGGTTGACTTTCGGGTTGACTTTGGTTTTCCCGTGTAATCTTCGTAGCTCAGGTCAACCGTCTAGGTCGGGCTAAGGGGGTTACATTTGGTGGTATCAGAGCTGAGTTCTCGACTATTTGGGAATGATTATGTGGGTGATAAGTGTATGATTGTTTTGTATGCTTGTTGAGTGAAAGTATGTTGTGTGAATTGTAAGTATGTTACAATTGTGATGTATGCTGTGGTGAAGCATGTTAGAGGGACCCATTGCCAAATCAAAGCTAATGAAATGATTTGTTTTTAATTGGAAATGAGCTTGAGTACTTGGATTACTTACCTTGCTGAGCCTGATTTCGTTTATTGCATTGTGATTGCATTCTCTAGTGAATGGCACCTCGTAGAGAGACAAGGATTAATACGCGAGCTATGGCTCAAAATGAGAATGATGAGACTGCTGAAAATGTGGTGGATTTACCTCCTCCGCCTGGTGGTGGTGGTGCTGGGGGTGAAGGAGTTGGTGTTGCTGCTGGTGCTGGGTTCGCTGGACCTGAAGCTGGTCAGGGGCAAGCTGTTCCTGACATGACAATGATGATACAAGCTATTGCTGGAGCTTTTCGAGCGGCGGTAGCTGGAGCTCAAGGAGCTGGGCATCAGGGAGATGCTAATGCTAGACTACCTCTTGAACGTTTGCGCAGTCTGGGAGGGACTGAGTTCAGGGGTTTGTCTGCTGAAGGTTCTGAATCTTGGCTGGAAAGTACCAAGAGAATCTTGGGTCAAATGAATTGTAATGATGTGCAGAAGCTGGGCTGCGTGGTATCATTATTGCATGACGATGCGTATACTTGGTGGACAACCTCTATCTCTGGAATGGCGGAAGCTAACATAACTTGGACGTTCTTTCTGAACGCGTTCAAGAGGAGGTATCTGGGTGTGCGATACCTGGATGAGAAGAAAAGGGAATTCATGTCTCTTACTCAAGGGAGCATGTCAGTGGCTGAGTACGAGGTTCAGTTTGTCCGACTCAGTCAGTACGCACCTGAGCTTATCCCTGATGAGCGGGAGAGGTGTGAACGTTTCCGTTATGGTTTGGTGACGGAAGTAAAGACCTATATGCTGGCTGCTGAGTACACTGACTTTGATGTGCTGGTTCGTAGAGCAAAGGACATTGAGTTGAATTTGAGTCTATCTTCTAGAGGTGCTGGTCCTAGTGTGGGCAAGCGGGCTGTTGAGTATAGTTCCGGTGGCGGACGGAACAAGAGAGAACGTGATCGGAAGTATCAGTCTTCAGCTAGGCAAGGTGGTGGAGGGCAAGGTGCGCCTGCTCAGGGAGACAGAGCAAGAGCTGATCCGAACACATGTTGGACATGTGGGTCGCGTGGACACCTGAGGCGTGATTGTCCTCGAGCAGCGAGGGAGGTTCAGGCTCCTGTTGTGGTGACTGGTAACTCATGCTGGAACTGTGGATCAGCGGATCATATGAGGAGGGAATGTCCTCTGTTGGCCGGTGGTGGCCAAGGACGTGCTCCTGGAGTTGTTGCACCACAGAGAGGTCGTGGGCGCGGCCGTGGTAACTTCCAGCGTAGAGAGGATAGTGGAAGGAATGTGGCTCATGTTGTAGCTGTTCAGCCCGAGGGTGGTGGTCAGGCCAGAGTGTATGCTCAGAGGGAGGGGAGAAATGACACAGATGTGATCGCAGGTACTTTCACTTTGCAATCCTTGTCATTACTTTCCTTGATTGATTCTGGATCTACACACTCATACATATTGTGTAAGCATGCTAAATTGCTTGGATTGCTTGTTGAGTCTTTGGATATTGGTATGCGTGTCACTAGTTCTTTTGGCCAGACTGTTGTGACTCGAAAGCTTTATAGAAGATGTCATTTGGTTGTGCAAGATCATGTTTTTCATGTTGATCTTATGGAATTGCCTTTTATGGTTTTGATGTAATCCTTGGTATGGATTGGCTTGTTGAGCATCGAGCTGTGGTAGATTGTGAGAATAAGCGAGTTTCGTTGAAGCTTGCGGATGATTATGAGGTAGTGGTGGTTGGTGAGAATGTGAAGTTTCTTACCAATGTGGTGTCTACATTGGAGGTGAGCCGGATGCTGAGGCAAGGTTGTGAAGCTTACCTCGCTTTTGTGATGAATCCTAGCTCTAAGGAGTTGCGTGTGCAAGATATCAGGACTGTGCGAGAGTTTCATGGTGTGTTTCCGGAGGAGTTGCCTGGATTTGAAGAGTAAGGAGATTGAAGGCAGCTTCTGATCGGCAAAAGTCCTACGCGAATTTGAAGCGTAAGGAGATTGAGTATGCGGTGGGTGACCGTGTGTTTTTTAAAGTTTCGCCTTGGAAAAAGGTGATGAGGTTTGGCCGAAAGGGTAATTTGAGCCCTAGGTACATTGGACCATACGAGGTGATTGAACGTGTGGGTCCTGTTGCGTACAAGTTGAGGTTACCGCAAGAGTTGGAAAAGATTTATGATGTGTTTCATGTTTCTATGCTTCGGAAGTATAGATCTGATCCTTCACATGTGATGCCTATGGAGGAAGTGGAATTGAATCTGGATTTAACTTATGATGAGGAACCGGTGAAGATTCTGGATTCGGATAGTAAGGTTCTTCGAGGCAAGACCATTGAGTTGGTAAAGGTGTTGTGGAAGCATCGTGGTGTTAGGGAAGCTGCGTGGAAACGGAAGGATGACATGTTGAAGCAATTACCGTACCTCTTTCCTTCAGGTAAATTTCGAGGACGAAACTTCTTAAGGGGGAGAGAGTTGTAACACCCCAATTTTGGGCTTAGAAGTTTTGGGTTTGGACCGGATCTGTCGGGTTGCGGTTCGAATATAAAAGGGTGATTTTAGGAAAGCCTAGTTCGGGATGCATTAAAAATATGGAAAAATATCTTAAAATTCTCTTTTATTATATATAAGAGAGTGGTGAAATCAATTTTACAAAATGAGGTTTCGAAATGTGACATTTCAAGTTAGTGACTAAAATGTAATTTTTGAAAAGTTGGTGAATGTTTTAAAAGGATTGAAACTTTGAATCTTTAAGGAGCTAATTTACCCAAGAAGAGTTTTCTCCAGATTTTTCTTAATATTAAAGATTTAATTAATGATTTTTAATTAAAGGGAAAAGGAGGGAAATAGATATTTTGTTGTCATAACTAACTTTTCTCAAAATTTTCCATTTCTTTTCTCTCAACTTTTCTCTCAGCCCAAACACTTTTCCCCAGCCAATTTTCCTCTGATTTCAACATCTAAATATGAGATATCAATCTTCAATTGATCTCTAATCATTTCTACATCAAAACCTTAGTATTTGCTTATTGAATTTTCAAGAATCTTGGTTCTAAACAAGGAGAAACTCACATTTAGAGGTATGAACGTCCTACTCCTCTAAATACTCAGTTCTTTACTAAAATTCCTAAGTTCTCAATCTTTGATTTGAGTTTTATTAAAGGTTTTATGGTTGTGTTCTTGATCTTGGCTTTAAAATGCAAGATTTGGTTTAATTTTGATGAAATTCGTATGAAATGATTGGGCACTGTTTTGAGATGTCTTTTGATGTAAGTTAGATGTATAATTGGTGTGAAATTGAGGTTTAATCAATGCAATCCCGAATAGGTTGATTTTCCTAAGTTTTGCTTGAGTTAATGATGGGTTTTGGGGTGATTTTGATGTTCTGCTATAGCTGGAGGTATAAGGACGTGATTAGATCCTTTTTGGATGTTAATTGATGTATAAGTATGATTGGAATTGATGGATCTTGGCTGGGTAATGTTGTAGAGGTGTTTGGATGTGATTTCGGTTGTGTTTGGTAGCCGAAATGAGAGTGTTGATGTGAGCAGCAAGTTTAGGTGTCTTGGTTGAAGATATTAATGCATGATGATGCATTAATCCTATGCTTTGATGTGTTTAAAACAGGGGAGACATCTTCGGATCCTTGTGGTGTTGATCCGGAAGCTTGATTGGTGTTTCGGCAAGCTTGCGAAACGGAATCGGTGAGTGAAGTTTGGTTTTCAGCTTTGAAACCAATGTTTGAAGGTTATGGGAGCTTAGTTTAAATCTAAACAACTTAGCTAAGCTCAAGAGTAAGTTTTCGGAAAAACTCTCTTGTTGATGAACCATGAAATGGTTGAATGCAATGTGTTTTATTTGCATGTTTAAATTCTGTTTTGAAAGCATATTTTAGCATGCTTAATGCTGGTTTTATAAGCCATGTGTTGAAGGATGCTCAAGGTAAGAGATCCTTGTTTTGAACATTGATAAATGTGGTTTTGATGCATAGTAATGCATGATGGTTAATGGCTTTGATAAATGCTTTAAAACAGTGAGTTAATGATGTTGAATGATGTATATTGGCAAGTGATGTGTTGTTTTAATAGTACTTGAATCGGATATAGTTAGCCGGCTATAGGATTGGGTGCACCGTGAATAAAGTCGCCTTGGATGTTGAGGGGTTATGATTGTACCGTAAACTCCATCCAAGTACACTAACGAGATGGTTAAGAACACCATGGTGGTTAAAAGTCCATGGGTGGATATTGTGTTAAGGTCACAATGGTGGTTAAAAGTCCATGTGTGGACCTTGTGTGTCGTAAGATCACAATGGTGGTTAAAAGTCCATGTGTGGATCTTGTGTTGTATGTCATGTGATCTCGTTAGTGATGTTATACAACTACCAATGAGTGATGTGGAGGGGTTGTGATTGTACCATAGTCTCCATCACGGGTGTTGAGGGGTTGTGATTGTACCATGCTCCACCTTGATATTGGTAGTGTGTATGAAGCGTATGGGACAACGCTTGTAATCCGCGTATCCGATTGTCGATTGTGTTTTGAGTTGAAAAATGTTATGGACTATCACATGTAAGCCAATATGATATGATGATGGATTGAAGCATCAGATGCTAGGTGTGTATGCATAATTGCTTGACAAATGCTGTTTTGAAACTAAAGGCCTTGAAAAGGTGTTTTTACAAATGCATTATTTTGATGTTTTAATTGAGCATACCTCACTAAGCTATGTGCTTACGCTCTCTATTTCTTAAACCAATAATGCAGAGCATTGAAGTGCTAAAGGTTAGCAAGGAGGTCAAGGATCCAAGTGAGGACTAAGCTCATGTATGGTGAAGGTTTTCCTAACACTATTAGCTTTTGGCATTTGGCAATGGGAACCTAAATTGTGTTTTTGGGAGATGTTTTGGACTCCCTAAGTTGGTTTTATGCTTTTGGAATGTTGAGACTTGTAAATGGCCTTTTGATATGTGGTTTTGATGAATTGATGATTACATGGTTTTCTATATAGGATGCATGCCTATAGAATTGGGTTTTTCTTTAACTGAGGCTATGAATGAGATTGGTTGATGCTAATATGTTCATTGAGTGTTGAATGACTTGCTGGTATGTTTTGGTTGCCTTTGGAATGTGTTTGAAGGGTTAATTGTGTATTAAACCAGCAAAAATCTGCAATCTGGGCAGCCCGTATCGGAACGGGTGCTACTGTTTCGGAACAGAGGGCCTGAAATGGCCTTGGCGTTTCGGAACAGGTAGGGCTATTCCGAAACGGAATTGCCACTGCCAAGCCCTATCCCGCAACTTGTTTCGGAACGGTTCCGCGTTTCGGAACGGATCATCCCCGTTTCGGAACACTCGACCGTTGGGCACTGAATCTGATGGTTATATGTTTTGGAATTCTCACGTTTGGGTCCCATTGTTTGTATATGCAATTGGTTGAGTTTGTGATGTCCGTTTGGGATGAAATTTGGCAGAGAAGCATGAATTATGATTAATTTCATATTGGTAACTTAAAAACTGATTAAGTCCTCTAAATTTCTACAATTTACATTTTGGTCCCTAAATTTGAATGTTGTGCAATTGAGTCCCTGATCGTTGTCCGAATGCTGTGGTTTTCGAGTATGCTTTCCTCGAGTGTATGATTAGGGTTAATATGCATCTAGACAAGTTTTAAAAGAAAAAAAAGGGTCGTTAATCAAGGTTGACTTTCGTGTTGACTTTGGTTTTCCCCGTGTAATCTTCGTAGCTCGGGTCAACCGTCTAGGTCGGGCTAAGGGGGTTACAGAAGTCACGCAATTTGGTGTACCAGTTGCGAGGAGCTTTTCGCAACCCGTACAAGGCCTTCTTCAAGGAGCAAACAAGAGGTGAGCCATCTCTCGCAAACTGCTCAAACCCCGGTGGCTGCATCATGAACACTTCCTCATCAAGACCACCATTTAGGAAGGCGTTGTTGATGTCCACTTGTCGAAGAGGCCACTTGTTCGAAACAGCTAAGGACAACAAAATATTAAAGGTGAAGAACCGCACCACATGACTAAAGGTGTCACCAAAATCCTGACCCGGCACTTGAGAAAAACCTTTAGCTACCAAGCAAGCTTTATACCGAGAAATGGAACCATCTGAATTATGCTTGACACGAAAAATCCACTTACATCCAACAGGATGTCGACCTTCAGGAAAAGACTCAAGAGTCCAAGTCCCATTAGCAACAAGCGCATTGTACTCAGCTAAAACTGCCTCTTTCCAGGCAGGAGATTTCAAGGCTTGATCAATAGTAGCAGGTACTGATTCCTCACTTAACGCAGCAACAAAAACTTTAGGCTTAAAGATACCTCTTTTACTCCTAGTAACCATAGGATGAGCATTAGAGACATCACACATAGTATCAATAAGGGGAACAACAGTGGAAGAGGGGCCTTCAGCAACAGCAGGCTGATCAGGAGTAGTGTTGGTGGAATCATACAAGCTAACAGTAGGAGAAACAGCATCATGGGACACATAACGATGCTTAAGAAACTGGTTCAACAGACTCTGCAACACCAGAAAAATGTTGAGGAGATGAAGTAACAACATTAGGAGCATCAAGAGAGGATGCATAATCAACTACAACAGTAGGGGAACTTTGGGGAACAACAGCAACAAGAGAACTTGGAGGAGGCATGCTAACAGCACCAGCAGGACTAGCACCTGCTAGAGGAGTAGACACAGACACTGGAGATACAGAACCAGAGCCAGAAGCTTGATGTTCACCAGTAACAGAAGGATCACACAAGGCAGGGGACTTAAAAACAACAGCATATGAATCACAAGAAGTAGATTGAGACTCAGCAAAAGGAAATAGAGACTCATCAAAAACAACATGTCTCGAGAGAACAACCTTCCCTTGAGGAGTTAGACACTGATAACCCTTGTGTTGCACACTATACCCTAGAAAAGTACAGGGTTGACTTTGAAAATCAAGTTTATGACTCTGAAAAGGTCGAAGGTGAGGATAACAACAGCACCCAAACACTCGCAAGAAGGCATAGTCAGGCTTACTTTTATGTAGCTTTTCATAGGGACTAATTCCATTCAGAACACGAGTAGGGAGTCTATTAATTAAATGCACAACAAATACAACATCATAGGACCAAAATCTCAAAGGCATAGAAGCCTGTCCAAGGAAAGTCAAAGCAGTCTTAAGAACATGCATATGCTTACGTTCAACTACTCTATTTTGTTCTGACGTGTGAGGACATGTCACACAATGACGAATACCATACTCAACTAACAGTCGTGAAAGACTACGAAACTCCCCACCCCAGTCACTCTGAACCTCTTTAATCTCAGCACCAAATTGAGTAAGCACAAATTTAGAAAACAACCTAAAGGATGAAATAGCTTGTGACTTATCTTTTAACAGATACACCCAAGTGTGCCTAGTACACACATCAACAAAGGCAACATAATACGCAAAACCCCCTGATTTATATGCGCAGGACCCTAAAGATCAGTGAAAATCAATTTAAATGGTGTATCATAAATAGTACTAGAGTCAGAGAATGGCAATTTGTGGCTTTTCCCAAGTTGACATGCAGCATAAACATCAGAATTAGCAGATTTATTAATGCTAGACACATTACAATCTTTCAACACTTTAAGCAATGAAGCATGATTAGGATGTCCTAATCTACGATGCCATACAGTGTACATGTCAGGTTTATTCGAATGCAAGGAAATTTCAACAATATTAACAGAAGGAAAAGAAGTATCAAATGAGTATAACCCGTCAGTTTCAATGCCCCGCAGCAGCTCATCACAAGACTTCTCATCACGAACCACACAGAACCCAGCATGAAACTCAAAAAATACGTCATTATCTCTAGCACACTTTGAAACAGACATAAGATTCTTAGTGATCTGAGGAACCAGCAACAAGTTACACAACTTTAAATCACGAGAATTAGAACAAACAGTAGAGTTACCAACTTTAGAAATGCAAAGCCCCTTACCATCAGCAACAAGAAGCTTACCTGGGCCAGTGAAGTCAGTGCCCGAGTGAACATTGGATGGATCGGACATCACATGGTGAGTAGCACCTGTGTCAGCAAACCACGCACCAGCATTGCCCGATGAACTGGGTGTAGAGACATGTAAGCACTGAGGACAGCCAGATCCAGACCGACGTGACTCAGGTGATCCAGACGAAACACTACTGCACCCTGGAGAAGCATCATCATCAAGGGAACAAAGATTTGCTGTCGGCGAACCATCCCTTGAATTACCAGATGACTTGTACAAACTAGCAAAGACCCCAGCAAAATTTTGATCGAAGCGTTTGAAGCACCGATCAGCTAGATGCCCCAATTTCCCACATAACTGGCACTGAAACCTATTCCGCGAATGACCACGTCCATTGGAATTCGACTGACGATAAGGCCTCTGAGAGGAATTGTCACTGGACCGGTCCGAACCCCCAAAAGACAAATGCACATTATTAGCAATCATAGGACTCGATTGATCCTGATCGAAGATGCCCTGTTGTGCCTCAGCATTAGTAAGGATTGTAGCAACTGTGTCAACAGTCAAGGACTCACGAGTTGTTGTTATCACCGCAACAAACGGTTTGTATTCCACCGGAAGACCACTAAGAATAGTGGCAATCTGCTCCGTCTTCGATACTGGACTCCCACAAGACGCAAGGGCACCACAGATTTCCTTAACATTCGCAATATACGCATGCATCCCTAATTCCCCTTTACGAATAGACCTTAACTTGAAGAGAAGACTCGTGATGGTTGTCGTGGAGTGACTATTGTAATAGTCGGTGAGAAAAGACCAGTTCTGAGTCGACGTTTCAGCTCCGACGAACTGAGTCAGAAGATGAGGACTCATCGTCGAAAGAAGCCACAACGCAAGAGCCGAATCTTGAACCACGAAATCCTCATACGCATCGTTGGCAACCTCCGTACCATCAGCGCGACACACCGTGGTGGACGGAGCTTTGCGAGATCCAGCGAGGAAACCCTCAAGCCGATGGCTCCGAACCGTGAACAAAATCTGCTGTTTCCAGACCAAGAAATTGGACTCGTCCAATAACACATTCACTTTCTTGTTCGTGAACGGCTTGCCCAATTTCATCGTCAAATCAGAATCTCCATGACCAGAACTCAAATCACCATAGGAAGGCATGGCGACAAACGACTCGAACGCAAACAATAGACAACCACACGAAGAGGAAAAGCAAAACACACACTCGAGAGCATGAAAACAACAGAAACCTCACCGGAATCTCACCAGAATCTCACCAGCGAATGATACCATGTTGAATTACAGAGAAACAAAAGGGAAAAGAAACCCTAACTCGGTTTACAAAAGAAAGAAAGAAAACTAATAGAGGAATGTTGGCCTGATACTCGATAAAAGACCTGGGTCGGGTTACCCACTATTTAATATAGCCCAAAGAGATAACCGAAATTGGTTATGAGTTAACCAATCAGTTACACCCTTAACGGGTCAAACAACTTTAACAGCCAGCCCAACGGCATGGCCTACTTCTACATTTCTTGAACAGCCAACAAGGTGATAATTCAGTAGTGGAGGATTTTTTGAGAACTCACGTTAAACAAAGAACAACTAAACAATATGCTTAAAGAACAATCGCTGAAGGCAAAAATAGGATGAAGCACTACGTAAACAAGAGGAGAAGTAAAAGAGACTTTCAAGTGAGAGATAATGTGTACATGAGGCTGCAAACTTATAGACTTGGCACTAAGAAAGAACCCCAAACTCTATGTTTGCTACTATAGGCCTTGTATAATGATAAAAAATAGGGTCGGTAACACATCAACTACAACTATCAGTATCAATGATGTATCATGTGTTCCATGTAACCCTATTTCAAAAGAATATATTTTGGAAGGTTCTTACTCAAGAGATCTCCCTAAACTTGAAAATGATGGTGTAACACCCAAAAACCAGTCTAGTCGGAATTGGATTCCGACGATTAAAAACCCTATACTAGAAAGGTTCGAATATTGCATTGACTTTGACCGGGTGGTCAATTATTCTGGAATTAAACTCTAATTGAGTCAAATTATTGATTAAAGGCCTTATTAAACACATCGAAAACTTTCTGATGACTAAATTGTGAAAATTGAAAGTTTGAGGAAAAATATAAAGTTTTGAAAGATGAGGGACTACCCTTGTAATTTCCACAAAGGTTGGGTGCGTCACCCACTAGCTTCTTTGAAATCACGTGAAATGGTCATCTTTTGTCATAAAAGATGACAATATTATGTGGGCAATTAATATTGTCTTAAAATAAGCAAAAGTAGGAAATGATTGAATTTGTTAAAATATAGATTACCCTTAGGAGAAGGAAACCTTTCAGTGGTTTTAAGGTGGGAGGGTAGTGTTTTAAAACACTTTACAAATCCATTGAGGCCACCATTTAACTCTCTACATCCTTTCCAAATTCAATTATGTTGTTAACAGGACAAACTAAAAAGAAAATCAAACAAGCAAAAATACAAGAAATTTAACGAAGTTCAGCAATGTGCTTACGTCATTGGGGAGTAAAGAGCGATTGTTTTCTTTTATTCAATTAATGGTCTTTAGGTTACAAATAACACATTTATTTATAGACCCGGTACAATTACAAAGATACCCCGCACCGTACCGCGGGGCTTCGCCCTCGCACTCCCAACCCACTTAATCCGAGCCCATCAAAAACTCAAGTACTCCTTTGATTGACAGATGCTCTCACTCCACAAAGCCTAAAGAACAATTTATGAAGTGCCTAATGATGTGGGGGTAAGTCTCTTTATATAGCCCCTTACATCCAAGTCCTATTCTAACTAGGATAAGGAATACTACTCCCCGAAAGATTAGAACAATTGTAATCCTATTTAAAGTAGCCAGCATCTGTCCTTTTACAATATATGAGCCATACTTAACAAATTACACACCACAATTGTCATCTTCCCCAAGTTCCAAGTTAGCACCACCATTGAAGCTTAACTCAAAGCTTGAACTTCCTTCGATTTCTTGACTCCATTGAATAGCTATCGATTTGGGTAAGATAAGACCCAATCTATTGTTTGATTCCATGGATAATTCATGATTAATTTCAAGATAAAGTTCTTGAAGTCTCAATCTAGACCCATGTCTCCTAAGCTCAAATCCATGAAGTTTAATAGCTATTTTAAGCTTAAATATTGATTTCAATATTGTTATATTGATTGTAATAATCTTCTATTGTTTCTATCTAGCTCAAGAGTTGGAAAAAGAAGAGTTACCTTCTCCACCGAAAGATAGAAGCAAGGGAGTTGTCATTCGAGAGCCATAGAAGCTTCGAAAAGCTAGGTGAGTGTAGTCGGAGTCTCAGGAATAGGCTAGGCGCCTTTCCTAGTTTCATTGATATAGATTATTGCATAGGTAACATTTTGTCGAAGGGTTATTGCATTAAAACTCATTAAAGGCTTTATTGGCAAGCATCGGTAAGCTATTGCATCAAAATATTGAACATAGCATCATTGTTATTGTCATTGTCATCATCGAAACATTGGAATATAGAAATATTGACCATTGGACATTGATATTATCATTGATATAGCCATTGTTATAGCTATTTCTATTGCTATTGTCATTGAACATTGATATTGATATCTTTATTACCATTGAAATATTACTATTGGTATTGTTACCAAAACTTGGATTCGAATGGAATTTGGATACAATGGCATGCCATAGAATTCATGAGCTCATTGGTACGAGTGGACTATGATCCTTAGGCTATGACCTTTATTGTGGCGAGGCAGAGGGATGATTGTGCTATTGGTCAATTGGCGAAGCGGAGGAACTTGACCATTCATTGATTTGGTGAGGCGTAAGACTTCACGTATCCATTATCTTGATTTGATCCAAAGATTATTATTGAAATATATATGTTGAATAATCTTTAAATGTGAAGTATTGTATTGTTATAGCATGATTTGTTATGCATCTCATGTTTATTGTTGTTGTTTATGACTACTTCACTAGGCAAAGCATGCCTAATGCATTTCATTTCATGCATTTTTAGGGTAAAGAAGGTTTTTTCTCGAGATTGGGGTAATCGAAGGTCTTTGTCAAGTCACCTTGCTTTTGAAGTATTGTATATCATCCATACAAACTCATAGTATGGTGGCATATTAGCTAGACAAGTTATATTCCATCATTTTGATGTATATATGTTGTGTGTGGCTTGTGAATGCTTTAAGGGATTAAAGTGACCCTTTGAAAATGCTTAAAATAGACAAAATATGCTTATTTGGCCTAATAAGGTAAAATCCTAGTAAATGGATTCACATAGCTATGAATTTTGGCATGTTAGTAGATTATGGTTTTATAAACTTGCATGTAAAATTCCATTGTATTTAGAAATTGTATGATTGGTTAAATTGCTTAAAACCCAAACATAATTTGTGTTGGGTTCGATGGCCACAACCGAAATGCTTGCCAAGGGTGGAGAATATTGAATTTTGAGTGTTTTGTGGAAGCTAAAAATATAAGAGTTAAACACAAGGATTTAGAGTGGTTCGATTTTCTAACCCAAAGCCTACATCCACTACCTTAGCTTCCTACTAAGGATTTCAGCCAAATTCACTATTGAATTTCGTCCCCTTCTCTCGGCTTAGGAGGAAACCGTTACAACGATCAAGCTTTCTACCCAACGCTTGATCAAACACTCTTTTACAAGAGAAATTCAAAGCAAACTAGAAATCCCTCTAATAGGTATATGTTTGCAACTCTAAGCACTCATCCAAAACCTATACACTTGAGCAAATTTGACAATTAAGCTCACAAGTGTTGTCTATACAAGGAATATACAATTTAAGGCCTAAAGACAATTTAACATCATAGTGTTGTTGACAATTGAAGCATTAACCATCTCTTGATGCTTGGAGGTCCCTTTTATACTCCTAATTGAGTTTGTAGTCGTTAAGGACCGTTGGAGTTGAATTAGAGTTGTTGGAACCTTTATTTCCCACCATAAATGCAATTTCTATAGCTTGGCGTATCGATACCCTTGAATTCGTATCGATACGGTCCCGATAAGAAAATAGTCGCTGAGCACTTCAAGCTGGTGCGTATCAATACGCTTGGCTAGCGTATCGGTACGGTCCTGCAATTTAAAAGACCGTTGAGAAAATGACCGTTGGGGGTAGTTGGGCATATCGGTATGCGATATAATCGTATCGGTACGCGAACTAGCCATTGGGTATTTTAAAGCACACCGTATCGATATGACAAAGTGTATCAGTACGGGTTTTGGCTACTAGAAAATCACTGTAGTTAAAACCATAAAGGGTATCGATACGGTTCCACCGGTATCGGTACGGTTACATTTAAGACATGGTTTTGACTACTTTAAATCATTCCAAAGCCTTTAAAAACCTTTAAACATATTTTCAAGTTGTTTTGACTAAAAAAATATTTTAAATTCTATTCAATTTAGTCCAAAACATTTTTCAATTATTATATCAAAACAATTAGTTCTACAATCTCCCCCTTTTCGATATAACAAAACCAACTTAAAAATTGTTTGGGATTCTCTCCCCTTTGTAATTTTCAAATTTAAATAAGAGATTAAAATTTGAATGAAATTAAAGTTCCCCTTTCTCTTGAAAAAATAATTTTTCAAATTATTTCTCCCCCTTTTTGTTATATCAAAAAGAATTTAAAAAGACATTAGGCTCAAAATAACTTATGAGGTTTTAAAAAGAATTGACACAATTAAAAATTTTGGTTTTTTAAAAAAAATGGCTCCCCTTTACTCAAAGCATCAAACAATGTTAGTACAACAATATGATTAAACTAGTTGAATTAAGAGAAATAAAACTAAACAAAAAAAATAAATTCAACTAATTTTACCACACTTGAATCCAAGGGAGGATGTGAAGCCTTCCTTCTTCAAGTGCTCTCTTTGTGTGCATGGAGCTCCCCCTCAAATTTGGACTTGTTTATCACTCTCCATCACACCTAAACAAGAAACAATCAAGTAATTTTTGGTATCCAAATTGCTTTGGATTCATAGACGTTAGTTGCACATAGTTTGGACCCCTTAGAAATCAATTTTTCAATTTCATCCTTTTTCGTTGAAGTACTTAGTCCTTTTGGGACTCAAATACTTCTAAAACTTTTACTGTTCAAAAATCTAGCGGCACTAGATTGTCTTTGATAAAATTTTGATTTTCCAAAATTATTTTTCTTTTCTAGTTCCTTGGAAATGAAAATCTTTTCTTTCTTAAGATCGTCAACTTCTTTTTTATGATCATTTTCCATCGTTTGAAGCAAATTTTGTAAATCTAAAATTTTAAGTTCAAAATCTTTAAGTTTTGCTTCAAATTCTAAATTGGTTTTAGAAAACAAATCATTTTCGGTTTTTAACTTTGAAATCAATTTCTTGTTTTTCGAAAATGAAACCTTGAATTCAAAAACCAATTCATCATAGGCTTCTTGTAACTCATCAAAAGAATATGAATTTGAACTAGATAAGTTTGAAGTTACCTCCCCCTCATTGAGAGCCATGAAGCATAGGTGAGCTACCTCATCATCGGTGGAGTCTTCATCACTCCAAGTTGCCACATATGTTTTCTTTGAAGATGATCCCTTTTTGTTGGACTTGTGAGAATCCTTCATCTTCTTCTTCGATTCATGCTTAGAATTCTTCAATTCGCTCTTCATGAATCAAGTGAATTTCTTGAAGAGATAGGTCATCTCTTCATCTTCACTTTCCTCCTCACTTAGTTCTACATGTTGGCATGTGGAGGAATTGAGAGCAACGACATTTGCCTTGGTGCCTAGCTTTATGATCTTCTTCTTCCCCATCTTTCTTATCTCTTCCTTCTTCTTCTTCTCATCTTTGTCTTTCTTCGTGATTTGGTGAGTGAGAAGTGACCTCATAAGTTCATCAAGCTTCAAGGTCTTGAGATTTTTGGCTTCGATGATGGTGATCCTTTTTGAGTCCCATGACTCGGGAAGATAGTAGATAAGCTTTCGGACAAGCCTTTCTTCCGAAATGGCTTCTCCATAACCTTTGAGTCCATTGGTGATGGTGGAGAATCTATGGAACATCTTCTCAATGTCCTCTTCCGGATTCATTTTGAAGTTCTCATACTCGTAGTTGAGGAGGCCGATCTTGGTCTCCTTTACTTTGTTAGTTTCATCGTATGTGACTTCAAGCTTGTCTCATACTTCCTTGGCATTCTCACAAAAAGAGACTTGGGCATATACGTTTGGGCCTAAAGCACAAAAGATGAAGTGCAAGACTTTGCAATAAGCTCCACCATCTTCTTGTCGTTGGCATTCCACTTCCCCTTTCTTCTTGTTGGCACAAACGATTCATCTTCAACAAGGTCCCATAGATGATAATCTTTACCCTTGATGAAGAACTTCATCCAATTCTTCCAATAGGCACAATGTCCAACGTTGAAGAATGGTGGCTAGTCGATTGAGTGCGCCATTGCTTTGGATGGTTGGATTATTGTATCAAGCTTCTCGGAGCACCTCAATAGGATGTTAATCCCGATCAATTGAGCCTCGCTTTGATACCAATTGTTGGGCTCGATGGACACAACCGAAATTCTTGCCAAGTGTGTAGAAGATTGAATTTTGGTTGTTTTGTGGAAGCTAAAAATATAAGAGTTGAACGCGAGGATTTAAAGTGGTTCGATTTTCTAACCCAAAGCATATGTCCACTACCTTAGCTTCCTACTAATGATTTTAGCCAAAATCACTATTGAATTTCATCTTATTTCCTCGGCTTAGGAGGAAACCGTTACAACGATAAAGCTTTCTACCCAAAACTTGATCAAACACTCTCTTACAAGAGAAATTCAAAGCAAACTAGAAATCTCTCTAATAGGTATATGTTTACAACTCTAAGCACTCACCCAAAACCTATACACTTAAGCAAATTTGACAATTAAGCTCACAAGTATTGTCTATACAAGGAATATATAATTTAAGGCCTAAAGACAATTTAACATCATAGTGTTGTTGACAATTGAAGCATTAACCATCTCTTAATGCTTGGAGATCCATTTTATACTCCTAATTGAGTTTATAGCCGTTAAGGACTGTTGGGTTGAATTAGAGTCGTTGGAGCCTTTATTTCCCAACATAAATGCAATTTTGCAGCTTGGCATATCGATACCCTTGAATCTGTATCGATACGGTCCCGATAAGAAAATAGCTGTTGAGCACTTCAAGCTGGTGGGTATCGATATGCTTGGCTAGCGTATCGGTACGATCCTGCAATTTAAAAAATCGTTGGGAAAATTATCGTTGGGGGTTGTTGGGCGTATCGGTACGCGAACTAGCCGTTAGGCATTTTAAAGCACACCGTATCGATACGACAAAGCGTATCGGTACGTGTTTTGGCTACTGGAAAATCACTGTAGTTAAAACCCTAAAGGTTATCGATACGGTTCCACACCGTATCAATACGATTACATTTAAGACATCGTTTTGACTATTTTAAATCATTCCAAAGCCTTTAAAAACCCTTAAACATATTTTCAAGTTGTTTTTTACTAAAAACATATTTTAAATTCTTTTCAATTTAGTCCAAAATATTTTTGAATTATTATATCAAAACAATTAGTTCTACAATTTGTCATCACATAACAGGGCGTACCGATACATGTAATGGCGTATCGATAAGTGTGTGCATTATTGGTCATATTCGTTAAGGCGTATCGATACGTGTAAGGGTGTATCAGCACGTAAATTGGTCATTGAAATTGGTGTATTGAATTGGGTACCGATACGAGTTAGGGTCGTACCGACCCCTTTAAAGGTATAAACCCCGTACCGGTACAAACCCAGTTGTATCGGTACGCTAAAACGCTACTAGAATTGATTAATATTTGAATCATGCATTGCGTATCGATACGGCTAGACCCCGTACCAATACTTGTACACTAATCTTAACGATCTTAATAGTCATTGAAAAGGCGTACCGATACAACCTTTCATGTATTGGTACCGATACAAGTAAGTCTGTTAAAAGCTTTGATAAATCATGAAATGGTCACTATTTATTAAACGGTTTAATTGGTTGAGTAAATGACCTCTAATTGGGATAAAAATTTGTATTCTTCATAGGTTAAATTTCCTATTGGTAAGTCTAATTTCTGAAAAGGGCATCTAATTACTGAAATTACAGATTAATCCCTAAAATTTGTAAAAAGTTTAATTTGTCCCTAAAATGAAAGATCGTAGTTCCAAACTAAATTATCGTCCTCACTGTATTGTTATAATATTGGATCTAGTTGTTGATGTTATTATACCGCTATTGAATCACTGAACATTGTCCACAAATAATGTACCGTTTACTGCTTTGATCATCCGTAGAATGCTCCGACCCGGTTCCCTACCTAACCGAGAAAGGGATGTTACAGATGGTCAACTACAAGTTTACCCTATTTTGGTGCTCGACTAGGGACAAAATTAAGATTGAGGGGCAAAAACCTATTCACTAGCGGTGGAAACTGAAAGTTTTCACAAGCACCTTAGTTTTAAGGTTTAGGATCTTGGTATAGGGTTTAGGGGTAGGGGTTTAAAATTTTGAAATAGTGGTAAGAATTTAAGGTTTACGTTTAGAATTTAGGGTTTAGAGGTTAGGGTTTTGTTTTTAAGGTAATATGATTATGATTTGGGTTTTAACTGATAAACCCAGAATTATAATCCTAAACTCTAAATTCTTACCACTATCCCTAAATTCTAAACCACCACACCTAAACTTTACACCATAAACTAAGACTTTAAACCCTAAAATTAAGACGCTTGTGTAAACTTTTAATTTTCACCGTCAGTGTATAGGATAATAATCTATATATATATATATATATATATATATATATATAGGGTAATCTTCACCAGTGGTCCCTTTCGTTTAGGGTGTGTTTTATTTTGGTCACCAGAATTCAAAAACGATTATTCTGGTCACTTACATTTAAAATCGTTTCTATTTTGGTCCCTTAGCCGTTAGTCTCCGTTAGTTTAAAAAATTAGTTTCTAATTTAACCCCCAAACTTTCAAAATTTTATTTTTCACCATCTTCCCCAGAAATTATAAAACTAAAACCCCATAAAATTAAATCAATGGCTATAACCCACCACTACAACCCATTCCCCCAAGATTAAAAGCGTCAAATTCCACTAGAACCCATAAAGTTTTCTACGGGTTGATGTTGCACTCTCTCAAATACATAACATCGAAATCTACATACATTGTCCAGTGGCTTTTATACTTGGGTATGGCTATCTCCAGCCATGTTTCAAGTTGCCATTATAGTGTATAACAGCAGCTTCTTCAATCTCCCTCTGGTTTACATTACCTTTTTCTCTGATGAAACAACTTCGGGTGAGTTCACAAATCATTTCAGCAGCCCATTTCAATAAATTCTCTTGGTTTTGAAAATTTCTTGTCTTTTGGTAGCTTCTTCTAAGATTACGGAATTATTGCTGAATTGAATTGTTTTTGCTATCAGTCGAGATTGTATATGATTAGTTGAGTTTCTGGTGATGCAGTTGGATTTAAGTTGAGGCTTAATTTCAATTTCGGATACTTTTTTCATTAATTTTTAGTTTGTCCTTACACATTTACTATTATATGAATAGTTTAGTTTTGGCAATGAACATGAATCCATAGGTTGTTTACTGGTTTTGTTGGCCCTTACTCATTGTTTATGTTTGCTTGGTTTCATCAGCTAATGTATTTACGGTCGATCCCTCCATCGCTTTGAAGGTCAGATTTTATTTATTTTTGTAACTGCGTTAATTTGTTGTGTAGAGAGAGTGGCAGTCATTTAAGAAAGTTGCAATCCTAATGTAAACCAGAGGGAAATTGAAGAAGCTGTTGTTATACACTATAATGGCAACTTGAAACCATGGCTGGAGATAGCCACACCCAAGTATAAAAGCCATTGGACAATGTATGTAGATTTCGATGTTATGTATTTGAGAGAGTGCAACATCAACCCGTAGAAAACTTTATGGGTTCTAGTGAAATTTGACGCTTTTAATCTTGGGGTATTGGGTTGTAGTGGTGAGTTATACCCATTGATTTAATTTTATGGGGTTTTAGTTTTATAATTTTTGGGGAAGATGGTGAAAAATAAAATTTTGAAAGTTTGGGGGTTAAATTAGAAACTAATTTTTTAAACTAACGGAGACTAACGGCTAAGGGACCAAAATAGAAACGATTTTAAACGTAAGTGACCAGAATAATCGTTTTTGAATTCTGGTGACCAAAATAAAACACACCCTAAACGAAAGGGACCACTGGTAAAGATAACCCATATATATATATATATATATATATATATCAGACAAAATTGAGAGACTCGACTCGAACTTGGATCAAGTTGAGTCAAATAATTTTGTAACAACACAAATCAAAAGAAGAAGAATGTTTGAAGGGGAGAATATTGAAGAGCGGAAGGAGATACAACAAAATAAAAATTTAGGGAAGAAGATAGAAAATAATTCAATCCATTCGATAGTGAAAAACCTACAACTTTGATATTTTTGTCCTAAAGTATAAAACGACAACACTTGATAAACCTAAAGCATAATTAAACGACACTGTTTTTAACTTTAATTAAAATGGTTGGTTACAATACATCTCCCTCGGAAGAATCCTTTTCCGCAAGGATTAAAGAAGAAACCAGTAAAACGAGCTAATGAAGAACCATCAAGCATCCTTGTTTTCTTTTAAGTGGTTTGACCAAACATTTCCCATTGCTCTTTTCGATAGAACTAAATTAATGAGTAAACCGACATTAATGGTTCCATTTAAACTCCCACGACATACTAAAACATAGGAAGTGATTGCACCTCGTGAACCGTAGTAGCAACAACCTGATTTGCATGTACAATGAGAAATGTATGCTGTGATGACAGAGTGATGAAAACCACACTAGGATGCATCAAGAATTGCAAGACAAATGACCTGGTTAACCAATTGCCTTAAATAGATAATATAGAGCCGACACTCAAACCAGTAGTAATGCCAACTATGGCTGCCATTACAATATCAAGAATGCGTGGAAAGGAACCCATCATTCCCATCTTCTCAACAAAAGATCCCCTCCAAAATAAACAATGTGTAAAATGCATGGAAACATAAAAACTTACTCATTGATGATTGTAAAACTTGACTGATAATTGGAAAGAGATCCAGGCAAGAAGCATAGAAGCAGATGTGAAGAAGGTTAAGAAGCCACCTATTAACCCAGCCACAACTTAAAAATCAGACTTTTCAAAGGCTACATTGTGCTACAACTTCCATTAACTCGGTGTCAATTTTAATTTCTTCCTCGACTTCTCTTCGGTTTAGCTAAACTTGGCGTAAGAACCATCAGTAAGGCGTTGTTTGCAAACAAGCTTCCCTCTGGAGCAAATATTCCTGGAGTTAATTCAACATCACAATACAAATTCACCTTATTCATCAAACTCAAAATAGGATCACAATCCAAACCACTCCTAAATCAACAACCAATGTATTTCTGATCACAAAATTTGTAATCGAATATCTACATCCCCTAAACATATTAGTAGCAAAATTTGAAAGTACATGAATCGGTTTACCAAATTCCCTATTCAATTTCAGTTTACAATTGCTAATAGGGTGTAGATTTAATTTCTCTTTCCGACTACCCGTAACCCGGTCTATAAAAGTCTTAACCCGATTCAAATTTTCACCTGCCTTAATCAGTTGAAGAAATTCTCCAGGGATTGTGTGTGGACTCGACAACTTTTTGTTTGGATCATCAAGCCTACTGTTCAAGATAACTGAACCTGTTTCAAGCTCCACAATTTGCCACTTTTCAGACAATACAGCCTTGCCTCGGTTTGGATCATTCCCGGTTGTCAAGACTATTGTCTGAGTTGAGTTCTCAACGTTGTAACCCATTACCTCATCATCTTGAACGCCATCATTTTTTGCAAGCATTTCATCGAACACCCTGGCTTCACCTAAACCCATATCCCTAGTTGCTGCACTTAGATTCAACGATACACCTTGAATCAATGTTGATTCCAACATACCTATATTTGGGTCATCACACCTCTCCGAAATTGGAAATCTGGCCTTTGACTGCTCCATTAGAGCCGTAGTCGATTCATTTAATTCCACGACAGTTGAAGCTTTCAGTTGTCGAGACTTGAACATTTCGTTTCTTGTTTCGGCTCAACATCAACTGCGCGCCATTACCAAATTGAATATTCATTTAACAACATCTGATACGCTCCAACTCTCTAATTGATGTTGTAGAGAGAAGCTTTGATTGCCCAGACCTTTGAATGCAAACAAGCCTTGTATCACAAATGTTTTCTTGTGAAAATATGTTGAAATGAATAAAAGGAGATAGGTTGCGGAAGGATGGTAGTGTTTGTATGTCAAAATGGTGTAAGGAAAGGAAAATAGATAAGTAGGAAGATGGTTTCGGATGGTGTACAGAAGATGGTGAAGAGAAAGGATGTTGGTAGTATTCAAAGGCTCAAAAAGATGAACATATGCTAAGAAGCATATACCCTAACTTGGATGAGGCCTTGAGGGTGGTAAAAGGATTTAGACCGAGAAACAATGAATGTTTAACAATCTAAAGTATCAAGATGGAAAGAAAAGGAAAACGCCACAAATCAATAAAGATTTGATAAGTCAAGAAGTTCTAAAAAGAACAAGGATGAGAGAAAACCTCACAAAGTAATTTTTATAATTTGAATTGTGTGTTTACAAATGAAAATGCATTACATATTTATAGTAAATGAAAGGGGTGGCCAAAATGGTGTGTAGGGGAGAGGGAATGATTCGGCAGCCTTGGTGTCTCCCTCCTTTGGCCGAATTGGTGTGATAAGGGCTTGAATAGGTGTTGATAACCTATCAAGCACTATTCGGCAGCCTTGCACCTTTCCAAATTGGCGCCAAGGTGTGTAGAGGTGCCTATGTTCTCTCATTTGTTATTTGGCTAGGTAGGTGCCCTTCCATCACTTAGCTAGGTAGCTAGTGCCACTAGCTGGACCACTGAAGGAGCTGGTAGTAGTCAGAGGAGCTGGACGAGCTAGGCTTGAGCTGACTTGAGCTGAGCTAGCTAGCTGACTTAGCTAGCTAAAAATGAGTAGCTGATTTGAGCTGATCCGAGCTTCCTTTAGCTGAGTGAGCTAGTCTCGAAGTGCCTTTAAGTTGCCCTCTAGCTACTAGAGTGTTTTGGAGCTGAAACGAATCCTCTTTTGCTCAGAAATCACCCTTTTGCTATTTGAGCTCTTCGAAGCTGTCTTGAGATGAGTGAGCTGGTCCTTTAGTATCCTTGAGCTCTTTTAATACTTCATAAGTGTCCTCGAACCATTTGGCAGCTTGTAGAGTCTTGAAACGGCCAAACAACGTTTTGAGCTGATTCTGACATTTTGAGCTGGAACCAAGTTGTAGCACACTCCCTTGAGCTGTGTTAATATAACCTATAAAGAAAACAATGAATTATATAAGTAATGTCTCATTTAAATAGTATAGGGACTATAATGCATAAGTATAAAGTAAAGTTTTAAATGATGCAAACTATAATCTAAAGATGCAAACATTTGCTAAGTAAAGATGTGGCTTTAAGCTTAAGTATGGGTATCACATATAACATGCTAAGGTCATGGAAATAAAGTATGCAAAACATATACAAAGTATGATGTGATAACATGAATCTAAATAACCAGAAATGAGTGTAGAAAAAGTAAGTAATATGAGATAAGTAAAGAAAACTCATGTGTCTTTCATGTTTAAAACACATCATGAAAGTGTGCAAAACTTGCTGGTGAACGTGCACACATTATCTCGGTCGTAAATGTTGCGACCTTGAAGAGAAAATGTGGCCGAGATAGCATTCCGACGCTCTTAATATTGGATCGGCACTTGAAAACTAGTTGACTCTTGAACCGAAATGATTTTCTCCACCAACCCATACGGTGAGATGTAACAACCTGAATCAGAAGGAGAAGAATTAAAAGAAGATGAGAAGATAAAAGAACAAAGGGAGACAAAGAAGCGGAATTTTGGGGAGAGAAATCAGAAATTCATTCATTCATTCGATAATTTTTCTCTACAGTTCGATACCCTTTTACTCTAAAATTCTGGTCCAAAACTCACCGTTTCACTAAGAAAACAACAAAACTTAAACTAATAAAGAACAAAACGGCAACGTTTTGCTTTCTTTGACTTAAAGACCATTACAATACGCCCTCCTTCAAACAATCCTTGTCCTCAAAGATTAAATATAAAACAGGAAGCCAAGCCTTTGAAACAACCATCTTGATTAACATTGGATCATCTTTGCTTTTCTTTAAATGGTTGGACCAAACATTGCCCAAAGCTCTTTTCTGCAAAGCTGGATCGAAAGAGAAAAATATGTCAAGCTTTTCCAGCACTAAAATAAATTCGGTTCTATAGACTCGTACAATCATGCTCCTCTCTGAGGTATTGAGTGTAACATGCAGAAAAACACAAGCAGCAGCAACATTTATCATCACTTTAACTTCTGGTATTTCGTAATGTGACCCACGGGCAGTAAAAATCACTCTTGGTAACCAATTAGTAAATCGCAGTAGCAGACATGAATCAATATCCATAATCCTAAGTTTGTGCTTATACAAAGGACAGAAAATTGACAGAGACAGAAGCCAGCTCGATGTATTTCCCAAAAGATATGAAACACTGTCAAACAAAGATAACCACTTCTGATTGCAATGACACCGCTTATTAACCTTCCCAAGCACTCCACTTTGCAAGAAATGGGTAGTGACGAAACTCATATTCAATCTAATTTCTTGGCGTACAATATTAGAATGTTGAGCCATTATGCTTTTTGTTGTTGTTGCAAGAGCCTTAGACATATCATAAGTTCCCTCAACCATTAAAGCTCTTGAATCCATCTTCATGACCAGCACTTCACCATTTTGAATGTCACACAAATCGACAGTGAGTAAACCATCTCCATTGGCTGTAGTTTCTCCATCACCTTCCCAACCCGCATGATTATTGCCGATAATAAGACACAACTCATTAAAAACAATTTGCTCCACTTCAACATCAATTGTGACCCTCCCTTGATCATTCACTTCTCCTTTCAAGTCTCTTGTTCCAGCAAAATGTCGAAAGCTTCGAGAAACTAACATAGCAGTAAAGTACCTCCTAACAAGCAATAGTCGAGCCTGTTTAAAATGTCCATGAACTAATGCAATTGCCCAATTAGAGTTACTGTATCTTGACACATATTTTCCAGACTCAGATTCATTAAAGAAGGTATTTAAACTATCATGGCAATAACCTATTGTAATGTCACAACCACACGGATCAAAAGAAGGTATTAACACCTTAAGAGGACTGTACTCGTTGACCCCTTCGTCATTATATACATTTAAGAACTCATTGAAACAATTGCCTCGATCAAATGGATAGTTGATAACAAAACGAACAGATTTTCTAATAGTCAGGTGTGCACCATTTATTCGTGGCAGCCTTTCCTCAAATAGCAAAATTCCTTGCAATCCAATGCAATTATCAGCCAATTTCGTCACTTGGTCGAGCCAAGGGTCCAGAATCTCCTTAACAACCATCTTCCTTGCTGGAATTAAGTTGCTCTAGATGAAACAATTTTTTATGAGACCGTGTTCTAACATCATCCATAACATCATTCTGTACACCTCCAGAACCAATGGAAAAGAGTACATAATTTTTAAGTGGATATTTAATAAATAGCTTGCCAAGACCATAAGAGGAATTCCCATAATAACCATGATTCACACCACCATATTTAGCCAAAAATGACAGTTCGTACTGCTGCTTATGTTCGACTAATATAGCTTTAAGATATGCCTTTTGAAGATCAGTCAAATTCCACTATATTGTATTAGCATAGTTCCCAGCAAGAAGAGAACTAGAACTAGCTGCAGCATGTGTCGCATACTGAAAAGTTTTCTGCAAATATTGGATATATCGAGGATCTATAAGTGGAGAAAGATCATACCCTTGAATTCCAGCTTCATTTAAATTTGTTATATCACCAGTACTAGTCAAAGAGGAACTAGGCAAGTGGCCAATGAAACATGTGTTTGCATTAGTATTTGGTGCAATCTTTTTTTTTCTAGCCAAGTCCACATAGTTTGTAGAAAATGAGAGCTTTTCTGCATTAAATTGGTTGATGACTTGCTGTTGCACGCTCTGATTAAGACCATTAGGCATGTTGACTTAAAAGTCAAGTTGATTATCCAAATTAGCATGAATTTGAGATGGCATGGGAGCATTTGTATCTATATTTCTAGTTCTCGACAAGCTCAATACATATAATGTGGTGGCAATTTCAGCAAGTTCCGACACAGTAGATGAATGCTCAATTTGGTTGGATCCCATATTAATAACATAATGGCCAGAACTTTCGGTGGTGTTACTTCCTCCTGGATCAAAATAAGGTACTAAAATCCTACGAGGATTGTAGTCGCTGACCCATTCACCATTAAACACATTTATTTCATCTGAACTCATCCCCCTCATTGTTAAGAAACTGGATAAGATGAGAAAAGCACAATGATAAAATTTATTCAAGAAGAACACACTTTTACAATGAACCACGGTTAAAACTTTTATACAGAAAGTCTAAAGAAAAGGCTAAGAACAAGTAACTGCTAGAAACTATTTTATAATTCAATTTGAACGTTGAGGTGGCAAAACTGCATAACCTCCTTGGCATGCTGACACATTTTCCAGATTATATTCAACATGCTCCCTGCTTCTTCCACTTTTCACTTCTGAAAAATCAACAACTCCCAGTTTTCGTCGAAAGGTGCTGAAGTAATCTTTGGATAGAGCCCTGGTCATCCCATCTGCAGTTTGATGCTCAGATGGAACATAGTTTACTCAGATGGAACATAGTTTACTTTCAACTTGCTAGCTGCCACCTTTTCTCGCACGGAGTGAACATCAAGTTCTACGTGCTTAGTCTTCGAATGATATACGGGGTTCGCGCTCATTGCTATTGCACTTGAATTATCACTCCATATGACTTGTGTGTTTGTAACTTCAACACCCATGTCTTTTAATAATGCATCCAGCCATGTTATATCAGACGCAACATCAGTCAAACTCCTATACTCAGCTTCGGTGGTGGACCTCGACACCGTTTTCTGTTTCTTTGAGCTCCACATAACTAGATTGCCTCCTAATTAAATGCAGTTACCGGAAATGGAGCGTCGATCATCGACACTTCCGCCCCAATCTGCATCAGCAAACGCGACCAACTGTAAAGGAGCAGTAGAAGCAGCAAACCATAGCCTATAATCAAGTGTCCCATTCAAATAACGTAGCACGCGTTTCACAGCAACTAAGTGTTGTTCACAAGGGGCATGCATGAATTGTGCAAGCTTGTTGACACAATATGCAATATCTGGCCTTGTATGACCGGCGTACAATAAAGATCCAACCAAGCTTCGATACTCTTTTGCATCAACCAAAGGGCTTCTAGCATCTTTGGTAAGTTTCAGTGAGGTCACCATAGGTGTGGGCATTGGAGTTGCTTTATTCATCCTAGCATTGACAAGGAGCTCCAACAGATATTTCTTTTGATTCAGAAAAATTGAGCCATTAACCTTCTTGACTTCAATGCCCAGGAAGTAATTGAGCTCCCCCAAATCTTTGAGCAAAAACTTCTCAGCAAGCAACCTGACTACATTTTCCAAGTCATCATTGTAACTGCCTGCGACAATAACATCATCCACATACACAAGGACATATGTCACATTGTCTTCTACTTTCTTTATAAACAACGAACTATCAGCCAGTGAGCTTTTAAACCCTATACTGATCAGGTAATCCTTGAGTTTGGAGTACCAATTTCGTGGTGCTTTTCTCAAGCCGTACAAGGCTTTCTGTAATTTGCATACTAACAATGAACCATCTTATGCTCTTTGTCCAAACCCTTGTGGCTGATCCATGTACACGTTCTCATGCAAATCATCGTTCAAAAAAGTGTTGTTAACATCAACTTGCCTCAACAGCCAATTGTTTTGAGCTGCCAACGCAAGAATTACGTTAATGGTGGAAGACTTCACTACTGGACTGAAGGTTTCCTGGAAGTCTTGGCCAGGAATTTGAGAAAACCCTTAGCCACCAAGCGTGCTTTGTAATGTTGAATGGATCCATATGCATTCTTTTTACTCTAAAAAGTCATTTGCAACCCACCGTCGATCACCCCTCAGGTAGAGGCACTAAGCTCCATGTCTTGTTCTTTCCGAGAGCCTCGAACTCAGCTTTAACAGATACGCTCCAATTAGGTGATTTAAGAGCTTCAATAATAGAATTAGGTTCTGCTTCCTCAGTCGTAGAAATAGTTGCATACAGTTTTGGTTTGTAAATTCCACATTTACTGCGAGTCATCATATGATGTCCGACATCCGGTGTCTGTTGTGTAGTGGTTGCCCGTCCTGGACTCAAGGGTGCATGTAATATGGCGATGTTTCCTCTCGACAACGCCTTTTTCTCGGATGTATATGGGCAGGACAAGCGATGGTTGATTCCCAAGGTTGCTAGTAACGTGGATATTGGTCTGCACTCACCTCCCCAATCTGTCTAACTCTTTAATTGTTGTGTTAAATTGATTATGAACCATTGTATTGAACATTTGAAACGCCTGAATAGCTTGATCTTTGGTCTTGAGAAAGTAAACCCAACAATGTCTTGTACATGCATCTACAAACGATATGTAATAACTAAAACCATTCGAAACAATATGTGAGGGTCCCCATAGATCAGAAAAGACAAGTTGAAAGGGTGTATCATAAACTGTAGATGAGTCATTGAAAGGTAATTTGTGGCTTTTGCCCATTCTGCAGGCTACACATTCATGCTCATCAGTATGTAAAGGAAAAACAACACCAATTTGTTTACAATCCTGCACTAAAGAACTATGTGCCGGGTGTCCTAGTCTCATATGCCACAGATCATATGAATGACTTTTATTCGTCGTGGTGTTGACCTTTATTTGACAGTTATACCCTTCAGGCTTTGCATCTTCATACCTTGTGTCGACATCAAACTGATACAGTCTACCACATTCATATCCTTGCAACATCAAATCTCCAGTAATTTCATTTCTCACCATACAATGTTTTGCATGAAACTCGAGGAAAACAACATTATCCCTAGCAAGTTTTGACACAGATAACAAACTCGTATTGATAGAAGGTACATGAAACACATTATTGAGAGCCAAAGTACGGGATTTTGTAGGAATAGCAGCACATCCCGATTTAGAAATATCCAAAGACTGACCATTGCCAACAATTAGCTTACCTGGACCGTTGTAGTCTGAGCCACCTGTCATCTCAGTTGCATCAGGCGTCACATGATGTGTCACCCCAGAGTCTACTATCCATCAATCAGAAATAGGGGCCTGGGTGTGGGAGGTCGTAGTATACGCGTAACACTCAACATCATTCTCAACTGTGCTGACATGAGCACTGCCTGCCAATTGTTGGCCAAACCACCAGAGAAGGTTTGATCGAATCGCTTCCAGCAATGATCAGCAGTATGTCCAATCTTGTCACAGATTTGGCACTGAAGCTTTGTATGGCCACGTCCTCGACCACCAGACCTGCCACCAGAGGAACCTTGTCCTCCAGAGAATTGTTGATATCTTGGATTCTGGCAGCCCTGTTTGTCAGAGAACTAGATTGAATATGAGCCATATTTGCACTCATCGGCAACTGAAGCTGGGTTTGAAATCCTTGCAATTGTGCCTCAACATTAACTAATGAAGATTTAACACCATCTAAAGAGAGTGCTTCTTTACCCGCAATGATTACAGCCATAAACGGCTGATACTCAATTGGCAACCCATTTAAAATTTTCGCAATTTGTTCAATATCGAAGATAGAACTCCTACAAGCAGTAAGGGCATCACATACCTCTTTGATGTGGGTGAGATATGTGCGCATGCTTTCATTGCTTTTCTTGATCGACCATAGCTTGCAATGCAAACTCATGATGCTGGTAGTAGATCGATTCGCAAAATATTTCAACACAGTGTTCCACACATCAGCGGCAGTTTCTGATTCAACAAACTGAGGCAAAAGACTCGCACTGATGGTTGAGAGTAACCATGAGGCTAAGGCACTATCTTGTGCCATAAAGATCTCGTAATCCTCGTTAATTTGTAGCACACCGCTATCACCACGAATTTTCTCTGGTGGAGGCTTGAGAGTACCAGTAAGCAATTTCTCGAGACAATGGCCATGCACGGTAAGTAAGACCTGTTGTTTCCACAACAGGAAATTCATCTCTGTAGAACTGAGTTTTGATATAATATTTGAAAAATGTTTTGGACTAAATTGCAAAGAATTTAAAATAAGTTTTTAGTCAAAACAACTTGAAAATATGTTTAAGGGTTTTCAAAAGGCTTTGGAATGATTTAAAGTGTATTTAAAGTAGTCAAAACCATGATTTTCAAGTGACATTAGCGATACGGTATTGGACCATGCCGATACGCCTGAGGGTTTCAAACTACCAGATTTTCCAGTAGCCAAAACTCGTACCGATACGCTTAGCCGTATCGATACGGTGTACTTTGAAATAGCCCAACGGCTAGTCGTGTACCGATACTGGTGTATCGCGTACCGATACGCCTAACTACCCCAACGGTCATTTCCCAATGGTCATTTGAATTTGCAGGACCATACTGATATGCCAAGTAAGCGTATCGATACGCATCAGCTGAAAAGCCAAACGGCTAATTCCTCATTGAGACCGTATCGATACGGTTTGACGAGTATCGATACACCAAGCTGCAAAACTACATTTTTGGTGGGAAATAAAGGCTCCAACAGCTCCAATTCAATCCCAACGGCTAGTAACGGCTACAAACTCAATTGGGAGTATAAAAGGGACCTCCAAGCATCTTGTAATGGTTAATGCTTCAATTGTTACAACATTATGATGTCAAAATTTGTCTAGAGCTTTAATTGTAAATTCCTTGCTTAGACAACACTTGCGAGCATACATTGTTATATTTGCTCAAGTGTTTAGGTTTTTGAGTGAGTGCTTAGAATTGCAAACAAACACCTATTAGAGGGATTTCTAGTTTGCTAAGACTTTCTTTGTACAAGAGAGTGTTTCCTCAAGCTTTGGGTAGAAAGCTTTGAGGGTTGTAAAGGTTGCCTCCTTAGCCTAGAAAAGAGGACGAAATTCTTAGTGAATTTGTTTGGAAATCCTTAGTGGGGAGCTAAGGTAGTGGATGTAGACCTTGGTTTGAAGGTTAAACCACTATAAATCCTTATGTTAAATTGCCAATTTTTCACCTCCCACTAAAACACCCAATTATCCAACTTCTCCACACTTGGCGAGCAAGAACGGTTGATCGAATCGAGCCCCTAAAATCTCAATAATTGGTATTAGAGATTGGCTCAATCGAAGGGGATTCACATCCTATTGAGAAGATCCGGCAAGCTTGATCAACATTTCACCAACCGGCTCAAATGGCGCAATCCATTGACAAACCGCCCTTTTTCGACGAAAATGAATATACCCATTGAAAGACAAAGATGAAATTCTTCTTGAAGTCAAGAGACTACAAGCTATAAGACATAGTTGAAGATGGTCCGTTCGTGCCTCAAGGAAGTACAGCGGAATGGAGTGTCGACGATCGCAAGAAGATGGAGCTTAATTGCAAAGCCTTGCACATGCTCTTTTGTGCATTTGGCCCAACCATCTATGAGAAGATGTCTTCTTGTGAGAGTGTCAAGGAGGTATGGGACAAGCTTGAAGTCACATACGAGGGAATCGATGAAGTCAAGGAGACCAATATTAGGCTCCTCACCTTAGAGTATGAGAAATTCAAGATGGATCCTGAAGAAAACATCAAGAAGATGTTTGATAGGTTCTCCACTATCACAAATGGACTTAAAGGTTATGGAGAAGCCATCCCGGAAGAGAAGCTTGTCCGAAAGCTCATATACTCCCTTCCCGAGTCATGGGACTCAAAGAGGACCGCCATCATCGAAGCCAAGAATCTCAAAACCTTGAACCTTGATGAACTCATGGGGTCACTTCTCACTCACCAAATAATGAAGAAAAACAAAGAAGAAGAGAAGAAGAAGGAAGAGATTAGAGCGATGGGGAAGAAGAAGATCATGGAGCTAGGCATCAATGCTAGTGTCGTAGCTCTCAAATCCTCCACATGCCATCATGTAGATTCAAGTGAGGAGGAAAGTGAAGATGAAGAGATGGCCTATCTCTTCAACAAATTTGCCCGGTTCATGAAGAGCAAAATGGAAAAATCCAAGCATGAATCGATGAAGAAGATGAAGGACTCCCACAAATCCAAAAAGAAGGGATCATCTTCACAACAAGCATATGTGGCCACATTGAGTGATGAAGACTCCACCGATGATGAACTAGCCCACCTATGCTTGATGGACCTCAATGAGGGGGAGGTAACTTCTAACACATCTATTTAAAATTCTTATACATTTGATGAGTTACAAGATGCCTATGATGATTTGCTTTTGGAATACAGGGCATCATTTTCCAAGAACAAAAAGTTGATTTCAAAAATAAAAATTGAAAATGATTTGCTTTCCAAAACAAATCTTGAACTTGAAGCAAAATTGAAAGATTTTGAACAAAAATATTTTGATTTACAAAATTTTCTTCTTAAAGTTCAAAAAGAAAAAGATTTGATTTCCAATGAACTTGAAAAACAAAATAATTTTGGAAAATCAATTTTTTATGTAAGACAATCTAGTGCCCCTAGGTTTGTGAATGGAAAATGTTTTAGAAGTGTTTGGGTCCCAAAAGAACTAACCACTTCAACTAAAAAGGATGAAATTGAAAAATGGATTCCTAAGGGGACTAAATTTTGTGCTACTAATGTCTATGGATCCAAAGCAATTTGGATACCAAAAATTACTTGATTGTCTTTTGCTAGGTGTGATGGAGAGTGATCAACAAGTCAAACTTTGAGGGGGAGCTCCATGCACACGTAGGAAGAACACTTGAAGAAGGAAGGCTTCACATCCTCCCTTGAGTTCAAGTGTGGTAAAATCTAGTTGCTTTTGTTTTTATTTGATTTATTTTTCATTTAAGCCAACTAGATAATCATACATATTGAACTAACATTCTTATGATGCTTTGAGTAAGGGGGGGCCAATTTTAAACCAAAATTTTAAATGTGTCAAATTTTTTTTGCCTCATATGTTATTTTGAGCTAAATGCCATTTTAAATTCTTTTTGATATAACAAAAACGGGGAGAAATTGGTTTGAAAAATTGCATTTTCAAATGAATAAGGAGGAGTTTTATTTGATTTCATATCTAAATCTCTTATTCACAATTTTAAAGTTAAAGGGGGAGAATTCCAAATAATTTTTCAAGTTGGTTTTATTATATCAAAAAGGGGGAGATTGTAGAACTAAATTTTGATATAATATTTGAAAAATATTTTGGACTAAATTGCAAAGAATTTAAAATAATTTTTTAGTCAAAACAACTTGAAAATATGTTTAAGGGTTTTCAAAAGGCTTTGGAATGATTTAAAGTGTATTTAAAGTAGTCAAAACCATGATTTTCAAGTGACCGTACCAATACGGTATTGGACCGTACCGATACGCCTTAGGGTTTCAAACTACCAGATTTTCCAGTAGCCAAAACTCGTACCGATACGCATAGCAATATCAATACGGTGTGCATTGCAATAGCCCAACGGCTAGTCGCGTATCGATACTGGTGTATCGCGTACAGATACGCCTAACTACCCCAACGGTCATTTCCCAACGGTCATTTGAATTTGCAGGACTGTACCGTTACACCAGGTAAGCGTATCGATAAGCATCAACTGAAAAGCCAAACAGCTAATTCCTCATTGAGACTGTATCGATACGGTTTGACGAGTATCGATACACCAAGCTGCAGAACTGCATTTATGGTGGAAAATAAAGGCTCCAACGGCTCCAATTCAATCCCAACAGCTAGTAACGGCTGCAAACTCAATTGGGAGTATAAAAGGGACCTCCAAGCATCTTGTAATGGTTAATGCTTCAATTGTTACAACATTATGATGTCAAAATTTGTCTAGAGCTTAAATTGTAAATTCCTTGCTTAGACAACACTTGTGGGCATACATTGTTACATTTGCTCAAGTGTTTAGGTTTTTGGGTGAGTGCTTAGAATTGCAAACAAACACCTATTAGAGGGATTTCTAGTTTGCTAAGACTTTCTTTGTACAAGAGAATGTTTCCTCAAGCTTTGGGTAGAAAGCTTTGAGGGTTGTAAAGGTTGCCTCCTTAGCCTAGAAAAGAGGACGAAATTCTTAGTGAATTTGTTTGGAAATCCTTAGTGGGGAGCTAAGGTAGTGAATGTAGACCTTGGTTTGAAGGTTGAACCACTATAAATCCTTATGTTAAATTGCCAATTTTTCACCTCCCACTAAAACACCCAATTATCCAACTTCTCCACACTTGGCGAGCAAGAACGGTTGATCGAATCGAGCCCCCTAAAATCTCAATAATTGGTATTAGAGATTGGCTCAATCGAAAGGGATTCACATCCTATTGAGAAGATCCGGCAAGCTTGATCAACATTTCACCAACTGGCTCAAATGGCGCAATCCATTGACAAACCGCCCTTTTTCGACGGAAATCACTATACCCATTGAAAGACAAAGATGAAATTCTTCTTGAAGTCAAGAGACTACAAGCTATAGGACATAGTTGAAGATGGTCCGTTCGTGCCTCAAGGAAGTAAAGCGGAATGGAGTGCCGACGATCGCAAGAAGATGGAGCTTAATTGCAAAGCCTTGCACATGCTCTTTTGTGCATTTGGCCCAACCATCTATGAGAAGATGTCTTCTTGTGAGAGTGTCAAGGAGGTATGGGACAAGCTTGAAGTCACATACGAGGGAATCGATGAAGTCAAGGAGACCAAGATTAGGCTCCTCACCTTAGAGTATGAGAACTTCAAGATGGATCCTGAAGAAAACATCGAGAAGATGTTTGATAGGTTCTCCACTATCACAAATGGACTTAAAGGTTATGGAGAAGCCATCCCAGAAGAGAAGCTTGTCCGAAAGCTCATATACTCCCTTCCCGAGTCATGGGACTCAAAGAGGACCGCCATCAACGAAGCCAAGAATCTCAAAACCTTGAAGCTTGATGAACTCATGGGGTCACTTCTCACTCACCAAATAATGAAGAAAAACAAAGAAGAAGAGAAGAAGAAGAAAGAGATTAGAGCGATGGGGAAGAAGAAGATCATGGAGCTAGGCATCAATGCTAGTGTCGTAGCTCTCAAATCCTCCACATGCCATCATGTAGATTCAAGTGAGGAGGAAAGTGAAGATGAAGAGATGGCATATCTCTTCAACAAATTTGCCCGGTTCATGAAGAGCAAAATGGAAAAATCCAAGCATGAATCGATGAAGAAGATGAAGGACTCCCACAAATCCAAAAAGAAGGGATCATCTTCACAACAAGCATATGTGGCCACATTGAGTGATGAAGACTCCACCGATGATGAACTAACCCACCTATGCTTGATGGACCTCAATGAGGGGGAGGTAACTTCTAACACATCTATTTTAAATTCTTATACATTTGATGAGTTACAAGATGACTATGATGATTTGCTTTTGGAATTCAGGACATCATTTTCCAAGAACAAAAAGTTGATTTCAAAAATAAAAATTGAAAATGATTTGCTTTCCAAAACAAATCTTGAACTTGAAGCAAAATTGAAAGATTTTGAACAAAAATGTTTTGATTTACAAAATTTGCTTCTTAAAGTTCAAAAAGAAAAAGATTTGATTTCCAATGAACTTGAAAACAAAAATAATTTTGGAAAATCAAATTTTTATGTAAGACAATCTAGTGCCCCTAGGTTTGTGAATGGAAATTTTTTTAGAAGTGTTTGGGTCCCAAAAGAACTAACCAATTCAACTAAAAAGGATGAAATTGAAAAATGGATTCATAAGGGGACTAAATTTTGTGCTACTAATGTCTATGGATCCAAAGCAATTTGGATACCAAAAATTACTTGATTGTCTTTTGCTAGGTGTGATGGAGAGTGATCAACAAGTCAAACTTTGAGGGAGAGCTCTATGCACACATAGGAGGAACACTTGAAGAAGGAAGGCTTCACATCCTCCCTTGAGTTCAAGTGTGGTAAAATCTAGTTGCTTTTATTTTTATTTGATTTATTTTCATTTAAGCCAACTAGATAATCATACATGTTGAACTAACATTCTTATGATGCTTTGAGTAAGGGGGAGCCAATTTTAAACCAAAATTTTAAATGTGTCAAATTTTTTTTTTGCCTCCTATGTTATTTTGAGCTAAATGCCATTTTAAATTCTTTTTGATATAACAAAAAGGGGGAGAAATTGGTTTGAAAAATTGCATTTTCAAATGAATAAGGAGGAGTTTTATTTGATTTCATATCTAAATCTCTTATTCACAATTTTAAAGTTAAAGGGGGAGAATTCCAAACAATTTTTCAAGTTGGTTTTATTATATCAAAAAGGGGGAGATTGTAGAACTAAATTTTGATATAATATTTAAAAATGTTTTGGACTAAATTGCAAAGAATTTAAAATAATTTTTTAGTAAAAAACAACTTGAAAATATGTTTAAGGGTTTTCAAAAGGCTTTTGAATGATTTAAAGTGTATTTAAAGTAGTTAAAACCATGATTTTCAAGTGACCGTACCAATACGGTATTGGACCGTACCGATACGCCTTAGGGTTTCAAACTACCAGATTTTCCAGTAGCCAAAACCCATATCGATACGCTTAGCCATATCAATACGGTGTGCATTGAAATAGCCCAACGGCTAGTCGCGTATCGATACTGGTGTATCGCGTACAGATACGCCTAACTACCCCAACGGTCATTTCCCAACGGTCATTTGAATTTGCAGGACCGTACCGATACGCCAGGTAAGCGTATCGATACGCATCAACTAAAAAGCCAAACAGCTAATTCCTCATTGAGACCGTATCGATACGGTTTGACGAGTATCGATACACCAAGCTGCAGAACTGCATTTATGGTGGAAAATAAAGGCTCCAACGGCTCCAATTCAATCCCAACGGCTAGTAACGGCTACAAACTCAATTGGGAGTATAAAAGGGACCTCCAAGCATCTTGTAATGGTTAATGCTTCAATTGTTACAACATTATGATGTCAAAATTTGTCTAGAGCTTAAATTGTAAATTCCTTGCTTAGACAACACTTGTGGGCATACATTGTTATATTTGCTCAAGTGTTTAGGTTTTTGGGTGAGTGGTTAGAATTGCAAACAAACACCTATTAGAGGGATTTCTAGTTTGCTAAGTCTTTCTTTGTACAAGAGAGTGTTTCTTCAAGCTTTGGGTAGAAAGCTTTGAGGGTTGTAAAGGTTGCCTCCTTAGCCTAGAAAAGGGGACGAAATTCTTAGTGAATTTGTTTGAAAATCCTTAGTGGGGAGCTAAGGTAGTGGATGTAGACCTTGGTTTGAAGGTTGAACCACTATAAATCCTTGTGACAAATTGCAAATTTTCATCTCCCACTAAAACACCCAATTATCCAACTTCTCCACACTTGGCGAGCAAGAACGGTTGATCGAATCGAGCCCCTAAAATATCAACAATCTCATCAAGCATGATGTTGATCTTCTTGTTCGTGAACATCTTCCCAGTGTTGGATGATTCCCAAAAATGAGACTGTAATCTTCGTCGGACATCATGAAGGGATCTTACGCAGCGAAAAATCAATCGAAGAAGGTGCCAAGGAACCTGGATCTGATACCATGTTAAGAAACTGGATAAGATGAGAAAAGCACAATGATAAAATTTATTCAAGAAGAACACACTTTTACAATGAACCACGGTTAAAACTTTTATACATAAAGTCTAAAGAAAAGGATAAGAACAAGTAACTGCTAGAAACTGTTTTATAATTCAATCTGAACGTTGAGGTGGCAAAACTGCATAACCTCCTTGACATGCTGACACAATTTTCAGATTATATTCAACACTCATCACTATAAGTGAATCCAACCATATACCTTGAATAGGTGACGGATCCAACAGACCCCTATTCAAAATAACACACCCTTCGTTCTATGGCACTTCCAGCAACCCGTTAATTGAATTATCAAAATCATCCGACTCCACATCTATTATCACAGACAATTCTTCGAACACCTTGGATTCAATAAAGTTTGTTATCGACTGTTCTTGTTCACCAAAACCATCCGACTCCATGTCTGTTATCACAACTAATTCGTCGAACACTTTGGCTTCAATGGAGCATGTTACCAACTGTTTTTGTTTCCTCTCCGCCGAATCTATCACCAACGCGTTTGTGTCCTCATACTTTCTCTCGTGCATTTGATCAAACCCGACAGTAACCTTTTCACAGATAACCTTCAAATCTTTTCTAAAGTCGCTTAGAAACTTGTCGATAGCATCGTCTAATATAGCTTTAAATCCCACCAGCAGTTCTTGCACAACTTCCTTAGTAAATTCTCGCATTTTGGTGATCTAAACCAAGATCGTGAGCTCTGATGCCTTTGTAACAACCCGAATCATAAGGAGAAGAATTAAAACAAGATGAGAAGATAGAAAAAAAGGGAGGCAAAGAAGCAGAATTTTAGGGAGAGAAATTAGAAATTCATTCATTCATTCGATAATTTTTCTCTACAGCTCGATACCCTTTTACCCTACAATTCTGGTAAAAACTCACCGTTTCACTAAGAAAACAACAAAACTTAAACTAATAAAGAACAAAACGACAACATTTTGCTTTCTTGACTTAAAGACCATTACATGAGAAAACTTGGTATAATGCTTCAAGAGTGATCGGACACAACAAATGACAAAATATAAAACAACATTTCGTAAAACTAAAGCATAATCAAACAACACCGTTTTTATTTTTAATTAAAATAGTTCGTTACACATTTAATTCTTTCGAGTCGAGTATTATGCACCAATACATTTATGGGAAAACTACACCACTGACCACCAAACAAATTGGGGATACCTATTTGGACCACCGAACTATAGAAATCGTCAATCAGACCACCGAACTTATAAAATCAACCTATTTTGACCACCACCGTTAAAAACCTAACGGTGGAGTGACGGAACTGCAACGTGGCAATTGATGGGTATATTTAAAAATTACACATTTGGTCCTTGTTATTTACACATTCTTTCAATTTAGTCCTAATTTTACATTAATAAAATAATAAATTATTTAATTAAGTGGTGACACGTGTCAAGACCTTATTGGAGGATTTTAATTATTTATATTTAATTTTATTAATTTATTTTCCCCCTCCAATCAGGTGGTGACACGTGTCACCACCAATTTAGAGGAGAAAAATAATTTTTTCTTTAACTGCGCTAGGGTGGATTCAAACCTGGGTCTCCCAAGGGTAAAGTCAATGGCTTTGCCACTTCACCAAGCACAACCTTATGCTATAATTCTCCAGATATAATATATATCTTTTATTAGTTTCTACATTTATAAGCCAAAAGCTCAAACCCTAAACACTAATTTCACATATATAAATCCTAAACCCTAAACTCTAACCCTAAATATTTCAAATTAATTTCACGCTAAAATTTTCAAATTAAACCTCAAACCCTAAAATTTTCAAATTAATTCCATGCTAAATATTTTAAATTAAACCCTAAAACCCAAACCCTAAAAATTTCAAATTAATTTCACGCTAAATATTTCAAATTAAGCCTTGAACCCTAAACCCTAAATATTTCAAATTAATTTCATGCTAAATAATTCAAATTATACCCTAAACCTTAAACCCTAAAAATTTTAAATTAATTATACGCTAACTATTTTAATTTAAACCCTAAACCCTAAATATTTAAAATTAATTCCATGCTAAATATTTAGGGTTTAATTTGAAATATTTAGCGTGAAATTAATTTGAAATATTTAGGGTTTATGGTTTAAATTAAAATAGTTAGCGTGTAATTAATTTGAAATTTTTAGGGTTTAGGGTTTAATTTGAATTATTTAGCGTGAAATTAATTTGAAATATTTAGGGTTTAGGGTTTAAGGCTTAATTTGAAATATTTATCGTGAAATTAATTTGAAATTTTTAAGGTTTGGGGTTTAGGGTTTAATTTAAAATATTTAGCGTGGAATTAATTTGAAATTTTTAGGGTTTGAGGTTTAGTTTGAAATATTTAGCGTGAAATTAATTTGAAATATTTAGGGTTAGAGTTTAGGGTTTATGATTTATATATGTGAAATTAGTGTTTAGGGTTTGAGCTTTTGGCTTATAAATGTAGAAACTAATAAGAGATATATATTATATCTGGAGAATTGTAGCACGAAGTTGTGCTTGGTGCATTGGCAAAGCCATTGACTTTAACCTTGGGAGACCCAGGTTTGAATCCACCCTAGCGCAGGTAAGGAAAAATTAAATTAATAAAATTAAATATAAATAATTAAAATCCTCTAATAAGGTCTTGACACGTGTTACCACTTAATTAAATAATTTATTATTTTATTAATTTAAAATTAGGACTAAATTGAAAGAATGTGTAAATAATAGGCACCAAATGTGTAATTTTTAAATATACCAATCTATTGCCATGTGGCAGTTCCGTCACTCTACCGTTAGGATTTTAACGGCGGTAATCAAAATAGGTTGATTTTATAAGTTCGGTGGTGTGATTGATGTTTTTTATAGTTCGGTGGTTCAAATAGGTATTCCAATTTGTTTAGTGGTAAGTGGTATAATTTTCCCTACATTTATCGAAAAACAAATTCAAAGCCGCCGCGGGAGACCGTTTCCATTTTAGAGAATTCTCATCTGCCGCCATGGCGCTAACCTCATTTTTCTCGCCTCCTCCGTCGCTTTGCTCGAGTTTTCGCTCTCTTCGCCGCGGTTTATTCATTCCTCTCTTACAAGCTTATCCATATTCAGCTCAAGGAGAAGTGGCGAAAACTGCATTGACGGCGCTTCGTTTCGAGGTCGGACTTTTAAATTTTGGACTGCCGCATTTTCTTTGTTTTTATTTACCTTTTCGAGCCAAAAATATCTTAAAATTAACATTAGATGAGAATTCTCTCAGTGTTAATATAACCTTTTTTCCCTCTGGTTTTGATAGGTTCTAGGGAGGTTTAATCGTGCCCGGGCTGCTCAACTAACACTTCCTCACTTTGTGTGCCAAACACCTCTGTTTATGCCAGTGGGAACCCAAGGTTGGATCTTTTAATATTAATATCACACATTCAATAGCATACCCAGGATACTTAGAACAATCTATAAGAATTTTGAATCTTTTAGGTTGCAAAATAGATTGCAATTTAGACCCATTTTTAAAAAAAAGGTAGGTTAGATGTTTCACATCAATGCCCTTAACTTTTCTGTTGTTGTTAGACTGTAAATTCTTCTAATATTCTAAAACCAAGAGATGACGATGAATTTGTTTGTATTTGATTCTACTGATGACTAGTTGTGAATATAAGTAACCAGCATTGCTTTGCATAGAAGGGAGATAGGTCAAGATTGACACATGACATGCATTGTATACTTCACAACTCTATCGGATTTTCAATTTTCTTAACGACCTTGAGTTGCATTCTTGTCTTTGCTACAAATAATTTTATGTTATGTATATTAAATGTTTGAAAGGATCAGTATGTTCATATAGAGCACAAACCAGCTCATTGTGTCATGTGCCTTTTATTCCTTAAACCTTATACTAGAAGACATGGTTGGTCCTCCAGGTACAATAAAAGGCTTAGCGACTAACCAGCTTGAAGATATTGGTTGTCAAATAATTCTTGGGAATACATATCATCTGGCACTTCGTCCTACGTCTGAGCTTATTGATGAATTGGGTGGTCTTCACAAATTTATGAACTGGCCTAGGGCATTACTGACTGATTCCGGAGGTTTTCAGATGGTTGTGATATGATTTCACATGTTGCTGTATTTCTCAAAATTTTCGGTTCATTATATTGTTCATCCTTTAAATTTCATGTATATGCCGTTGTTTTTATGCATGTAAACAGTTTATGTAGTTTCTCAGCAGTAGTGTCTTAAAAATCATGGTCTCAAGTGTGTTATAGTTTTGGATGATCGCATTAAGGACCTTTATCCACAGTAATATTCGGTTTTAGTGATAGATAATATATGGGTGGTGTGTGCGTTGAATATGACTGTCTCTCTTGCTGATTACTTTTTAGGTATCACTGCTGCATTTAGCTGACATCACTGAAAAAGGTGTAACATTTCAGGTAATTCGTTTTATTATTTATTTTTATTCAGTGTTCATGAAACTTTTGTATAATAATTTGCTTAAGTATTAGCTTCAAGTAGCATTCTGTTTTTCTTGTTTTTTGTGATGTGTTACAAACAAAAGTCTTCATGTTTCTTAACTCAGTCTCCAGTGGATGGAAAGCCAATGCTCCTTACACCAGAGGAGTCTATTCAAATCCAAGTATGTGCTTTACTTTAGCCTACTCTGGTTATTCTTGTTACATTATATGTTGTGGAAAAAAACTAAAAATTTATGTTCTCTCTTCCCCCTAAATTTTGTAACACTGGGTCATATTAATGGGATGAGAGGTGGAGTTTTGTTATTCCTGATTGCCTTTCAACTAAACAATTGTCTCTTTCAAGACATGAATTGAAATTTCATAAAGGTTGATTATGTGTAAGCAAGGGATGCACTTGTTTGTCAGATGCTTGATAGTGTACTTTACTGAGATTTGTTACTCTCAAGACATGATTTTTACTTGGGTAACTTATTTTATGCCTTCACCTTTTTATCCCCAAACCCTTACTCTTTTAACCCTTAACAATAACCACGTGACATGATAAAATTCTATAAGTTTCTTAGACTTGTCGTCTTCATATGTTTTGAATATGCCATTTTAACTTTGTCTTCTCCTAACAATTATACAGAATAGAATTGGAGCAGATATCATAATGGCCCTTGACGATGTGGTGAAAACCACTATTACTGGCCCACGAATTGAAGAGGCCATGTATCGTACCCTTCGTTGGATAGACAGATGCATAGCTGGTACTTAACCCTAAGACTGGATATTATTCACAGTTCTCGCATGGTAGATTAACCATTTGGCTGAGAATCATATTGCTCGTCAATGTTTTAAGTTTAAAGAAGCATTTTCTTTGCCTTCTTGTCCTCTGGCTTGTTGGGGTGGATTATCTTTTATTGGGCTTGTGTGCATGGACTTTTAAAGTTTTTAAAAAGTTCTTACAATGTTATAATCATGCAAAACATCCTAATGTTATTGTTAAATGTCATCACTTGGATCTTTCAATTTTCCATAATTCATTTAACATAGCTCTTTCTGGTGTCCCTTTTAAGTCATTGTTATTTTCTTAGTAATTTTTCATTCTCTTAATGGTGGCATTCTGATTGACTTAGATTCTTTTTTTGCTGCCTTGATCTTATGGACAGCTCATAAAAGGCCACATGATCAGAATTTGTTTGGTATAGTACAAGGTGGTTTAGATCCAGTACTAAGGTGAATCTCTGATCTTCTTGCAACCATGCTTTTTTGTGTGTTTTACCCCCTTTTCATTTACTAATGTTACTTTGGCTTTTTCATGCTTGTGATACTTGTTTTTATCAGGGATATATGTGTTCGGGGATTGGTGGATCGAAATTTACCGGGGTATGTGCATTCTATATCAAGGAATAATTCATGCTATGTTTCCTTTGAAGATATTTTATAGCATATAATCAGATCTTGATGTTCAATACTTTAGCAAGTTGCGATAAAATTTTCCACCTAACATTTCAAGATCCAAGTTGATTTCTAGGGCTACAAAAAATAAAAGGTCGAGTTGACTAAAGAATAATTGATTATTTAAGTTGATGAATAGTTTCCTACCCATGTTATGTTTGCTTTGAATATACTTTTACAGCAGATGATCAAACCTTGATGCATCATACATACCTTAGCAAGTTTCAATAGAATTTTCCACGTTGCATGTTAATATCTAAACCAATTTCTAGGGCTGGAAAATAATTGGTTTTACTATTAGCAGATAAAATGATTGACTATTTAAGAAAATACAACTCCAATATCTAAATCTTTATGATTCCCAGGCCCAGCATTATTATTCTCGAAGAGGAGGGGGTGTTAGACTAGGATAACTTAGTTGCCCGGTAAAGATTCAGTCAACAAGAAGCTGAATTGACTTAAACACTTGTGTGACAGGTATGCAATTGGTGGTCTTGCAGGCGGTGAAGATAAAGATTCATTTTGGCGTGTTGTTGCTCAGTGTACTGCAGCACTTCCTGAAGATAAACCGCGATATGTAATGGTACAAATGGGGTTTTATCACTGTAATCTACATCCTTAGATTCTGACAAATTGCATTTTCTTTTCTCCATTTAGACTGCTGTAAATTAGTATATTTGTGCCTGCTTCATTTCAGGGTGTTGGGTATCCACTGGATATTGTAGTCTGTAGTGCCTTGGGTGCTGACATGTATGACTGTGTTTATCCTACTCGAACTGCTCGTTTTGGCACTGCTCTTGTTCCGGAGGTGATATATTTACAAAGTTTTTGAGTTAGTGTTCTTCATTCTGTTTGCCTTCTAGTATGACTTGTCTTTTCTCATTGAATGCTTTACTATAACTCGTGTTTTTCATGTTTTAAAGGGTATTAGTTACACCAATTTCCATTTAAATTTAGTATTTTGATGTCATTCGAGCACTTAATGCAGGGAGTGCTTAAACTCAAGAACAATGCGATGGCTGATGATACTCGCCCTATTGATTCCTCATGTGCTTGTATGGTATGCATTTCATGACATAATTGCTTAAAATTGTTAATATATGAATTTAGTATTTTCATGACATAATTGCTATATTGAACTCTCTACCCAAATTTAGGTATGCAAGAACTATTCGAGGGCCTACATTCATTCTCTTGTATCGAAGGATGCTATGGGATCTCAGCTTTTGTCATATCATAATTTATACTATATGATGCAGGTACAAATTTAAAGTTTATATGTTTTAAGCTTTGTTGCTTTCATGTTTGGTTTGTTTTTAATGATTGAGAGTAAATCTTTGCCAACTTTAGCTTAGCAGAAATCTACACTCATCCATAGTCCAGGGGAAGTTTCCCGGGTATGTTTGCCTCTTCCTTTCTCCAACTTTTGTTTTTCTTTCTCGTTTCCTTCTTTGCATTAAAAGAAAATTTACTGTTCTTAATCTTTTTTTACAGGTTTGTATGCAACTTTTTGCAGAAAATGGTATTTTCGTCTCTCTTTCTTCCCGCCATTGGTTTCGTCTCTCTTCAGTCTTTCATTTTTCCAAAACATTATTCTTTGATAGTGGTTGGCTCAATTTTAAAATTGTTTTGAAGTTCTGTGTTCATAAGTTTTAAGTGATGTAATATTGTCCTGTCTTCGGTGCCAATCCGAGTACGATGGCATCTGTTACATTGCAACATCACCCGCTGTTAACCTTACATCAATCACCATCTCCCTAGCCTAATTTATGTCTACTTTAATAGCCAGCAACAAGGGAAGAAAAATGTGTTTATGAATCTTTTTAGAGCAGTATACTACTATACTATTGAGAACTAAGAGAAAGCGGACTAGATTAATTTGATAATCCATCCACTTTGTCATATATATGAATATTTAGGTTAAATTATAAGGCGGATCCTTGTACTATGGGTTTAGGAGTAGATTAGTCTATCAAAGTAAGCACTTTAGTCCTTTTAAATTTTTACCTCTTTCCTTCAAAATTAAGTGTAGATGGACGAGATTGCATGTAAGAAATAATTTCTGCGTACAGTACAAGGATCTGTCATGTAATTTAACTGGATATTTAGGAAGAATTGTGTGGCCCTGGAACTTTATGAAACTTTGCACTGATTTCTTGTAGTTTCCTAAAGGAGATGTCCCCGAATGGGTCTGCAATGCCATGGAAGTTGCTGATATTGACATCTCTTCATGCTGTGCTCCTTTCCAAGGTTGAATGGAATTGTTTGCTTCGGCTTTCTGGGGCTGAGATTAAAGAAATTTAATTTACAGGTAACCAACTATATAGAGCAGCATAAATTTTGTAGCTTATATAATATGCTGCTTCACCCCACTGAACACACTTTAACTTTTTTTTAAGTCATCAAATGTGTTGAATTTGTGTATTGATTACAAGGTATTATCTGTTCATACTTTTTTTAACCCTTTGATAAGGTACAGAAAAAGTTGCTCGAACTCGAGTCTCCTAGGATGGGCATCATCCTCTTTTTCATTCGGACCACTCCTTGGGTTCATGTTTGTACTAACTTGTGTCCATTCAAAATTAATGATATTTTGATTGTTGAATATAATGTGATGAATAAAAATCTTCTGCCTCTTTTCGGTGCTTATATGTATGCCCCTATACTAAAAAAAATTAAGGTTAGGGTTTAGGCCTTTAGGGTTAAAGTTTAAGGAATTAGGAATATGATGTATTTTTAAGGTTTAGAATTTATGGGTTAGGATTTAGAATTTAGAGTTAGGACTTAAAATTTAATTTTTTAGTATTGGGGCATAAAAAAAATACCGAAAAAGAGTAGAAGATTTTTGTCCTAATCTGATGCAATTTAATGGTTAACATGTTTTATTGTATAATGAAACTAAGAATTAATAAATAAATAAAGAATTGAAACATTGTTCAGAAGAAAAAGGAGTTATATTCAAATTATTGAACATGGTATGAATGTAAAGGTTATATAAAATTTCCATACCGTAATTGTAATCTAAAATAAAACTCATTTATATACCATCTAAATCAGTAATTTATTTTTTAAAGTATATATTTAGATAATTAGTAATTACAATTTACTACATAAATAAAATAGTTATGATTATTTATCTTAGATTCATTTTGCAATCATTTTTATTATACATGTTTAAAACCACGTGTATTCTTCTTTGAATATGAGATCTGTGGTTGAGAAAAAATGTATTTATAAGTTGAATTGATTGGACTTCCAAATTTTGGTTTAATAGTCTTGACAGTCTATAACGATATATATAAGAAAATGAATTTTAGCCATTTATTTTTTGGCTTAAGTTGCAAATAAGTGCTCAAAGTATACAATTTTTTAGTCAGGCGTTTCAACTATTTTTTGAGCAAAATAGGTGCTTAACGTTTTTAACGTTACTCACATAGGTGCCTGTCGTCAACCTCCATTAACTTTTATCATTAAATCACGTGTCACCTCCTGTAAAATTCAAATTATATTAAAAATAAATAAAATTAATTAATTTTTAAAAAATTTCTAAATTTTTTAGATTTTACAAAACAACCCCCAAAATCCAAAATTCTTAACTCCTCAAAACCTAAATCTCGATTTGGGCCAATTCTGCCGTCGATTGCCACGCTGCCGCCCACCACATTGGTCGACGGACCATCCTGACCATTTTTTCCACCACCCCATCGCCGGAAATTGACTGCCACCGTGCGAATCGACAAATTGTCGAATGATTTTTTCAAACGATTTGCCGCGAACGACGGTAAAAGGGACGATGAACGGCGTGTGGGTTGTTCGACGAGGGGATGACGCTTCATAACGTCGCCGGTAACGCGGCCGCCTCCAGCGAGAGTGGTCGAATTTTAGAGTTTAGGGATTTGGGGACTATTATAGGAATATTTGAAAATATAAGGATATATTTTTATTTTTATTTTCTTTTATTAATTTTATTTATTTTTAATATAATTTTGGATTTTTTAGGAAGTGACACATGACATTTAACGGTGAAAATTAACAGTAGGTACTTATTTGGCACAAAATAAAAGGTTAGTCACCTATTTGACCCAAAAAATAATTTAAGCACCAAACTAACAAAGAGTATACTTTGAGCACTTGTTTTTCCAAGTTTCTAATCGGGTTTTTCCAGTTGCCTGTTATTTTTCCAAGTTTTTATTCAACTTATATAATTGAGCCGTTAGACCAATCAATTCTTTAGTGGTGATTTTGATTTAATTTTTGTTGTTGCGGACAGTTCTCTTAATTTTTTATTCAACTTGTTGAATTTTTTGTTTCCAGGACTTTCATCAACTAGTCTTGTAAACAAACCAAACGTTCAGCGAATCGTTCATGAACTGTTCGACGAGAAGTTCGTTTACTTATTAAACGAACGAACACGAATAAGTTTTTTTGTTCGTTTAATTAAATGAACAAATACAAACAAAGGGCTCATTCGTTTATATACGTTCGTGAACGTTCGGTAATCCGTTCATTTATGTTCGTTCAAATTTATTCATATATATCCCTTTATATTTATTATTTTTCATAACAAAAGTATTGTATTTAAAAAAAAATAAATGAATTCACATATGTTCGTTTAAATTTATTGACATATGTCCTTTTATGTTCGTTCGTTTATGTTCATTTACGTTCGTTTATCATTTAAACGAACGAACATGAACAAGATACATTCCTTAAAAAACGAACACGAACAAGAAATTATGTTCGTTTAGTTGTTCGTATTCGCTCATTTGTTTGATTAAAATTAAACAAACGAACATGAACATACCCTCGTTCGTGTTCGTTCACAGGCCTACCATCAATCATTTCGAAAATTCTTCTCTTTTTTAACGGGTGGATACAAAAATGATTTCTTGGAAGCCCAACACATGAAGAAACAAGAACGGCGATTTTTACCAACAATTAATTAGTTTAGTGAGATGAGATATTAGATCTCTTAAATAAGGTTAGAAGTTTGAGTTATGATGTTGTGAATTGAGAAAATTAGTTTGGAAGGACCGTTCAATAATGGACCTTTACAAAATTTGATTTGAAATTTTTATGACTTGTTTTTATCCTAAAAAATATTTTAACTTGTGTCCGCCCTCCAAAATATTTATAGATGCAACATTTGCCCTATGTAGCTCCAAAACTAGAAAACCCACAACGATCATAACGATACTTTTGTGGTTGCTTTCGACTTTCTTGCTTGGATAATAATGGCCACTATTGTAGTCCATACGTACACTAGAGTAGGAGACAGTGGCGTGAATGACTGAATTTTCTTCCAATAATCCCACAAATTAGAGTTGAAATGAGAATTGTGGAATTTTTTGGCCACTTCAAATTATCTTTGTTCTCCTTTCATTTGATGTAAATGTTAACTAATCATAATACCCAATAATGCAGCTTTGTTTTCTACCCATCATTATCACAATAATCATAGGTTTATCTCACGTTTTAACTCAAGTAATGGTCTAAATGCAAAAAACGCATAGACGTGGTCAAGAAAAGAAACCAAAAGAAGAAAAAGAAAAAAAAAAACCGTCTTGAATAAGGAGGTGTTGCAGTGCAGGACACGATTATTGACCCATAGAATGTTGTTTCTTACAAGCTATATCAAAATTAAAGATGTTCATGTTAAATTATAAAAATAAAAAGATGGTCCCGATTGAAGTGGACACGACTATTTACCCATAGAAAGTTGTTTCTTACAAGCTATGTCAAAATTAATAATGTTCATATTATACATGCTACATTATAAAAAGAAAAAAAAATCAAAGATCATACCGATTAAAACAAGTCTTTGTTAAAAGAAGAATATTTTTCATCAATTCGAGAAAGACACTAATCCTGAAATTAAACATGTTGGCACAGCCAAGGCATACACAAAAATCGTATTATTTGAAAGAATAATTTTACACGAGGCAAAAAGAATGACAAAGATTTTGAAAAAAAAATGACAGATTTAAGGTGAAGTTAAAAAACGGCAAGTTTTAAAACTTGTAAAAGGACTCACCCAAAACCTAAAATATTAAAATTTTTGATAACATTTTAAGTTAGATTTTTCGTGATTTTGACAAGTTTCATAACGTTGTCCAATAACCTAAAATGTTATATATATAAAAACAAGTGTCGGAACTTATTTTTTAAGTTTTGAAAGTCAACAAAAAGTACGAAAAAACCAACTTAAAATGTTGTCAGAAAATCTAACATTTTAGGTTTTGGGCGAATCTTTTACAAATTTCAAAATTTATCGTTTTTTAATTGTACTCTTACTTGTTGTACGTTAGACTCCCCGTATTATCCGAAACAAGGCAACAAGGTCAAGACTCCTTTTAAGGAAAAGAAAGAAAATATTGCAAATTAAAATGGGTTTATTTTCTCGTATTATAGATTTGAGGATATGGGTAAAGGTATTTTTGTGTGCTTTTGTTTTTTTTTTAATTTGTTCATGTATTTTTAAATTTGTATTTGTTTAAAAAATCATAAATCAATTGTAAATATATTAAGTTTAAATGAATAGGTATGTTTGTATGACAAAAGAAATCGTCAAGTATTAAAATTATCGTTTGTTAAAATATTAAAATATGTATTAACAACTAGTTGATCTAGTGTTATGATATACCAAATTCTCTAAGATCAGGAGTTTGAATCTTGATGTTATGAATATAGTAAATTGAGTTGCAAGGATTATTCCATAATCAACTTTTTACAATACACAATCTGAATTAGTTAATCAATAAGTTGGATATTAATGGTCAATAATCTTTAGAGCATGTGGTTACAAGCTTTCAATTGACAATCTCCCCTCTCCCTTATGTTGTGGGTTCAATATCCATTAGGAACAAATTTTCTCTCCCCTAAGTCAGAATTGTTCAAAAAAATAATTTATTTAACGAATGAAAATTAAATATATCTAAGAATAATTGAAATATTTTCATCAATAATATAACAATTCAAACATACATATTTCTTATTCTTATATATCTAATTTCTAATAACAAATTTTATGATTGTCATTGTGTCACGGGTCTACTTGACACTGGCTCAGCTGAATAATGAGCAAAATAACCTTAATTGAAAAGTATAATAAATATTATTGTAAAAATAGTCTTGTCTTTTCGTACACTATCACAAATCTTTAAAGATGTGTTTGGATATCATGATTTCATTGCATGCAAATGTAATTAATTTTACCTATAAAAATATGAAAACATAAGATATAATTTTACAAATAAAGTAGTCGCTAATAAAAAGAAATACAAATAATTTAATATGTACGTAAATAAAGGCTCATTGGTCATGGGCGGAGCCACCTTATATAATAGGGTGTCTCACAGCATTCTATTTTTTTTTTAAATTTTTTATGTAATTTGTATATAAAAATTAAAATATATATATAAATGACACCTCTTTTATAAAGAAAAAATAAAATAATATTAAATTCATTTAGCGAATCCAAATTAACGAACATAATTGAATATAATTTTAAAATTATAAAAATATCTAATTCAATAAAAAAAATTAAAATTATATTGACTTATGTTCGCGAGTTCAAATTCGCTAAATGACTTTAATATAATTTTAATTTTTTTTATCTTAAACCGTGCACTAACTATAATTTAAAATATATACAAACTATTGTTAACTTTAATTTAATTATTAGATTTATTTAATTGAGTTAGATGTTTTTATGCATCATAAATATGTCGTGTTTGAGTTCCCTAAAACTACATTTTCTCCATTTTTTCAGGCATTAACAGCAAGATAACACATATATTATATGTTGTATATCAAAGAAGTAAGTTTGGCGTAGTGGCAAGAACATGCTTCTTTCCACCAAAGGAGCCCTAATTTGAATCCCTCCACCCCCAATTTCGTTATTTTTAAATAAAAATAATTAAAGTCCTCCAATAAGTGGTGACATATTAAATTAAAATTAGGACCAAATTGATAGAATGTATAAGTAATGAGGACCAAATGTGTAATTATACAAATTTTACTAACTGTCACATCACTCATTCCGTTAGGTTTTAACGACTGGTTGTCAAATTGCATCCAATTTAATAGTATGATGGTTTAATTGCTTAGGAAAAAGTAAGGTGGTCAAATAGCGACTTTACCAATAGCATGGTGTCATTTATATTATTTACCCATTATAAAAAGAAAAAAAATCAATGATCATACTGATTAAAACTAGTCTTTATTAAAAGAAGAATATTTTCCATGGAAAATTCTACAATGAATGACATACATTGATTTACACCACTAATTTTTATTTTTTAATAAAAGCTTTTTAAATAAATATGTGGGACCCATCGATTGTTTTTTTTTATATTTTTATATTTTTGTCATTCTTTATTTATTTAATTTATGTCAATATAAAATTATGACATAAAGATAATTTTAACCAAAACTTTTAAAATTTCTATCATTTTGGTCATTATTTTTTAAGGATAAATTTAGCCCTCTAGCCTATATCATTTTGTGAGAGAACTCATTTTTAACTAACATCTCGATAAAATCGTTAAAAGTTTAAACGGTGAAGACATGCCAATATTCTTACTTGAAAAATATATTTCTCAACTATTTAAAAAAAACAAGAAAAAATAAACATAAACATAAACAAACAACTAAATCATCACGGAAAACCCAACACCTATACACAAAGCTAATAAACGAATTCCTAAACCTAATTCAAATTTCTTAAACCCCACTTTAAGTTTTAATATCAATTTGAAACCTATATTTTTTTTAATTTTAGGTCATTTTTAGTGTTTCCGTGATTTTTTTTTTAAATTTCATAAAAGTTTCATTTGATATTATTTTTAAAATTCATTTTCAAATACTAAATATCAAAATCAAAACTTCAAACCGTAATTAAATTAAACATTAAAATTTCAAAACCCTAAAGAAATAAAAATTCAGTTGATTAGTATCAAAAGTGTTCTTTGATTAAATAATAAGTGATTTCTACAAGTTTTAGTAATTGCGTCAAATTTCTCTGTAGTATTTTATCTATTGGTTCAAAGTGCTTCAAATTTTAAAGAACAAAATTTGATTCAAAGTGAATTCAAATTCGAGGGTAAAATCTTATTTGTTTGTATGGTATGTACTGTTGGATTTTAGAATGAATTTACATTAAAAATTGTAAACAGATTTCATGATTCTTAGCTATGATTTTAAATCCAACACAATTTATGATTAACTCCATTCTTTTCCAGGTTTTTATTTTTGTTTTCATTTTAATTGTCTTTTATAGTTTAAATTAGGCTTAAGGGCTCGTGAAGCCCCTGAACTTTTAAAAAAAAATCAATTAAGCCCTTCAAGATTTTTCGCACTCAATGTCACCCTCAAACCCCAAAAATTAACCAATCCAACCCTTTGACTGACGGAATTCGTTGTTGACCGTGACAGTGCAGACATGACGGTCCATGTTAAAAGAAAGTGATTTTTTTAAAGTTTTAGGGTTTAAATGATTTTTTATAAAGTTTGAGAGCTTATTTAATCTTTAAGTAAAAAAAAAGTTAAAATATTCTAAAATAAATATTAAAATTACTAAAAATAAAATAATATAAAATAAAAAATATATGACCATTGTAATAACAAAATAAGATTAAAATTACGTTCTAACCTAATAAGTTGTGTAAATTCTTAAGTACATTCCATTACATATGATGCAAACCCATATCACAATATAGTTACATACCTTTTTGTTGAGATTTTAGGGGCTCGATTCGATCAACCGTTCTTGCTCGCCAAGAGTGGAGAAGTTGGATAATTGGGTGTTTTAGTGGGAGGTGAAAATTAGACAATTTGACACAAGAATTTATAGTGGTTCAACCTTCTAACCAAGGTCTACATCCACTACCTTAGCTCCCCACTAAGGATTTCCAAACAAATTCACTAAGAATTTCGTCCCCTTTTCTAGGCTAAAGAGGCAACCTTTACAACCCTCAAAGCTTTCTACCCAAAGCTTGAGGAAACACTCTCTTGTACAAAGAATGACTTAGCAAACCAGAAATCCCTCTAATAGGTGTTTGTTTGCAATTCTAAGCACTCATCCAAAACCTAAACACTTGAGCAAATTTAACAATGTAAGCTCACAAGTGTTGTCTAAGCAAGAAATAAACAATTTAAGCTCTAGACAAATTTTGACATCATAATGTTGTAACAATTTAAGCATTAACCATTACAAGATGCTTGGAGGTCCCTTTTATACTCCCAATTGAGTTTGTAGTCGTTACTAGCCGTTGGGGATGATTTGGAGCCGTTGAGGACTTTATTTCCCTTCATTAATGCAGTTATGTAGCCATCCGTATCGATACGCTTGGATCCGTATCGGTACGGCCTTCATCAGAAACTAGCCGTTGGGCTCTTGCTAGCCTGGGCGTATCGGTACGGGTTCAGTTTTAAATGACCGTTGGGAAAGTAGCCGTTGGGGTGGTTGAAAGGGGATCGGTACGCTTACCATGCGTATCGAAACGATCTCGATCCGTATCAAAACGGTCAAGCCTGTTTCAATACGGGTTTTGGCAGTGACCAAACTGGGGCAAAAAGGTATCGGTACGGGTACAGCCGTATCGATACGAGTAACTTGAAAAGTCTAGTTTGGCTCTTTAAAATTAGTAAAAACATTGCCAAAAACTTTTTAAAACATCTTAAACATAATTTCAAGTTGTTTGGACTTAAAACCAAGTTTTAAATTCTTTTCAAATTGGTCCAAAACATTTTTCAATTATTATATCAAAACATTAGTTCTATAATCTCCCCGTTCAAAATAACAATAGAGGTAAAATTTGACAAAAAATAAGAATTTGGTTTTAAAATGGCTCCCCCTTACTCAAAGCATCATCAAAAATGTTAGTCCAACATATATGATCATCTAGTTGAATTTAAAACAAAAATAAACAAATGAATTTAAAAACAACTAGAATTTTTACCAACACTTGAACCAAGGGAGGATGTGAAGCCTTCCTTCTTCAAGTGTTCTTCCTTGTGTGCATGAAGCTCCCCCTCAATGTTTGACTTGTTGAACATCTCCATCACACCTAGCAAAAGACAATCAAGTGATTTTTGGTATCCAAATTGCTTTGGATCCATAAACGTTACACAAATTTTAGTCCCCTTAGGAATCCATTTTTCAATGTCATCCTTTTTAATTGAAGTGGTTAGTCGTTTTGGGACCCAAACACTTCTAAAACATTTTCCTTTTACAAATCTAGGGGCACTAGATTGTCTTACATAAAAATTTGATTTTCCAAAATTGTTTTTCTTTTCAAGTTCATTGGAAATCAAATCTTTTTCTTTTTGAAATTTAAGAAGCAAATTTTGTAAATCAAAACATTTTTGTTCAAAATCTTTCAATTTTGCTTCAAGTTCTAGATTTCTTTTGGAAAGAAAATCATTTTCAATTTTTATTTTTGAAATCAACTTTTTGTTCTTGGAAAATGATGCCTTGAATTCCAAAAGCAAATCATCATAGGCATCTTGTAACTCATCAAATGTATAAGAATTTGAAATAGATGAGTTAGAAGTTACCTCCCCCTCATTGAGGGCCATCAAGCATAGGTGGGCTACTTCATCATCGGTGGAGTCTTCATAACTCCATGTGGCCACATATGCTTGTTTTGAAGATGATCCATTCTCTTTGGATTTATGGGAGTCCTTCATCTTCTTCATCGATTCAAGCTTCGATTTTTCCATTTTTCTCTTCATGAACCGAGCAAATTTGTTGAAGAGATAGGTCATCTCTTCATCTTCACTTTCCTTCTCACTTGAATCTACATGATGGCATGTGGAGGATTTGAGAGCTACGACACTAGCATTGATGCCTAGCTCCATGATCTTCTTCTTCCCCATCGCTCTAATCTCTTCCTTCTTCTTCTCCTCTTCTTTATTTTTCTTCATTATTTGATGAGTGAGAAGAGACCCCATGAGTTCATTAAGCTTCAAGGTTTTGAGATTCTTGGCTTCGATGATGGCGGTCCTCTTTGAGTCCCATGACTCGGGAAGGGAGTAGATGAGCTTTCGGACAAGCTTCTCTTCCGGGATGGCTTCTCCATAACCTTTGAGTCCATTTGTGATAGTGGAGAACCTATCAAACATCTTCTCGATGTTCTCTTCCGGATCCATCTTGAAGTTCTCATACTCTAAGGTGAGGAGCCCAATCTTGGTCTCCTTGACTTCATCGGTTCCTTCGTATGTGACTTCAAGTTTGTCCCATACCTCCTTGGCACTCTCACAAGAAGACATCTTCTCATAGATGGTTGGGCCAAAAGCACAAAAGAGCATGTGCAAGGCTTTGCAATTAAGCTCCATCTTCTTGCGATCATCGGCATTCCATTCCGCTTTGCTTCCTTGAGGCACGAACGAACCATCTTCAACTATGTCCCATAGCTTGTAGTCTTTTGACTTCAAGAAGAATTTCATCTTTGTCTTCCAATGGGCATAGTGGTTTCCGTCAAAAAAAGGCGGTTTGTCGATTGATTGTGCCATTGAGCCGGTTGAGTAAAATGTTGATCGAGCTTGTCGGATCTTCTCAATAAGATGTAAATCCTCCTCAATTGAGCCAAGCTCTGATACCAATTGTTGAGATTTTAGGGGCTCGATTCGATCAACCGTTCTTGCTCGCCAAGAGTGGAGAAGTTGGATAATTGGGTGTTTTAGTGGGAGGTGAAAATTAGGCAATTTGACACAAGGATTTATAATGGTTCAACCTTCTAACCAAGGTCTACATCCACTACCTTAGCTCCCCACTAAGGATTTCCAAACAAATTCACTAAGAATTTCGTCCCCCTTTCTAGGCTAAGGAGACAACCTTTACAACCCTCAAAGCTTTCTACCCAAAGCTTGAGGAAACACTCTCTTGTACAAAGAAAGACTTAGCAAACTAGAAATCCCTCTAATAGGTGTTTGTTTGCAATTCTAAGCATTCACCCAAAACCTAAACACTTGAGCAAATTTAACAATGTAAGCTCACAAGTGTTGTCTAAGCAAGAAATAAACAATTTAAGCTCTAGACAAATTTTGACATCATAATGTTGTAACAATTGAAGCATTAACCATTACAAGATTCTTGGAGGTCCCTTTTATACTCCCAATTGAGTTTGTAGCCGTTACTAGCCCTTGGGGATGATTTGGAGCCGTTGAGGACTTTATTTCCCTTCATTAATGCAGTTCTGCAGCCATCCGTATCGATACACTTGGATCCGTATCGGTACGACCTTCATCAGAAACTAGCCGTTGGGCTCTTGCTAGCCTGGGCGTATCGATACGCTTGAGGGCGTATCGGTACGAGTTCAGTTTTAAATGACCGTTGGGAAAGTAGCCATTGGGGTGGTTGAAAGGGGATCGTTACGCTTACCAGGCGTATCGAAACGATCCCAATCTGTATCGAAATAGTCAAGCCTGTTTCGATACAGGTTTTGGCAGTGACCAAACTGGGGCAAAAAGGTATCGGTACGGGTACAGCTGTATCGGTACGGGTAACTTGAAAAGTCTAGTTTGGCTCTTTAAAATTAGTAAAAACATTGCCAAAAACCTTTTAAAACATCTCAAACATAATTTCAAGTTGTTTGGACTTAAAACCAAGTTTTAAATTCTTTTCAAATTGGTCCAAAACATTTTTCAATTATTATATCAAAACATTAGTTCTACACTGTTATTTGATTATGAAAGGAATTATAGAACACGAAGAATTGAAGGAAGACAAAGATAAAACGAAGATGTACAAAAAGAGTTTAACTCTAAACTTCAAAGAGAAAGTGAGAACGCAAAAGGAAAAAGAGAATATCTGATTTCATTGATAATAGAAATTGGATTACAACACCTCTCTGATTCAATACAAAATGGGCTTTTTATAATGCTAGCCCAGTACACAGATAACAACCCAAGACGATTACAAATTAGTTTGACCCAAAATTGAATTAGTTAGAGGCCCAGATGATGCCCAGCTGGCGGGCCTAGCTGTCATGTAGTACTATGTCTTATATTCTCTTGGTTTTCTCTTCCTCTCGAATTTCTTTCAAAGAGATGACACCAAGGCGAGATCTCATTTGAGAAAAAGAAGCTGGTGGAACAGGCTTGGTAAGGATGTTTGCATACTGTTCAGCAGAAGGCACATAATTTACCAATAATTGACTAGCTAAAACTCTTTCCTGAACAAAGTGTATATCAGTGTAAACATGCTTAATGCGAGCATGATGTGTGGAGTTAGCAGCCATGAAAACTGTAGACGTGTTTTCACACCAAACAGTTGGCTTTCCAACAATAGGCACCCTAATCTCAGTAAGTAATTGCTCAAGCCAAATGAGCTCAGAGATAGAATTAGCAAGACTTATGTATTCTGCTTCCGAGGTAGATCAAGAGACAACACTCTACTTTTTAGAGCACTAAGCTATAGGATTATCACCTAGAAAGATGCAGTAGCAAGAAGTGGGTCGTCTATCTTCAACAAATGCTGCCCATTCAATATCCACGTAACAAACAAGACTGATATTATTATTAGCAAAAAACATGATTCCATTATCGACCGTCCCTTGAAGATACCTCAATATACGCTTGGCAGCCTTCCAATGAGACTCGCGTGGATGATTCATGTATTGGCTTACTTTATTTACAACAAAAGCAATGTCTGGACGAGTTAAGCATATATATTGCAAACCACCTACTGTGCTTCTGTACAAATGAACATAAAAAAATTGCTAGCCATCATTAGCTTTTATCTTAGGAGTAACCACCATGGGTGTTGGAGTAGGTGTGGAATCAAACATATTAGTTTTTGTGAGAAGATCAACAATGTACTTCTTCTGATTTAATTGCAAACCATGAGAACAAGAGAGTACTTCCATCCTAAGAAAGAAGCCAAGCTGGCCTAAGTCTTTAAGAGAGAACTCATCATTAATTCTGTGAATTACAACATCAATCCCTGATGGATGACTACCAGTGATGATTATGTCATCAACAGATTGATGGATGACTACCTGTGATGATTATGTCATCAACATATATCATGAGAAGCGGATAGGATGTGCTTGAGTTCCTAATGAAGAGAGATGAGTAAGCTTTTAAAAGGAGTGAAGTGAAGTTGATGTACCAAAAATTCTCTCAGAGTCGTAAACCAAGCCTTAGGTTCTTGTCGAATAGCATATAATGCTTTCTTAAGTCTACAGACAAGAGTTTCTCTATTCAGACCTTTCTTTTCAAACCCATAGGGTTGTGTCATGTAGATTGTTAAGTGTGTAAAAGTACTAGATTTTGACCCTTTTTCATCTCAATTATTGTTATACTTACGCTCATTTAGGTTGCATTATTAGCCATTCATGCATATTTGCATTGTTTTCTTCATCACCATGCTTGATTATCTTTAATTGTTTATTTGGTTGAAAAGGTGCTGCTCTGGTATATGTTTCAATGTGTGCAGGTTAATTGCCCGAGCAAGTATTTCCGCGGCAATGCAAGAAAGAAGAATGATGCCGATTTAAGGAAAGAAGAAGTTATCGATTTCAACATAAAGAAGCTGCTACTCTTCACGACCAAGAGATGCCGACTTAAACAAGGATTCAAACCTTTTTGCAAGTCGAAAGCCACAAGAATTACTAGGAGAAGTCGAAGTCCCTTGAGTGTTTAAAGAAGATTAAATTCCAAGAAGATAAGAGGAGTTATAGGGGGAATAAAATAATAAAATAAAAGGAATTTATTTCTTTTATTTTATAACATTTAATTCCAACTTAACTTCCTTCTTAAGAAGGAGTATAACCTACCAATCTCCTATAAAAAAAGATAATGCGCAACCAAAGACGAGAGTCAAATTAAGGGAGAAAAATCGAAAAGGAAGTTGAAGATCAAGGTAGCCATATTCTTCTATTTTTCTTTGTTTTTCGGTTGATGTTCTTGTTGGTAAATTATCTTGTGTTGTTCCTAGTCCCAACTATGAACTAAACTATCTTAGGCTAGGGTTATTTGTTTAGTAGGTTTGAGAAAACGGTTGGATTTTGTTTAGGTTTTTGTTATGCAATTTAAGTTCAAGGTTTTCTTATTCTTGGTGTTTATTGTTACTTGCAATTGAATCAGAAGAGGAAATTGTGATTGCATCCATTAATCTAATATTGGGAGAGTTAGATTCAAGAAACGAATAAGAATGATTTTTTCCCAACTCGATGAAGACTATTTCAACTTAGGAATAAGTACAAATTTCAACGGTTAAGAGAAGCGTAAGATCGATTGATGTTCACCCTTGGTTCACGCTGGGAGGTATTATCAAGGCTTGCACATTGATTGAGTTTTGACTTAAGAATAAGAAGAAACCATTGAAGAATGCTTTGCCGAACCTTGAAGGTTGTCGCTTAATTGCCCGAGCAGTAGCTTAATTCTTTGCCCTGACAACCGCCCTACCAATTTCCCAAGCAGTCACTTTGTGCATTGCCCAGGCAATCCTATTGCTCATTGCCGAGGCAACCATTCCGCCTATTGCCGAGGCAATCAAGCTTCCTCTTGCATGCAAAACCAAGACTATTCCATTCTAATTCCACACTACGATGCAATATAATCCGGCCTATTCTCTCATTCTGTCAACTCAATTTTTTAGTTATTTTGTTTATTTTAGTTTAGTTGATTATTCAACCCAAAACTATTACTTATGTTTCTTTTACTTTTCAGTGCGAGACGATAGAGTCTTGAAGTGGCACCAATCTCTGTGGAGACGATATCTTTCTATACTATAACTTGCGACATGTATACTTGCACAATTTGCGAAGCACTCAAATCACGCAACAAGTTATTGGCGTCATTTCCGAGGATTGGCAATCACAACTTTGTTTTTATTTTCTTGCACTTTTATTTTTACTTTTTATTGTTTAGTTTCTAAAGGGTTAACAAAATTTGGTTTTGCATTGGTTTATGACCAGGGCAAATCCAACAGCTCCATAATATCCTCTTGACCCAGAGATTGAACGTACCTACCGTAGACTCAGAATGAAACTAAGAGCAACAATGGGAGATCAAGTCGGCAATAATAATGCCAACGACAATCAAATTGCCGCGACAGGAGATGGAGTGAATCTGCCAGGTCAATTTGCTCAAGCAAAGAACCTAACCGTCCGAGATTATTTAGAGGAAGATCTAAACGGACTAAACCCAAGAGTTGTCACACCTACAATCGAAGCTGCCCACTTCGAATTAAAGCCAGTAATGTTCAATATGATCAATACAATTGGTCAATTTGGCAGATCGGCAACTGAAGATGCTAGACAACATCTCAAATCCTTCCTGGAGATTTGCAATTCATTCAAGCTACAAGGAGTCCATGAGGATATTTTGAGGCCAAAATCTATTCATTGAGGGATAGGGCAAAAACGTGGTTGAATAGTATTCCAGCCGGATCAATAGGATCTTGGACTAATTTATGTCGTGATTTCCTTGCTCAATTTAATCCCACAAATATGATTGATAAGTTACGTAATGAAATCACTTCTTTTCGACAGGCAGATGATGAATCCATGTACAAGGCTTGGGAGCGATATAGAGAACTGTTACACAAGTTTCCCATACACAAATTTCCTGTATGGACACAAGTGACGATGTTTTACAACGCGATAAACACACCGACAAGGATGATGCTAGATGCCTCGAGAAATGGCACACTTCTAGACAAGCCACTAGAAGAAGAAATGGAGATCTTGAACAAGCTTGCTAAAAATGATTACCAGTTCCCAACTACCAAAAGAGGAGGAGTCAGACACCATGCTACAATAAACGAGCTTGAGTCATCGGATTCAATTCTCTCGCAATTGGATACCTTAACCAATTTGGTTAAGAACATGCAACGACCAAGCAACACACAAGAGGTCAAGGTAGTAGGTTCCTTTTGTGACTTATATAATGGTAACCATGATTCTTCTGAGTGTCCACATAACCCAGAGTCCAGTTTTTATGCTGGAAACTACAATCGAAACAACAACGTGATGTCCAACACTTACAATCCGGCCTGGAAGAAACATCTAAATTTCTCATGGAGCAATCCCAACAATGCCCTCAATCAGAACAATCGGAATGCTCTAGCACTAGGATTCCAACAGAACATGCCTCGGCAATCGATGCCGCAACAACAATCATTACCATCCAGTTCTTTGGAAAACTCTCTAAATGCTTTCATGATACAAACCAGTGCATATATGGCTAACACTGATAAATTCATAAAAAAACTGATGGTTTTATTGACAGGACTAAGATGAGAATGCAGAACCACGAAGCAACCCTGAAATCATTAGAAACTCAAGTTGGGCAATTCGCTCAGTTCCTGAATTCAAGACCGATGGATGGTTTGCCTAGAGATACCGAGGTCGCAAGGGGAACAACTCATGAGCAATGCAAGGCAATCACCACACGAAGTGATAAACAACTCAAGAAACCCCGAGTTCATGAAACAGAGGAGACAAAATCAAAGGAGCCGATTGCCTAGACAATGCCTGGTGCTATTGCCCCGGCAATACCCGACAAAGATACTGCAGAACATAAGAAGGTTTCTGAAAGTCCTGATTCAATGCCTCAAATCAAATTCCCATACAATGAATGGATTGATGACATTCGACTTGCACCACCGTTCCCACAAAGGTTGAAACGACAGAAACAAGAATACCAATTCAAGAAGTTTCTCAACATCTTGAAGTAAGTCTACATCAACTTGCCCTTGGTAGAAGCAATTGAGCAAATGTCGAACTACGCCAAGTTCCTTAAAGATATTGTCTCTAAGAGAACAAGAATAGGAGAATTTGAAACCTTTGCTGCAACAGAAGGATGTATGTTCGGTACAATGTGTATTGAAAAAGAGAGGTATAACTTTGGTAAGTAAGAAAAACAATGAACTAATCCCAACTAGGACTTTGACCGGTTGGAGGGTTTGCATGGATTACCGTAAGTTGAATAAAGCTAATGGGAAATATCACTTTCCTTTACCTTTTATTGATCAAATGCTTGACCATCTTTCATGTAAACCGTTTTATTGTTTTCTTGTTGGTTATTCAAGTTATATCCAAATTGCCATAGCACCAGAAGACCAAGAAAAGACCACCTTTACATACCCATACGGTACTTATGCCTTTCGAAGGATGCCTTTCGAATTATGCAATGCCCCGACAACCTTCCAAAATGCATGATGGCAATTTTCTTCGACATGGTAGAAGATTTCCTGGAAATCTTCATGGATGATTTCTCGGTATTTGAAGATGATTTCGACAATTGCCTTGGCAATTTGGAGAAAGTACTAAAACGATGCGAGGAATCCGACTTGGTCCTACATTGGGAGAAGTGTCACTTTATGGTGGATGAAGGCATAGTGCTCGGCAAAAAAATCTCATCTAAGGGAATTGAAGTCGACAAAGAAAAAGTGGATGTGATCGAGAAACTGTCCCCTCCAACTTCAGTCAAAGGAATTCAGAGCTTCTTGTGACATGCAGGTTTTTATAGAAGGTTTATAGAAATTTTTTCTAAGATTACTAAACCTTTATGTAACTTGCTTGAATAGGATAGAGCTTGTGACTTCAATGACTCATGCACCAAAGCATTCGAGACCCTAAAACAAAAACTTCTAACCGCACCAATAGTAGTTCCACCGGATTGGACTTTGCCATTTGAACTTATGTGCGATGCAAGTGACTTTGCGGTAGGAGCAGTCCTAGGTCAACGAACACGTAAGATCTTTCATGTGATCTACTACGCTAGTAAAAATCTTAATGAGGCACAAGTAAACTACACAACCACCGAGAAAGAGTTACTAGCCGTAGTGTTCACTTTTGATAAATTTCGTTCATACCTAATTAGAACAAAGGTAATTGTTAATACTGACCATTCGACAATTAAGTACCTCTTTACCAAGAAAGATGCCAAACCTCATTTAATTCGTTGGATTTCACTTTTACAAGAGTTTGACATTGAAATTAAGGACATGAAAGGTACCGAGAAACAAGTTGCCGATCATTTGTGACAACTGGAACAAGGAGAAAAAGACACCACAAACGCAGAAATACAAGAAGCATTCACGGATGAGTAGTTATTCATTGCCCGTGCAACCACAACTGATATTGCCCTGGAAATGGCAATAGGGATTGCCTCGGCAATGCCCTCAGCAACAACTACTCCAGTAGCTTTAACAACATAATGGTATGTCGATCTTGTAAGTTTCTTAGTTAGTGGTATATTGCCTTATAACCTTACTCACCAAGGGAAGAAGCGGTTCTGACATGATTCTAAGAATTATTATTGGGACGAGGCTCTTTTGTTTAAACAATGTGCATATCAGGTTATAAGAAGGTGCATCCCGGACGAAGAACAACAAAATGTGCTCGAGCAATGCCACTCTTCACCTTATGGAGGTCATTTTGGAAGGACACGAACCGTAACCAAAGTCTTACAATCAGGATTGTATTGGCCCACGCTTTACAAAGATGCCCAAGAGTTCTACAAACAATACGCTTGTTGTCAACGGACATGCAATATTTCAAGGCGACACAAGATGCCCTTATAAAACATCCTTGAAGTCGAACTATTCAATGTTTGAGGAATTGATTTCGTGGAACCTTTTTCGTCTTCATGGGGGAATCTCTACATCCTCCTTACCATTGACTATGTATCCAAGTGGGTCGAGGCGATAGCAACTCAAAACAATGATTCCAAAACCGTGGAAAAATTCCTTCAGAAAAATATATTCACACGGTTTGGAATGCCGAGAGAAATCATCAGCGAAGAAGGCAAGCACTTTGATAACAAGCTAATTGCCAAGGTGTTGCAAAGATTTGGAGTGTCACACAAAATTGCCACGACATATCACCCACAAACAATTGGGCAAGCTGAGATTTCTAACCGATAGTTGAAAAATATCCTTGAGAAAGTAGTCAACTCCTCTCGCAAGGATTGGTCCCTTCGACTTGATGGTGCACTTTTGGCGTATGGAACATCATTTAAAACACCATTAGACATGTCCCCCTTTCGACTTGTCTACGGCAAAAGGTGTCATCTACCGGTGGAAGTCGAACATAAGGCGTACTGGGCTATCAAAACTGTGAATATGGATTGGGAGAGTGATGGACAAAAACGACTATTGAATGTTAATGAGATAGAGGATTTTTGTGCCTTAGCTTACGAAAATGCAAGAATATACAAGAAGAAAACCAAGAGTTGGCATAACAAGAAGCTCTTGACCCGATAATACTTGCCCGGACAATTAGTTCTCCTTTTTAATTCTCGGTTGAAACTCTTCCTAGGAAAATTGCGATCAAGATGGTCTAGGCCTTTTGAAGTTGTCAAACCATTCTTCCATGGTGTCGTAATAATCAAGTTCATAAAAGATGACCATGAATTTAAAGTTAATGGTCAAAGATTAAAACACTACTCCGGCACCCATATCATGCGCGATGAGAAGTGATCACTTTAGAAGATGCATAATCATGCTCTCCTTTAGTATTTTTATTTATTTTCCACTTTTTTAGGATAAGAGTTCGTTTTAAGTTTAATTCCTATTATCTTTATTTTTTTAATATTATTTTATATGCATGCTTTTAGGAAAGGAGTTCAACTTGAAGAAGAATTGGAAAGAAGATTGAAGTCTCACCTAGAGAAGGGGATCACGGGCCGCTTTTTGAGGGATAAAATGGCTGATTATTAGGGATATATGGGCTGATTTTTAGGGATTCTAAACCAAAAATTTCACCCCAAAATTACCTCCAAACCCTCTACTAGCCGACGAACTTTCCACCTTCCCCATACAAACTTGCCGCCTACTCAATTCAGTGTCATTGAAGATTTCAAATTTTATTATCAAATTTTCAATCATGACAAAACACCTTATTTAATGACCCATTCCCAATACACTCAACCATCACAATTTTCTTCTTCTATTTTCCCTTTCACTTAAACTCCCAAAATTTATTCTTCTATTTTCTATACATGATTGATTCTCACAACACCACAAAACCACCATGGCCATGAAACTCAAAGCAATGGAACACCAAGAAACAAGCCAAGAGCCTTCCTTCAAGAGATATGCCACACCTGCAATAAAGACAAGATTCTTGGCAAAGTTTGCCCCCCAAAAGGTCTTGGAAGAGCAAGGTTTTTTTCTACACCACATCACACCAAGATTTCGGTTTGGAATCGTTCGTCTTCCGCGTAGTGGAGTAGCAAAAATGACAAATCCTTTGCCACCAACCAAAGTCGGGCAATGTTTGTTGGGTTCGGGAATTCTATGCCCACTCACCCAACCCGAACAATACCTATGTATTTTCCCGCAGCAATGCCATCCTGGTTGATCCTGACTCCATCCCCCTCTTTTATGGGCTAACCATTTCGAAATATGAACACAAGGAGTTCGTTGACAACCTCATACCGGGAGATTACGATGACATCCTCAAAGAGCTCACAATTGCCGGCACAACATGGAATGAGGGGGCATTCAAAGGCATGGTAAATTGCCTAAGGCTTAAGCCCGAGGAAAAACTTTGGAATACTTTTGTCAAAAGATACTTAATGCTAACCTCACACAACACCACAGTTGACAAGACTAGGATATTATTAATTCATTCTATATTGCATAACCATATTATAAATGTTGGATCTATCATATGCAATGAGATGTCTCAATGTAGTCTAAAGGACAAGGGGAAACTATATTTCCCAAGTCTCATAACCGGGTTGTGCGAGCAACAACGTGTGGAAAGTGATCTGGCCGATGAGAAGACACCGACAAGGAAAGGATGGATGAGAGCCCAATTTTTAAAGATCATGGGAATTCTAAAGTTGATCCACAATCTACTCCGATCAAAGGAATTGCCGCGACAACATATTTGGACTTGGATTTCTCCCCTCTGACACAGACGAATGGTATTTTTGGGCAGGGTTGGTGGGCGTAAAACTCTCGGACGAGGGTGATGTTGGCCACCGCGGGCTGCTTTGCGAAGATCTCCCACCCTTGGCCGTAAATTTTCTCAAAAAGGACAGTCTCAAGACCTAAGTCTCATGTTTTCTGCGAGTAGTGAAATCCTTGCTCCTGCAAAACTACTCGTTGGCAAATTGTGTGCTATGCCTCGTTTGGTCTAACTTGGAGAAGAATCTCTAGAAGGTGGGATTGGATTGTGATGCTACCATAGTTGTGAGTCGGTTGTAATCTGAGAGTAACTGAAAATAGAAAATATTTGAGAAATCAAATGGACGTAGAAGAGGTTAAAAAGGAGATGAAGTGAAGAAAATGAATGAAATAGTGAGGTATATATAGGGGATGCCGAGAGATGCCGTGGCGGCATTAAATTCCAATGGGCAGATTTTTGCAGCTAGCCGTTAGCGATATTCTAGCCATTACGCGTTTTAGCGGTGGGCTGCCTTCAGCTGTCTCAGCGGCATGGTGGGTGGGCTCCTTGTTGGGCCTTATTCTTGGTCCTGCTTATTTATTCCTAAACCTGAAATAAAAATAATTAACTAAATAAAGAAAACTGAAATAAAAATAATTAAATATGAAAAATAAAAATATGGAAAATAAATTGTAATATATTAAAATCTAATCCTAAAACATAAAAAAATAAAAAGAGAGATATTAAGAATAAATTAAGTTATGTTGGGAGTGCATTGAGGTGCATCACCCAAACATAACCACTTCCTGAGCTGGTTGTGTTTTGCTTTTTGTCCAGGTGGGTCATCCAGCTCCTTGGGTCTTTATTGCTGCCCTGTATTCTACCCTGGTAGTTGTTGCCTTGCTCTGCTTCTTGGCTGACCTTAGAGACATGTGTTTCTGGGTATACTTCTTTTCCTTTGGCTGGTTTCATGGACTGTAAAACATGTATCTTTATGTTTTGATTGTCAGCCCTCATTATGAGCTCCCCATTCTCCACATCTATGAATGTTTTTCCTGTGGCTAAGAATGGTTGCCCAAGAATGATGGGGGCGTTCTCGTTTGCCTCACAGTCCAGGATGAGAAAGTCAGCTGGGAAAATGAAGTTGCCCACTCGTACAAGGATGTCTTCAACTTTTCCCTCCAGTTGCACAAAGGAATTGTCAGCAAGTTGGAGCATGATGGAGGTTGGCTATGCTTGTCCAATTCCTAATTTGTTGAAGACAACATTGGGCATCAGATTTATACTTGCTTCTAGATCACATAGAGCTCGCATATCATGGCTGATGCCTAGCTTGCATGGAATGATAAAGCTGCCTGGATCTGTCCTCTTGGGCGTCACCTTGTTGTGCATCATTGCCATGCATTCTTCCGTGACAACTACTGTCTCGAATTCTCTAATTCTCCTTCTCTTGGAAACCATATCTTTTAGATATTTCGCATAATTTGGCATATTTTGTATGGCTTCCACGAGTGGGATGTTGATGTGCACCTTCTTTAGAATATCCAGAAATTTCTTGAATGGGTGCTCTTGCTTTTGCTGTTTAAGCCTTTGGGGGAAAGTTGGTGTCAGACGGATGTCCTGGATGTGTTCCTTGCAAGGAAATCTTATTTGTGGGGGTTCAAGATCATCTGTCTCATTGCTGCCGTCATCTGCCTGGATATCAGGGTGTTTTGCTGTCACAGTAGGTTGTTGATGTGCTACTGCGGCTGGTAGCTCTGGCTGCTTTTCCTTTGGCTGCTCAATTCTGTGCTCATCCAATTGTTTCCCACTTCTTGTAGTTATTACTTTTCACTGCTCATAAGTGGGTTTTGTTGTTGCCTCAGTGTTGCTGGATGATGCACCTATTGACCCGTTACTTATGATCTCAGTGAACTGCCTAAACTGGGTCTCCAGGTTCTTTATTGATGCCTCCTGGTTGTTCATCCGCATCTCAGTCCTGTCCATAAAAGACTCAGTTTTGTCAATAAATTTGTTAGTACGAGCAATAAAATCACTAGTACGAGACATGAAAGTATGTAAAGTAGATTCTAGTGAATTGTTGTTCGTATTTTGTTGTCGTTGAGGCTCCTATCATGACAGGTTCTGCTGATATCCTCCTGATTGCTGGGTTGGATTTGTAGCTGTGTTTGGGTTACTCCGGGAGAAATTTGGATGCTTTTTCCAGCCTGGGTTATATGTGTTGGTGTTGAGTCTGTTGTTCCTCATAAGTTCCCATGAAGTTGGCAGATTCATTGCATTTAGAAGGATCATGGTTGCCCCCACACTCATCACAAAATGGCTCCACAACCTTGGCCTCATATGTTTTTCCTTTGGCCATATTCATCACTAGCTCTGTCAGTTTATCCAGGCGGGCATTGACAGATTCAGTGGCTTCTACTTCATTCACAACAGTTGGCCGTCTCATGCCATCGCGACGGGCTGTAGGGAACTTGTAGTCATTCTTTGCAATTCTGTTTAAAATCTGTAGTGCCTCATCAGGTGGTCTATCCAAGATGATTCGATTGGCTGAGGCGTCGAGCATCATTAGTGTCGGTTGATTTACTCCATTATAGAACATTGAAATTTGAGTCTAGCATGGGAAACCGTGAAGCGGGCAATTTTTCAACATCTGTTGGTATCTCTCCCAAGCTTCATACATTGGTTTGTCATCCCCTTGGCGGAAATCTGTGATCTCGTTTCTTAATCTGTCAATTACATTTGAAAGACTAAAACGATCTAGGAAGTCCTTGCACAACTCCGTCCAAGTGTTGAATGATCTCGTCGGTTGGTTATCCAGCCACTGCTTTACCCTATCCCTCAGTTAGTAGGGAAATAATCTCAGCTTAAGCACATCTTGATGGACTCCATGTATCTTGAAGGCTTTGCAAATGTCTAGGAATCTCCTTAAGTGCCGCCGAGCATCTTCCGTGGCAGTTCCTCCAAATTGCCTCAATGTGTTTATCATGTTTAACATTACGGGCTTCAGTTTGAAGTGATCTGCTTCGATTTCAGGCTCTACAACAGTTGGGTCAAATCCTCTGAAGTCGTGCTCCAAATAATCCCTTGTGGTGCACACATAAAGTTGTTGCCTGGGTGGAATTAGGGGCTGCTGCCTAGGTGGCCGATCTTACTACCCATTCCTGCCGTTTCAGGCATTGTTGGTAGGGTTGTCATCTTGGCCGTTATGCATGGCTGCCTCTGCTTTTCCTTCTTTCTTGGCTTTCCCAAGGGCTTCTCTTGGTTCTTTCTTAAGTTCTCTTGCTCTTCGTTTGATCTCGTCTATGAAAACGATTTAGGTCGATGGGTTGGCTCTGGTCATGCACTCGACAAGAAAACTGTAAAATTCTTTTTTCGAATAAAAACTAGAATTAAATGCAATAAAATAAAAGTGCAGAAAAATAAAGACGAATTTACTGTTGCCAATCCCCGACAACAGCGCCAAAAACTTGTAGAGCGTTTGGGTGTTCTCTAAATATGAGCGCAAGTGCACACTCTTGTCAAGTTATAGTATAAAAGATATAATCTCCCACGAGGATTGGACAACTAATTCGAATGTCAATTCCTGCACAGAAAATAAATGCACAAGTAAATTTCAGTTTGTAAAATATTCTAAATTAAAGAAACACAAGTAAATAATAGAAGAGATCAGAGTGATAGAATGGGTCAGGTTATGTTGCTCCGTAGTGTGAAACTGCGTTTGAGTAGGTTAAGTTGTTTTGCGCTGCTAGACTTTGCTGCCTCGGCGGAAGATGGCAGATTGATGCTTCGACACTTTCGTTGCCTCGGTAGGCGGAACAAACTATTGTCTCGGTGACAAACTCGGTAGACCTTCAAAGCTTGGCAGAATGCTTCGATAATGATTCAGCTTATGTCTAAGTCAGAATATTGTTGATGCCCGCTGCAGATAATACCCATCGGCGTGAATCTTGCAATGAACAGCAACCTTTGGTTCGTTCTCTTGTAGCCGCCTTAAACCCTAACCTATGTCTAGGTTGGATTGATCAACACCTGGTATTGATGAGATCGTGCTTACTTCTTTCGTGAGTTTGACTCTCTCGATGCCAAACAAATGGATTGCTCACAATCGACCTCTCGACTCAATTGAAAACAACGAAGAACATGAAATAAGAAATCCTTGAATTTATTGCAAAACAAACTTAAACCTAAACAACCATTCTCACAACTACTTTACAACATAACCCAAACCCTAGAGAATTTAGAACATAGTGGCGGCAAGAAAACACAAGAGAAATCTAAGCTATGTCGACTATGAGTTGTCTAAAATACAAGGTATGATCGAATATATATAGGGCATGGCCTAGGGTAAGTCCTCCTTGGAGTAGAAGTCTTCTTTATGATAAAGTAGCTTTTGCATTGAATGCATCCTTTAAATTCTGACTTCTTTGACTTGAAATTGGACTCCTTGTGCCACAAGTATGCTTAAGCGTCCTTGGATGATTTCCTCTTGGGCGGCTTTGTCCGCTGTTATCGAAATCAATAATTTGCATGGATGGGCTCATTGGACTCGGAAAATTATGCTCTTCCAATCGCACTCCAATTCACCAATCCTCAAGTTGCTGCCCTGGGCGGCAGATTTGGCGGTGGCAGCTACTCGACATCATCTCTCTTTGTGTTCAGCTGCTTCAGTACTGCTCCTTGGCTTGCTGCCTCAACATCATCTCCTCACCTTTTCTCTCCATTAGATAGCTTCTAGCACCTGAAACTAAAACTAAAGTAAAACAATATCTTTTCATACCAAATCAAAAATATTCAACAAGAACAAGGCAAAACAAAGAATACCGTAAATAATGCATGCATGTAAAGTGTCCATAAGTTCTATATTTTGTGCACATTCCATCTCATATTATTGATGTTTTTGAGTACATTTTAGGCATAATTAGGATCATACATTGCATTTTACAATATTCTTTACTTTGCCATGCTTTTTATTGATTATCTTTTATTTGGTAAAGAAAAGGTATTATTTTAGTATAGTTTTAGTTTATGGAACTAGAGGCTGGAAGAAGGAGAGAAGAGATGAGGACATGATGTTGAGGCAGAAAACCAAAGAGTTGTACTGCTGTAGTTCCAGACAGAGACATCAGCTGCCGAGTAGTTGTCGCTGCCATACCTGCCGCCCAGGGCAGCAAGCTGAGGAATTGGAGAACTGGAGTGCGATCTGTAGAGCAGAAAATCCTAATTCTAACGAGGCCATCCACTCTATTTTCCGATAATGTAGCATCGGGCAGAGCCGTTGAAGGAGAAGTTCGAGATTACTTGCGGAGCAAGGCAATGTGAAGAAGTCTACATTCAACTCAAAGAAGTCAGAATTAAAGGTTGCATTTAATGCAAAAGCTACTTTGAAGACTTCTACTTCAAGAAGGACTTGACCTAGCTAATACCTATATATACCCAACGCATTTTTACTTCAAGACAACTTAGTTTTTCCCTTAGGCATAGTTTAGGTTTTCTTGCCGCCATCATGTTCTAAATTCTCTTTGGGTTTGGGTTATATTGTAAACTAGTGTGAGAGCGGTTGTTTAGGATTTTAAGTTTGTTTTTGCAATAAAACTTCAAGGTTTGCTTATTCCATGTTCGTCATAGTTTTCAATTAAGGCGAAAGATTAGTTGATTACTATCCATTTGTTCGGTATCGAGAGAGTCGAACTCATGAAAGGAGTAAGTACGGTCCTCACCTTAATCAAGTGTTGATCAATCCAGCTTAGACATAGGTTAGGGTTTCAGGCGGCTAAAAGAGAACAAACCAAACATTACTGTCTTTGCACGATTCACGTCGCGATTGATATTATTTTTAGTGGGCATCAACAACATTCTGACTTAGACATAAGCGGGATCACTTTTGAAGCGTTCTGCCGAGCCTTGAAGTTCTGTCGAGTTCACCACTGATACACTCGTCCATTCCACTGCCGAGGCAGCGACATCGTCACAGTAACTAATATGCCACCTTCCACCGAGGCAGCGAAGTCTGGCAACGCAAAGCAACTTATCCTATTCAACGCGTTTTCACACTAGGGAGCAACATAATCCGGCCCATTCCATCAATCTTCTTATCTCTTCTCTTTTATTTACTTGTGTTATAGTTACTTTTCTTCTTAAACAGTTCAACTTATTTGTGCATTTAATTTCCCTTGTGTAGGAATTACGATTCGAGTTAAGCTGTCCAATCCCTGTGGGAGACGATATCTTTTATACTATAACTTGACAGAAGTGTGCACTTGCGCTCATATTTAGAGAACACTTAAACGCTCTACAAGTATTTTGCGTCGTTGCCGGGGATTGGTAACAGCAAAATTCATATTTAAATTTCTGCACTTTTGTTTTTATTTGCATCTAATTTTTAGTTTTTTTATTTTTTTAGGAAAAAAAGAAAAAAAATTATAGTTTCTTTTGCTAGTGCATGACCAGAGCAAATCCAAAGGGCGAAATCATTTTCTTTGATAACATTGAACAAAGAGCAAGAGAACTCAAGAAATAAGTAAGAGAAGCCCTAGGAAAAGCCACATAAAAAGGAAAAGCAAAAGAAACAATGGTGAACAACCCAGACGACATCCCTGTCATCGATGCTCGTATCGGCAGGGATGGGTAGCAAGACCCACCGCCCAGAGAACAACAACAAGTTCCACCTAGGCAACAACCCCTTATTCCGCCCAGGTAGTCACAATATGTTCGGACCACTAGAGTCTACTTGGAGAAAGACTTCAAAGGGTTTGATCCTACTGTGATAGAGCCTGAAATTGAGGGAGATAACTTTGAATTAAAACCCGTGATGTTCAACATGATCAACACTTTGGGGCAATTCGGAGGGACTGCCACAGAAGATGCTTGACATCACTTAAGAGGATTCTTGGACATATGCAGAGCATTCAAAATACACGGAGTCCACCAAGATGTGTTAAGTTTGATGTATTCCCATATTCACTGAGGGATAGGGCAAAACATTGGTTGAACAACCAGCCAGCAGGATCATTCAACACTTGGACAGAGCTGTGAAAGGAATTTCTGGATCGTTTCAGCCCACCTAACGTCATAGACAAATTGAGAAATGATATCACATCCTTTAGACAAGAGGATGATGAGCCAATGTGTGAAGCATGAGAGTGGTACCAACAAATGCTAAATAACTACCCGCTTCATGGTTTTCCGGCCTGGACACATGTGTCAATGTTCTACAACGGGGTGAACTACCCAACTCGAATGATGATTGACGCCTCAACCAACGAAATCATTCTCGGCAGACCACTAGAGGAGGCACTGCAGATCCTGAACCAAGCCGCCAAGAATAACTATAGTTAACCAACAGCCTGCCGAGGCGGCATTAGGCGGTCAGCAGCTGTGAACGAAGTGGAAGCCTCAGAATCTGTCAATGCCCGCCTCGACAGACTGATAGAGCTGGTTATGAATATGGCAAAATCCACTAGAAAAGTCTATGAGGCCGAGGTTGTAGAGCCATTTTGTGATGAGTGTGGGGGCAACCACGATTCCTCTGAATGTACCGCATTTGCCAATTTCATAGGAGATACGAGAGGAGCAGTAGTCCTGCCATGAACGCATACAACCCCGGGTGGAGGAATCATCAAAACTTCGCCTGGAGCAATCCTAAAACTGTCGCTAACCCTCAACAGCAACATGGAGGTTACCAGTAGAACCAGTCCAGACAACAAGCTCAGCAACCACAGAACAATTCACTAGAAGCAACTTTACAAACTTTTATGTCTAATACTAGTGAATTTAATGTTCGTACTAATAAGTTTATTGATAAAATTGAGTCGTTTATGGACAAGACAAAGATGAGGATGAACAACCAGGAAGTTGCGATAAAGAACGTGGAGACCCAGCTTGGGAAATTGACAAAGATCTTTAGCCGCAGGATAATGGGTGCAGCATCCAGCAGTACACAGGCAGTAGCTAAACCCACATATGAGTAGTGCAAAGCCATATCAACCAGAAGTGGGAAATAGTTGGATGAACCTAGAGTGGAAAAGCCAGCTGACGAACAGTCAACGCAAAAGAAACTGCCTACCGCAGCAACCACAACACCAGCCGCCCCTGTAGATGAGCCTAACAGCAGCCCTGAGGAAAATGATCCTCTACAGATCAAGTTCCCATGCAAGGAGCGTATAGAGGACATCCGCCTGCCATCACCTTTCCCCCCAGAGACTTAAGCAACATAAGCATGAGAACCAGTTCAGGAAATTCATGGATATTCTGAAACATGTGTACATAAATATCCCTCTCATAGAAGCCATTCAGAACATGCCCAACTATGCAAAATACCCAAGGGAAATGGTTTCTAAGAGGAAAAGAATTGGAGAGTTCGAAATAGTTGTTGTGACAGAGGAGTGCATAATTATGTTGCACAATAAGCTGCCGCCCAAGCAAACAGATCCATGCAGTTTCATCATACCATGCAAAATCAGCATCAACCATGCAACTAAGGCCCTGTGCGACCTAGGAGCCAACATCAATTTGATGTCTAAGGCAGTCTTCGACAAGCTAGGAATTGGGCAAGCCAAACCCACCTCCATTATGCTGAAACTTGCTGATCATTCATTTGTACAACCGGATGGCAAGATTGAAGACATCCTAGTTCGGGTGGGCAGCCTTATTTTTCCAGCAGACTTCCTCATCTTAGATTGTGAGGCCAATGAAAACGCCCCAATCATCCTTAAGCGACCATTCTTGGACACGGGTAGAACGCTAATAGATGTGGAATATGGGGAGGTGATCATGAGGGTAGACAATCAGAGCATCAAGTTGAATGCGTTACAACCCTCAAAAAATGAAAAGGAAGTATGATCAGAAGCTCATGCCACTAAACTCAACACTGAGATAGGCCCAGACATCAGCTGTCATGGCAGACCCAAGGGCAGGTTGAAGGACCCAACAACACACCACCTTAAAGAACAGGAGGACCCCCAGGAGGGAAGGAAAAGAAAAACCACCTCAGGAAGTGGTTACGTATGGGAGATGCACCCAAATGCACTCCCAACATAACTTAATTTTTTTTATTTTTTTTATTTTTATGTTTTAGGAATAGAATTTAAATTTATTTTCCTTAGGATTAGATTTTAAATGAGCTAAATCTATTTATTTTATTTTATTTTTTAGAAGTTATTTAATTATCTTTATTTATTTGTTTCAGGCTTTAGGAATAAAAGAGCCGGAACAAGAAGAAGACACAACAAGGAGCCCGCCCACCATCCCGCCAAGACAGCTAAGGGCAGCCCAACGCGGAAACAACGTAACGGCTAGTTACCAGCTAACGGCTAGCTGCCAACGGCTACAGAAGTAACGAGCAGAAATCTCGTAACGTGCATGAGACAACTTGCCCGTTGGAAATTTAATGCAACCACGACACCTTTCGGCAACCTCTATTTAAACCTCACTCATCTCATTCATTCGCTTTACTTTCACCTCCTTGTTATCTTAATCGTGAATCCATTGATCTCTTTCTAACTATCCTCTTTTTCAAGTTTCAGTTACATCTAAACCGTCTCACATATGGCATCAACATCAGCACTCAAACCCACCTTCCAACGTTTCTGCTCCAAGGAAGATGAAAAGAGATATAAGACTCAGTTTGCAAAGCAGGCAATTTGGGAGGAACAAGGGTTCCATTACACAAAGCAAACAGGGGATCTCGGTCTTGAGCCCGCCTTATTTGAAACCATCCACACCAAGGGATGAGAAATATTTACACGACAACTGGAGATGGCAAACATAACATTAATCAGAGAGTTCTATGCCTACAACCCCTGCCCAGAGTTGCCGTTCATTTATGTCCGAGGGTAGCCTATCAGGCTGAACGCTGCCATAATCAACAACTTCTACGGCCTAGAGATGGAAGACAACCCTCACGAGAAATGGAGGCAGTCACTCACGGAAGCAGACTACGACAAACTCAAGGACAAGCTGTGCAAGCCCAACATGTCATGGTTGGCAAGAAAGCATGGCGGCTCTGTCCAACGCTGCCGACTGCTACCTGAGCCCATGCTTTGGAATACCTTCATCAAAAGACGTATGTTACCCACCTCCCACAACTCTACAGAAGACAGGTTATGTCTAGCCCTCATCCATAACATCTTGGTGAACTGGCCCATCAACGTTGGGGAGATCATTTGCAAGGAGATCCACAACTACTTCCGCAAGACAAAGGACAAGCCATACTTCCCGTCTCTCATCACTGGCTTATGTGCCAACTTCAACGTCCCAACCGACCTCGAAGATGAGATGACAGCTGCTAAGGAGGGGTAGACCAGGAAAGTCCGCCTGCAGATGATGCAGGCCTAGGAGACAGAGCCCATCACCATCAGCCAGCCCTCTGCCGCCCAGCCAGCCACACCAGCCGCCCCCGACAGTACTGAAGTTGCCCCAAACAATGAAGTCCTCACGCTGATGCACACTCTCATCAACAGCAACAAACGGATTGAGCAGCAGCAGTTGACATTCATGAAGTATGTGAGGGAGGTCCAAGAGGCTTTTGTGTCATATCTCCTTCAAAAGTTCCATGATGATGGCCCCACTCTGCCAAATTTCCCCACCGATTTAGCCGCCACAGCTTCATCAGGACAAGGAACACCATCATCAACAATCGCCCGCCATGTCGCTTTTTGCCGCCAGATGATGTCTCTGACGCACTACCCATCTTACTCTGCCACATCTGGTTCAAACACGGTGGCCGACAGTCTCGAGAGGCATTAGCAACACCTTTCCCCCGCCTACACAGTGGTAACAGTGGCCAACACCTCCTCATCTGATGAGGTCGAGCAGTGGCCGCCGGTAACAGTAGTAGCAGCAGCAGCACCAATGGCGATAGACCCTTCGACAACACCAACGGAGGAAGCATCAAGGAAGAGGAAGTGGCACATCATCTCTGCCGAGTCAGAGGACGAGGAATCTGACTCTGAGACAAAAGAAAAGGAAGCACCTCCTAAAGAGCCCCGTGAAGAACCTCGCCGCACTTTAGAGAGAGTCCAGTTGCTGAGGACATCAAAGGTATAACCTACCAAGTCTGCCGCTCGGACATCTACTGGCTGCCACGTAGTAATCCAATCTTCCTCTTTCTCCTCTACCGCCAAGACCCAAGCTTCCTTTCAGCCCTCCGCAAACATTTAGAGCTTTTTTTCTCTCTTTTTTTATCTTAATTGTATTTATTTTTCTGTTTTTCTTTTGTATTTTATTTTGTGCATTGAGGGAAATGCTCGTCTCGTGTTTGGGGTGGGGGGGGGGGGTTAACACTCATCATATTTAGCCATAACTAGTGCATATTAGGTTACATTTTGTAATTGCCTTAGAAAATTAATCGATTTTTTTGTTATAACTTGTGTCTATGATAGGATATCCGACTTAAATTTTTCGCACCAATCAAAATGAACTTAATTTTGGGGAAAAGCATGAAGTAAACTTAGGATTTTTCTATAATTTCCAAAAAATTAAAAACACTACTGTTACTTGCTGAATTTTTTAAGATTTCTAGTCAACATTGCATGCTTGAATTATTTGAAAAATTATAACATGGTTGCAGGAAGCTGTCGCGGTAGGCAACAAATAGAAAAAGAAGCATTGCCACGTCATGAAAGAAATTTTTATGTTGTCTTTCCCTAGAGGTGCCCGAAACAAGCTCTAAGAAGAATCATGTGCAAGGACACTTCGCTGCTATCAAAGTCCATGAATCTGAAAATCTTGAAGTGAAGGAAAAATTAGCATGAGGGAATGAAAGTCTTCATAGGATGACTATACTCAATGGGTTCAGGATTTTGTAGTTTGCTCCTATCTTAATTTTAGACCTAGAAGAGTAGTTGTGATAAGCTGAAGCCCTTATTGCCATGGTTATTTATTTTTTCTTAACTATGTTCTCTCGGCAACAACCTTATATATCATGACAGCATCTCTGTTTACTTAGAATATTCTTCAGATTCAGCCTGTACACAGTTCTGCACACACTTCACTAGAATTATAGTTTAATTTCGAGGTAATTCATGATATTCCCCTCTCACTAATCTAATGACAGGTGCCAGGGCCTTGAGGTGTTAAATCAAGTTTAAAACAAAATTATTTTTTTATTTTTTATTAGTTTAAAGGGCAAGTATGTTTAGGTTGCATTGCTTGAGGACAAGCAATAGTTTGAGTTTGAGGGTGTGTAAAGTGTCAATAAGTTCTATATTTTGTGCATATTCCATTTCATATTATTGTTGTTTTTTAGTAAATTTTAGGCATAATTAGGATCACGCATTGCATTTTACAGTATTCTTTACTTTTCCATGCTTTTTATTGATTATCTTTTATTTGGTAAAGAAAATGTATTGTTTTAGTATAGTTTTAGTTTCAGGTACTAGAGGGTGGAAGAAGAAGAGAAAAGCTGAGGACATGATGTTGAGGTAGCAAACCAAGGAGCTGTACTGATGCAGTTCCAGACAGAGATAGTAGATGTCGAGTAGCTACTGTCGCCATACCTGCCACCCAGGGCAACAAGCTGATGAATTGGAGAACTTAGGAACTGGAGTGCAATATGTAGAGCAAAAAATCCTAATTCCAACGAGGCCATCCACTCTATTTTCCGATAATGTAGCAGTGGGCAGAGCCGTTGAAGGAGGAGTTCGAGATTACTTGCGGAGCAATGCAATGTGAAGAAGTCCACATTCAACCCAAAGAAGTCAGAATTAAAGGTTGCATTTAATGCAAAAGCTACTTTGAAGACTTCTACTCCAAGAAGGACTTGACATAGCTAATACCTATATATACGCAACGTATTTTTACTTCAAGACAACTTAGTTTTCCCCCTAGGCATAGTTTAGGTTTTCTTGCCGCCATCATGTTCTAAATTCTCTTTGGGTTTGGGTTATATTGTAAACTAGTGTGAGAGCGGTTGTTTAGGATTTTAAGTTTGTTTTTGCAATAAAACTTCAAGTTTTGCTTATTCCATGTTTGTCATAGTTTTCAATTAAGGCGAAAGATTAGTTGATTACTATCCATTTGTTCGGTATCGAGAGAGTCGAACTCATGAAAGGAGTAAGTACGGTCCTCACCTTAATCAAGTGTTGATCAATCCAGCCTAGACATAGGTTAGGATTTCAGGCGGCTAAAAGAGAACAAACCAAACATTACTGTCTTTGTACGATTCACGTCGCGACTGATATTATTTTTAGTGGGCATCAACAACATTCCGACTTAGAAATAAGCAGGATCACTTTTGAAGCGTTCTGCCGAGCCTTGAAGTTCTGCCGAGTTCACCGCCGATACACTCGTCCATTCCACTGCCGAGGCAGCGAATCCTAATTCTAACGAGAAATGTGAAGAAGTCCGCATTCAACTCAAAGAAGTCAGAATTAAAGGTTGCATTTAATGCAAAAGCTACTTTGAAGACTTCTACTCCAAGAAGGACTTGACCTAGCTAATACCTATATATACCTAATGTACTTTTACTTCAAGACAACTTAGGTTTTCCCTTAAGCATAGTTTAGGTTTTCTTGTCGCCATCATGTTCTAAATTCTCTTTGGGTTTGGGTTATGTTGTAAACTAGTGTGAGAACGGTTGTTTAGGATTTTAAGTTTTTTTTTTTGCAATAAAACTTCAAGGTTTGCTTATTCCATGTTCTTTATAGTTTTCAATTAAGGCGAAAGATTAGTTGATTACTATCCATTTATTCGGTATCAAGAGAGTCGAACCCACGAAAAGAGTAAGTACGGTCCTCACCTTAATCAAGTGTTGATCAATCCAGCTTAGACATAGGTTAGGGTTTAAGGCGGCTAAAAGAGAACGAACCAAACATTGTTGTCTTTGCACGATTCATGCCGCGATTGGTACTATATGCAGTGGGCATCAACAACATTCTGACTTAGACATAAGCGGTATCACTTTTGAAGCATTCTGTCGAGCCTTGAAGTTCTACCGAGTTCGCCGATGAGTCACTCGTCCATTCCACTATTAGGGCAGCGAGAGCGTCACAGTAGCTAATCTGCCACCTTCTGGTGAGGCAGTGAAGTCTGGCAGCGAAAAGCAACTTATACTATTCAACGTGGTTTCACACTAAGGAGTAGCATAATCTGGCCTATTCCATCAATCTGATCTCTTCTCTTTTATTTATTTGAGTTTTATTTACTTTTCTTCTTAAACAATTCAAGTTATTTGTGCTTTTAATTTCCTTTTAGCAAGAATTACAATTCGGGGAATTTAAGATCGGTTAATGTTCACCCTTGGTTCACGCTAGGAGGTATTATCAAGGCTTGCATATTGATAGAGTTTTGACTTAGGGATAAGAAGAAACAATTGAAGAACACTTTGCCGAACCTTGAAGGTTGTTGCTCAATTGCCTGAGCAGTAGCTTAATTCTTTGCCCTGACAACCGCCCTACCAATTGCCTAAGCAGTCACTTTGTGCATTGCCCATGCAATCGTATTGCTCATTGCCAAGGCAACCATTTTGCCTATTGCTGAGGAAATATAATCTGGCCTATTCTCTCATTCTGTCAACTCAATTATTTAGTTATTTCAATTTTTTTAGTTTAGTCGATTATTTAACCCAAAACTATTACTTGTGTTTCTTTAACTTTTTAGTGCGAGACGATAGATTCTTGAAGTGGCACCAATCCCTGTGGAGATGATAGCTTTCTATACTATAACTTGCGACATGTATACTTGAACAATTTGCGAAGCACTCAAATCACGCAACAAGTTTTTGGTGCTGTTGCCGGGGATTGGCAATAGTGTCTTTGTTTTTATTTTCTTGCACTTTTGTTTTTACTTTTTATTGTTCAGCTTCTAAAGGGTTAACAAAATTTGGTTTTGCATTGGTTTATGACGAGGGAAAATCCAACCGCTCCAGAATATCCTCTTAACCCAGAGATTGAACATACTTATCATAGAGTTAGAGAGAAACTAAGAGCAACAGTGGGAGATCAAGTCGGCAATAATAATGCCAATGGCAATTAGATTGTCGCGGTAGGAGATAGAGTGAATCTGCCAGGTCTATTTGCTCAAGCAAGGAACCTAACCGTCCGAGATTATATAGAGGAAGATCTAAACGAACTAAACCCAGGAGTTGTCACACATGCAATCTAAGCTGCCTATTTCGAATTAAAGCCGGTAATGTCCAATATGATCAATATAATTGGTCAATTTGGCGGATCGACAACATAAGATGCTAGACAACATCTCAAATCCTTCCTGGAGATTTGCAATTCATTCAAGCTACAAGAAGTCCATGAGGATATTTTGAGGCCAAAATTATTCCCCTATTCACTGAGGGATAAGGTGAAAATGTGGTTGAATAGTATTCCAGCCAGATCAATAGGATCTTGGACTGATTTATGTCGTGATTTCCTTGCTCAATTTAATCCTACAAATATGACTGTTACACAAGTGTCCCCTACACGTATTTCCTGTAGGGACACAAGTGACGATGTTCTACAACGTGGTAAACACACCGGCAAAGATGATTCTAGATGCCTCGACAAATGGCATACTCCTAGACAAGTCACCAGAAGAAGCAATGGAGATCTTGAACAGGCTTGCTAAAAATGATTACCAGTTCCCAACTACTAGAAGAGGAGAATTCAGACGTCATGCTACAGTAAACGAGCTTGAGTCATCGGATTCAATTCTCTCGCAATTGGCTACCTTAACCAATTCGGTTAAGAACATGAAACGACCAAGCAACACACAAGAGGTCAAGGTAGTAGGTTCCTTTTGTGACTTATGTAATGGTAACCATAATTCTTCTAAACGTCCACATAACACAGAGTCCAGTTTTTATGTTGGAAACTAAAACCGAAACAACAACGTGATGTCCAACACTTACAATCCAGCCTGGAAGAAACATCCAAATTTCTCATGGAGCAATCCCAACAATACCCTTAATCAGAATGCTCCAGCACTGGGATTCCAACAGAACATGCCTCGGCAATCGATGCCGCAACAACAATCAATACTGTCCAGTTCTTTGGAAAACTCTCTAAATGCTTTCACGACACAAACTAGTGCATATATTGCTAAAACTGATAAATTCATAAAAAATTGATGCTTTTATTGACATGACTGAAATGAGAATGAAAAACCAGGAAACAACCTTGAAATCATTGGAAACTCAAGTTGGGCAATTCGTTCAGATCCTAAATTCAAGACCGATCGGTGGTTTGCCTAGTGATACTAAGGTCGAAAGGGGAGCAACTCATGAGAAATGGAAGGAAATCACCACACGAAGTGGTAAACAACTCAAGGAACCCCAAGTTCATGATACAGAGGAGAAAAAATCAAAGGAGCCGATTACCTCGGCAAAGTCTGGTGATATTGCCTCGGAAATACCTAAGAATATTGCCTTGGAAATGCGCGACAACATTGCCTCGGCAATGCGCGACAACATTGCCCCGACAATACCCGAAAAAGATACTGCAAAAAACAAGAAGGCTTCTAAAAGTCTTGATTCAATGCCTCAAATCAAATTCCCATGCAAGGAACGAATTGATGACATTCACTTCCACCACTGTTCCCACAAAGGTTGAAACGGCAGAAACAAGAATACCAATTCAAGAAGTTTCTCGACATCTTAAAGCAAGTTCACGTACACTTGCCCTTGGTAGAAGCAATTGAGCGAATGCAGAACTACTCCAAGTTCTTGAAATAAATTATCTCTAAGAGAACAAGAATATGAGAATTTGAAACTGTTGCTGCAACAGAAGGTTGTATGGCCATGCTGCACAACCAAATGTCACCTAAGCTTAAATATCCTGACAGTTTTGCCATACCATGTGCGATAGGGAATCACTATGTCGGAAAGGCATTATGCGATCTTGGAGAAAGCATAAACCTTATACCAAAATCAGTCTTCCAACGATTGGGAATAGGGAAGGCGAGACCTACTACAGTGATGTTGCAGCTTGCTGATTGATCTTATGTTCATCCAGAGGGAAAAATTGAGGATATCATGGTAAGAGTTGATAAATTTATTTTCCCTGGTGACTTTATTGTTTTGGATTATGAAGCCGATGAGTTCGCACCTATTATCCTTGGGAGGCCATTCCTAGCTACGGGAAGGACCATGATCGACGTTGAGAGAGAAGAACTCGCCATGAGGGTAAATGATCAGCAAATGAAGTTAAATGTTTTCCATATCCTTAAGCAAGCCAATGACCCAGAAGAGTGTCAAGTCATCTACGCCACAACTGAGTTCCGTCTTCATGTGGAGAAAGAATTCCTTGACAATTGCCTCGGCAATTCCTTTGACGATTGCCTTAACCCTGAAGAGCATGAAGGACCAGATGACAATGAACAAGATGAAGTCAATTGGATAGCAAGTCCATGTAAGTATTTCGAACCATTAGATTACTCAGGGGAAGAAAAAAGAATCGAAAAACCTTCTATCAAGCAACCTCCGATTCTTGAATTAAAACCACTGCCAGATTAATTGAAATATTTTTATTTGGGAACCAATAACACATTTCCCATAACCATATCTTCTAAGTTGCAGCTTGAACAGAAGAAAAGATTGATCGACACACTAAAGCTGCCAAAAAGGAAATAGAATGGACGATTGCAAACTTGAAGGGAATTAGTCCATCGGTTTGTATGCACAAAATCCTCTTGGAGGATGGTCATAAACCAACCATCGAGGCGCAAAGGAGGCTTAATCGAGTCATGAAAGAGGTTGTAAGTAAAGAAATCATCAAATGGCTTGATGTCGGTATCATCTATCCTATTTTTTATAGTACATGGGTAAGTCTGGTACAATGTGTACAAAAAAAGGGAGGTATAACTGTGGTAAGTAATGAAAGCTACTAGGAAAGATAACTTTCCTTTACCCTTTATTGATCAAATTCTTGACCACCTTTACATGCCCATACGGTATTTATACCTTTCGAATGATAACTTTCGGATTATGCAATGCCTCGACAACTTTCTAACGATGCATGATGGCAATTTTCTCCGAAATGGTAGAAGATTTCTTGGAAACCTTCATGGAATATTTCTCGGCATCTGGAGAAAGTACTAAAACGATGCGAGGAATCCGACTTGGTCCTAAATTGGGAGAAGTGTTAATTTATGGTGGATGAAGGCATAATGCTCGGCCACAAAATCTCATCTAAGGGAATTAAAGTCGACAAAGCAAAAGGGTGATGTGATCGAGAAACTTTCCCCTCCAAATTTAGTCAAAGGAATTCAGAGCTTCTTGAGACATGCAAGTTTTTATAGAAGGTTTATATAAAATTTTCTAAGATTACTAAACCTTTGTGTAACTTGCTTGAACAAGATAGAGCCTTTGACTTCAATGACGCATGTACCAAAGCATTCGAGACCCTAAAACACAAACTTGTAACCACACCAATAGTAGTTGTACCGGATTGGACATTGCCCTATGAACTTATGTGCGATGCAAGTGACTTCACGGTAGGAGCACTCCTAGGTCAACGAACATGTAAGATCTTTCATGTGATCTAGTACTCTAGTAAAACTCTTAATGAGGTGCAAGTAAACTACACAACAACCGAGAAAGAGTTAGTAGCTGTAGTGTTCGCTTTTGATCAATTTTGTTCATACCTAATTAAAACCAAGGCACTTGTTCATACTGACCATTCGGCAATTATGTACCTCTTTGCCAAGAAAGATGCCAAACTTTGTTTAATTCGTTGGATTTTACTTTTACAAGAGTTCGACATTTAAATTAAGGACGTGAAAGGTATCGAGAACCAAGTTGTCGATCATTTGTCACGACTAGAATAAGGAGAAAAAGACACCACAAACGCAGAAATCCAAGAAGCATTCACAGATGAGCAGTTATTCATTGCTCGAGCAACGACAACTGATACTGCCCTGGCAATGGCAATAGGGACTGCCTTGGCAACAACTGCAGCACTAGCTTTAACAACACCATGGTATGTCGATCTTGTAAATTTCTTAGTTAGTGGTATATTGCCCTATAATCTTACTCATCAAGGGAAGAAGCGGTTCCGACATGATGCTAAGCATTATTATTGGGATGAGCCTCTTATGTTTAAAGAATGAACAGATCAGGTTATAAGAAGGTGCGTCCCGGAATAAGAACAACACAATGTGCTCGAGCAATGCCACTCTTCACCTTATGGAGGCCATTTTGGAGGGACACGAACCGCAGCCAAAGTCTTACAATCAGGATTGTATTGGCCCACGCTTTACAAAGATGCACAAGATTTCTACAAATAATACAATCGTTGTCAACGAACAGGCAATATTTCAAGGCGACACGAGATGCCCTTACAAAACATCCTTCAAGTCGAACTATTCGATGTTTGGGGAATTGATTTCATGGGACCTTTTCCTTCCTCGTGTGGGAATCTCTCCATCCTTCTTGACATTAACTATGTATCCAAGTAGGCCGAGGCGATAGCAATTCCAAACAATGATTCCAAAACCGTGCAAAAATTCCTTCATAAAAACATATTCACACGGTTTGGAATGTCGAGATCAATCATCAGTGATGAAGGAAAGCGATTCAATAACAAGCTAATTGCCAAGGTGTTGCAAAGATTTGGAGTGTCACACAAAATTTCCATGGCATATCACCCACAAACATATGGGCAAGCTGAGATTTCTAACCGAGAGTTGAAAAATATCCTTGAGAAAGTAGTTAACCCCTCTCTCAACTATTGGTCCCTTCGACTTGATGATGCACTTTGGGCCTATCAGACAACATTTAAAACACCATTAGGCATGTCTCCCTTTCGACTTGTCTACGACAAAAGTTGTCATCTACCGGTGGAAATCGAACATAAGGCGTACTGGGCAATCAAAACTGTGAATATGGATCGGAAGAGTGCTGAACAAAAATGACTATTGGATGTTAATGAGATATAGGAGTTATGTACCTTAGCTTATGAAAATGCAATACTATACAAGGAGAAAACCAAGCGTTGGCATGACAAGAAGCTATTGCCACGACAATTCTCGCTCGGGCAATTAGTCCTCCTTTTTAATTCACAGTTGAAACACTTCCCAGGAAAATTGCGATCAAGATGGTCTGGGCCTTTTGAAGTTGTCAAACCATTATCCCATGGTGTCGTAATAATCAAGTCCATAAAAGATGGCCATGAATTTAAAGTTAATGGACAAAGATTAAAACACTACTCCGGCACCCATATCATGCGCGACAAAGAAGTGATCACTTTAGGAGATGCATAATCATGCTCTCCTTTAGTATTTTTAATTTTTGTTTTTATTTTTTCCACATTTTTTGGATAAGAGTTCGTTTTAAGTTTAATTCCTATTATCTTTATTTTTAATATTATTTTACTTTATGCATGTTTTTAGGAAAGGAGTTCAACTTGAAGAAGAATAGGAAAGAATATTGAAGTCTCGCCTAAAGAAGGGGGATCACGGGCTGATTTATGAGGGATACAAGGGCTGATTATTAGGGATATATGGGCTGATTTTTAGGGATTCTAAACCCAAAACATCACCCCCCAAAATTACCTCCAAACCCCTCCACTAGCTGGCCGACTATCCACCTTCCCCATGCAAACTTACCGACCACTCAAATCAATGTCATTGAAGATTTCAAATTTGATTTTCAAATTTGCAATCATAACAAAACACCTTATTTACTGACCCATTCCCATTACACTCAACCATCACAATTTTCTTCTTCTATTTTCTCTTTCACTTAAACACCCAAAATTTCTTCTTCTATTTTCTCTACATAGATGATTCTCACAACACCACAAAACCGCCATGGCCATGAAACTCAAAGCTATGGAATACCAAGAAACAAGACAAGATTCGTCCTTCAAGAGATATTCCACGCCGACAATAAAGACAAGATTCTTGACGAAGTTTGCCCACCAAAAGGTCTTGGAAGAGCAAGGTTTTTTCTACACCACATCACACCAAGATTTCGATTTAGAACCGTTCGTCTTCCGCGTAGTGGAGCAGAAAAAATGGAAAATACTTTGCCACCAACCAAAGCCGGGCAATGTTGGTTAGGTTCAAGAATTCTATGCCTAGTAACCCAACCCGAACAATCCCTATGTATTTGTCCGCGACAAGGCCATCCCGGTTGATCCTGACTCCATCAACCTCTTTTATGGGCTAACCATTCCGAAAGATGAATACAAGGAGTTCGCTGACAACCTCATGACGGGAGATTACGATGAAATCCTCAAAGAGCTCACCATTGTCGGAAGAACATGGAACGAGGGGGCATTCAAAGGCACGATAAATCGCCTAAAGCTTAAGCCCGAGGCAAAACTTTGGAATATTTTTGTCAAAAGATGCTTAATGCAAACCTCACACAACACCACGGTTGACAAGCCTAGGATATTATTAATTCATTCTATATTGCATAACCATATTATAAATGTTGGATCTATCATATGCAATGAGATGTCTCAATGTAGTCTAAAGGACAAGGGGAAACTCTATTTCCCAAGTCTCATAATCGGGTTGTGCGAGCAACAACGTGTGGAAAGTGATCCGGCCGATGAGAAGAAACATACAAGGAAATGGGGGATGAGAGCCTAATATTTAAAGATCATAGGAGTTTCCAAAGTTGAGCCAAAGTCCACTCCGATCAAAGGAATTGACGCAACAACATCTTCAGGAAATGCCGCACCAAAACCCTCACCAACGCCTATACGGGTGAATCGGCGACGAAAACACTTGAGGTAATGATTTAGCCACTAGCACACCGGCTAGAGACCATGGAGAAGAGGCAGCTGGAGTTTATGGGGTATATGAAAGAATACAACAACTACATAATCCGAGTGGTCCTAGAGAAATACCTAGACAACTCAGTGAGGTTCCCAATTTTTCCAGCTGACATCATTGTCGCGGCAATGCCTACAGACCCTGCTTCGGCAATGCCCTCTGCAACTGCCTCGGCAACGCCCACTGCCACTACCTCAGCAATTCCAACCGAAGATGCTCCACCAACCCGAGATGACAAAGGAAAAGCACCATTAACTGAGCCAAGCCACACCGTGACATGGTTAGAATCCTTCGATTTGGACGGGTCATCCGTCGTCCAACCAAAAGCAGTTCCGACATCCCCTGCCACGACAAAAAGCAATGCCTCTGCCATCGAGGAAATCGACATTGAGAAAGACAATGATGATGAGGTGAGCAAACAATCGGCTCCTACACCCGTCGCACGCCATCAACCACCTCAATCAAGCAACAGAGTCAAGCAAACCGCGAAAAAGAAACTCATAATTCAAAACGATGACCTCTCCAAGTCATTGTAATTTCGTTCATTTTGTTTTCACTTTTTGTTCCCTTGTACTTTTGTGTTTTCATGCATTGAGGGCAATGCTCTTCTCTAGTTTATGAGGGATAATTGTCTTTATTTAGTTTCATTTTTAGTTTAGTTTCATGTTGCACTCATCTTTAGAAATCACATGTAGGATGCATCGGTTACTTGCCCTAGACTTTATGACTTTTTAATTGCACTTAATTTGCCAAAGCTTTCAACTCTAGGATGACTATGGAAAATACTTAGAATCCTACTACGATGCTAAAACTAAATGCACACTTTTCTGGCTCGAAGGATTGAAGGAATTCTAGTAAACTTAGGTAAATCACTCAACAATTTGGGTAAAAAAAACTTATAATATTTCTAGAGGTGCCCAAAAAACCGGCTCTAGAAGTCACTACTAAAGGTACCCGAAATTGGCTCTAGTATTATGCTTAGAAGAATCACTAGAGGTGCCTGAAATTGGCTCTAGTTGATCAGATTATTTTTGAAAGAAATTAATAAACTAGAGGTGCCCGAAATTGGCTCTAGTTGAAGTAAATAAGAACCCAAGGAATTTAATTGATTGCCTAATGTTGCACTAGAATCCGAAATATCATCTTGTACACAAAACATGCACACACTCACGAGCATTATAGTTTAATTCCGGGTAATTCCTAGGCCATCTGAAAGTTTGAAAGTCATACATACAAGTGCATGGTTCTGAGAAAAAATTTAAGTTCGAAGAAAAATTCATGAAGTTGAGACTCTTGGCAAGTAATCGTTAGGTTGCATTATTTGAGGACAAGCAATTGTTCGAGTTTGGGGTGTGTTAAGTGTGTAAAAGTACTAGATTTTGACCCTTTTTCATCTCAATTATTGTTAGACTTAGGGTCAGTTAGGTTGCATTATTAGTCATTCATGCATATTTGCATTGATTTCTTCATCGTCATGCTTGATTATCTTTAATTGCATATTTGGTGGAAAAGGTGCTGCTCTGGTATATGTTTCGATGTGTGCAGGTTAATTTTCCGAGCAAGTATTGCCGCGACAATGCATGAAAGAAGAATGATACCAATTTAAGGAAAGAAGAAGTTGCCGATTTCAACCTAAAGAAGCTACTACTCTTCACGACCAAGAGATGCCGACTTCAATAAAGATTCAAACCTTTTTGCAAGTCGAAAGCCACAAGAATTCCTAGGAGAAGTCGAAGTCCCATGAGTGTTTAAAGGAGATTAAATTCCAAGAAGATAGGAGGAGTTATAGGGGGAATAAATAATAAAATAAAAAAAGGAATTTATTTCTTTATTTTATAACATTTAATTCCAACTTAACTTCCTTCTCATGAAGGAGCATAACCAACCAATCTCTTATAAAAAGAAGAGAATGCGCAACCAAAGACGAGAGTCGATTTAAGGGAGAAAAAATGACAAGGAAGTTGAAGATTAAGGCAACCCTATTCTTCTATTTTTCTTTGTTTTCAGTTGATGTTCTTGTTGGGAAATTATCGTGTGTTGTTCCTAGTCCCAACTATGAACTAAACTATCTTAGGCTAGGGTTATTTGTTTAGTAGTTGTGAGAAAACGGTTGGATTTTGTTTTGGTTTTTGTTATGCGATTTAAGTTCAAGGTTTGCTTATTCTTGGTGTTTATTGTTACTTGCAATTGAATCGGGAGAGAAAATTGTGACTGCATCCATTTATCTAATATTGGGAGAATTAGATTCAAGAAACGAATAAGGCCCCCGCGTATCGATACTCCCTTCCTATTTAGCAAGCATGTATCGATACCCTAAAGAGGGTATCGATACCCTGCAGTCTGCAATTACATTAAAGTCTGGTTTACCTATTTAAACCCACATAAAAGCAATCCAACTTACTTTCGATCACATCCAATGGAATATAAGTAACATTCCCAAAGCATACATAGCAGATTCAGCAACAAGAAATGGGAATTAACATCAATGTAATCTAGAGGCATGCTTCCTATAAAATCAAAGCATCCAAAATATCAAATCTCAAAACAAGGCTTAAACCATTAGTTAGAGGCCATTTACAAGTTCAAAACCAATAACCAAATATGCACATAAAGGGAGTTCATACACTTCTCCCAAATAGACTATGGTACTCCCATTGCACTTATTACTCTAGTTCATAAAATGAAACATACGTTCAAAAGTGAAGTCTCCTTAAATCCCCTTGCAAGTTGCTGCCTCAAAACACTTAGTTATATGCATTGATGAGCAAAAGAGAGCATAAGCATACAAGCTTAGTGAGGAATGCTAAAAACCAAAAATACCATCAATGCTTGAAAACCATTTTTAAGCTTTTTTGTAAATCATCATCCCTTTTATTGAAAGGGTTAACTACTGGAATAGTCACTTATGTTTCTCCCCAATACAGAGTTGGTCACCGATTTTGAAAATCATCACACAAAGCCATTTTTAGCCAATTTCCTTTTAATCAACTATAAAACAAAGTTAATAAACATACTTAGAAGGCACAAGACTTGAGAATTTCATTAAAGAACCTTGATTAGATGAGTTAAACCTCTAACCTTGCCTTTTCACCTCAAATGACAAGATTTTGATGAAATCTTTAAGTAAACTCAATGTTATTTGATAGAAGAATCAAAGAACTCTTTAGCTATTCAAAACGAATTAGAAAAGATGGAAAAACTCTCTGGATTTTAGAAAAGAAAGAGTGTTTAGCTGAGTGCAAAATGAGAGAAGTTAGTTACGTAAAACTCTTATCTTGTTTTAATTAAAATCCCCTTTTAATTTGAAACCTTAATAAAATCTTTTACTAAAATAATTAAAATGATCAATTTGAGAGAAAAGACTCACAAAAGATATATGCTTCCTAAAGATTCTAAGTCTTGTCCTCATTTCCTTTAAGTCCTTAAAATCAAACTTTGTAATTTTTACAAAATGGTCGCTTTCCAAAATCTTGATTTTCCAATACTCATTTTCTAAAATTGATTTTATCAACCTTCAATATACATATTAAAAAGATTTTAGCAATTTTTATCATAATTTTATCCCATCCCGGACTACGTTTTCCCTTAACAACTTCTATAGGCTCGAATCTCCAATTCTAGGTTCGACTAACCTAAACCGATGCCCAAAACATCTAAGCCCAAAACCGGGGCGTTACAACTCTCCCCCACTTAGGAAATTTTGTCCTTAAAATTTTACCTAAAGGAAAAAGGTGCAGAAACTTCTTCAACATGTCTGCCTTGCTTTCCTACGTGGCTTCCTCAACTCCTCGATGTCGCCACAACACCTTCACAAGTTCAATCGTCTTACCACGAAGAACTTTGCTACTAGAATCAAGGATCCCCACTGGTTCCTCATCATAATATAAATCTGAATTCAACTCAATCTCCTCAACATGCATCACATGACACGGATCCGATCTATACCTACGCAACATTGAAACATAAATACATCATGGATTTTCTCCAACTCGGGAGGCAACCTCAACCGATATGCAATAGGACCAATCAGCTCCAAAACCTCATAAGGTCCAATAAACTTCGGACTAAGCTTACCCTTATGTCCAAATCTTATCACCTTCTTTCAAGGTGATACCTTCAAGAACACGCGATCTCCAACCGCGAACTCAATCTCCTTATGCTTTAAATTCGTGTAGGACTTTTGACGATCCGGTGTAGCCTTCATTCGCTCAAATATGAGCTTCACTTTCTCAGTTGTTTCCTTAAGCAAATTCGGAAAGGAAACCAACTTTTGCCCCACCTCCGCACAACAAAGAGGCGTTCTACAATTCCTTCCATACAACGCTTCATGTGGAGCCATTTGTATACTTGCCTGAAAACTGATATTATATGAAAACTCCACTAAGGGCAGCTTCTTTTCCCAAGAGCCTTGGAAATCTATAACACAACATCTCAACATATCCTCTAACACTTGGATAACTCGCTCCGATTGTCCGTCCGTCTGAGGATGATATTAAGTGATGAAATTCAAGCGTGTACCCAACGCCTAGTGTAGACACTCCCAAAATCTCGCTGTAAACCTCGGATCTCTATCTAACATTATAGATTTATGCACACCATGCAAACGGACAATCTCAGCAATATACAACTCAGCTAGCTTATCCAACGTATACGTAGTATGCACCGCCAAGAAATGCGCACACTTCGTAAGAATATCTACAATCACCCTAATGGAGTTCTTCTTTGATGGTGTCAAAGGTAAACCAGACACAAAATCCATCGTAATCCTTTCCCATTTCCATTATGGTATCCTTGAAGGCTGCAAAAAAACCCGGAAGGAAACTGGTGCTTAGCTTTCACACGTTGACAAACTATACACTTGCTCACAAAATCATCAACATCCTTTTTTAACCCAACCCAATAGTACTCATCTTTCAAACCACGATACATCTTGGTACTACCAGGATGCATAGAAAAAGGACTGCTATGAGCTTCAGTCAAAATAGTGGGCCTCAACTCAACGTCCTCCGGTACAACTATTCGACTTTTAAAACATAAAAATCCATCATCATTGAAACATAAATATATTGCATTACCTTCAGCTATATCTTGAACATGAGGCACCAAAGAATCGTCAAGCAATTGTTTATCCTTAATTAACTGAATCAAGGAAGGTTTCACTTGTAAGTCGGCTACCAACCCACTATCTCGCGATATACTCAACCGAGCAAACTTCGCTCTCAACTCAACAACCACTTTCTTACTCAAAGCATCAGCCACAATATTGGCCTTTCCCGGATGATACTCTATCTTCAGATCATAATCCTTAAATAACTTCAACCATCTTCGTTGCCTAAGATTCAACTCTCTCTAAGACATCAGATATTTCAAACTCTTATGATCTGTGTAAACCACACATTTCTTGCCGCAAAGATAATGCCTCTAAATCTTCAAGGCAAACACAACTGCAGCAAGCTCTAGATCATGAGTAGGATAGTTGCGCTCATGCACCTTCAATTGCCTAGATGCATATGCCACAACCTTCCCACCTTGCATCAACACACAACCTAGACCAACATGTGATGCATCACAATAAACCACAAACTCCTTACCTGATTCTGGTTGATTCAAAATAGGGGCTTGCGTCAAAGCTTCCTTCAACCTCTCAAAAGCTTGTTGTCTAACATTCGTCCATTTATAGCGAACATTATTTTGTAACAATTTATTTAACGGTGCAACAATCTTAGAGAAACCCTCAACAAACCTTCAGAAATATCCAGCCAAACCAAGGAAACTATGCACTTCCGTCACCGATTTAGGCGTTTTCCAATTTATCACTGCCTCGATCTTGTGTGGGTCTACTCGGATACCCTTGGCTAACACTACATGTCCAAGGAAGAAAACTTCCCTGAGCCAAAACTCGCATTTGCTCAGCTTAGCATAAAGTTGAATCTCCAACAACACTTGTAACACAATTCGCAAAGGCTTGTCGTGATCCTCCTCGGTACGAGAGTACACGAGAATATCATCAATAAACACTACCACGAACTGATCCAAAAACTCATGGAACACACGATTCATCATGTCCATGAATGCAGCCGATGCGTTCGTTAACCCAAACAGCATCACTAAGAACTCATAATGCATGTACCTTGTCCAAAAAGTTGTTTAGGTACATCTACATCCTTGACCTCCAGTTGAAATATCCAAACCTCAAATCAATTTTAGAAAACACTAAAGCACCTCGAAATTGGTCAAACACATCATCGATCCTTGGCAAAGGGTACTTGTTCTTAATTGTCAACTTGTTCAGTTGTTGATAATCTACACACATATGCATCGTGCCATCCTTCTTCCTTACAAACAAGACCGGTGCACCCCAAGGTGAAACACTTGGACTTATGAACCCTCGATCTAGCAACTCCTGAAGTTGCGTTTTCAACTCCTTAGGTGCCATCCGATAAGGAGCAATAGAGACTGGAGTCATATTTTCATACAACTCAATGCCAAACTCAACTTCTCTGTTCGGTGGCAAACCATGCAACTCTTCCGAAAAGACACCCGGAAACTCACATACTATGCGTATGTCTTGTACTCGCACCTCCTTTGTACCAGGGTTCATCACATAAGCTAGGAAAGCTTCACAACCCATCTTCATCATACGACTCGCTCAAAGAACCGAAATTGCATTGGACAAGAATTTCACATTCTCGCCTACGATTACCACTTCGTAGTCATCAACGAGTTTCAAGGTAACTCGCTTAACCTCAAAATCAACTACAGCCCTATGCTCGGTCAACCAATCTACCACAAGGATTACATAAAAACCATAGAAAGGCAACTCCATTAAATCAACTGAAAACACATGGCCTTGAACAGATAAAAGACATCTCCTATACAACTTTCTTGTAACAATAGTTTCACCAAAAGAGCTTGTTACTTGCATTCCTGCATCTAGCGTCTCAACAGAGATATCAAGCAATTGTGCATGCTCACTCAAGATGTATGAATGTGTAGATCCAGACTCAATTAAAGCTAACAAGGACAAGGATTGCAAAGTAAAAGTACCTGCAATCACGTTGGTGTCGTTACGTCCTTCGCGATGTGCATACACCATCGCAGGACCACCACCCTCAGGTTGAACATCAACAACATGAGCTACACCTCTCTGTCCATCCTCCCTCCATTGGAAATTACCACGAGTGCGCCCACGGCCTCTCTATGGTGCAACAATAGGTGCCCGTCCCTGACCACCTCCAACTAACAAATGACATTCTTGTCTCATATGATAAGCTGGTCAATAGTTCCAACAAGAAGTAGTCGCCCCAACCACAGGAGCATGTGCTTCTCCATTCACACGAGGACAATCTCGCCTCAAATGCTCTCGCGATCCACAAGTCTAGCAAGTATTTTGTTCAGATCTTACTCTACTACACTGAGCTGGCTCACCTCGCCTCGCCTCAGACCAATATCTACGATCACGGTTTCTCTCATATTGTCCACCACTAGGACCCAAATCCGCAGCTCTCTTTCCAGAGCTAGAACCACCCCCGCGAGAGGTCAGATCCAAACTATGCTCAATATCCTTGGCTCGTGTCACCGGCACATCAAAATTAGTATAATCGAAAGCTAGCATGAAAGTCTTCACTTCCTGACCAAGCCATAACGAAAACGATCACATCGATGCCTATCACTCGACACCAATTCTAGAGCATATTGGCTCAAACGTATGAACTGGACCTCGTACTCAGCCACCATCATGTTTCCTTGCACCAAGGACATGAACTCACGCTTCTTATCGTCCAAGTATATAACTCCTAGATACTTCTTCTTAAAGGCAACTTGGAAGAACTCCCAATCCACCTCATTGGGTTCCATAGTCGCGGTCACAGTTGTCCACCAACTGTATGCATCACCATACAATAAAGAGATAGCACATCCCAGCTTGTGTGCATCATTAAACTCCATCTGATCCAAAATCCGGTTGTACTAACCATCCAAGCCTCGGATGCTTCAAGAGACAATCCACGATACTATACGCCTCCTAAACTTCACAAGCGTTCCAACGACAAACCCAATTGCCCAGCCCCAGGTGCTTGCACTCTAGCAACAGCAGCCTAGAACACTCCAGTCATCGCCTGTACCAAAGGCGTCAAATCCCCCAACACCGGACCAGCCTGTCCGTGTTGTACTTGCTCCTCACCCTCAGGTGGTGGAAGTGGAGGAGGTAAATTCGCATCATGAAGAACCTCATTCTCCTTATTCCTTTGCTCAACAGCAGGAGCAACTAATCCTAAACGTAGCTCTCTCCTTGGTCCCATTGTGCTGTTATCATTAAGGCATGAATATAAAAGAAAACATGAAATCAGGCCAGCTTCTAGCAAGGATCCAATACTTCGAATTCAATTTAAAAATACTTCACTACAATAATAAGGCAATGTGTATCCCAGTTCCCCCATCATAGCATAAAGCATTCAACGCACATATCTCACAATCATCATGCAGTACGAACAATAAGATTCAGCCCACAATATCATCATATATAACATGTCATGCTTACATCACAATCATCATACATAGCATCACTATCTTTCGATCAACATTCACCGTGCAAAGCAAACATCACCAATACATACAATCTCATCACATCGGCTTACCATTAACTTACCATCATCCCATTTTTTCAAAACCTGGCTATGATACCACCAAATGTAACCCCCTCGACCAAGCCTAGGGACCAAATTGTAAATTTTCCCAAATACAAGGATGTTTACCTTAATAAACGACCTTTTTTATCTTTTCTATATGCTAGTTACAATCTCTAAGTGTTTAATGTTGCAGCGGATGAAACATAACATCAATCAACCGTCAATTGCATGTATAGAGAACTTTTAGGGACCAAATTGTAAATTTTCCCAAATACAAGGATGTTTCCAAATTTTAGATTACCATCTTTAGATTAATCGTATTACATGTTTCTCTGTCAAAACTCAACTCTAAATAAACACTCAAACTCATTTATTTACATCCTCAACTTCCAGGGACCATAACGTAAAGATTTAGAACATTCAAAGATAACTTTCAACCAATTTAACTACCATTGTATCGATACCCTTCGATGGGGTATCGGTACGCCCTCTACAGATGCAACATTCAAAATTCAAACTACAAAGGCCGCACCGATACCATACGAGCCCGTATCGATACGCCCAAAAGCAGTAACCAAAACTGGTATCGATACGCCCCCGCGTATCGGTACTCCCTTCCTATTTAGAAAACCTGTATTGATACCCTAAGGAGGGTATTGATACCCTGTAGTCTGCAATTACATTAAAGGCTAGTTTTACCTATTTAAACCTACATAAAAGCAAACCAACATACTTTTGATCACATCCAATGAAATCTAAGTAACATTCCCAAATCATACATAGCAGATTCGACAACAAGACATGGTAATTAACATCAATGTAATCCTATCGCCAGCTAACTATATCCAATTTCATTTGTAAACCACTTTACACATATAACTTGCCATATAAATCTCATTTAGTACAAACCCCGTTGTTTTCAAAGCATTCACAATAAGCTATATTCCAAGCATTAAACCATGATTCATTAAACATGTATAAGCACATACATACAAGGATCACTTACCCAGTGCATCCTTTAACAATATAGCATCATAAACAGCAAATCTCTTTCTCAAAATCATTCTTTAAAACAGTAGATAAACATATATAAAATCAAGTGCATCATCAAGCTTACAATAGCACAATCCGAGGGAGAACCACTTTACTTACTTCCGAACTTAGTAAAGCGTTTCAAGCTTACACTAAGTTCCAGGAACCACTTTAAAGATGTTTCAAAACTGGAAATCCTTTTTCCACTCACCGACTCGCGAAACGTCAATCGCCGACGCAAAAATCAAGCGTCTGAAATCCCCAGAACTTCGCTAAATGCTTCCAAAGAATCCTCCCCTATTTATACCATACAAGAACGAAGGATTAATGCATCTCAATGCATTAAAACCACTAGAAAACACTAAAAACCCGCAGCTCTACCCAAAGACACTTAAAAGCCTATCCAAAAAACCCGAAAACTCAATTGATCTTACTCCAAACTTAACCCAGCCACAATCCATCACTTCCATTCACTTTTAACCATCAATCAACATCCAAAAACACTCTAATTTCCTCTAATAATGCCCGGCAACATCAAATTCACATTTCCAAGCCAAAAACCCATAACTAACAACCTAAACTTTTAGAGATCCAACCTAATCCGGGATTATTATGATTGAGTCATTATTTCAACATCATTTAATATCCAAAACAACTTTAAAATCAATCTAAAATCAACCAAAACAGTCCCCAAACGAAAATTTTGGAAAATCACCACACAAAGACATTTTTAGCCAATTTCCTTTTAATCAACTATAAAACAAAGTTAATAAACATACTTAGAAGGCACAAGACTTGGGGATTTCATTAAAGAACCTTGATTTGAGGAGTTAAATGAAATCTTACCTCAAACCTTGCCTTTTCACCTCAAATGACAAGATTGTGATGAAATCTTCAAGTAAACTCAATGTTATTTGATAGAAGAATCAAAGAACTCTTTAGCTATTCAAAAAGAATTAGAAAAGATGGAAAAACTCTCTGGATTTTAGAAAAGAAAGAGTGTTTGGTTGAGTGCAAAATGAGAGAAGTTAGTTACGTAAAAATATTCTCTTGTTTTAATTAAAATCCCCTTTTAATTTGAAACCTTAATAAATACTTTTTACTAAAATAATTAAAATGGTCAATTTAAGAGAAAAGGCCCACAAAAGATATAAGCTCCCTAAAGATTCTAAGTCTTGTCCTCATTTCATTTAAGACCTTAAAATCCAACTTTGCAATTTTTACAAAATGGTCACTTTCCAAAATCTCGATTTTCCAATACTCATTTTCTAAAATTGATTACCAACCTTCAATATACATATTAAAAATATTTTAGCATTTTTTCTCATAATGTTATCCTATCCTGGACTACGTTTTCTCTGAACAGCTTCTATAGGCTTGAATCTCCAATTCTAGGTTCCACTAACCTAAACAGATGCCCAAAATATCTAAGCCCAAAATTGGGGCATTCACAGTATTATTAATAAAAGAAGACTGGCTTACAGAAAGAATAGGAACAAAACTACCATTACCTACTTGAATAGTACTTGAACTAGGATAAAAGCTATCAGGCTACAGATTGGCAAAGTCTTTGGTGAGATGATGAGTAGCCTCTGAATCTGGATACCAAGAATTGTCATCAACCACTTCAGGTGTTGCAATGAGAGCCTGAGGTGTAGAAATTTGTTGTGGTGAAGAAGTAGGAGGAGGAGGTATTGGGGGCTGAGATGAAGGGTAAACTGGAACAAATTGAGGTCTAGAATACACAGGATCAGAAACAAGAGAAGGGGAGACACCATATTGAACAGAGGACTGAAGAATCAACTATGGACCAGGACAACTCAGAGCAGTAGCATATACTGGAGCATATGAGAAAGTCTGACCAGTGGAATAGGCTTGAGGAGGAAATTGCACAGGAGAAAAATTCTGAGGAGACAAATGAGGAGAGGGACTCGGTACATGAGCAGAGGACTAGTACAGATTATTATAAGCAGGAATATCGTTACTGAAGGTATGGGTGTTAGCTTGAGGGGAAGAGTATCCCCTTGATCCTGAAGTTTGATTTGTTCTGGAGGAATCATTCTTAAAATTGATGTTAAACCTATTGTAACACCTTTAAACAATATGACCTATATTTCCACACAGTTGACATTGAGGCCTGGGAGAGGAACTTTTGCCACGACCTCTGCCTCTATTGTTGAAGCTGGAATACCCAAGATTATCAGATACAAAACTATCAGAGTCAGAAAAAGTTCCCAGTAGACCAGCATAATTGTTTTCAGTATTACCTCCACTGGTATTGGTAGGTTGGTGTTGCTAAACTGCAACATGAGCTGAAGCAGACACTTGGCTAAACAGACTAACTTGTCTAGAGTCAGCATCTAGAAAATGGTTTTAACATGTCTTAAATTAGAAGAAGTAGTAGGATTAACAGTTATAACATACACAACATAGTCATATTTCGGAGGCAAACCATTCAATATGGTTGTGATGTGTTCATGATCATATATTATCTCACCAAAGCTACCTAAGTTATCACACACACACACACACACTTAATTTTCATCAAATAATCCTTTATACTTAAATCCTTTTTTTCTAAGAATGCAGCATTTTTCTATAAGACAACAGATTAGCAGTAGTTTTCCCATTATAATGTCTAAGCAGAGTATTCCAAATCTCAGAAGCTGTGTTATGACCTAGTAAGTGAGGGAGGACATCCTCACTCACAGTGGGAAGAATCCAGGATGCTAAGGCACCATTTTGCTCTTCATACAACTCATAGTCATGATTGATACTAACTACACCATCTTTAGTTATGTATTGTGTAGGCCATGTGACATTAGAATCTATAAACTTCAGCAATCTATGTGTTTTAATAGTCAAGAGAACTTGTTGATGCCATAATGGATAGTTGTTATCATTTAACATGACATTTGTTTTTTTAGTCGAAAAGATTCTACTAGAACTAGAACTAGTAGTGCTATCAGTACTAACCTCGGGCTGAGAGATATCAACACCACTAGATTCAACCATGATTTAGAAAAACAACGAACACACAAAAAAAACAAAGATCACAACCCTAGAGAACCACAAAGCACAGAACGAATTCTGAAAGAATGCACCGAGATAGCAAGATCAAAACAGAACTAACGAATCGCAAACCACACAAAGAGCAACATTCTAGAAGTCGAGAGCACAAACGAGAAGAGAATAAAAGAAGGAGAAGACCTCACCAGTCACTAGAATCATGAAATCACATTACCATAACCTCGAAAGCACATTACTATAGGAACAACTGCAAGCCGCCACGAGGAATTGAATCGCCATAAGAAATTGAATCGCTACAAGAAATTGAATCGCAACGAGAACCACACAGACTGTAAAACATTGCACCAGAAATTGAATCAGCTAGACACATCGAGAACTGCCAGATCTAAGCACCAAACCGTCAAACGCTGCTAGGTTACCGCAAAGACAACCACCAGAATCGCTAAACGAACAAGGAATCGAACTAAAATGGCTCTGATACCATGAAAGGAATTATAGAACACGAAGAATTGAAGGAAGATGAAGATAAAATGAAGATGAACAAAAAGAGTTTAACCCTAAACTTCATAGAGAAAGTGAGAACACACAAGGGAAAAGAGAGAATATTTGATTTCATTGATAATAGAAATTGGATTACAACCCCTCTCTGATTCAATACAAAAATGGGTTTTTTATAATGCTAGCCCAGTACACAGATAACAACCCAAGACGGTTACAAATTGGTTTAACCTAAAACTGAATTAGTTAGAGGCCCAACTGACAGGCCTAATATCTTATAGATTAAACCAACTTTCATGGAATTCAAGTTAGAAAATAAGAAAAATTTATAAACACTCTTGCGGTATACAAGGATTATATGGTACTTGACTTTACTAAAGAGTTTATTTTCATCTGTTCAAACAAAAAACTCCATCTTGTTCGATGCATCCAAGTAGTAATATCATAGGAAAATATAAGTTTTTTTATAGTGAGATCACTTCCATTGTCAAAGAAGAATTTTTTTTATATTAAAAATGTAACTTTATATCTCAAAAAGTTTATTGATTTTTTTAATATTTTTCAGTATTATTAATATTTCAATTTAATTCAATTAATTTCTTAATTTTATTTTTTCTTAAAGATTAAATAAGCTCTCAGAATTTCCAACAAAATTAATTAAGCCCTCAAATTTTCTAACAAAATCAATTAAGCCCCTCTAGACATGTCATCGTTCACATGTGGACTGCCATGTTAGCACCATGAACCACCACATCAGCATCGTAAATTGTCACATCAGCATCGCAACGGTCAACGACGGAAACCATTGGTCAAAGGGCCAGATTGGTTAATTTTTTGGGTTTAAGGGTGACATTGGGTGCAAAAAAATTGCTTAATTGATTTTTTTGAAAGTTTAGGGGGTTCTCAAGCCCTTAAGCCTTTAAATTTAAATAAAATTTTATTATACATGTAAGTATGTAACAAGTTAGATTATATGTCATTTAAAATGTATTATCACATGTATATTTCATATTATCACCGTTAAAATTTTAACGGTCTAATTAACATGATAATTAAAGAATGAGGAATTTGACAAAAATATATAGGTTGAGAGCCAAATTTATCCTAAAAAAGAATGAGGGCCAAAATGTCAATAATTATAACAAAGTTAAAAAGTTTAGGATTAAATTATAACAAAGTTCAAAATTTTAAAAATAAATAAGAGAAAAAAAGTTATTTTTAAAAAAAGAGAGAAAAAATAGTGGTGATGAAGATGGTGGCTAAATTATAACAAAGTTTAAAAGTTGAGGGTTAAATTTTTGTTATGCCAATTTGAAAAAAAAAACAATTTTAACATTATTTTTAAATTAAGATTAAATCTTGTGGTGAGTCCCAGAAATTTATGTAAGAGAATTTATTTAAAATTAAAAAAAAATAAGAAAAAGAATAGTAATATATATCAATGTATAGTATTAATAGTGTATATTAATGTATGACATTTATTGTAGACTTATCCATTTTCCATCAATTCGAGAAAGACAATAATCCTGAAATTAAACACGTTGGCATAGCCAAGGCATACACAAAAATCGTATCATTTGAAAGAATATATATATATATATATATATATATATATATATATATATATATATATATATTATTTTGATACTATATTGGTGTATAATTTTACATGAGACAAAAATAATGACAAAGGATGCTGCATTGTTTGGATGAGTTTGGGGTGCATCAAGTCTAGAATTAGCTAAAAAATTAAATTTTGAAATTTGTAAAAGATTCACTCAAAACCTTTTTAAGTTAGTTTTTTTTCATAATTTTGACAAGTTTCGAAACTTAAAAAACAAGTTTTAAAGTTTTTTCCAAGAACCTAAAATATCATTAAAAAAATCAAGTTTCGAAACTTATTAAAAATCACCAAAAAAAAACAACTTAAAATGTTGTCAAAAAATCTAACGAATTAAGTTTTAGGCGAGTTTTTCATAAGTTTCAAAACTTGTCATCTTTTAATCATACTCTTACATGCTGTATCTTAAGACTCCCCGTATTATTGGAAAGAATGCAGCAAGGTCAAGACTCCTCCTTTTAAGGAAAAGAAAGAAAAATATTGCAAATTAAAATGGGTTCATCTTCCCGTACTATAGATTTCAGGATATGGATAAAGGTATGTTTGTGTGCTTTTAGTTTATTTTTTTAATTTGTTCCTGTATTTTTAAATTTGTGTTTGTTAAAATCATAAATTAATTGTAAATATATTGAGTTTAAATGAATAGGTATGTTTATATGACAAAAGAAATTGTCAAGTATTATTCAATTATCGTTTGTTAAAATATTAAAATATGTACTAACAACCAGTTGATCTAATATTATGATACACTAGATTCTTTAAGATTAGAGGTTCGAATCTTCATGTTATGAACAAAGTAAATTGGGTTGCAAGGACCATCTCATAATCAACTCTTTTACAATACTCGATCTGAATTAGTCAATCAATAAGTTGGATATTAATGGTCAATAGTGTAACCCCCTCGTCCCGGTCTGGTCGGATGACCGGTCCGAGTGGGCCACACGGGGAAAACTGAGGCGAAACCCGTTAAGGCTTCCCCTCGGTTAACGACCCAGAAAATTTCTTTTTATCTTATCTTGTCTACATGCATAATTTAGACCTAAGTGTGGCAGGGCAGCGGGAGACACCATCAACGAAACATTCACTGATCAAAAAAAGGTAAACAGTCCATTTTACTTCATTACAGCAGGTCGTTTCGAAACACCTATAGGGTGTTTCGAAACGCCTCGACCTGGTCAACGGGCCTGGGTCAACTACAAGGTGACCGTTCCGAAACAGGGGAGACCCGTATCGGAACGACCTTGACGGTCAATATCTCGTGGTCAACGAGATTTGACCGTTTCGGAACTTCAAAGGCCCGTTTCGGAACGGCTTCATCTCGCCAAAATCTCAAAATTCCAGTAGCGAAAACGTTCCGGAACGACCCTCATCCGTTTCGAAACGGCAAGCCATTTACGCAGGGACCGTTCAGGAACAGGGGGACCCGTTCCGAAACACCCCCTGTCTGCAGACTTTTCTAGGCTGTTTTGAGGCACAAGGATGCCCCAAAACACCACCAAACCACCAAGCAACTTCAAGACAAGACAATTTAAGGTATAACAACCATATTAGCATGCTTCAACATTATTTAGACATGTCTATCACTATGGCAACAACCCACAAACATACATTCATACATTCATCATTCAAGCACATACATGAACTCCTAGGCATAAAGCTAACAACCAAAGTAAGCAATTAGGCATGAGTAACATTCAACGTGGCAACACAACCATGCAAAAGCAAGATACTAAGGAGTCTAAACATGCTCCTAGCAACCAACAACAGCCAACAAAATCCTTACACATCCCATTGCTTAAACTATTACATGTCTTAACATTAAAACCATACTAGATGAACTCAAGTCCAAAACCACACTTGGAGGCCCTCCACTTGCCCGAGCAACCCACGAACTAAGGATCTGCAATGTTGAACAAAGAGAGCGTAAGCTATAATGCTTAGTGAGGGTAAGCTCTAAAAACAAACCTCAACATTGCAGGGTCCGAGCACGATCTAGCCAATGCAACTTACATGTACCATGAGTCCACAAGATATAGATGCATGAGCAATATATCACATATATGCCATATTCATGAGCTCAACACTATCGTACATGTAATCACATTTAACATCCAAACAGCTCATAAATCCCAACACATTGATACACATATCAATCAACATTGGCACCTAGTTATGACTCAAATACGCGGACAACCGTTGGAACCCACATCCAACAACACAACCATTACCTGACGGTGGGATTACACTCATCACCGGTCTCGCGGAGGGGATTCCACTCATCCTCACGCCCCGTCGATGGGATTCCACTCATCACCGACTATATTTGAAAACCATTTCCGGGCGTACCCGTACTCCTCCTTGGCGACTCAACGCCACCAAGGCCACGCGCGACTTTTGACTCATGTGTACACACTAACATCCTAATGATCGATCATTTGTATTTAAGTATACTAGTGCCAATATTTTACTCATTCCACATTACTTATTTCAATCACTTCCGTGCTTAGCACGTACTCACCATGGACACAATCATGAACCATCACTATGCATGCTTTAAGCAATACAACCCATGCCTCAATTCACATGTACAAAACAATACACATAAGCATTCATATCACAAGACACACGAGGCATATACATTCATACATTTGAGTTCATCCAAAGGCTTAGATCAAGTTTAGGATTAGGCTACCACCCTAATCCTAACTCTAGGTGGGTCTACCAAGCCCAACCTAGTCCATATACTCGAACCAACTAATTTAAAACCTCTAAAAGCAAACAACCACTCACCTATGCTTCCAAGCTCAAGACCACGCAAGCAACAACCTTCAATTCTCCGGATTCACTTCCGATGCTTCACCGATGCACAAACTTGACTCTAATCAATCCCAAACACAAACAAAACATCCACAATCAATATCTTGTCGTTGAAATTAACCCGGATTACATTACCAAACATCCAACACTCAAAACAAGTCCAAAAACAGGATTTTCGAGCAGCCCACTTGACCCGCTGATTTCTCTCATTTCAAGCACCCAAACAAGCATCAATTACACCCAAAATGGTCCTCATATGTCATACTACCTACAGCCCCCAAAACCCAACATCAAACAGCCCCAAAACATACTTTAAATCCCTCCAAAAACCCCTAAAAGCCAAATTCCGAAAATTGTTTAAAATCGTTTGAAATTCACATATGTGACATCATTTGACTCCTATATACCATAACTAACCATAGTAAATCAAAATATTAGGTTTAGCTACACAAAGGCACCACTTTTAATCAAATATTCAAAAACCTCTATTTCCTTAAAACTTCATGAAAACGAAAATAAAATGTACTTTTGAGAAGAGGGAGGGGAGGTGAGTTCAAGATTACCCTTACCTTTCAATTTGGAGTTGAAATGGAGGAGCTTTGGGAATGGAATAGTGAATGTGGAAGAGAGTTTTGGTTTCCCGTTGGTAAGCTTTTGAGAGGAAGATGAATAGTAGAGAAAATGGGTGTTTTATTTGACATGTGACTTATTTAGGGCTCAAAAGACTTCTTTGCCCTTAATGAGTTTGGCTATTCATAAGGAGGATTAATCCATGGTAGATTGGAGTTTTATATCTTAAAACATGGTTAACTTGAAATTAATAAATTTTGAAAACAAACTCGAAATATTACTTAGAGTATAAAACCGAGCCCAAATAATATAAAAATATTATTTTCACCTAACCCCTAAACCCGGGTGTTACAACTCTCTCCCACTTAAGGAATTTCGTCCCCGAAATTACCTGGTGGAAACAAATACGGAAACTGCTCAACCATATTAGCTTTCCTCTCCCACGTGGCCTCTTCCACACCTCTATGCCTCCACAACACCTTGACCAACTCCATGGTCTTGCCACGCAACACCTTGCTATCCGAAGCAAGTATCTCAACGGGCTCTTCGTTATAAGACAAATCCGGATTCAACTCTATCTCCTCAACGGGCATCACATGAGAAGGATCTGATCTATATCTCCTAAGCATAGATACATGAAAGACATCATGGATCTTCTCTAACTCAGAAGGTAACCTCAACCGATAAGCTACAGGCCCAATCCGCTCAACTATCTCATACGAACCAATGAACCTCGGACTCAACTTGCCCTTTCGGCCAAATCTCATTACCTTCTTCCACGGAGATACTTTCAGAAACACTTTCTCACCCACTGAGTACTTAACCTCTTTCCTCTTCAAATCTGCATAGGACTTCTGACGATCGGAAGCTGCTTTCAAACGGTCACAAATCAATTTCACTTTCTCTGTGGTTCCCTTAAGCAAGTCTGGCATGGGTAACAACCTCTGACCTGTCTCAGCCCAACAAATCGGAGTTCTACACCGTCTACCATACAAAGCCTCGTAAGGTGCCATCTGAATACTAGACTGATAACTGTTGTTGTAAGCAAACTCAACCAACGGTAAGTGCTTCTCCCAAGAACCCTGAAAATCAATCACACAACAGCGAAGCATATCCTCTAGAATCTGTATCACTCGCTCTGACTGCCCATCGGACTGCGGATGATAAGATGTGCTGAAATGCAGACGACTACCCAAAGCACTATGCAAACAACTCCAAAACCTCGAAGTAAATCTAGGATCCCTATCTGAAACTATAGACTTCGGAACTCCATGAAGTCTCACAATCTCACGAATGTACAAGTTTGCCAACTTGTCTAAGGAATCCGTAGTGTTCACTGCTAAGAAGTGAGCACACTTAGTGAACCTATCAACAACCACCCAAACTGAATTCTTCTTCGAAGGAGACAAAGGCAACCCCGACACAAAATCCATGGTGATTCTCTCCCATTTCCATTCCGGAATCTTCAAAGGCTGTAACAAACCTGAAGGAACCTGATGTTCTGCCTTCACTCTCTGACAAACCATGCAACGGCTCACATACTCGGCTACATCTCTCTTCAAACCGACCCAGAAGTAATCATTCTTTAGATCTCGGTACATCTTGGTACTACCCGGATGCATAGAAAAGGGGCTCGAATGTGCTTCACTCAAAATCTGACGTCTCAGCTCAACATCTTCCGGTACCACAATTCTATCCCTAAAGCACAACAAGCTCTCACCACTGAAACTATACTCAGTCGGTCTTCCTTCGGCTATGTCTTGAACATGAGGAACTAAGCTCGCATCTTGCAACTACTTCTCTCTAATCAACTGAATCAAGGAAGGCTTCACTTGTAACTCGGTGATCAAGCCACCATCATCGGACACACTCAATCTAGCAAACATAGCTCTCAGCTCAACGGCCACTTTTCTACTCAAAGCATCGGCCACTACGTTTGCTTTACCCGGATGGTACTCAATGGTCAAATCGTAATCTTTTAACAACTCTAACCATCTCCTCTGTCTCAAATTCAACTCTTTCTGTGTCATCAAGTACTTCAAGCTCTTGTGATCGGTGTAAACAACACACTTCTCACCATACAAGTAGTGACGCCAAATCTTCAATGCAAACACAACTGCGGCTAGCTCTATATCATGAGTAGGATAGATCTTCTCATGAATCTTCAACTGTCTAGAAGCATAAGCAACAACTCTCCTATCTTGCATCAAAACACATCCTAAGCCTACGTAGGAAGCATCACTGTAAATCACAAACTCCTTACCTGAAACAGGCTGCACTAACATTGGAGCATTCGTCAAAGCTTCTTTCAATTTCTCAAAGGCCTTTTGTCTTGCATCTGACCATTCAAACTTGACTCCTTTTTGCAACAACTTAGTCAAGGGAGCGGATACTCTAGAGAAGCCATCAACAAACCTCCTATAGTAACCAGCTAGTCCTAGGAAACTCCTAATCTCGGTCACGGACTTAGGTTGTTTCCACTCAACAATAGCCTCAATCTTCGACGGATCAACTCGGATGCCTTCGGTCGAAACAACATGGCCAAGAAACACAACCTTTCGAATCCAGAACTCACACTTGCTAAGCTTCGCATACAACTGATTCCTCAACAACCTCTGTAAGACAAATCTCAAGTGCTCATCATGCTCTTCTTCTGTCTTCGAATACACAAGTATATCATCAATGAAGACAACCACAAATCGGTCTAAATAGTCTCTGAAAATTATGTTCATCATGTCCATGAATGCTGCTGGTGAATTCGTGAGCCCAAATGGCATCACAAGAAACTCATAGTGACCATATCTAGTCCTAAAAGCTGTCTTCGGAACATCACACTCCTTCACTTTCAACTGGTAGTACCCGGATCTCAAATCTATCTTCGAAAATACTGAAGCACCTCTCAACTGATCAAACAAATCATCTATACGAGGCAACGGATACTTGTTCTTCACAGTCAACTGATTCAGCTGCCTATAGTCAATACACATGCGCATGCTACCATCCTTCTTTTTCACAAACAATACTGGAGCACCCCACGGAGAGCTACTAGGCCTAATGAAACCATGGTCTAATAATTCTTGCAACTGACTCTTCAATTCTTTCAACTCTTTCGGAGCCATACGATACGGAGCTATTGAAACTGGACTAGACCCTGAAACTGTCTCAATCACAAACTCAACATCTCTGTCAGGAGGCAAACCAGGCAACTCTTCAGGAAACACATCTGGAAAGTCACAAACTGTCCTGATATCCTTCGGTCTAGCTTCACTCATATCCGGATTCATAACATAAGCTAAATAGGCCCCACATCCAGAGTCCATCAACCTATGAGCCTCTAAAGCTGACACCACATTAGACAAGAACTTAATGTTCTCGCCCACTACCACTACCTCGTAGTCATCAGAAAGCTTCAAAGAGATTCTCTTTGTCTCAAAGTCTACGCTAGCCCGATGCTCAACCAACCAATCCATACCCAAAATAATATCAAAACCGTAGAAAGGAAGTTCCATCATGTCAACTGAGAACACATGACCCTGAATCTTCAGTGGGCACCTCCTATACATACGTCTAACCACGACTGTCTCACCAAAAGAACTAGTAACATGCATACCTACATCTAAGATCTCAACAGGAATATCTAACTTCTGTGCATGCTTACTCAAAATGTAGGAATGCGTAGAACCCGAATCAACCAAAGAAAGCAAGGACATAGACTGTAACTCGAAATTACCTGCTATCACATCGGTGTCGTTCCCGGCCTCTCTCTGTGCATAGACCCTCGCTGGTCCTCCCGCCTCTGGCTGCACAGCCACAACATGTGCAAGGTTCCTCTGACCATCTACCCTAGGTGCATCAGCCCTCGGCTGGAAGTAGCCACGACCGCGCCCACGGCCTCTCTGAAAATCATTACCTCTCGCAGGAGCCTGAGCTATGTTTGGTGCCTGAGCTGCCTGACGTGGACAGTCCTTCCTAAAGTGGTCCCTCGAACCACAATTCCAACAAGCATGAAAGTTACCCCAGCACTCTCCAGTGTGCTGTCTCCCACACTGTGCACACTCGGGCAAGCGCCCTCCTCCTCTATGGCCCTGATGGCCCCTACCATGGTGACCACCGCCACCTCTGTGCCTCTTGGCATCTCTACCATCAAAGTGGTTATGCCTCTTTCCAGAACTAGAACCACCAGCTCGTTTGGCCGAACCCAAACTATGTTCCAAATCCTTGGCCCTCGCGACCAACACATCAAAGTCTGAGTAGTCAGAAGCCAACGTGTACCTCTTAACCTCTTCATTCAATCCGTATCGGAATCGGTTGCAGCGTTCCATTTCAGTAGGAACCAACTCTGGGGCATACTGACTCAAGCGAACGAAGCGGATCTCATAATCAGTCACAGAAGCATCCCCCTGAGTAAGAGACATAAACTCTCGCTTCTTCTCATCCAAGTACCTCGGTCCCAAGTACCTCTTTCTGAAAGCAAACTCAAAGAAATCCCAGTCTATCTCGGCCTCTGGAATCCCGGCAGTAATGGTGACCCACCAGGTGTAGGCATCACCCTGAAGCAGTGAGATCACACAACCCAATCTACGTGCACCAGCACAATCCATCTGAGCCAAGATACGAACTGTCTTTTCCAACCATAACTCCGACCTCTCCAGAGTAGATCCTCTAAATTCCTCGGCCCAGTGGCGGATCCAGAAATTTTTTTGAGGGTGGGCACAAATCAAAACATTTTTTAGGATGGGTATAAATCATAAAAATCTCAAAATTTCAGGGTGGGCACAAGTCATAAAATTTAAAGACTAATTCGTAAAAATTATAAAAATTAAAGTCAAATGTGTAAAGTTTGAAAAATTCAGGGTGGGCACATGCCCACCCATTGGAACATATGCATCCGCCACTGCCTCGGCCCCTAAGCTACGGAGCCTCTCCAAAGGTAAACTAGCATCATCACACCTAGGCTGAACTGCAACCTGAGCTCCCGCAACTGCGGCCTGAAACGCTCCCGCTATCGCTTGCACTAGCGGAGTCATATCAACCCCAGCTGGACCTTGACCACCTTGGCCACCTTGAGGTCCCTCTCCTCCAGCTCCAGGTGGAGGAGGTGGTGGTGGTGGAGGTGGTGGAGGAGCGCCAACTCCCGCGGCCCCCGGTCCCTCTATGTGAGCTCCCGCACCAACTACCGGTTCAACAGGAGCCGCAACTCGTGGTTCCTGACGAACCAACCTCGGTCTACCTCTCGGTCTAGACATTGCTCTATCAGATATTAACTACAACCACAACAACAACACACAAGTTGGGTTAGCAAGGCAAGGCTTCCAAGTGTTCAAGTACGTTCCCTCACTTAAAAATCATTTTTCCAATGTAATAGCAGCAATGGGACCCACACACACATGCTTTAAAATAAAACAATCAGCATACTTGTCACACAAGCAATCAATCTTGCAAAACAAGCAAACACCGTGCAATTTAATTTAAAAACTTAAACTTACCTCACTTACCTGCCCAAGGTCTCGGTAACCTTAGGCTCTGATACCAACAAGTGTAACCCACTCGTCCCGGTCTGGTCGGATGACCGGTCCGAGTGGGCCACACGGGGAAAACCGAGGCGAAACCCGTTAAGGCTTCCCCTCGGTTAACGACCCAGAAAATTTCTTTTTATCTTATCTTGTCTACATGCATAATTTAGACCTAAGTGTGGCACGGCAGCGGGAGACACCATCAACGAAACATTCACTGATCAAAAAAAGGTAAACAGTCCATTTTACTTCATTACAGCAGGCCGTTTCGAAACACCTATAGGGTGTTTCGAAACGCCTCGACCTGGTCAACGGGCCTGGGTCAACTACAAGGTGACCGTTCCGAAACAGGGGAGACCCGTATCAGAACGACCTTGACGGTCAATATCTCGTGGTCAACGAGATTTGACCGTTTCGGAACTTCAAAGGCCTGTTTCGGAACGGCTTCATCTCGCCAAAATCTCAAAATTCCAGTAGCGAAAACGTTCCGGAACGACCCTCATCCGTTTCGAAACGGCAGGCCATTTACGCAGGGACCGTTCCGGAACAGGGGGACCCGTTCCGAAACACCCCCTGTCTGCAGACTTTTCTGGGCTATTTTGAGGCACAATGATGCCCCAAAACACAACCAAACCACCAAGCAACTTCAAGACAAGATAATTTAAGGTATAACAACCATATTAGCATGCTTCAACATTATTTAGACATGTCTATCTCTATGGCAACAACCCACAAACATACATTCATACATTCATCATTCAAGCACATACATGAACTCCTAGGCATAAAGCTAACAACCAAAGTAAGCAATTAGGCATGAGTAACATTCAACGTGGCAACACAACCATGCAAAAGCAAGATACTAAGGAGTCTAAACATGCTCCTAGCAACCAACAACAGCCAACAAAATCCTTACACATCCCATTGCTTAAACTATTACATGTCTTAACATTAAAACCATACTTGATGAACTCAAGTCCAAAACCACACTTGGAGGCCCTCCACTTGCCGAGCAACCCACGAACTAAGGATCTGCAATGTTGAACAAAGAGAGCGTAAGCTATAATGCTTAGTGAGGGTAAGCTCTAAAAACAAACCTCAACATTGCAGGGTCCGAGCACGATCTAGCCAATGCAACTTACATGTACCAAGAGTCCACAAGATATAGATGCATGAGCAATATATCACATATATGCCATATTCATGAGCTCAACACTATCGTACATGTAATCACATTTAACATCCAAACAGCTCATAAATCCCAACACATTGATACACATATCAATCAACATTGGCACCTAGTTATGACTCAAATACGCGGACAACCGTTGGAACCCACATCCAACAACACAACCATTACCTGACGGTGGGATTACACTCATCACCGGTCTCGCGGAGGGGATTCCACTCATCCTCACGCCCCGTCGATGGGATTCCACTCATCACCGACTATATTTGAAAACCATTTCCGGGCGTACCCGTACTCCTCCTTGGCGACTCAACGCCACCAAGGCCACGCGCGACTTTTGACTCATGTGTACACACTAACATCCTAATGATCGATCATTTGTATTTAAGTATACTAGTGCCAATATTTTACTCATTCCACATTACTTATTTCAATCACTTCCGTGCTTAGCACGTACTCACCATGGACACAATCATGAACCATCACTATGCATGCTTTAAGCAATACAACCCATGCCTCAATTCACATGTACAAAACAATACACATAAGCATTCATATCACAAGACACACGAGGCATATACATTCATACATTTGAGTTCATCCAAAGGCTTAGATCAAGTTTAGGATTAGGCTACCACCCTAATCCTAACTCTAGGTGGGTCTACCAAGCCCAACCTAGTCCATATACTCGAACCAACTAATTTAAAACCTCTAAAAGCAAACAACCACTCACCTATGCTTCCAAGCTCAAGACCACGCAAGCAACAACCTTCAATTCTCCGGATTCACTTCCGATGCTTCACCGATGCCCAAACTTGACTCTAATCAATCCCAAACACAAACAAAACATCCACAATCAATATCTTGTCGTTGAAATTAACCCGGATTACATTACCAAGCATCCAACACTCAAAACAAGTCCAAAAACAGGATTTTCGAGCAGCCCACTTGACCCGCTGATTTCTCTCATTTCAAGCACCCAAACAAGCATCAATTACACCCAAAATGGTCCTCATATGTCATACTACCTACAGCCCCCAAAACCCAACATCAAACAGCCCCAAAACATACTTTAAATCCCTCCAAAAACCCCTAAAAGCCAAATTCCGAAAATTGTTTAAAATCGTTTGAAATTCACATATGTGACATCATTTGACTCCTATATACCATAACTAACCATAGTAAATCAAAATATTAGGTTTAGCTACACAAAGGCACCACTTTTAATCAAATATTCAAAAACCTCTATTTCCTTAAAACTTCATGAAAACGAAAATAAAATGTACTTTTGAGAAGAGGGAGGTGAGGGGAGTTCAAAATTACCCTTACCTTTCAATTTGGAGTTGAAATGGAGGAGCTTTGGGAATGGAATAGTGAATGTGGAAGAGAGTTTTGGTTTCCCGTTGGTAAGCTTTTGAGAGGAAGATGAATAGTAGAGAAAATGGGTGTTTTATTTGACATGTGACTTATTTAGGCCTCAAAAGACTTCTTTGCCCTTAATGAGTTTGGCTATTCACAAGGAGGATTAATCCATGGTAGATTGGAGTTTTATATCTTAAAACATGGTTAACTTGAAATTAATAAATTTTGAAAACAAACTCGAAATATTACTTAGAGTATAAAACCGAGCCCAAATAATATAAAAATATTATTTTCACCTAACCCCTAAACCCGGGTGTTACAACTCTCCCCCCACTTAAGGAATTTCGTCCCTGAAATTACCTGGTGGAAACAAATACGGAAACTGCTCAACCATATCAGCTTTCCTCTCCCACGTGGCCTCTTCCACACCTCTATGCCTCCACAACACCTTGACCAACTCTATGGTCTTACCACGCAACACCTTGCTATCCGAAGCAAGTATCTCAACGGGCTCTTCGTTATAAGACAAATCCGGATTCAACTCTATCTCCTCAACGGGCATCACATGAGAAGGATCTGATCTATATCTCCTAAGCATAGATACATGAAAGACATCATGGATCTTCTCTAACTCAGAAGGTAACCTCAACCGATAAGCTACAGGCCCAATCCGCTCAACTATCTCATACGGACCAATGAACCTCGGACTCAACTTGCCCTTTCGGCCAAATCTCATTACCTTCTTCCACGGAGATACTTTCAGAAACACTTTCTCACCCACTGAGTACTTAACCTCTTTCCTCTTCAAATCTGCATAGGACTTCTGACGATCGGAAGCTGCTTTCAAACGGTCACAAATCAATTTCACTTTCTCTGTGGTTCCCTTAAGCAAGTCTGGCATGGGTAACAACCTCTGACCTGTCTCAGCCCAACAAATCGGAGTTCTACACCGTCTACCATACAAAGCCTCGTAAGGTGCCATCTGAATACTAGACTGATAACTGTTGTTGTAAGCAAACTCAACCAACGGTAAGTGCTTCTCCCAAGAACCCTGAAAATCAATCACACAACAGCGAAGCATATCCTCTAGAATCTGTATCACTCGCTCTGACTGCCCATCGGACTGCGGATGATAAGATGTGCTGAAATGCAGATGACTACCCAAAGCACTATGCAAACAACTCCAAAACCTCGAAGTAAATCTAGGATCCCTATCTGAAACTATAGACTTCGGAACTCCATGAAGTCTCACAATCTCACGAATGTACAAGTTTGCCAACTTGTCTAAGGAATCCGTAGTGTTCACTGCTAAGAAGTGAGCACACTTAGTGAACCTATCAACAACCACCCAAACTGAATTCTTCTTCGAAGGAGACAAAGGCAACCCCGACACAAAATCCATGGTGATTCTCTCCCATTTCCATTCCGGAATCTTCAAAGGCTGTAGCAAACCTAAAGGAACCTGATGTTCTGCCTTCACTCTCTGACAAACCATGCAACGGCTCACATACTCGGCTACATCTCTCTTCAAACCGACCCAGAAGTAATCATTCTTCAGATCTCAGTACATCTTGGTACTACCCGGATGCATAGAAAAGGGGCTCGAATGTGCTTCACTCAAAATCTGACGTCTCAGCTCAACATCTTCCGGTACCACAATTCTATCCCTAAAGCACAACAAGCTCTCACCACTGAAACTATACTCAGCCGGTCTTCCTTCGGCTATGTCTTGAACATGAGGAACTAAGCTCGCATCTTGCAACTGCTTCTCTCTAATCAACTGAATCAAGGAAGGCTTCACTTGTAACTCGGTGATCAAGCCACCATCATCGGACACACTCAATCTAGCAAACATAGCTCTCAGCTCAACGGCCACTTTTCTACTCAAAGCATCGGCCACTACGTTTGCTTTACCCGGATGGTACTCAATGGTCAAATCGTAATATTTTAACAACTCTAGCCATCTCCTCTGTCTCAAATTCAACTCTTTCTGTGTCATCAAGTACTTCAAGCTCTTGTGATCGGTGTAAACAACACACTTCTCACCATACAAGTAGTGACGCCAAATCTTCAATGCAAACACAACTGCGGCTAGCTCTATATCATGAGTAGGATAGTTCTTCTCATGAATCTTCAACTTTCTAGAAGCATAAGCAACAACTCTCCTATCTTGCATCAAAACACATCCTAAGCCTACGTAGGAAGCATCACTGTAAATCACAAACTCCTTACCTGAAACAGGCTGCACTAACACTGGAGCATTCGTCAAAGCTTCTTTCAATTTCTCAAAGGCCTTTTGTCTTGCATCTGACCATTCAAACTTGACTCCTTTTTGCAACAACTTAGTCAAGGGAGCGGCTACTCTAGAGAAGCCATCAACAAACCTCCTATAGTAACCAGCTAGTCCTAGGAAACTCCTAATCTCGGTCACGGACTTAGGTTGTTTCCACTCAACAATAGCCTCAATCTTCGACGGATCAACTCGGATGCCTTTGGCTGAAACAACATGGCCAAGAAACACAACCTTTCGAATCCAGAACTCACACTTGCTAAGCTTCGCATACAACTGATTGCTCAACAACCTCTGTAAGACAAATCTCAAGTGCTCATCATGCTCTTCTTCTGTCTTCGAATACACAAGTATATCATCAATGAAGACAACCACAAATCGGTCTAAATAGTCTCTGAAAATTCTGTTCATCATGTCCATGAATGATGCTGGTGCATTCGTGAGCCCAAATGGCATCACAAGAAACTCATAGTGACCATATCTAGTCCTAAAAGCTGTCTTCGGAACATCACACTCCTTCACTTTCAACTGGTAGTACCCGGATCTCAAATCTATCTTCGAAAATACTGAAGCACCTCTCAACTGATCAAACAAATCATCTATACGAGGCAACGGATACTTGTTCTTCACAGTCAACTGATTCAGCTGCCTATAGTCAATACACATGCGCATGCTACCATCCTTCTTTTTCACAAACAATACTGGAGCACCCCACGAAGAGCTACTAGGCCTAATGAAACCACGGTCTAATAATTCTTGCAACTGACTCTTCAATTCTTTCAACTCTTTCGGAGCCATACGATATGGAGCTATTGAAACTGGACTAGACCCTGAAACTGTCTCAATCACAAACTCAACATCTCTGTCAGGAGGCAAACCAGGCAACTCTTCAGGAAACACATCTGGAAAGTCACAAACTGTCTTGATATCCTTCGGTCTAGCTTCACTCATATCCGGATTCATAACATAAGCTAAATAGGCCCCACATCCAGAGTCCATCAACCTATGAGCCTCTAAAGCTGACACCACATTAGACAAGAACTTAATGTTCTCGCCCACTACCACTACCTCGTAGTCATCAGAAAGCTTTAAAGAGATTCTCTTTGTCTCAAAGTCTACGCTAGCCCGATGCTCAACCAACCAATCCATACCCAAAATAATATCAAAACCGTAGAAAGGAAGTTCCATCATGTCAACTGAGAACACATGACCCTGAATCTAAGTGGGCACCTCCTATACATACGTCTAACCACGACTATCTCACCAAAAGAACTAGTAACATGCATACCTACATCTAAGATCTCAACAGGAATATCTAACTTCTGTGCATGCTTACTCAAAATGTAGGAATGCGTAGAACCCGAATCAACCAAAGAAAGTAAGGACATAGACTGTAACTCGAAATTACCTGCTATCACATCGGTGTCGTTCCCGGCCTCTCTCTGAGCATAGACCCTCGCTGGTCCTCCCGCCTCTGGCTGCACAGCCACAACATGTGCAAGGTTCCTCTGACCATCTACCCTAGGTGCATCAGCCCTCGGCTGGAAGTAGCCACGACCGCGCCCACGGCCTCTCTGAAAATCATTACCTCTCGCAGGAGCCTGAGCTATGTTCGGTGCCTGAGCTGCCTGACGTGGACAGTCCTTCCTAAAGTGGTCCCTCGAACCACAATTCCAACAAGCATGAAAGTTAACCCAGCACTCTCCAGTGTGCTGTCTCCCACACTGTGCACACTCGGGCAAGCGCCCTCCTCCTCTCTGGCCCTGATGGCCCCTACCATGGTGACCACCGCCACGTCTCTGATCAAACTGATGTCCGCCACCTCTGTGCCTCTTGGCATCTCTACCATCAAAGTGGTTATGCCTTTTTCCAGAACTAGAACCACCAGCTCGTTTGGCCGAACCCAAACTATGTTCCAAATCCTTGGCCCTCGCGACCAACACATCAAAGTCTGAGTAGTCAGAAGCCAACGTGTACCTCTTAACCTCTTCATTCAATCCGTATCGGAATCGGTTGCAGCGTTCCATTTCAGTAGGAACCAACTCTGGGGCATACTGACTCAAGCGAACGAAGCGGATCTCATAATCAGTCACAGAAGCATCCCCCTGAATAAGAGCCATAAACTCTCGCTTCTTCTCATCCAAGTACCTCGGTCCCAAGTACCTCTTTCTGAAAGCAAACTCAAAGAAATCCCAGTCTATCTCGGCCTCTGGAATCTCGGCAGTAATGGTGACCCACCAGGTGTAGGCATCACCCTGAAGCAGTGAGATCACACAACCCAATCTACGTGCACCAGCACAACCCATCTGAGCCAAGATACGAACTGTCTTTTCCGACCATAACTCCGACCTCTCCGGAGTAGATCCTCTAAATTCCTCGGCCCCTAAGCTACGGAGCCTCTCCAAAGGTAAACTAGCATCATCACACCTAGGCTGAACTGCAGCCTGAGCTCCCGCAACTGCAGCCTGAAACGCTCCCGCTATCACTTGCACTAGCGGAGTCATATCAACCCCAGCTGGACCTTGACCACCTTGGCCACCTTGAGGTCCCTCTCCTCCAGCTCCAGGTGGAGGAGGTGGTGGTGGTGGAGGTGGTGGAGGAGCGCCAACTCCCGCGGCCCCCGGTCCCTCTATGTGAGCTCCCGCACCAACTACCGGCTCAACAGGAGCCGCAACTCGTGGTTCCTGACGAACCAACCTCGGTCTACCTCTCGGTCTAGACATTGCTCTCTCAGATATTAACTACAACCACAACAACAACACACAAGTTGGGTTAGCAAGGCAAGGCTTCCAAGTGTTCAAGTACGTTCCCTCACTTAAAAATCATTTTTCCAATGTAATAGCAGCAATGGGACCCACACACACATGCTTTAAAATAAAACAATCAGCATACTTGTCACACAAGCAATCATTCTTGCAAAACAAGCAAACACCGTGCAATTTAATTTAAAAACTTAAACTTACCTCACTTACCTGCCCAAGGTCTCGGTAACCTTAGGCTCTAATACCAACAAGTGTAACCCCCTCGTCCCGGTCTGGTCGGATGACCGGTCCGAGTGGGCCACACGGGGAAAACCGAGGCGAAACCCGTTAAGGCTTCCCCTCGGTTAACGACCCAGAAAATTTCTTTTTATCTTATCTTGTCTACATGCATAATTTAGACCTAAGTGTGGCACGGCAGCGGGAGACACCATCAACGAAACATTCACTGATCAAAAAAAGGTAAACAGTCCATTTTACTTCATTACAGCAGGCCGTTTCGAAACACCTATAGGGTGTTTCGAAACGCCTCGACCTGGTCAACGGGCCTGGGTCAACTACAAGGTGACCGTTCCGAAACAGGGGAGACCCGTATCGGAACGACCTTGACGGTCAATATCTCGTGGTCAACGAGATTTGACCGTTTCGGAACTTCAAAGGCCTGTTTCGGAACGGCTTCATCTCGCCAAAATCTCAAAATTCCAGTAGCGAAAACGTTCCGGAACGACCCTCATCCGTTTCGAAACGGCAGGCCATTTACGCAGGGACCGTTCCGGAACAGGGGGACCCGTTCCGAAACACCCCCTGTCTGCAGACTTTTCTGGGCTATTTTGTGGCATAAGGATGCCCCAAAACACAACCAAACCACCAAGCAACTTCAAGACAAGACAATTTAAGGTATAACAACCATATTAGCATGCTTCAACATTATTTAGACATGTCTATCACTATGGCAACAACCCACAAACATACATTCATACATTCATCATTCAAGCACATACATGAACTCCTAGGCATAAAGCTAACAACCAAAGTAAGCAATTAGGCATGAGTAACATTCAACGTGGCAACACAACCATGCAAAAGCAAGATACTAAGGAGTCTAAACATGCTCCTAGCAACCAACAACAGCCAACAAAATCCTTACACATCCCATTGCTTAAACTATTACATGTCTTAACATTAAAACCATACTAGATGAACTCAAGTCCAAAACCACACTTGGAGGCCCTCCACTTGCCCGAGCAACCCACGAACTAAGGATCTGCAATGTTGAACAAAGAGAGCGTAAGCTATAATGCTTAGTGAGGGTAAGCTCTAAAAACAAACCTCAACATTGCAGGGTCCGAGCACGATCTAGCCAATGCAACTTACATGTACCATGAGTCCACAAGATATAGATGCATGAGCAATATATCACATATATGCCATATTCATGAGCTCAACACTATCGTACATGTAATCACATTTAACATCCAAACAGCTCATAAATCCCAACACATTGATACACATATCAATCAACATTGGCACCTAGTTATGACTCAAATACGCGGACAACCGTTGGAACCCACATCCAACAACACAACCATTACCTGACGGTGGGATTACACTCATCACCGGTCTCGCGGAGGGGATTCCACTCATCCTCACGCCCCGTCGATGGGATTCCACTCATCACCGACTATATTTGAAAACCATTTCCGGGCGTACCCGTACTCCTCCTTGGCGACTCAACGCCACCAAGGCCACGCGCGACTTTTGACTCATGTGTATTTAAGTATACTAGTGCCAATATTTTACTCATTCCACATTACTTATTTCAATCACTTCCGTGCTTAGCACGTACTCACCATGGACACAATCATGAACCATCACTATGCATGCTTTAAGCAATACAACCCATGCCTCAATTCACATGTACAAAACAATACACATAAGCATTCATATCACAAGACACACGAGGCATATACATTCATACATTTGAGTTCATCAAAAGGCTTAGATCAAGTTTAGGATTAGGCTACCACCCTAATCCTAACTCTAGGTGGGTCTACCAAGCCCAACCTAGTCCATATACTCGAACCAACTAATTTAAAACCTCTAAAAGCAAACAACCACTCACCTATGCTTCCAAGCTCAAGACCACGCAAGCAACAACCTTCAATTCTCCGGATTCACTTCCGATACTTCACCGATGCCCAAACTTGACTCTAATCAATCCCAAACACAAACAAAACATCCACAATCAATATCTTGTCGTTGAAATTAACCCGGATTACATTACCAAGCATCCAACACTCAAAACAAGTCCAAAAACAGGATTTTCGAGCAGCCCACTTGACCCGCTGATTTCTCTCATTTCAAGCACCCAAACAAGCATCAATTACACCCAAAATGGTCCTCATATGTCATACTACCTACAGCCCCCAAAACCCAACATCAAACAGCCCCAAAACATACTTTAAATCCCTCCAAAAACCCCTAAAAGCCAAATTCCGAAAATTGTTTAAAATCGTTTGAAATTCACATATGTGACATCATTTGACTCCTATATACCATAACTAACCATAGTAAATCAAAATATTAGGTTTAGCTACACAAAGGCACCACTTTTAATCAAATATTCAAAAACCTCTATTTCCTTAAAACTTCATGAAAACGAAAATAAAATGTACTTTTGAGAAGAGGGAGGTGAGGGGAGTTCAAAATTACCCTTACCTTTCAATTTGGAGTTGAAATGGAGGAGCTTTGGGAATGGAATAGTGAATGTGGAAGAGAGTTTTGGTTTCCCGTTGGTAAGCTTTTGAGAGGAAGATGAATAGTAGAGAAAATGAGTGTTTTATTTGACATGTGACTTATTTAGGGCTCAAAAGACTTCTTTGCCCTTAATGAGTTTGGCTATTCACAAGGAGGATTAATCCATGGTAGATTGGAGTTTTATATCTTAAAACATGGTTAACTTGAAATTAATAAATTTTAAAAACAAACTCGAAATATTACTTAGAGTATAAAACCGAGCCCAAATAATATAAAAATATTACTTTCACCTAACCCCTAAACCCGGGTGTTACAAATAATCTCTAGAGCGTGTGGTTAAAAACTTTTAAGTTGACACTCTCCCTTAGATTATGGGTTCAATACCCATTAGGAGCAAATTTTCTCTCTCCCCTAAATAGAAATTGTTTAAAAAAGTATGTTTGTTTAACGAATGAAAATTAAATATATTTAAGAATAATTAAAATATTTTCATCAGTAATATAACAATTCAAACATATATATTACTCTTTCTTATATATCTAATTTCTAATAACTGAAATTTTATGATTGTGTTTGTGTCACGGGTCAACTTGATACTAGCTCAACTGAATAATGAACAAAATAACCTTAATTACAAAGTATAATAAATATTCTTGTAAAAATATTCTTGTCTTTTTACATTATCATAAATCTTTAATGTGTTTGGATTATTGGATATCACGATTTCATTGCATGCAAATGTAATTATTTTTACCTATAAAAATATGAAAACATAATATATAATATTACAATTAAAGTACTCGCTAATAAAAAAGAAATTCAAATAGTTTAATATGTGGATAATTTACATAAATATTGTTGTGAGATTATTTTTTTCCCCAAAATATTGTATGTTCATTTTTATTTCCCAAAATATTGTAGATTCTACAGTACAATTAAAGACCACCCCAGCTGAATCCGACTTTAAACAGTGATTTTATTAAATCGAATAAAAAATTAAAGACTCTCCCATGTGTATCCGACTTCAAACAGTGATCTTCCTAAAGGCAACCTCATTTGTATCCGACTTTGAATAGTGTTCCATGTACCATGGATGCATTCCCGTGTTTGTGTCTTTCACTATTCAAAGTCGGACTCACCTGGGTGAGTCTTTAAATTTTTTACTGTTCAAAGTCGGACTCACCTGGGTGAGTCTTTAATTTTTTACTCGAAAATTGCAAATCACTATTCAAAGTCGGACTCAGATGAGTCCTTCTTTGTTTTTACTGTAGAAAGTGCAATATATTAGAAAATAAAAACCAATGTGCAACATATTGGAGAAAAAAAATTCTTCTACAATATTTAGCTAAAAATTCCTTTAATATGTACGTAAATAAAGTAGTTCTTAATTTAAAATAAAATAAAATACAAATTTTTAATAAGACTTGAGCATCAAATCTCTTATTTACTAAAATAAAAATTTAACCATAAATATATGTTCATATTTTGTATATATTTAAATTTTTTAAGCTAATAAGATTAAGTAAAAAAATATGTCTCAAGATCCACTAATTGATCTAATGGCCAAGTATTCTTATTTTGTCCTCATTTTGTATGAGTTCGAATCTATTTACCTTGAGAATGTAAATACCTCTACTTAATTAAAAGAAATTATGTCTCAATGCTCGAACCAAAAATTAGGTTAAATAAAAAAAAGATTTTTACTTTTTATAAATTAATTTAATGGTGTTCAACAATGCTCGTCATTAATGGTGTTCAACGGTACTCGTTTAACGTTGTAGAATATTTAGCCAAACAAAATCACATTACATCAATGATAAGAAAAACATGTTAAGAAAAACATGTTTAATTAAAAGTACTTATAACTAAAAATAAAACACTTGTAAAGTTGTAATAGGGTTTGATCCCAAAACCCAAAATTATCTATATAAGTCTTAACCACCCAAACAGCAAGACATTGTTTAAGTAAAAATACGTGCAATAGGATTTCATCCCAAAATCTAAATTTATCTATATAAATCTTAACCACCCAAACAACAAGGCAATATTTAATAAAAAACGTGTATTGTTAAAAATCTTTTCCAAAAGCACGTTTGATGTGGTGTTTTTTCTACCTATGTAACATATTTGGATGTCATTATATATTTATATATATGAAAAATTTTGTCACACTCGACGAGCACCGATAAGTATCACTAACGGCGAACACCGATGAACACTATTAATTCATTTTATAAAGATTTAAAATACAAAGGACTCACCGTATAATTATAAATTATTTAAAAATTAAAAGGTAAATTAAATTAAATAAAATATATTATATTATTTTATTTTTAATTTTAATTTTAATTTTAATTTTATTTTAAACATAGATCAAAATATCTATCTACCCTAAATTACAAAATCATAATTTTTGTTCATTTGAAATTCAAGCCGCCGTTGACTCCTGCCGACGTCGTCATTGCCTCTTGCATGGCCATCGTTTCCCACCAATAAACAACATTTGAATAGCGTAAAAAAAATTAAAACCCTAACCGATTAGGATTTTAAGTCATCTGCAGCATCATTACGACCTTGCTCTCGTTCAAGTCCTCGTTTTGCCTGGCAAATATACCTTATGTAATATTATTTTATTTGTCGTCACTCGAAATATTCCCTTGCAAATACCATTATTTTATTTTATTTTAAGTCATCCTCGTTTTGCCTTGCAAATATACCTTATGACGACGGCGGCGACGACGATGGCGTCGGCTGCTTGAATTTTAAATAAACAAAAATTAGGGTTTTGTACTTTAGAGGTAGATAGGTATTTTGATATATGTTTAAAAAAAATAAAATAATATATTTTAATTAATTTACCTTTTGATTTTTAAATAATTTATAATTATACGATGAGTACTTTAAATTTTTAATCTTTATAAATTGAATTAATGGTGCTCATCGGTATTCATCGTTAGTGGTGCTCATCGGCGCTCGTCAAGTGTTGCCGACTCATCCTAAAAAAATCATAGTAAAAAACCGCAAATCATATTAAAGAAGATTTTATCCCAATTTTTTTTGTTGTCCTCCTAGTTCTTCAGAGCTTTGTCCTCATTAATCTGGACTTATCTGCGTCGCAACTTGATTTTGATGGATGATTATCCTAGCGGAGATTTTTTATATATAATATACCTCAAACTCGAGACCTGCTTAAACAATACCAAGCTACTTACCACTGGATTAACTCATTGATAAATTTTATCCCAATTTAAGCAACTAACTTGCAATTAAATTTGGGATTATCCATTGCATATATAAATTCTTATTTAAAAATTTTATTGATCACAATTTAAATTATAATATTTAATTTTAATTTTATACATATACCATATACATTTATTTTAAAATATCATGAATCACAATATAAAATATTCATTATTATATATATTGCACGTCTTATATTGTAGTTTATACAACTTATATGTTTCATTTGAAAATAGGTATTATTTACCCACTTACATGTGTCTCAGGTACTAATATAAAATAATAAATTTAAATATTAAAAATCATAGTCGTTAGGGTTATTTTTGCCCTTGTAGTAGTCTCAATTTATCGATTTTGCCCCTTATGATATTTTCGCATCAATTTGACCTCTGAAGTAGTCGAATTGCATTATCATTTTCCCTTTGACTGGCGGAAGTCAACGTTGACCTTACAGTACTGACGTGGTAATTTACAATGTTGATGAGGCAGTTCACATGTGAAGATGACTTGGCAGCATGACAAAATTGACTTTTTAAGTGAGTTTGAGGGCGAAGTTGATTTTGTGGTTGAGTGCGAGAGTAAAATTGATTTTTTTGGCAAATATGTAAGTAAGAAAATATTAAAATAACATAAAAATTAATAAAACATTTTAAAAAATATTTTATTAATATATAGCTAAAAATAAAATAAAATAATTAAAAATATCTAAAAGTAACTAAAAATTATAAAATTAAAATATCATAAGCTAATAAATTATAAATTATTCTATTATTAAAATTTAAAAATATTTATAACATATTTAAAATTATGAAAACCTTTATCAAAATACTTTGGACAATTTTGGTTTTCTTTCTCTTAAAAAAATAACGGAGGAAGAATTTTGAAATTGGATTAATGTGATTCGCTCAACCGAACAAAAATTCTCTACTATTTTCAGTGCTCATATCTATTTCCCAATACTAAAAAATTAAACTATACGCTCTAATTTTAATTTCTAAATCTCAAACCATATATCCTAAAATCTAACCTCTTTACATGATTAATTAAATTTATACACATGTTTTTATGTTTTATAATCACTTTAGATTGATAAAATTTTCAATTAGAGTTTAAGATTTAAAATTTGCAATTTAGAAAGTTGGGTTAAAGTATAGAGTTTATTTTTAAGTTTGATTTTTGAATAATTTATAATTTAATAGCTTCTTATTGTTTAATTTTATAATTTTTACTTATTTTTAGTTACTTTTATTTGTTTTTTAGTCATATATTTGTAAACCATGTTTTTAAATGTTTTATTAATTTTTATATATTTTTGTATTTTAATAATTTCTTAAATTCATATTTTTTTTCTTAAAAAATTAACTTTGCCCTTGTACTCAACTAGAAAATTAAGTTTGCCCTCAAATTCGGTCAGAAAATCAATTTTCCCCTCTACCACATCATCTTCATATATGGACTGTCACGTCATCACACGTGGACTGCCACACCAACATTATTGACCGTCATATCAGCACCGTAACAGTCAACAATGTCTTCCTTTAGTCAAGGGGCAAACATTGATACAATTCGACTAGTTCAGGTGCCAAATTGATGCGAAAATACAATAGAGGCGAAAAACGATAAATTGAGACTACTACAGAGACAAAGTATCCCTTAAGCCAAAATCATATTATAAATAAATAAATTACAAATACTAGTGTTATTAATTATATATTATAATTTTAAAAAAAATAAGCTTTAAAATATTTATTAAAAAGTTTTAAAGATTCATAAGCACAAATATTTTTTTTGACAAATACTACTTTTATTTCTACCTAGAGGCGGAGGGGAGACTGTAGGGGAAAGAATGCTCCTGTTGGGTTTTGAACTCCTAAGAGGAAGGAAAATAGAGCAAGCAGGGGCGGAACATGGGGGGGGGGGGGGGGGGGGGGTTGGTCTCCCCCAATTTTTTCATTAGGAATATGATAGATTTTTTTTAGAAAAAAGGTAAAATTAGCTCTATAATCCCTTTAAAATTTGCAAAATTTTAGTTTGGCTCCCCTCAAAATTTTTAATTTCATTTTGGCCCCTTCATATATTTTTAGTTTTTTTTAATTTCATTTTGGTCCCCTTCATAAATTCTTTGTTTCGCCCCCGGAAGTAGGTAAGCAGCTCTGACCAATTAACCATCAACGCTCGCTCATAAACACAAATAAATTGTATATTTCTCGTTCAAATTACTTTTTAAAATAAAGGAACATAAATTCTAATTCATAATAATTATTCCAGCGAGATATGTCACATCTTCGAGTGTTGGACTCTAATCCCTTTAGAATTAATTATTTCTTTAATGCTTATAAAAGTCAGATAAAAAGTCTTCAGCCAATTTATTACAAATAAATGGAAGTATGTTATTTAAAAAAAAATTGTGAATTCGAGTGCAAAAATATGTTAAATTTAACACTTTTAGTTAGAGATGAAAAACATCCATACTCGATAGGTTTGGATTCAATTTAATATATAGAGTTAGATTTTTTAATAAAATTCATGTTTTGGATCGGATCTTGATTCAAAATAATTACAAAAGTACTCTTTACATTTATTTATATCTTTTTTTATATAGTATGATTGCATAGTTGAGGAAATCATACAAAATACTATCGCGTGCCTCATTAAATTTTTTTTTAAGCCTAAGTGGAAGAAAAAAGTGCATCATAATAGTAAAAGCTAAAAGGAGCAAGCCGAGAAAAAACAAAACGAACAAAGCAAGACAATCGAAACAAAGACCAACAATAAACAAGAAAACACCACATAGCAACCCAAACCCCCAAGCATCTCACGCCAGCACTTGAGAACATTAGCTCCAACCAGCTGCAACACTAAAACCCTTACAACAAATAAATCAGCACTCAACACCCAAACATCCACCAGCAAACAAATCCAACACCCACGCATCGAAACAAAACAACGCCCAACACCCAAGCATCCACCAGCACACACAAAACTCGAACCAGCAACCATAACACCACTCCCAATTCACATCACACGAAACCAGGACCTCCTTTCGACACCTCCCTTCACTAGCACATCCGCTAGCCCATTTGCTTCCCGAAAAATATTATGAAAATAAACGCATGGCAACAGAAGACAAGCAACATCAGTTTTCTGAAAGCAACGCCATAAACTCCACGGCCTCCTCTCAAGATGAAGCACCCATAACACTGCCATCACAGAGTCAAATTCGATTATTATAGAAGGCGTCGCTTCCCACGAAGAATTAACCAACAAATCAAGGGCATATGCAATGGCTCGAACCTTCGCCTCGTTAGAATCCATAACTCCCAGTGGACCCGAAAACATAGCTAACACACGACCCTCCCAATTACGAAGCACCCCCCACAACCAGCAGGACCCGGTTTTCCCTTCGCCGACCCGTCAAAGTTAAACTTAACAGTTTCCGCCAAAGGATGCAGCCAAGAAACACCACGACGATACTTACAATTCACAACACTCAGAAGGCAATTCCTCGGACAAACCCACCATTCGGATTTAGCAATAAACGAACTCTTCTTTGCTGCCTTGGACCAATATAGCGAACGAAGTTTAATAAGGAGGAAAATTTCAGTTGGCACCATCCTTTTCTTATTGAAAAGCCATTCATTGCGTGCCAACCACATCGACTAAAGAAGGGATGCACAACCAGTATTCCATCATTCCCGAAGCATCCCATGAAAGTCGCCAAAATAAGCCTGCAACATAAACTCACGCACCATCCGAGATCGAACAACACACACATCCTACCATTTAAAAAACATCTCCCAAATGTCTCCCATCACTCAGCAAGAATAGAGGATGTGCTCCATCTCGTCCTCACCCGCCCTGCATCAGCCACATACTAAAGACATATCGCCCAATGAATCACCTCTATCCCGAAGTAAACAAAACGTCGACAATCTATAAAGCATAATGAACCACAAGAAACATTGGATTTTCGGTGGTACATTAATATTCCAAACCATGAAAGTATCCAGACTAGACTCCTCCATACCAAGAGTAGATATCAAATGAAATAAATCTTTGGGATAAAACACACCCCTCACATTCGGCTTCCACACAAGCCTATCATCCAACAACGCATCCAAAGGCACCTGTCGAATTGTGTCCCACATCTTCCGCACTTGCTGCCACTCAAAAGAACGTAGGTTTCGACTAAAAAAAGTATGTCATTCCCCATGTTCCCACTGTCCATGACGTACATAGCAAGAGAGTAAAGCCAATTTATTGCTGGCTAAACGAAACAATCGAGGGAAAAGTTCATAAAGAGGCTCATCTGTGCACCAAATATCATGCCAAAATAAAATAGACGAGACAACCCCTACCAGCCATACAAAACTTTTGGTTCCCATGAATTTTTCCACTCTTTCATCTTCTCTGTAAAATCTATGTTTGATTTTGATATAACAAAACGTTTTAAGGACTAAACTGTAAAACTTGAAATAAATTTTTAAGTCCCCTAAAAGGTTTCAAATCAACAAGACTTTGCTCTAATTTGAAAAACTCAAACACCAAAATATTTTCTAAGTGTTTCAAGACCAAATTTCTCAAAAACGTTCATGCGTATGATACGCCCCTTACCGTATCGATACCTTTTTACAAAAATTGGCTACTGGAGAAACACGTTTCGATACGCTCCTTACCGTATCGAAACAGATTGCATCTGTATCGATACGCTCTCTCTATAAAATCACACAGAGTTTGAATGGTTTACCGATACGGTCTCACCCGTATCAATACGGTTTAAAAGGAAATTTTAAATTTGAAGCCTTAAATATTTTGACTGTTGTTTGTTAGTTGGTAGATAACCAATTTTTAAAGAGGTGGTTAATGAGTATCGATATGCTCTTACCCGTATCGATACGAATTCCTCCAGTAAGCTTTGTTGGAAAAAATTGCATCAATACGGTCTTACCCATATCGAAACGGTTCCCTAACCCGTACCGATACGCCTACATGCATATCGATACGCATCTCTTGTATTTGTGCAACGGCTCTTTCGTTTTTGAGACAGGTATCGATACGCCTTCTCGAGTACCCATACGGTAGGCTGCAGAAGTGCATTTATGGTGGTAAGATAGGGTTCCAACGGATATAATCAATTTCCTAACCACCCAAACGGCTAGAATTAATAGAGAAGGTATAAAAAACAAGTCATTTGAAGACCAACAACAACTATTGCATCCAAGAGAAACATCTACACAAAAAATCCAAACTCAAGTGCCTAAATTCTTATTTTTGTAAAATCCCAAATTGTTTTTTAGTGTAATTCATGTCTTGTCTTTCAATTTGGGTTGAGTGCTTGTATTCAAAGGGGAAAATTTGTATTGAGAGATATCTTTATTGCCTTCAATTTCTTCTTTGTAACCAAGTGAGAGTTTGGTCAATTTTGGGTAGAAAATTGACATGTCTTGTTAAGGTTTCCTTCTAAGCCCTCAAAAGGGGAAGATCAATTAGCGAATTGTTGGAAAATCCTTAGTGGGAGCTAAGGTAGTGGATGTAGAGTTCATTTGGAACTTGAACCACTATAATTGCCTTGTTCTTAATTTTTATTCATACCATTTTCCTACAAAATTTTAAAAACCCAATTCACCCCATCTTGGTTTTGATCAATTCCTCAATCCACTCAACAATTGGTATCAGAGCCTACCTCTTTGAAGTATTAACAACCAAAAGAGGAGATTCTAGGAAGAGTGTGATCATCAACAAAGCAAGCCATGACATCTACCTCCGGCTCTAGCATGTACGATTCTCAATCGGTCACCAAACCGCCTTTCTTCAACGATGACAACTATCCTTTTTGGAAGAACCGAATGCGTCTCTTCATAAAGTCTAGTGAGTATCTTGTTTGGGATGCTATAGAGGATGGTCCCATCATTCCGATGAAGAGAGACGATGAATGAAGACTTGTGCCAAAAAGAAAAATAGAAATGAGTGAGGTTGATCGAAAGAAGATTCAAATGAACGACAAGGCTCTTCACATGCTATTTTGTGCTTTTGGACTAGATGTCTACTCCAAAGTTTCTTACATCGAAAGTGCTAAAAAAGTGTGGGATACACTTGAGACAACCTATGGAAGGGAAAGCGATCTGAAGGAAACAAAGATTGGAATTCTCAATCTTAGTTATGAGACTTTCAAGGTGGAGCCTGATGAAACCGTATTAAATACGTTTGATCGTTTTTCAACCATCGTCAATGGCTAATGGGTTTTGGAAAGATCATCCCAGAGGAAAAGCTAGTCCGAAAGCTACTCTACTCTCTTCCCGAGTCTTGGGATGGGAAAAGAACCGCTATCATCGAGGCAAAGAACTTGAAGACATTAAAGCTTGATGAGCTAGTTGGTTCTCTCCTAACTCATGAAATCATGAAGCAATGAAGGGAAGATGAAAAGAAGAAAAAAGAAAGAAGAGTGGAGAAGCTTGAGGTAGACAAAAAGAATAAGCTAAGAGTGGCTTTCAAATATTCTCTACATGAGGAGATCACTTCTAGTGAGGAGGAAGATCTTGAAGAATTTGCTATGATAGCCAAAAGATTCTCACGGTTTATGAGGTCCAACCGGGGTAGAAAATTTCAAAGAAAGATGGACTTCAAGACCAAGAACAAAGAAGAAGAAAAGGATCCGATCATATGCTATGAGTGCGAGAAACTGGGTCATATTCGTTTCGAGTGTCCTCAACTCAAGAATAAGGGCTTTGAGAAGAAGAAGAAGCTCAAAGCAAAGCTTGATACTTGGAGTGATGAGGAATCATCCGAGGATGAGGAACAAGAAGTGGTCAACCTTTGCCTCATGGCTCTTAAGGAGGATTCTTCTATGGTAAACTCTAACTCATCTACCTTTGATTTTACATATGATGAATTGCATGAAGCTTATGATGAGTTACAAGAGGTGTATGACGAGTTAGTTGAGAAGTATAAGGAGTCCATTTTGAAAAATAAAAAATCATTTCTGATTTGCATGCTAAAAATGATTTAATTTTTCAAGCTAAATTGGAATTTGAGAAAAAGATTTTAGGTCTACAAGATGAACTTGAATACTTTCAAAATGAAAATGTAGATTTAAATAATCTTATTTCTCAATGTAACATTGAACACAAAAAGGTGTTAGATGAGCTAAATGAGCTTAAAAAGTCTTTCAAGAGTGTTGGTACTTTGAAAAATGAAATAGGTGAATCATCTAGAACAAACCAACCTAAAAGAAAGAACTTTAACTACAAACAAAATGGCTCCTATAGGCATACTAAAACTAAAAGAATTAGAAGTGTATGGGTTCCTAAGGAACTTGTCAAATCTAATAATGTTGATGCCATGTCACCTTGGATTCCTAAGGGAACCAAGCTTTTGGGAGCTAACACTCGTGGACCCAAAATGATTTGGGTACCAAAAATCAAAGCTTAATCTCTTTGTTTGTAGGGGGAGCATTGCTACAAGGCCAAAGCACAAAGCCAAAACTCATGGTACCTAGATAGTGGATGTTCAAGGAACATGACCGGAGACAAGAGTCGATTCATGGATTTAAAGCCAAAAAGTGGAGGAGTAGTGACATTTGGTGACAACCCAAAGGCCACATTGAAGGTATTGGCTCCATAGGTAATCACTCTACTATACTCGTTGAAAATGTGTTGTATATCAATGGTCTAAAGCATAATTTATTGAGCATTAGTCAATTGTGCAATAAAGGGTTTAATGTCTTATTTGATAAAAATGGATGTAAAATTGTTGACATTAAATCTAATAGAACAATGCTATTGGTCATCGCATAGGAAACATATATATGGTGCATCAAGATGACAATCATTCATCCCATGCATGTTTTGTTGCTAAAAATGAAAATGATGCATAGTTATCGCATAGGAAACTAGGACATGCTAGCATTAGTGTTTTAGAAAAATTAGTTTCTCTAAATCTGGTTAGAGGTTTACCCAAGATTAAGTTCTCAAATGATAAAATATGTGATGCATGCTCTAAGGGTAAACAACATAAATCATCCTTTAAATTCATTAATGATGTCTCTATTAGTAGATGTTTACAATTAATTCATATGGATCTATTTGGGCCAATTAGGACTACTAGCTTGGGTGGAAAATCATATGCTTTTGTGCTTGTTGATGATTACTCTAGATATACTTGGATTCTCTTTTTAAGCACCAAGGATGAGGCTTTAGAAAACTTCATCACATTTTTAAAAATAACTCAAAATGATCTTGAGCTTAAGATTTATCACATTAGAAGTGATCATGGAACCGAATTTCAAATTCTAGGTTTTGAAGAGTTTTTAAATGAAAATGGAATTAGCCACAATTTTTCGGCACCTCGAACTCCTCAACAAAATGGGGTAGTTGAGAGGAAAAATAGGACTTTACAAGAAATGGCTAGAACCATGCTTTGTGAAAACAATTTACCTAAATATTTTTGGGCGGAAGCCACTAACACCGCTTGCTATATTATTAACCGAGTAATTATTAGGCCTATTTTAAAGAAAGCTCCTTATGAGATTTTAAAATAAAAAAAAAAACTTAAATCAGCTATTTTCATACTTTTGGTTGCAAGTGTTTTGTTTTAAATAATGGAAAAGATAATTTAGGTAAATTTGATGCAAAAAGTGATGAAGCTATTTTTCTAGGTTACTCTTTAAACTATAAAGCTTATCGTGTGCTTAACAAAAGAACTTTAGTTGTAGAGGAATCTATACATGTTGTTTTCGATGATAACCTCCTTCCGAGGAAGGAATCTTGTGATGATGATGATGTAGGAATCCTCGATGCCTTTAATGGAGAACAAACTTCAAAGGAGGATGAGATTCCAACTAAAGAAGAAGATGCACAAGATCCACCTCTTGAAGCCTTGAAGGACTTGGCTCTTGAGGAAAAGGAAGTGAGCTACCCAAGGGAGTACAATTATGTCAAAGGTGGTGAAATCTTGGGTGATCCATCCAAGGGGGTAACTACTCGCTCTTCTCTTAAAATGTTTAATCATGTTGCATTTATCTCATGCATTGAGCCTAAGAATATTAAAGAAGCATTAAAAGATGAATTTTGGATTATGGCTATGCAAGATGAGTTAAATCAATTTGAGAGGAGTAATGTATGGACATTAGTTGAAAAGCCTAGAAATCAATCTAATATAGGAACTAAATGGGTATTTAGGAATAAACTAGATGAGAGTGGTAACATAGTGAGAAACAAAGCTAGACTAGTTGCTCAAGGTTACACTCAAGAAGAGAGAATAGATTTTGATGAAACCTATGCACTCGTAGCTAGAATGGAAGCTATTAGGATGCTGCTTGCATATGCATGTTATCATGATTTCAAGCTTTTTCAAATGGATGTAAAAATGCCTTTTATAAATGAAGAAGTGTATGTGGAACAACCACCAGGTTTTGAGGATTCAAAATTTCCAAATCATGTTTTAAGCTAACCAAAGCCCTTTATGGTTTAAAACAAGCTCCTAGAGCTTGGTTTGAAAGGCTTTCAAACTTTTTGATTGAAAAAGGTTTTGAAAAAGGAAAGGTGGAAACTACACTTTTCATAAAAAGATATAAACATGACATCTTAGTAGTGCAAATATATGTTGATGATATTATCTTTGGATCTACTAATGAATGTCATTGCAAGGAGTTTGCTAAGTTAATGCAAGGTGAATTCGAGATGAGCATGATGAGGGAGCTGTCATTCTTTTTGGGACTCCAAATCAAACAAAGGAAGGATGACACCTTCATAAATCAAGCAAAGTACGTGAAAGATATGCTCAAGAAGTTTGGCTTGGAGAATGCAAAGCCTTAAGCCACACCAATGAGCTCATCTACAAAGCTTGACAAAGATGAAAGAGGTAAGTGTGTTGACTCTAAGCTTTATCGCTCTATGATTGGATCATTGCTTTACCTTACCGTAAGTAGACCGGATATATCGTTTAGTGTTTTCTTGCGTGCTATGTTTCAAGCTAGTCCTAGAGAGTCTCACCTTATAACCATTAAAAGGATCTTTAGGTACCTTAGAGATACTCCTTGTTTAGGTCTTTGGTACCCTAGAGACTCAACCTTTAACCTTCATGCTTTCTTAGATGCGGATTATAGGGGTTGTAAAATTGATAGGAAAAGTACTTATGGCACTTGCCAATTCTTAGATAGTATGCTCGTATCTTGGTTCTCTAAGAAACAAAATAGTGTAGCTCTATCTACCACCGAAGCCGAGTACATATCCTTAGGGAGTTGTTGTGCTCAAGTCCTTTGGATGAAGCAACAACTTTTATATTATGGAGTTAAAGTAGAAACCATACCCCTTAAGTGTGACAACACTAGTGCTATATGCCTAACCAAAAATCTCATCCAACACTTTAGAACCAAACACATAGAGATAAGGCATCATTTCATTAGAGATCATGTCCTTAAGCAAGATGTTGTTATAGAGTATGTTGACACCTTGAACCAACTAGCGGACATTTTTACCAAACCTCTAGACAAAGAGCGTTTTTGGTCCCTTAGAAGAGAGTTAGGTCTAACTAGCCTATCTTGACCCTTTAGGACTCTTTTGAGGTTAAATTTGCTTGATCTTGTGAAAATTCATGTTTATGTGTTGTTGATCTTGATGGTAACCATGCTTATAGCTAGGGGGAGTATACTTCTATTAGATTATACTTAGATCTTCTCATGCATCATATGCATACATTTAAGAGATGCTAAAGTCGAGCCTTTGGTTGTTCTTGTGACTAAAAATGCATTTCTGGGCATAGAGTATCGATACAGCCTTATGCGTATCGATATGAGTACTTCATTAGTTTACCAGACTGCATTTTCTCTCTTGCGAGTATCGATACAGTTAAGTTCGTTTCGATATGAGTTGTGAGCGTTTTGATATGGTTGCCATCCGTTTCGAAACAGTTCCTTGATATGTGGTTCTAGGGAATTACCTTTGTACCCCCGTATCAATACACCCTTTAGGCGTATCGATACACGTTCGCGCAGATAGCTATTTATTGACATTAATAGAGTTTCACTTTTACCAAAACTTCTATTTCAAAACCCTAGCTGATTTTTCTCTATAAAAAGCCTCTCAATCCCTTATATTTTCACCACAAAACTTAAAATCTCTTGAGGGCTTTTCAAAATCAAGCCAAGTCTTAAGGTTCTCCATCAATTCAGTGCAAAATCTTCATCCATTCCTCCCTATCTCAATATGTAACACTCTAATTTTGGGTTTAGAAGTTTTGGGTTTGGACCGGGCCGGTCAGAGTGCGGTTCGAATATAAAAGGTGATTTTTAGGAAAGCCTAGTTCGGGTTGCATTAAAAATATGTAAAAATGTCTTAAAATCCTCTTTTATTATATATAAGAGAAAGGTGAAGTCAATTTTACAAAATGAGGTTTGGAAGAGTGACATTTGGGTTAGTGACCAAAATGTAATTTTTGAAAACTGGGTGACTGTTTTAAAAAGGATTGAAACTTTGAATCTTTAAGGAGCTATTTACCCAAAAGAGTTTCTCCAGATTTTTCTTAAATATTAAAGGATTAATTAATGGTTTAAAATAAAGGAAAAAGGGAGGGAAAGATATTTTTGGCATTTTAACTAACTTTTCCCAATTTTTTTCCATTTTCCTTTTCTCTCATCTTTTCTCTCAACCCAAATTCTTTTTCCAGCACATTTTCCCTCTGATTTTGACATCCAAATATGAGATTTCAATCCTCATTTGATCTCTAATCAATTCTACAACAAAACCTTGGCTTTAGCTTATTGAATTTTCAAGAATCTTGGTTCCAAAAAGGGAGAAACTCAAGTTTAGAGGTATGAACGTCCTTCTCCTCTAAATTCTCATTTCTTTACTGAAATTCCCAAGTTCTCAATCCTTGAATTGTGTTTTGTTAAAGGTTTTGCAAATGCATTCTTGATCTTGGCTTTAAAATGCAAGATTTGCTTTAATTTTGATGAATTTTCGTATGATCTGATTGGGCATTGTTTTGAGATGTAATTATGATGTAAAATGAATGTATAATTGATGAGAAGTTGAGGTTTAATCAATGCAATCCCGGATATGTTGATTTTCCTAAGTTTTGCTTGAGTTTTTGGTGGTTTTTGGAGTGATTTTAATGATCTGTTATAGCTGGAGGTATAAGAACGTGTTTGAGATCATTTTGAATGTTAATTAATGTTTAAAAATGGTTAGAAGTGATGGATCTTGGCTGGGTTAAGTTTTGGAAGTGTTTGGAGGTGATTTCGGTTGTGTTTGGTAGCCGAAATGTTGGATTTGCAAAGAGCAGCGAGTTTAGGTGTGTTGCTGGTGTTTTTAATGCATTATGATGCATTCATCCTCTGTTGTTATGTGCTTGAAATAGGGGAGAATGATTCGTGAGCAATAGAGGAGGCGTTGAAGGTTTTCGGATGCTTGGAAGGCTTGTTGGCTAGCCTTGTTTTGTGTATCGGTGAGTGAAGTTGGGTTTTCAGCTTCAAAACCAAGGTTTGAAGGTTTTGGGAGCTTAGTTTAAGTCTAAACAACTTAGCTAAGCGCAAGAGTAAGTAAATGGAATTCTTCTCTTGGTTTGTGTTATGAATTGGTTTTCAAAGCACTTGTGATTGTTGGATGCAATGCATGTGATTTGCATGTTTTAAATTCTGTTTTGAAAGCATATTTTAGCATGGTTTAATGCTGGTTTTGAAAGCCAAGTGTGAAGGATGCTTAAGGTAAGAGATCCTTGGTTTGTACATTGGAATTGTGGAATTGTTGCATAGTGTTGCATGTTGTTTAATGGCTTTGTGTTAATGCTTCAAAAACAGTGGTTTGATGTTGGTAAACGGTGGTTTTAGCATTTTGGTTATGCTTGTGAAACAATGGTTTAATGTGGTAAGAGGGTTATATTGGCAAGTGATGTAAGTGGTTCTTGGTTACTTGAATCGGATATAGTTAGCCGGCTATAGGATTGGGTGCACCGTGAATAAAGTCGCCTTGGATGTGGAGTGGTTGTGATTGAACCGGTAACTCCATCCAAGTACACTAACGAGATGGTTAAGAACACCATGGTGGTTAAAATTCCATGGGTGGGTCTTGTGTTAAGGTCATAATGGTGGTTAAAATTCCATTTGAGGACCTTGTGTAAGCAAAGGTCATAATGGTGGTTAAAATTCCATTTGAGAACCTTGTGCTTGTTAAGATCACAATGGTGGTGTAAAGTCCATGTGTGGATCTTGTGTAGTATGTCCCGGATCTCGTTAGTGATGTTATACAACTACCAATGGGTGATGTTAAGGTCATATGGTGGTTAAAATTCCATATGAGGACCTTGTGAATGTTAAGATCATATGGTGGTTAAAATTCCATATGAGGACCTTGTGAATGTTAAGGTCATATGGTGGTTAAAATTCCATATGAGGACCTTGTGTATGGTAAGGTCAAAATGGTGGTTAAAATTCCATTTGGGGACTTTGAGATTGGTAGTGTGTATGAAGCGTGGGGACAGCGCTTGTGATCCGCGTATCCGATTGGATGTTGAGTTGAAAAGTGGATATGGTTTATCACTTGGAAGCCAATATAATGGTCTTGAATGTAATGAAGCATGAAATGCTTGAAATGATGTATGGTTGCATGAGAAGTGTATAATGTTCTATGAATGCATATTTTACTTGTTAGCTTGAACAAGTGTTGATTATCTATTGGGAATGGTGCATGTGTGCATGAAATCTCTTTAGTGCATTGAAGTCTTGCGAAGACTTGTTTTAAAAGGCATGTGATGCAAATATTGATGATGTGGTTCATATGTTGCATTTGTTTAATGCACGTGTTAGATTGAAAGAGTAAATGGTTTTTAAAGGTTCTTGCTTTGAAATGATTTTCAATTTATGAGAAAGGTATGATGTGAAGTGGAAGTGTTTTTCCAAGGAACTTGTATTTAACCTTGCATATGTTGTTCATGCATGGATTGGTTAAATTGATGGTTTTGCAAGTTTGTACTTGAAAAGGATTACTTAGCTTTCTAAGCTAAGGGTTGGTTTCCATGTTGAGCAATGCATGATTTTAAGCATGTTGTTGAAAAGGGTTTTCAAACATTGCCTTGGTTTATCGAATTGTGTTTGCTTTTAAAAGTGGTTTTATGACTCGCTGCATTGATGGTGTTTTGGTTTTGAGCTTTCCTCACTAAGCATTATGTGCTTACGCTCCTTTTTGTCCATCAATGCAGAGACTTGAAGTTGGAACAGCGAGAAGCAAGTGATTCAAGGAGAGCTCCACTTGAGATGTATGTCTCGGTTAATAGCTATAGATAATAAAGGCAATGGGGGGGAGAATCTCTTATGTTGATGTTTAATGAGATTGTGTATGTTGGATATGATTGGTTTATGGTTTTGAACTATGTGGTTTAACGCTTGCAACGTTTGAATCTTCTTATTCTTAAGTCATTATGATATGCTTCTTGTTTTAAAAGCATGAATGAGTGTTGAATGTGTTAAATGAGTTGGTGCACCTAGGGGTGGTTTTGTATCTAGATTGTGATGCAATTATGTCCCTTGAGTGTTGAATGACTTGCTGGTATGATTTGGTTGCATTTGGTGCATGTTTGATGGGTCAATTATGTGTTTAATCAGCAAAATTATGCAAATCTGGGCAGACCGTATCGGAACGGGTGCTACCGTTTCGGAACGGGGGCCTGAAATGGCCCAGGCGTTCGAAACGGGAGGAACCGTTCCGAAACGGAAATGTTACTGCCAAGCCCCGTTTCGGTACGCGTTTTGGAACGGTCCCGCGTTTCGGAACAGGTTCTCCCTGTTTCGGAACACCCGACCGTTGGGCACTGAAATTGGTGGTTATATGTTTTGAGATGTTTGCATTTTAGTCCTGAACCTTGTTGTTGCAATTGAATGAGTTTGAGATGTCCGTTTGAGCTGAAATTTGGCGGAGAAGCATGAAATATGATTAATTTTATATTGGTAACTTTTAAAACGGTTAAGTCCTTATAATTTTCAGAATTTACAAATTGGTCCCTAATTTCTTAATTTGTGCAATCAAGTCCCTAAATGTTTTCTGATTGCGATGATCTTTAAGTATGTTGATTGTATGATCATATCTAGGATTAATGTGCATTTAGATAAGATTAAAAAGAAAAAAAAGGGTCGTTAATCAAGGTTGACTTTCGGGTTGACTTTGGTTTTCCCCGTGTAAACTTCTTAATTCGGGTCAACCGTCTAGGCCGGGTTAAGGGGGTTACACAATATCAAGGTATAAAAACCTCTTTTTCTTTCTATTTTCTTTATGATTTTTGTTTTTAAATCTTTTTGTTTTGTGTTTGTTCTTTCAAAAGATTTTATGAAACCTTTTGTTTTGTTTTGACTTTCAAATATTTTTTTACCTTGATTCTTGATTTATCCATAGGTTGAATGAGAAAAATAATGCATACACATTGTTTGATCAATTTCTCTAGACTATGGCACCTAAAAAGAGAGCGTGTACTACTAGCGAAGTTAGTGAAGGATCGAATCCCGACGATGGCACTCGTCCGAATTTGACTCTTATCTATCAAAGGTGCTTTAGGACTCCCGCCGAACTCGACTACTTTCGATCGTTTCAAAATTACAAAATTCGACTGGAAAGGGTAATCTCCATTCCTTTTCTCAACTCGGAGCGTTTTAAGTTTGTCTATCTACCTTTGCTCCACGAATGGAAATTTATGGAGTTTCTTCAAATCCCCGAGTTTTTCTTTTGAAATTTGGTTTTGATATTTTATGCCAATGTTAAGTGTGTTGTCGATGCCTCGGGTAATGTCGTTGCCATTAACTCCTATCTCATGGGCAAGAAGATTACTGTTGATGTTAAATCTCTTTGTGATGTTTTTAAGTTTGAGGATGAGGATATCGAAGATGAAAATTCTCTTGGACATGTTTTGGGGGGTTCCGTGACCGTTCTAAATGCTCAAGACTGTATCCTATGCTTCATGATCATTTGGTGGTTTAGGCCTTCGAGAGGGAATTACTCAACCATCCGCCAAGTTGATAACTTTTGGATTTAGTGCTTTTCCCAGAGAAATCAACCGAACCTTGCTAGCATCATGTTTGCGGAGATTGTCTTTCTCGTGCAACATCGTCACACATCTCTTGTCACTTCATTCACCTATGGCACCGCTTTGAGCTATTTCTTCACTAAGAAGGTTGATTGATCTCATGACTATCCAACAAGTTTCACCGATCCTATTGATGAGAGGTATCTTTCTCGGGGCAAGTTTCACTACTTCATTGGTAATTGGCTTTGCCTTTCCGAGCTTCCTAGCGATGTCATTCCCGAAAAGATTGCAAATCCTACCGTGGCTGCTCAAGCACCTCCTCCTCCATCTATGGATTCTCTCATGACCTACCTCAATGAACAATTCACGGGCTTACGCACGGGAATTGCTTCTATGGATCAAGTCATGAATTAAGGGTTTGCCGCCATTGATACACGCTTCACATGCCTAGAAGATCGCATGACAAATGTGGAGAAGCGTATCTCATCTATTGAGGCCGAGCACAAGTCGATGAACATCTCTCTCACGGTCTTCCATGATGAGTGGTGTCAATAAATGAGGAATGATGATGCCGATGAAGATGAAGACGATGGTGATGGAGACGAGTAGTAGATTGTCTTTGCATATCATTCATGTCATTTTAGGATTTCTATTTATGCACTTTGAATTATGTTCTTAGGATCAAGTTTACCTTTTAAAACCTATGCTTTGATTATTATTTTTTGGATTTTCGTTTGATGTTTCTTTAATCTATAAGCTTCATGTTGCTTGGTATGCCTTCATAGCCTATGTCTCTTATTTTTGATATAACAAAAAGGGGGAGAGGGAAGTTCACAAGCTCAATTAAACTTAAACTTAAAATTTACCTAGCTAACATTAAGGGAGTTGTTTTTCAAAAGTTTTTCAAAAGACTTAAAAATTTTAAGCTTTGGTTTTGTTATATCAAAAAGGGGGATATTGTAAACCTATGTTTGATTTTGATATAACAAAGTGTTTTAAGGACTAAATCGTAAAACTTGAAATAAATTTTTAAGTCCTCTAAAAGGTTTCAAATCAACAAGGCTTTGCTCTAATTTGAAAAACTCAAACTCCAAAATATTTTCTAAGTGTTTCAAGGCCAAATTGCACAAGAACGTTTATGCGTATCGATACGCCCCTTACCGTATCGATACCTTTTTTACAAACTTGGCTACTAGAGAAACATGTTTCGATACGCTCCTTACCGTATCGAAATAGGGTATCGAAATAGATTGCATCTGTATCGATACACTCTCTCTATAAAATCACACGGAGTTTGAATGGTGTTTCGATACGCTCTTACTCGTATCGATACAGATTCCTTCAGTGAGCTTTGTAGGAAAAAGTTGCATCGATATGGTCTTACCCGTATCGAAACGGTTCCCTAACCCGTAACAATACGCCTACACGTGTATTGATACGCATCTCTTGTATTTGTGCAACGACTCTTTCTTTTTTGAGACAAGTATCGATACGCCTCTTCGAGTACCGATATGGTAGGCTACAGAAGTGCATTTATTGTGGTAAGAGAGGGTTCCAACGGCTATAATCAATTTTCTAACCACCCAAACGGCTAGAATTCATGGAGAAGGTGTAAAAACAAGTCATTTGAAGACCAGCAACAACTATTGCATCCAAGAGAAACATCTACACAAAAAATCCAAGCTCAAGTGCCGAAATTCTTATTCTTGTAAAATCCCAAATTGTTTTTTAGTGTAATTCCTATATTGTCTTTCAATTTGGGTTGAGTGCTTGTATTCAAAGGGGCAAATTTGTATTGAGAGATATCTTTATTACCTTCAATTTCTTCTTTGTAACCAAGTGAGGGTTTGGTTAATTTTGGGTAAAAAATTGATCGGTCTTGTTAAGGTTTCCTCTTAAGCCTAGAAAAGGGGAAGATCAATTAGTGAATTGTTGGAAAATCCTTAGTGGGAGCTAAGGTAGTGGATGTAGAGTTTATTTGGAACTTGAACCACTCTAATTGCCTTGTTCTTCATTTTTATTCATACCACTTTTCCTACAAAATTTTGAAAATCCAATTCACCCCCTCTTTGCTTTGATCAATCTCTTGATCCACTCAACATTCTTGAACATCAACAATTTTCCGTCACATAGACCATATCCGCCTCTTGCAAGAAAATTAAAACGCAACGATAAAGTATGTTCCCCATATCCGCCAAAGAGAACTTGTCTCCAACGCATAGCGCCATGCTCATTTCGCTAGTAATGCCAAGTTTCGGAGCTCAATATTGATCACAAATAGCCCACCATACTTCTTAGGCTTACACACTGTTACCCAATTGACACGACACATTTGTCTCTTTAATTCTATTCAACCCGAAAGGAAAGCCATCCGGATATGGTCAATTTTAAGGATTACCCCTTTCGGCACAACAAATAAACCCATGTAGTAAAGTGGTAAAGAAGACAAAACCGAATTTACAAGCAAAAACTTTGCTACAAATGACAAAGAATTTTGCTTCCATCTCTCAAGACAACTATAAAATTTTTGAATAACTGGCTCCCACATAGCAAGTCGTCTCAGATTCGAACCAATAGGTAAACCCAAATACGTAAAATGAAGCTCTCCTTGTGCACAACCCAACACGTGTGTCATTTCCGACATAATCACATCATCAACTCCAATCTCATACAAACAAGACTTGGAAAAATTCATCCAAAGACACAAGCAATATTGAAAGCATAGTAAAACCATCTTCAAGCTTCGTACATCATCCACATTACCTCGTAGAAATAATAATGTATCATCAGCGAATTGTAAATGCGACAAGACCAAATCGTTAGAGATTTGAACACCTTAGATACAATCTTTCTCCTCGGCCAGCACTTAAAAATGATGCAAAACCTCCGCTACCACAACGAACAACAACGACGATAGAGGATCACCTTGCCACAACCCACGTCCCAGGCCAAAACTCCCGTGTCAGATAGCCATTTACTAACAGAGCAAGCCTAGCCTTCTCCAAGAAAGTCCTAATCCAACTCCTCCAGCGATTCCCTTAACCCATCCTTTGCAACACACTATCTAGAAAATTCCAGTTGATGCAATCGTAAGCCTTGGCGAAATCAAGTTTTAAAAGAACACCCCAACCGCTCCCTCTCGACGATCGGAGTGAATGAACTACATCATTCACAAGTAAAATATTGTCCACTATTTGTCTCCCTTTAACGAATGCAGATTGTGTATCACTAATCAACGATCCAGCAACCCCTTGAAATTGCTCCACCAAAACCTTCGCCAAAATTTTGTAGGCCGAGTTCAACAACCAAATAGGCTGATACTCATTCAAACTCGATAGGTTCTCATTTTTCGGAATAAGTACAACATAAGAAGAGTTTAAACCATGTGGTAAACTTCCAGTCAAGAAAAAATCATTGAAAACAACCATAACATCCCATTTTACAAGCTCCCAATAACGTTTATAAAACTCAAACGTGAAACCATCAGGACTAGGCGTCTTCGCTCCATCACCACTCCAAACGGCCATACGCAATTCACCCTCTGTAAACGCCACCTCGAGCGATTACCTTTGCTCCAAACTCAGCACATTAAAACCAAAATCCACATCCAAAGAACCAACAAGACGCGGCTGGGCAAAATGTCTTTGAAACAAGTCAGATATAAAACGTTTCAGTTCCTTCGAACTACTCACCCAATGATCACGGATCCAAAATCCATGCAACTTATTCATCATCCCACGGATCTTAGCAGACCTTTGAAAAAACAAAGTATTTCTATCACAGGCCTTCAACCACAATATACGCAACTTTTGCCTCGAAATTGAATCTCTCAAACGTTTTAATTTCGATAAATCCGACTATAAACAACGACGTTCCACAAAACAAGTATCAGTTGCAATTCCACAACTAATTCTTTCATCCAAATCCTCAATCAACAGCGTCGTCGCCTCAATTTTACAATCCAAACTTCCAAAAGAAGTTTTATTTCAAACACGAAGAAATTTCTTCAAACCACGTAACTTATCCAACAATTCCAACGACCCCTCTCATTCTTCCCACCTTCTTGCTTTTTCCACTCTGCCTCCATCAAAAAAATGTATGACCCCTTTTCCAACCAACAATTCAAGAAGCGAAAAGGCTGAGGTCCCCAAACCGATTTGTTCGTTCATTAAAACCAAAGGAACATGATCTGATGAACCACGCGCTAAGTTACATTGAACTAAGTGGCTAAACTTCTCCACCCATTCCAAAGAAACTAGAAACCTATCAAGCCGACTACATTTATTGTCAGGTCCAAACCAAGTAAAATGTTTACCTGTCATAGGAACGTCAATTAAGTTTGCATGCTCGATGAAGTCAAAGAAAGCGACCATTCCACGCACATTACCAGCACAACTCATCCTTTCATCCATCGATTTCACCGTGTTAAAATCACCCCACGCACCACAGCAAATTAAAACTACCCATAACCTCATTAATCTTCCCCCAAAGAAGTGCTTGACCATCAATTTCGCAAGGGCCATAGACACACACCATGCCACACCTTCATGTATCTGCAACCCAAGTCCCTATAAGCACCATAAAATTAGAATCAACTAGAGAAGACTCCAATATAAACCTCGACGCCTCCCATACCATCAACATTCCCCCTGAACGTCCAACTACAAGAGCAAAGGCAAACTTGAAACAAGTTGACTGCCATATCTTTTGAACCATCACCTCAGAAAATACCACTATCTTAGTCTCTTGAATAAGCGTCATCTCACATTTTTGCTATTGCACTAACTTACAGACTGTTTTATTCTTCGTCAACGATCCCAAACACCTAACATTCCACAACAACACTTTTATAATCGGTTCATACTCATCTCGGTCCCCTTTATCGATCAAACTCGCAATATCCTTTATGATAGCCTCCTCATTCCCAATAGTCGAGGCCCCAAAAAATTTAGGAAGCTCGATCGTCACTCGTGCCTCCCTCAAGATAGCATGTTTCCTCATTACCGGTGTATCCTTACCATTGGTATCACCACTCACCCTTTTATCTTTATGTTGTAAATGCCCTTTTTTCCAATCCATCTCTTGCGCGGAAGAGTAGTTGTGTAATTCACATGCGATACTAAATTCAAAATCCTATCTGGAAACTGATTCTCAAAATCCTTACTAGGGCACGACAACTCCTTGAGGGGTTCTACGGGAACTTCTAATCTATCATTAATTGGCCCAATTGTGTTCTCCACTAACGATAGAGTTACAAATGTAACAGGACATTCAACCAAATCCAAATCATTCAAATCAGTCCATTTATTCATGACTTGGTTGCCCGACTCCAATTGCGAAACCATTCTCACCTCCTTGTTCATCATCTATTCCCATGATCTCTCTGGCATGTCACCCTATGCTCTTCTACTATGCCCGAATTTGTCCACAACTGATTATCCTGCCATGTCGTCAGTTCATGATTCCCCAATAACCAATCAGAGTTGTCCACATTCTCATCCCCCATCTAACTCGTTTGATCAGTCACAATGTTGTTTAATGGCCGCGTACCCTTCTGTCCCTCCTTATCCTCACTCTGAGACGACTCACTATCTTCACTAGAACCCTCAGACCAGCAAACACTCTCACATTTTGAACACAATTTTTGCTCCAAAACCGGCTCAAACTCAGCCACATGAACTCGAAACGATACACCCGAAACATGTAGGGATGTAAAAACAGGTAATCGGACGGGTTTCAGGTCAGGTATTGTCAGGTCGGGTAAAATCGGATACAGGTCATTTCAGGTCATTTTTCTGTTTTGACTCGACTCGGGTCGGGTGCGGGTCCATTTCAGGTCGGGTCCATCTCAGGTCGGGTCCATTTCAGGTCGGGTCCATTTCAGGTCGGGTCCATTTCAGGTCGGGTCAAATCAGGTCGGGTTCGAAACAGATAATTGACAGGTTAATTCGGGTTCAGATACACTTCAGGTCGGGTCCATTTCAGTTCGGGTCCATTTCAGGTCGGGTCCATTTCAGGTCGGGTCCGTTTCAGGTCGGGTTCATTTCAGGTCGGGTCCATTTCAGGTCGGGTCCATTTCAGGTCGGATTCATTTCAGGTCAGTTGCATTTCAGGTCGGGTGCATTTCAGGTCGGGTAATTTCAGGTCGGGTAGTTTCAGGTCGGGTAATTCAGATCAGGGTATTTTCGAGATTGGAATTCATATTGAGTTTGAGTTTGATACAACTGTATAAGTAGTCGATAGACTTTAGGTTGACCTTCGTCAATCGTCATTGATTTTGAGTTAATTATTTAAAGTCGTATCAAATTAAAATTATAAAACACTGGAGTAATTAAAAATAATAATGAAAATGAGTTAATTTGGACTGAAAATGACTCAATTTGGATTAAAAATAAAGTTTCACGGATTATAATGAACAAAAATATCAAATTAAAATTATAAAAATTAGACAAATTTAAAAGAAAACAAGGAAAATGGGTCATTTTGGAATAAAAATAAAGTTTTGGGACTATAATGAATAAAAATATCAAATTAAAAGTATAAAAATTAGAGTAATTAAAAAAACAATAAGTGGAGGTCAATTTAGAATAAAAATAAAGTTTTAGGGTCTAGAATGAACAAAATTTCAAATTAAAATTATAAAACATGATGAATTAAAATATATATATAAGGGTTAATATGGAATTAAAATAAAGTTAAGGGACTAGAATGAAGAAAATATTAAATTAAAATAATAAAACATTGGAAAAAATTTAAAAATAAATGTGGGTCAATTTAGAATAAAAATAAAGTTTTAGGGTCTAGAATGATGAAAATATCAAATTAAAATTATAAAACATTGGACGGAATAAAAAAACAATGAATAGGGGTAAATTTGGAATTGTAATAAAGTTAAGGGACTAGAATGAACAAAGTACCAAATTAAAATTATAAAACATCAGACGAATTAAAAAAACAATGAATATGGGTATGATATGTTATATATACTTACATACATTAGGGTTTAGGGTTTAGAGTTCATACATTAATATAGACTATGTTAATAAATTAATAATAATATCATCGTGTATGATATGTTATATATATATATATATATATATATATATATATATATATATTATATGCTACAGACTATATAACAATTGAAAATAATCTCCTATATAACCCTAAACCAATTTTACCATAAATATATAGCATAAAATCGAAATTAGGGACTAATTTGACAATTTGAAAGTGAAGAAATTTGAGTATAATGACCAATTTCACAATTTTACCATAGAAATAAATGAGTCAATTTTGGCTAAAAATTAAATCTTATGAACTAAAATAAACAAAAATATTAGCATATTGAAATTATTAGACTAAATAATAAAAATTAGAAAGAAATACGGGCCAAATTCGACTAAAAGTAAATTTTTAATGATTAAATATCACCTTATGAAGGGGATTGCTATATCCGAAGTCCATATCGTAAGAATATTTGTGACTAAATTGAATTAAACAAAAAATTAAAAATAAATATTAAGACTAAAATAGAATATTTTAACACAATAAAACTTAAAAGGTAATTAAACTCTTCTAAAAAATAGGAGGTTTTTTTCCCTCCATATTCTATTTGTTTCCCTCTCTTTTTTCTAACTAAAATTTTTTTTCTCTATTTTCGAATTGAAACGTGGTTTTCCCCCTTTTCTTAATTGAAATGAAAGGGCGGGACCGCGGGAGAAAGTGCAAGTTATTTTTCAGGTTAGGGAAAATTACTTCCTTAGCCCTTCTGATTTTAGATGTTTTCATTAAGTCCTAAATTTGTACTTTTAAATTTTAATTTAATTTAATTGAGTCCAAATTTAAAATAATTTATGTTTATAGGTTTTAGTTTAGCTTAATTAGATCTCAAGTTTAATAAGTTAATTCAATTTTGATATTATTATTATTATTATTATGATTATTAGTTTTGGTTTAAAATAATTATACACAAATTTTTTATTTGAATGTGAACATGTAATTGTACACATGAAAGTTGAAACTTTAATTTAGTTCAATTATACACATGAAGCTTTGATTTAAATATTTATTGATTAAATAAGAGGTATTACATTTTCATATTGAGATTCAAATCCATACAAGATAGGAAAAATATGAGCATCATTAATCAATTCAAATGCATAATTTGGCTGGTTGAATTGGAATTAATCTCGCAAATCAATAACCCTAAACTAAACCATAAATAATTAATACTAAACACATAACCATAAACTTTAAGGAATCGAAATAAATCTCATAAACCAATAACCTTAAACTAATTTAATATTTTTTAATTTCATAAATTATATTTTTTTAAGTAACATAAATATTAGTTAAAAATAAGTATGTTTAATGTTTGTCTTGGTTTTGCTGAATGCTGATGTTGTTTGTGAGTTGGTGATGTTGAATGTTGCTGCTGTTAATGGCTTGGTGTTGCTGTTGGTTACTGGTAGCTTGCTGTTTTTCTCTTATCTAAGTGTTGCCCTAGTTTAAATTATGTTGGTTCATAAATTAACGGTAAAGACTTATACAACTTTTTTTTTATAAATTGTAAGTCTACAATTTTATTCAAGTTAATGAGAAAACTTAAAATTTAAAAACAACTCTTCATTTAATTTTTGTAGTTCATAAATTATCAATTATTTATTCTTTTTTCAACTTTAGTACTTAATACATATATATATATATATATATATATATATATATACACGCATATACATCATGTACATCAATATATGTATGTGTATATGTATATACATTATATATGTATATGGTATATCAACTTCTAATTTTTTTTAATTCATCATGTCATAGATTTTGGGTTAGTTTCAATTCAGGTCAACAACAGGTCGGGTCACTTAACAGGTCGGGTTTAAAGCAGGTCGGGTTCAAAACAGGTCGGGTCCATTTCAGGTCGGGTCCATTTCAGGTCGGGTAAAATCGGATATCGGGTCAATTCAGTCGGGTAAATTCAGTTATTTGCCAGGTCGGCTTCGGGTTCGAGTTCGTTTCAGTCAGACGCAGGTCGGGTTTCAGGTCCAAATTAACAGGTCCAATTCGGGTTCGGGTCGTTTTCAGTCGGACGCAGATCGGGTTCAGTTACTACAGTAATAGGTCAAATTCGGGTTCGGATCAACAACAGTCGGTTACAGATCGGGTTCGGGTCATCAAAACCTCAGGTCAAATCAGGTTCTGACTCGAGCAGGTTTCAGTCGGGTTTCCAGGTTCTGACTTGTTTTTACATCCCTAGAAACATGGAGCTCTATCATCTCATTAATTCACTCCAACTGAGATGTTTCTAATAAAACACGTGCCTGTTCAAAAGATGTCGGTTGTAGCATCAAGTCATCAAACCGAATCATCACCCCCCAATTCGATGCGATGCTATCAAATGTCCCTCGCGACCACGCGTGCATTGGCACCCCACCAATTTCCAACCAAACTTTACGATTACCCATGTCTAGGGATGTAAAATAGGTAATCGAACGAGTTTTAGGTCAGGTAATGTCATGTCGGATAAAATTGGATAGGGGTCATTTCAGGTCAGTTTCCTATTTTGACTCGACTCGGGTCGGGTGCGGGTCCATTTCAAGTCAGGTCAAAACAGGTCGGATCCATTTCAGGTCGGGTCAAAACGTGTCGGGTCCGAAGCAGATAATTGGCAGGTTAATTCGGGTTCGGATACACTTCAGATCGGGTCCATTTCAGTTCGGGTCCGTTTCAAGTTGGGTCCATTTCAGGTCGGGTCCATTCCAGGTCGGGTCTGTTTCAGGTCGGGTCCATTTCAAGTCGGGTTCATTTCAGGTTGGGTTCATTTCAGGTCAGTTGCATTTCAGGTCGGGTGCATTTCAGGTCGGGAAATTCAGGTCGGGGTATTTTCGGGATTGGAATTCATATTGAGTTTGAGTTCGGTACAACTGTATTAGTAGTCGATAGACTTTAGGTTGACCTTCGTCAATCGTCATTGATTTTGAGTTAATTATTTAAAGTCATATCAAATTAAAATTATAAAACATTGGAGTAATTAAAAAACAATGAAAAGGGGTTAATTTGGACTAAAAATGGGTCAATTTGGATTAAAAATAAAGTTTCACGGATTATAATGAACAAAAATATCAAATTAAAATTATAAAACATTAGACAAATTTAAAAGAAAACAAGGAAAAAGGGTCATTTTGGAATAAAAATAAAGTTTTGGGGACAATAATGAACTAAAATATCAAATTAAAAGTATAAAAATTAGAGTATTTAAAAAAACAATAAGTAGAGGTCAATTTAGAATAAAAATAAAGTTTTAGGATCTAGAATGAACAAAATTTCAAATTAAAATTATAAAACATGATGAATTAAAATATATATAAGGGTCAATATGGAATTAAAACAAAGTTAAAGGACTAGAAAGAAGAAAATATTAAATTAAAATAATAAAACATTGGACAAATTTAAAAATATAAATGTGGGTCAATTTGGAATAAAAATAAAGTTTTAGGGTCTAGAATGATGAAAATATCAAATTAAAATTATAAAACATTGGACGAATTAAAAAAAACAATGAATATGGGTTCAGGGTTCATACATTTATAGGTACATTATACATACATACATACTTATATACATTAGGGTTTAGGGATTAAGGTTTAGGGTTAAGGGTTTAGGCTTTATGCTTTAAGGAGAAATTCATTAAGGGTTTAGGGCTGATACATTGATAGCTACATACATGCTTATATACATTAGGGTTTAGGGAGAAATTCATTAAAGGTTTAGGCCTCATACATTGATAGCTACATACATACTTACATACATTAGGGTTTAGGGTTTATGGTAAAATTCATTAAGGGTTTAGGGCTCATTCATTGATAGCTACATACATACTTACATACTTTATAGTATATGGTTTAGGGTTTAGGGAAAACTTCATTAAGGGTTTAGGGCTCAAACATTGATAGCTACATACATACTTACATACATTAGGGTTTAGGGTTTATGGAAAAATTCATTACGGGTTTAGGGCTCATACATTTATAGCTACATACATACATACTTACATACTGTAGGGTTTATGGTTTAGGGTATAGGCTTTAGGCTTTAATGTTTAGGGTTTAGGGAAAACTTTATTAAGGGTTTAGGGCTCATACATTGATAGTTATATACATATATACTTACATACATTAGGGTTTAGGGTTTAGGGTTTATGGAAAAAATTCATTAAGGGTTTAGGGCTCATACATTGATAACTACATACATACATACTTACATATGTTAGGGTTTAGGCTTTAGGCTTTAGGGTATATGGTTTAGGCTTTATGTTTTATGGTTTAGTGTTTAGGGTTTAGTGAAAAATTCATTAAGGGTTTAGGACTCATACATTGATAGCTACATATGTACATACTTATATACAATATGGTTTAGGGTTTATGGTTTAGTGTTTAAGGTTTAGGTTTTAGGTTTTAGGGTTTACGTAGAAATTCATTAAGGGTTTAAGGCTCATACATTGATAGCTACATATATATATACTTACATACATTAGGGTTTAAGGTTTATGGTTTAGGGAAAACTTCATTAAGGGTTTAGGGCTCATACATTGATAGGTACATACATACATACTTACATATATTAGGGTTTAAGGTTTATTGTTTAGGGTTTAGGTTTGAGGGTTTAGGGTGAAATTTATTAAGGGTTTATGGCTGACATATTGATAGCTACACACATACATACTTACATATATTACAGTTTAAAGTTTAGGGTTTAGGGTTTAGGGTTTATGGTTTATACAATGATAGATACAAATATACTTATATACATTATGGTTTAGGGTTTAGAGTTTATGGTTTTGGGGCTTAGGTTGTGGATTTAAGGGTTTAGGGTTTAGGCTTTATGGAAAACTTCATTAAGGGTTTAGGGTTCATGCATTGATATGTTCATACATACATACTTACGTACATTAGGGATTAGGGTTTAGGGTTTAAGTTTATGGTTTATTGTTAAGGTTTAGGATTTAAGTGTAACCCCCTCGCCCCGGTCTGGTCGGCTGACCGATTCGAGTAGGCTACACGGTAAAAACCGATGTGAAACCCGTTAAGGTCCCACCTCGGTTAGCAACCCTAGAAAATTTCTTTTATTTATATCTTGTCTACATGAATATTTAAGTCCTATGTGAAACATGACAGCGGAAACACAAGCAACATATCAACGACGATCCAAAACGGCACTTTAAAACAACCCTTTTTCCTTTTTTTAAGTAGGCCGTATCGATACACCTGTCAAGGGTATCGATACTCCTTGACCGAGTCAACTGCCAATAGTCAACGCAGAGGAGACTGTATCGATACAGCCCTTGAGCGTATCGATACGCCCTTCTCGGTCAACATCTCATGGTCAACGAGACAAACCCGTACCGATACGCCTAGATCTCGTATCAAAACGCCAAAGTCTCACCAACATCTCAGATTTCCAGTGAGCTTTGGGTGTATCGGTACACCCCCGCGTATCGATACACCAAGCCAAAACTGAGTCCTGAAGGGCAAGATCGTATCGATACGGCCCTTAGGCGTATCGATACGCCCTGCACTGCAAGTCTCCTAATTTCAGCAAAACGATCTAAGACTCGACTCTAGATGCGATTTACGACTCCCCTAGCCACAAACAACATATATACAACCTTCAACAACCAAGATATCAACATACAAGGCAACCAACACGAACAAGCATCATTCATCCAAGAGATTCATGCATTTACCAACAGATGACATACAAAGCACTTTAAGGTTCATGCCTTAGCAACCAAAACATATAAGAATTCAAGGCATGCAACATAAACAAGATTTGCAGTTCAAACAAAGTAACCAAGAGCCAAACCAAATCAACATACAACAAAGCTCAAACCAACAACACCTATCCCATTTCTTGACTATTACAATCTACAATTTAAAGTTCATACTTGAGCTAACCAAAAGCAATACTTGGAGGCCTTTCCTTGCCCTTGCCACCCACAAGCTACTGATTTGCATTGTCGAACAAAAATGAGCGTAAGCATAAAAGCTTAGTGAGGGTAAGCTCATAAAACAAACCTTTGACAATGCAGGGTCCAAGCACGAGCATCAATCGAGATGAAATGCATGACCTTACCTTCGATCCACAAGAGCCAAAAATATATATGATGCATGAACATATAATCATCTTTATGCCATGATCAACAACTCATAAGTCCAACATATGAAGATACATATATCAATGCATTAACAATAACATATATCAATCCATATTGAAATCACATTTCATATCATTTCGGCACATATATATATCTCATATTGGCACCTAGCTATGACTCAAATACGCGGATAACACGTTGGAACGCACTTCCAACACAACTATTACCTTCGGTGGGATTACACTCATCACCGATTCTCGCGGAGGGGATTCTACTCATTCTCACGCCCATTTTACGCGGAGGGGATTCCACTCATCCTCACGCCCGTCGATGGGATTCCATTCATCACCGACAAACATATATAAGAAGATTTTCGGGCGAACCCATACTCCATCTTGATGACTATCATCATCAAGACCACGCGCGCATTTTGACTCACGTGTGCACACTAACATCCTAATGATCGATCATTTGTACCCAAGCATACTAGTGTCAATACTACACATTTCATTAATCTTTCACAATATCATTTCATGACAACTTCCGTGCTTAGCACGTACACGCCATGACTTACCGTCATGCACAAACCACATTTCCATGCCTAGCATATACTCACCATGATCCTCGGATCATTCAACCACCTCATAACATCATTTCACATGTCAACACCACATGTATATCATTAACACAAATATCACATCATATTTCATACATATGTATATCTCCATCATGTCTATCATCAACATGCATATAACAATGCATTAAGCCATGCCTCAACATACATGTATAACAACATATACATAACCACCATAAACACGATTAAACATGAGGCATAAATCAACACCTTAAAGATCAACATAGGTCTCTAACTAAAGCTTGGGATTAGCCTACCACCCTAATCCCAACTCTAGGTGGGTCTACCAATCCCAACCTAGTCCACATGCTTGAACCAATTGCTCAAAACCCTTTAAAACATTTTAACCACTCACCTTCACCTCCAAGCTCAACTACCAAGCAACCAAGGTCTTCAAGTTTCCGGATTCACTCCTGAAGCTTTACCATTGCCTTCTCTTGTTTCTAATCATCTCAACACAAACAAAACAACCTCGAATCAGATCATACAACAATGTAGTAACCCAGAACACCATTCAAGCAATAAACACAAGATTCCAAGCCAAGAACAACCCCCAAAACATCAAACTCGGGCAACCCTCAAACCCAATCCAAAACTCATAATTTCAGTCTTTTTAGCACACTCAAATGCTTCCAAAACAGCCCCCAACTATTACCCTAACATCAACCCTCAAATTCCAACACAAACCATACCCAAAACTCATCCCAAAACCCTTGAAAAACCCCCCATTAAACCCAAATCCGGGAAACTTAACAAAACACTCTAAAAATTATATATGTTGGACCATTTGGTTCATAAACATCATATCTAACAATATTAAATCAAAACCTTAAGTTAAAAACAATAAAGATATCATTTTTATTCAAATCTTCCAAAAACCCAAATTCTAAAACTTGAACCAAAATGGAATCTAGTTGTAATTTTAAAAAGAGGAAGATGAGAGCAAGTCGGAAATGTAGTTACCTTTCAAAATCGAGCCAAAATGAAGGAGAAAGAAGATGGAATAGTGAAAGGGGGAGGGGAGAGCATTCTTTTCGTTGGTTTTCCTTGTTTGGAGAAGAAGATGATGAAAATTTTGCCTATTTGAATTATAATGAAATAAAAAATGGATTTTATTTGTAAAGACCAAATATTTACACAAATGCCATTAATGAATGGCTAAAGCTATCATCCCCTAAAGTGCATGGATTTTGGACTTAGGAGATAGGCCCAACATAACTTTAATTATTTTGAAATCACGAAGCCCATTAGAAATATATATTATTATTTTAACTATAAACCCGAAATAATATTTTAATATTATTTCCATCCGACCCCCAAACCCGAGTGTTACAACTCTCCCCCACTTAAGGAAATTTCGTCCCCGAAATTTATCGGACATGAAGAGCCACGGAAACTGCCCCTCCACACTTCCCTTTTCTTCTAACCACAACATACTCACCAACTCGGTAGACTTACCACAGAACATTAGCTATCTGATGCTAAGATCTCAACGGGTCCTTCAAGGCATGTCAATTTTAAACTCAACTCGATCTCTTCTACAAACATAACACAGAACATATCTGACTCACATTCCCGAATCCAAGATACACAAAACGCATTACGGATCCCCTTTCTAACTCTGGTGGTAACCGCAATAGATAAACAACAGAACTAGCCCGATTCACAATCTCATACAGTACTATTTGAATACTCGACTCATAACTTTCTCTGACTGATCATCTGACTTCAACAGGTAACCAAACACTATGCAGACGTCTTCAAAAGTCTAGTTGAAATTTTGAATCCCTATCGGCCACTATCAAATTAAAGACACTGTACAACTCACACTCTTGCTAAGGCATGACTCCGCCATCTTACACAAGGTACAAGTAACGTGAACATGTATCAAATGAGTACTCTCGATGCAACTATCATTTTTTACTCAGCTAAATTCTCACGGAGGAAATCAAAGGCGAACAAGACACAAGATCCCTCAAATCTATTACCCATTCTCAATAAGAATCTTCCACAGATGTAACAAACTAGAAGAAAGCTGATGCTCGGTCTTGACATGCTGGTAAATTACACACTTACTCTCATATTGAACAACATCACCCATCAACTCAATCCAGAAGTACTCACCTTCAACCCACAATACGTCTTCATACTACTCAGATGCAATACAAATGATATGTCGTGTGCTTTGGCTAAAACAATACGTCTCAAAACACTATGTCGATTGGCACAACTATTTTGTCTCTGAAAATACAAACTCTATCATCTCTGAAACTGTATTCTGAAGGTCTTTCTTCTGTCGTGTCTTGCACATGAGGTGCCAAGAACCTGTCTTGCAACTGTTTCTCTTTAAGTATTCTGACTCAATGTAGGTTTAACATGAAACTCGGCCACAAAACTACTATCATTTGGTAAACTGAATCCGGCAAATACATCTCCAAACTCAACTACTAATCTAACAACAAATATAACTCGGAACATCGGTTACTACGTTAACTCTCTTTGGATGGTACTCAATCTTGAGATTACAGTCTTCAAGCAATTCTATAACTTATGCTGTTCAAGTTTCAACCCTTCCTAAGTCGTCAAATATTTTCAAGCTCTGATGATAAATATATCGTGCATTTCTTACTAGACAAGCTTTGTCTTTAAGTCTTCGAAGCAATACAACTGCAGTTAACTCTATGTCTCACATCAGATAATTCTTTTCAAGGTTTTTCAACTATCTCGATGAATAGGACACAATCTTCTGTCTTGCATAAGCACACAGCCTAACCTTACATGTAACGCATCACAATAGTTCACAAATTCTTTCTCTGACATAGGCTGGATCAAGGTCGAAGCTCTCTTCAAAGTTTCTTTCAGTTTCTCAAGGGCTCGTTGTCTCGCATCTGACGACACAACTGAACATCCTTATGTAGCAATCTGTCAATGTAGCATCTATCTTTAAAAGATCATTCACAAACCTTCGATAGTAACAATACTAGACCTAGGAACTATAAATACCTGTCACTCTCTTCGGTTTCTTCCAACTCACATCTTCTTCTACCTACTTAGGATTTACTCTAATACACTCGACTGATCTACATGTCCTTGGAGAACATCTTCCTTTACTCGGAGTTCATGTCTGCTCGACTTGGTATACAACTAATTCTCTAATAGGATCTACAACACCAACTTCAAAGCTTGTCATGGTCTTCTTCGATACGTGAATATAACTATGTATCATCTATGAGGACTACTACAAACTGATCAAGGAGTTCAAGACATATTCTGCTCGACACCTCTATAAAAGTAGCTAACACACTAGTCAAACAAAACGACATAACCCGAAACTCGAAGTGATCATATCTTGCCCCAAAAGCTGTCTTCGGTACATCAACTTCTCTCACTTTCAACTGGTAGTAATCGGATCTCAAATTAAAGTCGCCTTGGATGTTGAGGGGTTGTGATTGTACCGTAAACTCCATCCAAGTACCCCTAACGAGTGAGATAAGATCACAACAGTGGTTAAAAGTCCGTGTGTGGATCTTGTGTTATGTGTCTCTTGCACTCGTTAGTGGAATTATACAACTACCGATGAGTGATGTGGAGGGGTTGTGATTGTATCATTAAACTCCATCACGGGTGTTGAGGGGTTGTGATTGTACCGATAAACTCCACCTTATGTTGTTCGGTAGTGTGTATGAAGCGTATGGGACAACGCTTGTAATCCGCGTATCCGATTGAGTTTTGTGTTGTAAATGGTTATGAATTATCACTTGAAAGCCAATATGATGAGTTGAATGTAATGAAGCATGAGATTCTTGTAAAGTATGTAAGGTTGCATGAAAAGAGATGAGCATGTGTTTAAAAGCTTTGTTGAAAGTGTTTTCTAAAATGTATTATTGTGTTGCTTTCTTTATAGCATGTCTCACTAGGCAATTGTGCTTACGCTCTCTCTCTTGTACCAATAATGCACATAATTGAAGTGTTTAAGGGCAACAAGGAGGCTAGAGTGTCCAAGGGAAACCAAGCTCATGTATGGTGATGTTTTCATACACTATTAGTTTGGTAATTTGGCAATGGGAACCTAAGATGTGTTTTGGGAGATGTGTTGAACTCCCTAGGTTGTGGCATGATGCTTTTGATGTTTTGAATTTGTAAATGGCCTTCTAATGCTTGTTTTGGAGTTTGGTTGATTGCTTGGTTTTGGATACTAGGATGCATGCCTATAGATATGTGAAATTTTATGTTTGATGCCATGAATGTGATTAGGAGTTGCAAACATGCTCTATATATGTATGATGACTTGTTGGCATGACTAGGAAGTCATTCGGTTGTGCTTGAGTGGAGTTACGTATGAAAAACCAGCAAAATCTGCAGCTTCTGGGCAAACCGTATCGGAACACCCACTGGCGTTTCGAAACGGGGGCCTGTAAAGGCCTTCCTGTTTCGAAACTGCTGGAGGCTGTTTCGAAACGATTTGGCTACTGGAAGGCCCTGTTTCGGAACTAGTCTTGGAACCAACCCGTGTTTCGGGACGGTCAATGCCGTTTCGAAACATGTGACCGCTGGGCACTGATTTGAATGGTGTTGAAGTTTGAAAGTTTTACGTTTTAGTCCTGAAAGTTGTAATTGCAATTGTATGAGTTCGAGATGTCCAATTAAGGTGAATTTTGACAGGGAAGCATGTAATATGACTAATTTAATATTGGTAACTTTAAAATTAGTTATGACCTACTAATTTACAGAAATTACATTTTGGTCCCTAATAGTCGTTTATTTTGCAATTGAATCCCTTTCTGAAATCCGTTCGTTGTGCTTTAAATGTATATGAATCTCGAGTGTACACTTAGGGTTAACATGTATCTAGACAAGATTAAAAAGAAAAAAAGGGTCGTTAATCAAGGTTGACTTTTGGGTTGACTTTGATTTTCCCCGTGTAATCTTCGTAGTTCAGGTCAGCCGTCTAGGCCGGGCTAAGGGGGTTACATTTGGTGGTATCAGAGCTTAGTTCTCGTGTAATTGGGAATTGTTATGTGGTTTATGTATGTGTTTTTGCATGATGGACCTTTTAAGTGAAGGAATGTTTTATGTGTTGCGATGTATGGTTGCAATTGTGATGTTATGCTATGTTGAAGCATGATTAGGGGGACCCATTGCCATATCAAAACTAATGAAAGGAATTGTTTTTGGAAAATGAGCTTGAGTATTTGGATTACTTACCTTGTTGACCCTAATTATGTTTATTGCATTTGTGTTAGTGTATTGTTTACTTGTAAATGGGGCCTCATAGAGAGATGAGGATGAATACAAGAGCTATGGCTCAGAATGAGAACGAGGAAAATGCTGATAATGTTGTGGATATACCTCCTCCTCCTGGTGGTGGACCACCCGACGGTGGTGGTACTGGAGGTGATAATGCTGGTGTTGGTGTTGGGGTCGCTGGACCTGAAGGTGTGCAGGGGCAAGCTGCTCCTGACATGACTGTGTTGATTCAGGCTATTTCTGGAGCCTTTCAGGCAGCAGTAGCTAGAGTTCACGGAGCTGCACATCAGGGTGATGCTAACGTGAGATTACCTTTGGAACATCTTCGCAGTCTGGGAGGGACTGAGTTCAGAGGTTTATCTTCTGAAGGATCTGAATCTTGGTTGGAAAGCACCAAGAGGATTTTGGGGCAAATAAACTGCAACAATGTGCAGAAGTTGGGTTGTGTGGTGTCACTGTTGCATGATGATGCTTATACGTGGTGGACGACCACTGTCTCTGGGATGGAGGAAAATGATGTGACTTGAACGTTCTTCTTGAACGCGTTCAAGCGTAAGTATCTAGGTGTGCGATACCTAGATGAGAAGAAAAGAGAATTTATGTCTCTTACGCAAGGAAGCATGACGGTGGCTGAGTATGAGATCCAGTTTGTCCGCCTTAGTCAGTACGCACCTGAGCTAATCCCTGATGAGCGGGAGAGGTGTGAACGTTTCTGTTATGGTTTGGTGGCAGACGTGAAGACTTTCATGCTTGCAGCTGAGTATACAGATTTTGATGTGTTGGTGAGTAGAGCGAAGGACATTGAGCAGAACTTGGGTCTGTCTTCCAGAGGCGTTAGTTCTAGCTCGGGCTAAAGAGCTACAGATTATAGTTCTGGTGGTGGACGGAACAAGAGGGGACGGGATAAGAGGAATCAGTCTTTTGCTAGGCGTGGTAATGGAGGACATGGTGCGCATGTTCAGAGAGATAGGATGAGAGCTGATCAGAACACGTGCTGGACGTGTGGGTCTCATGGCCATTTGAGGCGAGATTGTCCTCGAGCAGCAAGGGAGATTCAGGCTCCTGTAGTAGTGACCGATAATTCATGCTTGAATTTTCGTTCGGTAGACCACATGAGGAGGGAGTGTCCTTTGTTGGCCGGTGGTGGTCAGGGACGTGCTCCTGGGTAGTTGCACCGCAGAGAGGTCGTGGGCGCGGCCGTGGTAACTTCCAGTGCAGAGATGATGGTGGGAGGAATGTGGCGCATGTGGTGGCTGTTCAACCTGAGGGTGGTGGCCAGGCTCGAGTGTATGCTCAGCGTGAGGGGGGAAATGATACGGATGTGATCGCAGGTACATATACTTTGCAATCCTTGTCATTACTTTCCTTGATTGATTCTGGATCTACACACTCATACATATTGCGTGAGCATGCCTAATTGCTTGGTTTACCTGTTGAGTTTTTGGATGTTGGTATGCGTGTAACTAGTTCCTTTGGAGAGACCGTTGTGACACGGAAGTTGTATAGAAGATGTCCTTTGGTAGTGCAAAATCATGTTTTTCTTGTTGATCTCATGGAATTGCCATTCTATGGTTTTGATGTAATCCTTTGTATAGATTGGCTTGTTGAACATCGAGCTGTAGTGGATTTTGAGAACAAACGTGTTTCGTTGAAGCTTGCGGATGATTACGAGGTAGTGGTGGTTGGTGAGAATGTGAAGTTTCTTGCCAATGTGGTGTCTTCGTTGGAAGCAAGCCGTATACTGAGGCAAGGTTGTGAGGCTTATCTAGCCTTTGTTATGAATCCTAGCTCTAAGGAGTTGCGAGTTCAAGATATCATGACTGTGCGAGAGTTTCCTGGAGTGTTTCCAGAGGAGTTACTTGGATTGCCTCCTAGTCGAGAGGTGGAGTTTGGGATTGAGTTGTATGAAAACGCAACTCTAGTGTCCATTACTCCTTACCGAATGGCACCTAAGGAGTTGAAGAAGCTGAAGACACAACTTTAGGAGTTGTTTGATCATGGTTTCATTCGGCCGAGTGTGTCACCTTGTGGTGCACCGGTTTTGTTTGTGAAGAAGGAGGATGACACAATGAGAATGTGCATCGATTATCGTCAGCTGAACAAGTTGACTATCAAGAATCGGTATCCTTTGCCGAGGATTGATGATCTTTTTGATCAGTTTCGGGGAGCGGCTGTGTTCTCTAAGATTGACTTAAGGTTAGGTTACTACCAGCTCAAGGTGAAAGATGTGGATTTGCCAAAAACAACCTTCAGAACGAGGTATGGGCATTATGAGTTCCTTGTGATGTCGTTTGGCTTGACGAATGCTTCTACAGCTTTTATGGACATGATGAATAGAGTGTTCCATGAATACTTGGACAAGTTTGTTGTGGTGTTCATTGATGATATCCTTGTGTACTCTCGTACTGATGAGAAGCATGAGGGGCATTTGAGGATTGTGTTGCAGGCGCTGTTGGAGAATCAGCTTTATGCTAAGCTAAGCAAGTGCGAATTCTGGCTTAGGGAAGTTGTTTTCCTTGGTCATGTGGTTTCTGCTGAGGGGATTCATGTTGATCCTTAGAAGATTGAGGCGGTGATGAATTGGAAGCCTCCTAAGTCTGTTCATGAAGTCTATAGTTTCCTTGGGTTGGCAGGATACTATCGGAGGTTTGTGGATGGACTTTCAAAGATTGTTGCTCCTTTGACGAAGTTGTTGCAAAAGGATGTCAAGTATGAGTGGACAAAAGTAAGGCAACAAGCTTTTGAGAAGCTTAAGGCAGCTTTGACGCAAGCTCCTATCTTGGTTCAACCTGAATAAGGGAAAGAGTTTGTGGTGTACATCGACGCATCCTATATTGGTTTGGGGTGTGTGTTGATGCAAGAGGGTAAGGTGGTGGCTTATGCATCGTGCCAGTTGAAGGTGCATAAGCGCAATTATCCTACGCATGATATTGAGTTAGCTGCGGTGGTCTTTGCTTTGAAGATTTGGAGACATTATCTGTATGGTGAGAAGTGTACTGTGTACACGGATCACAAAAGTTTGAAGTATCTAATGTCTCAGAAAGAGTTGAATCTTAGGCAACGACATTGGGTGGAGTTGCTTAAAGATTACAATTTGTCGATCGAGTACCCTTCGGGGAAAGCTAATGTTGTAACGGATGCCTTGAGTAGAAAGGTGGCAGTGGAGTTAAGGGCTATGTTTGCCAGTTTGAGTATTTTGCAAGATGGAGAGCTTGTGGCTGAATTGCAAGTGAAACCATCTTTGGTTCATTTGATAAAGGATAAGCAGTTGTTGGATGATTCTTTGGTGCCACATGTTCAAGATATTGCTGAGGAAAGACCATCGGATTTCTGTTTTAATGACGATGGGGTTCTATGTTTTGGGAGTCAGATAGTAGTGCCGAATGATGCAGATTTGAGGCGTACTATTCTGACTGAAGCTCATAGTAGTCCTTTTGCTATGCATCCTGGTAGTACAAATATGTATCGTGATCTTAAGGATGAGTACTATTGGGTGGGTTTGAAGAAGGATGTTGCGGAGTACGTGGGTAAGTGCATAGTTTGTCAGCGGGTTAAGGTTGAGCATCAGTTTCCTTCTAGGTTGTTGCAACCGTTGAGGATTCCTGAGTGGAAGTGGGAAAGGATTACCATGGACTTTGTGTCTGGGTTGCCCTTGTCTCCATCGAAGAAGAATTCGGTGTGGGTGATTGTGGATTGTTGCGTGTAAAAGAGTCTATCGCAATTGTAGTGCAAGTGTACACGACGCAAGTAGTAAAGTGATACGAAGTATCGGATATCGTCTCCACAGGGATTGGGCTAATGACTTCACCTTATTTCACTGCACGAAAGTAAAGAAATAATTAAGAGTTGTCACGAGAATAAAAGAGTAAACTTAAATAAAAGAGTAGAATTATCAAGATAGAGAGAATGGGCTGGTATTGAATTGCTCAGTAGTGCAGGTATTGAATTGCTTAGGAACTCCAGTTCTGTCGTCGTGCCCGTCGCCGACAGCACCTGTCGCGGCGGCTGTCCGTAGGCTGTCGCGGCAGCGAACACACCAACTCCATACTTCAAGTTTGGCAAGAATCCCAGATCTGCCTTGGCCTATCCCTAGGTCCAAGTCTGTCGATGATCACGTCTTTGATGATACCTCCCGGCGTGAATCGAAGGATGAACACCGATGTGTATGAATTCTTTTTTAGCCACTTAACCTTGCCCTATCCCTAGGCACAAGATAGTTCAACTATAAACTAGAGAACTTGCTCTTATTTCTTTCGTATACTTAACTCTCCCGATGCTAAGTAAATAGATAACCTCACAATTCTCTCCCGATGCTCTTGCAAGATATTAAAACCAAAATAAGAGAACTTGAAGTTTATTTTATTGAACTTGGAAAATCCTAAAACAAAACAACCCTTGCAACTACTTTACAAAACAACCCGTGGCCCTAGGGGGTTTTTAGAACATGTCGGTGACGGGTAAACGGCAGAGGGGTTTAGGTTATCGGTTATGGGGTATTTGATGCCTCCTAGGTTAAATCTATGCCCTTATATAAGCTTTGGGCTCAAGTATTCTAAGTTAACAAGGATTACAATTTTAATGAAAAGTAAGATTCTAATAAATGCTTAATCTCTAAGGATTCCTACTTTTCAGCCGCCTCCTTGTTTCATGGGAATTCCTCTCCTTGAGCTTTGGCTTGACATATCCTTTGATCCGGGGCTTGGAAAAATATTTGGCTTTCACACGACAGACGAGCAGATTTTTCTCTATCTATCGAGGTCCATTTTACTTTTCCTCTTCATAAAGCTGTTGTCACCTTGCTGTCACGACAGGTCCATGGCAGCTTCGTCCTCCTCGTCTGCTTGTCCAGTTCAGCTCTTTTGCTTCTCTGTCCAATGCCTGCCTTCTTTGTCAACTATGGCAGCTACCTGCAAAATAAGCCATCTTTTAGTAGAATCTGTGCCTTTAGTGTATTTGTGATGTTTTACTGTAAACTGACCTAAATGCAATGCCATGATGCTTGAATGCAGCAGAAATATGGGTTAAAAAGGGTGTAAATAATAGAACTTTTACACACTCAACACACCCCCAAACTCAAGTTCTTGCTTGCCCTCAAGCAATTAAACCTAAAAGAAAAATGAAAATTTTTGTGTTGGCCTTCAAACGGTGAAATGTCTCTTACCCGTCGCTCAATCTCTATGGCGGCAGCAACCTGTCGGAAAGGTTAGGATCTGTCCGGAATCTCCCTATAGCTCTCGTGCAGTGTGTGCATGCTTGTGAATAGTTATATGCTAAGACTCTCTTAGTTTCACTAGAATATTCAACTTTTTAACTCGACTTTTTATGCCAAAGTTTATTTTCTTGAAGACATATTTTCATGCTTCTTTTTCTTCTCTTTTCAAGCTAAATTTTTCTAGAGCCAGTTTCGGGCACCTCTAGGTTTTTGAATTTTCTTTTGCTAAACTTCTTTCCTAGAGCCAGTGTTAGGCACCTCTAGGGGCTATTCAAGTACTAAGCATCCTATTCTAGTTTGGTTAAAAGAAATCTAAGCAATATAACAGTCACAAAGGTGTTTAAATTTTTTAGAACTATAGAAAGGCTCTAAACTTCTCCTTAAACTGTCCTAAAGATGCTGCCACGACAGAGCTGTCATGACAGGTAAGTTAACTTCACAGTTTTAAGCCAACAGTTTTATATTTTCTGATTTTTTTAAGAGAACTTATTTAAAAAGAAGACACAACAATTAATAAAAAGATGTACTTAAGACTCCATTAATGATGGAGGGTTGCCACCCCCAAACTCGAGGGTTGCATTGCCCTCAATGCAAAATGACAGAAGAAAAACAAAAACATGAAGTACATCACAAAAGATATAAGCAGGCAGCAATAAAAGGAAATAAAAGACTTAAATTTTTCAATCGCTGTCCTCGCTGCTGCTGACACAGATCTGACGGAGGCGTCTGGGCTGTGGAGGAGGCTGGGCAGGTTCAGGGGCAGGTTGCTCCACGAGATGGACGTCGGAACTGCTGCCACTGTCCCAGGTGCTGCTGGTGGTGGTGCTAGCCTTGGGCATCAGCCTCCTGTCTGCCACGTGCTACTGCCTCTTGACAGGCGTAAACTCTCTCTCCAAATTCCTCCTGATCAGAGGACTGTCATCGGAGGCAGGTCTCTTTGTTCCTCTGGCAGAGGTTTCGGCCGTTGGACTGCCTGCTGCCGTCGGGGCAGGTGATGGGGTGGAAGCAGTAGAGGGGGAATGTGGGGAAGCAGGTGGTGTGGGTGTGTGGACAGGGGTGGGGATATGGAAATAATGGGCAGGAAAAGTAGGGAAATTAACATCGGGAAAATTTAAAGTGTTGGTAATAAAATTTACCGTCGAGTTAGCGAAGTCCCGAATGAACGTTATCAGTCCCATTTGTCTCTCTTCCTCCCGTTGTATCGCAGCAAGGATGTGGGCAGACTGGTCTGTCGGAGCGGTGGCGGCAGCAGGTTCAAGGGCAGGCTCCTCTGATGATTCTGCTGGGGAGCCGGCTGGGTTGAAGGAAGAGATAGGTGTAGCCACTACCAGCTCCATGAGGCTGTTGATGTTGTTGTCTGTCCAGCCTCTGCCCTTGATTAGTTTGTCGGAGGGCTCCTCGGGGACAGTAGCACAGCGGCATAGGGAAGTTATTGTGAACGGCAGGCAGAGGCGGGAGTCGGAGCGGAATGTGAAGTCTAGGATGTTGTCCCTCATATAGCGGCCCACATTGATAGGTCTGTCGTGCATGATTGAGTGAATGAGGGCAAGCCGCTGCTGGTTCACCGTCGTGTTGTGGGAGGACGGCATGATACGCTTTTTGATGAAAGCGTTCCAGAGTTTGGCTTCCGGGAGTAGCTGCCCCCTTTTGACAGAATGGGGGTTCTTTTTGCTTGTGGTCCATGTTGTTCCTTCCTCTGTCACCTCCGCCATGACAGCACCATAGGCGGCAGCATCGAGGGTGTCTAGGAATTTCTGGTGGGCATCATCATCAGGGCCAAAGTAGAGGCCAAACATGTGGTTGATGTTGTCAGCTGTGAAGGGCACCTTTACTCCTCGAACGGTGACAGATGTTGCGGATCTACTGTCGATAGCAGCATAAAACTCCCGGACTAATGTGTCGTTTAGTTCTGTCGGTTGTTCGGCGAATTGCTCCCATAGTTGAGCCGTGATTGCCTTTGTGATGAAAGGTTGGAGTCCCATGTTGGGTGCTTTTTGGATGTAAACGAAACCCCTTTCCTCCCATAACTCCTTTGTGGCGAAGGGCGTCGCTGTTGCTGAAGAAGAGGCTGAGGCAGCACTACGGCGGGTCTGTCTAGACGACATGTTAGTTGCAAGGGTTGTGAAATAGAGAAAGCAAATAAAAACTAGAGGAGAAAGCAAGGGAGAATAAGCAGAAGTGAGAAAAAATGAAAATGAAAACAGGGTTTTATAGCGGTCGAGGGTCTGCCCGTTTAATGCTGTAACAGCAGGCGGGAATAACGGGGCGACGGATGGGATTTAGCGCGTCTGACGCGTCTGACATGCATTTATGCGTCTGCTACGCGTCTGCCACACGCTTCTACGTCTGCCGTGTCAGTCTGTTGACAGCCTGTCTTATCCGTCTGCGGCGGCAGCCGAAACGACAGGCTTCAATAAACGGGCTCTGTTGGGCTGATGGATGGATGGTGGGCTTGGGTCACTTCTCCTTTTCTTCTTGACTCCTTTATTTCCTAAAAACAGAAAATATAAAAACATTATTCGAATAAAATAACCTAATTTCCTAATAACTAATAAATAATAAAAACTAAATAATAAAAATAAAAACTTAGGTTAAATTAGGGATGCCTTGTGGGTCATCTCCTAAAGTAACCACTTCCTGTATTCCTGGGGCTTCAGTCCCCCGATAATGCTTGAGGCGCTGTCCATTGACTTTGAATTGGTGCCCGTCTTTTAATGATCGGATTGTGGTGGCACCATGGGGAAAAACTTGTACCACTTGGAACGGGCCAGACCATCTAGATTTTAACTTCCCTGGGAAGAGTTTCAACCTAGAATTGAACAACAGCACAAGCTGCCCTGGGTAGAACTGTCGTGGCAGCAACTTTTTGTCATGCCACTTTCTAGTCTTTTCCTTGTAAATCCTTGCATTGTCGTAGGCCATTGTCCGTAATTCCTCAATCTCGTTCAGATCTAATAGCCTTTTCTGGCCTGCCTTGTCCAAGTCCATATTCACTGCCTTGATTACCCAATATGCTTTGTGTTCGATCTCGACAGGCAAGTGACAGGTTTTTCCATAAATTAATCTGTATGGAGGCATGCCCAATGGAGTTTTAAAAGCTATCCTATATGCCCATAATGCATCATTCAGAAGTAAAGACCAATCTTTCCTAGTTGGCTTAACCATCTTTTCAAGAATGTTCTTCACTTCCCTATTGGATATCTCAGCCTGTCCATTGGTCTGTGGGTGGTATGCTGTCGTGATCCTGTGCTTGACACCATATTTCTTCAAGGCGGCAGCAATTACCCTATTATCAAAATGTCTCCCCTCATCACTGATGATCGCCTTAGGGATGCCGAATCTAGAAAAAATGTTTTTTGTGAAAAACTTTTGGACCGTCTTGGCATCATTCTTTTGAGTGGAAATGGCTTCAACCCACTTGGAGACGTAATCTACTGCTAGGAGGATGTACAAATTTCCACATGAAGATGGAAAAGGTCCCATAAAATCAATCCCCCAAACGTCGAAGATCTCGACTTCTAGAATGTTCTGCAGTGGCATCTCGTTTCTCCTCGAGATGTTACCTGTCCGCTGGCATCTGTCACAGTGCTTGTAAAAGTCCTGTGCATCCTTATATAGTGTCGGCCAGTAGAACCCTGACTGCAGCACCTTGGCAGCAGTTTTATTGCCTCCTAAGTGACCTCCATATTGTGAAGCATGACAGTGATGGAGAATGTCTTCTTGTTCTTCTTGTGGTACACACCTCCTTATAACCTGATCTGCGCACATTTTGAAAAGAAGAGGTTCGTCCCAATAATAATGTTTAACATCATTTTGAAACCTCTTCCTGGCTTGATAATTAAGATCAGAAGGAAGTATTCCGCTAACTATAAAATTAATGAAATCAGCATACCAGGGGAGTTCAGAAGACTTACTTGCCGCCATGGCTGTCGCGACAGCGATTGCGGCAGCAAAGAGCTGCTCATCTGGGAAGGTCTCCAGTATGTTTGTCTCGTCGATTGGTAGACTCTGTCCCTTCTCCAGCCTTGACAAGTGGTCTGCCACCTGATTTTTTGTCCCTTTTTTGTCCTTGATCTCGAGGTCGAACTCTTGCAATAGTAGGATCCACCGTATCAGTCTAGGCTTTGCGTCCTTTTTCGCGAACAAGTACTTAAGGGCAGAATGGTCTGTGTGCACTATTACTTTCGTCCCAAGTATGTAAGAACGAAACTTGTCAATGGAGAACACCACAGCTAACAACTCCTTTTTTGTGGTGGTGTAGTTCACTTGGGCGTCATTTAATGTTTTGCTGGCATAGTATATGACATGAAACAGCTTATCTCTGCGCTGCCCAAGTGCTGCCCCGACAGCATAGTCACTAGCATCACACATAATCTCAAATGGTTGTGTCCAGTCTGGTGGCTATACTATGGGGGCTGTCACTAGTTTTTCCTTCAAAATCTTGAATGCTTCAGTACATTCTTCATTAAAGTCAAAGGGTCGGTTCTGCTCTAATAGATGACATAGGGGCTTCGTGATTTCCGAGAAATTCGCAATAAATCTCCGATAAAAACCAGCATGCCCTAAAAAACTTCTAATGCCCTTGACTGTGGTTGGCGGCGGCAGCTTCTTAATTACTTCAATCTTAGCCCTGTCGACTTCTATCCCACAGCAGCTAATCTTATGGCCAAGGATTATCCCTTCGTCCACCATAAAGTGGCATTTTTCCCAATTTAGAACAAGATTAGCTTTTTCACATCTTTCAAGTACCTTTTGAAGATTGCCGAGGCAGCTCTCAAAATCGTCTCCAAAGACGGAAAAATCATCCATGAAAATCTCAAGGAAGTCCTCTACCATGTCGGAGAATATGGCCATCATGCACCTTTAGAAGGTGGCAGGTGCATTACAGAGTCCAAACGGCATCCTCCTAAATGCGTATGTTCCGTAGGGGCATGTAAAAGTCGTCTTTTCTTGATCCTCTGGTGCGATAGCAATTTGGTTGTAACCTGAATAACCATCAAGAAAACAATAGTAAGGTTTACCCGCTAATCTATCAAGCATTTGATCAATAAAGGGCAAAGGAAAGTGGTCCTTTCGGGTAGCTTTGTTAAGCTTCCGATAGTCCATACAAACCCTCCAACCGGTCACAGTCCTGGTTGGGATTAACTCATTGTTCTCGTTGGTTATCACGGTCATTCCTCCTTTCTTGGGAGCACATTGCACCGGGCTCACCCATTCGCTGTCAGAGATGGTGTAAATAATACCAGCATCTAACCATTTAATTATCTCTTTACGCACTACCTCCTTCATCGCATGGTTTAACCGCCTTTGGGCATCTATAGTCGGCTTATGATCTTCCTCGAGGAGGATTTTGTGCATGCATAACGCCGGACTAATGCCTTGAATGCCTGCTATCGTCCATCCAATCGCCTTTTTGTGCTGCCTTAGCATGTCGATTAGCTGTCGTTCCTGTTCCTGCAGCAGCTTAGCAGAGATGATTACGGGCAGTGTGTCACTGGAACCAAGATAAGCATATTTAAGCTGCCCTGGCAGGGGCTTTAGTTCTAAAGCAGGTGGTTCAACAATAGATGGCTTTTGGATTACAAGGTTATCTGAAGTATAATTCAAAGGTTCGAATAACTTACCTGGATGATTGCCTAACCAGTTTACCTCCTCCTGATCTTCAGTATCAGATGTATCGGATTCAGAGGAGTTGCTGTCGTCGGTGCTGTCGTGACAGTCCTCCAGGTGGCTGCCACAACAGTGTCCAAATTTAATATCGTGACAGCCCGACCTGATGCAGGGTTGATCAAGGGTAACATCAGTGATAGCCTTGCATTCCTCGTCTACATCAGCATGTTTCATTTCTTGGAGAACATTCAACTTAATCTCTTGATCGTTCACGCGCAATGTGAGTTCTCCTTTCTCCACATCAATCAATGATCTTCCCGTGGCTAAGAAGGGTCGCCCAAGGATGACTGGTGCGTTTTCGTCTGCCTCACAGTCTAAGATAAGAAAGTCAGCAGGAAAAATAAGCTTATCCACTCTTACCAGAATATCTTCAATTTTTCCATCGGGATGAACGTAAGAGCGGTCGACCAGCTGTAGGGTCACTGTCGTGGGCCGCGCCTTTCCAATGCCTAATTTCTGAAAAACAGACTTGGGCATTAAATTAACACTAGCACCAAGATCACAAAGTGCCTTACCCACAAATTTATTTCCGATTACGCAAGGTATGATGAAACTCCCCGGATCCTTCTTTTTCTGGGGTGGCTGCCGATGAAGAATACTCATGCAACCTTCTGTCATCTTTACCGTTTCAAATTCCCCAAGTTTAGATTTTTTCGACATAACATCCTTGAGAAATTTAGCATAACCGGGCATCTCCCTAACAGCATTTAACAATAGAATATTAATATGAACCTGCTTAAAAATATCATAAATCTTTTTAACTTGAGATTCATGCTTAGCCTGTTGTATCCGTTGGGGAAAAGGTGGTGGAGGACGATAATCAGCAATACGCCCTTCCCACTGCATGCGAATCTGAGGACGGTAATCATCGTTTTTCTCCTCTGTCGCTTTTGCTGTCGTGACAGGCTCCTCGGCAGCAGTCTGTTTGTCACCTGTCGGGGCAGCTTCCTCGGCAGGTTTATCCAAGGCAGGTTCCTTTTCTGTTTCAGCTTCTTTTTCCGACCCTGGTAATTTCTTCCCACTCCTAGTAGTAATCGCCTTACATTGCTCATGTGGGGGTGGTCTAGCATTTTCAGTATTGCTAGGGAATCCTCCATTCTGCCTCGGCTTAATATGTTGAGAAACCTGACCCATTTGTTTCTCTAGAGATTTCAAGGTAGCTTCATGATTTGTCATCCTCATCTCGGTTTTATCCATAAAGGTTTCCGTTTTCTTGACAAACTGATTCATATTCTCCATATACGTACCGGTCTGAGACATAAATGTGGCCAGAGTTTGTTCCAATATACTGCTCGTGGCAGGTGGTGGCTGCTGTTGCTGCTGCGACGGTAGGTGTTACGGCAGTTGCGGCGACAGTTGTTGTCGCGTCAGCAATCTAGGTCCTATCTGATTTTGATTATGTGCTTGCGGATTCAGGGCATTGTTAGGATTACTCCAGGAAAATTTGGGATCCTTCCTCCAATTAGGATTGTAATTGTTGGAATTATAGTTCGGCTTGTAATTTCCAACATATTTTCCCTCTTCTATTTGTATTGGGCACTCATCCCGACTATGATTTCCCTCACAGATGGTACAGACTTCCTCGACAGCAAATCCTTGTAATTCATCTTCATTCAATAATCGTTTCATTGCTTTAGTAAGGAATGCTACTTGTGATTTCATAGTGCTCCTTGACAGCAAGTACCCGTTTACCCCCTCTTCTTGCTGTCGGAAACTGCTCCTCATTCTTGGCCAGATTTTTCAAAACTTGCAATGCCTCATTCGGATCTTTATCCAATAATAATCCATTTGCTGCAGAATCAATTCGAATGCGAGTTTGTAGGTTGGCAGCATTATAGAACTTTGTAACCTGATTCCAGACGGGGAATCTATGCATTGGGTAGTTTCGAAGAAGAGTAGTAAATATGTCCCAGGCCTCGTGCATTGGCTCGTCATCTTCCTGTTGAAAAGTAGCAATTTCGTTACGTAATCGCTCAGATAAATGCGAAGGATTAAAACGAGATAAGAATTCACGAGATAAATCTGCCCAAGTTACGATTGAACCCGGTGTAAGTTTATTCCACCAAGTTTTAGCTCTGTCCCTCAATGAATGAGGGAATAACCGAAGCCTCAGTATCTCCGGACTAACTCCTGGTAGTCTAAACGAACCACAGATCTCCTGGAACGTCTTGAGATGCTCCCTAGCATCTTCTGTCACAGCACCACTAAACTGCCCGGCATTGTTGATCATACTAAACATGACAAGTTTAAGTTCGAAGTTGTCAACATCAATATCCGGTAGTGTGGTCTCCAGCTCTACATGATCGTTCAGCATGTAGTCACGACATGATCGTCGTCCATCTGCTGCGGGTGGGTCACCGACAGGCAGGTTGTTATCGCCAAGGGGTGGTATGCGACCGCCGGCAGATTGGTTATGGCCCATCTTCTCTAGCTGTTCCTCGAGGTATTCGTTTCTGTCTAAAAGTCGGCAAAGTTGTTTCTTGAGACTGAAGGAACGTTCGATTTCCGGATCTAATGGATATTCAGGATCTTCACCTCTTTTAGATCTGCGCATAAACAAGAAGACCTCGTGAAAAGCAAGAGTTGAAAGCACAAAAGAAAAATTAAAGAAAAATAAAAATTAAAACGAAAACAAAAATAAAAATAAAAACGAAAAGTGCAATAAAAGAATGATGTAGTTATGTTGCCAATCCCCGGCAACGGCGCCAAAAACTTGTTGCGTTAAAAGAGTCTATCGCAATTGTAGTGCAAGTGTACACGACACAAGTAGTAAAGTGATACGAAGTATCGGATATCGTCTCCACAGGGATTGGGCTAATGACTTCACCTTATTTCACTGCACGAAAGTAAAGAAATAATTAAGAGTTGTCACGAGAATAATAGAGTAAACTTAAATAAAAGAGTAGAATTATCAAGATAGAGAGAATGGGCTGGTATTGAATTGCTCAGTAGTGCAGGTATTGAATTGCTTAGGAACTCCAGTTCTGTCGTCGTGCCCGTCGCCGACAGCACCTGTCGCGGCGGCTGTCCGTAGGCTGTCGCGGCAGCGAACACACCAACTCCGTACTTCAAGTTTGGCAAGAATCCCAGATCTGCCTTAGCCTATCCCTAGGTCCAAGTCTGTCGATGATCACGTCTTTGATGATACCTCCCGGCGTGAATCGAAGGATGAACACCGATGTGTATGAATTCTTCTTTAGCCACTTAACCTCGCCCTATCCCTAGGCACAAGATAGTTCAACTATAAACTAGAGAACTTGCTCTTATTTCTTTCGTATACTTAACTCTCCCGATGCTAAGTAAATAGATAACCTCACAATGCTCTCCCGATGCTCTTGCAAGATATTAAAACCAAAATAAGAGAACTTGAAGTTTATTTTATTGAACTTGGAAAATCCTAAAACAAAACAACCCTTGCAACTACTTTACAAAACAACCCGTGGCCCTAGGGGTTTTTTAGAACATGTCGGTGACGGGTAAACGGCAGAGGGTTTTAGGTTATCGGTTATGGGGTATTTGATGCCTCCTAGGTTAAATCTATGCCCTTATAAAAGCTTTGGGCTCAAGTATTCTAAGTTAACAAGGATTACAATTTTAATGAAAAGTAAGATTCTAATAAATGCTTAATCTCTAAGGATTCCTACTTTTCAGCCGCCTCCTTGTTTCATGGGAATTCCTCTCCTTGAGCTTTGGCTTGACATATCCTTTGATCCGGGGCTTGGAAAAATATTTGGCTTTCACACGACAGACGAGCAGATTTTTCTCTATCTATCGAGGTCCATTTTACTTTTCCTCTTCATAAAGCTGCTGTCACCTTGCTGTCACGACAGGTCCATGGCAGCTTCGTCCTCCTCGTCTGCTTGTCCAGTTCAGCTCTTCTGCTTCTCTGTCCAGCGCCTGCCTTCTTTGTCAACTATGGCAACTACCTGCAAAATAAGCCATCTTTTAGTAGAATCCGTGCCTTTAGTGTATTTGTGATGTTTTACTGTAAACTGACCTAAATGCAATGCCATGATGCTTGAATGCAGCAGAAATATGGGTTAAAAAGGGTGTAAATAATAGAACTTTTACACACTCAACATGGATCGCCTTACGAAGTGTGCGCATTTCTTACCTGTGCATACTACGTATACCTTGGACAAGCTTGTAGAGTTGTACATTGCTGAGATTGTGCGACTGCATGGTGTGCCAAAGTCTATAGTGTCGGATAGGGATCCGAGGTTTACATCGCATTTTTGGGAGTGTTTGCATCAAGCTTTGGGTACGCGGTTGAATTTCAGTACTTTTTATCATCCACAGTCGGATTTGACAGTCTGAGCGTGTTATCCAAGCGCTGGAAGATATGTTGAGGTGTTGTGTGATTGAGTTTCAAGGTTCTTGGGAGAAGCATTTGCCTTTGGTGGAGTTTGCTTATAACAATAGCTACCAGGCAAGTATTCAAATGGCACCTTATGAAGCTTTGTACGGGAGGAAGTGCAGAACTCCTCTTTGCTGGGCTGAAACAGGTCAGAAGTTGGTTTCAATGCCGGCTTTGTTGAAAGGAACCACCGAGAAGGTGAAGCTCATTTGTGAGAGTTTAAAGGCAGCTTCTGATCGACAAAAGTCTTACGCGGATTTGAAGCGTAAGGAGGTTGAGTTTGCGGTAGGTGATCGTGTGTTCTTAAAGGTTTCGCGTTGGAAGAAGGTGATGAGGTTTGGCCGAAAGGGTAAGTTGAGCCCTAGGTACATTGAGCCATACGAGGTGATTGAACGTGTGGGTCCTGTTGCGTACAAGCTGAGGTTACCGTAAGAGTTGGAAAAGATACATGATGTGTTTCATGTCTTTATGCTTCAGAGGTATAGATCGGAGCCTTCGCATGTTATGCCTGTGGAGGAAGTGGAGTTGAATCCAGACTTGACCTATGATAAGGAGCCGGTTGAAATTCTGGATTCGGACAATAAAGTTCTTCGAGGCAAGACCATTGAATTGGTTAAGGTGTTGTGGAAGCATCATGGTGTTGAGGAAGCCACGTGGGAAAGAAAGGATGATATGAAGAAGCAGTTTCCGTACCTTTTTCCTCCAGGTAAATTTCGAGAACGAAATTTCTTAAGGGGGGAAGAGTTGTAACACCCCAATTTTGGGCTTAGAAGTTAGGGTCTGAACCGGACCGGTCTGATTTTCGGTTCGAATATAAAAGGAGGTTTTAGGGAAAGCCTAGTTCAGGATGCTTTAAAAATATGGGAAAATATCTAAAAATCCTCTTTTAATATATATAGGAGTTTGGTGAAATCAATTTTTCAAAATAAGGTTTGGAAATACTACATTTCGGTGTAGTGACTAAAATGCGATTTTTGAAAAGTTTAGTGGTGACTGTTTTGTAAGGATTGAAACTTTGAATCTTTAAGGAGCTAATTTACCCAAAAATGATTTCTCCAGATTTTTCCTTAATTTGGGTGAATTAATTAATGTTTTAATTAATTAAAAGAAAAGGGAAACTATTTTTTGGAATTTCATAACTACCTTTTCCTAAATTTCTCTCATTCATTTTTCTCTCAAAATTCCATCATCCAAACACTTTTTCTCCAACAACTTTTGCTTTTATCTTCACTTAAATTGATGAGATTTCTATCATCAATTAGTTCCTAATCAATCTTGCATCAAATTCTTTTGATTTCCTCATTGAATTTTCAAGGAAATTGGCTCAAATCAAGGAGAAATCACCATTTAGAGGTAAGATTGTTCTTCTCCTCTAAATACTCAGTTCTTTACTGAAATTCCCAAGTTGTCAAACCTTAATTTAAGTTTTGTAAATGGTTTTAATGTTAGAAACTTGATTTTGGCTTAAAACTCAAGATTTGGAAGAAATCTTGAAGAATTTCGTTGTGATTGCTTGGGCACTGTTTTGAGATGATTCTTAAATGTATTTTGGATGTCTAATTATGTGGAAATGAGGTTTTATCAATGCAATCCCGAATAGGTTGTAATTCCTAAGTTTTTGCTTATGAAAATGGTTGTTTTTGAGGTGTTTTTTGGTGTTCTGTTATAGCTAGAGGTATAAGGACGAGTTTAGGTTTATTTTGGATGTTAATTGATGTTTAGAATTGGTTAGAAGTGATGGATCTTGGCTGGGTTAAGTTTTGGAAGTGTTTGGAGGTGATTTCGGTTGTGTTTGGTAGCCGAAATGTTGGTTTTAAGTAGAGCAGCGAGTTTAGGTGTGTTGGCTGAAGATTTCAATGCATGATGATGCATTAATCCTCTACTTTGATGTGTTTAAAATAGGGGAGACATGTTCGGACACTTTTGGAGTTGATCCAGAGGCTTGATCGGCGTTTCGGCAAGCTAGCGAAACGTAATTGGTGAGTGGAGTTGGGTTTCCAGCTTTGAAACAATTATTTGAAGGTTTTGGGAGCTTAGTTTAAGTCTAAACAACTTAGCTAAGCTCAAGAGTAAGTTTTCGGAAAAACTCCCTTGGATGAACCATGAAGTGGTTTGATGCATTGGTTATAATTTGCATGTTTAGATTCTGTTTTGAAAGCATGTTTTAGCATGGTTAATGTTGGTTTTGAAAGCCATGTATTGAAGGATGCTCAAGGTAAGGGATCCTTGGTTTGACATATTGTTAATATGGTTTTGATGCATAGTGATGCATGATGTTTAATGGCTTTGATTAATGCTTTAAAACAGTGAATTGTTGATGGTAAATGATGTGTATTGGCAAGTGATGTAATGGTTTTAAAGTACTTGAATCGGATATAGTTAGCTGGCTATAGGATTGGGTGCAATGTGAATAAAGTCGCCTTGGATGTTGAGGGGTTGTGATTGTACCGTAAACTCTATCCAAGTACCCTAACGAGTGAGGTAAGATCACAATGGTGGTTAAAAGTCCGTGTGTGGATCTTGTGTTAGGTGTCCCTTGCACTCGTTAGTGGAATTATACAACTACCGATGTGTGATGTGGAAGGGTTGTGATTGTACCGTTAAACTCCATCACGGGTGTTGAGGGGTTGTGATTGTACCGATAAACTCCACCTTATGTTGTTCGGTAGTGTGTATGAAGCGTATGGGACAACGCTTGTAATCCGCGTATCCGATTGTGTTTTGTGTTGTAAATGGTTATGAATTATCACTTGAAAGCCAATATGATGAGTTGAATGTAATGAAGCATGAGATGCTTGTAAAGTATGCAAGGTTGCATGAAAAGAGATGAGCATGTGTTTAAAAGCTTTGTTGAAAGTGTTTTCTAAAATGTATTATTGTGTTGCTTTCTTTAGAGCATGCCTCACTAAGCAATTGTTCTTACGCTCTCTCTCTTGTACCAGTAATGCAGATAATTGAAGTGTTTAAGGGCAAGAAGAAGGCTAGAGTGTCCAAGGGAAACCTAGCTCATGTATGGTGATGTTTTCATACACTATTAGTTTTGGTAATTTGGCAATGGGAACCTAAGATGTGTTTTGGGAGATGTGTTGAACTCTCTAGGTTGTGGCATGATGCTTTTGATGTTTTGAATTTGTAAACGGCCTTCTAATGCTTGTTTTGGAGTTTGGTTGATTGCTTGGTTTTGGATACTAGGATGCATGCCTATAGATATGTGAAATTTTATGTTTGATGTCATGAATGTGATTAGGAGTTGCAAACATGCTCTATATATGTATGATGACTTGTTGGCATGACTAGGAAGTCATTCGGTTGTGCTTGAGTGGAATTACGTATGAAAAACCAGCAAAATTTGCAGCTTCTGGGCAATACGTATCGGAACACCCACTGGCGTTTCGAAATGGGGGCCTGTAATGGCCTTCGTGTTTCGAAACGGCTGGAGGCTATTTCGAAACGATTTGGCTACTGGAAGGCCCTATTTCGGAACTAGTCTCGGAACCAACCCGTGTTTCGGGACAGTCAATGCCATTTCGAAACAGGTGACCGTTGCGCACTTATTTGAATAGTGTTGAAGTTTGAAAGTTTTACGTTTTAGTCCCGAAAGTTGTAATTGCAATTGTATGAGTTCGAAATGTCCAATTAAGGTGAATTTTGACAAGGAAGCATGTAATATGACTAATTTAATATTGGTAACTTTAAAATTAGTTATGACCTTCTTATTTACAGAAATTATATTTTGGTCCATAATAGTCGTTTATTGTGCAATTGAATCCCTTTCTAAAATCCGTTCGTTGTGCTTTACATGTATATGAATCTCGAGTGTACACCTAGGGTTAACATGTATCTAGAAAAGATTAAAAAGAAAAAAGGGTCGTTAATCAAGGTTGACTTTCGGGTTAACTTTGATTTTCCCCGTGTATTCTCCGTAGTTCGGGTCAACCGTCTAGGCCGGGCTAAGGGGGTTACACAATCTAAGGTCTAACAAATCTTGTAGTGGATTCTTCAACACTCTCTATTCTTTTGGGAACCATAAGATGCAGAGCAATCAAAGCAGAAGCAAACTCGAAGACGGTCTCAATAACAAACTCTTCTTACCTATCAAGAGACAAACCGGGCAATTCTTCCAAACACTTCTAGGAAGATCACAAACTATTCTAACCTTCTGCGGTCAAATCTTCATTCAAAAATCAAATCCATCATATTTTCTAGGCAAGCCTGTCAACTAAACTTAATCAATCTTTGACCTCTAAAGTTGGATCAACATTCGACAAGAAGTTCACATCCTCACCTACCACTACAGTCTCACAGAAATCTGCAACTTCAAGGCAATTCTCTCTTTGTCTCAACGTATACTCTGGCTCTGTGTTCTAAAAGCCAAACCATGCCAAATGTTACATCGAAACCGTAGAAAGACAATTACTTCACATCTACTAGAAATACGTAACCCTGAACCATCAACAAACATCTTCCGTACATCTTTCTGACCACTACTATCTCACCAAAAGGTCTAGTCACATGCGTCCCTTACGTCTAAGGTCTCAACAGGTATATCAAATTTCTTTGCATGCTCACACAAGATGGACGAATCCGTAGAAATTGCAACTTCACATGTACACAGCTGTTAGTCTCCAGCCTTCTTGTTTTCAGGCTGACCCTTCAACATAACCTAACTCTTCAAACCGTTCTTAGAGCATCTCGAAACTTCAAAATGCAATTTTGATCACTCGCATACAATCATGCTTAAACTTGTTCTATAACATCGGTCCTACGACTCAAACATCCTACTACCAAACAATCTTAAGTTAGAGCTCAAGACTTCCTTCTCGGCTTAACTATATCGGAAGCGACTTCATCTCTCCTTCTTGCTGGAAGACAACTCAGACGCGCACTGGCCCAATCACACAAATCGATTCCCACTCACGAATACTGACTGGCTGTCTTGTATTAAAACCATAGGCTGAACCCCAACGATTACCAACTAACATTTCTGAGTTTCAGATTACTCACACGAGACCCTCACCCTGATCTCGCACAAAAGAACTAAGATACGCATACCTACCTCTAACACTTCACCGGTCATATTCAAACTTTGCATGCTTGCTAACAACATACGGAAGTACAGATTCAGTATCAACCAGAAGGGGACAAACTCAAAACTGTACCAAGGGCTTATCTGTTAAAACATCGATACTACTCTGAATCCCACTCATAGGCCTTCACTTCTTTTTACCAACTAATACCAGAATCAATCACATCGTCCCTCACCAACAAAAATCAACCCACATACACACTGACTCGAACAAACAAATTGTACCTCAACTCTGGTACAACCATACTCCCCTAACTATAGCGATGAACTCCCTCAACATCATCCACATTTTCATAAACCACAACTTCTACTTACCGATTCACGGCCCACGCCTTGGCCTCAAACTTAATAAAAAGCAATAAATCAACAACAACGACACATTAACATACAAACTGGGTTAGCAAAGGAAAGGGTCCAAGTGGCTCAAGTATGATTCCCTCACTTAAAATCTCTTTTTTCCGATGTAATAGAAGCAATGGGACTCTACTCAACATGCTTCAAGCCACACACGCGCACGATCAAACAACATACATTCACAATCAAGCAATCACACATCACAGCATGCTCGAATAACAAGCAACATGCTTACATGGCAAGCAAACACCGTGCAATTACAATAAAAGAATTAAACTTACCTCACTTACCTGCGCAAGGTCTCGGAAACCTTAGGCTCTGATACCAACAAATGTAACCCCCTCGCCCCGGTCTGGTCGGCTGACCGGTTCGAGTAGGCTACACGGGGAAAACCGATGTGAAACTCGTTAAAGTCCCACCTCGGTTAGCAACCCTAGAAAATTTCTTTTATTTATATCTTGTCTACATGCATATTTAAGTCCTATGTGAAACACGACAGCGGAAACACAAGCAACATATCAACGACCATCCAAAACGGCACTTTAAAACAGCCCATTTTCATTTTTTTAAGTAGGCCGTATCGATACACCTGTCAAGGGTATCGATACACCTTGACCGAGTCAACTGCCTACAGTTAACGCAGAGGAGACCGTATCGATACAGCCCATGAGCGTATCGATACACCCTTCTCGGTCAACATCTCGTGGTCAATGAGATAAACTTGTACCGATACGCCTAGATCTTGTATCGATACGCCAAAGTCTCACCAACATCTTAGATTTCTAGTGAGCTTTGGGCGTATCGGTACACCCCCGCGTATCGATACACCAAGCCAAAACTAAGTCCTAAAGGGCAAGACCATATCGATACGGCCCTTAGGCGTATCGATACGCCATGCACTGCAAGTCTCCAAATTTCAGCAAAACAATCTAAGACTCGAATCTAGATGCGATTTACGACTCCCCTAGCCACAAACAACATACATACAACCGTCAACAACCAAGATATCAACATACAAGGCAACCAACACGAACAAGCATCATTCATCCAAGATATTCATGCATTTACCAACATATGACATACAAAGCACTTTAAAGGTTCATGCCTTAGCAACCAAAACATATAGGCATTCAAGTCATGCAACATAAACAAGATTTGCAGTTCAAGCAAAGCAACCAAGAGTCAAACCAAATCAACATACAACAAAGCTCAAACCAACAACACCTATCCCATTGCTTGACTATTACAATCTACAATTTAAAGTTCATACTTGAGCTAACCAAAAGCGATACTTTGAGGCCTTTCATTGCCCTTGCCACGCACAAGCTACTGATCTGCATTGTCGAACAAAAAAGGAGCGTAAGCATAAAAGCTTAGTGAGGGTAAGCTCATAAAACAAACCTTTGACAATGCAGGGTCCAAGCACGAGCATCAACCGAGATGAAATGCATGACCTTACCTTCGATCCACAAGAGCCAAAAATATATATGATGCATGAACATATAATCATCTTTATGCCATGATCAACAACTCATAAGTCCAACATACAAAGATACATACATCAATGCATTAACAATAACATATATCAATCCATATTGAAATCACATTTCATATCATTTCGGCACACATATATATATCTCATATTGGCACCTAGCTATGACTCGAATATGCGGATAACACGTTGGAACGCAATTCCAACACAATCATTACCTTCAGTGGGATTACACTCATCACCGGTTCTCGCGGAGGGGATTCCACTCATCCTCACGCCCATTTCACGCGGAGGGGATTCCACTCATCTTCACGCCCATCGATGGGATTCCACTCATCACCGACAAACATATATAAGAAGATTTCCAGGCAAACCCGTACTTCATCTTGATGACTACCATCATCAAGACCACGCGCGCATTTTGACTCACGTGTGCACACTAACATCCTAATGATCGATCATTTGTACCCAAGCATACTAGTGCCAATACTACACAGTTCATTAATCTATCACAATATAATTTCATGACAACTTACGTGCTTAGCACGTACTCACCATGACTTACCTTCATGCACAAACCACATTTCCATGCCTAGCATGTACTCACCATGATCCTCAGATCATGCAACCACCTCATAACATCATTTCACATGTCAACACCACATGTATATCATTAACACAAAAATCACATCATATTTCATACATATGTATATCTCCATCATGTTTATCATCAACATGTATATAACAATGCATTAAGCCATGCCTCAACATACATGTATAACAACATATACATAACCACCATAACACGATTAAACATGAGGCATAAATCAACACCTTAAAGATCAACCAAGGTCTCTAACTAAAGCTTGGTATTAGGCTACCACCCTAATCCCAACTCTAGGTGGGTCTACAAATCCCAACCTAGTCCACATGCTTGAACCAATTGCTCAAAACCATTTAAAACATTTTAACCACTCACCTTCACCTCCAAGTTCAACTACCAAGCAACCAAGGTCTTCAAGTTTCCGGATTCACTCACGAAGCTATACAATTGTCTTCTCTTGTTTCTAATCATCTCAACACAAAAAAAAAACAACCTCGAATCAGCTCATACAACAATGTACCAACCCAGAACACCATTCAAGCAATAAACACAAGATTCCAAGCCAAGAACAACCCCCAAAACATCAAACTCGGACAGCCCTCAAACCCAATCCAAAACTCATGATTTCAACCTTTTTAGCACACTCAAATGCTTCCAAAACAGCCCCCAACTATTACTCTAACATCAACCCTCAAATTCCAACACAAACCATACCCAAAACTCATCCCAAAACCCTTCAAACCCCCCCCCATTAAACCCAAATCCAGGAAACTTAACAAAACACTCTAAAAATTATATAGGTTGGACCATTTGGTTCATAAACATCATATCTAACAATATTAAATCAAAACCTTAAGTTAAAAACAATAAAGATATCATTTTTATTCAAATCTTCCAAAACCCAAATTCTAAAACTTGAACCAAAATGAAATCTAGTTGTACTTTTAAAGAGAGGAAGATGAGAGCAAGTCGGAAATGTAGTTACCTTTCAAAATCGAGCCAAAATAAAGGAGAAAGAAGATGGAATAGTGAAAGGGGGAGGGGAGAACATTCTTGTCGTTGGTTTTTATTGTTTGGAGAAGAAGATGGTGAAAATTTTGCCTATTTGAATTATAATGAAATAAAAAATGAATTTTATTTGTAAAGATCAAATATTTACACAAATGCCATTAATGAATGGCTAAAGCTATCATCCCCTAAAGTCCCTGGATTTTGGACTTAGGAGATAGGCCCAACATAACTTTAATTATTTTGAAATCAGGAAGCCCATTAGAAATATATATTATTATTTTAACTATAAACCTGAAATAATATTTTAATATTATTTCCATCTGACCCCTAAACCCGGGTGTTACATTAAGGATTTATGGTTTATGTTTGAGGGATTATGGTTTAGGGTTTATGGTATTTGGGTTTAGAGTTAAGGATTTATGGTTTAGGGTATTCACTTTTATACATACATATATGCTAATATATATTCTAAAATAAAAAAAGGGAAAACTACACCGGTGATCCCCTAACTATCACCGTTCTCCTGTTTTGGTCCCCAAACTATGTTTTCGGCAAACTCGTCCCTTCTGTTACATAGTTCTCCTGTTTTGGTCCCCCGATGTTAAATAGCTAACGGTTTTGCTGACGTGACATTTTTTAATATTTTTTAATCATTTATCTCTCCTCTTATATTATTTTTATTTAATTTTATTCACCCAATCATGTTTATGGGATTCGAACGCATAAAGCATGCGCCTGAACCAACTATGCTAGGCTGTTACTTGACTTAAATCTACTAACACTTATATTTAAGCTGTACAAATTAACCCAAAAAAACCTAAAAACACAATTGGTACCGCTGGGATTCGAACCCAAGACCACCAACACATAAGGCATGCGCGTGAACCAACTATGCTTGGTTGGTTACTTGATTCAAATCTACTAACATTTATATTTAAGCTGTACAAATTAAACTCAAAAAAACCTAAAAACACAATTAGTGCCACCAAGATTCGAACCAAGGTAACTAACATGGAAGGCCAGCGTGTAAACCAATTACACTAAGCCAACTATTTGGTTAAAAATTTCTAACATTTATATTTAACCTATACAAATTAGAAACAACACATTCGAACGCAATACCTTATTGAATTTTTTTAAAATATTTAACCACCAAGTTAATCTAATAAATTCTGTTATTTTTAAATTAAATATATTTAACTAAATTATGTTTAAAATTAAAAAATCAAACTATTTTTTTACTTTGATTGATAATAACAAAACTAATTAAATATTTATTTATTATTATAAAATTATTATAAAATAATATTTATTTATTATAAAATTAATATTTATTAATAATATAAGAGGAGAGTGAAATAATCAAAAAATATTAAAATAATAATATTTATTAATATTATATTTAATATAATAAATAAATATTAATTTATAATAATTTTATAATAATAAATAAATATTTAATTAGTTTTGTTATTATCAATCAAAGTAAAAAAAATAGTTTGATTTTTTTAATTTTAAACATAATTTAGTTAAATATATTTAATTTAAAAATAGTAGAATTTATTAGATTAACTTGGTGGTTAAATATTTTAAAAAAATTCAATAAGGTATTGCGTTCGAATGTGTTGTTTCTAATTTGTATAGGTTAAATATAAATGTTAGAAATTTTTAACCAAATAGTTGGCTTAGTGTAATTGGTTTACACGCTGGCCTTCCATGTTAGTTACCTTGGTTCGAATCTTGGTGGCACTAATTGTGTTTTTAGGTTTTTTTTGTTAATTTGTACAGCTTGAATATAAATGTTAGTAGATTTAAATTAAGTAACTATCCTAGCATAGTTGGTTTACACGTATGCCTTATGTGCTGGTGGTTTTGGGTTTGAATCCCAGGGGCACCAATTGTGTTTTTAGGTTTTTTTTTGGGTTAATTTGTACAGCTTAAATATAAGTGTTAGTAGATTTGAATCAAGTAACTAGCCTAGCGTAGTTGGTTTAGGTGCATGCTTTATGTGTTGGTGGTCTTGGGTTCGAATCCCAGCGGCACCAAATCTAGTTTTAAGGATTTTGGGGTTTTTTTTCACCTAATAGGGTAGTGACACGTGTCACAACATGATTGGGTGAATAAAATTAAATAAAAATAATATAAGAGGAGAGAGAAATGATTAAAAAAATATTAAAAAATGACACGTCAACAAAACCGTTAGCTATTTAACGTCGGAGACCAAAACAGGAGAACTATGTAACAGAAGGGAAGAGTTTGCCGAAAAAACATAGTTTGGGGACCAAAATAGGAGAACGGTGATAGTTAGAGGACCACCGGTGTAGTTTTCCCAAAAACACCAAACCATAATGATAATCCTAAACAAAAAATGAACCCTAAACCCCAAACACTAATTCAAAAAACCTAAAGAGAAACAAAACCCCTAAATCCCTAAACATAAACCCTAAATTGAAACCCATACAATCAAAACCCTAAATCATGTGTTATCATAAAATTAAACTTTAAGCATCATACCCTAAACCCTAACACTAAACACTAAACCTTACAAACTAAACACTCGAACTAACCTTAGTTCATTAAACCCTAAACCCTAAAACCCTAAAGATTATAAAACCTAAAAATTTGATACTAAACCATAAAAACCTTTAACCATTAACCTTTAAAACAAAACCCTAATTCAAAGTCATAAACCATAAACTTTATTAAATAATAATTGAAAACCTTAAACCCTAAAACCTAAAAATAAAATATATTAACCCTAAACAAATCACTAAACCATTAATTAAAACCCTAAATTAAAACCCCAACCCTAAACCTTAAAACTGAATTAAGGACGAAATTGAAAATAAAACAAAGCTTTAAGCTCAATTTCACAAAAAAAAAGGTCGAAATTGAAAGAAATCAAAGTAGGAGTGATTGCAGAGCAAGACCCGAATAATAACCGCCACCCGTTTCAAAAAAAGCGGATCTTCTGACCCGATTTGAGGCTTATAAATAGAGCCTCACCCCTCAGCCTTTTTTGCTCATTTTCTCCATACTGTTACTCTGCCGAAATTTACTATGAAATTCTCTCTCATCCACAAACACCATTTCCCAGAATTTCTTCCTTTTTTCGATCAAAATCTTGGTTTTAAACCAAGTTCGTCCTTTTTCTTCCAAAATATCTTCTCAGATCCTCTACAAATACAAAAATCCTCCTCAAACTTGTTTATCTTCGATCAAAACCTGAACTTTTCTCAAGAACAACCTCGTGTTCTTGAGAATTCCTCTCTTCAATCCTTCAAAACCCTAAACCCAAATTCAATTCTATTTTACCTTAAACCCCAATTCATTCTTAACCCTAACCGTTAATTTATAGACCCTAATCTCTAAACCCTTAATACCTAAACCCTAAAACTCATAAATTCTGAACCCTAATCACTACAAGAATATAGACTTTTAGTGACAAATTGACAGTGACTAGCAGTAATTTTGTCACAAATATTAAACTTTTGTGACAAATTTTTTGTTCGACACTATTAGCATAAGTAATTGTGATGTATTTTTATTTGGTCACTATTATAGTAGTAATTGTGACGATTACATTTTTCACAATTAAATTCTCACTGTACGTCTATAACTGTGACAAAAATTTCATTGTCACTAAAACTTTGACACATGATAGTGACGATATATAAAGTGGTCACTATAATTTGATATTTGTTGTGACAATGCAATTGTTTGTCATTTAAAATTTTACTTTTGTTGTGATAAATTTTGTCACTAATAAAAAATAAACATAATGACAAGTTATATATTGTCACAATAATAAATTTATTTTTATAATTATAGTAATAATAACAATTATAAAAAAATTGAAGTTACCATAAAGCCATAAACTAGTTTATCAAAAGGTAAAATAATTCTATTAGGCTCTACACTATGTGTAAATTGTTGCTTTAGTCATTCTATTTTGATCAATTTTAGTTCCTATATTTTTGAAAATTTAAAACTTAAATCCTAATCCAAACGGGACAAGACAATATGATTAAATTACAATGACTAAAAATGATTGAACAAAAGAATAAAAATCAAAAGTTTTACTTAACATATTTAAAGACTATCATTCATGTCAAGATCAAAATTTCAAAATTTAAAAAGTACATATTTTTGAATAAAAAGTACATAAACTTAAAGTGAACAAATTAAAGGAAAAGACTAATATGTAATCTTGACATAATATGTGATAGCAAAATTTTACCTTGTAAAAAATTTTACACTTGATATTTATTTTAACTTTTCTTGTGGAGGTAAAATTTGCATTGTCAGTATAGTAAATAATTATCACATAAATGATAATTCTATCAATAATTTAGGTGTAAATCTTAATATTCATATGTTTATATGTTAAAACAAACTCAATTATTTTTATATATTTTCTTCAACAAACGTATTTTATATAGGAAACCATATAAAATTAATTAAATTATTGTTATATTAATTACTTTTATAATTAATACATACTTTTAAAATAAATAAAATTAATTTCAATTACAATTTAACCTAAATAATATTTTACTTTCAAAATAATATTAAATTTCTTGCCTAGCCTAGTGGATAGACATTGCACTCTCCCCCTAAAGGTTTCAGGTTCGATCCCCCACAAAACCATGCGTTGTATTTATTTATTAAAAATTGATATATGAATATGTCACATCATTTATAACCCCCTCGCCATGGGCTAGTAGCCGAGCTACCTTGGTGTAAGTGACCTTCTCCTAGGATCATGAGACGACGCTATCGAGATAAGTCCTTGGATAATGGACACACGATGAAGGCTGGCTTGTCTGGGATGAGTCCCTTCGAGTGTAGTACGACATGCTCGATCCGGGCCTTGAATAAAAGATGGTTGCAACTAAAAAATATAATTATTTTATTATTATTGTAAGTGGCAGTGTATTTTAGACACTATTTCAATATGTATTTGTGATAAAATGTTTGTCAGTAATAAGAATAACATTAGTGTCTAAATTTTAGTCAATGTTATTAATCTTTTGTGTCAAAAAATATAGTTATAAAATTTAATACTTATTGTGACAAAATGCATCAAAGTTGTTACTAATATAATAGTGACGGAGTTATTAGTGACCACAGGTGACGACTCAAAAATATAGTCACTGTAAATTTCAGTGACTAAATTTAATACTTTTAGTGACTATTTTTATTGTCACTAAAAATCTATTTTCTTGTAGTGAATCCCTAAACCATTAATCCATAGACCCTAAAATACATAGACCTTGAATCCTAATCCTCAAACCCTAACCTTTAATCTCCAAACATCAATCCTTAATCCCCAAATCCTTTCATATTCTCATCTTACCTCTTTAGATTCTGACCATTCAATTTCCAATTTCCAGATACATTAACCTTCTCTACCTTTTCATTTCTAGGAGTTGATCTTCACTGCCTTTCCAGTTTCGGTAAGTTTGATCTTCTATTCTCTCATTTTTTATTTAATATTTTTTGTTCGATTAATATTTAGTTTCTATTTTTTACTAACTATTCATCTTTTTATCTGAGGAAGGCTTCTAGATTTGTCAGTCTGTTCATCTTCCGCGTGGGTTTGTTTCTCAAGAAGGTTGCATGTATATTTCTGGTTGTCTTTTCATTTGGTTGCATGTTTCTTTCTGTTTGCCTTTATTGTTTTTGGTTGCATGTATATTTCTTTTTGCATGTATCGTTTTTGGTTGCCTTTATAGTTTTGCATGTATATTTCTATTTGTATGATTGTATATATGCATGTATGTATGTATATGTATGGTTTATGTATGTATTCATGGTTTCCGTCAGTTTGTATATATGATGCAATATATGTATATGTATGGTTCTGTATTTATGGTTTCTGATTTGAAATATGTTTAAGGTTCTTTGATTTGAAATATGTTAAGATGTTTAAGGTTTTTTGATTCTAGTTTGGTTTATTATGCACGCTTTATAGTTGAGTGTTTAGTTGTTTAGGGCTAGGGTTTCCTTGGTTTAATCCGAGTGTTTAGGCTGGACTACCCGTCCTACGGGGCAACTGGTGCCAAAGGGGTTTTTAAAGGACCATGTGGACAGGTGTAACAACGCCACGTACAAGGATTAAACTGAAACCACTTAGATTGTATGGTTTATTATTTTACTTTGTGTCATTAGTTGTATATATATCTCTCTGGTTTCTGGATTCTTTGACATGAATTTTTTAATTGTGTTTTTAGTTGTTTGTATATATTCATGTATGTATGGTTTTGTATATATGGTTTCTGTATGTATCTATGTATGATTTTGTATCTATGGTTTCAGTATGTATCTATGTATGATTTTGTATATTTGGTTTCTGTCAGTTTGTATATATGCTACAATATATGTATATGTATGTTTCTGTATTTATGGTTTCTTTTAGTTTCTATGGTTTCTGATTTGAAATATGTTTAAGGTTCTCTGATTTTAAATATGTTAAGATGTTTAAAGTTCTTTGATTCTAGTTTGGTTTATTATGCATGCTTTACTGTTGAGTGTTTAGTTGTTTAGGGCTAGGGTTTCCTTGGTTTAATTAGAGTGTTTAGGCTAGACTACCCGTCATGCAGGGCTACTGGTGCCAAAGAGGTTTTTTAAAGGACCCTGTGGACAGGTGTAACAACGCCACGTACAAGATTAAACTGAAACCACTTAGATTGTCTGGTTTATTGTTTTACTTTGTGTCATTAGTTGTAAATATATATCTCTGGTTTCTGGATTCTTTGACATGAATTCTTTAATTGTGTTTTTAGTTGTTTGTATATATGCATGTATGTATGGTTTTGTATATATGGTTTCTGTTTTACTTTTTATTGCCCTTTTTAGTTTTCAGTCTCTAACAACATATTGTAGTATTTTCTTTTCAGTTTTTTGACAGCTATGGATGAATTTTCTTATGAGTTGGACTTTCCTGGTGAAAGAGGTCAAATGACCAACTAATACTGTTTTAAGGTGGTTTATTCCTCCTTTTTGTCATTATGATTTTTTTTTTTACTTTTGTTTATTTCTGATTCATGTTTATTTGAATGCTTGAAGGGGATGCAAATGATCAACTGTCTGAGACAGTTCATACCTCTAAGAGGAAGTCTACAGCTTCAACTGGAGGGGGCATTGGGAGAAGAACATCTCCTATTTGGGATCAGTATACCTTCATCAAGCTTCCAGAAGTTCTTTTTCCTAAATGTAAGTACTGCAAAACAAAAAGGTATAAAGCTAATTCTTATATTGACACTTCTAACCCTAAAAGGCATACTGAAAAATGTGAATCTTATAAAGAGTTTCTTTCTACTAATCCCAATAATAGTTCAGAAACCTCTTTTGATCAGAAAAGATATTGTGAGTTATTTGATGAAGCTATTATGTGTCATGGTTATGCTTTGAGTGTGGTTGAGCATGATAAACTTAGGGTTTTGCATCATTATCTAAATCCTAATGTGAAAGATATTTCAAGGTATTCTATTACTAAAGCTTGCATGTTAAAGAATGAGAAGCATATTGCTACTTGATTTAATGTATTCTGTTTTGAGTCATATCTGCTTTACATGTGATGGATGGTCTGCTTGCACTTCACGTTCCTATTTTGCTCTGACTGCACATTATGTTGATAATAATTAGAAACTTCAGTTAAAATTTTGAATTTTTGTCGTTTCCCCCCACCCCATGATGGTGAGTCTATTTATAAGTTTGTTAAAAATATATTAACTGAGTGGGGTCTTGAGAAGAAAGCTTTTACCATTACTCTTGATAATGCTTCTGTAAATGAAAGAATGGTGAGGCGTCTCAAAGATGATTTGCATGCAATTTCTCCCCTGCCATGCAATGGTAAGTTTTTTCATATAAGGTGTGATGCCAATATCTTGAACTTGATAGTTCAAAAGGGTTTGAAGGTAATCGACTGTTCTATTATTAAATTGTGTGAGATAGTTAAGTTTTTTGAACTAATATAATTATATTCGAATATAATTACATGTTAAACATGATTCGAATATACTATGAACATGATTCGAATATAATAGTTGAAAAAACATGTAATTATATTAGAATTATATTCGAATCATGTTCATATTATATTCGAATCATATTCGAATTACATTCGAAATATCATATTCAAATTATATTTCGAAAATAATTTGATTATGATTCGAATATAATATAGACATGGTTCAAATATAATTCTAATATAATTTGAATTTTGCTCAAAAAATATATTTCAAATATAGCAAAATTCGAATTTTTCTATATTCGAAATATATTTTTTGAGCAAAATTCAAATTAGAAGATGATTCAAATATAATTTGAATATGATTCGAATATAATACAAACATGATTCGAATATAATTTAAATTTTACTCAAAAACTATAATTCAAATATAGTGAAATTAGAATTAATAATTAGAATTTAATTGGAATTCGAATCTAAAAAATTACTAATTTAGTATTAAAATATTTGTTTTATTTATTTTTATTAAATATTAAAATTTTAATAAAATAATATTATTAATAATAACAAATAGTGGTCTAAATTATAAAAATTAGAAACAAATAGGGGTCAATTTAAGGTAAAAATAGACTTTTTTAGTGACTAAATTGAACAAAAAAAACAAACCTGGCAGACTTGATATGTCATTTACCCTTTAAATAAAACCAGACGGATTGACTTAGTCAACCCGTTGATGACGTGGCAGGATATTATTGGCCGAAATTTTTTTAACGGAAAAGGGTAACGGAATGGGGCAAAATGGGTAACAGCGAATTGTTTAAGGAGAAAAAATGGGCAAAATGAAGTTTAGGGGGCAAGTTGGGAAATCGAGTATACTTTAGGGGGGAAAAGTTGTATTAAGCCTTCTTGTTTTTCTGGTAAGTTGGTATTGGATGTTCCTACTCGATGGAACTCTACTTACCTGATGCTTCATAGGGCAATTGAAGCTAAACTTGCTATTAACTTTTTGTTAATAGGGAAAATGGTTTGGATATAATCACTAAGGATGAGTGGGAAACTGCTCAATTAATATGTGATTTCTTTGAGTCCTTCTTTGAAATTTTTACTCTGTTCTCAGGATCCAAGTATCCCACTGCTAACTTATACTTGGCTAATGTTATTGCCATTGAGAAGCTGTTGTGTGATGCTCACAATGATCCATGTGAGGGCATCTTTGCAATGGCAGGACCTATGCTTGAATTGTATGAGAAATACTGGTATGATCACTCAACGATTCTGTCTTTTGCTGTTTTTCTTGATCCTCGGTATAAGTTACAACTTCTAAAGGAGTTGTATGATGTCCTCTATGTTGAGGATGAGGTTAAAATGAGGGTAAGTGTTGTTTATAATGATTTTGTTAGTATGTATATATATATTATTCAAGATCTGCATGTTCTGCTTCTTCTAATTCTTCTATCCAAAGTAACTATTCTCAAAGTACAAGTCTGTCAAGTTCTGGTCGCCCTCGGACATTCAAAAAATCAAATCTCTTTCAGGTCAGTGCTTATTTATGCTTCTGTTTGTATATTTAATTATTTTTTCAATTACAGTTTACTAACTCTTTTTATATTTTAATGACAGAACTTTGATGTCGATTTAGCAGCTTCTAGGAGTGGAAAATCCAATGTTGACTCCTACATTTCTTTGCCCCTTCTCCCTCGCACTGAAGATGTTGAGTTTGATATCTTAGAGTATTGGAAATTACAATCTGTGTCTTTTCATATACTTTCACTCATGGCTAGAGATGTTTTAGTCGTTTCAATCACTTCAGTTGCTTCTGAATCCTCATTTAGCATGGGGGGCCAGATTTTGAACAAGTTGAGGGCTAAGCTTTTGCCTAAAAATGTTGATATATTTGTAACAACCTGTAATTGGTTGTATGGTTTTGAGCCTGAGGAAAGGGATGAAGAATTTCTTGTTGTTGTGAAATATGCTTTAATCTCTGATGTTTTTGTTGAAGATCCACTTCCTGATTAAGGTATATTCTATTACTTTTTTTTAATTCTTATTTTGTTTTTCAATATGGGTTCTGATTTTATTTTCTTCTGTGGTGTTTTTTCACAGCAAGCAGGAAAGCACTTTAGTGCTATATGGGTCAACTAAGTTGTGAATTCTGATATTAAGTCGGGCATTCTGTTAGTGTTTCTGATTTTTTTAATGTTGTTGCTTCTGTTTATTATTTGAATATCTTGCTTTTGTTTTTACTTATCGTTGCTGCTTTTGTTTATGACTTAGTGTTGATGCTGTTGTTGTTGTTTGACTTGGTTTTGCAGAATGTTGCTTTTGTTTATGACTTGGCAAGCAAGAAAGCACATTAGTGCTTGTGAATTCTGATGTAAAATCAGGTATTCTGTTAGTGTTTCTGTTTTTTTTAATGTTGATCCTTTTGTTTATTACTTATGGTTTTTGCTTTTGTTTTTTACTTATCGTAGCTGCTTTTGTTTATTACTTATTGTTGCTTCTTCTGTTTATGATTTAGTGTTGATGTTGTTGTTGTTTGACTTGGTTTTGTTGAATGTTGCTGATGTTTATGAGTTGGTGTTGCTGAATGCTACTGCTGTTTATGGCTTGGTGTTGTTGCTGATTACTGGTAGCTTGTTGTTTTTCTCTCTTATCTAAGTGTTGCCCTTGTTTTAATTATGTTGGTTTCTTACCTATGCAAGTTACCCATAATTAACCTTGATGGTAGCATTTAGATCTGATAGCTCGATGAAGAAATATCTGGTAGCAAAGTGCTTTTAGCTTTTGTCTTTGCTATAAGATCTGAGAGCTAACTTTATTACAAACAAACTTCTTGTATTTTATAAGTTTCAGTTTGTAGAATTTTAAGTGTAAAGAATACTAACTTGTATTATTTTGACATTTTTTATTGATCTTTTTTTAAGTTATCAAGTATTCATATATTTTGTTCGTTTATTTAAGTTATAACTGTTAATATTTCTGAATTCTAATTTTTTTATGTTATAACAGTTAATATTCTTATTTTGTTCAAATTACTCAAAGTTAGATAATAATAATAAGCAATCTATTTTATAACTTAAGTAAAATTAATCTATTTTACAACTTAACTTAAGTTTAGAAATGTATCTGTTATAACGTTAGTAAATTCAATCTAATTTATAACTTAAGTTAAGACAACAATTAAATCGAAACCAATTCTTGAATCTTTTATAACTTAAGTAAGATCAATCTAATTTATAGTTAAGTAAAATCATCTAGTTTATAACTTAAGTTATGAAAACAATTCTTGAATCTTTTATAACTTAAGTAAGATCAATCTAATTTATGACTTAAGTAAAGACATCAATTCTTGAATCTGTTATTACTTAAGTAAAATTAATCTAATTTTTAACTTAAGTTAAGAAAACATTTCTTGAATCTCTTATAACTTAAGAAAACAATTCTTAAATTTGTTACTTAAGGTTATACAACTGTTATTTTTTTATAATTTGTAAGTCTAAAATTTTATTCAAGTTACTAAGAAAACTTAAAAATAAAAAACAACTCTTCATTAAGTTTTTGTAGTTCATAAATTATCAATTACTTAATATTTTTTTTCAACTTTAGTACTAATATATATGTGTGTGTATGAGCGCATATACATCATGTACATCAATATATGTATATACATTATATATGTATATGATATATCAACTTATAAAAGTTTTTAATTCATCAAGTCGTAGATTTCATGTTAATATCAGTTCAGGTCAACAACAAGTCCGGTCATTTAACAGGTTGGGTTTAAAGCAGGTCGGGTTCAAAACAGGTGGGTCCATTTCAAGTCGGGTTAATTTCAGGTCGAGTCTGTTTCAGGTCGGGTCCGTTTCAAGTCGGGTCCATTTCAGGTCGGGTAAAATCGGATATCGGGTCAATTCAGTCAGGTAAATTCGGTTATTTGCCAGGTCGGCTTCGGGTTCTTTTCAGTCGGACGCAGGTCAGGTTTCAAGTCCACAGTAATATGTCCAATTCGGGTTCGGGTCTTTTTTAGTCGGACGCAGATCGAGTTCGGTTACTACAATAACGTCAAATTCGGGTTCGGGTCAACAATAATTGGTTACAGATCGAGTTCGGGTCATCAAATCCTCGAGTCAAATTAGATTCTGACTCGAACAAGTTTCAATCGGGTTTTCAGGCCGGATTATCTTTTTACATCCCTACCCCTGTCTAACTTAGGATCCCATTCCTCAACCTTTAAAAACCATTAATCAAGAGCGCAATTACCTAATACTTGCCCGCGCATTTCCAAACTAATAAACATTGGGTAATCTTCACCAGTGGTCCCTTTTGTTTAGGGTGTGTTTTATTTTGGTCACCAAAATTCAAAAACGTGTATTCTGGTCCCTAACGTTACAAAACGTTTATATATTAGTCACCCAACCGTTAGTCTCCGTTACTTGGCTAACGGGTGGCTGACATGGCTCGTTAAAAAAATAAAAAAATCCACGTGTGTAGTCCACGTCATTTAAAAAGCCTAACGGGTAGATAGAAACCCTAAATCAATCTCTCTTTTTCCTTGTAAAACACCGCCGGCACACAAATTCCCCGGCAATTCGCCGCGGAATTGATTCTCCGACACCACTCCACTGCCACCTGCTCTTGCAGCCACTGCTTCCGACCACCACCACCATATCCCCAACAATCTGACCCTTATTTATTTGTACATATTTTTTGGCAGTTCTTCACTCTTTTTTTTTGTTTTCTTTGGAATTGATGATTAGAACCAGAGGAAATGTTACTTGAGTATCGAGGAGCAGCTGATTTCGTATGTGGGTTTTTGAGATTTTGTACGGATTGTTGATGGGTTTGGAGTTACTCTCATATTTCAGTTTTTAAGATTTGTTTTCTTGAATGAGTTCATCACCCAATTTTTTAAATTTGATTTCTCATTTCAATTCCTTTAGTGTTTTGATTAAAAAGAAAGATTTGTGATTTTGACATTGGAGTAGGGTTTAACAGTAGAAAGCAAACATCTTTCTAGATTCTGTATGGAAATTCCATTCTATGAAGTTGGGTTCTTTTAATTCTTGAAAAGATTGGGGTTTTTTTAGAGCGTGAAAAAAATGTCTGGTGGAACACCAGTAGCTGGTGGATCTATGAGGCAAAGACATAGTCAAGGCTATGCATCAGGGAATGAGGACCTTGAAGATGATGCTTGCTCAAGATTACAGCCATTTTCACCTGCAACTCCAAGAGCTAGGACTTGGACTGAGATTCTGGAAAATGTACTTTGGGTTGCTTCAGCTTTGTTCATTATCTACTTTGGTGATAGGCACTCCAATTTTATATATCTGCTGTTGCATGATGAACGAATCAGAAAGTAAATGACTGCATTCAAGTTTAACTCAGTGTGGAATGAGGACCTTCATCAAGCACAATTTCAACATTCATATCCTTGAAAACATCAGAGTAAGCTAGCTTCTTAGCCCCATCATTGCCACCAATCTCTTCATCAGGCACAAACGACAAGTAAAGCGAGCGTTTTGGCCGAAACCCATAAGCCTTCAACCTGCGAATAGCCTCCAGGTACTGCATCCCAACGCATTTCATATCTTGCGAGCCTCTACCAAAGATATCGCCTCGTCGATCGACATAGCCCCCGAGAGGCGGATGGATCCATTTGGAATGCTCAAAGGAGACCACATCGGTGTGGGAGTTTAAAAGGACAGAAGGCAGAGAAGGGTCGGAGCCTGGCCATTTGAGGAGAACGACTGGTTTGATTTTGACGAATTCAATGACTCGAGATTCTAAAGAAAGGGAGCTGGCTTGTGATAAGATAAATTGGGTTGAGGTTTGATAGTCTGGGGAAGGTTGGGTTGTGTTGATTTGGAGGTATTGTTGGAATCTCGATATGATTTGGGATGGCGATGCTGCTGGATTTGCGAGAGCTGGAAGTGGAGAAAGGAACAGTGGAAGAAGATGGAGAAGAAGGAAAGGTTGACGATGAGAATTGCAAGCTTTTTCCATTGATTTTCACTCACTTGGCAGTGACACGTGGGTTTTTTTATTTTTTTAACGAGCCATGTCAGCCACCCGTTAGCCAAGTAACGGAGACTAACGGTTGGGTGACTAAAATATAAACGTTTTGTAACGTTAGGGACCAGAATATACGTTTTTGAATTTTGGTGACCAAAATAAAACACACCCTAAATAAAAGGGACCACTGGTGAAGAAACCCATAAACATTAAAAGAATTCTCGAACCAATAATGTGCATCCTTGAAAATCCTTCAATCGCTGCCTCCTTTAACTCACCCGCTATTGACGCAATTCCTTTATGTCTCTGGCACCACGCGACAACACAACATTTCAATATCTCAATTTTTCCATCATCCTCAACCCCATTTATATTTAGTGTAGCCTTTTCATCCCCTTTTTTTCCGATCAGATCTATCGCCTCCCTCTTCGCAGGATTCTCTCTTCTCTTCCAATAGAAATCTCGCGTTGTCTCACGAGCAAAATAGACCCGGACCCGTGCACTGTAAATTCATTTCCCATTCAACCTTTCTATCACCCTATGCGCCTCCACCTCAGACGACATTCGTACGAAACCAAATCGCGATCTATCACGTGCTCTTTTTCTTGGTACAAAAAATCCAATACCTTTCTATGTCGATCAAAAACATGCCACACACCCCTCCAATGTATCTGCTCTGAAAGATTCCCAACAAAAATTGTCTAACACTGCCGTCGGTTTCCCCTTTTCATTCCTCGATTTGTCGAGGGATTTTTTAATCTTTCATACACAAACTCGATCTATTTATTTATTTATATCTTATTAGTTAGATTTTGATAAAAATATGTGAAATTAGCATATAAGATACTAAAATTATGAAATTAAATTATTATTTATTTATGTTATTAAGTTGAATAAATTAGTATTTATTTAATTATTTTTTTATTTTATGAAATGTGAAAAAATTAAAAATATGTTAAATCAGATAGAGTCAAAATCAGATTTCCAATTAAAATTTTGAGTTAAATTTGAATGAGTAAAATTATATTTTAGTTCGAATCGAAATCAAATTCTATTATAATTATATTAAAGCGGACAAAAGCCCACCCTGTCCTATCTCGTTGTAGTCCCTACTAATTTATAAGTGATTTCAATATATATCTTCTTCGAAATAGACGTTTATCCAATTCTATCACCATTAATCCGTTGCTTCTTGTTTATTGTGTTAATTATGTTATGAATTGTTATAATGGAGAGTAAAACTTTGATAAATAATATTAAAAATGATGAAATATATTTTATTGTTATGAATGTTTATCTATATGGATGTTTATCATAATTAAAATTTTATCTAAGGAGATTGATTTACTTTATCATTAGGAATATTATCTCCATTAATTAGAGTTGTATGTAATATGTATTTTTTATGCCTATAAATAGATGATTTGATTAAGGCATTCAATACTAATGTCAATATTATGAATAATACAAATCTCACTCTTTCTCTTATCATCTTTTTTTATTATTCTTGTTATTTATTCTTGTTATCGTTCTTCGTTATATTATTTACAACACGTTATCAGCACAATCTCGCTCGATTATCATAGTTCTTGTTGGTGATTCTCGAAAAGGATTTCAATTTGATTTTGTGGCTACATCCGATAAGTTCTGTTTATCTATATATCGTTTTATTGGTTGATTAGTCACGACATCAAGTTCATATTCGTGTTTTCACTCAAATATATAAATTAACCTAATAAAAAAAATAATATGTAGCCAACTTCATACGTTTATTTATTGAAACAATTAACATCCCCTTGCGCACAGTTTTTGAGTATTTTCAAGGAAAGCTTTAAAAAATTGTTTACTTGTTAGTATGCTTAATAATACATGATCGAAAGTTTATGCTATTATTTGATATTTAATATTTATTTGATAAGAGATTGTGTTGTTAATGATGTTTTGAGTTTTACATGATATGCTTTAATGGCTTAAAAAAGCATGGTTTGAATTAAGATAAAATCTAAAGAGGTACGTTTCTTCAATATGTTTATATTGAAATCAATATTTATTTACGTTATTCTATTAATGAGAGTTTATATTTTTAACCGTGTTTTGAGTTTTACATGTATTTAAATGGCTTAAAAAGAGACATGACATTATGAGAAGCTGTCTTGGTCATTTGCTACGTCTCCATTGTCCTCGAGAGGAAAACTAATATCAGTAAATTCTGATTTTATTTTTATTCTTTAAATTATGATTTTAAAGTGTGATAAATCATGGTGATTTTTCTCAAAAGCAATAATTTTTATGTGTCGAAAAACTCGACTATTTTTCTCAAGTTCAAGCTATGAAAATTTGTCTTGATCCAAAAAGTTTTATGGGAGACATTCCTTGAAGTGAATGCAAGCATGATGTTTATTCCATGCAATTATTGCATCTGTTTCATTCCATGATGGTAAATCACTATTCAATTGGTAACATAACTTCGATATAATTCAAGTATATTGGATGGACATCCCGTTCTGCGAGGCTACTAGTCTCAAAGGAGGTTTTTAAAGGAGCTTGTGGACTAGTTTAACAACGCCCCGTACGAGGATTCAATCTTTGTTCTTTGTGATGAGGAAATGTTAATAAAACATACTCCACTTTTCACGACAAATAATGTTGTCCTCATACACAATATCGTGAAAAAGATTTTAGAGGCCCACTGGCTCTACTCCATTTCCTGAAGTGAATGTGAGATTTTATAATGAAAAGAATAAATGCCACATTAGTAGTTATGGTCATGGTCGAGGCCATGGACATAGACATTATGGTCATTTTAATAATACTTCTACCCACCGGTAGTGAGGTTATAAGGATGACAATAGTGATAAAGATCATTCTAAAAAAGTGAAATCTTTTTTATTACCAATGTGATGTTATAAACCATTGGTCTCGTACTTATCGCATGCTGGAAAATTTAACAATCATTGAATGATAAAGGAAAGAAAAAAAAAGAAGCAAATTTTGTTTGCGAAAAATGATGAAGATGATATTGGTCCAACTTATTTGGACATTGCTGGTCCAACTCATTTGGACGTTACAAATTTCCTTATAACCATCGAAGGGAATAAATCATCTTTTAATTATTCTCATAACTTTGAAGAGAATTATTTATTTTTTATTTATTTTTTTGTTTATTTACTTTACATATTAATTATTTATATTTTATATGTATATATTATAATATTTATTTATTTTGTTTAACATGATTACTTATCAAATACATTTTATGGTGACGATTTATGCTTAATAGAAGTATAAGATATATTTTCTCATTTAATGCAAGGGATAATGTGAGTATTATATCTCAAAGTACTAAAAATATTGATGCTCCAAAAGAGCAATAAGTTCTTAAGAGAAAGCACATTATGAAAGTGCAGAATTGCGAATATTGCAATAATTACCACTAATGGTAATAATATCGTCACCACTAGAAGTGAAAATTTTAAGAGAGCAACATGAGTTCGCAAAAATATTCCTTTGGAAATTATAGATAACATATTTTATCAATTGTCATTTGAAATAAATCAATGTGAATATAAGTTCTGGTAGCAAAAAAGTCAGTTGAAAGCTTTAGAAAAGCTATATATTGCTACCAAAATATAATTTCCATTGAAAGTTCTGAAAGAGCTAAAGATATTCTTATTCAAAGGAACAATTTTGATGGTCATATTTGACATGTACAAGTGAGATTGAATCACATGTTATAGTAAACCAGAAGTTTACGAAATTCAAATATATATATATATAGACACACATTTGTATATAGTTGGCATGATTGGTTAGACCATCCTGATCAATAATGATGTGAAAGCTATTGAGATTTATATGCACATTTATTAAAAGAACCTAAAGTTTTTGTGGTGCTTGTTCTCAAAGGAATTGATTAAATTCCACTTATTGAAAGAACACGAAGTTCTTGTGTTGTTTCTTCTCAAAGGAAATGGTTAAAATCTCACTTACCAAAAGAACTTGAAGTTCTTGTACTAAAGTTGAGACTGCATATCTTGCATATCTTAATGGAATATGGGCCCATATATCCACAAATGTGGAAAGCTTTATATAATTTTAGTAGATGCATCTACATTGTTTTATCGACTTACAACCAGAAGCTTGTGAGATTGATTCTAAAAGGATTCAGATTATGCAGTTAGACTATTCGTCTTACAAAAGCTAGTGGGTTTATATTTTAGGCTATATCAGTTGTTACAAAGCCTATTGATTATAAAAAATACGGTTTAGCAAAGTTTTAATTGGATGCCTCCTCTTTGATAGCTAAACTATGAGAACAAGAAAATTATTATTTATATGATATTTCTATATAGCAACACTTATACGCATCAAGCCAAAGAGTTATAATAAACTTCTCGTTATGATTGGATTTTGGTCAAAAGCCATACATTCTCATTTAATAATTTTTGAATATGCCATATATTATTGAGTTGCTCCACCACAACGCACAAATGAGTAAATAAAAGGGTTGAGAATATATATTGAGTACGAGTCTCCTTTTATGTTTAAATTCTTAAACATTAATTGGAGAATCATTTATGACATGATTTTTCTCAACATCAGGGGAGATAATAATTAGCTGGACAAAGGAAAATGAATTATCGTTATCTAGATCCTCGTCTATGAACTAGAAGTTCATAAGATAATTCATATTATTACATGTCAACTGCCAGACATATTTACTGACCTAATGAGAGTAATTAAGTTTCGTATACCAGCTAAAATGCTCTAAGTTTAAATTACATGTTAGAGCGAGAGGATGTAAATCATGCCTAAAGCATGATAGTTGAAAAGGTTACAATGATCAAAATTCTCGTAAATGGAAAGTAATATGAGATGGTCATATATTGGAGGCAGATGCTCCTGAAGAGACCCAAAACATAACTAATGGTAAAACTCTAGAAGAGTTTCAGGTACCTGAAATAAAGATTGAAATCTTGAAGAGATCACGATGAGTTATGTCACTACGAGAATGAAACCAAAATAGAAAAGTTGTCAACAACAATTTTGCAAACAATTTTACATAGAATACTTCTATAGAAGTAAAGAAAGAAAATGAGGATCTTGTATAAGAAACTATAAATGTTTAAATGATTGGCCAATAGAGAAAGACGATTTGAACTTCCAAAAGAGAAGTATTTGGACTAGCAGTCCAAACACCTAAAGATGTAATGCAAGTGAGGCACAAATAAGTAGTCGTAAATTCGACTTGAATTATGATTTATGAATTGTTTTAATTACTTCATGGTGGATGCAATTACTTTGGAAGTTATGAAATATTTTAGATGCGTCTAATTATTTTGTGGATCCATATTTATCCTTGAAGGATTTAAAATGCTAGAAGCATTTGGAAATTTCTAAGGAAATTTATTTAAACATGTCTCGTTGAATATTTTGGCGCATTTGGTATAATCACATTAGTGAGTACTAATTGAGGAAATATTGTAAGAATGGTCAGATTTCCTTATGTATTTTATAAAGGAGTTTTGGATCAAGATTCATTATGATAATTTGAATTTCATTAAAACTCCTAAAGAGCTTCAAATTAGAAACTCGCGAAGTACTTTCAATGCATTTAATGAAAGTATTTGAGAAAAAGAATCTTGAGATGTGGTTTTATCTCCACCTAAAGATCGAGCACTTAAATATGAGTTTTTGTCTATGAATGGACATAAGCTGAAAGAATCTTAAAAAATTCAATATGGATAAAACATATCTATTGAGTATCTCAATAGCTGTAAGATTGTTGGATGTGAATAAAGATAATTATATCTTTTCTCGGTCTTGAAGCACCATATATTAGTTGGTCAAGAAATATCCATGAATATACAAAGATCGTTACCTTTAGATCTTCAAACATTCATCGATGCCTCCTCAAATCTTGTAGAAATAATTTTTATACACGAGGCAAGCCAAAAATGTGTTTGGCTAAGACCATTGACCCAACATATCTAGAAGATATGTGATTTTCTTTCACAAGATATGATACAAATGCTATCTTGTGTAGAGATAATGAAAGGTGGATACATCATAAAACATATTACTCCAAAGTTTCATCCCTCGCGATCTTTAGAAAAAGTATTCAAGATTGAATCATGAAGATTCAAAGATCTTCTGTGGTGTTTTCATGAGGGGGAGTAAATACGCGTTGCACTCTTTTTCCTTTAACCGAGGTTTTGTCTCAATGGGTTTTCCTAGTAAGGTTTTTAACAAGGAAACATGTTATGCGTATCATAGATGTGTGTACTCTTTTTCCTTCACTAAAGAAAATTTTTTCCACTAGGTTTTTATCTTAGTAAAGGTTTTAACAAGGCACGTTATCTTCATAAACATCCAAGAAGGAGTGTTATGAATATTTATCTATATGAATGTCTATCATGATTAGAACTTTATCTAAGGAGATTGATTTACTTTATCATTAGGAATATTATCTCTATTAATTAAAGTTCAATGTAATATATACTTCTTATGTCTATAAATAGATGGTTTGATTAAGACACTCAATACTAATGTCAATATTATGAATAATACAAATCTTCCTCTTTCTCTTATCATTTTTTTATTCTTGTTCTTTATTATTGTTATCGTTCTTCGTTATATTATTTACAACATTTATTTATTTATTTTAAATATTTTTAAAATGTATTTCTCATCATTATAACATAACATGTGGAATTTTTCCCAAGTATAAAAACATAAAAGTTTGTCAACAGTACAAGTGTGCAGTGGTTTAGACCGACCCCTTCTTGGCATTTCAAAAACAAAGGCCATAGCTTGCTGTAATCCCTCTCGCCAATATCTAACTTAATATACATATATATAGGGATAGGATCCAGTTACACAGTGTAAAACTCTTTAAATTTTACACGTTTTTTGGATCGTTGGATGAGTGAAACGGATGGATGAGATTAACAGTAGAATATGGGAAGATTATCACTTGGGAAAAAAGTAAGGAGTTAATATCAGTCATCCATTTTCCTCATCCAGGGATCCAAAAAACCTGTAAAACTTAAAGAGTTTTACATTGTGTAAGTTGATCCTAACCCATATATATATATATATAGGGATGGGATCGAGTTACATGGTGTAAAACTCATTTAGTTTTACACTAATCTAGGACCATTGGGTGAGTTAAATGTATGGATGAGATTAACAATAAAATATGTGAAGATTATCACTTAGGGAAAAAAGATAAGAAAATAACTGGGCCATTAATTACCATCATCCAACGGTCCAAAAACTGTGTAAAAGTAATTGAGTTTAACATAGTGTAAGTTGATTCTAACCCATATATATATGAGATAGGATCCGTTTACACAGTGTAAAATTCTATAAGTTTTACACGTTTTTTTGGACGGTTGGATGAGTGAAATGAATGGATGAGATTAACAGTAAATATGTAAAGATTATCACTTGGAAAAAAAGAGTAAGAAGTTAATCTGAGCCATCCATTCCCCCCATCTAACGATCCAGAAAACGTGTAAAATTTAAAGAGTTTTACATTATGTAAGTTGATCATATATATATATATATGGAAATCTAAAATCTTTGTTTGAACAAGTTAATCTAAGTAGAGGCTGAGCCGAGGGGTATATCCATTATCCAGCATGTATTCAGGGTTGTGAATGCTATATAACTATAAAGTGTATTTGTATATTCCTTTTTCAGAAGGGCAGGCCATGGATGAGCACTTCTTTTGATGAATCCTACCATTTCACAATGATCACCATGATTGTTATTGATTAGTATAATGGAACAAGCAAATGAACAATGAAAGAAGAAAATATTAAAGTTTCTGTTTTTCTTTCTGAAGAATCTTCTGCCCGTATTTTCTCCACTTATAGCCGTCGTCTAGCACATCCACATCGCTTCTCGTATGGAAACAAAACCTTGGTTTTAACAAATTCGATTTTGTGGGCAATCTGATTCTGCGAAACGCTCTTATCCCTGAAAACGGAGCCTTGGATTTCTTTTTAAAATTGATCGGGTTTGGTGTTTTCAATCTTGCGCGAAAACGATTGGTACCCAGATACAGGAATAGGTTCATGGACAGGGTTTGACGATGATATCTGCTCAAAGTAGTGAAATGGGTAATGCGCGTTTTCTGTTTGATAAAAGTCCTTTGAGAATGCTGTGCCTAATGAAAGCACATTGGTGACGGTCCTTTCAGCTTGTACTCAGTCGGAGTTTTTGAAAATGCCAACGGAGAATGGTCACTGGAAGGTGTGGACGGTGTTTGTGGGAAATATCTCTATGTAACTTCACTGGAAAGAAGTATGGCAGGTGTTCGATCGACACGGGGTGGTGGTGGATATTTGCATCCCTCGGAAACTGGCTAGAAACGAATCTAGATTTGGGTTTGTGAGAATGTGCAGTCGAGAGGATGCTGAGCGGGTGGTCGAACGCCTGCATGGTAAATGGATCTATGGTTCCCGCATCTATGTGTTTCCAGCGAAATATGGAGACTGCAATTCGTTCTGGCGACAGAAACAAGTGAACACAAGCACAGATCAGTCGGCACAAGTAGGAAATGTGCGACCCAAAGTGCCGTTGAAGCAGCGATCGGAGGAGGAGGTCAATCATGGCGACAAGTTTGATTATTCAGTGCAGGGGTTTGTGGTAGTGGACAAGTTGGAAATTTTGCACAATTGTGCAGTGGGGTGGTGCAAACAACCATGAAGTATCAAGGAACTTGCAGCGAAAATACACTTGACGGCGGTAGAGGGCTTGTCGATCATGCGTATCGCCGGTTCAATCATATTGCTCATGTTCAAGGACCCTTCAACACGTGATAAGGTGATGCTTTTAGAAGCAATGCGAGGGTGTTTCTCAAGGCTAGAAAAGTGGTCACCTGAGATAGGTTTCGAGATGAGGCGGGTTTGGTTGATGATCAAGGGTTTACCGATCCATGCGTGGTCGCAACAATCCTTCGAGAGTATCGCGAATATTTGGGGGAACTTGTTTCGTTTAGTGAATGCTACCGAATCTCCACAATCGTTTGAATGCGGATGGATACTGATCGAAACATCATTCATGTCGCGCATAGATGCTATGGTGAAGTTGGAGGTGGACGGTGTGTGCTTTCCCATACTTGTTCGAGAATTTAATTCTTTTGGCCCTTGGATGGAGTGTGAAAGTACGACGGTGTTGTCTGATGATGAGAACTCTGAGCCTTCGACACAGGGATCAGATGGGGGGACACCGCGCACAGGTGATGCTCACCAACTGAAGGAAATAGGGCATATAGAACTGATCGGGGACCAAGTTCACACGGAGGGGACGAGGTTGTGGCACTGCAATAATCTTTGGGTGGTGAATCACTGGTTGGACCATGCCGAAGCCTCCCGGGATGAGCTTGGTTTGAAGGGGCTGCCGGAGATAAATGAGATGCAGGAAGGTGGTGTGGTGGCTCCGATGGAGGAGCAGGTTTCCGATAGGGTGATGGGCGAGGCTGGGATGAGTCATACACTAGCCAACCAGCTTGAGGTAGTTCAATCACACTCGACTATGGATGCAAACAATGTGGAGATGGTTGAACCGATTACAACTACCGTGGATTTGGTGGATAAATCAGTTTCAAATATTGATAGGATAACAGATAAGGCTGGAGGGAAATTATCTGGTTCAGACATTGCAAACCAAAACTCTCTACTTTGGATTAACGGTAGAAAAACAAAGTCGATTAATCTCCTTTCGGGAGTGCCTCCGATGCAAAAAGCTGGTAGGGGCAGACCGCGTAAACAGTTATTGCATCAACAAGCTTCGACGCAGGTTGTGAACGCTTCACTCTCTGATTCGGATTTTCAGAACCGTCAGCAACTGTTAACTAAGGAAATAGTGGCGACAGTGGCATTGGGTAGTATTGTTGGGGTAAGAACCGTGGGGTGTGAAGCATATATTATAAAGGATCTTACATTAGTTTTTTTCGGCGAGAAGCAAGGTCAATAGGGATGCGTGTGGTATCGTGGAATGTTAGGGGGTTAGGCTCATGTTTGAAACGCAGGGCGGTGAGCAATGTAGTTAATAAACAATGTGCGGACTTGGTGATGTTGCAAGAATCAAAATTAGAGGATGTGTCGTCGTTATTGGTTGCAAGTTTATGGGTATCAGATGGATATGGGGTCATTTTTTCACCTTCGGTAGGTGCTTTGGGAGGTTTGATTACGATATGGGAAGGGTCACGATTCAGTTTAGATTCGATGGAGGTGGACCGATATTTTATTCTTTTACAAGGGAGATGGTGCGTGGAGGATTTGCATTGCTGTATTTTTAACGTTTATGCTCCTTGCGATGTGTTGACACAAAATCTGTTATGGCAGCGTCTTGGAGATCATTGATGAGGCGTTGTGGTGGAATTGCCCAAGCCTATATATTGAACCTTCTGGTTCGCGGCTGATATGTAGCGGCATCTGTTGGGAACCACCGATGGCAGGGACGTTGAAATTCTCAGTCGACGGGTCCGCGCGTGGTAAGCCGGGTCCAACAGGTTTCGGGGGTGTGTTGCGTGATGATCAAGGTAGGATTGTGGCTTTGTTTTCTGGTCCGCTTGGTTGTATCGAGTCTAATGAGGCTGAGTTGCGTGCGGTTGCCTTTGCGTTAACTTTCTTTCAGCAGTCGGCTTGGTCATCGTATCCATTGGTTGTGGAATCAGATTCCATGGTCGCTGTTAGTTGGGTGCTACACGTGGACAAGCGGCCGTGGCGGTATTGGGAGGTGTTTCATGAGATAGACAACGCTTGTAGTAGTTTGCATTTGGTGTGTTTTTCGCATATTTTTCGGGAGGCGAATGGTCTAGCTGATGCATTGGCTAAGGAGGGGGTGTCACGCGTTTTCTCTATTTTATGCGTGTTAATGCTATCGGGTGGGTGCTGGTTTCTTCGTTTGTATGTTGTCTGGTTGTATTTGGTTGTCACAAATGGGCCGTACTCTTTTCCTCCGTTAGGATTAGGGAGGTTTTTAACGAGGCGATCGTTGTTACGTTTGGTTGTATATTCTCTTTTTAATATACGACATCTTGTTGAGCAAAAAAAAAGTTAATCTAAAGAATTCAGTATTTTAGTCTTCGGGTTAGAGTCTTCTTCTCCAATTCATATAATGGGCCCTAATTAGGGGTGAGTGTTCGATCGAGTCGAGTAAAAAAAAATTCGAGTTTGTCTAGTTTACGAGTCCTATTTTATGACTCAAACTTTATTTAATTTTTTTTTTCAATTCGAGTCGAGTTTTCGAATTTATGTGCAAACTTAATTATAATTATTTACATTGTTATAATACATATTGGTTCTAATTTAAACGGCTTTCTATATCTATATACAATACACATATATTTTCTTCGTATTTTTTACATGTGGCATATATATGTTTTTTGCATTTTTTCATATGTGGTATATATATACTAGGAAATATTGAGGGACTCGAATCGAACTTAAAAATCGAAACATTAATTGCTAAAATTTTCAAGTTATTCAAATTTTTATTTTATAACTCAAACTTTATTTGAACTTTTTGAGTATGAGTTTATAAAATTTTGAATTGAGTCAAGACGAGTTGAGTTTTTTTTATGTCCAATTGAATAAAAAAATCGATTTTTCGAGTCGAGTTTTGCTCGCCCATAGTTTGAATTACAAGAAGCGTGAGTGAGAAAGTAGTCAGAAGAATACAATCTTGACATTGTAATCCACAATAATAGAAGTTCAACATTGCTTTTGAAAAGTGATTTTTAAAAGTGTTGTTAGAAAGAGATTTTGAAAAGGGATTGTAAAACGTTAGTTGTAAGATTTTAGTGTTTATCATTGCTGTAGAAAAGTGATTTTAAGAAGATAATGATCATTTTGAACATGATATTGTAAGATATATATATATATATATATATTCAAATTCTCTAATGTTATAATATATGAAATATATCATCTTAAATTATTATAAAAATATTTTTATTAATAAATATATTTTTTAACAATTATACATGTTCCATGAAAATAAAACAAATTTAAAATATTTTATTTAAAAACATGACATGAATAAATATATATTATTTTAAAATTTTAAAATAATTATTAATTATATAATTATATCTTTGTAAAGAATTATAAATTATAAATAAATACAATACCAAATGAAGGTTAAAATTGTAATTTGGCTCTCAAAATCTGTAGAACTAATGTTTTGATATAATAATTCAAAAATGTTTTGGACAAATTTAAAAAGAATTTAAAACTTGTCCTTAAGTCCAAACAACTTGAAAAATATGTTTGAGGCATTTAAAAAGGTTTTTGGAAAAGTTTTTAATGATTTAAATTAGCCAAACTTGAGTTTTCAGCAAGCCCGTACCGATACGGTGTACCCCGTATCAATACACTTTTGCCCAGATTTTGATTCTACCAAAACTCGTATCGATACAGGCTTTGTCGTATCGATACAGATATGGATCGTTTCGATACGCCCCTTAAGCGTACCGATCCTTGTTTTAACGTCCCCAACGACTATTTTTCAACGGTCTTTTAAATGACATACCGTACCGATATGCCCTCAAGCGTATCAATACGCTTAGGCTGGCAAGAGTCCAACGGCTAGTTTTTGAAGAAGAGCGTATCGATACGGGTCCTCGTGTATCGATACGGAAGGCTCTAGAACAACATTTAATATGGGAAATCAAGTCTCCAACGGCTCCAATTAAACCCCAACGGCTAGTAACGGCTACAAACTCAAAGAGGAGTATAAAATGGACCTCCAAGCATCTAGTAATGGTTAATGCTTCAAATTGTAATACAACATATGATCAAAATGTGTCTTAGTGCTTAAGTGTCAATTTTTTGTATAGACAAACACTAGTGAGCCAAAATTGTTAGATTTGCTCAAGTGTTTTAGGATTGGGTGAGAGCTTAATTGTGCAAACAAATACCTATTAGAGGGATTTGAGCTTGCTTATCTTTATCTCTTTGTAAAAAGACGAATCAATAGTGGATTTATTGGAAATCCTTAGTGGGAAGCTAAGGTAGTGGATGTAAACCTTGGTTAGAAGGTTGAACCACTATAAATCATCTTGTCTTTATCATTTTTAGCTTCCACATCTCTTTCATCCAAAATTCCACTTCTCCACCTCTTAGCGAGCAAGAACGGTTGAAGGAATCAAGCACCGAAAAACCCAACAATTGGTATAAGAGCTTAGCTCAATTGAAGAGGATTAACATCATATTGAGAATATTCGGCAAGCTCGATCAACATTTCAAACAACCGGCTCAATGGCACAATCCATCGACAAACCACCATTCTTCGACGGAACACACTATGCCCATTGGAAGACAAGGATGAAGTTCTTCATAAAGTTAAATGACTACAAGCTTTGGGACATAATAGAAGATGGTTCGTCCGTGCCTCAACGAAGCAAAGCGGAATGGAGTGCCGAAGACCGCATGAAGATAGAGCTAAATTGCAAAGCCTTGCACATCTTTTTTGTGCATTTGGCCCCAACATCTATGAGAAGATGTCTTCTTGCGAGAGTGCCAAGGAAGTTACATACGAAGTAAAGGAGACCAAGATCAGACTCCTTAACCTAGCGTATGAAAACTTCAAGATGGATCCAGAAGAGGACATTGAGAAGATGTTCGATAGGTTCTCCACCATCACCAATGGACTTAAAGGTTATGGAGAAGTCATCCTGGAAGAGAAACTTGTCTAAAAGATCATTTGTTCCCTTCCCGAGTCATGAGACTCAAAAAGGACCGACATCATCAAAGCCAAGAATCTCAAAACTTTGAAGCTTGATGAGCTCATGGGGTCTCTTCTCACTCACCAAATTATGAAGAAAAACAAAGAAGAGATTAGAGCTATGAGGGAGAAGAAGCTCAAAGGTCTTGGCATCAACACAAATGTCATTGCTCTCAAATCCTCCACATGCCATCATATAGATTCAAGTGAAGAGGAGGAGGATGAAGAAGAGATAGTTCATCTCTTCAAGAAGTGTGCCCCTTTCATGAAGAAAGCCTTGAAAGAGCTTGAACGAGAATTCATGAAAAAGAAGAGGGCAAGCACTTCAAGCCATAAGAAGAAGGCATATGTGGCTACTTGGAGTGATGAGGACTCCACCGATGATAAACAAGCCAACATTTGCCTTATGACCATCGAAGAAGATTTAAGGGTAACTTCTAATTCATCTACTTCATGTTCATATTCTTTTGATGAATTACAAGATGCCTATGATGATTTAGTTTTTGAGTTTAAGAATCACATTTTGAAAAACAATAAAATGATTTCAAAGTTGAAAATTCAAAACGATTTGATTTCTAAAACCAAACTTGAACTTGAAGCAAAACTCGAAGAGTTTGAACAAAAATGTTTTGAGTTACAAAATTTGCTTCATAAAGTTCAAGAAGAAAATGATTTGATTTCCAAAGAGCTTGAAAAGAAAAATAATTTTAGAAAATCAAACTTTTATGTAAGACAATCTAGTGCCCCTAGATTTGTAAATGGTAAATGTTTTAGAAGTATTTGGGTCCCAAAAGGACTAAGTACTTCAACTAAAAAGGATGGAATTGAAAAATGGATTCCTAAGGGGGCTAAATTTTGTGCTACTAACGTCTATGGATCCAAAGCAATTTGGATACAAAAAATTACTTGATTGTCTTATGATAGGTGTGATGGAAAGTGATCAACAAGTCAAACTTTGAGGGGAGCTCCAAGCATACAAAGAAAGACACTTGAAGAAGTAAGGCTTCACATCCTCCCTTGTGTTCAAGTGTGGTAAAAATCTAGTTGCTTTATTTGTTTAATTTGATTTATTTTTTATTTCAACTAGATTATGACATATGTTGGACTAACATTGTGATGATGCTTTGAGTAAGGGGGAGCCATTTTAAAACCAAACTTTTTAATATTTTCAAAATCTAAACCTTTATTGTTATATTGAGCTTAAAAGTGTTTTAAATTATTTTTGATATAACAAAAAAGGGAGAAATGGTTTGAAAAATTGAATTTTTAAATGAATAAGGGGAACTTTAATTGATTTCAATTCTTAATTCTCTTATTCCAAATTTATTTCAAAAAGGGGAGAAATCCCAAAGAATTTTTCAAGTTAGTTTTACTATATCAAAAGGGGGAGATTGTAGAACTAATGTTTTGATATAATAATTGAAAAATGTTTTAGACAAATTTAAAAAGAATTTAAAACTTGTCCTTAAGTCCAAACAACTTGAAAATATGTTTGAGGCATTTAAAAAGGTTTTTGGCAAAATTTTTAATGATTTAAATTAGCCAAACTTGAGTTTTCAGAAAGCCCGTACCGATACGGTGTATCCCATATCGATACACTTTTGCCCAAGTTTTGATTCTGTCATCGTTTCGATACGCCCCTTAAGCGTACCGATCTTTGTTTTAACGTCTCCAACGGCTATTTTCCAACGGTCTTTTAAATGACATACCGTACCGATATGCCCTCAAGCGTATCGATACGCTTAGTCTGGCAAGAGTCCAATGGTTAGTTTCTGAAGAATAGCGTACTGATACGGGTCCTTGCGTATCGATGCAGAAGGCTCCAGAACAACATTTAATATAGGAAATCAAGTCTCCAACGGCTCCAATAAACCCCAACGGCTAGTAACGGCTACAAACTCAAAGAGGAGTATAAAAGGGACCTCCAAGCATCTAGTAATGGTTAATGTTTCAAATTGTAATACAACATATGATCAAAATGTGTCTTAGTGCTTAAGTGTAAATTCTTTGTATAGACAAACACTAGTGAGCCAAAATTATTAGATTTACTTAAGTGTTTTAGGATTGAGTGAGAGCTTAATTGTGCAAACAAATACCTATTAGAGGGATTTGAGTTTGCTTATCTTTATCTCTTTGTAAAGAGGGTTTGATCAAGACTTTGGGTAGAAAGCTTGATCGGTTTGTAAGGGTTTCCTCCTAAGCCTAGAAAAGGGGACGAATCAATAGTGGATTGATTGGAAATCCTTAGTGGGAAGCTAATGTAGTGGATGTAGACCTTGATTAGAAGGTTGAACCACTATAAATCATCTTTTCTGTATCATTTTTAGCTTCCACACCTCTTTCACCCAAAACTCTACTTCTCCACCTCTTGGCGAGCAAGAATGGTTGAAGGAATCGAGCACCGAAAAACCTAACAAAATTACTTTTAACTAAAAATTTTAGCTTTTGCGTTTGGGTTGAAAATCACTTTTCAAAAGTAAATTTTTCTCTAAAAGCAGGCTGTTTAGCACAGCTTTTGGCCTCAAACCAGCTTTTTAGAACCAAAAATTGGTTTGAAAAGCAATGTTAAAGGAAGTTAAGCCGTTGCCTACAAATTTTGGGTCATTGGTAATTTCATATCAAACTATGTTGTTCCAATCAAATAGCGTACAAGCTAATTCATTGTATTTTACAGCCAAAAGCCAATTCTTCTAGTCCCCAAAGATCATAAAACACCCATTCCGATTTCATTTTACAGTCATTGGATGTGGCAGAATGACAGCCTTTTAAATAATTAAAGGAAAGCTCAAGCAAGAATTTTAGTCTAATTTTTCTCATATTCATCAACTCTCTTGAGATATCCTTTTTGTCCGAACTTCAATTTATATAACAGCTCCTGGTGAAGCATGCTTCCTTCATATGTCTCTTAATACTGTAGCTAACTTTGATCAAGAAAAGGGCTGTCTTTCTTTTTCTTATCATTTCCCATATAAAATTCTTACCAGCCCAATTTGCCTCATTTTTTTCATCAAAGTACTCGACGCTGCTTGGCTGAGACAACTGACAAGCATTAGATGAAAAGTAACCTTTTGTGTACAACCATTTTTGCCATTCTTGTCAAATTTGCTTCAGAGTTTGAACCCTGAAAAAAATCAAATCTTTGTCCTTAGCTTTTGGCTTAAATCATGAATCTGTCCAGTTCTTCATGTTCCATGAATACTTTGATCTCTATTTCTCCACCTGAAGGTACACCAAATTCAACTATTGGTTTAGAATTAGACCTGCAATTTTTATGTTGACCATGTTAAAGAGTTAAATCTGCTGAATTGTGTAGAGGAGAAGAATTCGAAGAAGAAGCAAGTTTACAGCAGGGAGTTCCAAGCAATGCTAGATGGTTTAGTGGAAGAAGACAGACTAGAAGAAGCTGGTCAAGCTACTGGGAAGAAAAAGCGGTTATCTGTGGCTCAGGTTAAGGCATTGGAGAAGATTTTCGAGGTCGAAACCAAGGTAGAGCCCGAGAGGACGGCTAAATTGGCTGAAGAAATAGGTCTGCAACCGAGACAAGTAGCCATCTGGTTCCAAAACCGACGTGCCCGTTGGAAGACTAAGCAGCTGGAGAAAGATTATGGTGTTCTTAAAGCCAATTATGAAGCTCTTAAGCTTGATTATAACAATCTTCAACAAGAGAATGATGCATTAACTTCCAAGGCACATATAGTTCATAAAAAACCCTTTTTTTTAATTAGAAGTTGAAATTCTTGCATGTTTAATGTGTTTTTTGGATGCTTAAATTGCAGCTGAGAGATCTGAAATCAAAGCTCAAAGATGAGAATTCAGAGAAGATGCGGGAGAATGATGATGATCATGCTTCTTCTTCTTTGCTAGTGAATGGATCTTTTTCGTCTTCGGATTCATCGAATCATCATCAATGGATTCAACCATTTGAGCCGAGAATGATTGCGGGTGATATGTATGAACCGCAGGTAGTGAAAGTGGAAGAACAATGCATGATTACTGCAGAAGAATGCTGCAATTTCTTATTGGTGGACCAAGCTCCATCTCTTCAATGGTATTTCATGGGGCAGTGAAAAAGAATTGAAGTCCTCAAAACCCATCAAATTCTTGCTTAACAAATATCATCTGTAGATTTAGAATAAGCGGCTAGTTTCTATGGTTCTAATTTTCAAGTAGTTAATATCATTTTATCTTATTCAAAATTGCTTGTGCTTCAAGATTACTTCATAAAAGAATTATATATGATTTGTGCTCTACTGGATAAAGATTGATACATCTTTATCAACTTCAAAGTTCTGAAAAGGGTTTATAAGCTGGCATTGCTAAAATGCAAAATACGACCAAGGCTGTTTTCCATTTAAGAAAGGCAACCAAAATGGAGAGTAGGGAACCTCTTTGGTCCAATCTTTTACTACTTTTCTTCATTGATACCATTTCTGATAGGTCCCATCAGCCCATGTGGTGGGTAAAGTAGATCCTCAAGTGAGAACTCCGACATATTGGCCGGACGGTGACCGGTGTATAGTTACGAACAGTGATGTTTGTGGAATAAAGATGTTAACGGCAGTTAGATTAAGGAAATAGTAAAGATGCAAAGAATGATAGTGAACTTGTATTAGAAAAAATGAATTGCTTCAAAAGTGATTATCTACAGCCCATTACATTAAATTATATACGCTGATAGTGTAACAATAGCAACCGCCCAACAACTAACAACTCATGAGATCAGCATCTAATTAATCAAACTAATTACTAACTAAATTATTAACTGTCTAACATTCACTCTGCTTATTCAAGCTTCTGAATTTTCGTTAAATTGATGATTCTTGAGCAGAAGGTACATGTATAGTGAATTGAATTTCAAGTTGAAATTTTGGCAATGACGCTTGAACTTGAACTGGTTCATTAGTTGGTCCCCAAGCAACAAATTCATACCAAACAAATAAAAACCATTTCTTACTTTCTTTCTTCATCATTCATCTTACTTTTCCTTCATCCGAAATTTCTTTTGAAACAAAACTTGTATTTCTTACTTAGTGGTTTACCGAGAATTGAATGTGTTCTTTATCCTTTTGTTCTTCTTTACTCACCGTTTTGTCCTACTATTTTTATCATTTGAAATTCCTTCAGAAATTTCTTTTTCCTTCATCTCCACCGTCTTCCTTCATGTTGGGAGCAAGGCGGTTAAGCTACGAACTTTGAATCCAAACCATATATGCACAGTAACCGATTAAAAAGACACTTAAGTGAGCAGTTGAGACATAAAACAGCGGAGTAGCATGTAAAGCACAAGTGAACAACAATTGCAGCTAGCGTGCAATCGAACAAATGAAGATTTCAAGAGAAAATTGTGAACACTGTCCATGAACCACAAAAAATATGACTCTCAGTCGCCCAGTAATCAAAATGAGTCCAAACTTCAAACATCTGTCCAAATCCATTTGGAGAATAACATTTGTTCCAGTTCCAATTGAAGAAGAGGACACTAATATACCACACTAGATATTACTGTAATAAGCTACGACTCTCACGATAGCCAAAAATCAGCAGCAAAATATAATGAGCCAAACATTAATCAACAATAACCTTCCAATTAGCAATCAACATTAGCAGTTGCATATTGAAAAACAGATCCGTCCAATATAGAATCCAAAATTGCAGGAGAGAAAAAGAACAATCAAACTCGATGCCAAATGGAATATTATGTAGAAAACAAATAACCTCCCTTAGGACTTTGAAACACATCAGAGAGAAAAAGAAGCTAAATGAAGAACGAAATTTAACGAAGAAAATGACGAATTAGAAATAGGCACTATGCAGATCAAAAGATCCAGTAAATCAGAAAGGTCATACGAATCATATTACTCCACTAGTCAATCGATGAAGAAATCGGAAAGATCTCACCAGTTACAAGGACCAAATCAAAAAAAAAATCCCAGCGATGACGAGAAGAACTAAAAAAAATCAGATCTGATGAGTTGTCTGCAGCGGAAGAAAAATAAACGGCGTCAGGACCGCCGGCGACTGATACCATGTGAGAACTCCGACATATTGGCCGGACGGTGGGCGGTGTATAGTGACGAATGGTGATGTTTGTGGAATAAAGATGTTAACGGCAGTTAGATTAAGGAAATAATAAAGATGCAGAGAATGAGAGTGAAGTTGGTATTAGAAAAAATGAATTGCTTCAAAAGTGATTATCTACAGCCCATTACATCAAATAATATAGGCTAATAGTGTAACAGAATGTAACAATAGCAACGACACAACAACTAACAGCTTAACAACTCATGAGATCAGCAGCTAATTACTAATTCAATTATTAACTGTCTAACACCTCACTCCTCGCATATACATAAGCCAGCACAATTTGTTTGCACTGTATGTACGTTTTCAAAAGAGTAAGATTAATAAATAGATATTACCATGTAGTCACGTGATATTAAAAAAAAATCTTTAAACCAGAAAGACAAACCCAACTCTCAAATTCTGTTGAATGGAATGTGTATCTGGAAGTGAGAATGGAGCTTGTGTGGCAATCTTAGCCATTGAAGCTACGAAGGTGTGGAAGATGAGATTAGGAATAGGCTGGTCCCTTTCCACTTTTACTAGTTTGATTGGGAAAGGGACATACCAAAAAGCTGGTTGGGGCTCTTGGCTAACCCTAAAGTCCCTCTCATCTCATCTCAAAAATAGGTCCTCTATGCATTCAAATTCAGATAATATAATCGAGTGTTGTCATTGTGAGTGCAATTGATTAACCTTAGATAGTGAGATTTTCTCGGGCCAGTGACGGATCCAGAAATATGTTTGAGGGTCGACAAATAAAATCTCAAAATTTTAGGTGAGCACAAATCATAAATATTACAAAAATTTAAGGACTAGTTTATAAATTTAAAAAAATTTAAAGCCAAATATAAAAACTTTTAAAAGTTTAGGGTGGGCAAGTCACACCCCAAATTACTTGTAGATCCGCATTGTTCTCAGCCAATTCGAATTTCTGAAAGGATGAAAATTGGATTATAAGACGTTGGAGTTTGATCTTTACAACGCACTTGGATTTTTTATATATATTTGGGCAACTTGCAAGCCTCGTTCTTTAAGGCTTGGGCTTGTATACCAGTACAAAAGATGCATTGTGGTTCATTGTATAATTGGGTTTGTTTGTTGGTGTTGAACCGAACCCTTCGATTCTTGAACTGCCATTTCTCTTTTGAGTAAAATACATATCATGTAATTCAATTATATGTTTAGTTAAACATGTCATTTTTCTTTTTTTTTCGAATTAAAAGAACTGCTAAAAATTACAGACTGTTTAAAGCATCCGAACTAACTAAATGCAAAAGGGAAACATGGGGAGAATCAAAGATGGTCAAAGAGAAGCATGGAAGATTACTAAGCTTAGCGATACCATCCGCTAGCTTATTGGCAGTCCGCGGAATCCATATGGTGTCTGTAGCCCACGAGCGAGCTCGCATCTGCACTATGTTACGTACAAGTGAACAAGGATCTGCATGCGCGTCTAACTTGTTTATGCAAAGAAGAGCCTGCTTGCAGTCGGATTGGAGAAGCACTCGTTCAAAACCATTTTCCCATGCAAGTTGTAATCCAATGAGCATGCCCCATAGCTCAGCTTATAACGGGTGGGTCACCCCTATTGTCTTGTTGTAACCCAATAACCACACACCATCGTGTGAACGAAGAACGCCACCAACGGAACCCATACCAGTTTGTTGATCAACCGCCTCATCCGAGTTTAGGCAAATCCATCCAAAGTCAGGTTTCGGCCAGTGAGGCAAAGGCGGGAGGTATATAGGTGCAGTTGTTGTTGCAGATTCTGAGAAATACCGTGCCCAGGTGACACCTCGTTGAAGGACTTGTGTGATGTTGCTGGGAGTTCCACTGAAAACATTTTCATTTCTGCATTTCCAGATTTGACAGATTATAGAAGCGAAAAGAGTGGGCCATTCAACGCCCCAAGATGTAGTAGTCGACTTGACTGAAATATTTGTTAGTATCCAGGTTCGTGTATCGCTAGAGGCAAAGGATGCAAATGCGCTTGGGGTAACTAAGGTTCTCCAAACCTTATTAATGGACGAGCAGTCTCTGAGCAACATTTTCAACGATAAAAACCAAAGAAAACATTGCAACTTTGGTGGCACATCTACCTCCCAAATAGCAAACGCATCAAAACTGTCATCTGATAACCCAAACGAACTCAACAAACGAGTCAACGCCCCCACCGAGAAACTGCCTTTTGCATCCGGATGCCACACCAACCTATCATCTAAGTCGTAGACAAGCACACAGCTCACAACAACTTCTTGCAATTCCTTAAGCTGCTCTTGCTCAAAATGTCGTAACGCACCTTAACCATCTAAACCAAGTACTCATACTTGTTAAATGTTACCTAGCTTAATATTAGAACTAAGTTTGGGATGTGTTTTCAAATCTAAGTTAATGACCCTTGACTCCCCACCTACCGAAGGGAATACCACTAAAAAAATATTTGATCTCTCACTCTCACCTAGGCTCTTCCTCTTCCCTCACCGGCTTTATCCCCGATCTCTCCACCACCACGCCGTAACCGTCACCGCCACCCATGTCGTGCTCACCATCGCACCCTGAACCCAACCTTGTTCACCACTTGCGCAATCGTTGTCTTGATCATCGAGAAATGAAGGTATTAGGTTTGACGAACCTAAGTTTTATAACCAGTCTGTTCATCGTTGATTTCGGCCACCTCTATCGTCTTTAGGGCACATCGACGTCCCGAGTGTGTTCAGCGTGAGAGGGCGAACATAACCCAACCGGCCGATCGTCCGTTCGACACCGGCAAGAGCTTCATCAGAGCTACGTAATAATTCGGCCACTTTGGACCGTTTGGGTAAGTCCCAGTCATATTCCAATTTGTTTGGGAAAGTCTTAGGTTCAAAATGGTTTTGGGTTTAACGATCCTTTGATTTTCGGCAGAATCGGAGCAAAATGGCGTCAACGGTGACCGTTTTGGTGGCCGTCTGACGGTATTTTCCTTCCAAGGGTAAGTAGCCGGTTTGTTTGTGACCCGAAGGGCCTGAACCGGCCGGACCGGTCGGTCTAGTTAAGCCACGACCTGAGTTTGACCTGATTTGTTTGTCCGACCCGACGCCCGACCCGTTGATCGACTTAACCCGTCCGAGTCAACTCAGTGAGTGAACTCACCTGAGTTGACTCAGTTGAGTAACCCAGTAAACCAGTGACATCAGTGTTGACTTGACCGCAGACATCATCGTTGACTTTGACCTAAAAAGTCGAAATTTCTGAAAAGCTTTATTTTATGTTTTTCGACGTCCTGAGTCTAATTAAGAAGTTCGTTTCATGAAATTCAGACTCGAAAGCCTCCGAATCTGACCTTGAACCCAAACTTGTATATGTATTTATTATTTAGTTAAGAGTACTTTGAATAAGGACTGAAATGGGATATTCTGTGATTGAAGGTGTTCTCGGTTTCTTGAATACGAGATGTTGAAGGATGTCAAATTCGGGTTAAAGAGAGTTCAAATTTCGTTCGAGGGTCGACCGATATAGCAATGATTCAAGGTAATACATTACTACCCTCTAAATGCTTTTGAAACATGTTGGTATTCGGTTATGTTTGCACGACCATGTTTGGGAATATGATTATTTCTGCTTATGTCGATCAATTATGAAATAAGAATAATAATGACCAAGGCAAAGATATTCGAATAAGAGGTTTGATATATCGAAAGGACTTCCAAGTTCAGCACATGATTACTGAGACGGTTAATCTCTAAGTTTGATTATCCTTTTTTATAAAGATAAATGTCGGGAATGTTTGATTAACGAATGACAAAAATACCCCGAACTATAAAAACAACCCAAGAAACTATACTTGACCCGGTAAGATATCTGATGCATTGAGAACCTTGTATTTTTTGAAATGTTATGATAACAAGACTTAATTCCTCGAGATTGTAAAGCACTTGAGTTTGTTAGAATTCTAAAAAAACCCTCTGAAGATAAATTTACGGAAAAAATATTTGTATGTATGAATTGAGCAATGGGGCGAAAAAAGGATTGAATATACTGATAAGGCTGAAATAGGTCAGAATGACCCTAAAGACTGATATTTTCTTCGGGCATTAATTGCCAATCGACCGACATATGGGATATATCCCCGAGGTCTAAAATGAATGAATAGATGGAAGAACCGAGAAACTCTGAATAATTGAAATATTTTCGAGCATCGTAATGTCTAAAATACCCTAAAATACTAGAATGACAGAGAATACTTCTAAGAAATGGAATTAGAAATCCCAATAAAGCCAAACAAATGTAATGGCTCCAAAAGTGATAAAATACGACCCGTGTCAGTTGGTCGATTCTGATATTATGATGATAGTAGAAGAATACCATGTGAATGCACATGCAATTTATTTGGAGAAAGTACATAGTTAATGGTATGAAAGACTTGTTCTCCAAAGGCACTTTCGATGTTTTGGAATGAGTTCAGGTTCAATGTACATGATCGAATACTTGGAAAATACCGCTTTGGTGTTACAATGTAGTTAGTTTTGAAAATGAATGCTTAAGTTATACTTATCTGGTTATATTACAAACTCTGTGTTAATGGTTTCGATTAGTTCAGGGGGACTCGGAAACATGATGAGCAACTAGAATACCTAAATTCTGTACATCACCATTTATAACTTGTTGATTCAAATTACCAGATTACCTCCAAAGGTCAAAATGACCAAAATACCCTTGTAGGATTTAATGATCGAATCACTCTCGATATATCTAAATTCTCAATGATCATGATGCATCAACTTTGATGTATGGTTTGAGTCTTTGTTACCGAACTCCCTTTTGTGGGACCTCGCTCTCAAATCAGTTTGAAATTGTCAAGTGTTCTCTCTCTGATAATTATCGAGTGTTTCTGAGAAATAAATTGGATCATAAGGCGCGTACCATGTGTCCGTAAATACTATCTATTCTAAACCACGACTATCCACCTAAAATTAAAAGTATGACACTATTATTTGAAAAGAAAGCAATCTCTAGCTTCTGTCCTCTAATATAGAAATATATCTGATATATGACCTTGAATACAATAATAATGATAAAACAAAATAAAATTTGACATATGTCTTCTAGTATAAAAAATAGATATGATATCTATCTTCTGGTATTACTGACTTCTGAATATGAACTAAATTCATCTAGGGTATATTGTCTGGGACATGAATGAAGATCTGTACGCTTAGCGCTGGTAACCCTTTCTGGACCTAAGGCACCCCTGGTAGTCTGTATTACTGAGCTTTTTGAAGCTTGCCATATACCTGCTTATTCTTTTAGCATCTCCTGGTAGTCTGTAATACTGAGCTTTTCGAAGCTCACATTGTTTTTACCATCGCAGGTTAAAAGATCAACCATGTTGTAGTTATCAACGTTGGTATGAGAGTTTCTTCGAATTGCTCGCGGAGTATGGTATCTGTGTAATTATGGGGCATGTAAGTCATGTTTTAGTTTGTATTTGAGTTTGAAACTTTTATCATACTTTTGGTTAATTGTCTAAATATTTTCTGAAATTGTATTTTAATTCAAAGCTTGATTTATGATTTTAAATGGTTTAACAATTTGTTTATTTGAAATTTTAACGTATGTTGCTCCGGTGACCCTAATGTGACTTCCTAGGTTCTGCATTAATGTATAGGCGGGTCTAGGGGGTTACAACTCCTCCTAATGATCATGCACGAACACCCTCTCCCTCACATACTCCGAGACTAAAGCAATCTTCGATAAAGCCATTCGAAAGAGCCTAGGAAATAACACATGGAGAGGCTTATCCGAGCACCATACATCATACCAAAATAACACACGATCTCCTGAGTCGACAACCCAAGAAAAACACTGAACACCCATATAATGTTGTACATTTACATCCTCGTGTTCTTCGACAATTTTTCACCACATGACGAACATCTTTTTCTTCCTCGTTGTGTTAAAACGCCACTGCAGCATTTGCGCGCCATACTTCGCCTCTATCAATGCGTTCCAAAGAGACTCTCTATCGAAAACAAAACGCCAAGCACATTTGGAAAGCAACATCAAGTTCTGATTTTGTAAATTCACCACCCCTAAACCCCCTAAATTTTTCGGATGACAAACTCGATCCCAACCTACACGACTCATCTTCCTTTTCCCATCCATCTCTCTTCATAAGAATGCACATCTCATGCGATCAATCTTCCAGATAACACCATTTGGAATTGAAAATACCGCCATATAATAAGTTGGAAGTGCCGATAAAACGAAGTTAACCAACACGATTCTAGCTGCCAAAGACAACGATATTTGCTTCCAACCCATTAGCTTAATTCTGAACTTTTGTAACAAGGGCTCCCACACTTCCAACGACCTCGGATTCACCTCAATTAGCATCCCCAAATACTTGAATGGTAACTCCCCACAATCGCAACCCAATTCTCTTGCCATATCCGCAACCACTACCTCATCCACTTCAATTGCAACCAAAGAAGACTTAGAAAATTTGATTTGCAATACTGTCACAAACTGAAAACATGTCAATAAGCGTTTCAACATTCACGCCATCTCTACATTCCACAGAAGAAAAATAATTGTGTCATCCACAAATTGCAGATGAGAAATTCTAAAATTGGGCGCCACTTAAACACCTTCTATCAAACCCACATGTTTCGCATTCACAACGAATTGATGCAAAGCCTCCACCACAACAACGAACAAAAATGGCGATAATGGATCTCTCTATCGCAAACCCTTCCCCGTTCTAAATTCTCGTGTCGTGCTCCCATTTACCAACACAGCTAACCTTGCCGAGCTTGCACATTATCATATCCAAGAAACCCAACGATCACCATATCCCATTCTCTCTAAAATATATAACAAACAATCCCATCGCACACAATCTTATGCTTTGGCAAAATCAAACTTCACCAAAACACCTCCCCCATCAAAATGACAAAATGCTTATGTTGCAACGAATGAACTACCTCATTATCAAGAAGAAATCCATCTATAATATGTTGCCCTTTGATAAATAATGTGTGTGTCCCCTATCAAATTCCCTATTACATATTGAAAACGATTCGTTAATACCTTCGCAAGAATTTTGTAAACAAATTTAATCAAACAAATGGGGCGAAAGTCTTCGATGACCACCGGATTGTCCTTCTTCGGCAATAAAACTATATAAGCCGAATTTAATCCCCCTTTGCAATTTACCCGTCGCATAGAATTCGGCTAACACTGTCATCACATCATGTTTCAAAAAATCCAATCCCTTCTTGTAAAATTCAAAGCTATAGCCATCCGGTCCCGTGCTTTTGAACCACCACACCCCCGCACTGCTTTCTTGACCTCTTCTTCAATGAAAGTTAACGTCAACTGTTGTGCTTGCCTATCCGATAAGTATCAAAAGTCAACCTCGGCATCAATAGAAGCCATGGCCTTAGGCTTAGCAAAATGCACACGGAACTCCTTGAACAAGAAATAGTTCACACGTTTCGGATCATCAACCCACATTCTTTTAATATGCAGACCCTGGAACTGATTTCTCATCCCTTGAATAACCGCTTACTTGTGAAAAAAGTTGGTGTTTTTATCTCCCGCACTCAACCACAAAGCCCTTGATTTATGACGCCAAACTGATTCCCACGATGTATACAATTGCCACAGCCGTAACGTTAACTTTTTCCTTTCCACAAAAAATCGATTGATCCCCATGCAATGCTATGCGTTTATCCAGATAATCAATCAAGGTAGTCGTAGCTTCAATTTGATCATCCAAACTGCCATAATCCTTTTGATTCCACTCCCATAAGAATGTTCGAAAATATCACAACTTCTCCATCATATTTAAACCACCCTTCATGTTCTTGTGAAATCTGTTGCCACTTATCCTCCATCACCTTGACATGTTTCCGCTGCTCTACTCATCAATTTTGAAATCTAAAGGGCCTAAGACCCCAATTTTGATTCTCACTAGAAAAATGCAAAGGAGTGTGGTTAGATAATCCTCGCTTTAAATTTACTTGCTTAATATCCAAGAATCGCACCACCCATTCCGCTACCACTGATCCTCCATCACCTTTACATGTTTCCACTAATCCTCGCTTTAAATTTTGGTTGTCCTTATGCAAGTCCAGTTCCTTGTCCATGCACCCTTTATCCGTCCTCCATAAATGATTCTTATTCCAGATCACCATCACTCCCTTGGAAACAACACTTCCTGCACGTTCCTCATTCGGCAAGTCGCCCCTTAAATCCATATTACCATCCTCTTTCGACTTTAATTCATCCACGCCAAAGTCGTGTTCTTCAAAAGGCATATCACTCACTATTTCCATAATCCCAGCCTCCTTAGGCTTTAATTCATCCCCCAACCTTTCGATCCACCATTCGATGTTGTTCCTATTTCGCAAATACACTCAACATAGCATGTATTGCCTCCTCCTCTAATTGAGACTCCACCGTTCTTGTATGTGCCTCCCCTTCACTATCTGAATCGTCACTTGTGGCTTCCCAAAATGTTTCACATCTGGTAGCCATAAATGCTTCAAATTCGGATACACGGACTTTAAAACATACTCCATGCACCCAAATATCCACCCATTCCTCAATTTGTTGTCAGCAGCTTTTTTCTATTAACAGCTTGCGTCGTTCAAATGATACTGGTGAAAAAGTGTATACATCCACCTAGGGATGTAAAAACAAGTCAGAACCTGGAAATCCGACTGAAACTTGCTCGAGTCAGAACCTGATTTGACCCGAGGTTTTGATGATCCGAACCCGACCTGTAACCGATTGTTGTTGATCCGAACTCGAATTTGACCTGTTACTGTAGTAACCGAACCTGATCTGCGTCCGACTGAAAACGACCCGAACCCAAATTGGACCTGTTAATTTGGACCTGAAACTCAACCTGCGCCCGACTGAAACGAACCCGAACCCGACCTGGCAAATAACCGAATTTACCCGACTGAATTGATCCGATATCCGATTTTACCCGACCTGAAATGGACCCGACCTGAAATGGACCCGACCTGCTTTAAACCCGACCTGTTAAGTGTCCCGACCTGTTGTTGACCTGAACTGAAATTAACCCAAAATCTATGACATGATCAATTAAAAAATTTTAGAAGTTGATATATCATATACATATATAATGTATATACATATACACCTACATATATTGATGTACATGATGTATATGCGCGCATATATATATATATATATTAAGTACTAAAGTTGAAAAAAGAATAAGTAATTGATAATTTATGAACTACAAAAATTAAATGAAGAGTTGTTTTTAATTTTTAAGTTTTCTCATTAACTTGAATAAAATTGTAGACTTACAAATTATAAAAAAAAAATAACAGTTGTATAAGTCTTTACCGTTAATTTATGAACTACAAAAATTTACTAAAGTTGCATATGCATTTGTAGTTCATAAAATTTACTAAAGTTATAAAAAAATTGCATGCATTGCATGATGACTGCAAATAATCAAATTAAAAGATCATAAACACGAAAATAAAAATTAAAGATTAGAGATTAAAGATCAAAAGGATGTTGAAATGGAAACAGATTAATACCTTGGGACCAGCTGGGCCGCCTCTCCAAAGAAGAGTTTTAGAAGTACTGCAATAAGCGCAAGTTTTCTTGATCTGTTCATTGGAAACACTTTGATTTTCAGATCCGTTTGGTGTAATCATTTATGAGTGTCAATTACTATGATCTTCAGAATTTGATCCCTACAGGGGGAAATAAGAGGTGAATCAGCTAAGCGGAAATGGAAGGTTAAGCTTAATGATTTATAAAGTATAAACTTCCATAACTGATGTAAAATACATTGTTTCAGGATGGACTCAAAAAACCAGCACCCTCGTTTCTAAACGAAAGACTTATTGACCAATAAAGTTCCAATGAAGAACAAAAAGGTGATTCATAATTCAGATTGAACCAAACCTTTTATTCATAACCAAACTACAAATATTATGTTACAGACAAAAAGACCCAACAACAATTCTATAATGATACAATAGTAGAGAAGGAACTCGCAACCATGAATGGACATAGACAAAACTTCAAGAAGCATGGTTGAATGATAGTCCGCTAGGCGAATCGATTCTCACAAGGATTTCATCTTCATCACTCAAATCATCATTTTTGTGGCCCTCTTTCGAGTCCGTGTTCTTCACTTGTGATGGGGGTACCCGTCTTGTTATCTTTCTCCATTCTTCGAGATTCTTCCTTGGTGTAACAGATCCTTCTGATCTGACAGAAGCTAGTGGATGGCCAGGGAATGAAAGAATTCTATCATATGACCGGTTGTATGCTGGCTTAGATTGATGCATCCTTGATAAACTCCAGTTGCGCCGTGGCAAATCATTTATGCTGTGATCACTTTCTCACTTGGATCCAGCATTTTTGAAGATCTTCTTCCTTAATTGAACTCAAATTCGAACTTGATTCATCCTTCGTCTTTATCCTCCTATTCTTGTGAATCTTCTTCCTTAATGAAGCTTCTTTCTCGATAGAAGTAGTCTCCGAATATCCATGACCAACCCCACCATTGTTATGCCCTTGGAACTCAATTAAGGGCATGGAGATACTAACATTTGCAGGTGAATTCTCCCCATAAATTTCTTCAAACTCACCAAAGACCCTATATTTGCCATCCAATTTATTGCTTCTCTCACTTGTGGATTGTGAAACCTTGTTTAAGGGTTTCCTGTTGACATTTTAACAAACACATGGGTGACAAACAAGTCAAAAAAGAACAAAATTTTAGAAAAGAAAAGAAAAACTTTACCGAACGTAGCATCGTTTTGCCGATGATTCAAAGGCAAAGCAACATCTTTTCGGCCACTGTTTTCATTAAGACCCAACTTGAAATTAACAGCTGAAAATGGTTGCTGCTGCTGTTGCCGTTGAAATGGTTGAAGCTGCGCTTGGAAAAGCTGATGGGTAACTGGACCCGAGTGTTGTTGTCGTTGTTGAGAATGTAAAGGGTAAGGGAAAACAGATTCTTGTTGTTGCTGCCGCTGGGGATTGGAAATGAAGAAAACTGAAGCGGATGAAGAATCGTTATCATCCGCCATGAATTGCTGCTGCTGCTGTTGTTGAAGATGATGATGGGCGCCATATTTAACGGGATGCATTTCTTTTTGAAGCTTTTTGTTCTGTTTATCTGAAAAACATGAATGCAAAAGGAGACAAATGATGATTCTTTTCTTCCTTCTTAGAAATGTTGAATTAAATACACAAATAAAGAGAGAAAAATGAATGAGGAAGGAAAAGAAGAACAACTAATCCCTGAGATTCTGGGAATGGATTATAATATTAGATGTTTGATATTTCTAAAATTCATCTATGGTTTTTGGTTTATCTAAAAATTGGATCAAAATATCGAAAATGATTCAGAAAACAAAGTAGAAATGAAATGGAGATTTTGCTGAGTGACTTTGTTTTGTGTTGATCAGAGTGAGAGTGTGACAATTTTCTCACGAGAGAAAGTGAAAGAAACAGAAGGAAAATTTTCAAGTCACACAAAAAAAATCAAACCGACATAAAACACCACACATAGGCGGATCTAGAAAACTCCTTATAAACGAGACGCAAAACTGTTGAGTGTGTAAAAGTTCTATTATTTACACCCTTTTTAACCCATATTTTTGCTGCATTCAAGTATCATTTCATTGCATTTAGGTTAGTTTACAGCAAAACATCACAAATATATTAAAGGCACAGATTCTACTAAAGAATGGTGGTTTTTGCAGGTAGCTGCCATAGAAGACGGTGAAGGCAGGCGCTGGGCGGAGAAGCAGAAGAGCTGAACCGGACAAGCAGACAAAGAGGACGATGCTGCCATGGTGCTGCCGTGACAGCAGAGGACGACAGCAACTTAGTGGAGAAAAAGCAAAGTGGACCTCGATAGATAGAGAAAATTCTGCTCGTCTGTCGTGTGAAAACCTTATATTTTTCCAAGCCCCGGATCAAAAGATATGTCAAGCCCAAAGCTCAAGGAGAGAAAATCCCAAGAAACAAGGAGAAAGGCTGGAAAGTAGATTCCTTGAAGATTAAGTCTTTATTAGAATCATACTTTTAATTAAAGTTGTAATCCTTGTTAACTTAGATAACTTGAGCCCAAAGCTTATATAAGGGCATGTATTTTAACCTAGGAGGAGATAATAGCCGATTACCCCATAACCGACAACCAAAAACCCCTAGCCGTTTACCCGCCACCGACATGTTCTAAATTCCCCTTAGGGCCACGGGTTGATTTGTAAAGTAGTTGCAAGGGTTGTTTTGTTTTAGGATTTTTCAGTTCAATAAAATAAACTTCAAGTTCTCTTATATTGGTTATTAATATCTTGCAAGAGCATCGGGAGAGCATTGTGAGGTTATCTATTTACTTAGCATCGGGAGAGTTAAGTATACGAAAGAAATAAGAGCAAGTTCTCTAGTTTATAGTTGAACTATCTCGTGCCTAGGGATAGGGCGAGGTTAAGTGGCTAAAGAAGAATTTACACATCGGTGTTCATCCTTCGATTCATGCCGGGAGGTATCATCAAGACGTGATCATCGACAGACTTGGACCTAGGGATAGGCCAAGGCAGATCTGGGATTCATGCCAAACTTGAAAGTACTGAGTTGGTGTGTTTGCTGCCGCGATAATCAACGGACTGCTGCCGCGACAGGTGCTGCTGCGACGGGCGCGACGACAGAACTGGATTTCCTAAACTCTGCAATACCTGCACTACTGAGCAATTCAATACCAGCACATTCTCTCTATCTTGATATTTCTACTCTTTTATTTACGTTTACTTTAATATTCTCGTGACAACTTCCTCAAATATTTCCTTTACTTTCGTGCAGTGAATTAAGGTGAAGCTATTAGCCCAATCCCTGTGGAGACGATATCCGATACTTCGTATCACTTTACTACTTGCGTCATGTACACTTGCACTACCATTGCAATAGACTATTTTACACGCAACAAGTTTTTGGCGCCGTTGCCGGGGATTGGCAACATAACTCTACCTTTCTTTTATTGCACTTTTCGTTTTTATTTTTGTTTTTATTTTTATTTTTATTTTTCTGTTTTTCGTTGGTGCATTCAACTCTTGCTTTTCACAAGGTTTTCTTGTTTATGCGTAGATCGAATCGAGGTAAAGATCCTGAATATCCATTAGATCTGGAAGTTGAACGTTCCTTCAATCTCAAGAAACAACTTCGACACCTTCTAGCCAGGAACGAGTACCTTGAAGAACAGCTAGAGAAGATGGCCCACGTTGGAGACGACCTGCCTGCTGGCGATGTAATACCGCAACCCTGCCGCTGGCCGACGGTCCTGTCGTGACTACATGTTGAATGATCATATAGAACTGGAGACCACGCTGTCGGACATAGATGTTGACAACTTCGAGCTGAAACCTGTCATGTTTAGTATGATCAACAATGCCGGTCAATTCAGTGGTGCTGTTACTGAGGATGCTAGGGAGCATCTCAAAACATTCCAGGAAATCTGTGGTTCCTTTAGACTGCCAGGAGTTAATCCGGAGATACTGAGGCTTCGGTTATTTCCCCATTCATTAAGGGACAGAGCTAAAACTTGGTGGAATAAACTTACGCCGGGTTCAATTAGAACTTGGGCAGATTTGTCTCGTGAATTCTTATCTTGTTTTAATCCTTCGCATTTATCTAAGCGATTACGTAATGAAATTGCTACTTTTCAACAGGAAGATGACGAGCCGATGCACGAAGCCTGAGACAGATTTACAACTCTTCTACGGAACTGCCCAATGCATGGATTCCCCGTCTGGAATTAGGTTACAAAGTTTTATAATGCTGCCAACTTACAAACTCGTATTCGAATTGATTCAGCAGCGAACAGACTATTATTGGATAAAGATCCGGACGAGGCAATGCAAGTTTTGAAAAATCTGGCCAAGAATAAGGAGCAGTTTTCGTCAGCAAGAAGAGGGGGTAAACGGGTACTTGCTGTCAAGGATTATGAAGCTGACATCACAATGAAATCACAGGTAGCATTCCTTACTAAAGCAATGAAAAAATTATTGAATGATGATGGACAACATGGATTTGCTGTTGAGGAGGTATGTGAAATCTGTAGGGAAATCATGGTTCGGATGAGTGCCCGATACAGCTAGAAGAGGGAAAATATGTTGGAAATTACAAGCCAAATTACAATTCCAACAACTATAATCCCAATTGGAGGAAGGATCCCAAGTTTACTTGGAGTAATCCTAATAATGCCCTGAATCCTCAAGCACATAATCAGAATCAGGGAGGACCTAGATTGCTGACGCGACAGCAACTGCCGCCGCAGCAGCCACAACAGCAGCCACCAGCCGCCACGAGCAGTATACTGGAACAGACTCTGGCCACTTTTATGTCTCAGACAGGTACTTATATTGAGAATATGAATCAGTTTGTCAAAAAGACAGAATTTCGTGGATAAAACAGAGATGCAGATGACGAATCATGAAGCTACTTTGAAATCTCTGGAGACACAAATGGGTCAGGTTTCCCAACATATTAAACCGAGGCAGACTGGAGGATTCCCTAGTAATACTGAAAATGCTAGGCAGCCCACACATGAGCAGTGTAAAGCTATTACTACTGGGAGTGGGAAGAAATTATCAGGGCCGGAAAAGGAAGCTAAACCAGTAAAGGAACCAGCCTTGGACAGACCTGCCGAGGAAGCTGCCCCGACAGGTAATAAACAGACTACTACCGATGAGCCTGTCACGACAGCAGAAGCAACAGAGGAGAAAAACAATAATTTTCGTCCTCAGATTCGTATGCAGTGGGAGGGACGTATTGTTGATTACCGACCCCCACCCCCTTTCCCTCAACGGATACAGCAAGCTAAGCAAGAATCTCAACTTAAAAAGATTTATGATATTTTTAAGCAGGTTCATATTAATATTCCGTTGTTAGATGCCGTGAGGGAGATGCCCGGTTATGCGAAATTTCTCAAGGATGTCATGTCAAAGAAATCTAAACTTGGGGAATTTGAAACAATAAAGATGACAGAAGGTTGCATGAGTATTCTTCATCGGCAGCCACCCCAGAAAAAGAAGGTTCTGGGGAGCTTCATCATACCTTGCGTAATCGGAAATAAATTTGTGGGTAAGGCACTTTGTGATCTTGGTGCTAGTGTTAATTTAATGCCAAAATCTGTTTTTTAGAAATTAGGTATTGGAAAGGCACGGCCCACAACAGTAACTCTGCAGCTGGCAGACTGCTATTACGTTCATCCGGAAGGAAAAATTGAAGATATTCTGGTAAGAGTGGATAAATTTATTTTTCCTACTGACTTTCTTGTTTTAGATTGTGAAGCAGACGAAAACGCACCAATCATCCTTGGGCGACCCTTCTTAGCCACAGGAAGATCACTGATTGATGTGGAGAAAGGAGAACTCACCATGCGAGTGAACGATCAAGAGATTAAGTTGAATGTTCTCAAAGCGATGAAACATGCTGATGTAGACGAGGAGTGCAAGGCTATCACTGAAACTGCCTTTGATCAACCCTGCATCAGGTCGGGCTGTCACGATTTTAAATTTGGTCACTGCCGCGGCAGCCACCTACAGGCCTGTCACGATAGCACTGACGACAACACCGACGACAGCAACTCCTCTGACTCCGATACATTTAATACTGAAGATCAAGAGGAGGTAAACTGGATAGGAAATCGTCCAAGTAAGTTATTCGAACCTTTGAATTATACTTCGGATAACCATGTAATCCAAAAGCCATCTACTGTTGAGCCACCTGCCTTAGAACTGAAGCCCCTGCCAGGGCAGCTTAAATATGCTTTTCTTGGTTCAAATGATACGTTGCCCGTGATCATCTCTTCTAAGCTGCCACAGGAACAGGAACGGCAGCTAATTGGGATGCTGCGGCAGCACAAAAAGGCAATTGGATGGACGATCGCTGACATTCAAGGCATTAGTCCGGCATTATGCATGCACAAAATCCTTCTAGAAGAAGATCATAAGCCGACTATAGATGCCCAAAGGCGGCTAAACCATGCAATGAAAGAGGTGGTGCGTAAAGAGATAATCAAATGGTTAGATGCTGGTATTATTTATGCCATCTCCGACAGCAAATGGGTGAGCCCGGTGCAATGCGTTCCCAAGAAAGGAGGAATGACCGTGGTGACCAATAAAAACAATGAGTTAATCCCAACTAGGACTGTGACCAGTTGGAGGGTTTGTATGGACTATCGGAAGCTTATTAAAGCTACCCGAAAAGACCACTTTCCTTTACCCTTTATTGATCAAATGCTTGATAGATTAGCAGGTAAACCTTACTATTTGATGGTTATTCAGGTTATAATCAAATAGCTATCGCACCGGAAGATCAAGAAAACACGACTTTTACATGCCCCTACGGAACGTATGCTTTTAGGAGGATGCCTTTTGGACTATGCAATGCACCCGCCACTTTCCAAAGGTGTATGATGGCTATATTCTCCGACATGGTGGAGGACTTCCTTGAAATATTTATGGATGATTTTTCAGTCTTCGGAGATGATTTTGAGAGCTGCCTCGGCAATCTACAAAAGGTACTTGAAAGATGTGAAAAAGCAAACCTAGTTTTAAATTGGGAAAAATGCCACTTTATGGTGGATGAAGGGATAGTCCTTGGCCATAAGATTAGTTGTCGTGGGATAGAAGTCGACAGGGCCAAAATAGAAGTGATCGAGAAGCTGCCGCCGCCGACCACAGTTAAGGGTATTAGAAGTTTCTTAGGGCATGCTGGTTTTTATCGAAGATTTATTGCGTATTTCTCAAAAATCACAAAGCCCCTATACCATCTTTTAGAGCAGAACCGACCCTTTGACTTTAATGATGAATGTACTGAAGCATTCAAGGTTCTGAAGGAAAAATTGGTAGCAGCCCCAATAGTACAGCCACCAGACTGGACACAGCCATTTGAGATTATGTGTGATGCTAGTGGCTATGCTGTCGGGGCAGCACTTGGGCAGCGCAGAGATAAGCTATTTCATGTCATATATTATGCCAGTAAGACATTGAATGATGCCCAAGTAAACTACACCACCACAGAAAAGGAGTTATTAGCTGTGGTATTCTCCATTGACAAGTTTCGTTCTTACATACATGGAACGAAGGTGATAGTGCACACAGACCATTCTGCCCTGAAGTATTTATTCGCGAAAAAGGATGCAAATCCTAGATTGATACGGTGGATCCTGCTATTGCAAGAATTCGACCTTGAAATCAAGGACAAAAAAGGGACAGAAAATTAGGTGGCAGATCACTTGTCAAGGTTGGAGAAGGGTCAGAGTCTGCCAATAGATGAAACAAACATACTGGAGACCTTCCCAGATGAGCAGCTCTTTGCTGCCAGAATCGCTGCCGCAACAGCCATGGCGGCAGGTAAGTCTTCTGAACTCCCCTGGTATGCTGATTTCGTTAATTATATAGTTAGCGGAATACTTCCTTCTGATCTCAATTATCAAGCCAGGAAGAGGTTCCAAAATGAAGTTAAGCATTATTATTGGGACGCACCTCTTCTTTTCAAAATGTGTGTAGATCAGGTTATAAGGAGGTGTGTACCACAAGAAGAGCAAGAAGACATACTTCATCACTGCCATGCTTCACAGTATGGAGGTCACTTAGGAGGAAACAAAACTGCTGCCAAGGTGCTGCAGTTAGGGTTTTATTGGCCATCACTGTACAAGGATGCACAACTCTTTTACAAGAACTGTGACAGGTACCAACGGACAGGAAACATCTCAAGGAGAAACGAGATGTCGCTGCAGAACATACTAGAAGTCGAAATCTTCGACGTTTGGGGGATCGATTTTATGGGACCTTTTCCATCTTCATGTGGAAATTTATACATCCTCCTAGCAGTGGATTATGTCTCTAAGTGGGTTGAAGCTATCGCCACTCAAAAGAATGATGCCAAGACAGTCCAAAAGTTTCTACACAAAAACATTTTTTTCTAGATTTAGCATCCCTAAGGCGATTATCAGTGATGAAGGGAGACATTTTGCCAATAGGGTAATTGTTGCCGCCTTGAAGAAATATGGTGTCAAGCATCGGATCGCGACATCATACCACCCACAGACCAATGGACAAGCTGAAATATCTAACAAGGAAGTTAAGAACATTCTTGAGAAGATGGTTAAACCAACTAGGAAAGATTGGTCTTTACTCCTCAATGATGCATTATGGGCATATAGGACAACTTTTATCAGGGGACTGAAGCCCCAGGAATACAGGAAGTTGTTACCTTAGGAGATGCCCCGCAAGGCATCCTTAATTTAACCTAAATTTTATTTTTTTTATTATTTATTATTTAGTAGGTATTAAGGTTTATTTTATTCAAATAATGTTTTATGTTTATTGTTTTTATGAAATAAAGGAGGCAAGACGAATGGGAGAAGTGACCCAAGCCCACCATCCATCCATCAGCCCAACACAGCCCAATATTGAAGCCTGACGTTCCAGCTGCCGCGGTAGACACGGAATGTCACGGCAGACGCAGAAACGTGTGATAGACGCGTAACAGATGAATAAATGCGTGTCAGACGCGTCAGACACGCTAAAGCTTAACTGTCACCCCGTTATTCACGCCTGTCGTTACAGCTTCAACGGGCAGCTATTCCTTCCCTATAAAACCCCGTTTCATTTACATTTCACTCACTTCTGTTTGTTCTTACTTGCTCTCCCCCTTTAGTTTTTCTTTGCTTTCTTTACTTTCAAACAACCCTTGCAATTAACATGTCTTCCAGAAGAACCCGCCGCAGTGCTGCTTCAACCTCTTCACCAGCAGCACCTACCCCGCAGTCCTTCGCAACTAAGGATCTTTGGGAAGAAAGAGGCTTTATTTACGCTTGAAAGGCCGTTCATATGGGCCTCAAGCCTTTCATTGCACGGACAATTAGAGCTCTCTTGTGGGAAACATTCGCGGAGCAGCCAGTAGAGATGAATGAGACGTTGGTGAGGGAATTCTATGCTGCCATCGGCAGCAGGACGGCAACAAAAGTAACCGTCCGAGGGATAGAAGTTCAGTTCACAGCCGAGCGTATCAACTCCTTCTATGGCCTCCACTTCGGCCCCAACGACGATGCTCACCAACAGTTCCTTGATACTCTAGACGACGCTGCCTTTGACGCTGTCATGGCAGAAGTGACAGAAGAAGGGACTGAATGGAACACAAGCCGCAAAAATCCCCACACTGTGAAGATGAGGCAGCTGCTGCCAGAAGCCAAACTATGGAACGCCTTCATTAAGAAAAGGATTCTGCCATCCTCACATCACACCACAGTAGACCAGCAGAGGTTAGCCCTAATCCACTCAATTATGAACAAACGGCCCATTAATGTGAGACGCTACATGAGGGAGAGCATCTTGGACTGCACCCACAGATCAACGGCCCTCCTCTGCCTGCCATTCCTTATTACATCCCTCTGTTGCCGCTCTGTCGTACCAGAAGCCACCACTGATCGCCTAGTGAAGGGACGGGGCTGGACAGACAAGAATATTATCAGCCTCATGGAGCTGACAGTAGCAACCCCCATCTCTTTCGTCAACCCTAATGTCGTCCCAGCAGAATCATCAGAGCAGCCAACTCCTGAACCTGCCGCAGCAGCTGCTCCAACAGACTCATCCACTCAGATCCTTGCTGCTATTCAAAGGATGGAGGATAGACAGCTGGGTCTAATGACATTCATCAAGGATTTTGCCGCATCCACGGTAAATTTCATTCACCATACTTTAAATTATCCTGATGTTGTCTTTCCCACCTTCCCTACCCACTATTTCACTGTCCCCACCCTCGCCCACACACCCACACCTGCTGCCACACCACATACACCATCTACTGCCTCCAGTCCATCACCTACCCCGACGACAGCCGGCATCCCTCAGGCTGAAACATCCGCCCGAGGAACAAAGCGACCGGTACCTTCGGATGACATTGCTGCCTTTGTAGCTGGGTTCTCTTCTTCCTCCGTCTGGGCAGAAAGTGAAACCAAACCCTCTATTCGGAGGAACTTGGCGAAAGAATTTACACCTATCAAGAGGCAGAAAAGAATGGCCAACAAGAAGACTCTGCCCAAGGCCAGCAGCAGCAGCAGCAGCAGTTGGGACAGCGACAGCAGCTCCGACATCCAGGTTGTAGAGCAACCACAACAGCTTGCCCCAAAGCCCAGAATCCGCCGCCAAATCCGCCTCAGCAGCAGTAGTGAAGACAATGCTTAAAATTTAAGTTTCTTATTTTCTTATTGCTGCCTGCCATATCTATATTTTGTGATGTACTGCCTTCATTTATTTTCATTTTGTCATTTGCATTGAGGGCAATGCAACCCTCGAGTTTGGGGGTGGCAACCCTCCATTTTATTGGAGTCTAAGTACATCTTAATTAATTGTTGCGTCTTTTACTTAGTTCAAGTTCTCTTAAAAAATGAAAATATTGAAAATTTTGGCTGAAAACTGTGAATCGAACTTACCTATCGTGACAGCTCTGTCGTGGCAGCGACTTTAGGATAGTTTAAGGAGAAGTTTAGAGCCTTTCTATAGTTCTGAAAACTTAAAACACCATTGTGACTGTTATACTGCTTAGACTTCTTTTAGCCAAACTAGAATAGGAAGCTTAGCACTTGAATAGCCCCTAGAGGTGCCTAACACAGGCTCTAGGAAAGAAGTTTAGAAAAAGAGACTCAACAGCCCTAGAGGTGCCCGAAACCAGCTCTAGGAAGTTAACTAGAGGTGCCTAAAACTGGCTCTAGTCAAACTTTAGCTTGAAAAATAGAAAAATCGAGTCAAAACAAAAAAATCAAAGGAGCATGAAAAAGTTCATTCAAAAGATAAACTTTGACATAAAAATTCGAGTTAAGAGTTGAATATTCTAGTGAAACTAAGAGAGTCTTGGCATATAACTGTTCACAAGCATGCACACACTGCACGAGGACTATAGTGAGATTCCAGACAGATTCTAAATTATCCGACAGGTTGCTGCCGCCATAGGGAACGAACGACGGGTGAGGGAAAGTTCACCGTTTGAAAGCCAAAACAAAAATATTTCATTTTTTTCTTTTAGGTCTTAGTTGCTTGAGGGCAAGCAAAAACTTGAGTTTGGGGGTGTGTTGAGTGTGTAAAAGTTCTATTATTTACACCCTTCTTAACCCATATTTCTGCTGCATTCAAGTATCATTTCATTGCATTTAGGTTAGTTTACAGCAAAACATCACAAATATATTAAAGGCACAGATTCTACTAAAGAATGGTGGTTTTTGCAGGTAGCTGCCATAAAAGACGGTGAAGGCAGGCGCTGGGCGGAGAAGCAGAAGAGCTGAACCAGACAAGCAGACAAAGAGGACGATGCTGCCATGGTGCTGCCGTGACAACAGAGGATGACAGCAACTTAGTGGAGAAAAAGCAAAGTGGACCTCGATAGATAGAGAAAATTCTGCTCGTCTGTCGTGTGAAAACCTTATATTTTTCCAAGCCCCGGATCAAAAGATATGTCAAGCCCAAAGCTCAAGGAGAGAAAATCCCAAGAAACAAGGAGGACGGCTGGAAAGTAGATTCCTTGAAGATTAAGTCTTTATTAGAATCATACTTTTAATTAAAGTTATAATCCTTGTTAACTTAGATAACTTGAGCCCAAAACTTATATAAGGGCATGTATTTTAACCTAGGAGGAGATAATAGCCGATTACCCCATAACCGACAACCAAAAACCCCTAGCCGTTTACCCGCCACCGACATGTTCTAAATTCCCCTTAGGGCCACGAGTTGATTTGTAAAGTAGTTGCAAGGGTTGTTTTGTTTTAGGATTTTTTAGTTCAATAAAATAAACTTCAAGTTCTCTTATTTTGGTTATTAATATCTTGCAAGAGCATCGGGAGAGCATTGTGAGGTTATCTATTTACTTAGCATCGGGAGAGTTAAGTATACGAAAGAAATAAGAGCAAGTTCTCTAGTTTATAGTTGAACTATCTCGTGCCTAGGGATAGGGCGAGGTTAAGTGGCTAAAGAAGAATTCATACACATTCGTGTTCATCCTTCGATTCACGCTGGGAGGTATCATCAAGACGTGATCATCGACAGACTTGGACCTAGGGATAGGCCAAGGCAGATCTGGGATTCTTGCCAAACTTGAAAGTACTGAGTTGGTGTGTTTGCTGCCGCGACAATCAACGGACTGCTGTCGCGACAGGTGCTGCCGCGACGGGCGCGACGACAGAACTAGATTTCCTAAACTCTGCAATACCTGCACTACTGAGCAATTCAATACCAGCCCATTCTCTCTATCTTGATATTTCTACTCTTTTATTTACCTTTACTTTAATATTCTCGTGACAACTTCCTCAAATATTTCCTTTACTTTCGTGCAGTGAATTAAGGTGAAGCTATTAGCCAAATCCCTGTGGAGACGATATCCGATACTTCGTATCACTTTACTACTTGCGTCGTGTACACTTGCACTACCATTGCGATAGACTATTTTACACGCAACAGAAACCCTAGTTCATTGGCTGTAAAATGACTGAAACGCCATTGATAGATATAATTTTATTCCATTTTGCCACCCGCCAAAATCTACAAAAATGATGAGATTTCATTAAATGAACAAAAAAAGCGCCACTGAATTGTTTAAATTTTTGCTTTTCCTGTTTGGTTTGCCTCCAAAATTTTAATTTTTGTCACTATTTATTTGTTTTCCCGAAAAAAAATTTAAATTTATTTATGTGTTTTAGTTTAGGGTTTAAATTATCATTTATTGGTTTAGGGTTCATGGTTTGACTTTCGATTTTATGTATTAATATAGGAACCCTAAACCCTAAAATCCTAATCATAAACCCCTAAACCATACATGTTAAACCCTAAACCCTTAAATCCTAAACTTAAATCCTTCAACCTTAAATCCTAAACCATTGAACCCTAATATATGTAAGTGAGTATGTATGTATGTATCTATCAATGTATGAACCCTAAACCCTTAAAAATTCCTTAAAACCTAAGCACTTAATTACTAATCCTAAACCCTACACCATAAACCCTAAACCCTAGTGTATGTATGTGTGAATGTACATATCAATGTATAAACCCTAAACCCTTAGTGAATTTTCCCTAAACCCTTAACCTAAACACATAAACCCTAAACCCTACTGTATGTATGTGTGAATGTACATATAAATGTATGAACCCTAAACATTTAGTGAATTTTCCCTAAACCCTTAACCTAAACACATAAACCCTAAACCATATTGTATGTAACTATACATGTATGTACCTATCAATGTCTGGACCCTAAACCTAAAAATTTGTTTATGGCTACTATATTTTATTTAGTTATTTGTTTAGGTTTAATATGTTTTAGGGTTTAGGGTTTTTCATTTAATGTTTAATGGGGTTTAGGGTTTATGACTTTCAATTAGGGTTTTAATTTAAAGGTTTAAGGTTAAAGGGTTTTAGGGGTTAGTATCTAATTTTTAGGTTTAATAGCTTTAGGGTTTTGATTTAGGGTTTAGGGTTTCATGAAGTAATGTAGTTCGAGTGTTTAGTTTTAAGGTTTAGGGTTTAGGGTATCATGCTTATGGTTTAGGGTATAATGCGTAGGGTTTGGGGTTTAGGGTTATCATTAGGGTTTCGTGTTTTTTATTTTATTTTAGAATTTATATTACCATATATGTTTATATAAAAGTGGATACCCTAAACCCTAAACCCTAAACCCTAAACTCTAAAACCAACTACCATAAGCACTAAACACTAAACCCTAAATCCCTAGATCCTAATCCTAAACCTTAAGCCCTAAAGTATGTAAGTATTTATGCATTTAGGGTTTAGGGTAGTATAATAAACTAAGGTTAGTTCGAGTGATTAGTTTGTAAGGTTTAGGGTTTAGTTTTAGGGTCTAGGGTATAGTGCTTAGAGTTTAATGTTACGATAACATGTGACTTAGGGTTTTGATTTTATGGGTTTCAATTTAGGGTTTAAGTTTAGGGTATAGGGTTATCATTAGGGTTTCATGTTTTTTTTTATTTTAGAATTTATATTACCATATATGTTTATATAAAAGTGGATACCCTAAACCCTAAACTCTAAAACCAACTACCCTAAGCACTAAACACTAAACCCTAAATCCTTAGATCCTAATCCTAAACCATAAGCCCTAAAGTATGTAAGTATTTATGCATTTATGGTTTAGGGAAGTATAATGAACTAAGGTTAGTTCGAGTGATTAGTTTGTAAGGTTTAGGGTTTAGTGTTAGGGTCTAGGGTATAGTGCCTAGGGTTTAATGTTACTATAACATGTGACTTAGGGTTTTGATTTTATGGGTTTCAATTTAGGGTTTAAGTTTAGGGTATAGGGTTATCATTAGGGTTTCGTGTTTTTTTATTTTAGAATTTATATTACAAATATATGTTTATATAAAAGTGGATACCCTAACCCCTAAACCCTAAACACTAAACCTTAAACCCTAAACCCTAAACCATAAACACTAAAACCTAACCCCCTAATTTATGTAAGTATGTACGTGTGTACATATTAATGCATAAACCCTAATAATTAAACACTAAACCTTAAACATTAAAACCCAACCCCTAATGTATATAAATATGTACGTGTGTACATATTAATGTAAGAACCCTCAACCCATACCATAAACCCTAAACCCTAAATCTTAAACACTAAAACCTAACCCCTAATGTATGTAAGTATATATCTGTACATATTAATACATTAACCCTAAACCCTAATCCCTAAACCCTAAACCTTAAACAATAAAACCCAACCCATAAAGTATGTAAGTATGTACGTGTGTACATATTAATACATGAACCCTCAACCCTAACCCTAAAACCTAAATCTTAAACACTAAAACCTAACCCCTAATGTTTGTAAATATGTGTGTGTGTACATATTAATGCATTAACCCTAAACCCTAAACCCTAATCCCTAAACACTAAACCTTAAACACTAAAACCCAACCCCTAATGTATGTAAGTATGTACGTGTGTACATATTAATGCATGAACCCTTAACCCTAACCCTAAACCATAAACCATAAACCTTAAACATTAAAACCTAACACCTAATGTATGTAAGTATGTGCGTGTGTACATATTAATGCATTAACCCTAAACCCTAATCCCTAAACACTAAACCTTAAACACTAAAACCCAACCCCTAACGTATTTAAGTATGTATGTGTGTACATATTAATGCATGAACCCTAAACCCTAAACCCTAAACCCTAAACCTTAAACCATAAACCTTAAACACTAAAACCTAACCCTAATGTATGTAAGTATGTGTGTACATATTAATGCATTAACCCTAAACCCTAATCCTAAACCCTAATCCCTAAACCCTAAACCTTAAACACTAAAACCCAACCCCTAATGTATGTAAGTATGTACGTGTGTACATATTAATGCATGAACCCTCAACCTTAACCCTAAACCCTAAACCCTAAATCTTAAACACTAAAACCTAACCCCTAATGTCTATAAGTATGTGCGTGTGTACATATTAATGCATTAACCCTAAACCCTAATCTCTGAACACTAAACCTTAAACACTAAAACCCAACCCCTAATGTATGTAAGTATGTACGTGTGTACATATTAATGCATTAACCCTAACCCTAAACCCTAAACCTTAAACCCTAAACCATAAACCTTAAACACTAAAACCTAACCCCTAATGTATGTAAGTATGTGCGTGTGTACATATTAATGCATTAACCCTAAACCATAATCCATAAACCCTAAACCTTAAACATTAAAACCCAACCCCTAATGTATGTAAGTATGTACATGTGTACATATTAATGCATGAACCCTCAACCCTAACCCTAACCATAATCCCTAAACCATAATCCTTAACCCTAATCCCTAAACCATAAACCTTAAACACTAAAACCTAACCCCTAATGTATGTAAGTACGTGCGTGTGTACATATTAATGCATAAACCCTTTAACTTTATTTTAATTTCATATTTACCCTTATATATATTTTAATTCATCACGTTTTATAGTTTTAATTTTAAATTTTGTTCATTTTAGACACTAAAACTTTATTTTTATTCTAAATTGACCTATACTTATTGTTTTTTTAATTACTCTAATTTTTATACTTTGAATTTGATATTTTTGTTCATTATAGTCCCCAAAACTTTATTTTTATTCCAAAATACCCATTTTCCTTGTTTTCTTTTAAATTTGTTTAATGTTTTATAATTTTAATTTGATATTTATGTTCATTATAATCCCTGAAATTTTATTTGTAATCCAAATTGACCCATTTTCAGTCCAAATCGACCCATTTTCATTATTTTTTTAATTACTCTAATGTTTTATAATTTTAATTTGATATGACTTTAAATAATTAACTCAAATTTAATGACGATTGACGAAGGTCAACCTAAAGTCTATCAACTACTTATACGGTTGTACGGCCGAACTCAAACTGAATACGAATTTCAATCCCGAAAATACCCCGACCTGAATTACCCGACCTGAAACTACCCGACCTGAAATTACCCGACCTGAAATGCACCCGACCTAAAATGCAACCGACCTAAAATGAACCCAACCTGAAATGAACCCGACCCGAAATAGACCCGACCTGAAACGGACCCGACCTGAAATGAACCTGACCTGAAACGAACCCGACCTGAAATGAACCCGAACTAAAATGGACCCGACCTGAAGTGTATCCGAACCCGAATTAACCTGCCAATTATCTGCTTTGGACCCGACCCGTTTTAACCCGACCTGAAATGGACCCAACCTAAAATGGACCCGGCCTGAAATGGACCGACCTGAAATGGACCCGCACCCGACCCAAGTCGAGCCAAAACCGAAAAATGACCTGAAATGATATGTATCCGATTTTACCTGACCTGACAATACCCGACCTGAAACCTGTCCGATTACCTGTTTTTACATCCCTACATCAACCCATATCAAAATCCCTAAAATTGCAGCCAAATTGTCGTTTGTCTTTTGCGACCACACATGAATCGGTAGTTGTTGACTTTGTAGAAGATGTGTAAAATGAATACTAACAAAAGGTATAAATTATATAGTTTTGAGCTGAGTTATCAATTCCACATAGATTGACTTGGAATTCGATTGCTTTGATGGTTTACTTGTCTTGGGAAAAAGATGATTTGTTTTGGAGGTGTTTTAGAAACTAAAGAAAAGAAAGAAAAATAAAGTAAAATGTTGGCAAGGAAGGTGTTTCTAAATGGGTGATGAATGTTGGCCTGGAATGCCTAGATTTAACATGGCTCATGCCAGCCTTTATTGGAAAACTGTCTTGGCATTGTTTGTCGAGCAGATTCAACATTAGCAAAGCCTCTCTTGATGGTCATTGCCCTAAATTGGCCAAGTAAAAACCTCTATATCTCTATAGTGTATGTTTTTCTTAAACCAATTTGATTAAAGCCATTCTATACTATGAGGGGGTAGATTTCACTTCCGAAGTAAGTTTATCTACTTGAAAGGTTTCCCTCGAAGCTTCTCTCCCAAGTATTCAACAACTTAGTCGTCGCCAACCCAAGTCTATTAAGATATTGGGAGGCAATAGGCGTACTATGCTAGCTTTCTCTTAGCAGAGTGTTTAGGAAAAATTAGAGTATGCCAAATAGAAAAACTTTGCCAAAAACAGAGTTATTATAAAGGAACTAAGGCATAAATCTATTATTCAATCCAAAATATCCCCCACCAACTATGAAAATTAGTTCATGGTGAGTGGGTTAACCAACACAACCATAATCGTTTTCAAAAACATCATCATAAAAAAAACTAAAGATAAACAACTTCTGCCAAGGGAATAGGCAAAGGGGTCTCTTGATGTAGCCCTCCACGTCAGGCTCTCAGCCAAGAGGTTGAACCTCCCTTCCTCAGTGTAGTCGGCCGTCACTCGCTGAGCTCTCCAACACGTGACTCCGATCACTCTAAGTCTTCACTTCACTCTCCCTAATTGCTTGATCGATTGGTCTTTATATAGGCGTGTATCGGAAAGGATGAGATAAGGATTTGAATTTGAATTTGAAATGGTCAAGGGGTAAAAGATAGAGCTCTATCTGATCATTTTGATATCTCATCAGCTCTGTGTGATAGCTTATCAGGCTAGGGCTGACGTTATCATGTCGATGTTGCCTTGGCATCCAAGCTTGGCACAACTTTGCCAACATCACTTGGCACCATCTTATCCATTATTTTTTTAGAAGTTGATCCATTCACGATCTTTTAGGAGCCTGATCCTTTCCTATTTTTTGGGGTTCAACAATCTCTTGGCATGGCATCAAGTGCACTTCTCTGCCAACGAGTGCTTGGCACCATCTGGTCCTTCTATGCCAACAACACTTGGCATTCTTCTTGGCAATCCTAACTGTGATGCTTTCCTGTGCCAAATCCTATGCCAAACTTGCAAAATAACCACAAATCAACCCTTCACCATGGCATAGACAAAAAACTAAACTTCTTAGGCAAATTCATAATTTTAACAACATGATGTAACTAAATATACCTAAAAACAAGCAAAAATGTTGTAAGATTGACATTAAAAACAATACTTTTAGAGAGGTAACACATCCTCAAACATAACTTATTTCTTTTCCTCAAGTAATGCAAAGAAAGAAAATAAAAACTGTGAAAAAGTTACATCGACAAAATTTTTGTTGGGATGCCAACAACTGCTGGTAAACAGAGTTTGGCTCTATTTCTGTCCTCAGTATCTCAGTGTAATTATGCCAAGTAGACAGTAATTCAAGATGCAACAATATAACTCTAGTATAAGCTCATAAAGAGTGCATGATGCGCGAGTAATATGCATCGAGTATCCTTTCACTCCATTAGCCAATTTTACTTCCTAAACTCAGATTCTTATTTCCATTTTCATTTTTTTCTACTTTGTCGAGGGTCTCTGGCATTATATTAAGCTTGCTTCGTGACACTATTGAGCATGAGTGATAAGAGAGAGCATACCACGAATCCTCACCTTAATCCAGACATCACTAGCCTTTCTCTTCAACTCATACTCTAGAGTTTTGGACTTAAGAACTAAGAGGAAGCAAACCACGAAGCCCTAAGTACTTATTATCCCTAAGTAGAGGAGAGTTCATTGTATTGCATTGGCAGAACATTGCTGACTTATTTTCTTTTACCCTGGCATTCTTTCTTTTCTTTTTTTCAAAACCGAGCATAGTTTCAAACAGTCTAAGTTTGCAAGGGAACTAAATGCATACTACGTGTTAAGTGTAAATTCAATTCCTTAAACTAGAGATCAATTGCCAAGCAATCCTGACACACTATCATGCTGGCATGGCATGACAACTAAAGATTAAAATTTCCTCATTGGACAAAAACCTAGATCAAATTAAACTTGCCTAACAAATGTTAACATCCTTCAAAATTTAATGGAGGCAAAATTTTCTTTTTCTTCTTTTAAATGGTTCGGCATGCAACTATCTATATGAGCTACATGACATGGCCATCAAAAATACAAAAAATTAAACGTGAAATGCATGAAATGGAAAAAAATGTGAGGAAATTCACACCCCCCAAACCCAAGATGTGCATTGTCCTCAATGCATGAAAACAACGAAAATATAAAATTAAAAAAAGAAAAATAAAAATGCATGGTCATGTAAATGAAATAAAATTTAATGAAAAGGGGTTTAGGAAGAGGATGACTCCCCTTCAGAGACTTCTCGTGTGACGCGAGTCTTCTTTTTGACAAAGCTCCCACAATTGGGGGCTTTGCGTTTATCTCTTGTCATGGCTGGTTTTGTGGCAGTGGAGGCTCCAACGTCTTCCTACTCCTTGGCAGGTTCAACTAGCGGTGTTACTAGTTTAGCTTTGAGTGTCTTGGAAGGGGTTTCTCCCGACTCAGATGAGGAACCGATGCTGGAAGAATCAACTTGCATCGGGGAGACAGGAATGGTAGCATTAGATTTTGAACTGGCAGAACTAACTAGACTGGCTGACTTGATTGGACTGGACTTGCTGATTTGACTAGACTGGTTGGCTTGACTGGACTTGCTTGATTGGTTGGGCTGGCTGGCCTAGCATCACTGGAAAAAAGCACGATAGAGAAAGGTGGAAACAAGGGAACCTCACCGGGAGAAAGTTTAACAAGAACCTACCGCACGATGCCATCCCTCTCCTTGGTATAGTGCCTCAGTTTGGCATTTAGCTCCTCAGCTACCTCCAACTTTTGGAGAATAATCTCATGGCGAGCGTAAACTTGAGACATCACTGTCAACGAGGTCGTTGGCATGGTTTCTGGCACACTACGGGCTCTACCTTTGGCTTTGGCGTGGCAGTCGTGACTTTTCCCTTCTGCTTCTCCTTTGGCTCTAGAGCCGTGAGATTCCTCCAAATAAGGACAGTGATGGTGGTTTCTTTGATGACCTGACCACGATCCTCATCCATCCTTGGCATTTCATGGCGCAAACAAATATTAGAAATTAATGGAGGGAAAAACAGACTTCCCTTGCCTTTGGCAGCACATTTGTGGGTTTCCTCGATGATGATTCTGCCAACATTTATCTTGCGCTCCTTGACAATGGAGTACAAAAGGATCAACCGATCCTCCGAAAACTGTGTCATTGTGAGATGTGGGAATGAGATTGTGTTTGATAAAATGATTCCAACCCCGCATCTGAGGCTTCAATGCAAACCTCTTGACGGTTCGATGTCTGGTGGACGAGACAATCCAAGTTGTTCCAGGTTCGCACAAGTATGCCAGTATCTTCTTGCGATTTGCAGTGTTCATGGTCTCGACTTCCTAAAAATATTCATCTCCTTCAGTAGGTAAAGAAAAGAGCGAGTTAATATAACACTTATCTCGAATCATAAAAAATGGAAAGTCTTTGGTTAGGTGCGCGTAAAACTCTTGAACAATAGTGGCGTAAACCTCTTCCTTCGGCTGGCAGAAAGCACTCCACTTGTGCATGTCGATGATGGCCATGAACTCCGGAGGGAATCCAACAACGACATCCGGCTGAAAATCGAAGTGCTTCTCATAAAAGAACGATCTTGAAGAGAAGTTCATCTCGAACTTCTTGTGGAGTTCATCATTGAAGAACCGCTTGAAAAGAGTAGATGATGAATCCATGGAGATGAAAAGTTGAGAGAAGAAAAAGAAAGATGAAAGGTTCTTGAATCTTGCTTGAAGAAAGATGGAAAATGAGGAATATATTGGAGAAATCGGTTTTAAGGTAAGAGAGAGAAAAAGGTTGAGTGTTTAATAATGTTTTAAAGAGGGTAGCTGAAAAATAAGGGGTAGATAACGATGGGATGTAGAGAGTTTTAATTGGGAAAAGTTTAATTTTGAATGAAAAGTGATAAGTGGTAAGGATATGGAAAAGATTTGAAGTGATAGGGTGATCATGATAAAATTAATTATCATTAAAAGGGGGCGGCTAAAGATAGTTCTCCCAAAATATTTTCTCATTTTAATCAAGCTAGGGTTTCTTTTTCTTTCTTTACATGAAAAGCCTGCACATGTCCTTAGCATGGGACATGACATAGTCTCTGGCAAGTATGCTGGCTTCCAGTCCGTCTGGCAATATTCCTGGCATCAATTTCTGTCAAAATTCCTGTACACACTCAATGAAAAATCGTGTAACACAGCAAAAATTTTTTGTAAAACAACAAAAAGAAAGAAAAACAAAAATCTAATTCCTAAAAGAAAATAAAACAAATATCCTAATATTTACAAAGAGTTTGAAACTTGCGGGCAAGGACGGAGCTAGGACCAAACATTGGGAGGGGCAAGAGTCTATTAAGTCTTTGAATTTGAAAATTAGGAGGGGCAAATACCTTATTTAGTTAATATTTAAATTGAAAGGGACCTAAATTACAATTATACCAAAAATTTTGGGAGGGGCAACAACCCCTCCCATCCCCTATATACCTCCGTCCCTGCTTGCGGGTGTTTCATTCTAACTCTGCCAAGAGGATAATCTCATTGGCATTGTTTTGCTTACCATCCAAGTAATACTTTAGACGTTGGTCGTTCACTTTAGAGACTTCCCCTGTTCTTAAGTTCTTAATGTCCACGGTCCCATGAACATATGGCTTCACAACTTCGTAAGGACTCGTCCACCTTGATTTAAGCTTACCTGGAAAAAGTTTAAGTCATAAGTTAAACAATAGAACAAGCTGACCTATTTCGAACTGTCTTGGCATGATCCGACTATTATGCCAACGCTTTGCCTTCTCCTTACATATCCTAGCATTCTTGTAAATTTGCATCCTAAATTTCTCCAACTCATTGAGATCGAGCAACCTCTTTATCCAGAAACTCTCCATGCCATGTTAAGTTTTCGGATGGCCCAATAGGCTTTATGTTCAAGTTCCACTGGAAGATGGCATGGTTTGCCAAAAACAAGTCTAAATGGTGAAGTACCCAAAGGAGTTTTAAATGCAGTCCTGTAAGCCCACAAGGACTCATCTAGCCTCAAAGACCAATCTTTCCTTATTGAATTTACAGTCTTCTCTAGAATGTTCTTAATCTCCTTGTTTGATATCTCACCTTGCCCATTCGTTTGTGGAATATAAGCTATGGCAAATCACTATTGAATTTCATACATGCATAAAGCATTAGAGATTAAATTACATTTAAAATGAGTACCCTCATCATGAATGATCATTCCAGGGGCACCAAATCGAGTAAAAATGTGCTTGTGCAAAAACTTGGCAACAACCTTGGCATCATTTATTAGCAGGGCAACAACCTCTACCCACTTTGATACATAGTCAACAACCACAAGAATATACACATCACCAAACGATGGTGGAAAATGACCCGTAAAGCCTATCCCCATACATCAAATAAATCCACATGCATGATGTTCTAGAGTGACAATTGGTGTCTGCCAGAGATGTTCCCTGTCCGTTGGCATCGATCGCATGCCTTGGCATACTCGTGGGCATCCTTGTACAACGTGGGCCAAAAGCATCCTGACTGCAACACCTTGGCAGCAGTCTTCATCCCAGCAAAGTGACCTCCATATGATGCAGCTTGGCATATATGCAATATGTTTTGTTGCTCATTCTCTTGCACGCACCAGCAAATCACTTGGTCGGCACAATGCTTGAACAATATCGGCCCATCCCAATAGTATTGCCTCACCACTCGTAGAAATATTTTCTTGGCATTGTATTCCAAGTCTGGTGGTAGAATATTGCTTACCAGGTAGTTGGCTATGTCAGTGTACCATGGCATGGCATTGGCTGCAAGCAAATACTCGTCAGGGAACTCATCTCTAATAGTAGTGGTCTTACCATCCTCAATGTGATGCTCCAATCGAGAGAGGTGATCAGGTACTAAGTTTTCGCTACCTTTCTTGTTTCTGATCTCTAAGTCAAATTCTTGAAGTAAGAGCGTCCATCAGATCAATCTGGGCTTGACATCTTTCTTTGCCAAGAGATACTTCAATTCCGATTGATCTGTATAAACCACAACCTTGTTACCGATTAGATAAACTCTAAATTTATCAAAAGAAAATACAACCGCAAGAAACTCTTTCTTTGTTATAGAGTAATTTAGTTGCGCTTCATTCAAGGTCCTGTTGGCAATAGATGGCATGGAAAACCTTGACAGGTCGTTGTCCCAAAACTGCTCAACGACATAGTCGCTAGCATCAGCTCGAAAGGCTCATTCCAATATGGTGCTACAACTATAGGGGCATTGATCAATCTCTCTTTTAAGTTCCTGAAATGATCTCAAACAAGAATCATTAAAAGAAAAGGTGGCATTATGTTCCAACAACGAGCATAAAGGTTTAGCAATTTTTGAAAAATCTTTTATAAACCGCCGATAAAAACTAGCATGACCTAGAGAACTCTTTATACCTTTAACACTCGTTGGAGGTGGCAATTACTTAATTACCTCCACTTTGGCTTGATCAACTTCTAGTCCTCTCTTGGTTACCTTGTGACCGAGAACAATGCCCTTCTTCACCATAAAGTTGCATTTCTCCCATTTCAACACTAGGTTTGTCTCAGTGCATATCTTCAAGACTTGCTCCAAGATGGATGCATTCCTCAAATGTTGTACCGAACATTGAGAAACGAGATCTGATTTTACCCGACTTGTTTTGAACCCAACATGTTAATTGACCCGACATGTTGTTGACTTGAACTGATATTGACCTGACTTGATATTTACCTGACCTGCAATTGAAGAGGTATATGATTTGATGATTTTTAAGAGAAAAACGAAGTATTTGATAAATTATGAATTTATTATATTATAATGTGAGAAACAAAATTTTCACCATTTAAATTAATAATTATTAATTTTTTATTAAAATTTTTTTTGTTAAATAATTCAATTAGTGATTATTAATTTATAAAATTATATATAAGAATATATATATATACATACAAATATAATCAATTTAAAGTGTTGATAAATGTAAACTATATTTATATCTCTGTTCTAAACAACTAAATAAATTCATCTTGAATAAAAAACATCAAAAAAGGAAGGAAAGAAACAGAAAAAAAACATATTTATATTTTCTTTTAATCAAATCACACTGTTAAAGTCACTTCTTAAACATAATATTCAAAGTCCTAAATGGACATGTAACCCCTTTGTCCAGGCCTAGCCAATAGACCGAACCGAACGGGTTACACTGGGAAAACTAAAGCGAAACCCGTTAAGGCCTCACCCCGATTAGCAACCCTATTTTTTTCTTAATTATCTTGTCTAGATTATCATCTTTAATCCTATGTGTGGAGGCAACAACGGAAGAACGAAAGCGGAAACACGAACCAATTAGAAGGCATACGATGATTTAAACTTACCAAGTTGCTTATTTGTCAAATTCATTCACATGAGGCAAAACTATCACAAAGGGGGCACAGATGACTCATTTTGGAAGCATACAAGCTTTAGGGACTGAAACGTAACATTCGAGAACCTTCAAAGATGCCTTGTAACCGTTTTAACCACCTGCGTTTCGAAACAGGCATGCTCGTTCCGAAATGTGGGCTTCATTTAAAAAGTAACATCAAACCGTTTCGGAACGGTCCCACCTTGTTCTGGAACGAGAACCTCCAGTGACCAAATGTACCAGAATGGCCCTACATGGTTCTGAAACAGGAACCTCCAGTGGCAAATCGTAGCGAAACGACACCACCCTTGTTCCGATACGGGTACCCCAGGAGCTCGACCGTTCCGAAACCATGTTAGGCGTTTCGAAACGCCTAGACACAGTTTTGCCCGAATACATATTTTGACATCTCCAAAAGTCCTTAAATTTGCCCCGAATCCTCACAAACTACATGGCATCTCAAAATACAATCAATCTAGAGGCAAGACACCCTAAACGCATCTCCAAACATGCATACCTGCAATAAAATGGATCTCAAGCTCAAACTCATAAGAACACTTAGCATCCAAAACACCAACATGCCAAAATGCAAAGTAATCCACCAAAAGCCAAGACAAACTTCAACAATACATGGTATCAACAATTAAAACATGCTAGTAACAAAAACGAGGCCAAACATAGGAGTTTGAACACCAACTCCCTAACATAAAAGCCTAGTATTCCCATTGTCTAAGTCTTATTACAACTAGTAAAATCATACTTTGAGCTTAGCAAGAACTCCAAGAACTCCTCCTTTGCCCACTTACCTCTCGGAACCTTTAACGATCTACATTGTTGGAAAAAGAGAGCGTAAGCTTAAAAGCTTAGTGAGCGGAGCTCTAAAACACAACAACAATGCAGTTTAAAACATATATCTTAGTTTAGAAGCAAAACCATTTAAGAAAGAGAAGTAATAACACAAGCATAGACGAAACATGGTTTGCACACGCACAACCAATCCCGGTGGGACTACACATCATCGTTCACATCAACCAGCATTTTTCTTATGGGACTACACATCACCGTACTCATCTACTAGTCAGTAGCAGTGGGACTACACATCACCATATACAACAACTAACCATCACGTGAGGCTTGACATCCACTACGAAAACACAACAACATTAAAACGGGAATAAAAGCATTCCGAAATCAACATCACAACACGCATAAACACGTACATCAACAATCAACCAAGCAAGGCAAGTATAGGTAAACTTACACTTGGGATTAGGTTAGCTTTTAAGGCTCCACCTAAACCCCCAAGAAACCATTTTGAATCATTTTAAAATTCAAAACATTTCCACTCACCGATAAAGCCCAACTGAATGTTGAAACACCGATCTCAAGCCCCCGTATCACCCGGTATCGCGTCCAAAGGACCCAAACTCGTTTCCCCTGTTTCTAACCAACCAAAAACATCCCAAACACACCAAAATCATCTAAAAACACCTATCCTAGGTCTGTATACCGCCAACCCTCATTTTACCCCGAAACTTAGCCAAAAACACCACCTTTTCACCTTCAAAACTTACCCACTGCACCTAGTTTCAGGTTTTATGGGTTTAAGCTACATATTAACATTATTTAGCAACCAAAAATAGTCTAAAAACGCCCCACCAAACACCCATTAAAAACCCATACGAAAATTTCACAAACCCATCTCTTTTCCATCAAAACTTTGGAACCCTAAGTGAAAAATCAATACTTTGCTAGGTTTTCAAAAAGATAAGATTCAATAAACAAAAGCCAAGGTAAAAGTGATGATTACCTTTGGAAATCTTCTATGGAAAAACCTTTGAGCCAAGGAAGAGGTGGTGGAGAGCTTTTAAGAGAAAGTTTAGTTTTTCAGGTTTTGTTCTTTAGAAATGAAGATGACTCTTCAATCTAAAAATCTCCTTTTCAAATTCATTAATGGTGTTATTGTAAATAATGACATTTTTTTTATAAAATCAGCATTTTAATCTAAATTTAACCCGAAACTAGTCCTAGATCAAAACTGATAACTCTCGGGCCCTAAACCGGGGCGTTACAACTCTCCCTCACTCAAGGAATTTCATCCTCGAAATTACCTAATGGAAAGAGATACGAGAACTATTTTTCCATGTCTTCCTTCCTCTCTCAAGTAGACTCTTCCACACCTCGGTGTCTCCACAAAACCTTGACTAACTCGATGGATCTCTCACGCAACACTTTCCTATTTGTAGCAAAAATTTCAACCAGCTATTCATCATACGACAGGTCTGGGTTCAACTCAATCTCTTCCACTGGCATTACATGAGACGGATCTGGTCTATACTTCCGAAGCATCGAAACATGGAACACATCATGGATCTTTTCTAACTCTGTCGGCAGTCTCAATCTATAAGCAACGAGACCGATCCTATCAACTACCTCGTAAGAACTAATGAATCTCGGACTCAACTTACCTTTCCTACCAAACCTCATCACCTTCTTCCAAGGTGAGACTTTCAAGAACACTTTGTCGCCTACGTCATACTCTATCTCCTTTCTCTTCAAATCGACATACGACTTATGTCAATCTGAAGCTGCCTTCAAGAAATCACATATCAACTTTACCTTCTCGGTAGTGCCCTTAAGCAAGTCTGGCATCGGTACAAGCTTCTATCCGGCCTCAACCAAACAAATAGGTGTTCTACACCTCCTACCATATAGAGCCTCATACGGTGCCATCAGAATACTAGCCTGATAACTGTTGTTGTATGCAAACTCTACTAACAGTAGGTGTTTCTCCCAAGAACTTTGAAAGTCGATGATACAACACCTCAACATGTCCTCCAACACCTGAATAACTCTCTCTGACTGTCCATCTGACTATGGATGATACGAAGTACTGAAGTTCAACCAAGTACCCAAGGCACGATGCAAACACTCCCAAAATCTAGCTATAAACCTCGGATCTCGATCTGATACGATCGACTTCGGTACCCCATGCAATCTCACTATCTCAGCGATGTACAGATCGGCCAACTTATCTAAGGTATAGGTAGTATGTATAGGTATGAAATGCACACACTTAGTGAATCTGTCGATTATCACCAACACCGAATTCTTCTTCGAATGAGTAAACGATAAACCCGACACAAATTCAATGGTAATACGTTCCCACTCCCATTCTGGAATCTTCAACAGCTGTAACAAACCTGAAGGAAACTGATGCTCGGCCTTAACTCGCTGACATACCATACACTTACTCACAAACTCGGCCACATCCTTATTCAACCCAATCCAGCAAAACTCTTCTTTTAATTCACGGTACATCTTTGTACTACCCGGATGCATAGCAAAAGGACTTATGAGCTTCATTCAAGATGGCACGCCTTAACTCAGCATCTTTTGGAACTACTATTCTATCTTTGAAACATAGGATCCCATTCTTGCCAAAGAATAAATCTGTCAGTTTACCCTCGGCTATATCTTGCACTTGAGGTGCCAACGACCCATCTTGCAACTGTTTCTCTCGAATCAACTGAACCAACAAAGGTTTAACCTGTAACTCAACTATCAAACCACCATCTCGTGACACACTCAATCTCGCAAACATAGCTCGCAACTTAACTACCACTTTTCTACTCAACGCATCGGCCACTACATTTGCCTTACTCGGATGGTACTCTATCGTAAGGTCATAGTCCTTAAGAAGCAATAAACCACCTACGTTGTCTAAGGTTCAACTCTCTCTGAGTCATCAAGTATTTCAAACTATTGTGGTCGGTATAAACGATGCACTTCTCACCATAAAGGTGATGTCTCCAAATCTTCAAAGTAAACACTATTGCGGCTAACTCGATATCATGAGTGGGGTAGTTCTTCTCGTGGACCTTCAACTATCTCGAAGAATAAGCTACAACCATACCCTCTTGCATAAGCACACAATCTAAACCTACGTACGATGCATCACTGTAAATCACAAACTCTTTCCTCGATTCAGGCTGAATCAAAATAGGAGCTTCGGTCAAAGCTTTCTTCAACTTCTCAAACGCTTGTTGACTTGCATTTGATCACTCATACGAAAAATTATTCTGAAGCAATTTAGTCAAGGGTGCCGCTATCTTTGAAAATCCTTCGACAAATCTTCGATAATACCACGCCAAGCCTAGGAAACTACGAATTTCTGTCACTGACTTTGGTTGTTTCCAACTCACTATGGCTTCTATCTTCTTGGGGTCCACACTAATTCCACTGGTTGAGATCACATGGCCTAGGAAGACTACCTCCTTAATCCAAAAATCGCACTTACTTAACTTGGCATACAACTAATTTTCAAGCAAGGTCTGAAGCACTAGTCGCAAATTCTCATCATGCTCTTCGTTGGTCCTAGAGTACACTAAGATATCGTCTATGAACACTACCACAAACCTATCCAAAAATTCGTGAAACACTCTGTTCATCATATCCATAAATGCAGCTGGAGCATTAGTCAAACCGAAAGGCATTACCAAGAACTCATAGTGCCCATAACGTGTACGAAAGGATGTCTTCGGTATGTCCACATCTTTCACTTTCAACTAATAGTAACCGGATCTCAAATCAATCTTCAAAAACACTGAAGCACCTCTCAACTGATCAAGCAAGTCACCTATCTGTGGCAAGGGATACTTGTTCTTTACCGTTACCTTGTTCAACTGCCTATAGTCTATACACATCTTCATATTGTCGTCCTTTTTCATCACAAACAAGACCGGAGCACCCCACGAAGAAATACTAGGCCTAATGAAACCTCTATCTGACAGTTCCTGAAGCTGTGTCTTCAACTCTTTTAGTGCCATTCTATACGGAGCAATAGACACGGATGCAGAATCAAAATACGTCTCAATAGCAAACTCAACTTCCCTATATGAAGGCAAACCCGACAACTCTTCTGGAAAAACACTCGGAAAATTACAAACTGTTCTGATGTCTTGCAGTCTAACCTCACTCATATTCGGATTCATCACGTAATCCAAATACGCACTACAAAAAAAATAACATATAGCGACGGATAAAAAATCGTTGGTAAAACATCTATAATCCGTCAGTATATAGTCTAAAACCTTATACCGACGGACAAAATAGAAATTCCGACGGACAAAACACCGTCAGTAATATGCTAGTTGGTATAAATTTATACCGACGGTAAAAACCGTCGGTATAGATGTTGGGTACCTATACCGACGGTTCGAACCGTCAGTATAAGTATGGGCTACTCCGACAGTTAGTGTATCTATTTCGACGGTTATGTCTGTCGGTATAGGTCTCATGTAGATCTGTATAAGAACTTATACCAACGGTTGTGCCCGTCGGTATAGGTTTAATTAACATTTATTTTTTATTTTAAATATTAATAATTACTATTGTTATTTTTTATTTTAATTATTAAAATTGCTAATACTATTATAACAAGAATCGTTTGATTTTTAAAGAAAAAATATTCAATTTAATCTTCAAATAAAACGAGTATGTAACACATAATCAGTAAAATATGTACGAGTCTATTACAAGCAAAAGAAATGTGCAAGCAAATTTATGACATGTCCAAGTTATAGCTTTATCCCATGAATGAACTGCCCCATTCTTAATCATTTGGCATTTGCTTCTAATGTTGTTCGATATCAAAGCAAAAAACGCCAATTTACATGTAAATTGGCAACTTTTTACGAAGTACTGGTATTTCTCCTTTTGCTTCTATAACTGACCAACATTTTGTCTTCGGTATCAAATGCCCATACTGCAAAAACATAAATTGTGAACAGAAAACATATCACATCATGCATACACACAAAAACAAAAAAAGTAACAATAGTGGGACTACAAGAATATAAATTTTGAACCTGAAACTTTATCAATCCCAGGGTTGGTTCTGCCTCCAACAAGGAGCGCTTTTCCCCATAAGACCTGGATAAGGAAACAAAAAAACTAAGGATAGCAATATACCTAATGCTTAATCACCTTGATTGTTACAAATAAACAGGAACCAACAAAATGATACGATAAATTAGCACACAAAAACTTCATCGAATGATTAAACAGAAACATCATAGTATTAACCTCATCCTAGACATGCTTGATACATTGGCCAAAATAAATGACATACTTGATACAATATACCACTCGACACAAAAGATTCAAAAGCATAAAGGATATACGATATACATAGCAAAGAGAAGACAATATCAGCAAAAATAGATCACATCACAAATGATTGTACCAGATATGGCCCTTGCATGAAGGAATCTTCAATGGATTTTTTTCCTCCCGAAATCAACCTTTTGTTTTACATTCTCAAAGTACTCCGAGGAAAACAAAAACAAAATGCAAATACTTACAAAGCTTTAAAAAGTGGTTAGTGCATATTAGAATTACAAAGCTTCAGAACAAATATTCAAATGAAGAATGCAAACTTCAAAGCAAAGCAAAATGAAATATATAAAAGTTAAAAGGTCAAATAATGAAATAGAAGAAACTGACCTGCTAAGCTTCATGCGTCTACGAGAAAAGCTAAACATTTTCATCTGAGCACAAACATCAATCCACATCTTAAGAACAAACATCTCCGCTTCTTCGTCTAATATAGACTGTAGCAGCTCCAGCATTTGGGAAGCCTTGACATGTTCATGCGTACTCGATACGATGTAATCAACCAGCGTTTTCTCTTCTTCTCCCAAGAACTCTGTAATTTTCTTTGAAATCCAGGGTCTCATTCTGTCATGCAATGCATGTTGTACAAGTGCAACAAAACAAGAGAGTACCGTGTGTATTAGAATTATAGTCGAGGAATGAATTAGAAATATTTCTAATACACATGGCCTAAGCCCTGCCCTACTTTCTTAAAATCTTCTATTTTTTCCTAATTACTGTTAACCTTTAGGAGATTCTATACAATGAAAGACAAGAAAATTTTGCATCATAGAATTCCAAAAACCCTTGATGGTCTTATTTCTCATTACTTTCACCAAGATAAAAATTTATGATAAGGTGAAGAAAGCTGCCCAAAAAAGATTATTTCCAACAAATGCAAAAGAGATATATAGATGCTGCAATATTCATTTTAGTGCCATATTTTATGCCCAGGACAAATAACAAGCCTAATGCAATTGAACTTAACATTATGCACTATGTTAACCCAGACAATGGGCAGATGTTTCTCGAAATTAACAGTTTGAAAAAGGACATGTGAAACGATGATTACCTGGTCCTATACATTCCAGTTTATCTTATATGCAAATAGTTCATCCTTGGTCTTTGGAATCATATCAATTAATTGTTTCGCATCCAAAAGCTTTTGGCTATCCGTTGTTTTCACCTTCTCGTGTCCATGTTCCCTGTCTCTATGACGATCAGGGATCTTCTCTTTGGTTTCATCTCTGTTGCGAGTTCTATCCTCATCATTACGAACCCAAAACCCTAGAATTTCCTCAAAAATAGAGCTTAAAACCTAACAGCTTAAAACCTCATTCGTTTATCAAAGTTGGGTTTACTCTACTGGCAACAAACAGAAACATACAGATGAATATGTCGGATTAACAAAGGAAAAAGTAATAATCACAAAGAGACTAAAACAGAAGATGAGAAAAACTTAGGTTTCAATTACACCAATTCGGCTCCATCTCTGATAGTATCGGCATTGTATTTTAGAACTTACATGTTTCAGTTTAGGGGGAAAGAGAAAAAGAAGCAAATTAAAAAGTAAACAAAAATTAATGCAACAAACAAATCTAACTGCCTCAAGGAAGTCACTGAAAAGGACACCAAACTCCCAAAGCACTCGCCATGGAATCTTTCCTCTGTCTTTTCTTAGAGAAAACCTAAACTATGCTTCTAAAAGCTACTACAAGTACCAGTAAACACAAAAAGGAAAAGAATCAAAGTTTCACAGCCATGCAAAGCAACCGTGAGCTTGAAAACAAAGAAATCACTTCAAATTTCTCACTGTCAAATCATAAATCTAGAGAAACAAACCAATCTCGCATGGATGTAAAGTAAAAAGGCAAAAAGAAAGAAAGAAAGAAAGTAAGAAAGACAGAAATAATAGATATTATAGCAAAACAAATCAAATTGAATCTAATTTGAACATATCAAAACAATCGGAGTAAGAAACTAAGCATGAAAAGTAGTAAATCCAAAAACAACATCAAAAACTCCGCAAAAAGAAATGAATTCGATGAGCACAGATTTCTCTAATTACGGATCTTAATTACAAACCTTGAAGCAAAGGAGAGGCGAGGAGGAGGAGAGCGAACAAGAAAGCGCTGAAAATTTCATCGCCATTTCACAGATTTTTTCCCTTTTTTGTTCGTCAAATCAAAGAAATACAAATGACCGGTGTAGAAAATTATAGTAGACAAAAACCAGGGCTGGCGGGTTTCGATCCAACGGCTATCGAAGGCACGACCGTCGATGAGCGCGAGAAAGCAGAGCTATCTGTGTGAATTTATAATTTTAGGGATTTCGACTTTTGGATTCCTATATAGAGAAAACAATTAAACCGTGAAAAAATTAACCTACCTATACCGACGATGGAAAATATTGTCGGTATACATTTTACCTATATCGTCATACAAGTTTACCTATACAAACAGTTAGAAATAATCGTCGGCATAAACTACACCTATACCAACATACACAAAAACTATTGGTATATAGTTTACCTATACCGACGGTCCCAATAAATCGTCGGCATATATTACATTTATACCGACGCATATCTGTCTTCCGTCGGTATATATTACATCTATACCGACAAATATCATATCCGTCGGTATACATTAGAACTTTTACCGATAGCTTTATTTTCCGTCGGTATATAATGTCTATACCGACGGTTTTTGTCCGTCGGTATAATTAGGCGTCGGTATATGTACATTTTTGTAGTGACGCCTGACGACCCGAATCCATCAATCTCTGAGCTTCTAAAGTAGAAACAACATTGGACAAGAACTTAATGTTCTCTCCCGCCACTACAACTTCAAAATCATTCGTTAACCTCAAGGAGACTCTCTTGGTCTCAAATTCTACTCTAGCCTTATGCTCGACGAGCCAATTCATGCCCAAAATCATATGAAAACCATAGAATGACGATTCCATCATGTCAACCGGAAACACATGGCCCTGAATCATCAAATGACATCTCCTATACATCTTCCTAACTACCACGGTCTCACCGAAAAACTAGTAACATTTACACCTACCTCTAACCACTCATACGGTAGACCTAAGGAGCTTGCATGTTCACTCAAAATGTACGAATGTGTCGAACCCGAATCTACCAAGGAAAGCAAAATCAATAATTGTAACGAGAAATTATCTGCGATGACATATGTGTCATTCATAGCCTCTCATTGTGCATACACCCTAGCCGGTCCTCCACCCATGGGCTGATCTACAACCACATGAGCTAAGTTTCTCTGACCATCGTTCCTCGGCTGAAAATTTCCTCGACCGCGTCCACGGCCTCTCTGATGCTCAAAACCCCTAGCTGGAGCCGGTCCACCCCTAGTCGGGTGTGGACAGTTACGCATCAAATGATCTCTGGAACTAATGTTCCAACATACCCTAAAGGTACCCATACACTCGCCCTGATGGCGTCTCCCGCATCTAATGCACTCAGGAGTATGAAAAACAACCCCTTAGCCCTGATGGCCCCGTTTATGGTTACCACCCGTATGTCTCGAATCGGGCTGATACCTCATATCTCTATGCCTCTTGGCATGATCTCTATCCCAATCTGCATGTCTCTTCCTGGAATCAGACCCACTAGCACGGGTACTCGAGCCCAAGTTCTGCTCAATATCTTTGGCCCTAGAGACCAAAACATCAAACTCATTGTAATCAGAAGCGATCATATAAGTCTTCACATCCCTAGTCAAACCATATCGAAAACGCTCACACCGTTCCCTCTCATTGGGAACCAACTCAGGAGCATACTGGCTCAACCTCACAAACTGATCCTCATACTCGGACACCGTCTTACTACCCTGAACCAAGGCCATAAATTCCCTCTTCTTCTCATCCTGATATCGGACTCCAAGATACTTCTTCTTAAAGGCTATTCAAAAGAATTCCCAAGGGACATCTGCCGCTGCCATACCCGAAGTAACGGTAGTCCACCAAGCATACGCATCTCCTTGAAGCAAGGAGACAACACAACCCAACTTACGAACGTCTGAGCACTCCATATGGCCTAAGATTCGTGTAGTACTCTCGAGTCAAGCCTCTGAACCCTCGGGAGTCAAACCACGAAACTCAACTCCACCCAAACTACGAAGTCTCTCAAGGGGTAAACATGTCCCCGCACCCTGAGGTGGTGTTGCAGCATGTATACCGGCTAAAGCTGTCTGAAAGCCCCAGCTATAGTCTGAATCAAATGGGTCATGTCCGCACCCGCCAGACCCTGACCCGCCTGAGTTACATTACCATCACCTCAAGTATTCGCACCAGCCTGAGGCACATTACCTTCGTCACCCACCCCATTACCATCGGGAGCAGGAGAAACATGAGGCACATCCTTGGGTGCCTAGTCACCCACTCTAGGTCGTCCTCTCGGTCTTACCATAACGAAGGTAAAATCTAAAACAACAAACACATCACACACAAGAAAACATTAGGTTAGCAAGGGTAAGGACCCAAGTTCTCAAGCTCTTTAAACCAAAACCATTTTTTTCAATAACAACACCTAGCAATGGGAACACTCGACTAAACTTCAACCAACAACAAGAACAATAAAACATGCTTTCATACACCGTGCAATGACAAACAACCAATCAAACCAACTTACCTTCCTAGGAGACCTCGCAACCAAGGCTCTGATACCACCAAATGTAACCCCTCGTCCCGGCCTAGCCAAAAGAACGAATTGAACAGGTTACACTGGGAAAACCGAAGCGAAACTCGTTAAGGCCTCACTTCGATTAGAAACCCTATTTTTTTCTTAATTATCTTATCCACATTATCATCTTTAATCCTATGCGTGGAGGAAACAACAGAAGAACGAAAGTGGAAACACGAACCAATCAGAAGGCATACGACGATTTAAACTTATCAAGTTGCTATTTTGTCGAATTCATACACATGAGGCAAAACTATCACAAAGGGGGCATACATGACTCATTTAGGAAGCATACAAGCATTAGGAACTGAAACGTAACATTCGAGAACCTTTAAAGATGCTCGTTTCGAAACGCGGGCTTCATTTAAAAAGCAACGTCAAGCCGTTCTAGAACGGTCCCACCTTGTTCCGGAACGGGAACCTCTAGTGACCAAACATAGGAGTTTGAACACCAACTCCCTAACATAAAAGCCTAGTATTCTCACTGTCTAAGTCTTATTACAACTAGTAAAATCATACTTTGAGTTTAGCAAGAACTCCAAGAACTCCTCCTTTGCCCACTTGCCTCTCGGAATCTCTAACGATCTGTATTGTTGGAAAAAGAGAGCGTAAGCTTAAAAGCTTAGTGAGCGGAGCTCTAAAACACAACAACAATGCAGTTGAAAACATATATCTTAGTTTAAAAGCAAAACCATTTAAGAAAGAGAAGTAATAACGCAAGCATAGATGAAACATGGTTTGCACACGCACAACCAATCTCGGTGGGACTACACATCACCGTTCACATCAACTAGCATTTTTCCAATCGGACTACACATCACTGTACTCATCTACTAGTAAATACCGGCGGGACTACACATCACTGTATACAACAACTAACCATCACGTGAGGCTTGACATCCACTACGACAACACAACAACATTAAAACGGGAATAAAAGAATTCTGAAATCAACATCACAACACGCATAAACACGCACATCAACAATCAACCAAGCAAGGCAAATATAGGTAAACTTACACTTGGGTTTAGGTTATCCCTTAAGGCTCCACCTAAACCCCCAAGAAACCACTTTGAATCAATTTAAACTTCAAAAACTTTCCACTCACCGATAGAGCCCAACCGAAAGCCGAAACACCGATCTCAAGCCCTCGTATCACCTGGTATCGCGTCCAAAGGACCCAAACTCGTTTCCCCTATTTCTAACCAACCAAAAACAAAGTATTACTCCCCTACTCTTCCATAAATTCATTGTCAAACATCATTTCACAAATCCACAATACTCTCTCAACGATTCAAAGCCGAAATCCATCAAAATATCATCAAACCCGTTCTTAAGCAAAGCCCAGCAATAACACATCAAATTAAACATCTCAAACACACCAAAATCATCTAAAAACACCCATCCTAGGTTTGAATACCTCCAGCCCTCGTTTTACCCCAAAGCTAAGCCAAAAACACCACTTTTTCACCTTCCATACTTACCCACTGCACCTAGTTTCGAGTTTTATGGGTTTAAGCTACTTATTAACATTATTTAGCAACCAAAAATAGTTCAAAAACACCCCAACAAGCACCCATTAAAAACCCATACGAAAATTTCACAAATCCATCTTTTTTCCATTAAAACTTTGGAACCCTAAGTGAAAAATCAATACTTTGCTAGGTTTTCAAAAAGATAAGATTCAATAAACAAAAGCCAAGGTAAAAGTGACGATTACCTTTGGAAATCTTCTATGGAAAAACCTTTGAGCCAAGGAAGAGGTGGTGGAGAGATTTTAGAAGAAAGTTTAGCTTTTTAGGTTTTGTTCTTTTGAAATGAAGATGACTCTTCAATCTAAAAATCCTCTTTTCAAATTCATTAATGGCGTTATTGTAAATAATGACATTTTTTTATAAAATCAGCATTTTAATCTAAATTTAACCCGAAACTAGTCTTAGATTAAAACTGATAGCTCTCGGGCCTTAAACCGGGGCGTTACAGGACAAGTCTTTTTGCTATTTGGTTAGCAAGAAAATGCAAGTTTACATTTAAAAATTGAAGCTTTATATGTCAACATTTTCCCTCAGCCCCATCATAACAAAATATAATATTTGATAAAGCATCATCATCATAGTTAAATTAGCGATGAAAGCAATGATAAAAGAACATCGAAAACATACAGAAGCTTTAGAGCCAGAGAGATGAGAGAATTTGGAAGTTGTAGAGACACTAAGATAGAGAGGAAGCTTTATTTTACGGCGCAAAAGTGAAAAATAAAACTAGGGTTTTCGACTGAGTTTATAAGGGTATATTTATAGTATAGGTTATTGAAATTTAAATTAATAAAGTATTGTAATTTTGATTAAAAATTATAATGTATTTATTTAATATTTAAATTAATATTTAATTAAAAACCATAATTTAAATTAATATTCAAATTTGTTGTAATGTTAATTATAATGTATTTAAATTATTATTTAATTATAAATTGCAAATTATAAATTTAATGTATTTAAATTAATATTTACAATTATTGTAATATTAATTATAATGTATTTAAATTAATATTTAATTTATTGTAATGTTAAATATAATGTATTTAAATTATTATTTAGGGTTAACTACTAGAATAGTCACTTATGTTTTCCCTCGGTACAGAGTTGGTCACCGATTTTGAAAAATGACCAGTAAGGTCACATACGTTTTCGGGGCATAAAATTTTGGTCACTCAGCCGTTTGTTACCGTTAAACACTGACATATTGCTGACCTGGCAACGAAAAAATAAGGGTAAGTTACTGCAATGACCATTAAAGTTTATCTTATGTACATTTTTGCTCCCCAATTTAAAAAAATACACATTATAGTCACTAATGAAAATGTTTTATTTATAATTTCCCCCTTGAGTTTTTAAAAATTAATTTTTTCAACCCTAAACTTTACAATCAATTAGTATAATAATATTATAAAGGCTTAAATGAAAAACAGGTGCCCAGAGTATACCCTTTTTAAATTTAGGTGCTCAAATTGCTCTTATTTAATAACTAAACTTCAATGGAAAAGTAAATAAATAAATCTCCATTTCAATGGATTCTCCTGAGCGTAGCAGTCATAGTCACGCAAGACGTGATAGAGAGGATAGTTCATACTTGAAAAGTTATAGGGCGGCTGGGGATGAAGAAGAATGGGAGGCAATTGATAGTAAGAAGAAGCATAAGTCTAGCAAGTCTAGAAATGTTGACGACGGTGAGGGAGTGGAAAGCGGCAGTGGAAGGAGGTGGAGTTTTGGAGATAGAAGTGAGAGCCGTAAAATACCAGGTGCTTCCACTAGAGCTGATACTGATGAAGAGGATTTTGAATCGGCTTCCACTAGATTTTAGGGTTAAAGAAAGTGGGGATTCTATAATGTTAGTCCTTTAAGTAGCAACCTTCCAACGTTATTATCCACGTGGGAATACACGTGGATATTGTCATTTAATTAATTCCACCACATCAGCAATCCATTAGGGGATTAACGGACTATAACGTCGGAGTGACCAAGTCTTTACACATCGAAAACGTAAATGACCACTTATTGGAACTTTTCAAAAGTGGTGACTAAAATCTGTACAAACGGAAAATGAAAGTGACCCATGCAGTAGTTTACACTAATTTTATTAATTTTTAATGGAAAATACTTAGAGCTTTCAAATTATTATAAAATCTCAAAATTTGACAAGCTTCACAAAACAATCTCGAAATCCCTTAAAATTTCTAAACTTCCGTCGTCGAATGCCGCTGCTTCTACCGTCAGTTGTCGTCGCTGACTGCACCCACTTGGTTGCCAGACCAAGGTGATCATTTTTCCCAACACAGCGTCGTCAGAAACGCCCAACGGCGTGCAGCTAAACGTCAAACATGAAATCGGCGTTCACGTTTGACGTTCGGCTGCACACCGTTGGGCGTTTCCGACGACGCCGTGTTAGGGAAAATTGTCGCCTTGGCCCGACGACCAAGTGGGTGCGGTCAGCGACGACAATTGTCGGCGGAAGCGGCGATAGTCGACGACAAAAATTTGGGAATTTTTAGGGATTTAAGGATTATTTTGTGAAGCTGGTAAGATTTTGAGATTTTATAATAATTTGAAATTTCTGAGTATTTTCCATTAAAAAATTTTAAAAAAATAAAATTAATGCCATGTGTCAACCACCGATTAGTTGACAATTTTTTAACACCTATTTAACATCCAGGCACCTAAAATTGTACCTATAGAAACTTTGGACACCAATTTTTACAAAAAAATACTTTAGACACCTAAATTATTTTAAAATCTAATATTTTTTAAAATATTTAAAATTTAATAATAATAAAAATAATTTAAAATTATTTTTAATTTAAAAATAATAAAAATTGACATGACATGACATGTTATAATAATAATAATAATAATAATAATAATAATAATAATAATAATAATAATTCAGAGTGAAAAAATATGAGCAATTTGAAAGTTTAGTTATTATATATGAGCAGTTTGGGCACCTAAGTTTAAAAAGGGTATACTCTGGGCACCTATTTTTCATCTAAGCTTTTATAATATTATTGTACTAATTGATTTTAAAGTTTTAGGGTTGAAAATTAATTTTTAAAAATTTAAGGGTGAAATTATAAAGAAACATTTTTATTAGTGACTAGAATGTTTGTTTTTTTTTTAAATTGGGGAGCATAAATGTACATGAGATAAACTTTAATGGTCATTGTAGTAATTTACCCTTATTTTTCGTTGTCATGTCAACAATCCGTCAGTGTTTAATGGCAACAAACGGCTGGGTGACCAAAAGTTTACGCCCCGAAAACGTAAGTGACCTTACTGGTCGTTTTTCAAAATCGGTGACCAACTCTGTATTGGGGGGAAAACATAAGTGACTATTCCAGTAGTTAACCTTATTATTTAATTAAAAATAATAACTTTAATGTATTTAAATTAATATTTAAATTAATAGTTAATTAAAAATTATAATTTTAATATATTTAAATTAATATTCAATTTAATATTTAATTAAAAATAATAATTTTAATGTACTTAAATTAATATTAATTTAATATTTAAATTATTGTAATTTTAATTATAATGTACTTAATTAAAATTAAAAATAAAATTCATGGTTTGAGTTGTGAGATTAGTTTAGGGGTTTTGGGTTTGGGGATTAGGCTTGCAATTTAGTTATTATTGTTTGTAAGATTTAAGGGTTGGAGTTTGAGCTGTAGGGGTTATATGTTTCAAGTTGAGTGTTTGAGGTTATGAGATTAAGGGACTAGGCTTGCACTTTAATTATTAGTGTTTGTAAGATTTAGGGGTTGAGGTTTTGGGTATAGGGGTATATGTTTCAAGTTGAATGTTTGGGGTTATAGGATTAGTTTAGGGAATTGGAGTTTAGGGGATTAGGCTTGTACTTTAATTATTAGTGATTGTAAGATTTAGGGGTTGATGTTTGGGGTTTAAGGGTATATTTTTGTTCATATTAGTCCCTAATTTTTAACCGAAATTGACCCCTATTAATTTTAAATTTTTGTAATCTAGTCCAATGTTTCTAATATGATGATATTTTTGTTCATTCTAGTCCCTAAAACTATATTTTTAGTCGAAATTGATCCATATATATATTTCTATTTTTGGTAATTTGGTTGAATAATATTTTTGTTTATTCTAGTTCCTACAATTTAATTTTTAGTCAAAATTGCCCCATATTTATTTATATTTTTGGTAATTTAGTCCAATAATATTTTTGTTTATTCTATTACCTAAAATTTAATTTCTAGTCGAAATTGACATCTATTATTTTTTTGTAATTTAGTCCAATATTTTTAATATGGTGATATTTTTGTTCATGTTAGTTCCTAAAATTTTAATTTTAAATCAAAATTAACCCCTATTTATCTTATGTTTTTGTAATTTAGTCCAATATTTTTAATATGTTGATATTTTTGTTCACTATAGTCCCTAATATTTTATTTTTAGCCAAAATTGACCCTTAATTATTTCTATTTTTTTATTTAGTCCAATATTTTAAATATGATGATACTTTTGTTCATTCTAGTCTATAATATTTATTTTTAATGTGATTCGTGTTCGTGAAAGGCGTTAAATGATTCACTCGAAATGACTCAACCCAAAGTCTATCGACTATTTGTACCAAACTCAAACTTAATACGAATTCAAAACCGAATTAACCCGACCTGAAATGAAACCGACCTAAAATTAAATCGAACTAAAGTCCACCTTAGCCTGAATTAACCCGTCAATTAACTGATTCGGACCTGAACCGTTTTGACCTGACATGAAATTAACCCGCACCCGACACGAGTCGAGTCGAAACATCAAATCAACCTGAAATAACCTATATTTGACATAACCGAACCTGAAACCCATCCAATTATCTGTTTTTTACATCCCTATATATATTAATTATTTTCCTATATTATGTTGATATCATTATGGATGTAGACCAATTCTAACTCATTAATGGCCACTCCCTTTCTTAGGGAAAAATATCTGGACGTCCTCTACCAAAACTTAAATCAACCCATGGTTCCTAGACTTAAATTTCAAGTCATTGTATTGTATTTGTATTCACTAATTGACTTTCATTCTTCCTACTCTCGAGGTTTCATAATAATTTTTTTTGAAAACTACATATTTAGTATCCTAACTATGTCAGTGTTACTATTTTGGTACCCCAACTATTATTTTTAGCAAAATGGTACTTAATGTTACATTTTTGTTCTGTTTTGGTACCCCAACCGTTATGTAACGCCCAAAGTTTAGGCCGGAAGTTACCGGATAGGGTTGATGGTCAACCAAACCCGTTGGTCGGGTTAGACTAGTTTCAGGTCTATTTATTTTAACAAGAAAGGTTATGTCTTGAGATGAAAATATTTTAAAAGGGTAAAGAGGTAAATTCTTTTTTAAAAATGGATTTTTAATTATAACAAAGAGTTTTTATTTTAAAAGTTGTCATCTTTTGAGAGAAGATCATGTTATTTTCTCCCAAACCTATTTTATCACTTTTTCTTCAACCAAACATCATCTCCATTGAAGATCCTTGAAGGTAATCTCTCATTTACTTTGCTTTTTCTTCATTGAACTCCTTTTGATGGATTCTCTTCAAAACCCAAATGATTTTTCCCATTTTTCCTCAAAGTTCATTGGTTGAAAATAATGGGTTTTTAAGGATTTTTCATGTGGGTTGATGCTGCTGTGTTTTTGGTTGTTTAAAAACAATGTTTTGAGTGCTAAATAATGTTCAGATGCTAGTTCAATCATAAAATCCCGAAACTAGGTAAGTGGGTAATTTTAAAGGTTGAAATACTAGAGTTTTTGGCTTGGGTTTTGGTTAAAACGACCCCTGATGGTTTTGTAGCTTTGGAATGATGTTTTCGAAGTAAATAGATGTGTTTTGGATGATTATATTGATGGGTTTTTGTTAAGGCTGATTTGATGATATTTTCAGATAACTTCGGCTACGAATTGATGAACGAATGTTGTTGAATATTGTGTTTGTGAATTTCAGTGGGCATATATGTTGAAAAGGGTATTAATACTCTATTTTGGATTGTTTAGAAGCAGCAGAAACAGATTTGGGTACTTCGGACACGAGAATGGATAGTTCGGAGGCTTGAATCGGTGTTTCGGCTAACGTTGGTGTGTTGGCTAGTAAGTGGAATTGTTTTCTAAGCCTTAACTTGGTTAAGGATGTATTTTGGGGGTTTAGGTTGAGCTTGATAAGCCAATCTAAGTTCTAGAGAAATTTTTAATGCGTTTTAGTCTTTACTTTCGATAAACTCTAATATGCGTTTAGAATGATTTCCATAGTGTTGTTGCCATGAATATCCTTGTGTCATGCATATGATTGCTTTAACTGTTCCCATGTTGGTTATGATTGTGACCATGAGAACACGAGGTAAGTGTTGGTTGGTGGGTTATTGACAATGTGAAATCTTATTACCAGATATAGTTGGTCGACCAATAGGATGTAAGTGCACTCGGAGTAAAAGTCGCGCGTGGCCTTAGTGATGCTAGATTCCACTAAGGAGGAGTACGGTGATGTGAGATTTCAGCGGAAGCTATGTTTTACTAGATGAGTGAGTACGATGATGTGAGATTCGACCAGAAGTGTCTAGTGGGTTTGAGAACTATTCACATATCCGAGTAAAAGTGTTAAATGTAAATATACCTATGATGCTCTAAATTCTCATGTTAAGCATGTTTTATCGTTCATTACCATTTATGCTTATGCAAGTAGTTAGTTACTTTGCTTGCATGATGAGAATGAGCATGAGGTAAGCTTATGGCTTGTGGATACATTCGGTAAATGCATGAGATGTTAAATGCATGACTGTTATGTGTTCAAGCATGAAGGAAATGATTTGGAAATGGTTTTGGTTTCAAGCAAACTATGGTTTTAAAACTACATTGTTGTAGCTACTATTTTAGCACCGCTCACTAAGCTTAAATGTTTACGCTCCCCCTTTCCAACAATGCATGTCCTTAGACTTTTGGAGCAGCTCGGGGAACAAGGGGAAATCCAAGGGGTTGATTTGCTCAAGTATGGTTTTTAGACTTCAATAATTAGTATTAAGCAATGAGATAGGACCTTTTGGTTTAAGGGGTTGTTGATATGTCTCTTTGCTTTAGACAAGTTTGTTTCGTTGTGTTGGACTTGTAATGCCTCTTATCATGTTGAAACATGCCATGGTTTGGCTTTGACCTTTTTGGTGAATGTTAAGCATGAATGTTTTCCCTTTATGAACCTTGCCATGTTGAATCTTGTCTCGTTGAATGTTTATCTTGTTTTACATGAGTGTTCATGGTTGCCTTAATTTGTATGCATGTTTATGAGTTGATTGAATGCTTGCTTAGTGTGTTTGTGATAGCTTCCTTATGCTTAATTTGTAGAAAACTGTCTTTCTGGGCATGAGATATCGATACGCTTAAGGGCAGTATTGATACGGTCCCCTGTTTTAAGCCCATCGTATCGATACGCAGGGGCGTAACGATACATGTTTTGGTCACTGGAAATCCGAGATTTTAGCGAGAAATTGGGGTATCGATAAAGGCCTTAGGTTGTTGTCTTGCATCTGACCACTCATACGCTTGTTGTCTTGCATCTGACCACTCATACGAAAATCCTTCGACAAATCTTCGATAATACAACGCCAAGCCTAGGAAACTACGAATTTCTGTCACTGACTTCGGTTGTTTCCAACTCACTATGGCTTCTATCTTCTTGGGGTCCACACTAATTCCACTGGTTGAGATCATATGGCCTAGGAAGACTACCTCCTTAATCCAAAACTCGCACTTACTTAACTTGGCATACAACTAAATATCAAGCAAGGTCTGAAGCACTAGTCGCAAATTCTAATCATGCTCTTCCTTGGTCCTAGAGTACACTAAGATATCGTCTATGAACACTACCACAAACCTATCCAAGAACTCGTGAAACACTCGGTTCATCATATCCATAAATGCAGCTGGAGCATTAGTCAAACCGAAAGGCATTACCAAGAACTCATAGTGCCCATAACGTGTACGAAAGGATGTCTTCGGTACGTCCACATCTTTCACTTTCAACTAATAGTAATCGGATCTCAAATCAATCTTCAAAAACACTGAAGCACCTCTCAACTGATCAAGCAAGTCACCTATATGTGGCAAGGGATACTTGTTCTTTATCGTTACCTTGTTCTACTGCCTATAGTCTATACACATCTTCATATTGTTGTCCTTTTTCATCACAAACAAGACCGGAGCACCCCACAAAGAAATACTAGGCCTAATGAAACCTCTATATGACAGTTCCTGAAACTGTGTCTTCAACTCTTTCAGTGCCATTCTATACGGAGCAATAGACACGGGTGCAGAATCAGAATACGTCTCAATAGCAAACTCAACTTCCCTATATGAAGGCAAACCCGACAACTCTTCTGGAAAAACACTCGAAAAATCAAAAAATGTTCTGATGTCTTGCAGTCTAACCTCACTCATATTCAGATTCATCACGTAATCCAAATATGCCTGACGACCCGAATCCATCAATCTCTGAGCTTCTAAAGCAGAAACAACATTGGACAAGAACTTAATGTTCTCTCCCGCCACTACAACTTCAAAATCATCCGTTAACCTCAAGGAGACTCTCTTGGTCTCAAATTCTACTCTAGCCTTATGCTCGACGAGCCAATTCATGCCCAAAATCATATCAAAACCATAGAATGGCGATTCCATCATGTCAACCAGAAACACATGGCCCTAAATCATCAAATGACATCTTCCTAACTACCACGGTCTCACCGAAAGAACTAGTAACATTTACACCTACCTCTAACCACTCATACGGTAGACCTAAGGAGCTTGCATGTTCACCCAAAATGTACGAATGTGTCGAACCCGAATCTACCAAGGAAAGCAAAATCAATAATTGTAACGAGAAATTACCTGCGATGACATCTGTGTCATTCATAGCCTCTCGTTGTGCATACACCCTAGCCGGTTCTCCACCCTCGGGCTGAACTGCCACCACATAAGCTAAGTTTCTCTGACCATCGTTCCTCGGCTGAAAATTTCCTCGACCGCGTCCACGGCCTCTCTGATGCTCAAAACCCCTAGCAGGAGCCGGTCCGCCCCTAGTCGGGTGTGGACAGTTACGCCTCAAATGATCTCTGGAACCAATGTTCCAACATACCCTAAAGGTACCCATACACTCGCCCTGATGGCGTCTCCCGCATCTAATGCACTCGGGAGTGTGAACAACAACCCGTTGGCCCTGATGGCCCCGTCTATGGTTACCACCCGTATGTCTCGAATCGGGCTGATACCTCATATCTCTATACCTCTTGCCATGATCTCTATCCCAATCTGCGTGTCTCTTCCTGGAATCAGACCCACTAGCACGGGAACTCGAGCCCAAGTTCTGCTCAATATCTTTGGCCCTAGAGACCAAAACATCAAACTCGGTGTAATCAGAAGCAAGAATATAAGTCTTCACATCCCTAGTCAAACCATATCGAAAATGCTCACACCGTTCCCTCTCATTGGGAACCAACTCAGGAGCATACTGGCTCAACCTTACAAACTGATCCTCATACTCGGACACCGTCTTACTACCCTGAACCAAGGCTATAAATTCCATCTTCTTCTCATCCTGATATCGGACTCCAAGATACTTCTTCTTAAAGGCTATTCAAAAGAATTCCCAAGTGACATCCGCCTCTGCCATACCCGAAGTAACGGTAGTCCACCAAGCATACGCATCTCCTTGAAGCAAGGAGACAACACAACCCAACTTACGAGCGTCTGAGCACTCCATATGGCCTAAGATTCGTGTAGTACTCTCGAGTCAAGCCTCTGAACCCTCGGGAGTCAAACCACGAAACTCATTTCCACCCAAACTACGAAGTCTCTCAAGGGGTAAACCTGTCCCCGCAGCCTGAGGTGGTGTTGCAGCATGTATACCAGCTAAAGCTGTCTGAAAAGCCCCGGCTATAGTCTGAATCTAATGGGTCATGTTCGCACCTGCCAGACCCTAACCCGCCTGAGTTACATTACCATCACCTCAAGTATTCGCACCGACCTGAGGCACATTACATTTGCCACCCACCCCATTACCATCGGGAGCAGGAGGAACATGAGGCACATCCTTGTGTGCCTAGTCACCCGCTCTAGGTCGTCCTCTCGGTCTTACCATAACGAAGGTAAAATCTAAAACAACAAACACATCACACACAAGAAAACATTAGGTTAGCAAGGGTAAGGACCCAAGTTCTCAAGCTCTTTAAACCAAAACCATTTTTTTCAATAACAACACCTAGCAATGGGAACACTCGACTAAACTTCAACCAACAACAAGAACAATAAAACATGCTTTCATACACCGTGTAATGACAAACAACCAGTCAAACCAACTTACCTTCCCGGGAGACCTCGCAACCGAGGCTCTGATACCACCAAATGTAACACCTCGTCCCAGCCTAGCCAACAAAACGAACTGAACAGGTTACACTGGGAAAATCGAAGCGAAACCCGTTAAGGCCTCACTTCGATTAGCAACTCTATTTTTTTTCTTAATTATCTTGTCCACATTATCATCTTTAATCCTATGCGTGGAGGAAACAGCAGAAGAACGAAAGTGGAAACACGAACCAATCAGAAGGCATACGATGATTTAAACTTATCAAGTTGCTTATTTGTCGAATTCATACACATGAGGCAAAACTATCACCAAGGGGGCATACATGACTCATATATGAAGCATACAAGCATTAGGAACTAAAACGTAACATTCGAGAACCTTTAAAGATGCTCGTTTCGAAACGCGGGCTTCATTTAAAAAGCAACATCAAGCTGTTCTGGAACGGTCCCACCTTGTTCCGGAACGGGAACCTCTATTGACCAAACATAGGAGTTTGAACACCAACTCCCTAACATAAAAGACTAGTATTCTCATTGTCTAAGTCTTATTACAACTAGTAAAATCATACTTTGAGCTTAGCAAGAACTCCAAGAACTTCTCCTTTGGCCACTTGCCTCTCGGAATCTCTAACGATCTGTATTGTTGGAAAAAGAGAGCGCAAGCTTAAAAGCTTAGTGAGCGGAGCTCTAAAACACAACAATAATGCAGTATAAAACATATATCTTAGTTTAAAAGCAAAACCATTTAAGAAAGAGAAGTAATAACGCAAGCATAGATGAAACATGTTTTGCACACGCACAACCAATCTCGGTGGGACTACACATCATCGTTCACATCAACTAACATTTTTTCAATGGGACTACACATCACTGTACTCATCTACTAGTCAATACCGGCGGGACTACACATCATTGTATACAACAACTAACCATCACGTGAGGCTTGACATCCACTACAACAACACAACAACATTAAAATGGGAATAAAAGCATTCCGAAATCAACATCACAACACGCATAAACACGTACATCAACAATCAACCAAGCAAGGCAAGTATAAGTAAACTTACACTTGGGTTTAGGTTATCCCTTAAGGCTCCACCTAAACCCCCAAGAAACCACTTTGAATCAATTTAAACTTCAAAAACTTTCCTCTCACCGATAGAGCCCAACTGAAAGCCGAAACACCGATCTCAAGCCCTCGTATCACCTGGTATCGCGTCCAAAGGACCCAAACTCGTTTCCCCTATTTCTAACCAACCAAAAACAAAGTATTACTCCCTTACTCTTCCATAAATTCATTGTCAAACATCAGTTCACAAATCCACAACACTCTCTCAACGATTCAAAGCCGAAATCCATCAAAATATCATCAAACCCGTTCTTAAGCAAAGCCCAGCAATAACACATCAAATTAAACATCTCAAACACACCAAAATCATCTAATAACACCCATCCTAGGTTTGAATACCTCCAGCCCTCTTTTACCCCAAAGCTAAGCCAAAAACACCACTTTTTCACCTTCCATACTTACCCACTGCACCTAGTTTCGAGTTTTATGGGTTTAAGCTACTTATTAACATTATTTAGCAACCAAAAATAGTTCAAAAACACCTCACCAAGCACCCATTAAAAACCCATACGAAAATTTCACAAATCCATCTTTTTTCCATCAAAACTTTGGAATCCTAAGTGAAAAATCATAAACAAAAGCCAAGGTAAAAGTGACGATTACCTTTGGAAATCTTCTATGGAAAAACCTTTGAGCCAAGGAAGAGGTGGTGGAGAGCTTTTGGGAGAAAGTTTAGCTTTTTAGGTTTTGTTCTTTTGAAATGGATGACTCTTCAATCTAAAAATCCTCTTTTCAAATTCATTAATGGCGTTATTGTAAATAATGACATTTTTTTTATAAAATCAGCATTTTAATCTAAATTTAACCCGAAACTAGTCCTAGATCAAAACTGATAACTCACAGGCCTTAAACCGGGGCGTTACAGGACAAGTCTTTTTGCTATTTGGTTAGCAAGAAAATGCAAGTTTACATTTAAAAATTGAAGCTTTAGATGTCAACATTTTCCCTCAGCCCCATCATAACAAAATATAATATTTGATAAAGCATCATCATCATAGTTAAATTAGCGATGAAAGCAATGATAAAAGAACATCGAAAACGTACAGAAGCTTTAGAGCCAGAGAGATGAGAGAATTTGGAAGTTGTAGAGACACTAAGATAGAGAGGAAGCTTTATTTTACGGCGCAAAAGTGAAAAATAAAACTAGGGTTTTCGACCGAGTTTATAAGGGTATATTTATAGTATAGGTTATTGAAATTTAAATTAATAAATTATTGTAATTTTGATTAAAAATTATAATGTATTTATTTAATATTTCAATTAATATTTAATTAAAAAACATAATTTAAATTAATATTCAAATTTGTTGTAATGTTAATTATAATGTATTTAAATTAATATTTAATTATAAATTGCAAATTATAAATTTAATGTATTTAAATTAATATTTACAATTATTGTAATGTTAATTATAATGTATTTAAATTAATATTTAATTTATTGTAATGTTAAATATAATGTATTTAAATTATTTTTTAGGGTTAACTACTAGAATAGTCACTTATGTTTTCCCCCAGTACAGAGTTGGTCACCGATTTTGAAAAACGACCAGTAAGGTCACATACGTTTTCAGGGCGTAAACTTTTGGTCACTCGGCCGTTCGTTGCCATTAAACACTAACAGATTGCTGACCTGGCAACGAAAAAATAAGGGTAAGTTACTGCAATGGCCATTAAAGTTTATCTTATGTACATTTTTGCTCCCCAATTTAAAAAAAATACACATTATAGTCACTAATGAAAATGTTTTATTTATAATTTCACCCTTGAATTTTTAAAAATTAATTTTTCAACCCTAAAACTTTACAATCAATTAGTATAATAATATTATAAAGGCTTAAATGAAAAACAGGTGCCCAAAGCATACCCTTTTTAAATTTAGGTGCTCAAATTGCTCCTATTTAATAACTAAACTTTCAAATTGCTCATATTTTTTCACTATGGATTGTTTTTAATATTATTGTAACATGACATGTCATTTTTTATTATTGTCAAATTAAAAATAAAATAAAATAATTTTTATTATTATTAAATTGAAAATATATTTTTTAAAATATTACTTCTTAAAATAATTTAGGCTTTTAAAGTATTTTTTTGTAAAAATAGGTGCCCAAATTTACCATAGTTACAATTTTAGTTGTCCGGCTGTTAAATGAGTGTTAGAAAAATTGTCAACCAATTGGTACTTGACACATGACATTAATTTTATGGGTAAACTACTGTAGGGGTCACTTTCGTTTCCCGTTTGTACAGATTTAATCACCACTTTTGAAAAGTGCCAATAAGTGGTCATCTACGTTTTCGATGTGTAAAGACTTGGTCAACGTTATAGTCCGTTAATACCCTAACGAATTGTTGATGTGGCGGAATTAATTAAATGGCAATATCCACGTGTATCCCACAAAGTCCAAAACGCAGCGTGTAGCTGCAAATGCAAAATCTCCTCTTAGGGAAAATAAACACTACCATTCATTTCGTTCTTTGATTGAATCGGCCGCCACATCCTCATATTCTTAAAACCCTATTCATATACTGCCATCGTCACTCACCGGCGTTCAACCTCAGTTCCCTCAATCTCCTTCATTGCTTATTTTTATTCTTATTTTACTTTCAAGCTTTCCACAGAAGCAACCAATCTCCCAAAAGGCAGTATCTGAAACCCTAAAAATAAGTTTAAATTATTTTGTGTTTCTCGATCCATATGTGTCTCGCTCTTCCCTTACGATTTTACAGGTAATTTCGCCTTTCAACCTTCTTTTGCCTTTCGCTTTTGATAATTTGAAATCTTAGAACCGGAATCGTTGCGAGTTTTCTGTAACACGTATTTGTCTCGTTAGACCCTACTTATAGTGGGAGCCTGCACTGGATTCGATCTTTATTTTGAATCGGTTTCTTCAATGGAAAAGTAAATAAATAAATCTCCATTTCAATGGATTCTCCTGAGCGTAGCAATCGTAGTCACGCAAGACGTGATAGAGAGGATAGTTCAGACTTGAAAAGTGATAGGGCGACTGGGGATGAAGAAGAATGGGAGGCAATTGATAGTAAGAAGAAGCATAAGTCTAGCAAGTCTAGAAATGTTGACGACGGTGAGGGAGTGGAAAGCGGCAGTGGAAGGAGGTGGAGTTTTGGAGATAGAAGTGAGAGCCGTAAAATACCAGGTGCTTCCACTAGAGCTGATACTGATGAAGAGGATTTTGAATCGGCTTCCACTAGATTTTAGGGTTAAAGAAAGTGGGGATTCTATAATGTTAGTCCTTTAAGTAGCAACCTTCCAACGTTATTATCCACGTGGGAATACATGTGGATATTACCATTTAATTAATTCCGCCACATCAGCAATCCATTAGGGGATTAACGGACTATAACGTCGGAGTGACCAAGTCTTTACACATCGAAAACGTAGATGACCACTTATTGGCACTTTTCAAAAGTGGTGACTAAAATCTGTACAAACGGAAAATGAAAGTGACCCATGCAGTAGTTTACCCCAATTTTATTAATTTTTAATGGAAAATACTTAGAACTTTCAAATTATTATAAAATCTCAAAATTTGACAAGCTTCACAAAACAATATCTAAATCCCTAAAAAATTCTAAACTTCCACCGTCGAATGCCGCTGCTTTTACCGTCAGTTGTCGTCGCTGACTGCACCACTTGGTTGCAAGACCAAGGTGATCATTTTTCACATGAAATCGACGTTCACGTTTGACGTTCGGCTGCACATCGTTGGGCGTTTCCGACGACGCCGTGTTATGGAAAATTGTCGCCTTGGCCCGACGACCAAGTGGGTGCGGTCAGCGATGACAATTGTCGGCGAAAGCGGCGATAGTTGACGACAAAAGTTTGAGAATTTTTAGGGCTTTAATGATTATTTTGTGAAGCTTGTAAAATTTTGAGATTTTATAATAATTTGAAAATTTTGAGCATTTTCTATTAAAATTTTTTTTAAAAAAAATTAATGCCACGTGTCAACCACCGATTAGTTGACAATTTTTTAACACCCATTTAACAAACGGGCACCTAAAATTGTACCTATAGAAACTTTGGACACCAATTTTTACAAAAAAATACTTTAGACACCTAAATTATTTTAAAATCTAATATTTTTTAAAATATTTAAAATTTAATAATAATAAAAATAATTTAAAATTATTTTTTAATTTAAAAATAATAAAAATTGACATGATATGACATGTAATAATAATAATAATAATAATAATAATAATAATAATAATAATAATAATAATAATAATAATAATAATAATAATAATAATTCAGAGTGAAAAAATATGAGCAATTTGAAAGTTTAGTTATTATATATGAGCAGTTTGGGCACCTAAGTTTAAAAAGGGTATACTCTAGGCACCTATTTTTCATCTAAGCTTTTATAATATTATTGTACTAATTGATTGTAAAGTTTTAGGGTTGAAAAATTAATTTTCAAAAATTTAAGGGTGAAATTATAAAGAAACATTTTTATTAGTGACTATAATGTTTATTTTTTTTAAATTGGGGAGCAAAAATGTACATGAGATAAACTTTAATGGTCATTGTAGTAATTTACCCTTATTTTTCGTTGTCATGTCAACAATCCGTCAGTGTTTAATGGCAACAAACGGCTGGGTGACCAAAAGTTTACGCCCCGAAAACGTAAGTGACCTTACTGGTCGTTTTTCAAAATCGGTGACCAACTCTGTATTGGGGGGAAAACATAAGTGACTATTCCAGTAGTTAACCTTATTATTTAATTAAAAATAATAACTTTAATGTATTTAAATTAATATTTAAATTAATAGTTAATTAAAAATTATAATTTTAATATATTTAAATTAATATTCAATTTAATATTTAATTAAAAATAATAATTTTAATGTACTTAAATTAATATTAATTTAATATTTAAATTATTGTAATTTTAATTATAATGTACTTAATTAAAATTAAAAATAAAATTCATGGTTTGAGTTGTGAGATTAGTTTAGGGGTTTTGGGTTTGGGGATTAGGCTTGCAATTTAGTTATTATTGTTTGTAAGATTTAAGGGTTGGAGCTTGAGGTTATGAGATTAAGGGACTAGGCTTGCACTTTAATTATTAGTGTTTGTAAGATTTAGGGGTTGAGGTTTTGGGTATAGGGGTATATGTTTCAAGTTGAATGTTTGGGGTTATAGGATTAGTTTAGGGAATTGGAGTTTAGGAGATTAGGCTTGTACTTTAATTATTAGTGATTGTAAGATTTAGGGGTTGATGCTTGGGGTTTAAGGATATATTTTTGTTCATATTAGTCCCTAATTTTTAACCGAAATTGACCCATATTCATTTTAAATTTTTGTAATCTAGTCCAATGTTTCTAATATGATGATATTTTTGTTCATTCTAGTCCCTAAAACTATACTTTTAGCCGAAATTGATCCACATATATATATATATATATATATATATATATATATATTTCTATTTTTGGTAATTTGGTTGAATAATATTTTTGTTTATTCTAGTTCCTACAATTTAATTTTTAGTCAAAATTGCCTCATATTTATTTATAGTTTTGGTAATTTAGTCCAATAATATTTTTGTTTATTCTATTACCTAAAATTTAATTTTTAGTCAAAATTGACATCTATTATTTTTTTTATAATTTAGTCCAATATTTTTAATATGGTGATATTTTTGTTCATGTTAATTCCTGAAATTTTAATTTTAAATCAAAATTAACCCCTATTTATCTTATATTTTTGTAATTTAGTCTAATATTTTTAATATGTTGATATTTTTGTTCACTGTAGTCCCTAATATTTTATTTTTAGCCAAAATTGACCCTTATTTATTTCTATTTTTTTATTTAGTCCAATATTTTAAATATGATGATACTTTTGTTCATTCTAGTCCATAATATTTATTTTTAATGTGATTCGTGTTCGTGAAAGGCGTTAAATGATTCACTCGAAATGACTCAACCCAAAGTCTATCGACTATTTGTACCAAACTCAAACTTAATACGAATTCAAAACCGAATTAACCCGACCTAAAATTAAATCGACCTAAAGTCCACCTGAGCCTGAATTAACCCGTCAATTAACTGATTCGGACCTGAACCGTTTTGACCTGACATGAAAATAACCCGCACCCGACACGAGTCGAGTCGAAACTTCAAATCAACCTGAAATAACCTATATTTGACATAATCCAACCTGAAACCCATCCAATTATTTGTATTTTTACATCCCTACATATATTAATTATTTTCCTATATTATGTTGATATCGTGATGGATGTAGACCAATTCTAACTCATTAATGGCCACTCCCTTTCTTAGGGAAAAATATCTGGACGTCCTCTGCCAAAACTTAAATCAACCCATGGTTTCTAGACTTAAATTTCAAGTCATTGTATTGTATTTGTATTCACTAATTGACTTTCATTCTTCCTACTCTCGAGGTTTCATAATATTTTTTTTGGAAAACTACATATTTAGTATCCTAACTATGCCAGTGTTACTATTTTGGTACCCCAACTATTATTTTTAGCAAAATGGTACTTAATGTTACATTTTTGTTCTGTTTTGGTACCCCAACCGTTATGTAACGCCCAAAGTTTAGGCCGGAAGTTACCGGATCGGGTTGATGGTCGAACCAAACCCGTTGGTCGGGTTAGACTAGTTTCGGGTCTATTTATTTTAACAAGAAGGGTTATGTCTTGAGATGAAAATATTTTAAAAGGGTAAAGAGGTAAATTCTTTTTTAAAATGGATTCTTAATTATAACAAAGAGTTTTTATTTTAAAAGTTGTCATCTTTTGAGAGAAGATCGTGTTATTTTCTCCCAAACCTATTTTATCACTTTTTCTTCAACCAAACATCATCTCCATTGAAGATCCTTGAAGGTAATCTCTCATTTACTTTGCTTTTTCTTCATTGAACTCCTTTTGATGGATTCTCTTCAAAACCCAAATGATTTTTCCCATTTTCCCTCAAAGTTCATTGGTTGAAAATAATGGGTTTTTAAGGATTTTTCATGTGGGTTGATGTTGCTGTGTTTTTGGTTGTTTAAAAACAATGTTTTGAGTGCTAAATAATGTTGAGATGCTAGTTCAATCATAAAATCCCAAAACTAGGTAAGTGGGTAATTTTAAAGGTTGAAATACTAGAGTTTTTTGGCTTGGTTTTGGGTTAAAACGACCCCTGATGGTTTTGTAGCTTTGGAATGATGTTTTCGAAGTAAATAGATGTGTTTTGGATGATTATATTGCTGGGTTTTGGTTAAGGCTAATTTGATGATATTTTCAGATAACTTCGGCTACGAATTGATGAACGAATGTTGTTGAATATTGTGTTTGTGAATTTCAGTGGGCATATATGTTGAAAAGGGTATTAATACTCTATTTTGGATTGTTTAGAAGCAGCAGAAACGGATTTGGGTACTTCGGACACGAGACTGGATAGTTCGGAGGCTTGAATCGGTGTTTCGGCTAACGTTGGTGTGTTGGCTAGTGAGTGGAATTGTTTTCTAAGCCTTAACTTGGTTAAGGATGTATTTTGGGGGTTTAGGTTGAGCTTGATAAGCCAATCTAAGCTCAAGAGAAATTTTTAATGCGTTTTAGTCTTTACTTTCAATAAACTCTAATATGCGTTTAGAATGATTTCCATAGTGTTGTTGCCATGAATATCCTTGTGTCATGCATATGATTGCTTTAAATGTTCCCATGTTGGTTATGATTGTGACCATGAGAACACGAGGTAAGTGTTGGTTGGTTGGTTATTGACAATGTGAAATCTTATTACCGGATATAGTTGGTCGACCAATAGGATGTAAGTGCACTCGGAGTAAAAGTCGCGCGTGGCCTTAGTGATGCTAGATTCCACGAAGGAGGAGTACGGTGATGTGATATTTCAGCGGAAGCTATGTTTAACTAGATGAGTGAGTACGATGATGTGAGATTCGACCAAAAGTGTCTAGTGGGTTTGAGAACTATTCACATATCCGAGTAAAAGTGTTAAATGTAAATATACCTATGATGCTCTAAATTCTCATGTTAAGCATGTTTTATCGTTCATTACTATTTATGCTTATGCAAGTAGTTAGTTACTTTGCTTGTATGATGAGAATGAGCATGAGGTAAGCTTATGGCTTGTGGATGCATTCAGTAAATGCACAAGATGTTAAATGCATGACTGTTATGTGTTCAAGCATGAAGGAAATGATATGGAAATGGTTTTGGTTTCAAGCAAACTATGGTTTTAAAACTACATTGCTGTAGCTACTGTTTTAGCACCGCTCACTAAGCTTAAATGTTTACGCTCCCCCTTTCCAACAATGCATGTCCTTAGACTTTCGGAGCAGCTCGGGGAACAAGGGGAAATCCAAGGGGTTGATTTGCTCAAGTATGGTTTTTAGACTTCAATAATTAGTATTAAACAATAAGATAGAACCTTTTGGTTTAAGGGGTTGTTGATATGTCTCTTTGCTTTAGACAAGTTTGTTTGGTTGTGTTTGACTTGTAATGCCTCTAATCATGTTGAAACATGCCATGGTTTGGCTTTGACCTTTTTGGTGAATGTTAAGCATGAATGTTTTCCCTTTATGAACCTTGCCATGTTGAATCTTGTCTCGTTGAATGTTTATCTTGTTTTACATGAGTGTTCATGGTTGCCTTAATTTGTATGCATGTTTATGAGTTGATTGAATGCTTGCTTAGTGTGTTTGTGATGGCCTCCTTATGCTTAATCTGTAGAAATTTGTCTTTCTGGGCATGGGGTATCGATACGCTTAAGGGTAGTATTGATACGGTCCCCTGTTTTAAGCCCATCGTATCGATACGCAGGGGCGTAACGATACACGTTTTGGTCACTGGAAATCTGAGATTTTAGCGAGAAATTGGGGTATCGATAAAGGCCTTAGGTTTATCGATACGGTTCTTGGTGTTGACTTTGGGAGCTTGACCATCGAGGGCGTATCGATACCAGCCTTGTAGGGTATCGCTACGGTCTCTTAAAGTTGACTTGGGTAGTTGACCGTTGAAGGCACATCGATACGAGCCTTAGGTGTATCGATACGACCTGTAGTCAAATTGTTAAAAGTTGACCTCTAACTTACGCCTTGCTTGATTCATGTTCGTGTTTGCTTATCCGCTGCTTGTCTCCTCACATAGGTTTAAAATGGCATTTAGACAAGATTAATTTTAAAAGAAAAAAATAGGATTGCTAAATGAAGTGAATCCTTAACGTGTTTCTCTTCGATGTTCCCTATGTAACCCGTTCGATGCGGTCTAGTGGCTAGGCCGGGTCGAGGGGGTTACACGTTAAAAACTAACGGAGATGATGATGTGGCTTGGTATAATAATAGTTTTAGTCCAAAAAATATTATCAATTTAGTTCAAAATCCATCAATTTAAAACATCATCCTAATTTTGCAATGCTTTGATCCCATTTTGTCTCATCCCTTTCCCACCCCTCGTATTCTCGTCGGTATCCCAGTCATAGAGTTTGAGTCCTCCAATAGACCCTGCATTAACCCTCATTGATCCCCAAATCCTAAAGTTTAGATTGTCCCTAACATGTTTTTTAAACCCCAAAACCCAAAAAGTGTTCAACAACAACAAGAAGAAAAGTGAGGAATTTACAATTTTAATCTAAAAATTAAAATAATGTTTAAATTGATAGAATATTATACTAAATTGATAGATTGTATAAGTTTTTGGACTAAAATTGTTATTAACCCAAGCAGCGCCACTATTTTTGTTAATTTTAAACGGCAGAGGTACCAAAATAGAACAAAAACAAAATGTTAGATACCATTTTGCCAAAAATAATAGTTAAGGTACCAAAACAATAATGCATGAATAGTTGGTGTACTAAATATGTAGTTTTCCCTAATTTTTTTATATAATGTATAAATTATTTATAATGTTTAATAAAAAAAATTATATATTTATACTCAAAAATTATTATCTATTTAAACATATTAAAGTTTGTACTCCTGAGATCCATTAATTGGCCTAGTGGCTAAGGATGCTGATCTTGCCACATCTTATATGGGTTCGAATTCCGACATGAGAATGTAATACCTCTATTTAATCAAAAAATTTATAACTCCCATTATATTACAACAATAATAATAGAGAAAAACTTCAATACACATGATGTGTAAACTTTAGTTTACACAAGCCTTTTAGTTTTAGGGGTTTAGTTTAGGGTTTAGAGTTTAGGGGTTTGGGTTGTAGTGTTTAGAATTTAATATTAGTATTTAGAATTTAGGGTTTAAGGTGTATATTTTGTGGTTTAGTAATTTAGGGTTTAGATTTAGTAATTAGGATTTGAGTTTATAGTATAAATATGCAGGCTTGTATAAAATAAATTTTGCACAGCCCGTGTATAAAAAATTAAAGCCATAATAATAACAATGAATTTAAAATTTAGTCAACAACATGTCTTAATAATTATTAAAATAATTTCCTCCAAAATGCCAATTGAGTTTAACTCAATTTATATTGTTGTTTTTTTAACTGAATCCACTAATTTTATTAAACGAGAAAATATCTGAAAATACAATGAAAATTTACCACTGAGTAAACAAACACTTAAATCTAGACACAAACCCAGAAAACTAAATTAAAGGCTCTAGATCATAATAGGACCATACAAGGAACAAGTAAGAACCTAATCCAAAGACTCGAAACAAAAGACGGATACAAACATCCCCAAATCGACGATGATGGCTAAAATCATCAACAAACAACATTGACAAATACATATTACAGTGAACGTACGTTGACAATAAGGTCATTACAATGACCTTATTGTCAAAGTACGTTGTTTTTTTTATCATTAAGTGTTGGTGCATTGATAAGGCATGTTGCACTTCCAATGAAAGGACACAAGTTCGAACCATGGAGATGACATAGTTGGGAGAGACAGCTTCGCACTTCGAACATGGACCGTAAAACGGACATGCATATTACAAAAGAAATAACTTATTCATTCATTATGGCTCAATTATCTGGTCAAAATTAGGTTGATGTTCAGTTTGGATTAAGGGTGGCAACGAGGCAGTTCGAATCCCTCATTAAATATTTCGAGAATTTCTTCGTTCTCATAACCATTTCAGAATTATAAAACATGACTAAAATATTATTTTAAACTATCAGGTAATGATGTGCGACAGCAAGATTGGAGGGGATGGGCGGCGATGGTGGACTCTCTTCATCGGCAATTTACCACAACAACTACATTGGAAAGGGGTATGGCAGGTCTTTGATCGACATGGGGTGGTGGTAGACGTGTTTGTACCGACGAAAAGAGCATGGGATGGGTCAAGATTTGGGTTTGTGAGGATGAAAACTAGAGAGGATGCAGAGAGGGTGATTGAACGATTCCATAGATTCAGATTGTACGGGTCCAAGATTACGGTTCAGATGGCACAACGGGATAATCAGAATTCTTATTGGTGACGCAGGAAAGGGGAATCGACGGCGACGTCGAAGCCGTTTGGCAACACAACAAATACTCGAGTAGAAAAGAAGAGATTGGAAAAAAAGAGTGATACATGGATGGGATCGACGGACAAAATTCAAGAGTACAGGAAAGTAGATGGGGTTATTGACGAGGACAAAGTGGGAGTGTTGCAAAATTGCGCTGTTGGATTTTACCAAAAGCCAATGTCGGTGATTGAATTGGTAACGAAATTAAAGAACGCCCAAATCAGGGATGTTTCTTTAATGAGGGTAGCGGGTTCTTTAATGCTACTGTTGTTCCCAAATAAGGAAACAAGAAGTAAATATGTTCAGTCCAAATGCTTTGATCAATGGTTAGAGAACATCACGGAATGGACGCCGGAAATTGTAATTCCTAACCGACGAGTGTGGGTAGAGGCGTGTGGGATACCAATTCATGCATGGTCGGAGGGAACATTTCGTAACGTTGCAAGCTTATGGGGAGAGCTAATTCGAGTCGAGGAAAATACATTAGCGCCGATGTCTTTCGAAAGAGCTAGATTCTTAATTGAAATAGATTGGTTTTTGCGAATTGAGGAGACGTTAGACGTGGTGATTGCAAATAAAAAATACTGCATCCGTGTGACGGAGGTTAGGGACATATATCGCAATGATAGGAGGATGGAGGTGGGAGTTCACGAGGATTTGGATAACGATGAGGATTTGGAAGGAGTGAGTCAGACGTATGAAGTGGTGCACGAGGAAGTGAAGGCAACAACACCTTTACCACTGGATTGTTGTAAGGAGGTGACCGATGAGACAATGGTGCCGGATTTCTTCAGTGAAGCTTCACCAAACATTTGGAACCTCAATAGGCTATGGGAAGATAACCGGATGCAGGATGACAGGGTGGTGGATTTCGTGTCCACACTACGTGAGGCGAGATCGAAAGAACATACATTGTCGGATGTAGCGGAGGAAGAAATAGGGATGGTGGATCGGGTGATTGTGGAACAACAACTAATGGATATAAGCGAGTGTGAGAAGGATGTGGGATGTGCAGCCGGGTATGAGCATACACTTGGGCCTCAGTCCAAAATAAATAGGGCTGGGATGGCAGCGATTGTTGATTACAAGGGGAGACAACAGCGAGTTAGACAACTATTGGAGATAATACGCACGTCTGAGGGGTTTAAGACGGTGGACGAGCATGGCCAACCAGTGATAAAGCGAGGACGGGGTAGACCTCGGAAAAACCCACCAGCGGAAAGCTTACAGATTGTGAACTGCTCGCTATCGGACTCGGACTTTTTGCAACGAAAAAGAAGTATTTTAAAAGAGGCTCATGAGACATTGGAGTTAGGAAAACTATTGGGTGCGGAAACGATTGGGAATGAGGAGAATGTTATAAAGGATATCACCCGGATTATTGAGGCGAGGGAGACAAAACGGAATTAGGAGACGGATGCGGGTGTTGTCGTGGAATGTGCGTGGCTTTGGAGCGGCTGCGAAGAAGAGAGCGGTTCGCAATCTGATACGGCAATATAATGTTGAGTGTATCGTTCTTTTAGAGACGAAATTGGATATGGTTACTGATTTTTTAGTAAGTAAACTTTGGGTGTCGGATAAATTTGGATTTGCTTGTGCTCCATCGATAGGGAAGTCAGGGGGTATTATTGTTTGCTGGGACAGGGATAGGTTCAAGGTTCATAAGACGTTGATTGGTGAACGATTCGTATGCATTGAAGGACGTTGGCTTAGCGATAATTGGGTTTGTGGTTTAATGGGAATTTATGCGCCATGCGATGTCGACCAGCAAGGGGTGTTATGGCAACAATTGTTGGCAGTGATGGGAGACAGTGAGGTCCCGTGGTGTTTGATAGGGGATTTTAACATGAACACTTGTTTGGCGGATAGACAGGGCTGTCTTGCGACGAGGCGCGAAATGGAAGCATTTGTGGATTTTATTCAATGTGGTGGCTTGGTGGACATAGAGCTAGGTGGTCATTCGTTCACTTGGTTTGGACCCGATAATCGGTGTAGCGGGATTGACCACTGTTTGGTCTTGCCGACATGGATAGATCGTTTTGAGAATTTGAGTTTATCGGCACTACCGCGTGGAATTTCGGACCATACACCTTTGCTGTTGGTAAGTAATGTTTTGGATTGGGGCCCGAGACCATTCTGCTTCCTTAATGCGTGGGTAGGAGAGCGGAAATTTGTACTGGATTTGCAGGAGGAATGGGGGCGCATTTCAAGCATATCGGGGCAGGTGGATATGAGCAATAAATTAAGGTTGATGAAACAATTTTTGCTAGGTTGGAATAGTTCCATTTTTGGCAATCTTGAGCATCAAATTGAATTGGAAACAAAGGATTTAGATATGATTGACGGGGCTGTGAGTGCGGGCAATGTGTCCGATGCACAATTGGCACATAAACGAAATACTCAGCATAAGCTATGGACATTGACGCAGCTAAGGGAATCTGTGTGGAGGCAGAAGTCACGTTTACGATGGTTGAGAGAGGGGGATGGTAACACGGATTTCTTTCATAGAGCGGAAAAATTGAGAGCGATGCGAAATTGCATATCTGGGCTGATGATTGAGGGGGGGGTATAGGAGACCAATCCGAATATATTGCGACGGGCAGTGTTCAATGAGTTTAGAGCTCATTTTTCGCCACATAAGAACTTGGGTGCGATGGAGATGGGCGTGGATTTTAAATGCTTATCCGAGGGGATGGTGGAAGCTTTGGAGAAGCCATTCAGGGAGGAGGAAGTGAGAACCATTATATGGGGATGCGAGGGATCGAAGGCACCGGGGCTGGACGGGTTTACCTTCGAGTTCTACAAAAAGGGTTGGGAGTTTTTAAAGGGGGATGTGATGGAGGTGATGCACCACTTTTATGAGACAAGTTCGATGCCGAAGGGGAGCAATTCGACGTTCGTGGTACTAATTCCAAAAATTGAACAACCGCGACACTTGGGAGAATATATGCCTATTTGCCTATTGAATTCGTTATATAAGATAATTTCTAAATGCTTGGCGAGGAGGTTGCAAAAGGTTTTACCGAAGGTAATTAGTGACGTCCAGACGACAGTTGTGAAAGGTCGTCAAATTGTGGATGGTATTATGTTAGCCAACGAAGTTCTACATTCGGTGCAACAGTGATCGTGTGGTGAGGAGGAGTGTTGTTGAAGCTCGACTTTGCCAAAGCATATGACTGTGTTAAATGGGAGTGCTTAGAGGCGATACAATGTCGTATGGGTTTTGGTTTGAAGTGGCGGAAGTGGATGAGTATATGTACGAGTACGAAGAGGCTTTCGATTTTATTAAATGGTAGTCCGACTCCGGAATTCCCAATGCAGCGTGGTCTAAGGCAAGGGGATCCACTCTTGCCCTTGTTATTTGTGATAGTGGCGGAATTATTGCATCGTTTGTTAAGTGAGGCAGAGAGGACGGGACTGATTCGGGGTGTTCGAGTGATGAATGAGTGTAGCGTGTTGCACGTTCAGTTCGCGGATGACACGATAATCTTTTTACAAGGTGAGGTGTGTTACGCCACCAATTTAAAGAGGGTTTTAACTTGCTTTGAATATTACTCGGGGTTACATATTAACTATATGAAATCATGCATGTATGGTGTGGGGTAGAGGAGGAGGTGGTGGATACGATGGCGGATATAATGGGTTGTAAGAAGGGTGAGCTGCCGATGGTCTATCTTGGGTTGCCCCTTGGCGTGGACCCTCGTAGCTTAGGTATGTGGGAGCCGTTGTTACATCGGTTTAGGAAGAGTTTGGCTGGGTGGAAAAGGGACTCTTTATCCTTTGCGGCACAATTGACTTTGTTGAACTCGGTGTTATCCGCCTTGCCAATTTATTACATGGGTATATTCTTGGTACTGAAGGGTATTATTAGAAGGATTGACAGGATAATCAGTCGTTTTTATGGGGAGGTTCAGAGGAACGTCGTAAAATGAGCCGGTGAATTGGAAGGTGGTGTGTCAACCATGGAAGTTTGGGGTGTTGGGGGTGGTGGATTTACATCAGCGAAACTTGGCTCTTTTGGCGAAATAGAGATGGTGTTTTGCGGTGGAGGGGGAATCGTTGTGGTGATCGGTGTTGATAGCTAAGTATGGGGCAAACGTGTTGGATACGCGAATGACATTGGTGAGGCAACGGTCGATGTCGACAGTTTGGAAACAGATAATGACATTACAAGAGCGTGAAGAGGTGCATCGTTATATGGCGATGTCCAATTTTGTATGGCTAGTCGGGAATGGCTGCAAGATTCTATTTTGGCGTGATAATTGGTGTTCGGATGTGCCATTATGCATGCTTTCCCCTCGGTTATTCCGCCTTGCAACGAATACATGGGCATTGGTGAAGGATTATGCTTCGGGGACTTTGTTGACACATGAGGGATGAGATGAGTTTTTCTCGCGTTCGCTGCGATCTTTTGAGGTACACATGTTGAGAGAGTTGCGTTGTATAGTGGGATCGGTGGTGTTAATAGCCGAGAAGGCGAATAGGCTAGTGTGGAAGCATACGGCGACGAGACAATTCTCAGTGGCAATGTTGTATGGGTTGATGGCGTCTTTTGGGTTGGAGTGTGATCGGAACATATCGGCAATTTGGTCGTTGAGAATCCCCCAAAAAATACAATGCTTTGTTTGGTTCGTTTTGTTGGGTTGATTGCCTACGTTATGCTTTTTGAGGGATAGGGGGATGCGGCTTGAGGGAAATAATTTTGGTTGCCGTTGGTGTGGGGAGGGGGTGGATGAAGTGGACCATATTTTATATCATTGTTCGGTTGCATGGGAAATTTGGTCGTTGTTTTTTGTGTGGTGGCGGGTTAGGTTTGTGCGACCAGCAACCGTACTTGAGTTCATGTGAGTGGTGTTGGAAGGCACCTTTCGGGGACCTTTGCGGGATAGGTGGTTGACGAGTTGTGCTGCAACACTGTGGTCACTATGGTTAGCGCAAAACGACTTAATTTTTCAGGATAAGAGGATATATGTGGGGGACTTACTTTTTCTCATTAAGCTTCGTGCGTTTTATTGGGTAAAGGTGTTTGAGCCGCAAGCAATGCTCATTGAATCACAATGGTGGGACTGTCCGAGGTGGGGTGCGGAGCCGCATCGAGCACGGGTGCCACGAGTGGGCTATGTATGGTTACCTTCGGTTGTCGGGTGTGTGAAGTTTAATGTCGATGGCTCGGCACGAGGGAAACCAGGCCCGGAGGGACGTGGTGGGGTGTTGCGCGACGAGATGGGGAGAGTGTTGGCGTTGTTCTCGGGTCCGTTGGGTGTGTTAGAATCCAATGAGGCGGAGTTGCATGCAATTTTTTTTTTGCTTTGGAATCCTTTAGGACGTCGCAATGGTGCGCGAAACCTTGTATTATTGAGTCAGATTCATTGGTAGCGACTTCTTGGGTTAGTCATGGGGAAGAAAGGCCGTGGAGGCTTTTCCCTTTGCTTCGACGCGTCAATGATGCTTGCATGGTGATGACTTATGTTTTTCACCATGTTGTGCGTGGGGTGAATGGTGTGGCCGACGTATTGGCTAAGGGTGGGGTGGACCGGAAGGATTGGTTGCGGGTTGGGATTTAATTGTGGCTGGTGCAGTGCGTACCGTGCGATGGAGGGTGCAAGGCTGGACGATGAACGAGGCCTGTTGCTGGGTCCTGCATGCTGGTTAAGGGATTGGGTACATGGTCATAGGTAGCATGGATGGATGCTGGGCAGTGTGTGCATTGGGGTGGGGATTGAGCATTGTGTTTTAGGCATGCCGTGGTGGGGGTGTTTGGTGGCATGGCCACTGCGTTTTGCATAAGGCGTTGTATGTTCGAGTGTCCTCTCCGGGTACTCTTTTCCTCCATTTAGGTGTAGGGAGGTTTTTAATGAAGCCCGGAAGGATACGTTGTATGATTTTTCCTTATCAATAAAAATCATACGAATTGAGCAAAAAAAAGGTCATTACCACAACTCAATCGCGAATAAACGGTAGATGTAATCGCGTATCCGAATCTGATTCAAGGGCCCGAGATAGGGAGATCAACAACAGAATGAAAGGAGTGCCATCTTGATCAGTCGTAGCGACGTCAGATCTAACCTTGAGAGAAAACAAATAATCGAAAAGCGTGCCAAAAGGCAGAAAAACGTGCTAAAAAGCAAAAAAAACATACCAAACAGTAGAAAAAAAAAGTGTCACGAAGACAGATTTATTGAAATAAAAAACTGAAAATCAAAAGAATGAAAGCAAACGAATAAAAGTGAGTGGCCGACAGTCGACAAACAGCCCTAAAGCTATTGTCGTTGTCGGCCTAAGTTTAACCAAAATAAAAAAAGCGGCGTTAGAGAAAAAAATAAAAACTAGGGCTGCCAAAGAGCAGTGTTCAATTTATATTGTTGTTAGTACATCATTCAAGAGGATAAGTGATTGAGCATGCTTAAGCAATTAACATCTTTCTATTTTTGGGTGAGGAGGATCTAAGGGGGTGTTTGGTTCATGGAAAACATTATTACCATAGGTAATATTCTTTTCCAGAATCACATACCCACGTTTGGTTTGAGAGAATTCCCATCATGGGGTGGTGAGAATGTGATTCCCTTCATATTCTTTTGTATTTGATAATTCCTGACCAACTTGAACCAAATTACCCTTGTATAATATAGGTGTTTTTAATCCTTTGTTTTATCGTGAAATTTCTAAACCCAAAAATCACGTCCCCCTCTCTTTGTTTTTCACATCTCCTGGTAAGTGTTCTCTTCAACTTTTCTTGGTAAGTGTTCTCTCTTTTTCTTATTTGTTTAATTCAAATCACCTCTTGCAAGTATTTTTATTCATAAAATCTGAATAATAATTATTTTATCTTCTTTAAGAATATTCAATTGATTGAAACTTTACTCGTTCTCCTTTAAATAGGAAAAAGAAATACTTATTGCAAAATTAATTTTTTTTGTTTTAAACTTATAAAATCGAAATATTCACTAGACTTTGTAATTAAATAAATTTCAAATTTTCAGTATTATTATTGAATGTTGTATTATTCAATGTTGTTGTTGAATAAAAACTGAAATATTTACTAGGCTCTTGAATAAATTCAGATTTAAAACGAAATGTTTATTCTTGTTCAATTTTCTTTTTTTAGTATTATTGGTCTCTAATACTTACTAGACTCTTTGAATGGTAGTCAAAATTTTGGTAAAATCCCATCCAATCAATGTTAAGGAAAAATAAAAAAGACTTGTTAACTAATTACCAGGATTGGATTGTTCGATAAGTGTTACATATTACGAACCTTCGTAGATAATGAAAAAAAAAAGCATGGTAGTCAATACTAAGCATGATTGACACGTGGAAATTTCTCCTTCATATTATGGCCAGTAAGGAAAAATGAAATTAGATGGTAATTTTTTAGCATTATTGCTTTGTAATATGTGGTAGATAAGTGTTAGTAAGGTATGAGATTATGTAGAATTTTTATATATTGTTCTTGATGCAGCTTAGTATATTTTCAATGAATTTTTGCAGCTTTTTTTTCAAGTAATTTTTAATTTTTTTCGTATCCCAATATAATTTCTTGAAAAGAACTAGTGTTTAAATTACAATTAAAGTGCACTATACATATATGGGCTTGTTAACTATTTAGAAATATTAGAAGGAAAATATGGTCAACTTTGCTTTTAGGTAATCTTATATCCGTCAACCAAACATTGTCATCTTACATTTCTTTCAAATGAACCAAACAAGGTAATGTAATATTCCTCATAATCCATCAAGTAATGCTATATTCCGAGAATCCTATTCCTAGAGGTAATCTTGTTTTCCACGAACTAAAAGCCCCCTAAATAGTATAAGCGTTATACCTAAATTATATGTTAAAAATAATAAAATAATATAGATATTTTCTATCATACTTTCAAGTATAAATGATATTCTGAAATGATAATTAAAAAAATATTTATTTGATGGTTAAAACCAAGGACATGAACCCAAATTATGTATATTCTTTTATTTCTTAGGTTAATGAGAAAAACACCAAAATTAAAATATTTTTCCAACGTGAGATAAAAAAGGTTGTCCAAATAATATGGATTATTGTTTATTTGACGAATGTCTTTGAATCCTATTTTTCCCTTTGTAGGATCCAAAATTGTAAAATGCTCAATATAATACCCAAACAGTAAACTCGCCGCACTACCAGGGCGAGTTTTTAAAAAATAATATTTTTTATTCAAACTCGTCGTCCTACCGTGGCGAGTTTAATTTTTTTTCCTTTAATCTTGTTTAAATTGTAATCAGGTGATTAACGAAGGGTTAAACCAAACTCGCCGTATGGGTATGGCAAGTTTCGCCTGGCCTAACGTCCGCCCAACGACATTTCCAAACGCCGTGACTGGGGCATATGATCGTTGGATAACTGCTATAAATTGGAAACTCGTCGTGAGCCCTAGCGAGTTTCTTTTTTGACCCGTTGGCCTACGGTCAATTTTTTCAAGCTAGGGTTTTAAGTTTTGTAGTATAAATAGGAAGTTTGGTGTAGAGTGTTAAGCACCTAAAAATTCTTCAACATCTTTAGTTCAAGCAAAGAAAATGATAATTTTGTTAAGCTGCGTGAATTTCGAAGAGGCCCGGAATCAAGCACGCAAAAAAATTCGAAAGACTTAAGGTAACGGGGTTTTTTTTTTTTTAATTTTTTTATTGTGGTGTTTTTGAGTTTATTTGATAAAAATATTTGTTATTTGATTGTGTTGTTACGGTTTAACATTTTTTGGCAGAGAATTATTAGAACAAAAAATGGCGTTGTTAAGACGAGAAGAGGATCACATCACGGACAACATGGAATTATTGGTAATAATTGATTAATAATTTTTTAAAATTTAAATTTGCAGTTTCTAAAAGGTATGTTAGTAGTTTAATTTAAATGTTGTGTTTCTAGAGGGAGGAGAACAAATTTCGGCCCCAGATTCTATGGAACGAGTTGCCATGCCTAGAAATTTGTGGATTTCTAGAGAAAGCCAAATTTAGTTATGCGGTGCATATGTGTGATTTTGACATCGTGTTGCAGGTGATTAATGCGTTGGTGGAGCGTTGGTGACCAGAGACGCACACCTTCCACATGCCGTGCGAGGAGTGCACAATCACCCTCCAAGATGTAGCTATGCATCTCGGTGTCCCAATTTCGAGATTGGCAGTCATTGCGTACAACACCTATATTCCATAATACCTTTGTATTCAACAGTTGGGAAAGGCACCAGCGGAAACGAAAATAAGTGGCAAAGGAGTGAGGATGAAGTGGCTCAAGAGTGAGTCTCACGTGAATCGAAATTCCACAACGGCTGAAATTGCAAATGCTTCTCGGGCATATATATTGTGTCTTATCGGTGGAATGTTAATGCCTGACAAATCGACTTTCCACGCGCACACGCAGTACCTCTGGTTCTTGAATACTGCACGTGAAGCAGGAAGATACAATTGCGGATATGCAATACTAGCTTTCCTCTACCAAGAGTTGTGCAAGGCAACGACCTAGACATTCGTAAATGATAGATTCGTACATGCCGACATTGCGGGTGTTTGGTGCTCCTTCAATCATGGGCTTGGTGGAGGCTTCCATTCTTGGCTCCAATTTCCAAACCTTTGTATGAATTCCCACTCGCAACAAAGTAATAATGTTCATTCCCATAATTAGTTTTAATAGTTTTTATAGAAAAACCATGGTGTATGTATGTATTTGTATTATGCATATGGAAACAAAACGGCAAAAAAGATGTGTACCATACGAAATTAATCCTCGAAGTGAGAGCGAAGATTGACCTCTACTACCAAGATCAGATAATGCAAATTTGTAATTTGTAATTTTTATCCCATATTTGGTTTTCGTTGGTAATTGGAAAATTATGTTAATTTATATGTAAATGACTTTCTTTAATGGAAAAATTGTTATAGTTCGTATGGGTGCCATATGTGGATGTTGATTATGAAGTCCTGATTTCGGCCATTGCGTACGATAATGTCGATAATTGGTTTTCCGTAATTCCATTGATAAATTTTGCAATTGTTGAGATTTTTTACAGCGATCGGGTCCTTAGGCAATTCGGATTCCACCAGCCGATGCTGGTTGATCCGCGTATCTTGGATCATTTGGAAGAATTAAACGAACGTAGAAATAGTGAAAAGAACTGGCCAACCAAACATTTGGCATACATCGATGAGTGGCATGGAAGGTTAAACGCGTTTCCTCTTGTCGAATCCATTCGAGCGGATGATTTCTCCTTTTCTATTTTTGAATACCATCATTGGTTTGCTGTGAACAACAAACTATACTTGACGAGCCAACACAAACGAGAAGTTGTATTGTTATTCCGAAAAGCTCAAGAAGCATCGGCATCTGGTGCGAGGTCATCTGGAGGAAGATTCAGGAGGAGAAGAGGTACATGTTGAGGCATACGCGGCACAAGATGGTCTGAACTAGAACCGAAACCTGAACCAACATTGCAGCCATTTGATGCCACCATTTTTCAACCGTCATATGGTTCCCCGAGTTGGGATCAAGTTGTTTCCATGACATAAGGGTCATGTAATTTGCAGATTTCATATGAACCAGGCGTGTGGAGAACTATGACTGGTAATTGGGGGGAGTCAAGGAGAAGGTCCGAGTAGTTCTGCCGAAGCTGTTTATGAGCCTGAGTTTGTGGTCCTGCAAGCTCGGTATCAAGAAATGTAGTATCATGATGTGGAGTCCATGACATCATTATTGTCAACGATGTCCATTTCATGTTCTATTTTTCTGGCAATTTTGAGGGAGTAGGTCCGAGTATGTTTAGTCAACCACGTCATATGACTCTTAATCATGACGATGATATAGACGATGAGGAAAGTGGGGATGTTAGAGGAGGAGGTGTCGATGATAATGATGATATAGATGACGAAGATGATGAACAAACCCCGATTCAACCGAGAATTCGATAGGGGTCGCGTTTGTATGACCAGACGCACTCGGGTCACCGACAAACCCTAAGGCCAAAGAGAGGAAAAGGACAAAGAAAATGATGATAAATGTTGAGGTTGTTTGTTTGTAATAAATAAATATTGTAGTAGTTGTTTTTTTGTTCAATTAGTTATAAAAATATTAAATGGATGGTTTTAAAGATAATATATTCGTATAAATATTCTACTATTTGCAATGGTTATAAATAAATTAATGTAATACATTCGTGTAAATATTCTGTTGTACACGCACGACAGAGTTCAATAAAATCAGTTGCAAAAGAAACACCAATTTCATTTAATGATGAGATCATCAAACTCGTGAGACCGCACGTCACACTTTTACTAGTGATCATCAGTTTTAAGTGAACCTTTGGCCTTTTGAAGCCTCATTTAAAATCGTATGAGGCGGCGGTGCATGTAAAATATCATCAATATACCACTTCATCCCGATAAGAAGTTGATGAGACCGCCTGATTCCAATAAACAAGCTGCAAAATAAACACCGGTTTCAATTACTGATGAGACCGTGTTGAACTGAGGCCGCATGCTATCCAATGTTCATTCTTACTCCAACAGCTATGGGGATGACTTATGTAGTGTAGATCATGTTGTAAGAATAACTTTGAAAGTTTGAAACATACATACTTAATTTTTGGGGTATATTTGATTTTATAGATCATCACTTTGAGAGAAAATGGACATATAAAATAGTCGAGCACATTGAAATAAGATTTAAGTTTTCTGACGAGTATTTATAGGAGATGCACAGGCTGCGCATTAATAAGAAATGGTAGGCCGAACTCGCCAGCTAGGCACGGTGAGTTCTAACTCGCCTTGCATGCAGGGCGAATTCAGCCTATCATTTCTTACTCAAGCACTCGCATGGTAGGCTTTTGCAGGCATGATTCTGAGCGCTTTTCGAATACGCATAAAAGGCGGCCATGACGTTTGATAGATAAGCACGTGGACGTTACGGTGGCAAAAAAATTGCGTCGAAAAACATCATAAAATGGCAAAAATGTTGCCTAAAGACCCCTACGAAAGAGATCAAGGTAGGCTTTTGAAGGAAAGATTCAGTGCTTCGATAGCCATGTTTAAAGTGAATTTATGGGTTTTGGGGGGATAATATTTCGTATTTTTTAACTTTCACGACATAGTACTGAAACATCTAAACAAAATTGTGTAAAACTCGACACACGTAAAGGCATCCAAAAGGGAGTAAATGCATCCAGAAGGGAGTAAAGATCGCGTTAATTTAACATACATGATCCTTTTGGACATTGTGAATTTTTTGTGATGCCGTTTGAACCTCTTGGTTCTTGATACACGAATCCTCCAGTTACATCTGTGATTCTTTTGGGCACATTCTGTAATATAGTTGTTAGCAGTTGTTTTCTTCACTAGCGACAGAACAGAGTGGTGTATGTTGTAGTTCTTAATTGCATCCTCCACGATTTTTTTCATGAAAATTATTCCAACTCGTAGTTCACTGTCAGTATCAACTCTAGCTTTGCATGACTGTCGCCCTATCGATGACAAATCATCTAAGTTTCCAGCCATTATAGCGGTGTAAATGAATGTAGCTTTCAAGTAATAGTAAAACTGTAATAAATTAGAACTAATTAAATGTCGAGCGGTTGTTTGTACGAACCAAATTTAAGTTTTCGTGAAAATTAAATTCTATACTTGAACATTATTTGTTAGGCGTATTTATAGGTAGGGGTGGGCATTGTCGGGTACCCGGTTCATCCGGGTACCTCATTAAGCAGCCCGTGTCCCGACCTATTATATTCGGGTACCCGGGATTCGGGTACCCGTAAAATTCGGGTACCTGGTTCCTATTTTTTATTTTTTAATTCTAAAATTAAAAAATAACACATGTTAAACACAAAAATATTTTAAAAATTAAACTTAAAACTTAAAAAAATATAATACAAACATAGAAAAAATGTAAGGATTTAAACTTAATTTTAGAGTGAAAATATTAAGAAATATAAAATAAAAATATAATTTTAAATATAAAAAAATATATATTAATTTTTATCGGGTCGGGTCGGAAACCTAGAAAGGGGAAACTTCCGTCCCGTGTCCCGGTAAATTTGTCGGGTCGGTACCCGGCCCGGTCGGGTAATTTTTTTTCGGGAATTACCCGACATTTTAGGTTCGGGTCGTCGGGTTTTCGGGTCGGGTCAATCAGGTCGTGTATTTTTGCCCACCCCTATTTATAGGGGATGCAGAGATTTGCTTGTGAAAACTCACCGTGGAAGAAATGAACAATGGAACTTGCCTTTGAGTCACGGCGAGTTTTAACTCGCCATGACCATTTGGCGAGTTCCTAAAACCATTTCTTCCACAGTCGATTTTTGCAGGAAAGATTTCGAACATTTTCAAGTGCGAACAAAAAATATGGCAACGCCGTCTGATAGATAAACATGTGGGTGTTACAGTGTTGAAAAAATGCGTCGAATAAACATTCTAAAACGGCGAAAATGTTGCCTAAAAACCCCTATAGAAGAACAATAATGTTTTAAATGAACAAGCAAACCCCTATAAATTTTGTAAAGATCTCCGTTCTTGTATTACAAAACTTAAGAACAAGGTATTATGTTACAAACCGGTTAGAAATAAATGATATATAATTATAAAAATACGAGTTCACGCAACAATCATGTTGTAAGAAGAACTTCCATTACTATCAAGGGTTGACAATATGATTTCTCGCAGCCCCATTACGAGCAACACGCCACCTCCTCATCTGCATCCGTTGATAAAAGTCCAAGGAGATAAGATATTCGCAAGTGTTGAGGGACACCGAAACGTCTCAGGCTAATGCTTTCAAAAATGCTGGAAGTTTGATTAACCTTCCCGGAGCCTTACACCATTCACAAAGCCAATGCAGCACTGGCAACGTTGGAGCCCAACAATGTTGTTGACGCTTTTGTCAAAGATGTCTCAGGAAAAGAAGCCCCAAATGTCGTAGTTGTATGGCTAACTTTGTAGAATACTTCATGTTGTAAGAAGAACTTCGTAAATGTAAAAAGATACGCATGTAGGTCTGTACTAAATTCCACATTGATCCTCTTTTCTTGACAATGATGCATGAGTACCGAACGTTGCATATACAACATATGACTTCTACGCAACCCATTACGAGCAATGCATGCCCTCCTCTTCTGCCTCAGAATCTGGACAAATAAAGTTGGCTCTGGCCCTCTTCACTTGATTGAATGAGAATATCAGTAATCTGATTTGGGTGCTACACAGAGTAAGCCAACATGGGATATGCGGCCGTAAAGGCCAACTTGTACATGTGGATGCTCTGGGTTGGTCCACGTAATACATTTGCAGCCTCAACTGCTGCACTTGCTCAGTGTGCACATCATGCTGAAAGGAGAACTTCGTGCATCAAACTAAGCTTCACCAAAACAAGCCATGACCACTGATTTGATCGACTGCATTACGATACAACAATTTTTTTATTCTTTACCTTTTATTTTTATTTTGCGATCGCCTCTGAGATGTTCGCAAGCTATTTATAGTAGGGTTATTTCTTTGAAACTCGCCTTGTATGTAAACTGAGTTACACCAATTCCTACGACTGAACCTTCATGCAGAAAATTCTAAACGAATCTTTTACCTGCAAAAGCATGCAGGGGGACGATATGATAAGTGGAACTCGCCGTACATGGTTTTGCAAAACCGAGTTCCACTTATCATGGCCTCCTCCCTCTACATGGTTTTGCATTTAAAAGATTCGTAAAAATACCTATAAATTTCAAGTTTTTACCTTCAACTTTTTCTTGTCCAACTGACCATGTTAGTGTTATTTTGGAGCAACATTATTCTGAGGAGATAAGCTTGTTATTTCTGTCAATTCCAAACGAACCAATAATATTTTACGCACCATGGGATCAGACAAGTTACAGAAAGTTCTCCTTGCACCATGACGTATCGTTATTCTTTTTTTTTGCGAAGGTATTGCGAAACTTCATGTTGTAAGGAGAACTTTGTGTAATGAGTCCAAAGCCATGGTCTTGATTCATTTGGAATTTATGGGTTTACCAGGCATGACACAACGGTGTATTTACGGACACGGGCGCCCGAAATAATCTAATACCAAACGAACACGACATTGAAATAATTGTAATGTCTACATCATATTTAGTATTTCTAAATTTTACGGTTATTTCATTGATTCATTTTTGTTTTTCATTCGGTAGTATTCATTTTTTACGCGTGCGGTGATAATTCTTCTTCGATAAAATTAAATATGAAGAATTTTTAAACTCGCCTTTACAACTTGGAAAGGTTCATGTCATTTTCTTTCACTATAAAACCTACACTCCAATTGTGTCTATTTCAACAATACATCCAACACTTTGCTCCCTTTATGGCTAAGTTTTTCACAACATTTTATTTTCTCGGTACCTATTTCGACTCAGTAATCACCACCAATATGTCACTCCACGACTTGTTGCAGTTGATATCAAACGAGGTTAATAAATGTACTGACAAGAAAATTTATTACTTGGAATGTAAAATCACAACACTGACGACAACTGAAACACACTACATTATGAAGCTTGCCAATGAAACTGACGTATGCAACATGTATGACTAGCTCAATTCTTTAGGAGCTAAATATATCCACTTAAATGTTAAGTTTGATGAGGTCGACGCCGAAGAAGGTAGTACGTCTGCGCCTATAGAAGTTGCTCCATCTGCACTCGCATCGACCACTAAACAAGCTCCATCTTCACCAGATGTTGATGTAGTTACTGATGCGTTGTAGCTTTTTATGCACAGGTGCAGACAACAAAAACAACAGCTGACCGAAGAACTAAACTTAAGTTCAGATGTATCAACTGACTACGATGATATTGATTAACCTTTCACTCCTCAAATCATTGTCAAATTATGTTTTATGTTTTGTTTATTCATCATTTATTAATGTTTATCGTATGTCCAACACTGCAGTTTACCCTCCTTTTATTTATGTGAAATGTTGTTTGGTACAAATCATCCTAAATTATCTTTTTCAGCATGTTACGATAGGGAGGTAAAATTTACCTCAATTATTCTAACAACATTGACTACCATTAACGTACATGTAAATAATTTACTGACCCAAATCGAACAAAATTTCAAACGGACTCTCTATACGTTAAATTACCCTCAAACTTAACTACTCAAAAAAACCCCTAAAACTTTACCTAACTCGTCGTACATACACGACGAGTTTTAGCTTCCCCAGTCACGGCGTTTGGAAATGCCATTGGGCGGACATTAGGCCAGGCGAAACTTACCATACCCATATGATGAGTTCAGTTTAACCCTCCGTTAATCACTTGATTATGATTTAAACAGGATTAAAGGAAAAAAAATTGAACTCGCCACGGCGGGACGACAAGTTGGAATAAAAAATATTATTTTTTTGGAACTCGCCGTGGTAGTACGGCGAGTTTACTGTATGGGTCCTATATTGGACATTTTACGATTCTGGATCCTGCAAAGGGAAAATTTTGAATACTATTTTTGCCCTTATCCCCAAATGTTAATATGATAAATTTCATCGATAATATACAATACATTTATTATTACATTGAATAATATAACATTTTTAATGAATTTTAATATTTTTAATTAAAAACACAATTTATCGGTAAATGTTAAACGGCTTAAGGGTGTAAGAAGCACTCAAACTTTTGAAAAAAAATCGATTAAGTTCTTGAATTTTTTCCACTCAATTAAACATTTGTACAAAAAAATTAAATCAATTTAAGTATTTTGACAAATTTTGACCATTAAATCTTGACAATTTTTTTCTTTATATATTACTAGCATATGACACACTACAGTTATATCGTGTGACATTTATATTTTTTTAAAAATATTTTTATATAAATTTTATAAGTTTCTTAAAGAATTTTTAGTATTTTTAAAGAATTGTTAAATAAAATGAAAAATTCTTAAACGTCAAGTGGTAATACTATAGCACAACGAGTTGCACCAAAAGATAAAAAAAAGAGTTAGTTTCAACAGTCAATGTTGATCAAAGTGCTTAATTAATTCAATTTCTTGGTTCAAGGGCTTAATTGAGTGAAAAAAAATTAAGGGACTTAATTGATTTTTTCCCTCAAAAATCAAGCACTTCTTATCCCTTAAATCATATTAGAAATAGGCATTGTTTGGTAAACAACGGTTTGAGCCAAAATTAAAGGTTTGAGTTAAAATTAGAGGTTTGACCGGTCAAATCTGTTAATTTGGATATTTGGTGAATAGCGGATTGAGGTGAAAACCTCTAATTTTTGAAAAAAGCTGTTAATAGGAGCTTTTTAAAATCAGAGGTTTTGACATGAAAATTATAAAGACCCTTTTACCCTAAACAATTGTAAAAATCTCCAAATAACTTAAATTTAACTGTTTTTATTTTAATTCTTCACCCTCGCTTATTTACATTGTGACATTTTTAAAATTAATTTTTTTTGTTTTTTCTTTTAATTCTCACACATTTATATTTGTATTTAAATTTAATAATTAATTAAATTGTATTAAAATAATTATATAAATAATAAATTAATATATAGATCTTTCAAATATGCTCAGTAATGTTATATTTAAAAAAAATTACTTTTCATAATCTAATTAATATTAATATATACAAAATATTGATAACTAATAAACTATTCAAACAATTATCGAATATAATCATGTTATTATATGTCATTTCGCTTGTTTAAATAATCAAACAACTATCAGCTATCAGTTAATTTTACCAAACAGTTTTATATTATCAGATAATACAATCCGCTAATCAAATCGGCTAATGCAATCAGTTATTAGTTAATGTAATCCGCTATCAGCTATCCACTTATTGCCAAACAGAGCTATAGTGTTAAAGCTACATTACACTTTAATAGAAATAAATCAAGAAAATACATGTAACACCCGGGTTTTGGGCTCGGGAGTTGAGTGTGTGAGTCGGATTTGAGTCGTTAGACTCAGTTTAATTTAAATAGGCTTTGGTTTTTTTTAATAAGACTTGAATTTTAGTAATGACATTTTCGTAAATTTCCAAAAGTAAGGAAAAAGATGGGTAAAGACCTTTTTGAAACAAAAAAATGGTCTTCTTCTTCCTTGTTTTCAAATGCCACGAACAAAAACCCCCAAAACCTCTCGATCGCTATTCCATCAAGGCTCTTCATCGTTTCAAGTGATTTCAACGAGGTAAACACGTTTTTGACTTCTCCTCTCTATTCCGAACATTTCCATGGTTTTAGATTCTTAAAAGCATCATCTTTTAAGTTTTCAAGTTTCAAGTTTTCAAAGGAAAAGGAAGAGGCTTTAAGGGTTTTTCGTTTAGCTCTTGATTTGATAAGTTCATTTATGTTTTAATCTAGTTCTTAGATGTATTATAACTTAAAATGGTGGGGTTTTGGTCAAAATCCCGAAATGGGTTTTTGGGGCATTTTAAAAGTGTCAAAACTTGTGTTTTTGGAGGGGTTTTGTGTAAGGTGGTTGGGTTGATGTTATAATGATGTTAGAGAAGTGTTTTGGAGGTTTTTAAAGGTGTTTTGGGTGTTAGAATTGGTAGTTTTCTGCTGAGTTTAATGGGAGTACGAAAATGGAATTTGTGGTTGTTAGTTTTGGCTTGAAGTTGTTGAGAAATGGGTATTGGTTGAAATCTGAGTTGTGACAGTGAATTGTGGATGTTTTGTGTAGTAATACATTGTTTTTGATTGGTTAGAATCAAAGGGAAACGTTGGAGAAGGTTCGGGCACGATTCCGGAAGTTGTGGAAGCTTGAGTCGGCTTTGCTTGGTTTGCTTAAGGAAGTGTGGTGAGTGGAATCTTTCAAATTGGTTTAAATTGGTTCAAGTGTATGGTTGAGGAGTTGGATTAGGCTTGGTAGGCCAATCCAAGGTAGAGGTTAAGTTGGTAGCTTGACTTCTTGTATGTTTTATGAGTTTTGCTAAGTATGCTTGATATAAACTTGTAAAGCATGTGTTGATTTTGCATGTGTTATACATTGATGTGTGTGATGATTGATATATTGGTATGCATGATGGATTGTCATGGTGTGACTTAATTGTATGATTGGCACTAGTTAAATTACCAGGTATAAATGATCGATCATTAGGATGAGAGTGTGCACACGGTTGAGTCAAATTCGTGCGTGGCCTTGATGGCGAAAAGTCGTCAAGGAGGAGTACGGTGATGTAATATTCCACCGGAAATTTTATATTATTACGTGATGATGAGTGGAATCCCATCCGTAGGGCATGTGATGATAAGTGTAATCCCATCCATGCAAGGTCCAGTTATGAGTGTAATCCCACCGAAGGTAACGTTGTTGTTGAGTACGTTGGAGGCGAAAGCCCCAACGAAAGTTATCCGCATATCCGAGTAAACTAATAGTTGCCAATATACTTGTTCATGTGGTTTTGTTGTTAAGATAATTGTTATATCTTGTTGGGCATAACATGAGGTAAGATGCCATGTTAGTGCATTCATGTGTTGTTAGCTTGATGCTTGGTTGATGCTTATGTATGCATGTGTGTTGTCTTAAGGATGGTATGCTTGAACCCTGCATTGTCGTTGTTTTTGTTTTAGATCACCCTCACTAAGCTTCTAGCTTACGCTCTCGTTTTCGACAATGCAGATCATTAACGTGGAGTTAGCAAGGAGCAAGGGAATGGGCATTCCAAGCTTTCGTAGTTGCTCAAGTATGGTTTAGTAAATAATGTGGTAGTTTAGCAATGGGACTGCTATGTGTTTGTAAGAGCGTTGTTAGACTCGTAGATATTGGCTTGTTGTTCATGCCTTGTTTTGGATTTGTAAAACATGTTATGTTTTGACTCATATATGTGTTGTTTTGAGTGTATGCAAACCTTGCTAGTGAATGCATGAACCTTTTGGCTAGTTAGACCCTTTATGTATGTTTAGAATGCAAGTTTCTCTTAAGTACGATTGTCTTGGTGTTAATGCTCTGTTGTTCGTTTATATTGTTTCATATGCTAATTCTTGGATGCTAAATGTTGTATGAATGGTTGTTTGTGGCTAGGTGAGTCGTAATTTGCATTTAGAGTTGAGTTTTAGTGCGTTTTGCAGCTAAACTTAGGCTTGTAGTGCAGGGCGTACTGATACGCCCAAAGGCCGTATCGATACGATCCTACACTTTGGGCCTTAGTTTAAGCTTAGCGTACCAGTACACGGGGGTGTATCGATATGCCAATGGCGCTCTGGAAATCTGAGATTTTGGCGTATCGGTATGGGTCTTGGGTTTATCGGTACGGTTTTTATCGTTTGACCGTGAGAAGTTGACTCTGGAGGGCATATCAGTACGGTCAACTAGTGTACCGATACGGTCTCCCTAGGTTGACTTTGGGCAGTTGACCTAGTCAAGGCGTATCGATACCCTCTTCTAGTGTATCGATACGGCCTGCTGTACAAACTAAAATGGGCTGTTTTAAATTGCTTGCTTTGTATGTTTGCATTAATTCGTTGTGTTTCCGCTGTCCTGTTTCACATAGGAAATATTAAAGCCTTTAGACTAGATAATGTTAAATGAAATTTTCTAGGGTTGCTAACCGAAGGTGAGCATTAACGGGTTTCACTTCGGTTTTCCCCGTGTGACCCACTCGGACTGGTGAGTCGTCTAGACCGGGACGAGGGGGTTACAATTGTTGGTATCAGAGCCTGAGGTTTTCGAGACCTCGGGTAGGTAAGTGAGGTAAGTTTGAAGTGTTATGTTGTTGCTATGTCTCGATGAATGCTTTGTCATGTATGCTTGTCGTTTGTTTGATCGTATATTGTTTGAAAGCATGTGTTAGCATGAATGTGGTGTTGAGGTGTAGTGTCGAGTTCCCATTGCTACTACTACTTATTTTGAAAGGGTTTTGTAATGGAGTATACTTGAGCACGATTGGACCCTTGCTTTTGCTAACTTAATCCTTATATGTTTGTTTGTTGTAGTTGTTATCTTGCTAGCTGTGAAATGAGACCAAGAGGGAGGCCTAGGATGGTTCAACTGGAACCACGGGCAGCAGCTCCGGGAGTTGAGCCAGTTGTTGGGGTGCAGCCTCCTCCTTCTTCTCCTCGTCAAGAGGGAGGTGAGGCGAGAGCCGAGGGTGTAGAACCTCAGGTTGGCCAAGGCCCGACCGAGATAGATTTAGCTCCTTTAGTTCAGGCAATAGCTGGGGCTTTTCAGGCAGCAATGGCTGGGGGTCAGGCAGTGGCACAACCTCAGGGTGAGGGCACTGGTTTGCCACTAGAGAGGCTTTGTAGTTTGGGAGGCGAAAAGTTCAGAGGGTCGGCACCCGAGAGGTCCGAGACTTGGTTTGACAAGACCGTCCGTATTCTGACACAGATGGGATGTACTAGAGCCTACAAACTTGGGTGTGTTGTATCTCTGCTTTAGGGTGATGCCTACACGTGGTGGGTCACCATTACTACGGGTATGTCGGAGGCCGAAATCACTTGGGAGTTCTTCGAGTTAGCTTTCCGTAAGAAGTATCTGGGTCCCCGTTATCTCGATGAGAAGAAGATGGAGTTTATGGCTTTGCTTCAGGGGAACTTGACCGTGACCGAGTATGAGATATGTTTCGTCAGGTTAAGTCAGTATGCATCTGAGCTTGTTCCCACTAGAGGGAACGTTGTGACCGTTTTCGCTATGGGTTGAGTGAAGAGATCAAGAGGTACATCTTGGCTACTGACTACACAAATTTTGATGTCTTGGTCGCAAGGGCCAAAGACATAGAGCACAGTTTGGGTTTGACCAAACGTTTTGGTGGTTCTAGTTCTGGAAAGAGGTCTGACGATTTTGATAGAGGTGATGCCAAGAGGCATCGGGACAATAGGCATCACTATGACCATAGACGTGGCGGTGGTAACCACGATAGGGGCCATCAGGGCCAGAAAGCTAGTGAGCGTTTGCACGAGTATGCCCATTTCGGGAGGAATCACACCGGTGAGTGTTTGGGGAACTTTCACTCTTGTTGGAGCTGTGGAGCTAGGGATCACATTAGGCGTGCCTATCCACATCAGGTGGGGCAAGCATCGGTTCAGGCTCAGGCTCCTACTAGAGCTAATGACTTTCAAAGAGGTCATGGGCGCGGTAGAGGTAACTTCCAGCCGAGAAATGATGGCAGAGGAACATAGCACATGTAGTTGTTGTCTAGCCAGAGGGCGGAGGTCAGGCTAGAGTTTACGCTCAGCGTGAGGGTCAGCACAACACAAATGTGATTGCAGGTAACTTCTTTGATACAGTCTCTGGGTTTTCTTTCTTTGATTGACTCTGGGTCTACGCATTTTTACATTTTGAGTGAGCATGCGAATTTGTTGAATTTACAATGTGAAGTATTAGAGGTAGGAGTTAGTGTTACTAGTTTCTTTAGGGATACGGTAGTGGTTAGGAAGATGTACAGGAGGTGTCCGCTAATGGTTCAAGGGCATGTGTTTCTAGTGGATGTGATGGAGTTACCGTTCTATGGCTTTGATGTAATCCTGGGTATGGACTGGCTTACCGAACATAGAGCTAGGATAGACTTCGAGACTAAGAGGGTTTTCTTGAAGCTTGTGGATGATTATGAGATTTTGGTAGTAGGTGAGAACGTGAAGTTCTTATCGAATGTAGTTTCAGCTTTAGAGGCTAAAAGGCTAGTTGAGTTTGGTTGTGAGGCGTATTTGGCCTATGTGATGAATCCGAACATGAGTGAAGTTAGGCCTATAGATATCCGGACAGTGTGTGACTTTCCGAGTGTGTTTCCGGAAGAATTGTCAGGTTTACCGCCTGATAGAGAGGTAGAGTTTGATATAGAGACTTATTTAGATTCAGCTCATGTTTCGATTGCTCTGTATCGTATGACACCAAAAAACTGAAAGAGTTGAAGACTCAGTTGCAAGAGTTGACAGATAGAGGCTTCATCCGACCGAGTTCTTCGCCTTGGGGCACTCCGGTTTTGTTTGTGAAGAAGAAAGACAGAAGTATGAGAATGTGCATAGATTACAGACAGTTGAATCAGTTGACAGTGAAGAACAAGTATCCCTTGCCGCATATTGATGACTTGTTGATCAATTGAGAGGGGCATTAGTCTTTTCGAAGATTGACTTGAGATCCGGTTACTATCAGTTGAAGGTAAAAGAGGTTGATGTACCGAAGGCGACTTTTATGACTAGATATGGTCACTTTGAGTTTTTAGTCATGCCATTTGGGTTGACTAACGCACTGGCTGCTTTCATGGACATGATGAATAGGATCTTCCATCAGTATCTAGACCAGTTTGTAGTTGTTTTCATAGATGACATTTTGGTGTATTCGCGTACTAAGGAACACAATGACTGGCACTTCAGGTTAGTTTTGCGGAATTTGTTAGACAACCAGTTGTATGTAAAATTGAGTAAGTGTGAGTTCTGGATCCGAGAGGTAGTCTTCCTAGGGCATGTAGTGTCAGCCGATGGGATTAGAGTCGATCCGAAGAAGATAGAAGCCATTGTTGAGTGGAAGCAACCGAAGTCAGTAACAGAGATTCGTAGCTTTCTAGGCTTAGCTGAATACTATAGAAGGTTTGTAAAAGATTTCTCGAAGATAGCCGCTCCTTTGACGAAGTTACTTCAGAAGAATGTGCAGTTTGAGTGGTCAGATGCGAGACAGCAAGCCTTTGAGAAGTTGAAAGAAGCTTTGACCCATGCACCAATTTTGATTCAGCCAGAGTCGGGGAAAGAATATGTAGTTTACAGTGATGCTTTTTATGTAGGGCTAGGTTGTGTTCTCATGCAAGACAGAAGAGTGGTGGTTTATGCCTCAAGACAGTTGAAGACTCATGAGCGTAAATATTCGACCCACAACATAGAGTTAGCCGCAGTTGTATTTGCCTTGAAGATTTGGAGACATTATCTGTACGGTGAGAAATGCACGGTGTACACGGATCACAAGAGTTTAAAGTATATCATGACATAGCGAGAGTTGAACCTTAGACAGCGTAGGTGGCTAGAGTTGTTGAAGGACTATGACCTTACAATTGAGTACCATCCGGGTAAGGCCAATGCGGTGGCAGATGCCTTGAGTAGAAAGGTAGTCGTTGATTTGAGAGCCATGTTTGCTAGATTGAGCTTTTCCGGATATGGTGGCCTAGTGGCTGAGCTTCAGGTTAGACCAACCTTAGGTCAGTTGATTAGAGAGAAACAACTCTTAGATAGATCTTTGGCACCTCACGTGCAAGACATAGCCGAGGGTAGACCTTCAGACTACAGTTTTAGTGCCAATAGGGTCTTGTGTTTTAGAGATAGGATAGTTGTGCTAGATGACAGTGATTTGAGGCGTACGATCTTGACTGAAGCGCACAATAGTTCGTTTGCTATGCATCCTGGTAGCACGAAGATGTACCGTGACTTGAAGAATGAGTACTTTTGGGTTGGTTTGAAGAAAGACGTAGCCGAGTATGTGAGTAAGTGTATGGTGTGTTAGAGAGTGAAGGCGGAACATCAGGTTCCCTTAGGTTTGTTGCAACCGTTGAGAATTCTAGAATGGAAATGGGAGAATATTACCATGGATTTCGTTTCGGGTTTGCCTTTGACTCCTACGAAGAAGAACTTAGTTTGGGTTATAGTTGACCGCTTCACAAAGTGTGCTCACTTCTTAGCTGTCAATACGACTTACTCCTTAGATAGATTGGCCGATTTGTACACCGGTGAGATTGTGAGACTGCATGGTGTGCTGAAGTCGATTGTGTCCGGCAGATATCCGAGGTTCACAGCCTGATTTTGGGAGTGTCTGCATACAACTTTGGGTACCCGTTTGAATTTCTGCATGTCGTATCATCGTCAGTCAGATGGTCAGTCAGAGAGGGTTATACAGATTTTAGAGGATATGTTGCGTTTTTGCACCATTGATTTTCAGGGTACATGGGAGAAGCACTTGCCTTTAGTCGAGTTCGATTATAATAACAATTTCCAGTCGAGCATTCAGATGGCTCCGTATGAGGCCTTGTATGGTAGGAAGTGTAGAACTCCAATTTGTTTGGCCAAAGCGGGTCAAAAGTTGTTACCTATGCCGGATTTGCTTAAGAGGACTACTGATAAGGTGAAATTAATTTGCGATCGTTTGAAGGCAGCTTCGGATAGGCAGAAGTCCTATGCCGACTTGAAGAGGAAGGAAGTTGAGTACTCCGTAGGAGATAGAGTGTTCTTGAAAGTCTCTTCGTGGAAAAAGTTATGAGATTTGGCAGAAAAGGGAAGTTGAGTTCGAGGTACATTGGACCGTATGAGATAGTGAGGCGAATCGGTCCGATTGCTTATCAGTTGTGTTTGACATCCGAGCTAGAAAAGATCCACGATGTGTTTCATGTTTCGATGCTTCGTAAGTATAGGTCAGATCCATCGCATGTTATGCCTGTAGATGAGATTGAATTGAATCCGGATTTGACATATGATGAGGAACCAATGGAGATCTTAGCCTTAGACAGCAAGGTATTGCGTGGTAAATCAATTGAGTTAGTCAAAGTGAGGTGGCAAAATCGAGGGGTGGACGAGGCCACTTGGGAGAGGAAGAAGGATATGGAAAGGCAGTTTCCTTATCTCTTTCAGTCAAGTAATTTCGAGGACAAAATTCCTTAAGTGGGGGAGAGTTGTAACACCCGGGTTTTGGGGTCGGGAGTTGAGTTTATGAGTTGGGTTTGAGTCGTTAGACTCGGTTTAATTTAAATAGGTTTTGGTTTTATTTTAATAAGACTTGAATTTTAGTAATGGCATTTTCGTAAATTTCCAAAAGTAAGGAAAAAGATGAGTAAAGGCCTTTTTGAAACAAAAAAAAAAAACCACGACCAAACCCCCCCCCCCCCAAAACCTCCCAATCACTATTCCATCAAGGCTCTTCATCGTTTCAAGTGATTTCAACGAGGTAAACACGTTTTTGACTTCTCCTCTCTATTCCGAACATTTCCATGGATTTAGATTCTTAAAAGCATCATCTTTTTAGTTTTCAAGTTTCAAGTTTTCAAAGGAAAAGGAAGAGGCTTTAAGGGTTTTTCGTTTAGCTCTTGATTTGATAAGTTCATTTATGTTTTAATCTAGTTCTTAGATGTATTATAACTTAAAATGGTGGGGCTTTGGTCAAAATCCTAAAATGGGTTTTTGGGTCATTTTAAAAGTGTCAAAACTTGTGTTTTTGGAGGGGTTTTGTGTAAGGTGGTTGGGTTGATGTTATAATGATGTTAGAGAAGTGTTTTGGAGGTTTTTAAAGGTGTTTTGGGTGTTAGAATTGGTAGTTTTCTGCTGAGTTTAATGGGAGTACGGAAATGGAATTTGTGGTTATTAGTTTTGGCTTGAAGTTGTTGAGAAATGGGTAGTGGTTGAAATCTGAGTTGTGGATGTTTTGTGTAGTAATACATTGTTTTTGATTGGTTAGAATCAAGGGGAAACATTGGAGAAGGTTCGGGCACGATTCTGGAAGTTATGGAAGCTTGAGTCGGCTTTACTTGGTTTGCTTAAGGAAGTGTGGTGAGTGGAATCTTTCAAATTGGTTCAAGTGTATGGTTGAGGAGTTGGATTGGGCTTGGTAGGCCAATCCAAGGTAGAGGTTAAGTTGGTAGCTTGACTTCTTGTATGTTTTATGAGTTTTGCTAAGTATGCTTGATATAAACTTGTAAAGCATGTGTTGATTTTGTATGTGTTATACATTGATGTGTGTGATGATTGATAAGTTGATATGCATGATGGATTGTCATGGTGTGACTTAATAGTATGATTGGCACTAGTTAAATTATCGGGTATAAATGATCGATCATTAGGATGAGAGTGTGCACACAATTGAGTCAAATTCGTGCGTGGCCTTGGTGGCGTAAAGTCATCAAGGAGGAGTACGGTGATGTAATATTCCACCGGAAATTTTATATTATTACGTGATGATGAGTGGAATCCCATCCATAGAGCATGTGATGATGAGTGTTATCCCATCCATGCAAGGTCCAGTGAAGAGTGTAATCCCACCGAAGGTAACGTTGTTGTTGAGTACGTTGGAGGCGAAAGCCCCAACGGAAGTTATCTGCATATCCAAGTAAACTAATAGTTGTCAATATACTTGTTCATGTGGTTTTGTTGTTAAGATAATTGTTATATCTTGTTGGGCATAACATGAGGTAAGATGTCATGTTAGTGCATGCATGTGTTGTTAGCTTGATGCTTGGTTGATGCTTATGTATGCATGTGTGTTGTCTTAAGGATGGTATGCTTGAACCCTGCATTGTCTTTGTTTTTGTTTTAGAGCACCCTCACTAAGCTTCGAGCTTACGCTCTCGTTTTCGACAATGCAGATCATTAGCGTGTAGTTAGCAAGGAGCAAGGGAAGGGGCATTCCAAGCTTTTGTAGTTGCTCAAGTATAGTTTAGTAAATAATGTGGTAGTTCAGCAATGGGACTGCTATGTGTTTGTATGAGTGTTGTTAGACTCATAGATGTTGGCTTGTTGTTCATGCCTTGTTTTGGATTTGTAAAACATTTTATGTTTTGACTCATATATGTGTTGTTTTGAGTGTATGAAAACCTTGCTAGTGAATGTATGAACCTTTTGGCTAGTTAGACCCTTTATGTTTATTTATAATGCAAGTTTCTCTTAAGTACGATTGTCTTAGTGTTAATGCTCCGTTGTTCGTTTAGATTGTTCCATATGCTAATTCTTGGTTGCTAAATGTTGTATGAATGGTTGTCTGTAGGTGAGTCCTAATTTGCATTTAGAGTTGAGTTTTAGTGGATTTTGTAGCTAAACTTAGGCTTGCAGTGTAGGGCGTATCGATACGGTCCTACTCTTTGGGCCTCAGTTTAAGCATAGCGTACCGGTACACGGGGGTGTATCGATACGCCAAATAGAGTAGCGCAAACTTGGATTTGGATGCCTTCAATCAAGTTGTTGCAAGAACTAGGGGCTCTAGACTCAATCAAGAAGATTATGAGCAGATCTGAAAATTCAAGAGAAAAGAGAAGGGCTTTTCTTGAAAAATTCAGATTCAAGGCTGGAAAATTAAAGAAACGAAGATAAGAAAGAAGATTAAGGATTAAATAATAAGAATTAAAACAAAAAGATTGAAAGAGAGGTAGATAAAACAAATCTGAAAATTCAGTTTTGTTTATGGCTATGGAGATGACATGAAGTTGAAGATGGAGATGGCTTGATGGTTTTGTGATGGTTTTGTCTTCGGCACCCTCTTAGACGCAATTACCTAAGCAAGCAACCTCAAGCGGCTCTAACCCACCCTCCTAGATGTGATTACCTAGGCAAGCAGGAGTGTGAAGATGATCTCCCTCACAAGAACTCGTCGAACTTATGTTGAAGAAGACTTCTAAGGCACAAGTAATCAGCACTTGCAAAAACAAACTCACTAAATATTTCATTAATCAAAGAAAATCTGAATAATTTTAATTACAATGGTGGAGGCTTCATCCTTTTATAGGTGAAGGATAGCCAAATTAATTTAACTTCTACTAAAACAAGAAAACTTTAATTTAATTAAAAAATAAAAGAAAAATAGTCTTTAAACTCCTTGTGCTTGGGCTGCAAGTGATAAGCTGATAAGTGCAGGTGTTAAGTTGATAAGAGTTGCTTGGGAGAAGGGTGGCTGGTTCCTAAAGTATATAAAACCCTAAAACATAATTTAAATGTTAATAATTAAGTTGGGCTAAGTCTAATTCGTCCAAAAGCCTTATATAATAGCTTTTGGGCTGAATTTTACAAAATCCTGTAATAATTTCTTATCCAGTTTTCTGCATGCGCAGTGTTCAGTAAAATGAGCGTATCTTGAGTTTCCGATGTCCGATTGATGTGTTTCAAGATGCGTTGAAAAGGTAACTGAATTCCAGTTAATTTGCTAGAAGACAACTCTGCCCAAAAATGCAAGGATCCCATTCTAAATGTCGTCTCAAGTTGGCTGACTTTCCAAACTTCACAAACAGATTCAGCTTCTTGTCCAATATGCATTGCTTTAGCCCTCCCATGCATGTATCACAAAGGCTCTCTGGAAATCTGAGATTTTGGCGTATCGGTACGGGTCTTGGGTGTATCGGTACAATTTTTATCGTTTGACCGTGAGAAGTTGACCGTGGAAGGTGTATCGGTACAATCAACCAGTGTACCGATATGGTCTCCCTAGGTTGACTTTGGGCAGTTGACCTAGTCAAGGCGTATCGATACCCTCTTCTAGTGTATTGATACGACCTGCTGTACAAACTAAAATGAGTTGTTTTAAATTGCTTGCTTTGTATGTTTGCGTTAATTCGTTGTGTTTCCGCTGTCGTGTTTCACATAGGAAATATTAAAGCCTTTAGACAAGATAATGCTAAAAGAAATTTTCTAGGGTTGCTAATCGAAGGGGAGCCTTAACGGGTTTCACTTCGGTTTTTCCCGTGTGACCCACTCGGACTGATTAGTCGTCCAAACCGGGATGAGGGGGTTACAATAAAGATAGGGTAAACTTCATCGGAAGTCTCTTATGTTTAGGGTTTGTTCTATTTTAGTCACCCATTTTGAAAAAAAAATTATTCTTGTCACTTTTTTTTCGATCGTTACTATTTTGGTCACACGAGCGCTAACTTCTATTACTTGAGTAACGGAGAGCTAACATGGCGCTTTATAAACATTTAAAAAATTACGTGTGTAATACATGTCATTTGTTCAATTTCTCCTCCAATCACCTCATCCCTTCCTCCTTCAACCACCTCATCACCTCTACCTTCATCTTCTGCCACTCCACTTCCTCCCGCCACTATATCTCCATCTCTATCATTGTTTAGGTCATAGTAAGATGCTCCATTTTTTTCCACTCCCATCTCATGGCAATAAGGTTCTTCTTTTAATTAACGTTTTTCTTTTTTTTCTTTTGAAAAGATGATCCATTTCTTGCATTCTGAAACCTATGGGGTTTAATGTCCCTTTTCAACTTGTATCCTTGGTCTTTTCACTTGTAGTTTCTTCCTTTTTAGACATGAATCAATGGTTACTATAACATAATAAAAAAATGCGTCTCTATGTTGATTTACCCTTATAGATCCTTTTATAGTGGTGTTATTCATTACTTATTTGATCCTTGATGTTTAATCTTGCACTTCCATTATGATTTACTTCTTCAACGTCATAATCATGTCATTCATGTTACTTATTTTGCCATTGTGTTCTACTTCGGAAGACATAAACTGGGGATATAGAAAGGGTTTTAGATACTCGAATTCGAACCCAATTCTACTGGCTGCATGAACAAATTGATCTCAAGTATGGGTTCCACTTTGCAATTGCATTTATAAACTATTAAAAAAATTTAGACCCAAAACTAAAATGGCAAAAATGCACCGTAGTCTTAATTTTATCAGCAACTTACCATTGTTAAAAATCAGTTTGCATGGTTGTTGGGCAGAGCTTCAAAAGAATTAAGAAGAAAAATATTATATAAAAGGAGAGCCTTATTGCCTTGAGATGGGGGTGGAGGAAAAAATAAAGCATCTTATTATGACCTAAACGATGATGGAGGTGGAGATGTAGTGGCGGGAGGAGGTGGAGTGGCAAAGGATGAAGGCGGAGGTGATGAGGTGGTTGAAGGAGGGTATGAGGTGATTGGAGGAGAAATTAAACAAATGACGTGTATTAGTCACATATTTTTTTAATGTTTTTAAAGGAATAGAAATTTTCTACCTTTTTCGGTGTCTCTAATTATACCCCAACACTAAAACATAATACAAAATTAAATTCCAAGCTCAGACTCTAAATTCTAAATCCTAAATTATACACCATATACTCTAAAAAATACACCATACCCTAAATTCCCTAAACCCTAACCATAAACCCTAAACCTAAAAATGTCATGCCAGCTATCTATTACCCAAGTAACAGAGGTTAACGCCCGAGTGACTAAAATAATAACGATCGAAAACAAAAGTGGCAAGATTAACCTTTTTCCAAAATAGGTGACCAAAATAGAACAAATCTTAAATATAAGGGACTTCCGGTGAAGTTTACTCTAAAAATAATAATAAATCCCAAGCACCAAAGTGAACGATCAAAAGGACCCCAACCAACATTCCCTAAATCAGAGCCTTTCATTAATTCCATATTCAACTTTTCCAATAGTCAACCTGAATTTAAAAGGAAAAGAACACAAGGGGAACCTCCCATGAACTCTCTTGCAAAACCCAACCTCCCACTTTGCCTTATAATACTAGTTTCTTTTAGAGCGCTACAAAGACCAAGACTCCAAAACTTAGAATTTAGAAGCAAAATTTACAATGCCTAACTTGAAAACATCATGGAAAGATATCGGAGGAGGTGGTCGACGATCCAAGCCAAATGAAGGATGTAAAAAGACACCCAAAACACAAGCAATCACCAGGAGTTTGTTCGCTTTGTTTAGCTGAGAAACTGTCTCGGTTATCAACTCATTCGTCCACACTTGCCTATTCTTCGCCGTCTTCTTCTTTCTCATCTCACTGTTCTTCTTCTTCGTGTTCTTCCTCTCCCTTTCGTCCTCATCGTTTTACTGCAGATGGTAAAGGGTCTTCTTTTTCCTTTTTATTGTTTAATGGCAAGAATTACTCACTAAGAGCAGATCAGTCGCTTGTGGTTCCGGAATGAGAAGCAAAGAAGGCGATGATCATAAGAAGAAGAAAGCTGGGTTCTTGTCCTGGTTGCTTCACCCAAGAAATACTAAACCAAAGAATATGGTTCCCATTGTTAGAACATGATTAGTTGAAAATTAATTAGTTAGTAGTATGTTAATTAGATTTAATTAGTTGGTATTGGTTGTTAGTATCAGTTGGGTTGGTTCCCAAACAATTGTATTGGGTTGAGACATCTTGATCCATTTCTAATAAATCATATTAGTCATATTTTGTTCTCTCTTCATCTTTAGCACAATCTAAATTCCTAACCACCGTTCATCGCACAGCCACTGTCGTTCATTACATCTCCGACACCGATGCCTCCTTTCTCACATCCATTAGTGGCGGTGTTTGCTTAATTTTTGTTTCATTGACAGAATAGTAGTATGTATCACTACTACTCCGACAAGCTTTTTGTTTGTTAAATAAATATGATGCGAGATTAATGGTAGGATATGATATCACTATTATATTTCTTTTATTGTTGTTATTTCATGGTGGAGTGTTAAAAAAAAGAAGGGAAAAGTTTCATATTTTAAGCAAAAACACTATGCCAAAATTAGGGGTTGGCAAGACCGGGCACTCGGTTAGTTTGTTCAGAATTGGTCCCGGTCTCGGTAGTCACCGGTTTTTGGAAACTAAAATCAGTCTCGGTTTCGGTCAGATCGAGTCCCAAATTTTAAGAACTGATTTCGGTACCAGTATTGGGTACCCGGTCAATTGGTCTACTATTAAGAAAAATTGAGCATGCTCATAATATTCATACATAAAGAGAAAGAATAAACTAAAGAACTCTAAGTCTACATCCACCAAAATATCAGCTAAAGTGGTCCTAATAGACGAGTATCGGGTCTAGAAAATCAGGATTCAGTCTCGGTTGCAATCAAAACCTAAATTTTATATCTGGTCTCGGTCCCACCAAAACTAGTTCCTGATAAAGATCCATCGGGTCCAATCGCGTCCGGAACCAAAATCGGGTAACCGAATTTTTTGCTCACCCCTAGGCAAAACCACCCTATGATTAGTCAGCAGCACAAACGGTTGGCTTTCGGGCTTACGGTAGGATATTTTTAGTGTAAAAATAACATAATTTTATAATATTTTTTTATTAAGTAGTGAGATACATATATTCATAAAGTAAATGTCGAAATTCGAACTCATACAAAATAGGGCAATATGAGCATTATTAACCACTCGACCAACTAGTGGATCGTTAATTTTAGAATGATTAATATGTCATGTATTGACTCAAATTTTAAAAGAATAATATTAGACAAATCCTTTCAAGCAATAATTTAGAAGATCTATTCACTAGTGATTTGTTTACTTCAACATTTGAAAATTGTATTAAAAATTGAATTATGAAAATTTAAAATTTTTTATGAGGGGAGTAAATATGTGTTACACTCTTTTTTTCTTAACCGAGGTTTTGTCCCAGTGAGTTTTCTTGATAAAGTTTTTAATAGGACAACGTGTTATGCGTATTAAAGATGTGTGTATTTTTTTTCCTTCATTAGAGAATTTTTTTCCACAAGGTTTTCATTTGAGTAAGGTTTTAACAATATACATTATCTTCAGGGATATTCAAGGGAGAATGGTATGAATATTTATATATGGTGGATATCCATGTATTAAATGAGATTTTAGTGTACTTTATTATTATAATGTAATACCCATTAAAATTAGGGTTTTTCCTTGTACCTACAGATATAGAGTTTAAAAAAGACATTGTAAATAATTTTATATTGTAAATATAGTATAAATTTCTCTCTTTATCTCTCATCTTTTCCTTGTTATTTTATATTTTATAACATAAATATCATTATCATTTATTATGTAAATGTTTTAAAGGACATACTCATTAATAAAGTTAATCGAGAAGTAGTATTTGTACTTACTGGAATGTGACTTTATTTGATTATCCAAATTAACAGGTATTTTCCTAAAGCTTAAAGCCTTTTTTTTTCTTATCATTTCATGACATCCATTGCTTTAGTATACGAGTAATTATACTACGCACTGGCGGTGAATTATTTTATGGGTTAAAGTTTCAGTTTAGGGTTTATACTTTAGGGGTTTAGGTTTATGTCTTCAGAATTTAAGGAATGTAGTTTGAATTTAGAGTTTAGAATTAGAATTTAGGGGTTATAGGTAAAAACCTAAATCCCTAACATATTACCCTAAAACCTAACCTCTAAACCTTAAAACCTAACCATAAACCTTAAATTCTAACAACGACCCTTAAATTTTAAACCCTTGAACCTAAACCCCTAAAATATAAACCTTAAATTGAATTGCTAAACCACCAGTGCATCATATATCCCTTATTATATATGTGCATACATATTGATTTTGGCTTTTATAAAATAAATACGCAAATTTTTTATTAGCGCAATAAATCAGATAGTATGCAAACTTACTGGAATGCGTCCATTTATGGTTCAAAGTATAAGAACATCTTTCAATAAATTCGAGTGAGTACTTATTTGGAAAATTTCGCAATTGATTAAAAAAATAAGGTTGTAAACGAACCAAACGTTCAACGAATTGCTTGGCGGGAAGTTCATTTATTTATTAAACGAACGAACATGAACAATATTTTATGTATGTTTAATTAAATGAACGAACACAAACAAATGACTTGTTCGTTTATTTACATCCATGAATGTTCGATAATCTATTTATTTATGTTCGTTTAAATTTATTCACATATATTCATTTATATATATATTATTTTTCATAACAAACGTATTATATTTTTTAAAAAATAAATTTATTCACATATGCTCTTTTATGTTCGTTTGTTTGTGTTTGTTTACGTTCGTTTATCATTTTAACGAACGAACACGAACAAGCTACATTCATTGACAAACGAACACGAAAAAGAACTTATGTTCGTTTAATTTTTCATGTTCGTTTATTATTCGGTTAAAATTAACCGAACGAACATGAACATACCCTCATTCGTGTTCGTTCGATTCGTTTACAGGCCCAAAAAAATTCTCACTCAATTAAATAAAATCGACAGTAATGAAAGTATAATAAATTGAAGTTAAACCTTGAACTTGTAAATTCTAACATTAAGATAATGACCTTGTTTGACAATTAGCGGATATCTGATAGCGGATTACATTAGATGATAGTTAATAGTTTATTGCATTAGCTGATTTGACTAGCAGATTATAAAAAGGTGTTTGGTAAAATTAACTGATAGGTGATAGTTGTTTGATCATATAAACAAGCAAAATGACATATAAGGACATGATTATATTCGATGCTAGTTTGAATAGTGTATTAGTTATCAATATTTTGTATCTATTAATATTAATTAGATTATGAAAACTGATTTTTTAATATAACATTACTAAGCATATTTAAATGATCTATATATTAATTTATTACTCCTTCTGTCTCACTTATGTCCAGTATTGACATTTTAAAAGTCAAATTTTTTATCATTGACCATAATTATTTTAAAGATTTTAATTAGTTAAATTATGTAAAATATATATATATATATTTAAACTACTTGATTGAAGGTTTCTGAAACATATTTTTTCACATTTTTATTAATAATAAATTTAAAGTAATAAAGAGTCAAAGTTAAAAATTTTGATAAAAAAGTCAATATTGGACATGTTGAATGGGACGGATGGAGTATTTATATAATTAGTTTTAATACAATTTAATTAATAATTAAATTTGAATATAAATATAAAAAGGAAAAGATATTAGTATACAAATGTCATAATGTAAATACGTGAGGCTGAAAAATTAAAATAGAAAATGTTAAATTTAGGTTATTTTTGATAATTTTTAAGGGTAAAAGGGTCTTTATAACTCTAATGTCAAAACCTTTAATTTTAAAAGGCTCATATTAACAGCTTTTTCAAAATTAGAGGTTTCACCCTAATCTGCTATTCACCAAACATCTAAATTAGCATATTTGACCGGTCAAATATCTAATTTTGGCTAAAACTGCTATTTATCAAACATGGACTGTAACCCCCTTGACCCGGCCTAGATGCCAGACCGAACCGAGCATGCTACATTGGGTTTGTCAAAACAAACCCGGACGATTTACTTGAAATTAGGACCATTTTTTTCTTTTTATCTTGTCTAGATGCATATTTAATTCCTAAGATGAGCATGCTAGAAGCAGTTAATGTAACCCCCTCGTCCCGATCTGGCCGGATGACCGGTCCGAGTGGGCCACACGGGGAAAACCGAAGCGAAACCTGTTAAGGTTCCCCCTCGGTTAGCAACCCTATTTTTTTCTTTTCCTTAATCTTTTCTAAAAGTTCATTTAAGTCCTATGTGATCAAACTGCGGAATAAAATACATGAGATGAACACTCGAACCCAAAACAACATTTAAACAGCCCAATTTTAATCTTTTAAACATGTCGTTTCGAAACACTCTTGAGGCGTATCGAAACGCCTTGACCAGGTCAACTGCCCCAGAGCCTATACAAGGGATCGTATCGAAACGGAGGTCAACCGTTCCGAAACGCCCACGACGGTCAACTTCTCGTGGTCAACGAGATTTTGGTCGTTTCGAAACCCTTATACCCGTTTCGATACACCTTCATCTCGTGAATTTCTCAAAATTCCAGTAGCCAAAACGTTCCGAAACGCGTATCGGAACAGGGGTTTCAAAGGCCATACCGTATCGAAACGCGTTCCGATACGGGGTCCCTGAAGCCTTACCCGTTCCGAAACGACCCAGCCCGTTTCGAAACGCGGGCTGTCTGCAACCTTTGAAATTCAGACTTAGGCGAATTTTAACTAAGTCTAAGGGTCCCATAGGACCCCTAAAGGCACACAACACAAACAAACAAAGTCTAGAGGCATTCAACTTATGTCAAGCATACTCAAACACATTCAAGGCATAAATATAAACAATCATACATAGATGGAAAATTACACATTAGAAGCCTTTCATACAAGTCATGCTTGAAGACATTAAAAAGAACCAATAGGCATCATACATCTCAAATAAGTTTACATGCCATCAAGCAATCTTAAGCATTCATAAGACATACATCACTCAAGCATTTGGCAAGTTAACATGATTACAATCCAAGTCAATCATAGACATGAAACACATATAGGAGTCTAGCATGCCCCTGACATCAACATCATACTTCAAAAGCATTATAGCACGAATACATGTCCCATTGCCAGACCATTACACCATAATTAAAAAATGTTCATACTTGATAGCTAACCAAGCACCACGAAGCACACTTGGAGGCCCCTCCTTGCACTTAGCAACCCACGAACTAAGGATCTGTATTGTCGAACAAGAGAGAGCGTAAGCAATAAAGCTTAGTGAGGGTAAGCTCTTTAAAAACAAACCTCGACAATGCATGGTCCAAACACGATCTCAACTAAGGTAAAATGCATGTTCATACCTTGAATCCTCAAGAGCCAAATGTCAATGATGCATGAACAATTATTCAATAGCATGTCATGCTCAATAAGCTCACTTCCACAACGTATGTAAACACATATAATCATCCAAAAAGGAATCGCATTTTCCCACATCACATTGATACACATATCAACATATATTGGTAAGATGACATTTCATATCATATTAGCATATACATACAATCTCATATTGGCACCTAGCTATGACTCGAATACGCGGATAATATGTTGGAACGCATTTCCAACGTAACCATTACCTGCGGTGGGATTACACTCATCACCAGCTCTCACGGAGGGGATTCCACTCATTCTCACGCCCCGTCGACGGGATTCCACTCATCATCGACTAATATAAATATTAACGGGCGTACCCGTACTCCTCCTTGGTGCCTTAACGCCACCAAGGTCACGCGCGTTTTGACTCTCGTGTGCACACTCATCCTAATGATCGATCATTGTACCCAAGCATACTAGTGCCAATATAAATTAAGTTCACAACCTTTCACAACATCAATTTCAATATAATTTTTGTGCTTAGCGCGTACTCACCATGATTCTCAAAATCATGCAACCACCTCATAACCTCATTTCACAAACCAACTCTACATGTATATCATCCAAACTATTATCACATCATATTTCACACATACATATATCCACATTATATTTGTCATCAACATGCATATAATCAATGCATTTAGTCATACTTCAACATACATGTATATCATATTATACATAATCATCATGAGGCATAACACCAATTAAAGAGTGCATCCAAGGTCTCTAACTAAAGTTTAGGATTAGGCTACCACCCTAATCCTAACTCTAGGTGGGTCTACCAAGCCCAACCTAGTCCACGTGCTTGAACCACCCACTTAAAAACCAATTTGAAAACATTAACCACTCACCTCCACCTCCAAGCTCAAATACCAAGCAACCATGGTCTTCAACTTCCGGATTTGTTCCCAAGGCTTCACCAACTCAAAGTCTCGCTTCTAATCACCTCAACACAAGCAAAACAACCTCAAATCAACTCAAACATCAAAGTAGCTAACCTGGAATACAATTCAAATATCAAACTCAACATTTCAAGTCATGATCAAACCCCAACTTTATCAAATTCGAGCAACCCATAAACCTTGATCAAAACCCAAGTTTCCAACACATTTTATACCCACAAATGATCCCAAAGCAACCCCCAACCATAGCACTAACATTAGCCCACCAATTCCAACCTAATACAACCCCCAAAATGCCCATTTTCGTGCTCCTTCAAACCCTAGCTGAAAATTCCATTTTCAAACATCCAAATGACACCCAAAAGGTCCCAAAACATCCTCCTAACATATATAAACCATCAGCCCTCTAATTTCAACCTAAAACCCACCAAAAATCAAGTTTTTGACATCTCAAAAATTGCTTCAAGAACCCATTTCGGGTTTTCAACAAAACCCAACCATTTTGACATATATAATACATCTTAATGTGATTAAAATAAAACCTAACTTTATATTTCAAAACAAAATGAAAATCACCATAAAAACTCAAGCTTTAACCCAAACCCTAACATTTCAAAAGTTCATAGTTTTAAAAACCATAACCATGGATAGATATGGAATGAAGAGGAGAGTGAGAATATACCTTTACTTTTGAAAAAGACCTTGAGATGAGGGAGAAATCAATGGAATAGTAAATTTAGGGTTTGAGGAGGGGTTTTAGGATTTCCAACGTTTGAAAAGGGGAGAGGGACAAAGATGATACCTTTTTTTCCTTTTGTTCCTTTTGTCTCCAAAAAGTTGTCTTCATTTTAAAAGTTTTGGGTTAAAATACCAACAAGGTCCCTCCTTTATTATTTAAAACCCAATTAGGCCCTAATTAAGGTTGAATTGATTTTATTTAATTTTTCCGACTCGAACCACAAACCCAACTAACTCCTAACCCCAAAACATGGGCGTTACAGTTAAGTTATCAAATGAATCAAGTGTCGAAAAGACATCCAATTGCACGAATTTGCAATTTAGGGACCAAATTACAAATTTGGAAAACTACGAGTGCTTACTTAAATCCAAAGTTACCTAACCTTAATTAGCCAGGTTACATACTTGCCAGTTAATTCTCAACTTAAAACGATCATCCAAAGTCATCTAATTACATAACAATAAATAGTGACTAAACTGCAAAGACTCAAACTTTAGCAATGCATTTACCAGAAACAACTGTAACGGGATAGATACACTATGTGCCCTATCGAAAGTAGAAAGAAACCATATTAAATATAAGGGTAAACTACCCCAGTGACCACCCAAATATTGGCCGCGACCTGTTTTGACCACCCAACTAAAACAATTCAAAATTTAACCACCCAGCTATTTAAATGAATCTATTTTGACCATCGGTTGTTAAAAGCTAACGAAAAGGTGACATTGCCGTTAAAGTAAAATGTGTATAATTACACATTTGATCCTTTTTAGTTACATATTATATTAATTTAGTCATAATTTTAATTTAAATAAATAAAATTAATCAACCAATCTGGCGATAACACGTGTTGTCACTCGACTGGATGATTTTAATCTAATTAATATATTTTTTTAATATTTAATATATTTACTTTCCTTCAATCAAGTGGGTGAAAACTTATAACTTTACCACTGCACCAATCCATTCTTAATGAAATGGATTGCACCAGTTTACCCTTTAATTAATTAACTTAACGCCTTTCCAAAGATTCATAACAAAGAAACTCTAACCCAGCTGAATCTCTTCCTTCCTCTCTCTTTTACCAAATCCCTCACCTTACTTATTGTTTTTTCAGTGTCTGAAAACCCAGATGATGCTAAAAGCTTTATGGGTGTGTTTTCACTGTTGTTGAAGTTGAATGCATAATCATTTCCAAACCCTCCATGGGTGCTTCTCCATTGTAACCAAACTAACCTAAATTCTCGTTTGTTTTCATGTTATCTAACAGAATTCATTCTTTTCATCTTGTATAGCTAGCTAGTTGTTAGGAATCAAAATTAAATATCTTGATTAGTATAAATAAGATAGTTTGTATTAGTGTTAAATAACATTTGTAAAAACGTTGTTATAGTAGTCGTTTTACCCTTTCAATAAAAACGGTGTGTTTCATTTCTTTTCTCTCATTCGAGACTTAATCTCAATTCCCAAATCCAAAACGCTGAAAACCCTAAAATCCTAAAAACTAACATGGTATCAGTTGATTCTTCCGCCTCCCGATCTTCTCTGCCCTCCGATACCTCTCGGTTTCGTAATCTTGACCCTTCCGATGAATTCTTCATCCACCCCAATGAAAATCCCTCCCTTGTTCTTACTTTTGTTTTGCTCTCAGGTTCCAATTATCATTCGTGAGCACGGTCGATGAGAATGGCCCTTATTTCCAAGAATAAATTTCAGTTCGTCAACGGTTCGTTGAAGGAACCCGATGAGAACGATGCTAGTTACTTCTCCTGGGTTAAGTGTAATAACCTAGTTCTATCTTGGCTTCAACGTGCAATCAGTCCTGAGATTGCACAGAGTGTCATGTGGTTCGACACGGCTCATGAACTGTGGACAGATTTGCGTAATCGATTCAGTCAAGGTGACCTGATTAGGGTTTCCGATATTCAACAAGAGTTCTATTCTCTTGCTCAAGGTATAAATTCTATCACTACCTTTTATACCCAGTTAAAGATTTCGTGGGATGAGTTGTCTATTTTGCATCCCTTTTCATCTTGTTCTTGTTCTGCCATTAAGTTTAGGAATCAAGATTTTTCTCTTAGGTTTCTTCGTGGTCTTAATGAAAGTTTTGCAATCCCTAAATCTCAGATTCTTATGGTTAAGCCATTTCTTGAAATCCATGAAATTTTTTCTATTCTTGTTCAACATGAACAGTCTATGTCAAATAATTCCTGTGATAGTAATGTTTTGCTTGTTGATCGTATTGTTTCTAATGTTTCTGGGAAATTTCAAAGAAAGCCAAATATGTCTAATATCAGCGGTCGAAGACCTTTGTGTTCCTTTTGTGGTTTGTATGGTCATTTGGTCGAAAAAATGTTATAAGAAACACGGGTACCCTCCTGGTTACAAATATAAATCCCCTGTCAATTCTAGAAAAGTCAATCTTGTTAGAAACCTAGGGTCTGAGAGTTTTGAGAATCAGTCCAGTTTAGTTAATTCTATGGGAAGCTGTTCTTTTACTAAAGAACAGTATGAAGGCCTTCTTTCTCTGCTTCAACAAAAGATGTCTCTGTCCAAGAAATATCCCAGTCAAATGTTAATGCTTTGACATCAGACTTTGTTTCTGGAACCAGTGAAGACTCAGGTATAATTCTCAATTGCATTGATTCTGGTTTAAATAGTTCTTGCAATAATTTAGTGAGTAGTTCTTCCTGGATCATTGATTCAGGAGCAACTGATCATATTACAAATGATATTTCTTTATTTTCTTCTTATTCTATTATTTCTAATAAGCATGTTAAATTACCTAATGGAAACCTAGTAGCAGTTTTGCATATAGGTAATGTTTAGCTTACTGAAGATTTAGTATTACAAAATGTCTTACATATTCCTCATTTTGGTTTTAATCTAATTTCCATTAGTCAATTAATGTTGCATTCAAATATTTCTGTATCTTTTACTAATAAGGGTTATTTTTTACAGGATCTCCAATCCTTGAAGATGATTGGTATAGCTAAAGCTATAAAAGGATTATATCACTTCTCAAAGCATGTTAGTTCTTCTATTTTTAATTCTATTTCTAATAATGTTTTTCGTTCTAATAATATGCATACTTGGCGTGCTAGACTAGGACATCCATCTAGTCCTAGGATGATTTACTTTTCTAAACTGTGTAATGACATTCCATCTGGACATATTTCTCAATGTGACATATGTCATTTAGCTAAGCATAAAAGGTTGTCATTCCCTACAAGCATGTCTTTTACTGATTCTATTTTTGATATCATTCATGTAGATGTATTGGGGTCCTTTTCTTATAAAAAAAACATCTATGGTCACAGTTATTTCTTAACTGTAGTGGATGAGAAAAGTAGATTTGTCTAAATTTTCTCTTTTTCTGCTAAATCTGAAGTTAGAAAAATATTAATTGATTTTTATGCTTTTTTCCACACTCAGTTTTCTGTCAAAATAAAATGTATAAGGTCTAACAATGCACAAGAGTTTCAAATGGATACCTTTTTCAAAGAAAAAAAGGATAATTCATCAAACTTCTTGTGTTTATACCCTTCAACATAACAATATAGTTGAAAGAAAGCATCAGAATTTACTTACTGTTGCTAGAGCCCTTGGGTTGCATGCTAATATGCCCTTGCAGTTCTGGATAGATTGTGTTTTGCATTCCTGTTTTTTGATAAATGTGACACCTACACCTATTTTGAATAACAAAACTCCCTTTGAAGTTCTTTATGCTAAAACTCCTCAACTCAGTAATCTAAAAGTCTTTAGATGTTTAGCATATGCTTCTGAATTGCCTAAGTCTGCTACAAAAATGCATGCTAGAGCTGTGAAATGTGTTTTCCTTGGTTTTCTTAAGCATGTTAAAGGATATAGGTTGTATAATTTAGAAACCAAATCTGTTTTTATTTCAAGAGATGTTGCTTTTAATGAAATTGTTTTTCCATTTTTTAAATCTCATTCTTCTGATTTGGTTATACCTAGTTGTGAAGGTTCAGCCTTTTTAGATGATTTTATTTTGCAAAATAATGCTAAAGTCACATCTTCACAAGATCCAAGTTGTTCTCTTACTGATTTACATGTTCCATTTGTTTCTTGTAACCCCCTCGTCTCGGTCCGGACGCTTGACCGGTCCGAGTGGGCTACACGGGGATAACCGAGATGAAACATGTTAAGGCTCCACTTCGGTTACCGACCCTAGGAAAAACCTTTTCATTTTAACTCATCTAGAATGCATTTATTAAACTTAAGCGGAAGCCCAACGACAAACAGGGCCTAAGCCCAACCCTTGAAACCCTTTAGAGATGTCAAAAAGCCCAATTACAGGCCTGTGTTTCGAAACAGTCAAAGCCTGTTTCGAAATAACGCTCTAGTTTAAAAAGTCAGACACCCATTTCGAAACGCATCCACCTCGTTCTGGAACAGGGTCTCATTTTGCCTTGCCGTTTTGATACCAGTTTCAAAACAGGCAATTCCAGTAGCCAAAGTGATTCAAAACTGGTTTCAAAACAGGGGCTTACAGTAGCCAAACCGTATCGATACACGTTTCAATACGTGGCCCTGGAACCACACCCGTTTCGAAACAGGGTAACCCGTTTCGAAACACCTGCTGTTTGCAAATTTCCAAAATCAGTTTTATACATCTCCAATTGATTCCAAACGTCTGAAACGACTACACGAAGCATACAAATCATATAATTACATTCTAGAGGCATGCATCCTATAGCAACATACTCAAAATACACAAGGCATAAGATAGGCATCCAAACACAAGATCATACATAGCATAGACTTAAGCATTCAAGATTCATGCTTACACAAGGCCATACACTTAGACAATTAAGGTGGCATAAAAGACATGATTTACAAGCAACATGGCATACATCCAAAAGCCACACCAACAAAACATATAAAAGGAGTCTAGCATGCTCCTAACAAACACCACCAACATACTTCAAAAGCATCACAACACAAATACATGTCCCATTGCTTGACCATTACATCATAACTAAAAACAACCATACTTGATAGCTAAGCAAGCACCACGAAGCACACACATTTGGAGGCCCCTTCTTGCACTAGCAACCCACGAACTAAGGATCTGCATTGTCGAACAAAGAGAGTGTAAGCATAAAGCTTAGTGAGGGTAGCTCATTAAAAACAAACCTCGACAATGCAGGGTCCAAGAACGATCCCAACCAAGGTAAATGCATGTTCTTACCTTCGATTCTCGAGAGCCAAAATGTACATGATGCATGAACAATTACTCAATAGTATGTCATGCTCAACAAGCTCAAATCCACATCATATGTAAACACATATATCCATCCATAAAACAAATACATTGATACACATATCAACTCATATCGGCACCTAGCTATGACTCGAATACGTGGATAAACACGTTGGAACTCACATCCAACAACAACTTTACCTCACGGTGGGATTACACTCATCACCGTTCTCGCGGAGGGGATTCCACTCATCCTAACAGCCCGTCGATGGGATTACACTCATCATCGATTAATATATATAAGAAGGTTTTCCAGGCGAACCCATACTCCATCTTGATGACTACCATCATCAAGACCACGCGCGCATTTGACTCACGTGTGCACACTAACATCCTAATGATCGGTCATTTGTACCCAAGCATACTAGTGCCAACATGTAACTCAATCCACAATATCATTTAATATCAACTTCCGTGCTTAGCACGTACTCACCATGATCACAATCATGAACAATCCACTTGCATATCACAATGCATCACCACCATGCCGCATCATACATGTATATTACATCATACATAATCATCATCACACAAATCATCATGAGGCATAAACATCAATCAAAGTGTTCAACCAATGTCTCTACCTAAAGCTTAGGATTTGGCTACCACTCTAATCCTAACTCTAGGTGGGTCTACCAAGCCCAACCTAGTCCACATGCTTGAACCAAACACTTAAAGCCATTTTGAAAACATTAAACCACTCACCTTCACTTCTAAGCTCAACACCAAGCAACCAACTCCTTCAAGCTTCCGGATTCACTCCCGATGCTTCACCAACACAAGCTCTTGCCTCTAAACATTCTCAACACAATCCAAACAACCTCAAATCAGCTCAAACATCAAAGTAGCTAACCCGTGATACTAATCAAATATCAAACACAACAATTCAAGCCATAGACAACCCCCAAATTTACCAAACTCGAGCAGTCCATAAACCTCAACCAAAACTCATGTTTTCAGCACTTTTAACACCTCCAAATGATCCCAAAACAACCCTTAACTAACATACTAACATCAGCCCACAAATTCCAACCTACAACAACCCCAAAAACCATTCTAAAACCCTTCAAAAACCCCTATTAAACCCAGATCCGGGAATGTGTTTAAAACTATGTAAAAATCATATATATTGGACCATTTGATTTACAAACATCATATCTAACTTTATTTAATCAAAACCTCAAGTTAAAAACAATAAAGCTACCATTTTTATTCAAATCCTCCAAAAACTCAATTTCTAAAACTTGAACCAAAATGAAAACTACTTGTACTTTTTAAGAGAGGAAGATGAGGACAAGTCGGAAATGTAGTTACCTTTCAGAAACGAGCTAAAATGAAGGAGCAAGGGAATGGAATAGTGAAAGAGGGAGGGGGTTTCTCTTTGTCGTGGAATGAAGAAGATGAATAGTGAAAAGATGATAAAAAGGGTGTTTAATTGAAAATGGGGCATTTAAAATTGAAGTCCACTTTATTACAAAAATGCCATTAATGAATGGCCAATTCTCCTTTACTTTGAAATCCATGTAATTTAAGTTTCATTTCAATTTAGTCCAATCATAAAGCGTTTGCTTTGAAAAATACAAAGTCCAATTAATATATAATATTATTTTAATCATAAAATGAGACTCAAAATATTATTTAAATATTATTTTCACCCGACCTCTAAATTTGGGTGTTACAACTCTCCCCCACTTAAGGAATTTCATCCCCGAAATTACTTGACGAAAACAAGTATGGAAACTGCTCAAGCATATCAGCTTTCCTCTCCCACGTGGCCTCTTCCACACCTCTATGTCTCCACGACACCTTGACCAACTCTATGGTCTTGCCACGCAACACCTTGCTATCAGAAGCAAGTATCTCAACAGGCTCTTCATTGTAAGACAAATCTGGATTCAACTCTATCTATTCAACAGGCATAACATGAGAAGGATCTGATCTATATCTCCTAAGTGACGACACATGAAAGACATCATGTATCTTCTCTAACTCAGAAGGCAATCTCAAACGGTAAGCTACAGGCCCAATCTGCTCAACTATCTCATATGGGCTAATAAACCTCGGACTCAACTTGCCTTTCCGGCCAAACCTCATCACCTTCTTCCACGGAGAAACTTTCAGAAACATTTTCTCACCCACTGAGTACTCAATCTCTTTTCTCTTCAAATCGGTATAAGACTTCTGAAGATCGGAAGCTGTTTTCAAACGGTCACAAATCAACTTCACTTTGTCGGTAGTCCCCTTAAGCAAATCCGGCATAGGTAACAATCTCTGACCCGTTTCAGCGCAACAAATCGGAGTCCTGCATCGTCTACCATACAAAGCCTCATAGGGAGCTATCTGAATACTAGATTGATAACTGTTGTTGTAAGCAAACTCAACTAAGGGTAAGTGCTTCTCCCAAGAACCCTGAAAGTCAATCACACAACAACGAAGCATATCTTCTAAAATCTATATCACTCGATTTGACTGTCCGTCGGACTACGGGTGATAAGAAGTACTGAAATGTAAACGACTACCTAAAGCACTATGCAAACAACCCCAGAACCTCAAAGTGAATCTAGGATCTCTATCTGAAACAAAAGACTTCGGAACTCCATGAAGCCTCACAATCTCACGGATGTACAAGTTCGCCAACTTGTCTAAAGAATCTGTAGTGTTCACTACTAAGAAGTGAGCACACTTAGTGAATCTATCAACAATCACCCAAACAGAATTCTTCTTCGAATGAGACAACGGTAACCCCGACACAAAGTCCATGGTGATCCTCTCCCATTTCCATTTCGGAATCTTCAAAGGTTGTAACAAACCTGAAGGAACTTGATGTTCTGCCTTCACTCTCTAACAAACCATACAACAACTCACATACTCGGCTACATCCTTCTTCAAACCAACCAGAAGTAATCACTCTTCAAGTCACGGTACATCTCAGTACTACCCGGATGCATAGAAAAAGTACTCGAATGTGCTTCACTTAGAATCAGACGTCTAAACTCAACATCTTCTGGTACAACAACTCTATCTCTAAAGCACAACACATTCTCACCACTGAAGCTATACTCAGTCGGTCTTCCTTCGGCTATGTCCTGAACATGAGGAACTAAAGACACATCTTGCAACTGCTTCTCTCTAATCAACTGAATCAAAGAAGGCTTCACTTGCAACTCTGTGATCAAACCACCATCATCGGATACACTCAATCTAGCAAACATAGCTTTCAACTCAACTGCAACTTTTCTACTCAAAGCATCAGCTACTACATTTGCCTTACATGGATGGTACTCAATGGTCAAATCTTAGTCTTTCAACAACTCAAGCCATCTTCTTTGTCTCAAGTTCAACCCTCTCTGTGTCATCAAATACTTCAAGCTCTTATGATCGATGTAAACTATACACTTCTCACCATACAAGTAATGGCGCCAAATCTTCAATGCAAATACAACCGCGGCTAACTCTATATCATGAGTAGGATAGTTCTTCTGATGAACCTTCAACTATCTTGAAGCATAAGCAACAACTCTTCTTTCTTGCATCAAAACGCATCCTAAACCTATGTAGGAAGCATCACTATAGATCACAAATTCTTTACCTGAAACAGGTTGCCCTAATACTGGAGCATTTGTCAAAGCTTCTTTTAATTTCTCAAAGGCCTTCTGTCTTGCATCTGACCATTCAAACTTAACTCCTTTTTACAAAAATTTAGTCAAAGGAGCAGCTACCCTGGAGAAACCATCAACAAATCTCCTATAGTAACCGGCTAATCCTAGGAAACTCCTAATCTCAGTCACGGACTTAGGTTGTTTCCACTCAACAATAGCCTCAATCTTCGACAGATCAACACGGATACCTTCGGCTGAAACAACATGGCCAAGAAATACAACCTCTCGAATCCAGAACTCACATTTGCTAAGCTTCACATACAACTGATTGCTCAACAATCTCTGTAACACAAATCTCAAGTGCTCATCATACTCTTCTTCTGTCGTCGAGTACACAAGAATATTATCTATGAAAACAACTACAAAACGATCTAGGTAGTCTCTAAAAATTCTGTTCATCATATCCATGAATGCTGCATGTGCATTCGTGAGCCAAAACGGCATCACAAGGAACTCATAGTGACCATATCTAGTCCTAAAAGCTGTCTTTGGAACATCACACTCTTTTACTTTCAACTGATAGTACCCTGATCTCAAATCTATCTTCGAGAACACTAGAGCACCTCTCAACTGATCAAACAAATCATCTATTCGAGGCAACTGATACTTGTTCTTCACAGTCAACTGATTCAACTGTCTATAGTCAATACACATGCGCATACTGCTATCTTTCTTCTTCACAAACAACACGGGAGCGCCCCAAGGAGAACTACTAGGCCTAATGAAACCACGGTCTAATAACTCTTGTAGCTGACTCTTCAACTCTTTCGGAGCCATACGATACGAAGCTATAGAAACTGGATTAGACCTTGAAACAGTCTCAATCACAAACTCAACATCTCTGTCAGGAGGCAAACCCGGCAACTCTTCAGGAAACACATCTGGAAAGTCACAAACTGTTCTAATATCCTTCGGTCTAGCCTCACTCATATTCGAATTCATCACATAAGCTAAGTAGGCCCCACATCCGGAATCCATCAACCTATGAGCCTCTAAAGCTGACACAACATTAGACAAGAACTTAATGTTCTCGCCTACTACCACTACCTCGTAGTCATCAGAAAGTTTCAAAGAAATCCTCTTCGTCTCAAAATCCACACTAGCTCAGTGCTCAACTAACCAGTCCATACCCAAAATAATATCAAAACCATAAAAAGGAAGCTTCATCATATCAACAGAAAACACATGACCCTAAATCTTCAGCGGACATCTCCTATACATACGTCTAACCACGACTGTCTCACCAAAAGAACTAGTCACATGCATACCTACATCTAAGATCTCAACAGGTATATCTAACTTCCGTGCATGCTCACTCAAAATGTAGGAATGTGTAGAAACCGAATCAACCAAAGAAAGCAAAGGCATAGACTGTAACTCAAAATTACCTGCTATCACATCAGTGTCGTTCCTGGCCTCTCTCTAAGCATAGACTCTCGCTGGTCCACCTGCCTCTGGCTGTATTGCCACAACATGCGCAAGGTTCCTCTGAGCATCTACCCTAGGTGCATCAGCCCTAGGCTGGAAGTAGCCACGACCGTGCCCACGGCCTCTCTGAAAATCAGTCTCTCTTGCAGGAGCCTGAGCTATGTTCAGTGCCTGTGCCGCCTGATGCGGACACTCCCTCCTACAGTGGTCCCTCGAACCACAGTTCCAACAAGCATGGAAGTTACCCCAACACTCACCAGAATGTTGTCTCCCACAACATGTTCACTCGGGCAAACGCCCTCCACCTCTATGGCCTTGGTGGCCTCTACCATGGTGGCCACCGCCACGCCTATGGTCAAACTACTGTCCACCGCCTCTATGCCTCTTGGCATCCCTACGGTCAAAGTTATTGTGTCTCTTACCAGAACTAGAACCACCAGAACGCTTGGTTAGCCCCAAGCTATGCTCAATGTCCTTGGCTCTAGCAACCAAGACATCAAAATCAAAGTAATCTGAAGCTAAGGTGTACCTCTTAACTTCCTCATGAAGCCCATATCTGAATCGGTTACATCGGTCCCTCTCAGTAGGAACTAACTCTGGAGCATACTGACTCAAATGAACAAAGCGGATCTCGTAGTCAGTCACAGTAGCATCTTCTCATTTTCTCAAACGAAAAAGAGCCATAAACTCTCGCTTCTTCTCATCTAGATACCTCGGACTCAAGTACTTCTTCCGAAAAGCAGACTCAAAGAAATACCAATCAATCTCTACCTCTGGAACTCCGGTAGTAATGGTGACCCACCAGGTGTAGGCATCACCCTGAAGCAAAGAGATCACACAACCCAATCTACGAGCACCCACACAACCCATCTGAGCTAAGATATGAACGATCTTCTCTAACCACAACTCGGATCTCTCAGGTGTAGACCCTTTGAACTCTTCGGCCCCTAGGCTACGGAGCCTCTCCAACGGTAAACTAGTATCCTCACCTCTAGGCTGAGCTGCAGCCTGATCTCCGGCAACTGCGGCCTGAAATGCTCCCGCTATAGCTTGCACAAGTGGAGTCATATCTATTCCGGCCGGACCTTGGCCACCCTGAGGTCCCTCTCCTTCAGCTTTATCCTCGCCTCCAACTCCAGGCTGAGGATGTGGTGGTGGTAGAGCTGGTGGAGAAGCTTCAACTCTAGCAGCAGGCTCTACTACATGAGCCTCAACCCCAACCACCGGCTCATTAACAGGAGCCGCAACATGTGGTTCCTGACGAACCACCCTCGGCCTACCTATCGGCCTCGACATCGTGCTCACACACAACAACAAAGCACAAAGAAAAAGGGTTAGCAAGGCAAGGGCTCCAAGTGGCTCAAGTATGTTCCCTCACATTAAAAATTCCTTTTCCGATGTAATAGAAGCAATGGGACTCTAAACATCATGCTTCAAACAAAACAACCAGCATTCTTGGTAAACAAGCAAACATACATCAAGCATACTTGACAAACAAGCAACCACCGTGCATAACAATACCAGAAATTAAACTTACCTCACTTATCTGCCTAAGGTCTCGGAAACCTTAGGCTCTGATACCAACAACTGTAACCCCCTCGTCCCGGTCCGGACGCTTGACCGATCCGAGTGGGATACACGGGGATAACCGAGATGAAACCCGTTAAGGCTCCACTTCGGTTACCGACCCTAGGAAAAACCTTTTCATTTTAACTCATCTAGAATGCATTTATTAAACTTAAGCGGAAGCCTAACAACAAACAGGGCCTAAGCCCAGCCCTTGAAACCCTTTAGAGATGTCAAAAAGCCCAATTACAGGCATTGTTTCGAAACATGTCAAAGCCCGTTTCGAAACATCAGCTCTAGTTTAAAAAGTCAGACACCCGTTTTGAAACGCATCCACCCCATTTCAGAACAGGGTCTCATTTTGCCTTGCCGTTTCGATACCAGTTTCGAAACAGGCAATTCCAGTAGCCAAAGTGTTTCGAAACTAGTTTCGAAACAGGGGCTCACAGTAGCCAAACTGTATCGATACACGTTTCGATACGTGGCCCTGGAACCACACCGATTTCGAAACAGGGTAACCCGTTTCGAAACACCCACTGTCTGCAAATTTCCAAAATCAGTTTTATACATCTCCAATTGATTCCAAACGTCCGAAACAACTACACGAAGCATACAAATCATATAATTACATTCTAGAGGCGTGCATCCTATAGCAACATACTCAAAATACACAAGGCATAAGATAGGCATCCAATCACGAGATCATACATAGCATAAACTTAAGCATTCAAGATTCATGCTTACACAAGGCCATACACTTAGACAATTAAGGTGGCATAAAAGACATGGTTTACAAGCAACATGACATACATCCAAAAGCCACACCAACAAAACATATAAAAGGAGTCTAGCATGCTTCTAACAAACACCATCAAAATACTTCAAAAGCATCACAACACAAATACATGTCCCATTGCTTGACCATTACATCATAACTAAAAACAACCATACTTGATAGCTAAGCTAACACCACGAAGCACACACACTTGGAGGCCCCTTCTTGCACTAGCAACCCACGAACTAAGGATATGCATTGTCAAACAAAGAGAGCGTAAGCATAAACCTTAGTGAGGGTAGCTCATTAAAAACAAACCTCGACAATGCAGGGTCCAAGCACGATCCCAACCAAGGTAAATGCATGTTCTTACCTTCGATTCTCGAGAGCCAAAATGTACATGATGCATGAACAATTACTCAATAGTATGTCATGCTCAACAAGCTCAAATCTACATCATATATAAAAACATATATCCATCCATAAAAGAAATACATTGATACACATATCAACTCATATTGGCACCTAGCTATGATTCGAATACGCGAATAAACACGTTGGAACTCACATCCAACAACAACTTTACCTCACGGTGGGATTACACTCATCACCGTTCTCGCGGAGGGGATTCCACTCATCCTCACGCCCCATCGATGGGATTACCCTCATCATCAACTAATATATATAAGAAGGTTTTCCGGGTGAACTCGTACTCCATCTTGATGACTACCATCATCAAGACCACGCGCGCATTTGACTCATGTGTGCACACAAACATCCTAATGATCGATCATTTGTACCCAAGCATACTAGTGCCAACATGTAACTCAATCCACGATATCATTTAATATCAACTTTTGTGCTTAGCACGTACTCACCATGATCACAATCATGAACAATCCACTTGCATATCACAATGCATCACCACCATGCCTCATCATACATGTATATCACATCATACATAATCATCATCACACAAATCATCATGAGGCATAAACATCAATCAAAGAGTTCAACCAATGTCTCTACCTAAAGCTTAGGATTAGGCTACCACTCTAATCCTAACTCTAGGTGGCTCTACCAAGCCCAACCTAGTCCACATGCTTGAACCAAACACTTAAAGACATTTTGAAAACATTAAACCACTCACCTTCACTTCCAAGCTCAACACCAAGCAACCAACACCTTCAAGCTTCCGGATTTACTCATGATGCTTCACCAACACCTTCAAACAGTCTCAACACAGTCCAAACAACCTCAAATCAGCTCAAACATCAAAGTAGCTAACCCGGGATACTAATCAAACATCAAACACAACAATTCAAGCCATGGACTACCCCCAAATTTACCAAACTCGAGCAGTCCATAAACCTCAACAAAAACTCATGTTTTTGGCACTTTTAACACCTCCAAATGATCCCAAAATAACCCTTAACTAACATACTTACATCAGCCCACAAATTCCAATCTAAAACAACCCCCAAAACCATTCTAAAACCCTTCAAACCCCCCCCCCCCCATTAAACCCAAATCCAGGAATATGTTTAAAACTATGTAAAAATTATATATGTTGGACCATTTGATTTACAAACATCATATCTAACTTTATTTAATCAAAACCTCAAGTTAAAAACAATAAAACTACCATTTTTTATTCAAATCCTCCAAAAACTCAATTTCTAAAACTTGAACCAAAATGAAAACTACTTGTACTTTTGAAGATAGGAAGATGAGGACAAGTCAGAAATGTAGTTACCTTTCAAAAACGAGCTAAAACGAAGGAGCAAGGGAATGGAATAGTGAAAGAGGGAGGGGGCTTCTCTTTGTCGTGGAATGAAGAAGATGAATAGTGAAAAGATCATAAAAAGGGTGTTTTAATTGAAAATGGGGCTTTTTAAATTGAAGTCCACTTTATTACAAAAATGCCATTAATGAATGGCCAATTCTTCTTTACTTTGAAACCCATGTAATTTAAGTTTCATTTCAATTTAGTCCAATCATAAAACGTTTGCTTTGAAAAATACGAAGTCCAATTAATATATAATATTATTTTAATCATAAACCGAGACTCAAAATATTATTTAAATATTATTTTCACCCGACCCCTAAACTCGGGTGTTACATTTCTTCTAATCCAAGTAATCATCCTATTTCTTCTGATAACACTATCATTCCTCCTGTTAAGACTGTTGTTCCTTCTGTTATACCACCTTCTGTTTCTAGACCTTCCATGTCTATAAAACTCCCTCAGAAACTTCAAGATTTTCAGGTAAATTTACCTAAATCTTGAACTTCTAAGCATTCTGTCAATAATGTTTTATCTTATGACAATATTTCTGATAAACATACATCTTTTATTAATAAGATAGATGTCTTAACAGAACCTAAAACTTATAAACAAGCTGTAAAACATGAATGTTAGAAGAATGATATGCAAGAAGAAATAACTGCCTTAGAATTAAACAATAGTTGGGATTTGGTTCCTTTACCTCCAAATAAGAAAACTATAGGTTGTAAGTGGGTTTTTAGGACAAAATTTAAATTTGATGGAACTTTGGATAGGTATAAAGCAAGATTCGTGGTAAAAGGTTACACTCAACAACTAGGAGTTGACTTTTTAAGTACTTTTAGTCATGTTGCAAAAATGACTACTATTAGAACTCTAAAAGCTATTGCTGCTTCTAAAAATTGGAAATTACAGCAGTTAGATGTTAATAATGCATTTCTTCATGTTTCATTGCATGAAGAAGTGTATATGGATTTGCCTTCTGGTTTTAGCACTGAACATAATTTTGGTCTTGTTTGCAAGTTAAAGAAAAGTGTTTATGGTTTAAAGCAAGCAAGCAGACAGTGGAATGAAAAATTAACCTTGACCTTATTAGAAAAAGGTTTTAAGCAATCTTCTTCTGATAATACATTGTTCACTAAGGGATTAGGAAATGAATTTATAGCATTAGCTGTCTATGTTGATGACATAGTGCTTACCAGTCCTAGTTCAGCACAAATTACTGATATTAAAGAATTTCTGCATAACAGATTCAAGATTAAAGATTTAGGAAATCTAAAATATTTCCTGGGTCTTGAAATTGCTAGGTCTGCCTCTGGTATTCATATTTGTCAAAGAAAGTATACACTTGAGTTACTCAGTGATACTGGTTTTTTGGATTCTAAGCATGTGTCAACAGCAATAGTTGTTACTAGAGGAGTCCAACGTCTTTCAAAAATTGATGGTACTCTTTTAGAGGATATTACTGATTATAGAAGGCTAATTGGAAAATTATTGTATTTAACTAATACACGACCTGCCATTTCCTTCTCTGTGCAACAATTATCTCAGTTTTTATCTTGTCCTACTACTTCACATTTAAATGATGCTCATAGAATTTTAAGGTACCTAAAAGGTACACCTGGTCAAGGGTTATTTTTTGCAGCTAACAATGATTTGCATCTGAATGCCTTTTTTTATTCTGACTGGGCTTCATACCCTGATTCCAGAAAATCTATAATTGGATATTGTGTTTTCTAGGATCTTCATTAATTTTCTAGAAATCTAAGAAACAAACTACTTTTTCTCGTTCATCCAGTGAAGCCAAGTATAGAGCCTTAGCATTTGTTACTTGTGAAATACAGTGGCTCTTTTATCTATTAAAAGATTTTCATGTTTCTTTTCAATATGCAAATCTTTACTGTGATAATTCTTCTGCTATACAGATTGCAGAGAATCCAGTACACCATGAGATGACTAAGCACATTGAGATCGACTGCCATCTTATAAGAGAGAAGATTCATCAAGGTTTCATCAAGTTGCTACATGTTTCAACACATAACCAGATTGCAGACTGCTTGACTAAGGCTCTACCAAGTTTTCATTTTACTTCTTTAGTCTTCATGTTGGGTATGCATAACATTTATGCTCCAACTTGAAGGGGGCTAACAGAATTCATTCTTTTCATCTTGTATAGCTGGCTAATTGTTAGGAATCAAGATTAAATATCTTGATTAGTATAGATAAGATAGTTTGTATTAGTGTTAAATAACTTTTGTAAAACGCTCTTATAGTAGTCGTTTTACCCTTTTAATAAAAACGGTGTGTTTCATTTCTTTTCTCTCATTCGAGACTTAATCTCAATTCCCAAATCCAAAACGTTGAAAACCCTAAAATCCTAAAAACTAACATTATCATCCATGGAAAAACAAGACTCGTTCTTAGTAATTTGTTGGAACTTTCTTTCGAGGAAATGTAGAAGAGAAAGTTGGTTCGTTTGCAGTCTCAGATGATGGTGGTGGATGCATTTTTTCGTCCTTTATTCTTGAAATTGTGGGTTCAATCCATTTCATTAGGAATGGATTGGTGTAGTGGTAAAGTTATGGGTATTCACCCATGAGGTTGTGGGTTTAAATACTATGCCAACCATTTTCCCTCATCACTTAATTGATTGATTAATTTTATTTATTAAAATTAGGACTAAATTGATATAATAGGTAACTAACAAGGACCAAATGTGTAATTATACACATTTTACTTTAACGACCACGTCATCTTTCCGTTAGCTTTTAACGGCCGATGGTCAAAATATGTCCATTTAAATAGTTGAGTGGTCAAAATTTATTTTTTTTAATTGAGTGATCAAAACAGGTTGCGGCCAATAGTTGAGAGGTCATTGGTGTAGCTTACCCTAAATATAAATGCTAAATTTCCAAACCTACTAGTTGTCAAACCAAACTACCATTCGCAGCATCCTCTTGTAGCAGTTGTAGTATCTAGTCTGGTGGGTCCATAAGCTCAACACAATCGGCCACATTCGACCGCAAGTTTTGCTAATCTATCTGCCACACCATTACCTTGTCGCTACACATGCTGAATTTGTACTGCCCAGTTCACTACCAGCTCTCTTTGATGGCCTCCAAACAATCAAGCTCCATAATAATTTGGCGACCACATATTTTCCATGCGATACACACCCCAGATTTCAGCTTCCATGACTGAACACATTCCAATACACTTGGTATATCCCAGTTTCCATTCACCTAGATGTGTTCTAATGACACCACCACATGAGGCGAAACCAGACTCTCGATTTCGTGCGCCATCGGAATTGACCTTTAACCAACTGACTGGGGGAGGAAACCACATCGAGTAACTTTGTATTGAGCTCTTATGCAATACCAAATGAGATGAGTCCATAGCTAATGTGCGACATGTGAGTTCAGCAAGATGCTTACTACGATCTAGCACAGATTGAGTGTCTTCCAATGGAGAATCAAAGCGATCGAGTTTCGGTAGAGCCATATGTTCAAATTAAGCGATCGAGTGTCTTCCAACGGAGAATCAAAGCGATCGGTCGGATGAATTCATTGGCATTAATCAAATTGATTTTTACCCATTGTAATGAAGTCCTGAAGCCGATCACTCTTCACCAATGCGCTCCAAATCGATAGAGCTGAAGGACATAAGCACAAAAGGTGGTTGATGTCTTTTACTAGAGTAGTACATAACGGACAACAACCATCATTGGTCAAGCGCCGCCGCTGATGCTCTGCATTTGTCAAAATACGACCGTGACTGACTAGCCATACGAATGTTTTCACCTTCTGAATCCCTCTATATTTCCGAATGGCACACCAGATTGTTTCCCCGGGATATTAAGTTGGCCTGTGCGAATTTCATAGGCCGACTTCGTTGTGAAACGCCAATCGATTATGTTTTTTCTTTAATACATATAAAATCATAAGAATATTAAAACTCAAAAAATAAAAAATTGTTTTTAAAATTATTGAGATGTACTATCGCTCCTATATTATTGAACATTAAAGTGTTTTTGGCCATGGGTAATATATATTAAATGTATAACCCAATTCAACTCAAGAAATGAATAAATTACAAGCTTTGAAGCAAAAACAAAGGCTAAAGTGATTATTTTGCCTCGAGTTCCATCCAAATTAGCATTGTTACCCTTCGCGCGAAAATGCGTTCAATTAGGTCCTCCAATTCACACATTGCAGCAAAATAGCCCTTTGACCAACGTTGACCGTTACAGTGTTGACGTGGCAGTCAACGGTGCTGACGTGGCGGTACAGGATACTGACGTGACAATGCATGTGTGATGATAATGTGGCAGGGGGTTGAATTGATTTTTTAAACTGAATTCGAGGGCATAATTGAAATTTTTGACGAGTTCAGGGGTATAATTCAATTTAATTGAAAGTTTATAACTTATTTAATATTTAAGCTAAAAATAGAATTTAAAAAATTATTAAAGTTTTAAAAATGGATAAATAATTTGTTTAAATTTTAAGTTAATTTAATCGATTTATTTAGTTTTTTGAATAAAATTAGATAAATAATTTGGTTTTTCAAGTGTAACTTTTACAAATGGAATATATGAAGAATCGATTAATAAATTGATGTAAATATCCTTTGGGTTGTTGATAATTTTAAAACAAGCAAAGTGAGATCTCTCACAAAAAACCACAATATTCTTCCATTTTAAAAGAACCCATAAACTTAATAAAAATAAATAAAATACTTAAAAATTATTGAAAGCAAAAACTAATATAAAAAATAAAATATATTTGAGATTAAAAATGATAAAATATAAATATAAAAATTAAAAAATATTTATAAAGTACTAAAAATCGAACACTTTCATCGAAAAAATATTTGACTTTGTCAGTCTTGAGTATTACCATTCGTTAAACAAATTTTCAATGGAATCATCCTTGTATTAAATTAACGATAAAATTTAAAATTTCTTTCGCATTTCTACATCAAATTGATGCTCATTAATATTTTATGTAGAAAAATGAAGGAAATTTTTTATTTTTTCTACTTTAATATAATGATGATTCTATTGAAAATGTGCTCAAGGAATATTAGTAGACTTAACATATACCAGAAACGGTTGAAAACTTTTCCGATGGTTTATGAATATTTTAAAATTTTGAGTTTTTATATTTATAATTTTTTTATATTTTTTATTTTTTACTTCAATTTTTAAATTCATTATAATTTTTTTATTTTTTTAATATTTTATAAGTATTTAAATATTATTTAAATATTTTTAAATTTTTAGTAATTTATTATTTTTTATCTTAAAGATTATGTAAGTTATCAAACTTTCAATTAAAATGAATTATGCCCCTGAACTTGGCAAAAAATTCAATTATGCCATCGAATTTGGTTTAAAAAATCAATTCAGCCCCTCTGCCACGTCATCATCACACATGCACTGCCATGTCAGCATAGTTGATTGCCACGTCAATATCGTTAACTGCCACGTCAGCACTGTAACGGTCAACGTTAGTCAATAGGTTAATTTGCTGCAATGTGCGAACGGGAGGACCTAATTGAACGCGTTTTTGCACGAGGGGCGACATTGCTAATTTGGGTCGAACTTGAGGGCAAAATTACCCCTTTAGCTAAAAACAAAAGATTGATTTCTTGTTATCCCAACTTTTGAAAAAAAAAAGTATAAAGTGAATTTCTTATATGAAAATTCCTTTCATATAATTGACAACAAGAGTTGTTGACAATTTCTCATCACTTATTTTAAAATTTATAACTAAATAAGTTTTATTTTGAATAAATGCCAGCTAGCATTTTATTGAATTAAAGAAACTGAAAAGCCACCTAGGCAAACCAAAGCCAAAACCAAAAGGCCTGGTCCCAAGAAAGTCACGGTTCACCCAACAAACAACAAAGGAAATTAAAATTTAGGGCAAACTACTGTGGAGGTCCCTTACGTTTAACGTGTGTACAGAGTTAGTCATCACTTTTGAAAAGTGCATATTAGTAGTCCTTCACGTTTTCGATGTGTAAATAGTTGGTCACTCCGACGTTAGGCTCCGTTAGTCTCTAACGGATTGCTGATGTGGCTGACTTAATTAAATACAATATCCACGTGTATTCTCACATGGATAATAACGTGGAACGTCGGTTTGAATTTCAAAATACGATGTTTGGGTTAATCACTATTAACCCTAATAGACTTGGTCACCGAAATACGACGTTTGGTTAATGTTCTAGGGTTCTCTCTGGGGAAAAAATGAAATCAGTTTGGGGGACTGATCTAGGGTTCAATTTCTCTATGGGTTCTCTCTGGTTAATGATCTAGGGTTGTTTTTTAGGGGAAATCGCATTAGAAAAGGGTTAGGATTCTTTTATTTTAGGGGTAAAAATCAAATCGGTTTGGGGGAAATCAAACACGTTGCTGAGATTGTTCAGAATCATTTCTGAGAAGAATCGAATGGTAAGTTTGTGTTTTTATTAAATTTGTATTGCTTATTGAGAAACGAAATGAAGGTTTGAAGATTTAGTTCTTTTTTTAATGAATTTTCCTGACAAGAATCGAAAGATTTGAAACTTTCTAGGGTTTATATTTGTTGTTGATTGTGTATTTCTATTTTTAGGGTTTATATTTGTTGATTATTATTTGTTGTTTTCGTTTTAAGATTGGAAGGTTTCTGATATTTGTTTTCTTGTTTTCGTAGGTGTAACAGTAAATATGATTGGAGGGAAGCTTCGCCGGGAGGGAGATTTGGCAGTGCAGTATGGTATATATTACTGTCTTGAGTTTAGGGTTAGGAAATGTTTGTTTGTCTGATAGTATAATTTTCTTGTTTTCTGATATGGTATGTTTTTGGTTGCATGTTCTGAATATTGGTGCATGAAATTTGGAATGTTCTTTTTGTATGTTTATGCTTGTTGTTTGTCATATTCATTAAAATAGTAGTAATGTGGTCCAACCATTAGATTTTGTCTGTTAAAATGAGTACAAACCAGAAATAGGCACAATAAAAAATTAAAAAAATATGAATACAAACAAAAAACTTTAGAATAGAAAGCAGAAATAAGATCAATAATTTAATACATTAAATAGGTAGAATAAAAAACAAAAAAATTTTAGAATACAGATAAAAAAACTTTAGTGTACAGACATTAAAGTACATACTTTAGGGTGTAGGCCAGAAATAGGATCAATAATATAGTAATGTGACCTTATAACATAATAATGTTAAAAAACATTAAAATAGTAATGTTAACTTAAAAAACAGTAATGTAACTTTAAAAAACATTAAAATAGTAATGTTGACTTAAAAACAGTAATGTAACTTTAAAAAATATTAAAATAGTAATGTTCACTTAAAATACAGTAATGTAACTTAAAAAACATTAAAATAGTAATGTTCACTTAAAAAATAGTAATGTAACTTTAAAAAACATTAAAATAGTAATGTTCACTTAAAAAACAGTAATGTAACTTTAAAATAGTAATGTTCACTTAAAAAACAGTCATGTTTACCTTAAAAAAAACATTAAAATAGCAATGTTAGAAAACATTAAAATAGTAATGTTGACTTAACAGTAATGTAAGTTTAAAAAAACATTAATGCAACCAAAATCTAATGTTAAAAACAGTAATGTGATTTTAAAAAACACTAAAATAGTAATGTTACCTTAAAAAACTGTAATGTAACTTTAAAAAATATTAAAATAGTAATGTTAAAAAACATTAAAACAGTAATGAATAATATGAACCAAAGCTAATGATGTTTTTTTTCTACTTTACAGCTCCTGATTCAGAAATGTTCACTTGTGTAATGCAGTACAACTCTAGTGTTGTTGCATATTTTGACTATGTTGATTGTGATAGTTTCTCAATGTTTGAAGTATGTGGCATGGTTGAAAGGTTACAGTTAATGGGTGCATACAGCTTATCCTGGAGAGTTCCAGAGTCTGATTTATCTATGGCATATGTTTTTCCTTTGAAAATTGACTTTGATTGCTTGACATTAGTGAATAGCTTACCTAAGAATAGATACATCAATGTATATCTTAAGGAAATGTCAGATACTGTTGTGAATGATGATGATGTAGAATTTGAGGATGAAGTAGCTGATGAAGTAGAGGATGATGTAGAAGTTGAGGATGATGTAGGTGATGAAGTAGAGGATGATGTAGAAGTTGAGGATGATGTAGGTGATGAAGTAGAGGATGATGTAGGTGATGTAGATGAAGTGGCTGGTGAAGTAGAGGGTGATGTAGATGAAGTAGCTGATGAAGTAGAAGGTGATGTAGATGATGAAGTAGAAGTTGAGGATGGTGTAGGTGATGTAGATGATGAAGTTGAAGTAGATGATGAAGAATTTGAAGTCAGTGATACTGAATATGGGTTTGATGATGGACTGCAGCTGGAAAATATAGGAATTAGAGTTCAAAGACAAATAGATGGTTTTGGACCTGATAGAGTTGGGGTTAATCTTGAATTTCATTCTGACAGTAACAAATCTGATGAACTTCATAGTGATAAAGAATCTGATTCAGATGACCCTAGGTGTAGTGAGTTTAATGCTGAAACTGATATGGTAAACCCTACATTTGTTAAGGGTTTAATCTTCTCTGATAGGGACATTTTGAAAGAAGCAATTAAGCACTATGGGAGGGTCAATAGGGTCCAAGTTAGGCTTCAAAAAAATGATACCAAGAGAATTCAAGTTGTGTGTCAGGGTAGTTGTCCTTTCAAGTTGTGGGCTGCACCAAAGAATCTCAAAGACAAGTCAGATACCACTTGGCAGATAAAGACATTTGTGGAATCCCATAAGTGTAACAAGGTCACCAAAAATAGGAACATTAGGGCACCTTGGATTGCAAAATATTACATAGGCAAATTCATGGTAGATATTAATTACAGTGTAAAATCTCTTCGAAATGATGTCTATCAGGAATTTGTTACTTGGGTGTCACGTGTTACTTGTACTAGGGCAAGGAATTTGGCAATTGAGTTGATTGAAGGGAATTATAAAGGGCAGTATGGTAGGATTTATGAATACTTACTTGAGTTAAGGACTACAAACCCTAGAACTACTACAATTTGCCATCTAGATTGTAGGTTATTCCAAAGGATGTATGTGTGTTTGAAAGCTTCAAAAAATGGTTTCGGGGCAGGATGTAGGAAGATTATATGTGTGGATGGGTGCTACTTAAAAGGTTATTTTCAGGGGTACTTGTTGGCTGCAGTAACCATAGATGCAAATGACCAGATTTACCCTTTAGCATATGCAGCAGTTGAGAGTGAAAATTATTCTTCTTGGACTTGGTTTTTGGACATACTGAAAACTGACTTGGACATTAATGACTCCTGCAATATCTGTTTTATGAATGATAAACAGAAGGTACACAACCCTAAACTAACTTTGACTTTTAGCTTACAATAACCTTAGGGACTTACTTACTTACTCTAACCTGACTTGCTTGGACATTAGGGACTTGTGGATGTTGTGGATAACATTTTCCCTAATGCAAATGTAAGAAACTGTGTGTGTCATATATATAACAATTTCAAAGAGCTTCACAAAGGGAAAGCTCTTAAAGATGTTGTTTGAAAGGCTGCTCGAGCAACTTACAACCGAGAGTTTGAAGATGCAATGGAGCACTTGAAGGCACTTTCTGCCCCTGCTTATGCTTGGATGCAGAAGTTGAATCCTGCACAATGGTCCAGGTCACATTTTGATATCAGGACCAAGTGTGATATGCTTCTCAATAATTTGTGTGAATCTTTCAACAAGGTCAACTTTTTTACTTTAATGTATTTATGCTTAAGGGTTTACTTTATTTATTAATTTCCTAATATCATCTTTTAATTTGCCTTATGTAGGCAATTTTGGAGGCTCGAGATAAGCCAATCTTGACAATGATGGAGGTCATTAGAACCAAAATAATGAAAACAATTGCTAGCAAAAGGGAGGAGGCAGAAAAGTGGCCAGGGCCACTGTGTTCAAAAATTCAGAAAAAATTGGACATCGTTATCTAACAAGCACACAGGTTTCATTTATTGCCTTCATACTTACTTTTGTGTTGATTGTTTAATTCAACTGATTTAGTGCAACTGTTTAGGGTATTGTTTAATGTAAATGTTTAATGCAACTGTTTTATGAGATTGAGTATGTAACTGTTTTCTGAAATTGAGTATGTAATTGTTTTATGCAACTGTTTAGGGTACTCTTTAGTCATGTATATACTTAGTCACTTTCGTTTTCGATGTGTAAAGATTTGGTCCTCTATGTTTTCGATGTGTAAAGATTTGGTCATTGTCTGATATTTCATTTAGGGTTTGATATAACTGTTTAATATAACTGTCTAATATAACTGTTTAACGTAACTGTTTTTTTGGACTTGGTCATTTTTTAATGTAACTGTTTTATGAAAATGATTATGTAAATGTTTTATGAAATTGAGTATGTAACTGTTTTCTGAAATTGAGTATGTAATTGTTTAGGTGCTGGGCCATACGTGCTGGTGGACAAAAGTATCAAGTGCATGCTGGTCTTGGGCACCAACATGCTGTGGATCTTCTGCAACATACATGTTCCTGTAGAAAGTGGGACCTCACTGGCATCCCTTGTATCCATGCTGTGTCAGCCATTCAAGAAACCAATGGATGCATTGAAAGCTATGTAAATGAGTGCTACAAGAAAAGCACACAACTTGCCATTTACTCCAACATGGTGTCACCTGTGAAAGGTTATTTCTTCCACTAGCTCATTCATTTCTTTTCTTATTTTAATTCTAATTTGTTTACTTTCTTTATGCAGGTCCTGAACAGTGGGCTCCGGTACCTGACATGGAACCAATATTGCCACCAACAATAAGGAGGCCACCAGGAAGGCCAAGTAAAAAAAGGAAAAAGGAAGTTGATGAAGTTACCAATCCGAAACTGAGCAAGAAGGGTCAAAAAGGCAACTGTACCAAGTGTGGTAAGACTGGTCACAATAAGAGGACATGTAGAGGTGAGGTTGGTGCAAACTAGCCTATACGAAGACCCAATCCATCCAACCAACAACAACCTGGAAGGCAACCCTCATCATCCCACCACCAACAGTCCAGAAGACATCCACTACCATCACACAACAATCAACAACCTCGAAGGCCGAAATTACCCACAAGAAGACCTTTGGCTCCACCAACAACTGTTAGATGGATGCCTAATTTGCCTTCAAGTCAGCAATCAACAGTTTCCAACCCTCCAACTCAAGAATCACAAGCTACACCTATGGAATGAAGCTGCAAAACTGAATATCACTCCTTTTGTGAATGACCTCTTTTGTGAATGACCTTATTCATTTTGTGATGTCCATATCATAGGCATTTCTTTTGTAGCTGAATTGTTAGGAAGGCTTTCTTTTTGTAAAGTCCAGGAAAAACTACTTACTTCCTGATTGGTTCATATAGGTCATTCTTTTTTAAGCTGATTTTATATCTTTATCAGCTTACAAACATGTAATGTTTACTCATTTTCTCTTTAGTAATGGAAAACAAGGCATTGCCTTCTTATTTACTTTACATGTTTACTATGGATTTTTTCAATATCAATTAAATTGAACAAAACCATTATGTAATGATAAATGCTTCATTTTTATTAAAGAACCATAAATAAGATCAACAACCATTACATAACTTCAACAACCATTAAATAACATCAACAACCATTAAATAACATCAACAATCATTTCACCATTACAGTTCTTCAAAAGCAGACATCCATTTCACAAACAAATTCACAAAACCACCATCCAAGCATTACATTACCCCATTCAAAGATGACATGACCCCATCCAAGATTTACTTCATAAACCATACAATCATAAAACACAGCATCAGTGCACAACACCACCATAGCCGTTCATGGAACCTCCCCCTCTCCATTTTGTTCACTTTCTTTAATAGCCCACAAATTATCATTTTTGTGCGAGGGTTGACAGGGGCATCGTACCAAAGAAAAAACCCACAGCTCCTCCCACTGCCATAATTTTTACACCCAAAAAATCTCCTACCTGGGTTCTCTTCCGTCCAAGCTATGACCAGATTAGCCGGTATTCCACAACGACAATTAGGTACTTGACATTCCACTTCCATCTTCTTCTTCTTCTTCTTCTTCTTCTTCTTCTTCTTCTTCTTCTTCTTCTAATTTTACAGAGAAATTTTTAGGGTTCAACAAATTGGGGGATTCTATAATATTAGTGCTTTAAATAACAAAGTTCCACGTTATTATCCACGTGGAAATACACGTGGATATTGAATTTAATTAAGTCAGCCACATCAGCAATCCGTTAGGGGACTAACGGAGTCTAACATCGGAGTGACCAACTATTTACACATCGAAAACGTGAAGGACTACTAATATGCACTTTTCAAAAGTGGTGATTAACTCTGTACACACGTTAAACGTAAGGGACCTCCACAGTAGTTTACCCTAAAATTTAACCAAAACAGAACCAGAGATGAAAACAAGAACCAAAAAGAAAATACAAAACCCAAAGAGCTAGACCAACAATGAACTCCAACCATCAACCGATAGAATCCATGTGTAAAGAAGCGATCAAGAGCAGGCGAGGAGTGAGATTAAGGGTCGGTAAAACGAGCACATAGAGAACCAACACTTAATTTGACAGAGATCAACAAGACCCAAAACCTAGGGTGGGTCGATCCACCTTCTATCTTCGGCAACTTTCAGCTCAACAACGGGGGGATTCCTCGACCCAGGTCTGATCACAGGTAAGAGATAGACGAAGGTATGCCATTGTATGGGCAACCTCATTTCCTGTTCTTGGAATGTATAGAAAACGACAATGGCGGAAATTGTTGGCTAACTTTTTAGCATCCCAAATGTAGGCACTAACAAGAGATGAATCCTTCTTTTTCAATTCCAACTTGGAAATGATGGATCGGAAGTCACCTTCCAACAAAATCGAAGCAAATCTCATGTCCAAAGCCAGCTGCAAACCCAAGATGACCACTAAGGCTTCAACGATAAAAGACGAGTCCACATGGCGAGTCAAGGAGCAACAAACTCTTAAAATATACCCTTCAGAGTCTCTTATAACACAAACAATTGATGCTAAATTTGTGACAGGAGTGAATTCATCATCTACATTTATTTTAACAAGAGGAGAAGTGGGGGCAAACCATCGACACATGGATAGTTTGAGGTGGTAAACTTTCTTGGAGAAGAAGCACCTCAAGATAGTAGCCTTTTACAAAGGTAACAACCTCCTCTGGTCTAGAAGAAATACCCTAAAATATAAACTTATTTTGAGCCATCCATAGAGCATAGATAGCTATTATAATCTTGTTTGTATTTACCTTCCCATTCATCTGCATAATTGATGCTAACCACTCGAAAAAATTGAGTTTAGAAGCTATAGGAGAGTCTTGAATGCCCAAAAAGATTCCAAACTTGTTTAGCAAAGCAACACTCGCAAATAAGGTGAATAACGGCCTCTAGTACTTGCTGACATCTAGCACATGTAGGATCTGATGCAACCTTTTTAACACAAAGGTTACATTTAGCAGGCACGAAATTATTTAAGAATTTCTAACACTGTATATTCATCTTAGTTGGGCACTTTGATTGTCATACCTGATTAAAAAGGTCACTATCATCTACACTAATAGAAGGGGCATTAAGAAGGCATATGTAATAACTACGAACTCTATACAATTTGGTATGTTCACCACTCCATACTAGAATGTCAAGCTGCACAGTACGAGCTAGAGGAATATAGAGAATTTCCTTAGCTTCTGAGGAGTGTTTTAGAATTAAATCTTCCTTCCACTTATGAGAGCCAGGGTCAATAAGACCAGAAATCCAGTTGGTGGATGCCACTGGTGCAGAAGTAATGCGTTTTGGGGTTGACCTTGGGAGCCAGAAGTCGTTCCAAACATAAATAGAGGATGGATTGGAGCTCAAATTTGTATCTAATTCCTATCTCTAAAAGAAACCTAGAATTTCATACACTTCTCCATATACAAGATGGATTAGAGCCCAAATTTGCATTTAAGAAATCAAAAGTAGGGTAATACTTAGCTTTGATGATTCTGCCAACAAGGGAGGATGGATTTGTGAGAAGTCTCCAACCTTGTTTGGTAAGGAGAGCCACATTAAACTTGTACATGTCACGAAAACTCATCCCTTCAAATTCTTTTAATTGACTAAGCTCTGTCCAGGAACACCAATGAATCTCCCTTTTATCCTTTGAGTTTTGCCACCAAAAACGAGCTATGATGGCTTCAAGTTCTTTACAAAAAAAAATTAGGCAAAAAGAAGCAACTCATGACATAGATGAGAATAGCTTGTAAAACTGCTTTTACGAAAACTTCTTTACCACCATGTGACAGGGATCGAGAACTTTAGCTAGAGATATAAGCAGTTGTCTTATCTCTCAAATTCATAAAGGCTTCTTTTTTATTACTACCCATTAGAACTGGGAGGCCCAAATATTTCTCTGGGCTAAAACAATTGTTAATATTCAAAATACGTCACACATTGCTTTTGTTATCATCCGAGACATTCGCACTGAAAAACAAACTAGACTTATCAAAATTCACAATTTTCCCCGAACACTCTGTATAAACTGAAAGAATACCACTCAAAATACTAGCTCCCCTGCTCGTTGCTTCACCAAAAATCAAGATGTTGTCAACGAAGGACCATTGATAAAATAACGCACCCAACCCGTCTTCTCCCGCAACCTTAAGAGGGTTCATTGACTTCACAGCTTCATGAATCTCTTCATGTGTATAGGCTCAGCAAAGATCATTGTTCATCTCCTCAGTTATACATCTATTTATTCCTTTCAAGATGCGATCACAGTTTTCCCCACCCTTAGTAGAAAATATGTTCTTGAAATAATCTCTTGCAACAATACCCATCTCACGCTCATCCGTAACATGCTCACCGGATTGTGATTGCAGCATAGGGATTTTATTTGCACGTTTCCTTTGAGTGGCTGCCCTATGAAAGAAAGTGGTGTAAAGGTCCCTATGGCGAAGACAATTAGTGCGTGCCATCTATTCTAAACATAACTCCTCCCTATCAAGTTCCAAATTCAGCGCTAACTTCTTGTCAACAATGTCACCCAAATTATCATCTGTTGGAGCTAATTCGTTTCAATTTCTAGAGATCATCCTTCATCAACTTCTTATATAGATTACTATTTTTTAACTAACTAAATAAATAAATCTAGATTACTATTTTTTGTTAAAAGACAAAGTTCAACAGATACTGGGTTTTTGAAAAAAAAAAAACCTAATTTTTTCTTCATAGTCGCCGCAAGCTTTTCTTATATTCTTTTTGCTTAACTAGTGGCGGCAACCAGTCTTAGTACTGGTTGTTGACCACCGGTGTTCATTATTTTTCTGGCTACTTCATATTCTATTTTTTAATTTTAATAAAAATCTCTGCTCTTGTGACACGTGTTTCATGTGCCTTTATGACACACTTTTCATTGACTTTTTCGGTTCGTTTCATCTATCATTTGGCACGATTTCAACATACCTTAACGGTCGTTTGGTGCTCGTATAGACATTCTCACGGCGCTAGTTTTCTGATTTGATTCTGTCGGTGGTCATAGAAAAGATTGATCCCTTCTTGTTTGATGGTTTGTTAACCGATGTAATCAGAACTGTGTAGCGTAGCAATCTGCATGATAGTTTCGTTCGCTCACCACTATTTTTTCATCCTGTAAAGCGTCTCGATTGGCTAGAGACAATGAGATGCATGAAAGTTTCTAGATTTTGATGGTATGCTATACTCCATGAAAGAGTTTGCTTTTCTTTGCACATTTGTATGAGATTTTTAGTAGGGGTGTTCAAATCCGGGTACCCGGGTGTTCGGGTACCCGAAGTACCGAGTACCCAGATCGTCGGGTATCTATAAAATCGGCCCATGTCCTGACCCAGAAATTACAGGTACCCGGTAATCGGGTACTCGGACGTTGCGGGTACCCACAAAATTAGGTATCGGGTACCCGAATTTTTACCATTTTTCAAATCATTAAATTAAAAAAACATACACAAATTTAAAAGTTCAAATTACATAATCTAACATCCAAACATATAATTTTAAAGTCCTGGTTACAAATTACATTATATTTTATATTTTTATTTGTTACTATGGATCTCCATAAATTCAAGACTTCAAATTCTATTTTTAATCGATGTGAAATCCTTATTACTATAATACTGAAATCCTTATTTGTTACAATATTCGCCGAATACTGTAAATTGTAATATATATATATATATATATATATATATATATATGGAGTGCGGTGAAATTGAGAGACGACGAGTGCGAATTATGAAGGGAGAGCATTTGAAGGATCGAGATTTAAAAATTAGTTTGTTTGATTTGGAAATATAGTGAATATAAAAATATTTTGTTTAAAAAATAATTATATTTAAAAAAATAAAAAAAATAGGAATCGGGTACCTGAAAATTCCTACTTTTGTGACCCGGGAAATGGCGGGCCGGGTACCCGGCCCGGGTAAAAAAAATTCGGTAATTACCCGCTTATTTGTGTTCGGATAGTCGGATTGGATAGTTCGGGTCGGACAATTTTAAACACCTCTAATTTTTAGTGGATTAGTTATTTTTCTCTCGTTTTGATCAATTGTATTTGTAATATTTTTTCTATGATGTTTAATAAAATCCAGTTGCCATTGATCAAAATAAATAAATAAATGTAGCTATGATGATGATTCTAGTACAAACAACACAACATACAATAAAGCACCGGGCAGCACATATACAGAAATAGCTATACAAAAATAAACATCTTGTTTTGCAAAAGAATCAGCCAAAGAGTTTGCTTCTGTACCATTTTGCAAATCTTTGCTCAACTCTCCTGATGATTCTATTGAGCCACCGTGGTCTTCCGGTCGTGAATACGATGTATTCCATACTCAGTCCGAGCACCAACCCACTTCCATACCCCATCAATATAGAAAATTTCCAATTCAATTCATCATCACCATCATCTTCTGGATCAATTTTTTCCGGAGTTTCCTCATCATTATCACAGCTTTTCGACAATGGTATTCCGCATAAACCCGTGTTCCCCATGTAGGAATCATTAGTGAAAGTGTCAAATTGTTTTCCTTGAGGAATTGGACCAACAAGATTATTCTGAGAAAGGTTCAACACAGCTAAGAATCCAAGATTTTTCAACTCTGTTGGAATTCTTCCATGGAGCTTGTTTGATGAAAGATCTAATGATTGGAGCTCCGACAAATCACCTAATGATGATGGAATAGAACCCGTTAAACTATTGTGAGAGAAGTTTAGGGAAATGAGTGAATGAAGCTCTCCAAGTGTTTTAGGAATTTCGCCGGAGAAATGATTTTTCGAAAAGTCAATTACCATCCAAGTGGTTACTAGCGAGTGAAACTCCCTTTCCAAACCTTTTGTAGTAAAATATAAATCGTGCACATAAAAGATCGATCCATCATCCAATGAGTATTTCAAGTACTCTGGTTCACCTTTCTTCTCATTTCCTTCTCTAATTGCTCGTAAATTTTCGAAAAATTTTGTAGGTAAGTAACCACTGAAGTTATTGTGAGAAAGATCAATGACGTGTAAACTATTGAAGGAAACTACGACATCCGAATTATCTATTCGACCATAGAATCTATTCGATCTCAAGATAAGAACTTGTAGCCTATCCAAATTTCCTAACCAGTATGGAAAAGTGTCATTTAAATAGTTGTTCCCAACATCAAGAATGTTCAAGTCTTTGCAATTAGCCAAAGACCGTGGCAGTGACCCTTCTACTTTGTTGTTATTGATCCGGAAACTTTGTAATGTGCAACCTTGAGCAAAAGTTTTTGGCATTTCACCATGAAAATTATTATTCTGTAGCTCAACGTTTGAAAGAGAAGAACTCAAATCCCCAAGGCACTCTGGAATTTTTCCCTCCAAACTATTTTCCGATAAATAGAGCGAATCGAGGGAACTCAATTTGCATATCGAAGAAGGGATTTCTCCAACTAAGTTATTATCTGCAACACCATACCTCTGCAATGAAGGTTGAAGATTTGGAATTCGCCCTTGGAGAAAATTTGGAATAGAGTTAGAATTAGTATTTTCAAGATTCTTGGTAACAACAAAAACAAGTTTCAAATAAACTATATTTTTCGTGTAAGAAATAGATGATGTATATAACAAAATTTTATACGTTAGACCTAACATAAAATTCTAGGTTCGTCCATGTGTATAACCTTCGCCGCATCTAGCCCTTTTGAGATGCATGAGAATAACTCTTAAGATTGTAATCTACCAAAAGAAAACTACCACGGCTATCTTTGCATGTACTCTTAAAAGTAAAATTTTTATTTCATTTACTTAGAAGGCATTGTATATATGTAGCAATAAAAAAAAAAAGAGAAGAAAAGTAGGATGAAATTATACCTGACAATTTGTTTTCTAAAACAAAAAATTCTCGGAGAGAAGGTAAGTTTTGTATTGCATGAGGAATTTCACCTGAAACATATAATTACATTTAGCAAAGTTTACTAATATTTTTCTAGCAAACTTTTCATTTTTTTTATTGAGCGTTTATTTTTCTTTCTAAAAAAGTATGAAACTATACCTCTTAAGTTGTTATAAGAAAGATCAATGTACTCGAGAGAAGTCATGTTTCCGATAAATTGTGGAATTTCACCTGGTACATATAATTAAATCCGTCAAACTTACTCATATATTAGGCCCAAAAATTGGGATTAAACAAAAAAAGAAAAAGGCTCGTATACATGGAATGGGCACGGGCCACAAGCTTTAGGGCCAAAGCCCGGCTCAACTCGTTTTTTCTAAGTTTGTAATATATTATGTAATTTATATCACACAAAAATAAAATCTATAATTTTATACATTAATGTAATGTAAACATTAAAAAATATGACAGGAAGTTTATCGGTAAAATATAAATAATATATATTATATTAAATTAAAATAGCACAAACATATTTTAAAATTCAAAAATAATATGATCAATAAACAAGTTTAAATATTTATAAATGTAAATGAATTTGAAAGAAAAAAAAAATCAAGTCCATATATGAAAATGGAAATGGAATGACCTTGGACAAGTATAAAATGTGTTAAAGCATTTAAGTGTAATTAATTTGTTCTTTTCTGAACTAAAGTACTAGTATATCAATAAAGTAGAAGATTGAAAAGCTAACATAAACTACAACAATATAAGAAAAATGAAGTTGTACGATAATTAGCTCTTTTATTTTAAGCACTTTATTAAAGGAGAACAAGTCATTTAGCTTACCTGAGAGGTTGGTCTTGGGGATGGAGAAATACACAAGTGAAGTCAAATTTGTGATTTCTAAAGGCACCTTGTCCGTCTCAAAATGATTATCATACAACTCTAGATATTCTAATTGTTTGCATTTGAATAAACTTGATGGAATTCTCCCAGAAAGTTGAATTCCAACCAAATCGAGACGAAGTAACCGAGGAAGGTAATCGAATGTATTCGATGAGAGATGACCAAAGAGATTGTTGTTTCCCAATACAATTTCTTGCAATGAAGAAATGTTGAAGATTGAGGAAGGAATAGAACCTGCAATAAATAGGATCAATTTATGAATTCAATACTCAAAATAGATAAGGAAAACAAAACAATGAAATTAAAACGAGGAGTTGTGTACCTGTGAGGTTGTTGTAGCCAAGAAGCAAAGAGTTGAGCATAGTCAAATTTCCAATTTCTACAGGTATATTTCCATCCAAAGAGTTGTTATACAATGATAAATATGTCAACTCCTTGCACTTGAATAAACTAGTTGGAATTCTACCGGAAATTTGATTGCTACTCAAGTTGAGTTCTTGCAATTTTGTAAGGTGATCAAATATTCCCGATGATAGATGGCCTGTAATAGAATTGTTAGTTATACATAAAAACCAAAGTTCGAATAATGAAAAAAAAACTATATATTCAAGATCAAGAAAAATATATCATACCTGAAAGAGAATTATTATGTATATCAATCCATTTCAAGTTCGAAAGATTTGCAATCGTTATCGGAATTTGTCCTTTGAAACCATTGTCATACAAGATCAACTTTTCTAGTTTCGACAAATTGCCCAGAGTAGACGGGATCTCACCGGTGAAGTTGTTGGCATGCAAAAGCAAGCTTCGAAGCTGGGTGAAGTAACCAAAGCATGATGGGATTTGTCCTTCAAAGTTGTTGCTGCCAAAGTTCAAATATTGTAGTCGATGCAGATTAGCTAACTCAATGGGCAAAGAGCCATGGAAACTATTGTGGCTAATATCGAGGCATGCAAGGGAAGATAGGTTTCCCAGTTGAGATGGGATGGTGCCGGCGAGACTCATGCTTGACAAATTAAGAGCAACGACTCTATGGTGTGTGGATTCACATATGACACCAATCCAATTACAGGCAGAGGTAGAAGTAGACCAATTGGTTGCTAAGAAGTTGCGAGGATCATAAGTTATACGAGACTTTAGTGCTAGGAGCGCTGATTCATCAGCTGTGATATTTGGTGAATTCACACACAAAATAGCCCCAAAGGTTGCAAATAGCAGCACTAATGTAAGAGGGGAAAGGAAGCCGGGGTTTGCCATAAGGTTAGATGTGGGTATAAGGCGAATAAGGAGAGGAACAACCGAGTTTACTACTTAAATCCAAATATAGTTGAAACATGATTTCAAAAAGAATGGCCACCATTTTCCAACAAGTAACATCAAGACAAATATGTATTTTCCTTCTTTTATTAAGTTGAAAAGTAACCACAAAATTAGAAATATGAATCCAAGTGTCCAACAAGTATTTGCAAATTTGTCACATCCAATAAATTACGCGTTTCTACTGTTATGAAGACTTTAATTCACTGTTTTTAAATATATATTTTTAGGGTTTTAAACCAATCGAATGATTTCGGCCAAGTGTTCGTGAACCGTTTGGCGGGAAGTTCGCTTATTTATTAAACAAACGAATATGAATAAGATTTTATGTTCGTTTAATTAAATGAACGGAAACGAATAAAGAGCTCGTTCGTTTATTTATGTCCGTGAAGATTCGGTAATCCATTCGTTTATGTTCGTGTAAATTTATTCACATATGTCCATTTATATTTATTATTTTCATAACAAAATTATTATATTTTAAAAAATTTAAAAATATATATTAAAAATATGAAAAAATAAAATAAAATAAAGAATACTCAATGTTCAGACTTCTTAAGAAAAAAATCCTAAACTTTTCATCTCTCTATTCAATTTCACAGTTGCAACTTATATTAATGAATTTTTATGTGGTTATTGTTGTTGTGGTTTATGTTCCTTTATCATTTTAACGAACGAATATGAACGAACACGAACAAGCTATATTCTTTAACAAACGAGCATGAACAAAAAATTATGTTCGTTTAGTTACTCTTGTTAGTTCGGTTAAAATTAAACGAACGAACATAAACATACCCTTATTCGTGTTCGTTCAATTTGTCTATATATTTTTATCATTCTAATTAGTATTAAATTTTAACTCGAATTATGATTTGATTTGATTCATAGATAACAGAGTTTAAATTCAAGCGTGATGATAAAGCTTATTAAGTAATATTTTGCTTTGTTTACTATTTCTTTTATCATAACACGTTTATGGAGTGGATAGGTGACACAAGGTTTGATTTCTGGTTTTTGATGTCAACATTCAACAACCTTGCTGCTCTAAATATGGTTATTTCAACGATTTGTTTAGTAAATTAATCAAATCATGGAATAAAATTTCTACAAAATGATGTTTGTTCTACAAGACTTTATAAACAATTAAAATTCTATTAATAATTTGAATTTAGTTTGATTATTATTGACCAGAGTTCAAGTTCAATGAATTATCAAACGAGCCAAATTTTAATGTTTTAATATAAGACTGTAATGTCCCGAATTATAGTTCATGTATAAATTTAATTTATATCTTTTATCAGGGGAATGTATGGGTTCCATAAGAAAATTTGATAATGGAGTAAAAGAAGATTTGATGAATTTTGGAGTATTTTGGGTCAAATTAATATATGAATTAGTTATAAAAATACAGGTTGAGTTTACATATTATACGTGTGATAGGTTTTGCATAAATATATTTATTGTGCACATGGCAAACGAAAAAAAAAATTAAACAAGCAAAAGTACAAGCGATTTAACGAGATTTAGCAGTGTATTTACGTCTTCGGGAAACAAAAAACGGTTGTTTACTTTTATTTAATCAATGGTCTTTAGGTTACAAATAACACATCTATTTATAGACCCGGTACAATTACAAAGAAACTTTAGAGTAAACAAGGGTTGAGCAGCCAAATAGAAAGAACAAAGGCATTGTGATTAAAGATAAAAATTAGCTTGGAGTATTGTGAGTGTGGTTAAACTTAGGGTTAGGACTAGTGTCCTAACCATTGTTTATGTTTTAAATTATAATTTTACATTGAATCATGAGATAAATCTAATATGAATTTGGTAATAATTTTAAAGGAAGAAGGATTAAAAAGAAATATGAAAGCATGTTCTATGTTATTAGTAATTGCTTTGCTTGATGCTTGATATGATTTGTCTTAATTTGATGGCTATATGTGATATTATGCTACTGTTTTTGGATGATATATGATTGAGATTATGAAAAATACTTGCTGGAAATTGATTAAACCATGACCTTGAATAGGTTTGCATACTTGTGATGTGAAATTGTTATATGATCTTGCAAATTGGTTTCTATACACTTGAATATGCTTGCTGGAAATTAAAAGACATCTAAAGTATTTGGTTGGCTAGTTAGTCTTTGGTAGAAGGGCATGCCTTAGAGTCTAGAGCTCCCCTGTAAAATTTAGTACCTTGTGTACTCTCTGATATGGTATAATTGGCACCTAATGATCTAGATGTTTGGTGCATCCTATGTGTACATGTTATATGTGATATAATGGTGTATAAGAGCTCCCCTCAGGCGTTTCGAAACGATTTCATCACTGTCGACCATCGTTCCGAAACGTGTAACGAAACACTTTAACTCGTTTCGAAACGGTATCACTCGTTTCGAAACTGTTCTTCATATTTGATTTAAAAAGGCTTCAACGGTTCAAATAATTGCTAATTTTTTAAATATAAAAGGGGTGTTTCGAAACGGATCAAGGCCGTTCCGAAACGACCCTTGACATTAGCAATTTCGTTTCGAAACGAATTCATATCGTTTCGAAACGGGTCTTAAGATGAATTCAAAAATATGACCGTTATGTGTTTTTAACTGATTTTCTGAAAGTCGTTAAGGCGTTTCGAAACGGGCTAAGACCGTTCCGAAACGACCCTTGAGAGTGGCAAAATCGTTCCGAAACGGCCCTAAGGCATTTCAAAACGGGCTCTTAAATGCACCCCAACGGCTCTTTCTATTTTAGTCTGTTCCGAAACAGGTACCCCGTGTTCCGAAACGGGTTGGTCTACATTTATGGTGGCAAGAGAGGGTTCCAACGGCTCCATTTATGTTCCCAACCACCCAAACGGCTAGAAATCAATGAGAAGGTATAAAAGAGACATCCAAAAGCATCAGCAACAACTATTGATCCTAAAGCAAACATCCAAACATCAAATTCAAGCATTTGAGCAAAAATCCCACTTTGTGTAAAAATCCCAATTTGTGTTCTTCATTCATACTTTGTAAAATTGGGTTGAGTGCTTGTATTGGGGCTATCATTTGTATTGAGAGATACCTTATTAGCCTACAAATTTCTTTGTTCTCTTGTGTGAGGGTTGGGTTGATTTTTGGGTAGAAAAATCAACCGAAATTGTAAAGGGTTGCCTCCTTGTCCTAGAAAAGGGGAAGATCAATTTAGTGAAATTGTTGCAAATCCTTAGTGAGACTAAGGTAGTGGATGTAGAGTTCATTTGGAACTTGAACCACTCTAAATCCCTTGTTCATCAATTTTTAATTTGCCAATTTCCACCACAATCCTTTAAATTTCCAATTCACCCCCCTCTTGGTAAATATCGATCTTTCGATCCACTCAACAATTGGTATCAGAGCTTAACTCTTTGAGGATTAACAACCACAAGAGGAGATCCTTGGAAGAGTGCGATCATCAAAATATCAAGAGATGGCTTCAACCTCCGGTTTCGGCATGTACGAGTCACAATCGACCACAAAGCCTCCTTTCTTCAATGGTGACAACTATTCTTTTTGGAAGAATAAAATGAGGCTATTCATCAAGTCTAGTGACTATCTTGTATGGGATGTCATTGAAGATGGGCCATACATTCCATGGAAGCAAGATGGTGAAGGCAAGATGGTGTTGAAGAAGAAAGCCGAAATGAGTGAAGATGAGAGGAAAAAGATTCAAGTCAATGATAAAGCTCTCCACATGTTATTTTGTGCTTTCGGTCCGGACATCTACTCAAAGGTCTCATCAATTGAAAGTGCCAAGGAAGTGTGGGACACTCTTGAGACCACCTATGAAGGCACCAATGATGTCAAAGAAACTAAGATTGGCATTCTCAATCTTAGTTATGAAAATTTCAAGATGGACCCCGATGAGACGGTGTCAAAGATGTTTGATCGATTCTCCACGATTGTCAATGGTCTAAAGGGTTATGGAGAGATCATACCGGAAGACAAGCTTGTCCGGAAGCTACTCTATTCACTTCCCGAATCTTGGGATGGGAAGAGAACCGCTATCATCGAAGCAAAGAATTTGAAGACTTTGAAGCTTGATTTGCTTGTGGGTTCTCTACTTACTCATGAGATCATGAAGCAAGGAAGGGAAGATGTGAAAAAGAAAGAAGAGAAAAGAGTAGAGAAGCTTGAGGTTGAGAAGAAGAAAAAGATGGGTATAGCTCTCAAGGCTAAAGCTTCACAACTTGATGAGAGCTCATCTAGTGATGAGGATGAACTTGAAGAATTGGCTATGATAGCCAAACGGTTCTCACGCTTCATGAGGTCCAACCGGGGTAGAAAAATACAAAGAAAGATGGACTTCAAAGGGAAGAACAAAGAAGAAGGAAAGGATCCCATCATTTGCTATGAGTGCAAACAAGCCGGCCATATCCGTTCGAAGTGCCCTCAACTCAAGAAGAAGAGCTTTGAGAAGAAGAAAAGACTCAAAGCCAAGCTTGCTACTTGGAGTGATAAGGAGTCATCGGAAGATGACGAACAAGAAGTGGCTAATCTTTGTCTCATGGCACTTGAGGAAGATTCCTCCTTGGTAACCTCTAACTCATCTACTTTAGATTTTTCATATGAAGAGTTAAATGATGCATATGATGAGTTACAAGAGGTATATGATGAATTAGTTGAGAAGTTTAAAGAGTCGGTCATTAAAAACAAGAAAATCATTTTAGAACTAAATGAGAAAAATGACTCACTCACTCAAGCTAATTCTAAATTTGAGAAAAAGATTTTAGGATTAAAAGATGAGCTTAAATTCTTTCAAGATGAAAATGTTGATCTTAATAATCTTTTATCTCAATGTAATAGTGAACACCAAAAGGTGTTGGGTGAGCTAAATGAGCTCAAAAAGTCTTTAAAAAATGTTGGTAGTGTCAAGCATGAAGTAGGAGAATCCTCTAGAACACACCAACCTAAGAAAAAGACTAATTACTACAAACAAGGTAGCTACTCTAGACATAGTAGAGCTAAAAGAATTAGAAGTGTATGGGTTCCTAAGGAACTTGTAAAATCTAATAATATTATTGCTATGTCATCTTGGATTCCTAAGGGAACCAAGGTTTTGGGAGCTAACACTCATGGACCCAAAATGATTTGGGTACCAAAAACCAAGGTTTAATATCTTTGTTTGTAGGGGGAGCATTGCTACAAGGCCAAAGCACAAAGTCAAAACTCATGGTACCTTGATAGTGGATGCTCTAGACACATGACCGGAGACAAGAGTCGATTCATGGATTTAAAGCCAAAAAGTGGAGGAGTAGTAACATTTGGTGACAACTCCAAAGGCCACATTAAAGGTATTGGCTCCATAGGTAATCACTCTACCATTCTTATTGAAAATGTCTTATATGTCGATGGTCTTAAACATAACTTATTGAGCATAAGTCAATTGTGTGATAAAGGATTTAATGTTTTATTTGATAAAAATGGATGCAAAATTGTTGACATTAAATCTAGTAATATTATGCTCATAGGTCATCGCATAGGAAACATATACATGGTGCATTTAGATGACATACATACATCTCATGCATGCTTAGTTGCTCAAAATGAAAATGATGCATGGTTGTGGCATAGGAAGCTAGGACATGCTAGCATAAGTGTTTTAGAAAAACTAGTCTCTCTAAATCTAGTTAGAGGTTTGCCCAAAATAAAATTTTCAAATGATAAAATTTGTGATGCATGCTCAAAGGGTAAACAACATAAGTCTTCCTTTAAATCCATTAATGATGTTTCTACTAGTAGATGCTTACAACTAATTCACATGGATTTATTTGGGCCAATTAGGACTATGAGCTTGGGTGGTAAATCTTATGCATTTGTGCTAGTTGATGATTTTTCTAGATTTACTTGGGTTCTCTTTTTAAGTACTAAAGATGAGGCTTTGGAAAAATTCATCACATTTTCAAAATTAACCCAAAATGATCTTGAACTTAGAATTTCACACATTAGAAGTGATCATGGAACCGAGTTTCAAAATTTAGGGTTTGAAGAATTTTTGAATGAAAATGGTATTAGCCATAATTTTTCGGCTCCTCGAACTCCTCAACAAAATGGGGTAGTTGAGAGGAAAAATAGAACTTTACAAGAAATGGCTAGAACTATGCTTTGTGAAAATAATTTACCTAACTATTTTTGGGCGGAAGCCACAAACACCGCTTGTTATATTGTAAATCGAGTAATGATTAGGCCAATTTTAAAGAAAACACCTTATGAGATTTTAAAATCTAAAAAGCCTAACATTAGCTACTTTCACCCTTTTGGGTGTAAGTGTTTTGTTTTAAATAATGGAAAAGATAACTTAGGTAAATTTGATGCAAAAAGTGATGAAGCCATTTTTATAGGTTACTCTTTAACCTCTAAAGCCTATCGAGTATTTAACAAAAGAACTTTAGTAGTAGAAGAATCTATTCATGTTGTATTCGATGATAATCTCCTTCCTAGGAAGGATTCTTGTGATGATGATGATGTAGGAATCATAAATGCCTTTGATGGAGGTCAAACTTCAAAATAGGATGAGATTCCAACAAAAGAAGAAGACACACAAGAACCACCTCTTGAAGCCTTGAAGGACTTGGCTATTGAGGAAAAGGAAGTGAGCTACCCAAGGGAGTTGAACTATGTCAAAGATGGTGAAATCTTGGGTGATCCATCCAAGGGGGTAACCACTCGTTCTTCTCTTAGATTAATGAACCATGTTGCATTTATCTCATGCATAGAGCCTAAAAATATAAAAGAAACATTGAAAGATGACTTTTGGATTATGGCTATGCAAGAAGAGCTAAATCAATTTGAGAGAAGTAATGTATGGACATTAGTTGATAGGCCTAGTAATCAATCTACAATAGGAACTAAATGGGTCTTTAGGAACAAACTAGATGAGAGTGGTAACATTGTGAGAAATAAAGCTAGACTTGTAGCACAAGGTTACACTCAAGAAGAGGGAATAGATTTTGATGAAACCTATGCACCCGTAGCTAGAATGGAAGCCATTAGGATGTTGCTTGCATATGCATGTTATCATAATTTCAAGCCTTTTCAAATGGATGTTAAAAGCGCATTTTTAAATGGTTTTATAAATGAAGAAGTGTATGTGGAAAAACCACCGGGTTTTGAAGATTCAAAATTTCCAAATCTTGTTTTCAAACTTACCAAAGCTCTTTATGGTTTAAAACAAGCTCCTAGAGCTTGGTATGAAAGGCTTTCAAATTTTTTGATTGAAAAAGGATTTGAAAAAGGTAAGGTGGACACTACACTTTTCATAAAAATGTATAAAAATGACATCTTAGTAGTTCAAATTTATGTTGATGATATTATTTTTGGTTCTACTAATGAATGTCATTGTCAAGAGTTTGCTAAGTTAATGCAAGGTGAATTTGAGATGAGCATGATGGGGGAGCTCTCATTATTTTTGGGACTCCAAATCAAGCAAAAGAAGGATGACACCTTCATAAACCAAGCAAAATACATAAAGGATATGCTCAAGAAGTTTGGCTTGGAGAATGCAAAGCCTCAAGCCACTCCTATGAGCTCATCTACAAAGCTTGACAAAGATGAAGGAGGTAAGTGTGTTGACTCTAAGCTTTATCATTCTATGATTGGATCTTTGCTTTACCTTACCGCAAGTAGACCGGATATCTTGTTTAGTGTTTACTTGTGTGCTAGGTTTCAAGCTAGTCCTAGAGAGTCTCACCTTATAGCCGTTAAGAGAATCTTTAGATACTTTAGAGACACTCCTTGTTTAGGCCTTTGGTATCCTAGAGACTCTACCTTCAACCTACATGCTTACTCGGATGCGGATTATGGGGGTTGCAAAATTGATAGGAAAAGTACTTCGGGAACTTGCCAATTCTTAGGTAGTATGCTCATATCTTGGTTCTCTAAGAAACAAAATAGTGTAGCCTTATCTACCACCGAAGCCGAGTACATATCCTTAGGGAGTTGTTGTGCTCAAGTCCTTTGGATGAAGCAACAACTCTTAGATTACGGAATTAAAGTTGAAACCATACCCCTAAAATGTGATAACACTAGTGCTATTTGTTTAACAAAAAATCCCATCCAACACTCTAGAACCAAACATATAGAAATAAGGCATCATTTCATTAGAGATCATGTTCTTAAGGAAGATGTGGTTATAGAGTATGTAGACACCTTGAATCAATTAGCGGACATTTTTACAAAACCCTTAGACAAAGAGCGTTTTTGGTCCCTTAGGAGAGAGTTAGGTCTAGCTAGCCTATCTTGACCTTTTAGGACCTCTTTTGTGTTTAAATATGCTTGATTTTGTGAAATACCATGTTGATGTGTTTAAACTCCTAATCTCATCCATGCTTATAGTTAGGGGGAGTATGTTTATGCTTAAATATGTTTTGCCTGCTCATTCATGACATTTATGCATGTTAGGCCTCTTAAAACTTCATTTTTCTGCACTTTTAGAGCCTCATCTGCACTTCCAGGCCCAGGTGTATCGAAACGGGTGACCCTGTTTCGATACGGATACCTTAAATCCTGTTCTGAGAGAAGGGCGTTTCGAAACGCCTCACAAGCGTTCCGAAACGTTTTTGAGTCTGCCAAAGGGTGTATCGGAACGTGTTCCGATACGGGTCAAAGGGGTTTCGATACAGTCAACATCGTATCGAAACGATCTGTTTATGGTTTTAAAATGGTCAAAACCCTAGCCGCCCGTTCCGAAACGGTCTTGACCATTCCGAAACGGCATCGCGGATTGCTTTAAATTAGGTCTTTTACTGATAAAGTTAGCTTTATATCAAACTCTTAAAACCCTAAACCGCCTCCCTCTCTATAAATACCCTCTCAAAATCTTTGATTTTCACAAAATTGTGAGGGGTTTTACTCTACAACTCAAGTCTAAGCAAGTTTCATCAATCTTGTGCAAGGATTTTTCACAAATCATCCAAAATCCCAAACTAAGGTAATTTTTCTTTTTTTTTCTTTTTCTTTCAATTTATGTTCGAATCTTAGGTTAGAAAATTTTATTTTTGTATAAATTATATGTTTTTAGTTGTGGGTTTTCAATATCTTGTAAAAAAATTTCCAAATCTCAAATTTTTTGATTCGAATATAAAATTTTTCAATCGTATTTTTTTAAACTGTTTTTTTTTATTTTGTTTTCAAAAACCTAAGTGGGATTTATTATTAGATTGATTTTAAATATCAATGCATACACTTAATTTTAAAACACTTGCTTAATATTCTTTTAGATGGCGGATCAAGCTAACAAGAAGCGCAAAGCCGTTCAATCCGGTGATTCGAGCATTCGTCCGAATCTCACTATGCTTTTTCAGAAATCTCTTAAAACTCCGGACGCACGTGCTCGCTTCTCTTATGTCAAGGATTTCGCGGTTCGTAAAGAACGTGTCATTGATCTTGAGTTCCTCAATTCCGAGCGATTCCTTTTTCGTTATCTCCATCGTTTGGATAAGTGGAATCTCATGTATTTCTTGAGCATTCCGGATGTTTGCTACAAAAACATGGTACTCCTCTTTTACTCTAATGCTCGTTTTCTTTATGATGAGACCAAAACCGAGATCATAGGAATTGAATCATCCTTATTAGGCAGAAAGTTTGTTGTTAATGTTGAACTTTTGGAGTCTGCTCTTAAACTTAAGGATGAGGGTCTTGAGGATGAACGCCACTTTGGCTCTTTCACCGGTAAGGCACTTTATTTGGATGTGCACGATCGAGTTCTTCACTTGATGGTTTCTTGGTTTATTCGTCCTTCCGGAGGTAAATACTCTCATATCCATCACACTGATCATTTTTGGCTAGAGTGTTTCCGTAAGGGTGAGCGCCCAAATGTGCCTAAGATATTTTTTGCCGAGATAGTCAATAATATCAAGCTTATTGACACGAATGAGTTGAAGTCTTTTACTTATGGCATTGTCTTGAGCGCCCTTTTTCATGATCTTGGCATTGATTGTACCTACGACTCTCCGATCCCTCGCAAGACCAAGATTGGTGAGTCATCCCTTCGAAAGTCCGGGTTCCAATATGTGAATGGTGTTTGGGAAAGAGTTGATAGAGAAGCGGATCCTCCTCCCGTTGCTCCTCCACCGCAAGTTCCAGTTGCAAACAATGAAGCCCTCACTCATTACGCTCAGCTATCCTAGCTCGTCGAGTAATGTCTTTGTATTCATGGTCCATATGTAAAGCAACACCCGCCTTTATCGTAGGACACAATCTCTTCAGAAACCAATCACACTTGTCTTTTTTTGTGGTCACTAACCCTGGGACGTACTGAATCAATCTCATAAACTCGATCTCGTAGTCGTTAACAGTCATATCATTATGTTTCAGATTCATAAAATCATCTCTTCACTTAGCTATATACTCAGCTCCGACATATTGGTCACGGAAAGCCTGTCTAAAATGATCTCAAGTAATCGTACTAGCTGGAGTAAGAAGCTTCTCAGCCTCCCACCAATTCTGGGCTTCACCCTGCAGCAGTAAAATGACAGCCCTGAGTTTCCAATCAGGAGGATAATCCATCTCAACAAATAGTCATTGAAGCTTCTTCAGCCAGTACTTTGTATTTGTTGGGTCTGTACTCGTCTTTCCATCGAACATAGTCATCCCGGCAACTAGAAACTCTGTGGATATGGGTCTCCGAACACCCTTAGACTGACAAAGGTATCTAAATAGCTCTCCATAAACGGTAACGACATATGTGCCCACTATCTCACTATCCCCTGAATCACGATGAACACTACTCTGAGCAGGCTGAACATGTGAGTCTCCTCCACCAGTAAGATGAGCTCTAGTCTGCTGAGCTCCAATCTGCTCCACATGTTGTTCCTCCACATTCGTACCTTGGACCTCATCTTGATTTTGTATCGAACGCTCAAGAGGTTGAACGTCACTATCTACAGTTGCGGTACGACCTCGACCTCGGCCACGACCTCAATCGGCCACTACTTTAGAACTTCTCCGAGGTGGCATAGTAGTATATCTAAAAAAGAAAGAATCCTAATATTAGAATCGGTACTTGGAGACCTTATTCAGAATATGTATAAATATTATTCATAAAAGATCATAAGTTTTCTGAAAATCCCATTTTACCCGAAAACATTTGATAATGCATGCAAAAAATTATTTTCGATTTCAAATTGATTAAAATCACCCAGGCCGAGTGTTGAACCTGGCTCTAATACTACTAAATGTAACCCCCTAAACCCGACCCGAAAGAACTGAGTCTAATATAAGGAGTCAAGCTCAAATCTTATCCCTCACGCAAGTAACTTGATTCAAAACTTTAATTCCAAAATAGATGATACTAATATCGCATATTACATATTGATAAAATATTCCTGAAAATATTAAATATTCGAAATGTACATGCATGATAAAACGTAATAACCCCAAATAAAACATCCGAAATATGAAATTATATACAATCTGATAAAAACTTATAATATAAATAGGTCCAAGTGTCATACTGATAATAATAAATAAATAAAGCTGGAAAACGAGGTCATCCAAGTACCGTAGCCTAGACCTGAGTATCTGAAAATAGAAACTAAGGGGGAGTCAGCGAAAACGCTCAGTGTGTCTCTACAACGCAAACATAACTAACAGAATCATTATAACAACAGAGACAACCAAACGTTATCAGAATACAGTTTTTCCATCATGAATTAATTCAAACACATAAGCAAGTATGAATGAATATACAACACAATATGACATGCACCCAACTACATCACCACCCGAAGAGTAAGGTTCCCTAGAACCACTCTAAACCTCGACACCATCCGAAGTGGAATCCAGCTTGTAGGGCGAAACCGCTGATGCGAAGTAGACATCACCCCGAAGGATGAAGCTACTGAACTTCCCCGTACAGAATCCCAACCATAATAAAATAACATAAAATCTGAGTTCTGAATCTAAATGCATTGTTTATCAATAGAAATGCATAATCATATAATCCGATATACAATAATCTGAATCTGAATGTATATACCAATATTGCATAACGTAACAGAATGTTGAACAAGTCAAACATTACAGATCAACAGAATATTATCATCATACATCATCAGACCACATCATGTATACATTTCAGCAAATCAACACATAAGAGAACACACCTCAAGTAGCTAACATTCAATGTCGACGGTCACGTCTCTCACGCTCAGCTCTATCTCTAGGTCGGTCAGAGTCAGCTCCTATAACAATTAAATACACCATCAAATATACTACTACTATGCCAAGACACTAATAATGTAAATAATGAATATATTAAAAATTAAACTCACGAGGGGATCCCAATGTCTGAACAACCGGAGGTCGTCCAGGTGGAGGAGGAGGAAGGATCTCAGTATCCGAGTCAATGCCGTCTGCAAATACGAATAGTTCCAATTAATTTTCCGATATTCAGATCTTTAAATACAAGTATAAACGAATAAAAGAGGTCAAAATGATCTTTCAAGTTCCAATTTGGGGAAACGGGCAGTAGAATCGGAATTAGGACATCGAAAAACATAAAATGGCCTTTTCTGAAAAAAGTCAACGGTTAACGGGTCAACGGTGATGTCATCGCTTACGTAATACTCCACGTCACTGGTGACATCATCCGATTCGGTTCAACGAGTTCCGATTCGATTCTGACTCGGTTCAATCTTCTAGACCGGTTCAACTTAAAATCCCCAATTCGAAAATTAGGGCACAACACCCCCCGATTCCTCACCGTCGGTGACCTCTCGCGTCAAATTCCAACGAATTTCTGAAACCCCCCCACACACACACACACACACAAATCACACGAGAGAAAGAAACAATTGAGACTCAATCAATTTGCAAAAACAATACGACGGGGGCGTGAGGGATTTCCGAAGCAACCGAAAGGCTTACTGATGAGTTTCGAGAAAAGGACGACCGACGAGGGTTAGTTGACGAGTGGGTTATGGTCGGACAACAATGGGAAGATGAACGGTGGTGCCGGACCGTCGAACGGACGGTGTTTGACCCTTGGTCGGACGGAAAATGGAGAAAGGGGTTAGAGTTTCTTTTCTTTTGTTCGCACAAGATGTTGAAGGAGAGGGAAGAGAGCGGCCAAAACCAGAGGAAATGGTTGAAAGAATCTATTTATACCCTAGGAAAATGGTTAATTACAGAGTGTGCCATTATACTTTCTAGGGTTTATGAAACGACACTTATGTTTTGCAACCATTACAATTTGATCACTGAAATTATAAAAATTCCAAATTTATTCACTGAAATTTAATTAATTTTCAATTGAAATTATCAATTATTAGGGTTTTTAATTTAGGACAAAATTGGGGTGTTACAGTATACATGTCTAAGTGTATTATTAACATGAATGTTAGTTAAAAGTTTTTGTTAGCCCACCATTAATATGACCTATTTGTTAGAATTCTATGTTTGTGGTGAACGATATATGTTTATTAGTTCCGAATCAGTTCTGCAAAACTGTAACGCCCTTCGCTCCTAACCCGGGCGAGGGGTGTTACAAGAACACCAATTTTTGGCATCTTTGTACGCATGGTTCAAAATCACCGCTCGACAATCCCCATCCAAATATGTCATCCATTGGAACTGCAACGATTCATCCATTAAAGAAAATCATTCGAATATAAATTAATATAATTTTGCAACTACCAATAAAAACTAAATTAGACATGAGAAATGAGATAGAAATTAGAAATTTACATTACCTTATCTTAGTTTGTAAAGGTCAAATATTCGTTCTAACTTCGAGAATTAAATTGGCCTAGAACGCCTTCTTTTTGAATTTTTGGGCTCATCTGCATAATACAAATACATAAATACATCATGGATTCCCTAAACAACATTTAAAATAATTATGGGAATGAAAAATATTACCTTGAAACCAGTGGAAATTCATACAGAGCATCGCAAATTGGTTCCAGAATTGAAGCTTGTCTATACCAGGCCCATGGTTGAAGTAGCACCACACACTCACCAATATCGGCGTCTAGGAATCTGTCGTTGACGACTGTCTGGGTCGCTGCCTTGCACAACTCGCGGTAGAAGAAAGCTAATATTGCATATCCCCAACTGTAACTTCTTACTTTGAACGAAGTATCCAAGAACGAGATGTGCTACGTGTACACATGGGAAGTTGATTTGTCTGGCATTAGCATCCCACCGAAAAGGCGCAATATAAACTCTTGAGCAACAATTGCAACTTCTACCGCTTTGGAATTTTGATTCACTTGAAATGCACTCCTAAGCCATGTCATCCTCACCCGTTTTCCATTTATATCTTGCGCTCTAGTGCCTTCCCCAAATACTTCATACAATAAACTTCAGGAACATACTTGTTGCATGCAACTATTGGACTGCCCGAAATTGGGACACCAAGATGCATAGCAACATCTTTAAGGGTGATTGTGCACTCTTCGCATAGCATGTAGAAGGTGTTCATCTCCGGTCTCCAACGCTCCACCAACACATTAATCAAATGCGGCATTTCAAAGTCAGGAATCTTTGCCGCGTAACTAAGTCTGGATGTCCAGAAATCCACAAATTTCATGCTTGGCAGATCGTTCCATAGCAACTGGGGCCAAAATAGTATCCCCTCCGTCTACAAACATAAATTTTAAATTAAATTACTAATTTATCATTTACGAACAACAATTTAATATTCGTAAAAAATAAACAATTATTACAAATAATTTCATATTTTTCGTGATGTGTAATTTTTCACGTCTTAACAACGTCATTTTTTCCTAAAAATTTTGCACTAAAAAATCTTAAACAATAACAACATAATTGAATAACAAATATTTTTATCAAAAACACTCACAAACATCATAATCTAAAAATTAAAAAAAATGTTATCTTGAATCTTCTAAATTTTTTTGCGTGGTTACTTTTTCCAGGCTCTACGAAAATCACACGGCTTAACAATCTTACTTGCTTTGCTCAAACTAAAAAAATTGAAAAATATTTAGGTTCTTAACACACTACACCAAATTTCTTATTTATACTAAACAACAAAAATCCTAACTTGAAGCGAGTTTCATATGAACTTAGTTCTTACCCATTTGTTGGGTTTGGGACTAGACTTAGTTCTTCATATGAACTTAAAAGTCTTTCAATTTTGTGGTTTTAAAAGTATGCACTCAACAACAGCACCGGCAAAAGATAAAAACAAACCACTTGACAAAACAGATCACAATCTCATCGTAAGTAAATTTCCTAGACATTTCTCCCCTCTTATTTTCTTTCAATGTCATCATGGCCCCCAAAGTATATCTCAATGTCCATATTTATTTTCCACTTCCTTTGAACTTTATTCCACGCATTATCCAACGTTACATCTGGGACACAATTTTGCATAGGGGAAAATACAACGTTGGTCACTTATTTTTTATAGGTGTTCACAATTGTTCATTAAATTAAAAAAAGTAACGTTATGATCACTTACGTTTAGACCTGGCAAACTTGACCCGAGACCCGAACCGATTTACCCGATCCGAGACTCAATTTCGACCTGAACACGATGGTCTAACCTTGACCCGAACACGAAACAAACTAAAATGAACCAAAACCAAACCAAATTTTAATTGAACTAAAAATCAACTTGAACCGAAAGTAACAAAAACAGAAAATAATCGGAACCAAAAGAAACCGAAACCGAAAATCAACTCGAATTTAATTTGCTCAAATATGTATGTTTTATTCTCCTTTTGTATTATCTTGCTAATTAACAATCACCTTTAGTAATAGTTCAAGGGTAATTATTCCATGCACAAGCGCTTGTGGAAATTAAGTTTTCAGGAGTGCCTTAGTTTTAGGGTTTAGGGACCCCGTTTAGGATTTAGAGTTTAGGGGTTTAAGTGTAGTAGTTTTGAATTTATGGGTCATTGATAGAATTTTGGGTTTAGGGTTAAAATTTAGGGTTTATAGTTTAAAATCCAAATCCCTAACCATATTACCATAAACCCTAATTGTAAACCCTAAATTCTAACACTATACACTAAATTCTAACTATGAACCTTAAATTATAAACCCCTACACTAAAACCCTAAAATTAAGGTGCTTGTGGAAATAAAAAAAAAATCACTGCTTGGGATAATAATCCATAATGATCCAAACGATTTGATATTTCCCGAACCGAAAAGACCATCTTCATATATTAACTCAAATAAGAAACTAAACGATTCGATATTTCTCGAATTGAAAATCAATCGACTCGATATTAGCACGACCCAAAAATTCATCCGACTTGATATGATAATGATCTGATATGATACTCGACCAAACCCGAAATAACGTAGACCTGAACTAAATCTGAATCAGATCTGGTATGACCTGAGTTGAACCTAAATTGAAAATCAAAATGAACCCGAATGACCCGATTGCCACCTCTACTTACTCTACCGCTTTATAAATTTTGGTCATTGTACGAGTGTTAGTTTGATGATGTGACACGTTAGTAGAAAATGTTACATTTTAATTTGACTTTTGAACTTTAGATAGAATATTAATTTGATCCCTTAATTCTAAATAAAAAATCATTTTAATTCTTAAATTTTAGATAAAAATGCTTGACCACGTCATCGGCATACACTCACCATCGTTGTCGGTCACCGTCGGCCACATATGGTTCCTTTAATGGTAATTCCTTGAACCACATAATATTAGAAATAATGTAGTAATAATCCAATGAAATTTCCAAATACCGTAAAGAAAATAAGGAACAGAAAAGAAATCAAACGAAAGCATAAACATAATACTATATTATCAAACAGATTCGACTTTTACTTAAAATGTGGATTTAAATCATTACTCATTAGAGCAATCCAGTCTATCATCAGCCATCTCGTCATCAATTTCTTCTTTTCTTGAATTTTCCCTCAAGGAAGAACGCAGGGCATCGATTTAAAAAACAACCACCACAAATAGCTTCAACCAAATCTTTAAAAAAGAGTTAATGCAAGAATAAAATAATAAATAATAAATAGTAAAATAAAATATTAATATTAATATTATTAATAATGGAATATTGCATAAAATAAATAAAAGAATATTCAGAAAATATTAAAACGGTAAATTTAAACTGTTTACCTGCAGGGACGGAGCTAGGATTTGAAGTTATTAGGGGGGGCAAAACATAAATTTTGAAAGGTGAGAGGGGGGCAAATTCACAATTATCCCAATTTTTTCAGAAAAAAATATAAGGAATCAAAGGTCGCCAAATTTGAAAAAGTATGTTTTGGTCACTTATATTTTTAACGTTTATCATTTTGGTCACCCGACCGTTAATCTTCATTAACCCCGTTAATACGATGACGTGGCATGTTAATAAAAAAAGTTGATTTTAAATTTCACCCTCAAGGTTTTAATACTTTATTCTTTTCACCATCTTCACAAAAAAATTCCTTTTTTTTTAACAAAAAATCTCTAACCCAAGCCGTAAACCCTTTCTCTATAAGTAAATGTTGATTCTTGTTTATTCAATATTGAGATGCTTTATACAGCCGTGCTGATGAGAATACAACCAAAAACACCCACAATTCTTCTTTGGAGTTTAAATCTTGGCTGCAAAGGAATTGTAGTTCACTGGGGAACTCTCTTTGCTTGTGTCCTTTGGGGCTGTGGAAATGTCGAAATAAAAGAGTTTTTGAGGGAATTCATATACGTTGGACGGTTCATTGTTGTCAGCTTCAAACATAAACTTGGTGAAACTAGACTGTTTTACATGTGTTAGAAACTATGCGATTTTCAGTTACATTTTACTGTGATTGTCAACAACCCCCCGGCCCCAAGCTTTGTGATATTTGCTTCACTGCATGACTGATTTTGATTGCACATCTGCAACAATACTTACTCTGCCTTCTGGAAATTAAGCTCGAGAAGGTTAAATGAACCGCAAAAGTGGGATTGTGGGAGAACGTTAATAATCCATTGTTGTTGGCAATGCGAATGGAATTGTGGGGAGTTAGGATTTTGTTGTCATTCTCGAGTTGGATGCAAAATGGGTTGTTGATGCCTTACATGGATCATTGGTTGGATGCAAAATGGTTTAAGGTTTGGGTGAGAGAATTTTTGTTAGAGAAAGCCAAGTTTTTTTTTTTTTGAAGATTATGAAAAACAAATAAAATTTTAAAAGTTTGAGGGTCAAATTTAAAGTTAATTTTTTTTATTAACATATCACGCCATCATATTAACGGGGTTAACGGGGCCTAATGATCGGGTGACCAAAAAAATAACCGTCGAAAACATAAGTGATTAGAACAACATTTTTTTTAAAATTTGATGATCAAAATAAAGCATGTTTAGGACTACAAGTAAAGATTATAAATAATAATAAAAAAACCTATTCTTAAATATCTCCTACTTATTTATTTGTTATGTTAGTTGATAAGTATTTATTTTAGTTATGTTTTTGGTCCTTATTCTGATTGAATATAAGTTTGAAGGACTTAAATGATCTATTTTTATGTTGTTTTCATGCAGGTTACGTGATGCTGGAAATAAGCTGGAATGTTGCAGAAAATACTGGCGTCGTGGGCAGATTCATGGGCATGAACTAGGGCATGAATGCTGACTGGGCGTCACGTCAGCACCTTTTAGAAGCTGACGTCAGCAACACAGATAGCTTATCAGATAGCTTATCATCCGGATTTTAATTTTTAAATTTAAACTTGGGATAATTATCTTATGTAATTTAATTTAAATTTTAGATTTATCATTTTAGTTTTTTAGGGTTTTCAGCTACTATAAATACCCCACTTTGGGGGTGAATTAGATCATCAATTATTCATTGTTCTCTTCTTCCTTGAGTTTAATAAAAGTTCTCTATTTTCTTCATTTCTTTCTTTATTTAATTAAGTATGGTTTCTTCACCAATCATGCTTAACTAAATCCCCTTTAGCCAAAAGCAACGTCAAACCCGACTAAACTCGTGATATTAGAAAATTACTTCAATCATTCAACAACTCTTTTTTAGATTCTCTGTAAAATTGATTAGGCAATCAACCTAATATTTAGGCATCTCAATTGTTTCATTCCGAGAGCGTGCATCGGGTTGAAGTGGTTTAGATCCATCATTGAGGATGAGGAAAAGCTTGTAGCCAATTCAACTCCCTAAGAACAAACTTAGTGGCGGTCCACTAAGGGGAATCAAAATCAGAAACAATTCTCATCGAGACGATTATCCGAGCATGGGCTTCTCCAGTACTAACTCAGATTTGAGTTAGCATCGATTGCCGTAGCTAACTCACTAAAGCTTGAATTCAAGGATTGCCCTGGGAGTCGAATTTACCCAAGAGAAGTAAGTTGCAAGGGTTGGGCCTTGTAGACTGTAACCGGCAAGAAAGTTGAAGAAAAATCAATTTCAATGATCGAAGATGCCGTGGCAAAGTGTAGCTTGAGGCTAATTTAATCCATAATCCATTTTCAATATTTATTTTCCGTTCTTTATATTTTTCTTTATTACTCAAATCACTTCTCTAAACCCCCCCCCCTTTTATTTTTACAGGTTTCTTGGTCTAAGTCAGAACAAAAGGTGTTAGAATTCCTATTCCATGCGGATCGACCCTTACTCTCGCTATACTATTTTTATTCTTATTTATTTGAGTTTAAGGATTTATTTTGACAATACACGACGCGTGTCAAAATTGGCGCCGTTGTCGGGGAATACGGCAAAGTACTAATATTGTTTCATTTGATTTATGACTAGGAGCAATCCGGGAGAACAATTTGAACTCATCCCGGAAATCGAAGCACTAGCCCGAAAGTTGAACGCACAAACACTTCGGGAAAAGAAAAACAAAAGACGCCAGCAAAGATTCGAACGCGATCTAGGAATCACATCTGAAGCAGAGTCGAACTACGAACTAGATCCAATGGGAAACGAAAATCAAACCATTCGCTAACTAAATGCAGCGCCCAATGGCCATCAACCAATATGTATAACCTTCCCAAATGGCAAACACCGTTCGTGCTAAAAACAGATTTAATCTGCCTCCTATCTACTTTTCACGGCTTGCCAACAGAAAATCCTCACAAACATTTGAAGGAATTTCACATGGTTTGTCTAAGCACAAAGCCACAGGGAGTATCCGATGACCAAATCAAACTTCGAGCTTTTCCATTTTCTTTAGCAGATATAGAAAAAGATTGGTTATTTGATTTACCTCTTAATTCTCTTACAACATGGATTGACATGGCTAAACTTTTTCTTGACAAGTTCTTCCCTGCAGCGAAAGCAAGCGAAATTAGGCGCAGCATCCTGAGCATTCAACAAAAAGAAGTTGAATCTTTATATGAATACTGGGAGAGGTTTAAAAAGTTGTGTGCAAATTGTCCACAACATAGACTGTCGGAACAAACCCTCCTCCAGTATTTTTATGAAGGATTGACGCCTATGGATATGAAAGTAATAGATGCAGCAAGCGGCGGAGCTCTAGTCAATATGATCCCAATAGCGGCTAAAACACTGATATCAACCATGACTGCCAACTTGCAAAGATTCAATCAATCTAGCGAACCATCTCGAAGGGTTCGCGAGGTAAGTACATTTTCTTTAGAAAATAAGATTGATAAATTAGCTGAAATAGTGCAAACTCTTGTTGCAGATAAAAGGAAAATAGCTAGACTTTGTGGAATCTGTACCAGTCTAGAACATCCGACAGATTGTTGTCTGATGATTGAAGAAGATGATGTCACCCAAGCTAACGCCATAGGAAATGCTTATAATCCCGGGTGGAGAAACCAGTCAAATTATGGGTACGCAAACAACCAAAGGCCAAATCAATCGTATCAACAAAGACAACCCTACCCACAACAAAAGACATCTCTAGACACCTTGGTTGAGCGATTAGCGATATCCCAAGAGATGTTCCAAAATCGTACCGAGGCCCACTTACAAGAGTTAGACAAACAAATGAGCCAGCTAGCCCAAACAGTAAGCTGTCTTGAATCCAAAGGTAAACTCCATTCACAAACAGAGACAAACCCAAAAGAAAATGTTAATGCCATCACTCTTCGGAGTGGCACCATTATAGAACCCAAAACCTCAGAGGTAAACACCCAAAAAGACAAGTCAACTTTACCAGTCAAAAAAGATACACCAAATCCAATCTCTGAACCATCCCCTTATGTTGTCCGACCACCCTTCCCGTTAAGATTGATGAAAAGAGACAAACAAGCAGAAGAAAAGGAAATCCTAGATGTGTTCCAAAAAGTAGAGATCAATATTTCACTCCTTGACGTAATCCGAAAAATTCCAAGGTATGCTAAGTTCCTTAAATATTTATGTACTAATAAACGTCGTCTTATTGGAGTTGAAAAGGTTAATCTAGGAGAACATGTATCGGCAGTCTTCCAGCGAAAGTTTCCACCAAAATTGAAGGACCAGGGTATGTTCGTCATTCTCTACAAAATCGGTAAAGTGGGTATTAAACAAGCAATGTGTGATTTAGGGGCCTCTATTAATGTTATGCCCCTTTCATTTTATAACTCACTTTCTGCTGAGCCTTTGAAGGATACGAAGGTAACTATACAACTGGCAGACAAATCCATAATCTATCCAGAAGGATTACTGGAGAACGTCCTCGTAAAGGTAAATGATTTGATCTTTCTAGCGAATTTCTATGTTATTGACATGGAAAACGACCAGACAAGCAACTCTTCTGAGATCCTCCTTGGTCACCCATTTTTGAGCACTGCAAATACGAAAATCGATGTAAGAAGTGGGATCCTTACAATGGAATTCGATGGCGAGGTAGTAAAATTTGACGTTTACAAAGCTTTGAGACATCCTGAAAGTGTCGCTAGTTTGAACTTTGTTGATATCATTGAACCTTCCATAAATGATTTCTTTGAAACTAGTTTTACTGACTTTATGGATGATTTGTACAGGGAGATTACGGATTTCGACGAAGAAGACAAGGAGTTTGAAAATATTTGTTCAGTGAATAAAGACTTAACACTTACTGCATCCAAGACTAAACATTTACCCTCTGTGTTGTAGGCACCCGAGATAGAACTTAAGCAATTACCGGAGCATCTAAAGTATGCATTTTTAGGGGAAAGAGAGACCCTGCCGGTTATTATCTCAACCAAGCTGTCAAAAGAAGAGGAGGAAGAGTTACTAACAGTGTTGCAAGGGCATAAGGAAGCTATTGGGTGGACCGTTGCAGACATCAAGAGTCTTAGTCCCTCCACTTGTATGCATAAGGTAAAAACCGAAGATGGAGCTAAGTCATCTCGACAAGGACAACACAACCTGAACCAACCTATGATGGACGTAGTTAAAGAAGAAATACAAAAGCTTCTCGATGCGGATATAATCTATCCAATTTCGGATAGTGACTAGGTAAGCCCGATCCACGTAGTCCCTAAGAAAACCGGAGTCATAGTAGTCAAGAACCCAGAAGGTGAGTTGGTCCCAACAAGAGTCCAAAATGGTTGGCGAGTCTGTATAGACTACAGGAAGTTGAACTCTCTAACTCGAAAAGACCACTTTCCACTTCCTTTTATTGACCAAATGATTGAGAGATTAGCCGGTAAAACTCACTATTGTTGTCTTGATGGATTTTCAGGTTTTTTCCAAATTCCTGTGGTGCCAGAAGATCAGGAGAAAACAACCTTTACATGTCCTTTTGGCATATTCGCTTATCGTCGAATGCCATTCGAGATTTGTAATGCGCCAGCCACATTCCAAAGATGCATGGTGAGCATTTTTCCGGTCTTCATCGAAAAAGGTATATAGGTATTCATGGATGATTTTACGGTTTACGGTAATTCCTTTGGAGAATGTTTATTAAACTTAACAAATGTGCTAAAAAGATGCCTTGAATTTAACCTTGTTTTAAATTATGAAAAATGTCATTACATGGTAGATAAAGGGCTAATTCTTGGACATATAGTTTCCTCTAAAGGTATTACTGTTGATAAGGCTAAAACGGATGTTCACGCTCACTCCCATACCCCACAACTGTGAGGGATATTCGATCCTTTCTTGGCCATGCAGGGTTTTACCGCAGGTTTATTAAAGATTTTTCAAAGTTGGCACAACCTCTCTGCAGTCTATTGCAAAAAGACCAACCCTTCAATTTTGACGAGAAATGCAGGGAGGCATTTGACATACTTAAAGAGAAGCTTGTAAATGCACCTACTGTCCAACCACCCATTCGAACGGATGTGCGATGCTTCCGATGTTAGCGTTGGAGCCGTGTTAGGTCAAAGAATCGACAAAGAACCGTATATTATAGCATATGCATCATGTACTTTGGATCCTGCGCAGAAAAACTATTCAACAATGGAAAAAGAACTATTTGCTATTGTTTTTGCCTTAGAAAAGTTTAGATCTTATTTATGATGTACTAAAATCATTGTTTTTTCTTATCATGCAGCTTTACGCTTTTTGATGAGCAAAAAGGAGGCAAAACCAAGATTGATCCAGTGGATTTTACTACTCCAGGAATTCAACCTTGAAATTAAAGATAAGAAGGGATGCGAAAACCTTGTTGCGGATCATTTGAGTCGCATCTCATTATTTGTGTTAGATCCACCAGTTAGAGAGGAGTTCCATGACGAAAGATTGATGGCAGTTCAAGTAAGTGTACCTTGGTTCGCATATATGGTAAATTACTTGGCCACGAGTAAGATGCCACAAGATTTACCGAGAGCGGAGGTTAAACAATTAAAAAAGGAATCCTGATTCTTCATTTGGGATGATCCTTATCTCTGGAAACATTTTTCGAATGAGGTAATTAGACGATGTGTAGCAGAAAGCGAGGTAAACTCTATCCTAAACTTCTGTCATTCTTATTCTTGTGGTGGACACTTCGGGCCTAAACGTACTGCACATAAGATTCTTGAGTGTGGTTTTTACTGGCCCAACATTTTTCGTGATGCTTACTTATTTTGTAAATCTTGTGAAAAATGTCAGAGGGTTGGTAATTTGAGTCGACGAAACGAAATGCCACTTAATCCCATTACTGTATGTGAAATATTTGATGTTTGGGGATTAGATTATATGGGTCCCTTTGTCTCTTCATTCGAAAATTTTTATATAATTCTTGCGGTAGATTATGTTTCTAAATGGGTTGAAGCTAGAGCAACCCGAAATAATGATGCTAAAACCACAGTTAAGTTTCTAAAGGAATCTATCTTTTGTAGGTTTGGCACACCGCAAGCAATAATAAGCGACCGAGGGAAGCATTTCATTAACCGAGTAATTGACGCTCTCATGAAGAAGTTCGGTGTCACCCACCGGATTTCGACATCTTACCATCCGCAAACAAATGGTCAAGCGGAGGTGTCAAATCGAGAGATAAAGACCATACTCGAAAAAATCATGAAGCCAGATCGCAAATATTGGAGTGTCAAGCTATCCGATGCGTTGTGGGCATAGCGAACTGCGTACAAAGGCCCCATCGGGATGTTGCCTTACCGTCTCGTCTACGGTAAACCTTGTCACCTGCTGGTCGAGCTGGAACATCGCGCGTTTTGGGCAATTCAACAATGCAACGTGGAAATGGATGCGATTGGAAGGGAACGCAAGTTGCACATTCAAGAGCTCGATGAAATCCGGAAACACGCTTATGATAGTGCACAAATTTTCAAAGACAAAATAAAGGATTTCCACGATAAAAACATTTCATTTAAATCTTTTTCTGTTGGTCAAAAAGTTCTATTATTTAATTATAAATTCAAACTTTTTGCAGGTAAGCTACGTTCCAAATGGCTCGGACCATTCACCGTTGTTCAAACTTTTCCACATGGAGCGGTAGAAATTCAAGATACTGAAGGACATAGCTTTAAAGTCAATGGACAACGGTTGAAGACATTTTACGAAAATGTTCCAATCGGTTTAGTTGAAGAAATTCATTTCGAGGAACCAAACGCATAAATAAGGTCGTCAAGCTAACGACAATAAACAAGCGCTAAATGGGAGGCAACCCATTTCTTTTCTTCTTTTTACTTTAATTATTTTATTGTTTTATTTTATTTGTACTTTCTTTATTTATTTTATTTTATTTTATTGTTTTATTTTTATTCCATTTTAATTTGCTGTAAATTGATGTCGTTTGAATTTAATCTTTAGTTAAAATAAAAAAATAAATAATAATAATAATAAAATCAAATTTATTTTGAATTTATTTTTATTCTTATCTCTTTTCGAATTTATTTTTATCTCATTTTAATTATTTTATTTTTTTAGAATTTATTTTATTTTAATTTATCTGATCTCTAATTTATTTTGTTTGCAGATAATTTAGATCGAATAAAGGGATGAGAAGTTATCTTTTTCAACAAGATTTTGTGGGCCAATTTTTTCAAATTAATTTTTTTTTCGGATTTTTTATCCCTTTCCCACCCAATCACTTCACCCATATTTTAAACAAATTCAAACCCAACCTTATCCACCTACACAATCCCCTACCCGGTCAACTCCTACAATTTAAACCCAATCAAAATTTCGTGGTCCCCACCTACACAATTCCCTACCCGGTCAAACACCCAACCACCCCTTAAACCCTTGTTTTATTATATTTTTTTCTTTTCCCTCATTCACCAGCCGCAACACACTCTCCAAACCCTTTTTATTTTTTTCTTTTCATTCCTTCAGCAGCCACACGAAATTCTCCAAACAACACTACATCACCCCGTCAACACTCCTTCTCCATGATGCCACGCACCCGTGACCAAGCCCGCCGGCTTCCACAACAGCCACCACTCGTCATCGGTGGTCGTCGACACTTTCAACCGCCACAGTTCGTCTCCCTCAGCAGTGACTCCGAACCGCAACAGCTACCACACAACACCCCACCACCTCTCGAGCCTCCCATCATCCTGAGCACCACCCTACACTTTGACAGCCATGCCTCTGTCCCATCACTGCACCACCGTTCGCCGCGACCACCATCACCCCTGTCACTGGCGTTTCATTCCCTTGAGACGCAAAACACATCCATGCACTTCAGTTCTGCCCACCAGCCACTTTCATCACCACAACCCCGTCCGACCATGAGGAGGGGCACTCCCTCGCACAGATCCGGAAAGACAAGCACTGGCCACGCTGTTCGTGTCATTGGCAGTGGCGAAAAAGGACCTTCATCGCACCGCCGACCGTCGCAGCAGCCATCCCCGCCATCATCCTCCTACAACTCCTTGGCCTCCGATGTAGTGGGCGGTTCATCGCAGCAACACCATCAGCCCACGCCATCACCAACCCGTGTCGCCTCATTCAACATGCACACAAACGCGTCAATACATTCAGACCATTATTCTGCGGTTGATATGGCCGATGAGGTAAATTCCGAATTTTTTCAGCCGTTATTAGTTTTTCACTCCATCTTTGGATTTTTAGATCATGTGCATGATGAGTCCATTGCCAATAATCGTTCGGAGACTGCTCAACCACATTCGCCACCTCACGAACACAATGACATTCCATCGGATCATGAAGAACATCTACGACGTGGCCAACGATTTACGGCACCAAACGATGAGAACTTGAAAGGGTTCTTGCATTTTACCGGAGAAGAACTCGAAATATTTAACCGTATCCGACATCATTCACTTCCGGTTTGTAAGTATATCCCTACTCAAACTTTAGAACGTTTGCACTTACGTGAGTCGGTCATGTCACTTTTTGATAACATTGGTTGGCGTTGATTTCCTACAATTACCTGTGACACTTACTGTGAATTAGTACTTGAATTTTATTCTACTTTTTCATTTGATCGTAGTCGTGCAAGGTCTCTTGATACACCTAATGTAATATCTTTTCGCCTCTTGGGTCAGTACTTTCGGTTGTCTATTACTGAATTTAATTTTTATATGGGTTTTGTCACTAACGTTTCAGACCTTAACTATCAATCTGCCCTTTTAGACATACCGCAAGATTTCGATAATGACCTTTCCTTGGAGACTTTGACAGGTTTTGCAGGTTCTCAATACAATCCGAAAACAACAAAGGACCACAACATTCATAGCCCTGCTTTACGATATATCCATCGGTTCCTCGTTTACAATCTTTCCGGCAAAAATGACATTCCATCAACCGTGAGTAAGACTGAGTTATTCTTTCTCTAGTGTATGCAGGTAAATATCAAGGTAAATCTTGGTTTTTGGATGGCCTACACGTTTCATCGTGTAGCGCGAACCACTAGGCCACGACCATTAATTCTGGGTCCTTACATTACTCATTTAACATTACGTATTTATCCTGCTACTTTTGATCCATCTCAGTTTACTTATGCTTTTTCTATGAGTGCCTTAGATGAGAGATGCCTAGATGCCATGGGATTACTTGTAGGAACTCCTGATGCACCGTATATTGTTCCCCCGGGCACTCTCCCAACTCGTAAAGAACGAGTGTTTCAAAGATGAGCCCAAACACAACCAACACAATAAGACCAACCCCGAAGAGATATGGATGAGTGACTCCACTCCATCGAGACTGACTTGGCTGAGATTTTATCCTATCTTTGCCCCGGCTCTTCTCGCAGACGACGAGGCTGCGGTCGTGGTCGCAATTATTTAGGGGAGTCTCTCTTTTCCTCTCTTTTACTTTAAATTTTCATTTTGGGACAAAATGCATCAAGTGAGGGGGAGGGAGATATGCCTATCAAATTTTTATCTTGTTTATCCGTTTTGGTTGTTCTCTTGATTTCTTGATTTTATTAATTTTAGTTCTTTGTTTAATCCTTAGTTTTGCCTTGTCTTACTGTTTTCATATGGTTTTGTATCCATCTTGTTAGAAAATTCTAGGTTACATGGTAGATTTGGCATGATTAATTTTTTTATTAAAATCCTTTATATGACATTTCTTTCTCTACTTCACATGATGCTTACCTAAGTACACAAGACAAATTTGTGAGTTTTTGAGCCTAATGAGCATGCATTATATTTGCTCTTTGTTTCTTTGAGTGTGCCTAGCTAAATTAGTTGCATTCTAGAACTTGTGTTTAAATTCTTTTTGAGATTACATTGATTGAATATGATGCTTAAATATGATAGAGGCACTAGGTTTTAACCATTTCTCTTCCCAAACAAATTGCCTACCCTTTAATTAATTTCCCCTAGTGAAACATTTTTTGAGCCTTGGCATTTTTCTTGAAAATCACCACATTTTAGCCTAATCCACTTTTTTCTTAATTCCATTATTTTGTGTCCCTTTTTCAAGACAAAATCGTCTTCAAAAATATTAAAAAAAAAACCCAGATTTGAATAAATACAGTCCAGCAGGAGAAAAAAATATTGTGCAGAGAAAAAAAACTGTGCAGAACTGTTCGAATATGCAGTGCAGAAATTGTGCAGGAAATTGTTTGAGTCTGCAGAAAAAATAAACAGAAAAAAAGCACAGTGCAGTTCGAAAAAAATAAATACACTGCAAAACAGTTTTAGTTCGAATGAAAAAAAAAGTTTCAAATATATTTTTGGGATGATTTTTGTCTTGAATTTTAACCCATATTTTCAGCCTTTGTCCTACCCGTACCTTAGCCCCATTACAACCCTTCTTTAAGACCTCTTGATTTTTGCATCACATTCATGTTAGTAGTGGAGATTAGATTTAACCACAAGCCTATAGTAATGCACTAATTAGTTTTGGCTCGAGTGATTTTTCTCTACCCTTAAACACTTTGAGTGACATGAGCGATTCCTTGTGAGGGTACTTGGTTTGCATCATTGAAGTTAGTAGGGTATTAGAATGTCATTTTTGCTTTAATTTCTTAAACTTGTCATTTATCTATTTTGCTCCTTATTTTTCTTTCATGTTTAGATGCTTAATCATATCGAAACCTTTGAGACTTCGTGAAATTAAGGATGAAAACTTGAACTTTGGATTGTTTAATTTTGAGATACTTGAGGACAAGCATCAGATAAGTGAGGGGGAATTTGATAAGTATTTATTTTGATTATGTTTTTGGTCCTTATTTTGATTGAATATAAGTTTGAAGGACTTAAATGGGTTGTTTTTATGTTGTTTTCATGCAGGTTACGTGATGCTGGAAATAAGCTGGAATGCTGCAGAAAATACTGGAGTCGTGGGCAGATTCATGGGCATGAACTAGGGCATGAATGTTGACTGGGCGCCACGTCAGCACCTTCTAGAAGTTGACGTCAGCAACACATATAGCTTACCAAGCCGCTTATCAGATAGCTTATCATCCGGATTTTAATTTTTAAATTCAAACTTGGGATAATTATCTTATGTAATTTAATTTAAATTTTGGATTTATCATTTTAGTTTTTTAGGGTTTTTAGCTACTATAAATACCCCACTTTGGGGGTGAATTAGATCATCAATTATTCATTGTTCTCTTCTTCCTTGAGTTTAATAAAAATTCTCTATTTTCTCCATTTCCATTTTCTTCATTTCTTTCTTTATTTAATTAAGTATGGTTTCTTCAACAACCATACTTAACTAAATCCCCTTTAGCCAAAAGCAACGCCAAACCCGACTAAACTCGTGAGATTAGAAAAGTACTTCAATCCTTCAACAACTCTTTTTTATATTCTCTGTAAAATTGATTAGACAATCAGCCTAATCTTTAGGCATCTCAATTGTTTCATTCCGAGAGCGCGCATCGGATTGAAGTGGTTTAGATCCATCGTTGGGGACGAGGAAAAGCTTGTAGCCAATTCAACTCCCTAAGAGCAAACTTAGTGGCGGTCCACTAAGGGGAATCAAAATCGGAAACAATTCTCATCGAGACGATTATCTGAGCACGAGCTTCTCTAGCACTAACTCAGATTTGACTTAGCATCGATTGACGTAGCTAACTCACTAAAGCTTGACTTCAAGGAGTGCCCTGGGAGTCGAATTTACCCAAGAGAAGTAAGTTGCAAGGGTTGGGCCTTGTAGACTGTAACCGGCAAGAAAGTTGAAGAAAAATCAATTTCAGTGATCGAAGATGTCGTGGCAAAGCGTAGCTTGAAGCTAATTCAATCCATAATCCATTTTCAATATTTATTTTTCGTTCTTTATATTTTTCTTTATTACTCAAATCACTTCTCTAAAACCCCCTTTTATTTTTACAGGTTTCTTGGTCTAAGTCAGAACGGAAGGTGTTAGAATTCCTATTCCCTGCGGATCGACCCTTACTCTCGCTATACTATTTTTATTCTTATTTATTTGAGTTTAAGGATTTATTTTGACACTACACGACGCGTGTCATTAGTACCAAAAATCATGAATGAAAAATGGGTTCACTATGAAAATTGAAAATGCCAGGAGTAAGAAGATATAGAATTTCTTAAGTTTTTTTAATTTTTTTGTGATTTGATTAGTATTAGTAGTGAGTCGTTCAAACCTGTAGAACTAATGTTTTGATATAATAATTGAAAATTGTAACCCCCTCGTCCCGGTCTGGTCGACTGACCGGTCCGAGTAGGCTACACGGGGAAAACCGATGTGAAACCCGTTAAGGTCCCACATCGGTTAGCAACCCTAGAAAAAATTTTCATTATTATTATCCCTTCTAGAGGCATTATTGAATCTTATGTGAGGAAGGCAACAACGGAAAACATACGAGGCGAAACAACCAAACAGTTCATTTTAATCCTTTACAGCAGGCTGTATCGGAACACCCTTAGGGTGTTTCGATACGCCCTAACTTGGTCAACTGGTCAAAGTCAACATGATGAGTCCGTTTTGGAACAGGGGTGACACGTATCGAAACGATCACAACAGTCAACTTCTCGTGGTCAACGAGATGAAGGTCGTTCCGAAACGCTAAGGCTCGTTTCGATACATCAATTTATCGTCAAATTCTCAGATTTCCAGTAGAAAAATCGTATCGAAACGTTCCTTAGGCGTATCGAAACGTCTGGCCAAAACAAAGGGGTCGTATCGGAACGGGGTCGACCGTTTCGAAACGCCTCTGCCTGCATATTGGTTTTAGCTGGTTTTAAGGCACAAGGATGGCCCAAAACCCCACTAAAGCCTCTCACAACACACATACAACAATACTAAGGTAGACCAAACATAACAAGCATGCTTACACACATCAAACATATCAAGACCATGCATTGAAGAAACCAACAACTTGAGAATCATACCTCCACACATAACATTAAAGATAACATGCTTCAACACGGACATATACTTAGATATTTAAGATAGGTAAATCCAACATCCAAAAGCCAAATCAACATAACATATAAAAGGAGTCTAGCATGCTCCTAACAACCAACATAACATACTTCAAAAGGCTCAAACAACGACACCTATCCCATTGCTTTACTATAACAAATCTTCAATTTAAAGATCATACATTGAGCTAACCAAAAGCAACACTTGGAAACCTTTCCTTGCCTTTGCCACCCACAAGCTACTGATCTGCATTGTCGAACAAAAAGGAGCGTAAGCATAAAAGCTTAGTGAGGGTAAGCTCATAAAACAAACCTTCGATAATGCAGGGTCCAAGCACGAGCAACTACCATGATGGAATGCATGATCTTACCTTCGATCCACAAGAGCCAAATTATGCATGATGCATGAACATATTATCAACATTATGCCATGCTCAACAACTCATACACTCAACATACAATGATACATAACTCAATGTATTAACCACATCATACATCGCTTCATATTGGAATTCACATTTCATGTCATATTAGCATATATGTATAATCTCATATTGGCACCTAGCTATGACTCGAATACGCGGATAACAAGTTGGAATGCATTTCCAACACAACTATTACCTTCGGTGGGATTACACTCATCACCGGTTCTCGCGGAGGGGATTCCACTCATCCTCACGCCCCATCGATGGGATTCCACTCATCATCGACTATATGTAAAGATTTCCGGGCGAACTCGTACTCCTCCTTGGTGCCTTAACGCCACCAAGGCCACACACGACTTTGACTCTCGTGTGCACACTCATTCTAATGATCGATCATTGTACCCAATTATACTAGTGCCAATGTTAAACAAAATCCACAACCTTTCAAACCATCAATTTCAATATAACTTCCGTGCTTAGCACGTACTCACCATGATCCTTGAAATCATGCAACCACCTCATAATATCATTTCACAAGTCAACACTACATGTATATCATCAAGACAATTATCACACCATATTTCACACATATGTATATCCACATTATACCTATCATCAACATGCATATGACAATGCATCCAACATGCCTCAACATACATGTATAACAACACATACATAACCAACACAATCACAATTAAACACGAGGCATAAACAACCATTAAAGAGTGCAACCAAGGTCTCTAATCAAAGCTTGGGATTAGGCTACCACCCTAATCCCAACTCTAGGTGGGTTTACCAAGCCCATTCTAGGTTCACATGCTTGAATCAATTACTCAAAACCATTTTAAAAATATCTAACCACTCACCTTCATTTCCAAGCTCAACACCAAGCAATCAACACCTTCAAATATCCAGATTTATTCCCGAGGCTTCACCAACACAAAATCTCGCTTTTAATCACCTCAACACAAGCAAAACAACTTCAAATCAACTCAAACATCAAAGTAGCTAATCTGGAATACTAATCAAACACCAAACACAACAATTCAAGCCATAAACAACCCCCCAAAACACCAAACCCGAGCAGCCCTTATACCCAATCCAAAACTCATGATTTCAACCTTTTTAGCACCCTCAAATGCTTCCAAAACAGCCCCCAACTACTACCCTAACATCAACCCTCAAATTTCAACACAAACCATACCTAAAACTCATCCCAAAACCCTCCTAAAACCCCACCAAAACCCAAATTCGGGAATTCTTATAAAACACTTTAAAAATTATATATGTTGGACCATTTGGTTCATAAACACCATATCTAACAATACGAAATCAAAATCTTAAGTTAAAAACAATAAAGATATCATTTTTATTCAAATCTTCCAAAAACTCAAATTCTAGAACATTGATGAAAATGAAATCTATTTGTACTTTCAAGTAGAGGAAGATGAGAGCAAGGTGGGGATGTGTTTACCTTTCAAAACCGAGCCAAAATGAGGGAGAAAGGAGATGGAATAGTGAAAGTGGGAGGGGAGCTTCACTTGTCGTTGGTTTTGAATTTTTGAAGAAGAAGATGGTGAAGTTTTGGGTTTATTTGAATTATAATGTAACAAAAATGGGTTTTATTTGTAAAGACCAAATATTTACACAAATGCCATTAATGAATGGCCAAAACCCACATCGCTTAAAGTCTATAGATTTTGGGCTTAAGAGATAGGCCCAACATAGTCTCAAATATTTTGAAATACCGAGGCTCATGAAAATATTTTATTATTTAAATTATAAAACCAAACCCAAAATAATATTAAAATATTATTTTCACCCGACCCCTAAACCCGAGTGTTACAAAAATGTTTTGGACTAATTTGAAAAGAATTTAAAACTTGTTTTCAAGTCCAAACAACTTGAATATATGTTTGAGGTATTTAAAAAGGTTTTTGGCAAAGCTTTTATTGATTTTAAATAGCCAAACTTGAATTCTCAAGTTGCTCGTACCGATACGGTCTAACCCGTATCGATACCTTTTTGCCCAGGTTTGGTCACTACCAAAACCCGTATCGAAACAACCTTTGTCGTTTCGATACGGTGAGGGATCGTTTCGATACGTCTGGTAAGCGTACCGATCCCCATTTTAACAAACCCCAACGACATGTTTCCCAACGGCCTTTTAAATGTCATACCGTACCGATACACCCTCAAGCGTATCGATACGCCTAGGCTGGCAAGAGCCCAACGACTAGTTTTTGATGAAGGTCGTACCGATACGGGTTCACGTGTATCGATACGAAAGGCTACATAACAGCATTAAAGATGGGAAATAAAGTCTCCAACGGCTCCAATTCAACTCCAACGGCTAGTAACGGCTACAAACTCAAAGAGGGGTATAAAAGGGACCTCCAAGCATCAAGTAATGGTTAATGCTTCAATTGTAATTCAACAAATGATCAAGAAATTGTCTTAGTGCTTAATTGTCATTTCTTTGTATAGACAAACACTAGTGAGCCAAAATTGTTAGATTTGCTCAAGTGTTTTAGGTTTTGGGTGAGAGCTAAATTGTGCAAACAAATACCTATTAGAGGGATTTGGGTTTTCTTATTTGTTATCTCTTGTAAAGAGGGTTTGATCAAGGCTTTGGGTAGAAAACTTGATCGGTTTATAAGGGTTTCCTTCTAAGCCTAGAAAAGGGGACGAATCAATAGTGGATTGATTGGAAATCCTTAGTGGAAAGCTAAGGTAATGGATGTAGACCTTGGTTAGAAGGTTGAACCATTATAAATCATTGTGTTCCTTAATCTTTTTAGCTTCCACACCTCTTACACCCAAATGTCCATTTCTCCACCACTTGGTGAGCAAGAACGGTTGAAGGAATCGAGCACCGAACATCCCAACAATTGGTATCAGAGCTTGGCTCAATTGAAGAGGATTAACATCCTATTGAGAAGATCTGGCAAGCTCATTCTTCATTTCAATCAACCGGCTCAATGGCGCAATCCATCGACAAACTACCCTTCTTCGATGGAACCCATTATGCACATTGGAAGACAAAGATGAAGTTCTTCACAAAGTCACGGGACTAAAAGCTATGAGACATAGTAGAAGATGGTTCGTTCGTGCCTCAACGAAGTAAAGCAGAATGGAGTGTCGAAGATCGCAAGAAGATGAAGCTTAATTGCAAAGCCTTGCACATCCTTTTTTGTGCTTTTGGCCCAAGAATCTATGAGAAGATGTCTTCTTGTGAGAGTGCCAAGGAGGTATGGGACAAGCTTGAAGTCACATACGAAGGAACCGATGAAGCAAAGGAGACCAAGATCGGCCTCTTCAACCTAGCGTATGAGAACTTCAAGATTGATCTGGAAGAGGACATCGAGAAGATGTTCGATAGGTTCTCCACCATCATCAATGGTCTTAAAGGTTATGGAGAAGACATCCCAGAGGAGAAACTTGTCCGAAAGCTCATCTACTCCCTTCCCAAGTCATGGGACTCAAAGAGGACCTCCATCACCGAAGCTAAGAATTTGAAGACCTTGAAGCTTGATGAACTCATGGGGTCACTTCTCACTCATCAAATAATGAAGAAAAACAAGGAAGATGAGAAGAAGAGGGAAGAAATTAGAGCTATGGGGGAGAAGAATCACAAAGGGCTTGGCATCAACACAAATGTCATTGCTCTAAAATCCTCCACATGTCATCATGTAGATTCAAGTGAAGAGGAGGATGATGAAGAAGATATAGTTCATCTCTTCAAGAAGTGTGCCCCTTTCATGAAGAAAGTCTTGAAAGATCTTGAACGAGAATCCATGAAAAAGAAGAGGGCAAGCACTTCAAGCCATAAGAAGAAGGCATATGTGGCTACTTGGAGTGATGAGGACTCCACCGACGATGAACAATCCAACCTTTGCCTTATGGCCATCGAAGAAGATTCAAGGGTAACTTCTAATTCATCTACTTCATGTTCATATTCTTTTGGTGAATTACAAGATGTCTATGATGATTTGGTTTTAGAGTTTAAAAATCACATTTTGAAAAATAATAAAATGATTTCAAAGTTTAAAATTCAAAATGATTTGATTTCTAAAACCAAACTTGAACTTGAAGCAAAACTAGAAGAGTTTGAACAAAAATGTTTTGATTTACAAAATTTGCTTCATAAAGTTCAAGAAGAAAAAGATTTGATTTCCAAAGAGCTTGAAAAGAAAAATAATTTTGGAAAATCAAACTTTTATGTAAGACAATCTAGTGCCCCTAGTTTTGTAAATGGTAAATGTTTTAGAAGTGTTTGGGTTCCAAAAAGACTAACCACTTCAACTAAAAAGGATGAAATTGAAAAATGGATTCCTAAGGGGACCAAATTCTGTGCTACTAATGTCTTTGGATCCAAAGCAATTTGGATACCAAAAATTACTTGATTGTCTTATGATAGGTGTGATAGAGAATGATCAACAAGTCAAAATTAAGGGGGGGCTTCATTCACACTAAGGAAGAACACTTGAAGAAGGAAGGCATCACATCCTCCCTTGGATTCAAGTGTGGTAAAAATCTAGTTGTTTTTTTCTTTTATTCGATTTATTTTTTTTAATTTCAACTAGATGATCATTTATGTTGAACTAATATTTTGATGATGCTTTGAGTAAGGGGAACCATTTTAAAACCAAAATTCTTTTTGATATAACAAAAAGGGGGAAATGGTTTGAAAAATTGAATTTTCAAATGAATAAGAGGGAGCTTTAATTGATTTCAAATCTTAATTCTCTTATTCCAAATTTATTTCACAAAGGGGGAGAAATCTCAAACAATTTTTCAAGTTAGTTTTATTATATCAAAAAGGGGGAGATTGTAGAACTAATGTTTTAAAATAATAATTGAAAAATGTTTTGGACTAATTTGAAAAGAATTTAAAACGTGTTTTTAAGTCCAAACAACTTGAATATATGTTTGAGGTATTTAAAAAGGTTTTTGGCAAAGCTTTTATTGATTTTAAATAGCTAAACTTAAATTTTCAGGTTGCCCGTACCGATACGGTCTAACCTGTATCGATACCTTTTTGCCCAGGTTTGGTCACTGCCAACACTCGTATCGAAACAGGCTTTTCTGTTTCGATACGGTGAGGAATCGTTTCGATACGCCTGATAAGCGTACCGATACCCATTTTAACAACCCCAACGACTAGTTTCCCAACGGCCTTTTAAATGTCATACCGTACCGATACGCCCTCAAGCGTATCGATACGACTAGGCTGGCAAGAGCCCAACGAATAATTTCTAATGAAGGTCGTACTGATACGGGTCCACGCGTATCGATACGGAAGGCTGCAGAACAACATTAAAGATGAGAAATAAAGTCTTCAACGACTCCAATTCAACCCCAACGGCTAGTAACGGCTACAAACTCAAAAAGGAGTATAAAAAGGACCTACAAGCATCAAGTAATGGTTAATGTTTCAATTGTAATTCAACAAATAATCAAGAAATTGTCTTAGTGCTTAATTGTCATTTCTTTGTATAGACAAACACTAGTGAGCCAAAATTGTTAGATTTGCTCAAGTGTTTTAGGTTTTGGGTGAGAGCTAAATTGTGCAAACAAATATCTATTAGAGTTATTTGAGTTTTCTTATTTGTTATCTCTTGTAAAGAGGGGTTGATCAAGGCTTTGGGTAGAAAACTTGATCGGTTTGTAAGAGTTTCCTCCTAAGCCTAGAAAAAGGGACGAATCAATAGTGGATTGATTGGAAATCCTTAATGGGAAGCTAAGATATTGGATGTAGACCTTGGCTAGAAGGTTGAACCCCTACAAATTATTGTGTTCCTTAATCTTTTTAGCTTCCACACTTCTTACACCCAAATTTCCACTTCTCCACCACTTGGCGAACAAGAACAGTTGAAGGAATCGAGCAGCGAACATCCCAACAAAACCATTCTTTATCTTAATATTATAAATAATTACAGTTTGTATCTTAATATTATAAATAAGGCGTAATGACCCGTTTGGCCCCTAAAGTATACACAAAATACCGAATTACCCCTAAAGTATTTTTTGGGACATTTTGCCCCCTGAACTAAAAATTGTGACCTCATATGCCCCTTCCGTTAAAAAAATCCTCACGGACCAATCAGAACGTGTCACGTGTCATTTTATTAATAAAAATAATATGAGTTAAATAAAAGGGGTAAATTACATGTTAAGTATGACATAATTTATTTTTTGTTCATTTTAGTCACTCGAAATCTTTATTTAACCCAAAATTAACTTTATTTCTTTCTAGTTTTTATAATTTAGTTAAATATTTTTAATATGGTGATATTTTTATTAATTTTAGTCATTGAAAATTTATTTAAACTAAAATTCACCCCTATTTCTCTCTTTTTTGTATAATTTAGTCTAAAATTTTAAATATAATAATACTTCGTTATTAAAATTTTTCTTTTTAACAAATCCAACACTCGTTAAATATTAAATTAAAATTAAATTAATAAAATAAAATAAAATAAAATAGAAAATATTTTACTTTTAAAACCCCTCGTTTCATCTTTTTCAATAGGAATTTATAACCGCGCCAAAAAAATCTTTCAATCAAGCCGTTGAAAAAGCCTTTCAACTCATCTAAACGAAAACGAGAAAACCCAAGTCATTCAAAGTTAAAGAAACCAGAATCTGAGAATGAAAAATACTAAGTGAGAACATCAAATCCAGGCAAAGGTCATTCGAGTTTTTCCCCTTTATTTGTGGTTAGAAATTGTAAAAGTCATCCCATTTTTGTTTTATTAGTTTGGATAGGAATTGGCAGAAGCTAGAAAGAAGAAGAGGAAACTGCATTATACTCTTGAACAAATTCTGTCTTTTCTTTTTTTTCTTGGGTGTAATCGAGTCAAGCTACATTTGAAGTTATTTGGTAAGCTTGACTTGAATATGAGGATTTGCAGATTGGGTCTTTCGTGAAATTCTAAAAAAAATGGACTAAATTGTACAAAAAGATAAAAATAAAGGTGAATTTTAGGTTAATAAATTTGCAATGAGTAAAGTTAATAAAAATATCAACATATTAAAAATATTGAACTAAATTATAAAAACTAAAAAGAAAGAAGGCCAATTTTAGGTTAAATAAAAATTTCAAGTGACTGAAATGAACAAAAAATAAATTTTGTCATACTTAACAAACAATTTACCCCTTTTATTTAAATCAAATTATTTTTTGTTAATAAAATAACACATTGCACGTGATTGGTCCGTGAGAATTTTTTTAACAAAAGAGACATATGAGGTCACAATTATTAGTTCAAGAGGCATATAAGGTCATGATTTTTAGTTTAGGAGGTAAAATGTCTCAAAAAAAATTACTTTAAGGGGCAATTTGATATTTTGTATATACTTGAAAGGCCAAACGGGCCATTAAGCCAATAAATAATTACAATTGAACTTGAAGAGAAACTATAACATCTCAACCCAACTCGGAAAAAAAAATCAAAGTTTGAATCTTAAAACAAGACTCGCCAACTCAACTCAAAATTTTTAACTCGACTCAATCCTAATGGTTGGAATTTGATGGTTTCAATTTCAAATGACGCACCACCAAGAAACTTGACATGAGAGGAAGAGAGCCCAACAAGAAAGAGTTGTAAAGTAGAAATCCAAACAAAAGGTTTATCCTCTGAAAATCATAGAAACAGAAGTAAAAGCTTCCTTTTTATGAGCAAAGGGGCAAGGCACTGTATCATAACCTTGATCTAAATAGTGTAGAATACATGCCAAAAAATTTTATTACCTCATCCTTTCCAAATAGGATTTTCAACAAATTCATCTGTGGTTAAACTGTGTGGGATACAACACAAGAAAACCACAACAAAGGCTTTCCAATAGACAGTACCTTCTACAGAGGTCCCGGAAAAGTGCCATTCTCCCTTTGCTCGTTCCATCGGTCGATCTGAAACACAGACAAGTGATTGTTAGATTGAAGATCAAATCAAATTTCCATCAAGGATGAAATTCTACTTATGAAGATAGACTGCTTTTATAATCTTCAGCCACTGAGTTTATTAACATTATACTCAGTCAAATAGTTTAAACTGGGATTGCAAGAATGTATTAATCAAAGCATAACCTTTCCCAATCCCTAGAAGTACAATGTATTAATAAAAATATTGAACTGAGCAAGCAAAACTAATCATTTTCATTCCGGACTCTTTCTTTTTTTACTACCTTTTATTTTCATGCTTCTTCATGTTCAGTTTTAGCAAAAATCTCCATATCTGTTGACAATGAGGACCTCCAATACTGGAACAGTTTGAGATAAGGAAACGGGGAACAAGATTTAATCTTCTATAGTTCAGTAATTTTAATTCAACCAATGAATCAATTATAAGATTTAGTTCAAAAGCAGAGCTCAAAATTGGATTCTTATCATATTTTTAGACTAGTTGGAGCCTTCATTGTCTACTTTTAAGCTAGCTTCCTGTGTAACCGCTGTATCTTAGACTGAATAGGTTCCTACAGCATGGACGGAATCGAAAATCCAAATTTAATTCCCTTCATCATCTCCTCTCAACCAAGCTCTTTCACAAATTTCAAGCTACATTCTTATCAATTAATCTCCTTTATTTTCCCCATAAAACCCTAACTTCTTGATAAAAGGAATATCCTTCAACATGTTCATTGATGCTAACCCAAATAGGTCTACAGCTGTATCTACTTATCTATCCAAGTGATATACCCCAAAATATTCTCCTTCTCCAAATGCAAACCCTCAAAGGAATCTCTTTCCCGCCTAAGCCCACCAATGGGCAGATTTCAATATGGTTTTACATCAGTGGCACCAATATATGACCTCCATATGGACTTTCTAGAACTTAAGTTCATCAAAAGACACAAAATAATTCAAACAATTCACTGTACTCTTCTTTGACAGCTCTTCAACATGACCATCTGTGACCTAATATTCTTATTTTAGGGCAACTTAGAAATACCTATCTCAAAAAGATGTCGAGTCATAGGGAATACCCTAGTTTACAAATGCAAAAAGGGCAACAGACAGTAGGCATCCGATAACAGTTAAAAGTTAAAACCATTATGCAATTGATTATGATGAAGAGAAGTGTATATGGATCTTGAGAGAAAATACACACCCATTCTCCAGGACATAGGGCACGATAATACTTGGAAAATTTATCACACTCTGAAGCACCTTCTCCTTTTGCAGCAACACAACTGTATAAGAGAGTATAAAGATACATCAAGAAGCATTTTAAAAGAAACAAACCTTTGTACTTTTATAAGATACAAAGTAATTCATAGCTCACCGATGGTACTCAATGTATCGTGTGAAGCAATGCCTAGTTTGGTTTGTAGTTGGGAAGCGAAAATCTGCTGGGGCAGTCTCAAGCTGCATATCAAACATCACCAAAATATGTTAGTGAAGCAATGTAACATGTAATGATGAGTTTTTAATATGCACATAAAGATTCTGGAGGCAGCAAAGATTGAGATCTGAAAAAACATGTTTGCAAGGCAACCTTTATCTCTGGTGTATCTTCAGCATCATCTGAGTTCTCTGCTGCAGCTGGAGCATCTTCACCACTGTTCTCAGCAGAGGAATTGGCTTCAGTGCTTTCTGCAGCAGGAGCAGGAGGGGCCTCAGTACTTTCTTCAGCAGCAGCAGGAGTCTCCACTTTCTCAGTGACAACTTCCACAGAAGCAGCATTCACAGGATTTTCAACCTCTTTTGCCTCTGCTGGTTTTGTAGCCACATCTGATTTTTCCTCCTTCAGTGCATATTGCTAAATGTACAAACATTCAAATAAGTTTACAGGATGATCAGCTCAAATAAATACCCCCACTATACACACACCCACTATCAAAAAAAAAAATTTAGTACCTTCTCAGCTACACAGAAGGCATTACAAGCAAAATATGTCAAGTTATCAGCGCCAAAGCTTTGCAAACAAGGTTGCATCCTAGCTAAATTTAAGCATGAATTGTTGAAGAAACCAACAAGCTTCAAAGAAGATTGAAATCCTAAGTAATCATTCTATAACATTGATATACATTATTTCCACACAACATAGTCATAAATGAATTTCCTTTTAGTTAGTCAAAAGCTTGAATGCTCGAGTCATCCAAAATTTTGCTAGGAATTTTTACTTGATTCAACATTCTATAACCATGGCAGCTAGTGAAACCAATATGACAATTTTGCTCAAAATATTACATTTTTCATTGACCCTTATCAATGACATCCTCAAAACACCGACATCTAGATAAAATCTTAAGGCAAATCATAGAGAAACTTCAATGAGCTGGTTTATTTAGAAAACAAAAGCCACAACAAATCATGTTCATGAATCACGATGATTCTCAAAAAAGTTGAATCTTAAATATATTTGATGAACGAGTATAGACAGTCAAAATTTTAATCAAACCCACCGCATCAAAACTTCAAAACGCGGATACTAATTTCAATAATAAAATCCAGCACTAATCTGTTAGATCCGCTCATTTCAGTCCAATTGAGCAAAATTCTAAGAGAAAAAAGGAAAAAAAAGTCCCGAGAAATAAACTATTGCAAAAATCGGTTTCAAAGAAAAGAAACTAAAGTATGAATACCTCGGATAGGGAAAGGGGTTTTCCGGATTCAGCTTCAGCCATTTCCAGAAGAGGATGCGATCGAAAGCTTTTGGAAACTTTGTAGTCGGCTGCTGGAGGGTGGGACGGCGGAGATGTTTGGAGAGGCGGCCAAAGCGGGATAATATGGCGAGGGAGACTGGTGAGGGCAAGAGATAGGTTAGAAATAGAATTTCCAGCGGTCAAACTGTTTCGCTGCGCATTCAGTCAATCACGTAATTACTTCTTTGTAGGCTTAAAGCCAAATAATTGTATAAATTATTTTTTAGATAGGTGCTTAAACTATTTTTTGTGTCAAAAAAATATTTAACATTTTCAAAATTTTTATTTAGGTGTTTTATTATTAATAGCCGTTAAAAATTTTTGTTAGTCAATAAAATATGACATGTGGTATGTTTTATTTTCAAAAATATCTTAAAAATCTCAAAAATCTTTAAAATAGTCCCCAAATTCCTAAATTCTTAATTCTCAAATCTCGATTTCAGTCGTTGTCGTCGTCAATTGCCGACGGCGTGCCCACCACTTCTATCACTAGACTCCACGATCATTTCCCCATTTTTTTGTCACCGATAGTCGACGTACGACGTGCCTATCATCAAAATAAAGGCAGGCTTGCAAAAGGAAAGAAAAACGATCGACAACAAATGGTTGTTGATGGGCTGACAAACGACGTTTGAGTCTTGCGACAAGAGAAGAAACTTTATTTCGTCGTCGGCAGCATGATGAACAACGACAACAAAAGTGGTCGGATTTAGGGATCTAGAGATTTTACGGTTATTTTGTGAATTTTGGTAAATATAGAATTGTTTTAAGTAAGTTAATGGTGGGCACCTAAACAGGTAGCTTTGAAAACGTTAGGCACCTACTTCGCTCGGAAAAAAACTTTGTGCACCTATATAGAAAAAAATGTATAGTTTGGGTACTTATTTAACACTTAAGCCTTCTTTTTATTTAGTTTTTTTTAAAGAAAATATTTCATCCAAAGGAAATAAAAAAGTTCTTATTTAGTGTCACGGTTAAATTTTAAGGTTTAGGAGTTATGCTTAAGTTTAAGGTAATATAGATAGGAATTTATGTTTTAATTTATAAATCCTAAATTCTAACCATAAACTTAAATTCTAACCAGCAACTCTAAATTCTAAAAACATAAACATATGATCCTAGATTAAATCTATAAACCCTAAAACAATACGCTACTAAAAAAATTATTTTCATCACTAGTACATGGTATAATTACCTATAAAGATAATAATATCTTTCTCTTCAATGCTAAATGTCTGTAAGTACAATCATTAGCCATTGTAATCGGTGGATTGAGTAAATGTTGAGTGTGATTGAAACATTTTAATTATATTATCATTTTCTTAGGATGAAGATTAGGATTATAATGAATGTAATTATAATCACTTCTAATTTTTTATGTTATTTTTAATTAACAGTTTAGTCACTAATTTTTTATCGTGTTTATATTTTGATCGTTGAACCATAAAAATTAAAATTATAGCACTAAAATTGTTAAATTTGGTTTTAGTTATTTGGGCCATTGTACTTTAACGGTGTGATGACAACATTTTCTTCGAAAGTTTTTTGTATAAATCATAAAGTTCTCTTAGGTTATCGTTGCTCGTCGCCCATTGAAGTTTGTGATATAATTTACACATAATTTTCTTGTATAAATCATAATGTTCTCTTAGTTTGGTCTTTGTCGATGATCACATGATAAAATTGATTTTCAAGATATGTTTTCTTTCCTCTTTATTAGGAAACCCTATTAACAGCCATATGATAATGAAGGAAGAGGAAGAAATGAGATTAACATGAACTATATATTTCTGAGAAAAAGAAGATTAATTACAACGATGATATGTGAGGGGTATTTATACATGAGCTTAAGAGCTCAAATCATCAATAATTATTGTAAAAAGAATTTGTTAACTTCTGGACGTTTAACCTTAAATATGCTCTCTTCTCTTTTCACTCTTTAGTTCTTCTATTGACACTACTCCTAGCTTTTGGTGGAACACCTGGAAGTAGGCTTTTGAAAGTGTCTTAGTTAGACCATCTGCAATTTGGTTTTCTGCAGGAACATAATTAATTTGAAGACTACTAGCTGCAACCTTTTCTCGCACAAAACGTACATCCAACTCAATTTGTTTACTCTTCGAATGGTAAACTGGATTTGCACTCATAGCAATAGCCCATGAATTATCACTCCAAATTACTGGTACAACTGCTGTTCGAACCTCTATTTCCTTGAGTGGAGTGTCTATCCAAGTTACTTCAGATGCAACATCAACAAAACTTCGATATTCAACCTTTGTTGTGGAACGAGATATTGTCTTCTGCTTCCTGGAGCTCCATAGAACAAGGTTCCCTCCTAAATAGACATAGTTTCCAGAGATTGATCATCTATCATATGTGTTGCTTGCCCAATCAGCATCTGCAAATGTGACCAGTTGACATGCTTCCGAGGACAGAAAAAAATCAAGCCATAATCAAGTGTCTCGTTCATGTAACATAACACTTTTTTAACTGCATCCAAATGTTGTTCACAGGGACTGTGCATAAACTGTGCCAATTTGTTTACACTAAATGCAATGTCAGGCCTCGTGTGACATGCATATAGAAAAATTATCTGGCGATCACCACCAGAGATCCATATACGATGAACGAATCAAGGTGAATAAGGGTGAAGAATTACCTATTTAAAATCTGGAATTTTGACTCCGGAGAAGATGGATATTTAATCATGATTTCACGATGTCTATTCTTAAGCCGCAATAATAACGCTCCAACCTCTACGTAGTTCACTCAGTTAAACGAGCATATAAAACTTTCTAAACTATTTAGAAGGGAACAAACATATAAAAACTATCTAGACTATTTAGAAGGTTTTTCCCAAAAAAAACATTAATAACTGCTAGATCTTTCATACATTTATATAGCCTTTGTAATCCTAATTCAACTCATATTAGAATTTCAATATATATATATATTGAATAACACGTGCCAGCTAGCATTTATTAGAGAAATTAATGAAACATGAGTTACAAGAAAACAAGGGGCGGTGGAAACCGACCGACAAAATCAAAAGAAAAGAAAAAACACAAAAGAAAAGAGACCGGGAAAAGAAAAAACCTGCTAGTCCAACAAAAACACCTTGCAAAGCCAAATCTGATAATGAAACAAAACGCGATGAAAAAGCAAGGGAATGAAAAGGGTCGGTGCTGAAACCATGAAAAACCAGGCCCTTAAATAAAACGAAGAAGAGCAAAACCTAATCACGGAGAATCGATCCACCTTCTGTCTCAGCTGCTATGTCTTCGACGGTGGTCAGAGCTTTTTCCACCCAAATTCTTTCCGACTGAGAGGTAAGATTTACTCGAGCCATTTCATGTGCCGATTTATTTCCCTCTCGCGGCACGAAAGAGAAAGAAACAGACTGAAAACTTTTCGCCATGTGTAGGGCATTCCAAACGAGGGCACTAATCTCAGATCTATCATCTGATCCAGCTTTCAACTTCTTTATGACGGACAACGAGTCCCCTTCGACCACCACATGCCTGAAACCCAGATCCAAGGCTAACTGGAGGCCATGCACCACCGCCTCAGCTTCTGTCGCAAAGCTCGACGAGGTATGGACCAACTTTGCCCCTTTAGCTCCCAAGATGAACCCCTCGTTATCACGGATTAGAGCACCTATCTGCGCTGACTTTGAGTTTGGAAAATAACAGGCATCCACATTGACTTTGACCGACAGAAGACACGGGAGAAGCCAACAGGCCGACGTTAGAGCACTTGCTGGAGCTAAACGCGAGTGAAGAGTCTGCAAATCCAAACAATAACCCTGAACATAGGTAATAAGTTCCTCAACTCTCGTAATAGTCCCTTCAAAAACAAATTTATTCCTGGCAAACCATAAAGCATACAATGTAATGATAATCTCTTGAATTTTATGATTTTCATTTATTGCAGAAATAGCCGCAAGCCACTATGAGAAATTTAGATCATTAGCATTCGAAGGTTCACTTATAGATAACGCATTCCAAGCCTGCTTAGCAAAAACACAGTCACATAACACATGGATGATATCTTCTGGGGCTTGAAAATATTTACGACATATAGGATCAATTGCCACTTTTCTAAAACATAGATTAGTTCTTGTAGGGACATAGTTCTTGATGAACTTCCAGCACTGGATGTTCATTTTCGCAGAGCAATTCTGCCATACCTTACGGAACAAGGGACTATCATTTGATACAACCGAACATGGGTGTATAAGTAGCCTGTAACCACTCTGAACAGTGTAAATACCTGAATGCTCTCCACACCATACCTTAGTGTCAGGTTGAAAACCCATTGGTAGTGGAATACTTAGGATCTTGAATGCTTCAAGAGGAGAGAACATGCTCATAACTAGATCGGTCTTCCAGCAACCAGATACCTCATCTATCAAATCTGCTACCCACTGAATATCTGGGACCGGAATAGAGGAAACTTTCTTAGGAATTGGTCCAGGTAACCAGTAATCATTCCACATTGAAACAACTCGACCACAACCCACCTTCCATTTGATTCCCTTCTCCAACAAACCCCGGGCACTCCAAATACTTCTCCATATAAGAGAAGGGTTTGAACCCAAACTAGCATTCAAAAAATCCGAGGAAGGAAAGTACTTAGCACGAAGGAGCCTGCCAACAAGCGAAGATGGATTTGTCACCAACCTCCACCCTTGTTTTGCTAGTAAGGCTACATTAAACTTAGCTAAATCTCGAAAGCCAAGTCCACCAAATTCCTTTAATTGACATAGATCAGCCCAAGTACACCAATGAATTCCACGTTTCTCTTTAGAATTTCGCCACCAGAACTTAGCTAGAATGTTCTCTAACTCCTTGCAAAAGGTCTTCGGCAATAGGAAGCAACTCATTGCAAAAACAAGGATAGCCTGTAGAATGGCCTTGATTAGAACCTCTTTCCCACCTTGTGAAAGGAACCGGGTCGCCCAATTCGATATCCAAGAGAGAATTTTGTCTTTAAGATCCAAGAAGGCATTTTTCTTGTTTCGCCTAATGAGGATAGGGAGCCCAAGGTATTTTTACGGGCTAAAACCTTGGGTAATACCCAAAATCCGGCGAACATCTCCTTTATTATCATCAAGCGTATTGCCACTAAAGAACATCCTCGATTTATCAAAATTAACAAGTTGCTCCGAACAGCTAGCATAGACAACAAGAAGCTCATGAATGGTAGTAGCCCCCCTCGATGTGGCCTCCCCAAAAATTAAACTATCATCTGCGAAAAAAAGATGAATGATGTTAGGAGCACCACGAGCAATACGGACACCAACTCCAACATCAGCTTGTCGAAGTAAAGAGCTAAGACCCTCACTACACACAAGGAACAAATAAGGGCTCAAAGGGTCTCCTTGTCGAAGCCCACGTGAAGGAAAGAATCTTTCACCAACGGACCCGTTCAGGACCACGAAATAAGACACCGAAGAGATACAATGCACAGTAAGAGACACCCAAGCAGGGGCAAAACCCATTTGGAAAATCCTAAAACAAAACAACCCTTGCAACTACTTTACAAAACAACTCGTGGCCCTAGGGGGAATTTAGAACATGTCGGTGACGGGTAAACGACAGAGGGGTTTAGGTTATCGGTTATGGGGTAAGATCTATGATGTCTTCTAGGTTAAAATCTATGCCCTTATATAAGCTTTGGGCTCAAGTATTCTAAGTTGACAAGGATTACAACTTTAATTAAAAGTAAGATTCTAATAAAGACTTAATCTCTAAAGTTCCTACTTTGCAGCCGCCATCCTTGTTTCTAGGGATTTCCTCTCCTTGAGCTTTGGCTTGTCATATCTTTTGATCCGGGGCTTGGAAAAATATTTGGCTTTCACACGACAGACGAGCAGATTTTTCTCTATCTATCGAGGTCCACTTTACTTTTCCTCTTCATAAAGTTGCTGTCATCATGCTGTCACGACAGCTCCATGGCAGCTTCGTCCTCGTCGTCTGCTTGTCCAGTTCAGCTCTTCTGCTTCTCTGTCCTGCGCCTGCCTTCCTCGTCAACTATGGCAGCAACCTACAAAATCAGCCTTCTTTTAGTAGAATCCGTGCCTTTAGTGTATTTGTGATGTTTTACTGTAAACTGACCTAAATGCAATGCAATGATGCTTGAATGCAGCAGAAATATGGGTTAAAAAGGGTGTAAATAATATAACTTTTACACACTCAACAAAAGCAGCCGGTGTATTAGTCAACCCAAAAAGCATGACTAAAAACTCATAGTGACCATACCTAGTTCTAAAGGCCATCTTTGGTACATCAACCTCTCTTACCTTTAGCTGGTAGTATCTCGATCTCAAGTCAATCTTCGAAAAGACTTATGCTCCTCTCAACTGGTCAAACAAATCATCAATTCTAGGCAAATGATACTTATTCTTCATTGTTAACTGATTCAACTGTCTGTAATCTATACACATTCTCATGCTTCCATCCTTCTTCTTCACAAACAAAACTGGTGCACCCCAAGGTGAAGAATTAGGTCTAATGAAGCCTCTATCTGTCAACTCTTGCAACTGAGTCTTCAACTCTTTCAGTCCTTTCGGTGCCATGCGATACGGAGCAATCGAAACAGGAGCTAAATCAGAATAAGTCTCAATGGTGAACTTTACCTCTCTGTCCGGTGGTAACCAAGGCAACTCTTTCGGAAACACATTAGGGAAGTCACACACTGTCCGGATGTCTTGAGGTCTAACCTCACTCATGTTAGGGTTCATCACATAGGCCAAGTATGCTTCACAACCCAACTCAACCAACCTTTTGGCTTCTAGAACTGAAACTACATTGGATAAGAACTTCACGTTCTCACCCACCACTACAATTTCATAATCATCTGTGAGCCTCAAAGAAATCATCTTAGTTTCAAAGTCTATCCTAGCTCTATGCTCCGTGAGCCAGTTCATACCCAGAATTACATCAAAACCATAGAAAGGTAGCTCCATCATATCCACTGGGAACACATGTCCCTGAACCATCAACGGACACCTTCTATACATTTTTCTAACTACTACCGTGTCCCCAAAGGAACTAGTAACACTAACTCCTACCTCTAACATTTCACAAGGCAAATTCAACGACTGTGTGTGCTCACTCAATATGTAGGAATATGTAGACCCAGAGTCAATCAAAGAAAGTCACCACATGTGCTGGACTGCGATCACATCGGTGTCATGCTGATCCCCGCGCTGAGCGTAAACTCTGGCCTGACCTCTGCCCTCTGGCTGGACTGCAACTACATGTGCTATGTTCCTTGTCCATCATTCCTCGGCTGGAAGTTACCTCTACCGCGCTCGCGGCCCCTCTGAAAGTCATTGGCTCTAGTAGGAGCCTGAGCTGGTGCCTGCCCCACCTGATGTGGACAGTCACGCCTAATGTGATCCCTAGCTTCGCAACTCCAACACGAGTGGAAATTCCCCCAACACTCACCGGTGTGGTTCCTCCCGCAAGTAGCACATGTGGGCAACTTCCCACCAGCCCTCTGGCCCTGTTGGCCCCTACCGTGGTTACCGTCACCACGCCTATGATCATAATGATGCCTGTTGTCCCGATGCCTCTTGGCATCACCTCTATCAAAGTCACTGGACCTCTTACCCGAACTAGAACCACCAAATCATTTGGTCAAGCCCAAACTGTGCTCCAAGTCCTTGGCCCTCGCGACCAAGACATCAAAATCAGTGTAGTCTAAAGCTAGAGTATACCTCTTGATCTCTTCATTCAGTCAATAACGGAAACAGTTACATCGTTCCACCTCAGTAGGAACAAGCTCATATGCATACTGACTCAGCCTAAAAAATCGAATCTCATAGTCTATCACAGTCATACTCCCCTGAAGCAAAGCCATAAACTCCCTCTTCCTCTCATCGAGGTATCGCGGACCCAAATACTACTTACGGAATGCTGACTCAAAGAACTCCCAAGTAATATCGGCCTCATCCATACCCGTAGTGATGGTGACCTACCAAGTGTAGGCATCACCCTGAAGCAAAGACTCAACACACCCTAACTTGCGCTCTCCGGTACATCCCATCTATGCGAGGATACGGACAATCTTCTCAAACCACAACTCGGATCTCTCCGGGATAGACCCTCTGAACTCTTCGGCCCCTAGACCACGGGGTCTCTCTAATGGCAAACCAGTGCCCTCTCCCTGATGATGTGCTGCTGCCTAACCCCCAGCCACTGCAGCCTAAAATGTCGCGGCTATCGCCTGAACCAAAGGAGCTAAGTCTATTCCGGCCGGTCCTTGGCCACCCTGGCCACCTTGGCCTCCCTGAGGTCCCTCTCCTTCGGCCCCGGCATCGCCTCCTACTCCTGGTGGAGGAGGTGGTGGTGGTGGTGGAGGTGGTGGAGGAGCTCCAACTCCAACCACAGGCTCTCCCACTTGAGCCTCAACTCTAACTACTAGCTCAACTCCTGGAGCCGCTGCCCGTGGTTCCGATCGAACCATCCTAGGCCTCCCACGTGGTCTCATGGTACAACTAGCAAGATAATAACTACAACAACAAACAGATAAGGATTACGTTAGCCAAAGCAATGGTCCAACAGTGCTCAAGTACTCCCTTTACAAAAATCTCTTTTAAATTAAGTAATAGTAGCAATGGGCACTCGACTCGACACCAAACGCAACAACTCATGCTTCAAATCATAAATGAACATTCAAACAATATGATTTCATGGCAAAGCACACACCAAGCAATACAATTACTTAACACATCAAGCTTACCTCACTTACCTGCCCGAGGTCTCGGTAACCTCAGACTCTGATACCAACAAATGTAACCCCCTCGCCCCGGTCTGGCTGGATGATCGGTCCAAGTAGGCCACACGGGGAAAACCGAAGCGAAACCCGTTAAGGTTCCCCCTCGGTTAGCAACCCTAAAAATTTTCTTTTATGTTAATCTTCTCTAAAGGCACATTTAAATCCTATATGATCACCACAGCGGAAAATTTTGAGGAAGACAATCATCTGAACACGAAACAACAATTAAACAGTCCAATTTTAATCCATTAGGCAGGCTGTTTCAAAACACCATTGAGGCGTATCGAAACGCCTTGACCTAGTCAACTGCCCCAAGCCCATACGAGGAGGCCGTATCGAAACGGTGGTCAATCGTTCCGAAACACCCTCAACGGTCAACTTCTCGTGGTCAACGAGATATTGACCGTTTCAAAACCCTTAGACCCATTTCGAAACGCTTTCATCTCGGCAATTTCTCAGATTTCCAGTAGCCAGAGTGTTTCGATACTCATTTCAGAACAGGGGTTCACAATGGCCAAAGCGTATCAAAAATGAGTTCCGATACGGGGTCCATGAAGCCTTACCCGTTCCGAAACATCTCAGCCTGTTTCGAAACACGGGCTGTCTGCAACCTTCGAAGACCAGATTTAAACATTTCTCAACAATTCTAAAGGCCCTAAGCGACCCCAAGAAGCACTCAGCACAAGCATACATGAACTAGAGGCATGGATCCTATGTCAAACATGCTCAAACACACAAGGCATAAGATGAAACATCCATTCATGGCATTTACACAAAAGGCAACATTACATATAAGGGCATACTTGAGGACTTAAAAGCCAAAAGGCACAATTCATCACAATAAGGTTTACATGCCATTCAAAAGCAACCTAAACATTCATAAGGCATGCCATCACACAAGCATTTGACAAGACATAACATGTTTACAATCAAAGTCAATTCATGAGCATCAATCACATATATGAGTCATACATCGCTCATACAAAACACACTCTTGCCACATTGCTAAACTACTACATAATTGTAAACCGTACTTGAGCAACAAAAACTTGGAAAGCCCCTGTCGCCTTGCTCCATGCTAACACCACGCTAATTATCTGCATTGTTGAAAATGAGAGCGTAAGCTAGAAGCTTAGTGAGGATGCTCTAAAATCGAAAACATCAACAATGTAGGGTTCAAGCATGCAATCCCTTAATCTCACATACAACATGCATAGGTATCAACAAGTCAACCTAGCTAGTCTTTCAAGAGTCATAATATGGCATCTCACATCATACTAAGCTCAACATCATATATCAACATCATACCATGACAATTATAAGAACAAGTTCAATTGGCCACTATTAGTTTACCCGGATGTGCGGATTTAATCTCAACGACAACATTACCTCGGTGGGATTACACTCATCACCGGACCTTGCATGGGCGGGATTCCACTCATCACCACATGCCCTACGGATGGAGTTCCACTCATCATCACGTAGAATATAAATAAACTTCCGGTGGAATATTACATCACCGTACTCCTCCTTGATGACTCAACGCCATCAAGGCCACATACGTTTTGACTCAATTTGTGTGCACACTAATCCTAATGATCGATCATTTACACTCGGTAAGTTAATTAGTGCCAATTCTATTAACCACATCACATATCCACCATTTATATCACATACGCATCACATACATATATCAAGGTACACATATGCAAATCAACCCATATTTCACAAGAGCAAATAGGCAAGGCATAAGTAGCATTCAATGGAAATCAAGGAGCTAAGTTACCAATTTAACTCAACATAGGAATGGCCTACCAAGCACATTCCAACACATACACTACACACACTTGAACCACTTTAAAACATATTTAAAGTTACTCACCACCCTTCCTTAGCAACCAATGCAAGCCTCATGTATGCCCGGATTCGATCCCGATGCTTCTCCAATGTCTCCTCTTGTTTCTAGCCAATCAAAACACATCCATTACTCACAAATCAATGCTAAAACTCAGTCACCACTTCAACCCATAAACACAAGCCACACTTCAACAAATTCCAACCCAAATAATCACCCAAAAAGTCCATTTTCGAGCTCCCTTAAAACCTAGCTGAAAACCATGTTTTCAAACACCCAAATGACACTCAAATGGTCCCAAAACACCTTCCTAACATCCCTAACCCATCAGCCCTTCAACCTAACCCTAAAACTCACTAAAATCAAAGTTTTAGACACTCCAAAAATGGCCACAAGGACCCATTTCGGGTTTTCATCCAAACTTATCCATTTTAACATATTATGTGTATTTTGAGGTGACTAAACCAAAACACAACTTAATAAATCAAAATCAATTAAAAAACCCAATAAAAATCCATTCTTTATTTAAACTTGAAAATCACAAAAGTGGGTAGTTTTGAAATATAAAGCTATGTAAATGTAGAAGATGATGAGGAGAGTGAGAATATGTGATTACCTTCAAAAACACCCTTGAATAGAGGAAGAAATTTGATGGAATAGTAAATTTTGTGTTTGGGAGAGTTTTGAATGGGTTTGGGGGTTTCCAACGGGTGAAAGGGAGGGAGTGAGGATTAGAGGTGGCAATCGGGTCATTCAGTTCGGGTTCGGTTCGGGTCATTTCGGTTCGGGTCATTTCGGGTCTATCTAGAATCGGTTTAGATTCGGTTCGGTTCAGTTCGGTTTGGGTTCGGGTCTAATTCGGGTTTGTGTTGAGTCGGATTCGGTTCGGGTATTGGATCGGTTGTTTTCGGGTCGGGTCAATATCGGATCGGTCACTTTCGGTTCGGGTCAAAATCGGGTCGTTCGGATCGCTTTCGGGTCGGGTCAAAATCGGGTCGATTTCGGGTCGGGTCAACATTTAAATTTTCGGGTCAATTCGATTTGAGTTAGGTTAAAGGTTTGAGGTTTAGTATTTATGATTTAGTTTAGAGTTATTGATGTATGAGATTAATTCTGATTCAACTTGTTAATCTATGCATTTGAATTTGATTAAATATTTAAATCAAAGCTTCATGTATCCATATCAATTTTTTTGTATAGTTATATTAAATCAAAGTTTATTATATGTAATAATAATAATAATAATAATAATAATAATAATAATAATAATAATTTCTGAAATGAATTAATTTATTAAACTTAGGATCTAATTGAGCTAACTAAAATCTAAAAGCATAAATCACGGACATAATTAAAATAATTCTAAAATTAAATGTAAAATTTCAATTAAATTAATCTAAATTGAAACTCAATTAAATTTAAAAAAAAAAAGAAAAACGAGAAAGACAATTTGTAAAAATAAAGAGGGAAAAGACAAAAATTTGGAGGGAAATAAGCCACCAATTTTTTAAGCTAGAGATTAATTACTTTTTAGGTCATGTTACATTTAAAATGTTACATTTTAGTATAGAGAGGAACAGTCTCTTCCATGATATAGAGGGAAAAGACAAAAATTTGGAGGGAAATAAGCCACCAATTTTTTAAGCTAGGTTGAAAAAAAAAAGACAATTGAAAAAAAATAGAGAGAGAAAAGACAAAATTTTGGAGGGAAATAAGCCACCAATTTTTTAAGCTAGAGATTAATTACTTTTTAGGTCATGTTATATTTAAAATGTTACATTTTAGTATAGAGAGGAACAGTCTCTTCCATGATATAGAGGGAAAAGACAAAAATTTGGAGGGAAATAAGCCACCAATTTTTTAAGCTAAATTGAAAAAAAGAAAAAGACAATTGAAAAAAATAGAGAGAGAAGACAAAATTTTAGAGGGAAATAAGCCACCAATTTTTTAAGCTAGAGATTAATTACTTTTTAGGTCATGTTACATTTAAAATGTTACATTTTAGTATAGAGAGGAACAGTATCTTCCATGATATAGTATAAAAAGATAATAAAACATACTTCTTTTTATTATTTATTATATTGTTAAAAATAAATATTCAGGTTAAAATCGAGTCAAAATCGGGTCGATATTCGGTTCAGCTTTCGGTTTGGGTCAAATCGGTTCGGGTCCATTTCGTTTCGGGTCCATTTCGGTTCAACAAAAAATTTCGGTTCGGTTCAGTTTATTTTGGGTTTCGGGTCAACTTCAGATCATCATGTTCGGGTCAAAATCGGGTTTCGATTCGGGTAATTCGATTCGGGTTTCTGGTCTCGGGTCAAGTTTGACAGGTCTAGTGAGGATGATAACTTTTTTTTTCTTTTTGATTTGAAAAAGGTTGTCCACTTTTTCCTTGTTTTGGTTAAATTACTAAAAAGACCCCTCCTCTTTATTTAAAACTCAATTAGCTCAAGCCAAGGTCAATTTGATTAAAATTAATTTTACTGACTCGGACCAACTAACCCGACTAACTCCTAACCCCAAAACACGAGTGTTACAATTTTAATTAAAATATTAAAATTAAATATCCCAAAATACTTTTAATATCAAAAACCTTAAACACCTTTTGTAGCGGCGAAAGAGAAGGATTAGGGTAATTGAAAATAAACAAAATTGTTTGAGGATCGGCAACCAAATATTGTTGTTGAAAATAAGCACCCTACATCTATTCTAATATTTTGACGATCGGGAAGAAAATGTGGCATGGCTATTAGTGCTACCCCAATCGAAAATTGTTGTTTTTATATTAGAATCAAAAATCTCAAAATACTTGGTTGCAAGTAGGAGTTATCATGTGTAAGAGTTAAAATCTCTAGAACTAAATTAAATGAATAGATAAGAAGATAGCATAGTTAAGATGAGAAAATAAGCAGAATAGTGAAGAGAAGAACGACTAGAACATTTTACATTAATTTCTTAGATAAGGTAGAAAAGAAGAAAACATGCTAATTAAACCTGCAGACTCAAACGCAACGTTTTAGCAAAACTTAAACACCAACCCTAACAACATTAAGATATTTAAACTCTTCCCCCTAACATTAAAACGATGTAGTTTTATTTAACTACAATTTAGACTCGTTAAAAATTTCTCTACTCGAAATAATCCTTGTCCTCAAGAATTAAAATAATACCCTCTTTTTTCGATGATTAGACCAAACGTGTCCCATGCTCTCTTAGCCTTGATCGAAAATGAAATATGAACCGCCAATAGTTCTTCCATGTCGGCAATGGCTGAAAACCAAATATAAACCAACAATATAGTTTCCATGTCGACGCAGACAAGCTTAATACTGTCAGTATAAAAAAGCACCCTAATTGGTTCAGCAAGTTGATCATGTCCGAAAGTAAACGCCATATTCTGAATCAAATGAGAAATCAACATTCGAACTGGCCTACTATTCGGTCCAACAGGATTATTTTATTCAACTGGATCACTATGCATACCATGGACATGGTTAAAGTAGTTCCCCTGAACCTCATGAATTGAAATGTCTCATTGGAAAATCCTTGAACTTGTTGAAATACTATGGTCTGAACTAGTTGAATTTCTTCTACATCAGCACTTAGATTTTCCTCAATTGATTCTTGAGTCTCGCTGATTTTCATTTCTTTTTTAACTAATTTCAGTGTAAGTTGGCATTGTCGGTTGTTTGTACTAAATATTGCAACTCCAAAATTTGTTAATCCTAAAATATTGAAATCACATATATTCCTTGTTTCTTGAAACAAATTAAAATCAATGTCTAGCTTCCCAGCATGTCCTCTTTACTCAATTGAGTCACTTCCTACCAACTTGAATAACAATGAATCACAAGTGTTGGAGACTGTTTGTCACTAGCATCAATAGATTGTACAAGTGTACTCATACCCCCATTATAAGTGTCCTTCAAGAGTACTTGTTGAAATTGCAATTCAAATGAAGAAGTTTGAAGCAAGATTGGATCAAATCCATGCTCACTTCCGGAGTTTTTAGTTGCTATAATTGTTCCCAGACGATCAAGAATACAAAACTCCATCTCTTCCCCTGAGAAGTCCCCATTCATCATAGCTAATATGATTTTTTGGGCCAAACTTTTCGAATAGACCAATTGTATTTGTCTATCTCTATCAGTTGTATCCTCCAGCCAGACACTATGCTTGAGCACCCTATGAAGCAAGTGTTCCCCTAAGGAGTTATCAACTCGATCATCCTCATTGAGAGGTCCAACACTTATTTCTTTTTAGTTCCTTTTGAATCAGAAAATTCAGCATCTCTCTCCCCGACCAACTATGAGCTGCATTACACCTCCCCTAACTCTAATACGAGTTCCTTGTCCTGCAATTTTGTAAGAATAAAAGAAGCAAAATAAGACCCCCTACATCTTCAGCTCTTGCAACTGTTGTGGGACTATTAATTTTTTAGGCACTTCCATTTGCTCACAATATTTTAACGGTGCAACCATATAAAAGTTACACTCAATTAATGTTATAGCATTGCTAATGAAGATACCATGATAAAAAAAATTAAATTGTATCAATTGCAATGGCTCCAACTTTAAATACTCATTCACAGTGAAAATATAATTATTAAGAAAAAAAACTCAACCAAATTGTTACCTCAAATACTAACGAAGTCGATTTACATTGCTTCACTAATTTCTTTCATTGCTGCCCCTGTTTGTATTCCATTAGACACATGATCATACACCTTGGACTCTCGACCATTTTTTTAGAGTTTTTCATCAACCACATGAACCAATAATGGTTGTTCGATCATAAAGCCATCAGTTTCTTCTGGAGTCAAGATTTTTTAATGTGTAACTTCTTTGTATGTTGTCACAGAGAATTTGTCGAACACCTTGAATTCAATAGAGCCTGTTACCAACGCTTCCTGTTTTGTCTCAGCTAACTCTATCGGCACTTCACCTTGAACCAGTGGTGATTCCAACAAACGGTCGCTAAATTTCACTGCAGCTGAGATTTCAATTGTCAAGACTTGAACATTTGGTTCTACGAAATCGGTCACCAAAGACGATTCATCCGATTCCTCGGCTATTATAGAGTCTGAAATTTCTGGATTTACTAACTCGGGCTAGAAATGATGTTTTTCTTTTCTTTTTGAATGCCGAAAGACCTAATCAAACGCTTTATCTCATATAATAGCAAATTGCTCCAGCAGTTCCTTCCTAATTTTTTTAGTAAATTCTCTCATTTTTGATGAACGAAGCAAGAACATGGCTCTGATACCTTTATAAGATTCAAAATCTCAAGAACAGAATTAAATGAATATATGGGAAGATAAAAGAGTTAAGATGAGAAAATAAGCAGAATAGCCAAGAGAAGAACGGCTTGAACATTTTCCATTACTTTCTCACGTAAGGAAGATAAGAGAAAAACACGCTATTTAACCCTACAGACTCAAACACAATATTTTAACAAAAGTTAAACACCAACGCTAACAACATTAAGATGTTTAAACTCTTTCCCCTAAAATTAAAACGACGTAGTTTTATTTAACTAAAATTTAGACTCGTTACACCATGCAAGTTTGCCGGTAGAGAAAGTTCAATGGAGACAGCGTGAGCGGCGGTAAAGACGAGAACATAAGAGTTTAGGGTTGAGGTTGGGGTTTATGGATGATGAAGATTCTAATATTTTAATTAAAAATAATATAAAACAAATATGAAAGATTTATTAAATCAAAATTATATTTTCTTTTGAAATAATTAGAATTGCAAGTAGAATCCTTAAGAATTTTAATAATAATTTGAAAGTCGTTAAAAATTTAATGGTGTACAATAGTGTATTGCGTTAGTGGTGTACATCGGTGTGCGTCGCTCATTGTAGACTCGTCCTTAAAAATAGTAATTTAATTACATTTTTTCACAATTCAATGATAAAAAAGAAAACACAATCAAAAATGTATTTTTTACTTAATTAATGAGTAGCGCTAAATTATACTAAATTACATTTTTATCAACCAAATATATAGAGAATTATAAAACCTTCTCATTTATGTATTTTTCTTAACAATAGCAACTGAATTTTATTAATAAAAACAATTAAAGAAATTAAAATTACAATGCACTCAAGCACATAGAGAAAATAGGGGGACAATGGTCACAAAAAAACTCATACATAAAATAAAAAATCTAAACCCAAAAATAAAAATAAAAATAAAACATTCTCTTGAGAATGACGTGCAACATTAAAATAACTTAGTAACCTTCATAAAAACTCATTATCTTTGTCGAACGAGACGCTTTTCGAAGTGATAAAGGAGTGGTAAGCGAACGAAACTATCGGCATGCTACTTCGCTACACAATTTTGATTATATCAGCAAACAATCTTTTACCAAAGAAGATATCTAACTATACTTGACCACCGACAAACCAATCAGAAAACAAAAGTAAACAGCATTGTTCGGCAACCAACATTAAAATTGGTTATGTCGTCTGCTAAACAAAAATCCTTGTGATTTATGTAGTTACTACCTAATAATTATATATTTTTTTAGTTATTTTATAGTATCCTAACACATTAATAAAATTTAATAATAAAAAATAAATATTTAAAATCTGCTCATCTGTTTGAGGATGGTAACTCGATGATAAATTCAACTTAGACCCCAATAACCTGAATAGTTCTCTCCAAAATTTTCCCGTGAACCGACCATCTCTATCACTGACAATATTCGGTGGCACACCCTAATATTTCACAACATGTTTGAAAACCAACCGAGCTGTCTCCTCCGCGGAACAATACTTCGGTGCTGGGATAAACGTAGCATATTTTGAGAACCGATCCAACACCACAATAACAGCTCCAAGATCCCTCACTTTAGGCAAACTCATTACGAAGTCAAGGGAAATGCTCTCTTAGGGCCTTTTCGGCACTGACAATGGCTCCAACAACCCAACGATCTTTTGTCGATCGACATTGTCTTGTTGGCAAATAAGATAAATTTTTGTATAATCCATGATGTCTTGTCGCTTGTGCGGCCAATAATATCTTTGTTCCAATAGGGCCAGAGTGCGTTGCCAACCTTGGTGACCTGCCCAATAAGTGTCATGACTTTCCCGCAGTAGTTTCTGTCTGAGTTCTCCCGCCTTCAGGACATACATCCGCGGACCTTTAGTTATTAAGATTATATTTTCTATCCAGAAGATTTTCGACTGCCCACTATCCACCATCTGCGGGTGTTTTTTCATATTCTCTAGTATCAATTTACGGATATCATTCGTCACCCTACTAGCTGACATAGGAGCAATTCGCCTAAGAGCTGTCAAACCAGCCCCTCGACTCAGCGCATCAACAACCTGATTCTTCTTCTCAGCTTTATGTTCAAAACAAAAATCAAACTCTACTAGGTGTTCTTGCCATCTTGCCTGCGTGGCCGACAGCTTTGGTTGTGTCAGAATGTGACTAGCAATTGTGTTGTCCACTTTCACAACAAACTTAGAGCCCAACAAGTAATGCCTCCAAGCCATAAGACAATGGATTATTGCTAGAAGTTCCTTCTCCTGGGTTACATTTTTTGTCTTGGCCCCACTCAGTTTCTGACTCTCAAAGGCCACAGGGTGACCCTCATGCATCAACACCAGGAACGAGGGCTCTCCTATCTTTATCCCTTTCTTGAATTGAATAGCCGACAACATCTTTTTACCACCCCGCGGGACAATCGTAGCAGGTGCTACACACGGACAGTCTCCCAAGAATATTAGACAACCCGCGGAAGGTACAGGAATTGCCTGAGCCGACGTCATAAAATCCAGCCCCAATACAACATCGTAATCATCCATGGGTGTAACAATGAAATCGACACTCCCTTCTCAAGGACCCAATTTGATCATCACTTTTTTGGAGCTTCCACAAATGGATGAGGCCGATGATTGCAATGTAGTATATGTTCATAGTTTTTTTTTAACTTTTTAATAAGACACACAATCTCCTAAGATGAATAACATCTTCTTTTTCACCGGAACCACTTGTTAATTTTATATATATAATCAAATTGAAAACGATAACAATGGTATAAATTCATTTATAGTGGTAGTGATGTTCATACATACATTTATAAAGAATATTCGTCACCTTCCCATTTATTATATTCATGTAATATATAATATATTGTATTGGAAAATATACCAATGATAGGGACGGACACAAAATTTTAGGTTAGGGGGCAATTTATAAATTTTTAGAGTGGACAAACTTAGAAAAATTTAGGGGGGCAAAACTAGAATTTTAATAGAAAATACATAGAAAATTTTTAAAAAATTTCTAAATCGTATAGGATTTTCAAATTTTTAGGGGGCGATCGCCCTCTACAGCCCCTCCGTCCATCTCTGCCAAGGGACATGTATTATGCAACAAGTAATAAGATGTGGTCAACAACAAAAAATTATTCACTCCCTCTCTTTATGTTCTATATTACTCTTATTATTACCATAAGTTCATAGTTTTACAGCAAACTTCTTTTTCAATATAAATTTGTAGGAGCTCAACAATCATAGGTTAGCAACTTCGGACTATTCCTCTTTCATAGCTACCTGGATAAGCTATTTGTCAAATATTTTCATATACTATAGTCTATTTTTTGGTTTTTTTAATACAATACATAATTTCCTCAAAAAATTTAATACAATAGAATGTGATTTCATGGATGTCTAATGATATTTTAGCCGTTAAACTTTTTTCCCATTTCTTTTGTCCCTTAAATTTTAATTTTTTATCAACTTAAATCAACTAACGTAAAAGTAATAGACATGTTAAGATAACTACGGTTATTTTGTCTCTTTTTTTCATTTTTAGTAATTCTATAATTTTAATAATTTACTGTTTATTTACTTTTTAAAATTTTATTATTTTTAAACTTTTACGCAAAAAACAAAATATTTGACATTAATATTGACAAAAAATAGTTATTATTAACTTAGCAAGTCTTCTACTTTTTCTATTAATTGCTTCAATTTGATAAAAAAAAATAAAAAATTGAGGGTAAAAAATACAAAATTAAAGGCAAAAACGATTTTATTACAAATTTAAGGGCCAAAAATATCATTAGGCCTTCTCTGGAATGTATCTGATTGAAAAGATTGGCATTGCTGGAAAAGTCTTACCACGTTTGGCACAGATTAAAGGCATAATGTGAAAAATCTCCTAATATATAATAGTTATTTTGGTTTTTATTTTTTTAATGTACTTTAACTATCAACGTTTTATTTCAGACAAAATGACTCTTTACGGACGAAAATTACTAGTCAACTAAAAATAAATGATTTGAAATAACATGACAAACATACATGACAATACACATTAATATAATAGTGTCATAAACAATGGTGTTGACTTGACAAAATGATACACAGTCAAAAATAATTTAATAAATTACATAAAATAATTTGTTTTCTAATAATATGTTATTTTGTCAAGTTATTTCAAGTTGTTATCATTAGTTGACTAACAATTTTTATCAATTGAGGAGTTATTTTGACCCAAAACGAAACAATAATGGTTAAAGTAATTCAAAAGAAAAAGAGACCAAGGTGAGTATCAAGTCAAACATTAGGAATTTTTTTTTGTCTTTATGCCTAGATATGTTAGGGTCCCTGTATTATTTTTAAAAAATGAAGAAAAAATTAGTCTATATATTATATATTTTTTTAAAAATTAGTTCTTGTACAACTATTTTCTTCAAAAATCCAAGTCTTCTCTTAATTTATGTTAAATTTTATTGTTAATTGTTAAACTGAAAATTATAAAAAGAAGGAAAAATAAAATTTATACCCTACATTTATAATTTTTTTTTATCAATTTGACTATTAATCTTTTAAAATAAAATATTAATTGAACAATTAAATTTTAATAATAACTTCAATAATCAGAAGATTTCGAACACTTAAGCACACTCGAATCTACATCTTCATGTATACTGCAATAACACCGATGCATCAATATTATTATAAATATTTAAAGTAATAATGTTTTTGTACATTTTTATAAATTATTATGCATGAATACAAACAAAAACTAAAGAAACTAATGTATAACAAATCTTTAATTTCCAAAATCCCCTTAATCTCTTACACCAATGTTAATAAGCACATTTAATACTTGATAGAAGCAAGCTAAAAAAAATAGAGAATAAAATGAAAAAGAAAAAGGAACATTAGATGAACGAAGCAGTGGAAAACAAAAGATAAGGAATTGGCTAAAAAGTGTCCCATCAAAAAACATAAGAAAATGTAGAGGTTTGAGTTAAATTGGCAATTAAATATTGTAATAGCAGAATGAGAAGCCAACTCTGAGTACTGCTATGCCTGTTCCGGTTGTTGCTGCTCATCCTCTTGCTTCGATGCTTCTTTGACCTCATCAGCTCCGTCATCCTAATCAATTCCAATAAAATTAGTTTATGTGGGATAAAAAGAACAAAGGAAAACAAGATTTTATTTAAAAAATCAGGCATTCATTTCTTGTCGTGTATTGGGGATAAATAGATAATTTAAGCTTGGAACTCTGCCTACATCTTTCACAAGGGTTTAGGCCTAAAGTGTTTGTTATGGCATATCTAATCTTCTTTAAGCACAGGCTCAGACATAATATTCTGTTACAAACACCTTCTGAATTGCTTCAGCTTTTTCTCTTTTCTAAGAAAACAACCCAATAGAGGTTTTCAAAGGGATCAATGAAGGAAAAATCCCTGCCCATGTGATTCTTAAACTACACTTCTCTGTTACTCCGACTCTTTTTTTGAACTACTTGCATTCAGAAAGTAAAAGCTTGGGTGTTTAAAAATTATACATTCCCGCTCGGATAAATAATTTGTATTTACCTGCAAATCGGAGGTCCAGAGAGTGAGATTGTCCCGGAGGAGTTGCATGATGAGGGTGCTGTCTTTGTACGATTCCTCGCCTAGAGTATCCAACTCAGCGATTGCTTCATCAAATGCCTGTCCCCATCAAAATGCAGCACGTTAGCAACTCTATATGTATGAGCAAAGTATTCATTTTAGGGAGATAATTGTATCAAAACAAACCTGTTTTGCGAGATTGCATGCGCGATCAGGAGAGTTGAGAATTTCGTAGTAGAAAACAGAGAAATTGAGTGCCAATCCGAGTCTGATCGGGTGAGTTGGAGCCAACTCGGCGGTGGCAATGTCCTATGAAACAAAAACAAGGTTAATGTCAATAGAAATACTTGAAGCAGATCTCTAAGAGAAAAAAAGGCTACAATTTTGAAAACCTGAGCAGATTTGTAAGCAGTGAGAGTACCCTCAGCAGCTTCCTTACGTTCGGCTCCAGTCTTGAACTCAGCCAAATACCTATGATAATCACCTTTCATCTTAAGATAAAAGACCTTGGAGTCTTTAGCGGAAGCCGAAGGGATAAGCCTAGAGTCAAGCAGCTTCAAGATCCCGCCACAGATGGAGGAAAGCTCGGACTCGATCTTGGTCCGATAATCACGGATGACAGCGACGTGATCCTCGTTGCCACGGCTCTCCTCTTTCTGCTCAATGGAGGAGACGATCCGCCACGAAGCACGGCGTGCGCCGATCACGTTCTTGTAAGCGACGGAGAGTAGGTTCCGTTCCTCGACGCTGAGCTCCTCGCTGTCGGCGGAGGCGGAGACCTTCTCCATGAACTCAACCATTTCGTCGTAGCGTTCGGCTTGCTCGGCGAGTTTGGCCATGTAAACGAAGTCCTCGCGTGAAAAAGGGGCGGCGGCCATTTCGCTGGGTTTCGGAGAGATTGGAAGCGAAAGGGAAATGGAAATTGATTTAGATCTACGGCTTTTAGGGTTTGAGAGGATGGGAGAAGTGGGGGGCGATGATTGCGTTGAAGAAGGGAAGCTAGCAAACACGGGATTCTGTGTTTTGGGGGGGGGGGGGGGGGGGGGGGGGGGCAATTCAAGAAGCTAATCTCACGGTCTCTCCCCCTCTTTTTGAGGGAGGGACAGATTTGAAATTTTGAATATATTGTTGGGCTTTTGGGTAATTACATGGCTTCTTGGACCAACTCCTTTGGTCCTATGAAGATCAAAAAAGAGGCCCACTCACCTTTTCTAGATATGAAATATATTTACTTGATAAAACTATAGTTTTGGTTTTTTATTTTATTACAATATATTCAACTTCTACTTAGAGGGAGGAAGGAAATCTAAGTGAAAGTAACGCTCTTGATGGGTCTTGAATTCGGAACTTAAAGGGAAGGGAGTGGAGCATGTGAGCGTGCTCTGACCACCAAGCCGTCCTTTCATGCTCAACTATAGTTTTGATTTTAAATTCGAGCAACCACTCTCTTTATTAGAAAGAAATAACAAAAGTTTAGTTTTTTTTTTCAAGTCTCCTTTGTTATTGTTATAGACTATAATATATAGGTAAATTAGTAAAATCTTAGACAAGTATTTTGATTAACTTTAGCAAAGACATTTCTACTCCAATTATAGTATTTTTTTAAGTTATTTGACGAAATAGCACCAAAAAAATTATTTATAAAAATGACATTTATTTTATTTACGTATCGCGATCACGATCAGTCATAAGCTCCTTTAGGAATGCGTGGGTGAGTGGAAGCGCCTACCACATACATGACAAAACTGATTAAAAATTATGATTATTTACATTGAATAAACGAAAGACGTTAATTAACTGTGTTTTCTGTGAAAAACAAAATATATTTAAAAAGACGCATTTCATGGTTAATACCTTTCTTAAAAATGTTTAAATTATTTGAGAATGTATGTATTATAGCCGACACATTCTCTATAAAAAAATCCACCTCCCTTTACTTTCCTCATGCTAAAACTAGAAGGAAAAAAATTGATCTAGTTTTTTTTGATAAAGAAAAGAAGGAAAAACAACAAAATTGCAGAAAAGTTAGAAAATTTGACAAATAAGAGGAAACAATTAAATTGTTAGTGTTATTGTTAAATAATATATTAATTGATATATTTTACAGTTACAAAATAGAAATGCACAAATTGAGCTTGAAGCACATTTCGAACTATCATCAACATAACGTAAACAAACTAGATTTGTTATCATGTTTTTAAAATTTTACTTAATTACTATAATTAGTTAAAGTTTTTTTATAGGAATATAATTATTTAAAGTTAACAAGAATATAAACGTATTAGCGATGTGTTTGTTCATCAAGTTAATGTAGCTATCCTTAAAGAGTGAAAATTTTCTGCCCCTAACCATGTCTCTATTTAAAGTAAAAATTTTCTGATCCCTAACTATGTCTCTTTATATGCCCCATACTAAAAACATTTAAAAATTAAATTTTAAGTCCTAACCTTAATTTTGATATCCTAAACCTTAAAAAATACACCATGCCCCTAATTCCATACACCTTAACCCTAACCCCCCAACCTTAAACATCAAACCCTAAACTCTAAATCCACTATTTTAAAATGGAGGCACCAATGGGGGCATAGTTAGGGGTAGACGATTTATATCCATCCATTTATGCCTCCTATTAAAAAACACTTAAAATTAAATTAGGAATCCTAACCCTAAATTTCAAATCCTAAACCCTACACCCTACCCTAAATTCCCTATACCCTGACCATAAACTCAAACCTTAAACTTTAAACCCTAAACCCTAATTTTATTGTGAATGCATAAATGTGGGCATGATTAGGAGGTAGATGATTTCCACCCCTCATTAAAGTTGTTGAGTAGATCAATGGATTGATCAAAGCCAAGAGGGGTGAATTAAGTTTTTGAAATTTGTTGTGAATGTGGAATGGCTAAAAATGAAGAACAAGACAATTTAGAGTGGTTCAAGATCCAAATGAACTCTAGATTCACTACTTTAGCTACCACTAAGGATTTTTCAACAATCCACTAATTGATTTTCCCCTTTTCAAGACTTAGGAGGTAACCCTCACAAGAGTACAAATAAGAAATTAAGGCAAGAAAGATATCTCTCAATACAAGATTGCCCATTTAAATACAATCACTCAACCCAAATTTGAATACAAGATCAGAATTGAACACAACACAATTTGGGATTTTACAAGAGATAGGAAATTAGGCATTTTGAGCTTGGATTTTTGTATGGATGTTTCTTTTTGATGCAATAGTTGTCGGTAGTCTTCAATTGGCTTCAATTTATACATTCTTCATTAATTCTAGCCGTTTGGGTGGTTAGGGTATTGAATATAGCCGTCGGGACCCTCTCTTTCCACCATAAATGCACTTATGTAGCTTACTGTATCGGTACACGGGGACTCGTATCGATACATGTCTCAAAACAGAAAGAGCTGTTGCACAATTACAAGAGGGGCATATCGATACGCGAGTAAGCGTATCGGTACGGGACATGGACTGTTTCGATACGGAGAACACCGTACCGATGCAATTATTTCCACAGAGCTCACTGGAAGTTTCTGTATCGATACGGCAAAGGGCGTATCGGTACGGGACAACCAACACTTTAAATTTCTGTTACCTAACAATTGACACCAACAGTCAAAACATTTAAGGCTTTTTGAATATAAAAATTCCATTAAATCTGTATCGGTACGAGTGACACCGTATCGGTACGCCATTCAAACTCCTTTAATTTTACAGAGAGAACGTATTGATACGGTAAGGGGCGTATCGAAATGCGTTTCTCCAGTAGCCAAATTTGTAAAAAAAAAGGTATCGATACGGCTAGAAGCGTATCTATACGCCTAGACGTTTGTCAATAGTTTGGCCTTGGAACACTTAGAAAATATTTTGGAGTTTGAGTTTTTCAAACTAGATTAAAGCCTTGTTGATTTGAGATCTTTTGAGAGACTTAAAAATCTTTTTCAAGTTTTCAATTTTATCCTTAAAACACTTTGTTATATCAAAATCAAACATAGGTTTTACAATCTCCCCCTTTTTGATATAACAAAACCAAAACTTGAAATATTTTAGACTTTAAAAAAAAACTTTGCAAAATAACTCCCCCCTTAATATTAGCTAGGTAAAATTTAAGTTAAAAATCAAAATTTTAAGTGTGAGCTTGTTCCCTCTCTCCTTATTTGTTAGATCAAAAAATAGAGACATAGATAAACATAGGTAAAAGGCATAAATAATAACCAAGCAACATAATATAGATAAACATTAAGTTCAAAATAAAGAAAACATCAACATAAAATCCAAATAACATTAATCGAAGCATAGGTTTTAGAATGCAAAATTAATCCTAAAAACATAATTCAAAGTGCATAAATAGATATCCTAAATGACATGAATGATATGCAAAAATGATCTACTACTCTTCTTCACCGCCATCTTCATCATCTTCATCGTCCTCATCATGTACATCATCATTCATCCTGAGATTGACGCTACTCGTCATGAAAAGCGCTAAGAGATATGTTCATCGAGTTGTGACCGCCTTCAAGGGAAGTGAGACGCGTCCCCACATTCTTCACACGGTCTTCAAGGCTTGTAAAGCGTGTGTCAATAGCGGCAAACCCCGAATTCATCGCTTGATCCATGGAAGCAATTCTTATGCACAAGCCCGTGAATTGTTCATTGAGAAAGGTCATAAGGGCATCCATGGAAGGTGGAGGAGGAGCTTGAGCGGCTTGAGGATTGGCAATTTCTTCCAGAATGGCATCGCTAGGGAGCTCGGAGAGACGAAGCCAACTACCATTGAAGTACATGAACTTTCCCCTTGAAAGAGATCTTTCATCAATAAGATCGGTAAGAGGAGTCGGGTAGTCGTGAGAACAATCTATCTCCTTTTAGGTAAAGAAATAACTTAAAACCGTGCCATATGTGAGGGAAGTGACAAGAGTAGTGAGGCGATGTTGCACGACATAGACAATCTCCGCAAACATAATCCGAGCAAGATTTGGTTGTTGTCTTTGACAGAAGCACCGAATCCAAAAATCGTCAACTTGGCGGATAGTTTAATACTTTCCTTCTGAAGGCCTAAACCACCAAGAAACCATCAAGTGTAGGATATGATCTTGAGCATTAAGAGCGGTCACGGAACCTCCCAAGACATGGCCAAGAGAATTCTCATCATCTAGATCTTCATCTTCCAACTTAAACACATCATAAATAGATTGAACATCGATGGTGATCTTTTGACCCATAAGATAAGAGTTAACGGTCGAAACAACACCCGCTTGATTGGCAACACACTTGGCATTAGCATAGAAAATCAAAATAAAATTGCGATAGAAAAAGGCGGGAATTTGAATAAAATCCATAAATTTTCATTCTTATAGCAAAGGTAAGTAAACAAATTTGAAGCTCTTCGAGTTGAGAAAAGGAACAGAAATTACCCTCTCCGGACGAATTTTATAGTTTTGAAATTGTTGGAAATAGGTGAGATCTCCGGTGGTCTTAAAGCACTTTTGATAGATAAGAGTGAGGTTCGGGCGAGTACCATCTCCGGCATTGGAACCTTCACCGATTTTGCTAGTACGAACTCTCTTTTTGGGTGCCATTGTCTAGAACAATAGATCAAAACAATGTGTATGCATTATTTTTCTCATTCAACCCATTGAAAATCAATAATCAAGGTTTTGAAAAAAGATATGAAAGACAAAACAAAAATAAAGGTTTGATAAAGTTTGTTTTTGAGAAAACAAAACAAAATAATAAAAAATTTAAAACGAAAGTCAAGGAAAATAAAAAGATAAAAGAAATTTATACCTTGATATTGATAGAGAGGAATGGGAGAAGAACTTTGCACCAAATTGATGGAAAGCTTGAAAAGCTTGGCTTGATGTTGAAAACCCTAAAGAGATTTTGAGTTGTGTGGTGAAAATATGAGGGATTGAGAGGCTTTTTATAGAGTAAAAACGGCTAGGGTTTTAAAATTGCAATTTTGGTAAAAGTGAAACTCTTTAAATGCCATTAAGAAGTTGTCTGCACAATCGAGTATTGATACGCTAGAGGGTGTATCGATACGGGGGTAAAATGGTAATTCTCTAGAAACTCAAGTCAAAGGTTCGTATCGAAACGGATGTTATCTGTATCGAAACACTTTTAGCTCGTATCGAAACAGGTTTAACCGTATTGTTGAGTGGATCGCAAGATCGATATTGACCAAGAGGGGGTGAATTGGAAATTTAAAGGTTTTGAGGTGGAAATTGCAAATTGAAAATAATTGACAAGAGATTTAGAGTGGTTCAAGTTCCAAATGAACTCTACATCCACTACCTTAGCCTCACTAAGGATTTGCAACAATTCCACTAAATTGATCTTCCCCTTTTCTAGGACAAGGAGGCAACCCTTTACAATTTCGGTTGATTTTTCTGCCCAAAAATCAACACAATCCTCACACTAGTGAACAAAGAAATTTGATGGCTAAAAGGGTATCTCTCAATACAAATAATAGCCCCAATACAAGCACTCAACCCAATTGAACAAAATATGAATGAAGATTACAATTGGGATTTTTACACAAAATGGGATTTTTGCACAATTGCTTGAATTTGATGTTTGGATGTTTGCTTTAGGATCAATAGTTGTTGCTGGTGCTTTTGGAGGTCTCTTTTATACCTTCTCATTGATTTCTAGCCGTTGTGGTTGTTGCACTCATCAATAGAGTCGTTGGGATGTTATCTCACCACCATAAATGCAGTCTGCAACAACCCGTTTCGAAACGCGGGGTACCTGTTTCGGAACGGACTAAAATAGAAAGAGCCGTTGGGGTGCATTTAAGAGCCCGTTTCGAAACGCCTTAGGGCCGTTTCGAAACACTTTTTCCACTGTCAAGGGTCGTTTCGAAACGGTCTTCGCCCGTTTCGAAACACCTTAACGGTTTTCAGAAAATCAGTTAAAAACAAGTTCAACGGTCTTATTTTCAAATTAAACTTGAGATACGTTTCGAAACGATATAGATCCGTTTCGAAACGGATTTGCTACTATCAAGGGTCGTTTCAGAACGGCCACAACCCATTTCGAAACACCCTATTTATCTTTAAATATTCAGCAAAAATATCTCAACCGTTGGCCTTTTTCAAATCAAATATGAAAAACAGTTTCGAAACGATACATACCGTTTCGAAACGGGGTCAAGTGTTTCGATACACGTTTCGGAACGGTGGTCGACAGTGATGAAAACGTTTCGAAACGCCTGAGGGCCGTTTCGAAACAGGGGCTTGAAAATCACTGTTTTAGCTTGAAACACTTAGAAAAATATTTGAAAAACTTTGTTTTTAACTTGGGCATAATCTTAAAATTATATGGGGATATTTTGAGGACTTAAAATTCGTTTTGACATTTTCAATTTAGTCCTTAGGTTTTTAGTTATATCAAAATTAAAATATTTGTTTCACAATCTCCCCCTTTTTGATATAACAAAACCAAAGTTAGAATTTTTGAGAATTTTGAAAGTTTTGAAAATATTCTAACTCCCCCTTAATTTAAGATAGGTTTTTAAAGTTAAAAGAAATTTTTGATTTGAAATCCAAGTTGTAAAGCTTTTAAAAAAACTTTTAAAATTTAAAACGAATTTTTGTGGCTCTTAAATTTCTTCTCCCCCTTTTTGTTAGATCAAAAAGAACAATAAAAGCTCATAGAGAAAACAAAGGATTAGTACCAATAAGCATTAATAAGCAACTATAATATTAATTCATAATATCAAAATATCCAAAACATAAACCAACATTAAGTTCAACATAAAATCCCAAATAAAAAGCCAAAAGCATAGGTTCCTAAAACATGATAAAACATAAAGATGCAATATTAATCCTAAAATGCATAGATAATATGATATGATATGATATGATATGAAGATCCTAGGCCTCGTCATCATCATCCGAAGTATCATCATTGCTCTTGGCTTGAGAACGGTGAAACTTCGTCCATTGCCCATAGAGTGTAGAGAAGGACAAATCCAAGTTTGAATGGGAAGTCTCAAGAGTATGAAGACGATCTTCGACATTCTTCAAACGAGTGTCCATGGCAGGAAAACCCGAAGCAATGCTAGTATCCAAAGCATTGAACCGAGTGTCCAAAGCATTGAACCGCTCGGTAATAAGAGCCATGAGAGCTTCATTGTTTGCAACTTGAACTTGCGGTGGAGGAGCAACGGGAGGAGGAACGGCTTCTCTATCAATTCTTTCCCAAACATCATTCACATACGTAAACCCGGACTTGCGAAGGGATGACTCACCAATCATGGTCTTGCGAGGTTCCGGAGAGTCGTAGGAACAATCGATGCCAAGATCATGAAAGATGTAGCTCAAGAGTATGCCATAGGTAAAAGACTTTAACTCATTTGTGTCAATAAGCTTGATATTATTGACTATCTCGGCAAAAATTATTTTAGGCACATTAGGGCGCTCACCCTTACGGAAACACTCAAGCCAAAAATGATCAGTTTGACGGATATGAGAGTATTTACCTCCGGAAGGTCGAATGAACCAAGAAACCATCAAGTGAAGAACGCGAGCGTGCACATCCAAAGTAAGTACCTTACCGGTGAAGGTGCCAAAGTGACGTTCATCCTCAATACCCTCATCCTTAAGTTTAAAAATAGACTCCAAAAGAGCAACATTGACAACAAACTTTTTGCCTAATAAGGATGATTCAATTCCTATAATCTCGGTTTTAGACTCATCATAGATAAAGCGAGCATTAGAGTAGAAAAGGAGTACCATGTGTTTGTAGCAAATATCCGGAATGCTCAAGAAGAATATAAGATTCCACTCACTCAAACGGTCGAGATAACAGAATAGGAATCGCTCGGAATTGAGGAAATCAAGATCAATGACCCGTTCTTTGCGAATTTCGAAATCCTTGACATAAGAGAAGCGAGCACGCATCTCCGAAGTTTTAAGGGTTTTCTGAAAAAGCAGAGGAAGATTCGGATGAATGCTCGAATCACCGGTTTGAACGGCCTTGCGTTTTTTGTTAGCTCGATCCGCCATCTAAAAAAAATTAAGCAAGTGTATTTTAAAATTAAGTGTATGCAATTGATATTTAAAAATCAATCCAATAATAAATCCCACTTAGGTTTTTGAAACAAAATTAAAATAAAATAAAATAAACAGTAAAGAAAAAGACGACTGAAAAATTTTATATTCGAATCAAAAATTTTGAGATTTGGAAAAAATTTTACAAGATATGGAAAACCCACAAAGAAAAACATATAATTTATACAAAAATAAAATTTTCTAACCTAAGATTCGAACATAAATTGAAAGAAAAATAAAATATTAAAAATTACCTTAGTTTAGGATTTTGGATGATTTGATGAAAATCCTTGCACAATGTTGATGAAACTTGCTTAGACTTGAGTTTTAGAGTAAAACCCCTCACAAATTTGTGAAAATCAATAAGTTTGAGAGGGTATTTATAGAGAGGGAGGCGGTTTAGGGTTTTAAGAGTTTTGATAAAAAGTAAATTTTAACATTAAAAGCCCTAGATAAAGCAATCCGCGATGCCGTTTCGGAACGGTCAAGACCCGTTTCAAAACGGGACGACTAGGGTTTGACCGTCTTGAGACCATAGACTGATCGTTTCGATACGGTGTTGACTGTATCGAAACCCTGTTGACCCGTATCGAAACACGTTTCGATACACCCCTTGGCAGTAGCAAAAACGTTTCAGAACGCTTTTGAGGCATTTCGAAGCGCCCTTCTCTCAGACATGATTTAAGGTATCCGTATCGAAACATGTTCACCCGTTTCGATACACCTGGGCCTGGAAGTGCAGAAAAGGCTCTAAAAGTGCAGAAAAATGAAGTTTTAAGAGGCCTAACATGCATAAATGTTATGAATGAGCAAGCAAAACATATTCAAGCATAAACATACTCCCCCTAACTATAGGCATGGATGAAATTAGGAGATTAAACACATCAACATGGCATTTCACAAAATCAAGCATATTTAAGCACAAAAGAGGTCCTAAAAGGTCAAGATAGGCTAGCTAGACCTAACTCTCTCCTAAGGGACCAAAAATGCTCTTTGTCTAAGGGTTTTGTAAATATGTCCGCTAATTGATTCAAGGTGTCTACGTACTCTATAACCAGATCTTCCTTAAGGACATGATCTCTAATGAAATGATGCCTTATTTCTATATGTTTGGTTCTAGAGTGTTGGATGGGATTTTTGGTTAAACATATTGCACTAGTGTTGTCACATTTTAGGGGTATGGTTTCAACTTTAATTCCATAATCTAAGAGTTGTTGCTTCATCCAAAGGACTTGAGCACAACAACTCCCTAAGGATATGTACTCGGCTTCGGTGGTAGATAAGGCTACACTATTTTGTTTCTTAGAGAACCAAGATATGAGCATACTACCTAAGAATTGGCAAGTTCCCGAAGTACTTTTCCTATCAATTTTGCAACCCCCATAATCCGCATCCGAGTAAGCATGAAGGTTGAAGGTAGAGTCTCTAGGATACCAAAGACCTAAACAAGGAGTGTCTCTAAGGTATCTAAAGATTCTCTTAACGGCTATAAGGCGAGACTCTCTAGGACTAGCTTGAAACCTAGCACACAAGCAAACACTAAACAAGATATCCGGTCTACTTGTTGTAAGGTAAAGAAAAGATCCAATCATAGAACGATAAAGCTTAGAGTCAACACACTTACCTCCTTCATCTTTGTCAAGCTTTGTAGATGAGTTCATAGGAGTGGCTTGAGGCTTTGCATTCTCCAAGCCAAACTTCTTGAGCATATCCTTTATGTATTTTGCTTGGTTGATGAAGGTGCCATCCTTCTTTTGCTTGATTTGGAGTCCCAAAAAGAATGAGAGCTCCCTCATCATGCTCATCTCAAATTCACCTTGCATTAACTTAGCAAACTCTTGACAATGACATTCATTAGTAGAACCAAAAATAATATCATCAACATAAATTTGAACTACCAAGATGTCATTTTTATACATTTTTATAAAGAGTGTAGTGTCCACTTTACCTTTTTCAAATCCTTTTTCAATCAAAAAAATTGAAAGCCTTTCATACCAAGCTCTAGGAGCTTGTTTTAAACCATAGAGAGCTTTGGTAAGTTTGAAAACATGATTTGGAAATTTTGAATCTTCAAAGCCCGGTGGTTGTTCCACATACACTTCTTCATTTATAAAACCATTTAAAAATGCGCTTTTAACATCCATTTGAAAAAGCTTGAAATTATGATAACATGCATATGCAAGCAACATCCTAATGGCTTCCATTCTAGCTACGCGTGCATAGGTTTCATCAAAATCTATTCCCTCTTCTTGAGTGTAACCTTGTGCTACAAGTCTAGCTTTATTTCTCACAATGTTACCACTCTCATCTAGTTTGTTCCTAAAGACCCATTTAGTTCCTATTGTAGATTGATTACTAGGCCTATCAACTAATGTTCATACATTACTTCTCTCAAATTGATTTAACTCCTCTTGCATAGCCATAATCCAAAAGTCATCTTTCAATGCTTCTTTTATAATTTTAGGCTCTATGCATGAGATAAATGCAACATGGTTCATTAATCTAAGAGAAGAACGAGTGGTTACCCCCTTGGATGGACCACCCAAGATTTCACCATCTTTGACATAGTTCAACTCCCTTGGGTAGCTCACTTCCTTCTCCTCAATAGCCAAGTCCTTCAAGGCTTCAAGAGGTGGATCTTGTGAGTCCTCTTCCTTTATTGGAATCTCAACCTCCTTTGAAGTTTGACCTCCATCAAATGCATTTATGATCCCTACATCATCATCATCACAAGAATCCTTCCTAGGAAGGAGGTTATCATCGAATACAACATGAATAGATTCTTCAACTACTAAAGTTCTTTTGTTAAATACTCGATAGGCTTTAGAGGTTAAAGAGTAACCTATAAAAATGGCTTCATCACTTTTTGCATCAAATTTACCTAAGTTATCTTTTCCATTATTTAAAACAAAACACTTGCACCCAAAAGGGTGAAAATAACTAATGTTAAGCTTTTTGGATTTTAAAATCTCATAAGGTGTTTTCTTTAAAATTGGCTTAATCATTACTCTATTTACAATATAACAAGCGGTGTTTGTGGCTTCCACCCAAAAATATTTAGGTAAATTGTTTTCACAAAGCATAGTTCTAGCCATTTCTTGTAAAGTTCTATTTTTCCTCTCAACTACCCCATTTTGTTAAGGAGTTCGAGGAGCCGAAAAATTATGGCTAATACCATTTTCATTTAAAAAATCTTCAAACCCTAAATTTTGAAACTCGGTTCTATGATCACTTATAATATGTGAAATTCTAAGTTCAAGATCATTTTGGGTTAATTTTGAAAATGTGATGAATTTTTCCAAAGCCTCATCTTTAGTACTTAAAAAGAGAACCCAAGTAAATCTAGAAAAATCATCAACTAGCACAAAAGCATAAGACTTACCACCCAAGCTCATAGTCCTAATTGGCCCAAATAAATCCATGTGAATTAGTTGTAAACATCTACTAGTAGAAACATCATTAATGGATTTAAAGGAAGACCTATGTTGTTTACCCTTTGAGCATGCATCACAAATTTTATCATTTGAAAATTTTATCTTGGGTAAACCTCTAACTAGATTTAGAGAGACTAGTTTTTCTAAAACACTTATGCTAGCATGTCCTAGCTTCCTATGCCACAACCATGCATCATTTTCATTTTGAGCAACTAAGCATGCATGAGATGTATGTATATCATCTAAATGCACCATGTATATGTTTCCTATGCGATGACCTATGAGCATAATGTTATTAGATTTAATGTCTACAATTTTGCATCCATTTTTATCAAATAAAATATTAAACCCTTTATCACACAATTGACTTATGCTCAATAAATTGTGTTTAAGACCATCGACATATAAGACATTTTCAATGAGAATAGTAGAGTGATTACCTATGGAGCCAATACCTTTAATGTGGCCTTTGGAGTTGTCACCAAATGTTACTACTCCTCCACTTTTTGGCTTTAGATCCATGAATCGACTCTTGTCTCCGGTCATGTGCCTCGAGCATCCACTATCAAGGTACCATGAGTTTTGACTTTGTGCCTTGGCCTTGTAGCAATGCTCCCCCTACAAACAAAGATATTAAACTTTGGTTTTTGGTACCCAAATCATTTTGGGTCCATGAGTGTTAGCTCCCAAAACCTTGGTTCCCTTAGGAATCCAAGATGACATAGCAATAATATTATTAGATTTGACAAGTTCCTTAGGAACCCATACACTTCTAATTCTTTTAGCTCTACTATGTCTAGGATAACTACTTTGTTTGTAGTAGTTAGTCTTTTTCTTAGGTTGGTGTGTTCTAGATGATTCTCCTATTTCAACCTTGACACTACCAACATTTTTTAAAGACTTCTTGAGCTCATTTAGCTCACCCAACACCTTTTTGTGTTCACAATTACATTGAGACAAAAGATTATTAAGATCAACATTTTCATTTTGAAAAAATTTAAGTTCATCTTTTAATCCTAATATCTTTTTCTCAAATTTAGAATTAGCTTGAGTAAGTGAGTCATTTTTCTCATTTAGTTCTAGAATAATCTTTTTATTCCTAATGACCGACTCCTTATATTTCTCAACTAATTCATCATATACCTCTTGTAACTCATCATATGCATCATTTAATTCTTCATATGAAAAATCTAAAGTATATGAGTTAGAGGTTACCAAGGAGGAATCTTCCTCAAGCGCCATGAGGCAAAGATTAGCCACTTCTTGTTCGTCATCCTCCGATGACTCCTCATCACTCCAAGTAGCAAGCTTGGCTTTGAGTCTCTTCTTCTTCTCAAAGCCCTTCTTCTTGAGTTGAGGGCACTCCGAACGGATGTGGCCGGGTTGTTTGCACTCAAAGCAAATGATAGGATCCTTTCCTTCTTCTTTGTTCTTCCCTTTGAAGTCCATCTTTCTTTGGATTTTTCTTCCCCGGTTGGACCTCATGAAACGTGAGAACCGTTTGGCTATCATAGCCAATTCTTCAAGTTCATCCTCCTCACAAGATGAGCTCTCATCATGTTGTGAAGCTTTAGCCTTGAGAGTTATTCCCATCTTCTTCTTCTTCTCAACCTCAAGCTTCTCTACCCTTTTCTCTTCTTTCTTCTTCTCATCTTCCCTTCCTTGCTTCATGATCTCATGAGTAAGAAGAGAACCCACAAGCTCATTAAGCTTCAATGTCTTCAAGTTTTTTGCTTCGATGATAGCGGTTCTCTTCCCATCCCAAGACTCGGGAAGTGAATAGAGTAGCTTCCGGACAAGCTTGTCTTCCGGTATGATCTCTCCAAAGCCCTTTAGACCATTGACAATCGTGGAGAAACGATCAAACATCTTTGACACCGTCTCATCGGGCTCCATCTTGAAATATTCATAGCTAAGATTGAGAAGTCCATTCTTAGTTTCTTTAACATCATTGGTGCCTTCATAAGTGGTCTCAAGAGTGTCCCACACTTCTTTGGCACTTTCAATAGATGAGACCTTTGAGTAGATGTCCGGACCGAAAGCACAAAATAACATGTGGAGAGCTTTATCATTGACTTGAATCTTTTTCCTCTCCTCTTCACTCATTTCCACTTTCTTCTTTAGCACCATCTTGCCTTCACCATCTTGCTTCAATGGAATATATGACCCATCCTCAATGACATCCCACACAAGATAGTCACTTGACTTGATGAATAGACGCATTCTATTCTTCCAAAAAGAATAGTTATCACCGTTGAAGAAAGGAGGCTTTGTAGTGGATTATGACTCGTACATGCCGGAACCGGAGGTTGAAGTCATCTCTTGATATTTTGATGATCACACTCTTCCAAGGAACTCCTCTTGTGGTTGTTAATCCTCAAAGAGGTAGGCTCTGATACCAATTGTTGAGTGGATCGCAAGATCGATATTGACCAAGAGGGGGTGAATTGGAAATTTAAAGGTTTTGAGGTGGAAATTGCAAATTGAAAATAATTGACAAGAGATTTAGAGTGGTTCAAGTTCCAAATGAACTCTACATCCACTACCTTAGCCTCACTAAGGATTTGCAACAATTCCACTAAATTGATCTTCCCCTTTTCTAGGACAAGGAGGCAACCCTTTACAATTTCGGTTGATTTGTCTACCCAAAAATCAACCCAATCCTCACACTAGTGAACAAAGAAATTTGATGGCTAAAAGGGTATCTCTCAATACAAATAATAGCCCCAATACAAGCACTCAACCCAATTGAACAAAATATGAATGAAGATTACAATTGGGATTTTTACACAAAATGGGATTTTTGCACAATTGCTTGAATTTGATGTTTGCTTTAGGATTAATAGTTGTTGCTGGTGCTTTTGGAGGTCTCTTTTATACCTTCTCATTGATTTCTAGCCGTTGTGGTTGTTGCACTCATCAATAGAGCCGTTGGGATGTTATCTTACCACCATAAATGCAGTCTGCAACAACCCGTTTCGAAACACGGGGTACCTGTTTCGGAACGGACTAAAATAGAAAGAGTCGTTGGGGTGCATTTAAGAGCCCGTTTCGAAACGCCTTAGGGTCGTTTCGAAACACTTTTGCCACTGTCAAGGGTCGTTTCGAAACGGTCTTCGCCCGTTTCGAAACACCTTAACGGTTTTCAGAAAATCAGTTAAAAACAAGTTCAACGGTCTTATTTTCAAATTAAACTTGAGATACGTTTCGAAACGATATAGATCCGTTTCGAAACGGATTTGCTACTGTCAAGGGTCGTTTCGGAACGGCCACAACCCGTTTCGAAACACCCTATTTATCTTTAAATATTCAGCAAAAATATCTCAACCGTTGGCCTTTTTCAAATCAAATATGAAGAACAGTTTCGAAACGGTACATACCGTTTCGAAACGGGGTCAAGTGTTTCGATACACGTTTCGGAATGGTGGTCGATAGTGATGAAAACGTTTCAAAACGCCTGAGGGCCGTTTCGAAATAGGGGCTTGAAAATCACTGTTTTAGCTTGAAACACTTAGAAAAATATTTGAAAAACTTTGTTTTTAACTTGGGAATAATCTTAAAATTATATGGGGATATTTTGAGGACTTAAAATTCGTTTTGACATTTTCAATTTAGTCCTTAGATTTTTAGTTATATCAAAATTAAAATATTTGTTTCACACGTATCGATACCCGTTTTAGACAAAATGCAGTCTGATAACCTAATACAGTACGCGTATCGATAAGTAGAAAATTGTATCGATATCCTATGCCCGTAAATGCATTTTTGGCTTTAAGAACAACTAAAGGCTCAACTTTAACACCTCCTAAATGAATGCAATTGATGAATGAGTAGTTCTAAGCAGATTTTAACAGAAGCATACTCCCTCTAGCTATAAGTGTGGTTTCTATCAAGATCAACAACACATAAACATGCATTTTCACAAAATCAAGCAATTTTAACCTCAAAAAGGGTCCTAAGGGGTCAAGGTAGGCTAGTTAGACCTAACTCTCTCGTAAGGGACCAAAATCGCTCTTTGTCTAGAGGTTTAGTAAAAATGTACGCTAGTTGGTTCAAGGTGTCAACGTGCTCTATAGCAACATCTTCCTTAAGGACATGATCTCTAATGAAATGATGCCTTATTTCTATATGTTTGGTTCTAGAGTGTTGGATGGGATTTTTTGTTAAGCATATAACACTAGTGTTATCACACTTAAGGGGTTTGGTTTCAACTTTAACACCATAATCTAGGAGTTGTTGCTTCATCCAAAGGACTTGAGCACAACAACTCCCTAAGGATATGTACTCGGCTTCGGTGGTAGATAAAACTACACTATTTTGTTTCTTAGAGAACCACGATATGAACATACTACCTAAGAATTGACATGTTCCCGAAGTAATTTTCCTATCGATTTTACATCCCCCATAATCTGGATCCGAATAAGCATGAAGGTTGAAGATTGAGTCTCTAGGGTACCAAATACCTAAACAATAAGTATCTCTAAGGTACCTAAAGATCCTTTTAACAACTATAAGGTGAGACTTTCTAGGACTAGCTTGAAACCTAGCACACAAGCAAACACTAAACAATATATCTGGTCTATTTGCGGTAAGGTAAAGCAAAGATTCAATCATAGAGCGATAAAGCTTAGAGTCAACTCACTTACCTCTTTCATCTTTGTCAAGGTTTGTAGATGAGCTCATTGGTGTAGCTTGAGGCTTTGCTTGCTCCAAGCCAAACATCTTGACCATATCTTTCACATACTTTGCAAACAGTACTAGTGATGTATATATGAGGGTTTCCATGAATCCCCCAAACATTGAATTGCTCCTCAAATCCCTACGCCTCTATCTAAAATAATAGTGATGCCATCTTCACGTGTACGTAAGACCCAGCGCAGGACATACTTGCAGAGGTTGTAAAGGAAAAACTCCCAAGAAGGGATATTTTCCTTTTCAACAATCGCAAAAGCAACTGGGATACATTTTCTGTTGCCATCATGGGCAACTGCAATTAGTAAGATCTGCGTGTACCAGTCGTATAAAAATGTACCGTCAATTTGGAGCATAGGTTTGCAGTGACGGAAAGCCTTTACGCAATTGGGGGAACGTCCAGAAAAGGCGATGAAATTCGACCTCCCTTGGTACAACATGATCGTTGTAGTACTTTAGAACAGTATCCAATTCCACAACTATCCCTAGATTGTATTCTTGCATAAGTTAAAGCCATGATCGCAGATCATTGTATGATTCCTCCCATTTCCTGTACATTGTTTGGATAGCATGATATCTTGCGTACCATGCCTTATCGTATTTGACGGTGTACCTGTATATGGATTTTATGGTAGTTATACACACTGGTACGAATACATGTGGGTTTGCTTTCACGAGCGGAAGGATTGAATTAGAAAGCACGTGTACATCCAAGTTAGGATGGTCTTGGCTCAGGCTCCCAACGGAGCATGTATGAGGCCCTTTATATACCGTTATTTTCCACAGGTCATTCAGCCTTTTCAATTTTGACACACGAACCCTCTATTTACATTTGGCAGACTTGTGAGGACACTCTGTAATATATTTCTTGGCCTCGGTCTTCCTAACGGTGGATGTAACTGAGCGCTCTATGTTGTAATGCTTGATGGCAGCCTCCGCGAGTTTTTTTTGTCCCGAAGACAATTCCAACATGTAGCTCAGTCAAACTCACATTCCATTGGTTGAACTGATTTAACTGTGGATATTTTGGGAATTCAGTAGCGAAGAAGCCATCCATATCCATTGTTGTGAAGTACGAAGGTGGCTCATAGTACGTTGCGCAACTGCTTGGTCCATGCAGATTAGTCGAACAAACATCTTCGTCCTCATCATCCTATGTATCATTGTTATAAGAGTTTTCTGCACTCTCCTCTGATTCGACCAACTTGTCAAGGTTAGATGGTTCAGGAGGAAATAGACCCATCACATCACCATTGGGCCCAACCTGTGTACGCGGCTCTTTATTGGAAAAAGCCCCATCAAACTGGTAAAGTTTTGCTTCATCATTAACTTCTGTGTGAATAGGTTCTGAAGTCATAACCCGGTCGACAACAATGATGGTTAATGTATCCCCACAGATAACATATCATCTACATTTAGGTATCTTGGGATATAAGTTGAGTGATGTCCGGTTGAGAAAGCATCGAACGAGTTAAACTCTTTATTGTACGATGAAGACGCCGTGTATGAAATGTATGTTGAGTGGCGCTCGATAGAGAAATCATCGATTCTTGGAACATATGAATTGTATGACGACTCTTGGGTTGGTGGCAAGTTAAGGTCAAAGTCGAACCTTGGAACGGAAGAATGTTGTTGCCACGAAGACGATGAAGCTTCATCATTGCTTCTATGTAGAAGGTTGAAGTCACGTCGTAAACTCGATGTCGGACTAATTCTTGAGTGTGTAAAAGTTCTATTATTTACACCCTTTTTAACCCATATTTCTGCTGCATTCAAGCATCATTGCACTGCATTTAGGTTAGTTTTTAGTAAAACATCACAAAAGGATTAAAAGCACGGATTCTACTAAAAGATGGCTATTTTTGCAGGTATCTGCCAAAGTAGACGATGAAGGCAGGCGCAGGGCAGAAAAGCAGAAGAGCTGAACTGGACAAGCAGACGAAGAAGACGAAGCTGTCATGGACCTGTCGTGACAGCATGGTGACAGCAGACTCATGAAGAGGAAAATCAAAGTGGACCTCGATAGATAGAGAAAAATCTGCTCGTCTGTCGTGTGAAAGCCATATATTTTTCCAAGCCCCGGATCAAAAGATATGTCAAGACAAAGCTCAAAGAGAAGAAATCCCTAAAAGCAAGGATGCGGCTGGAAAGTAGGAGACTTTAGAGATTTAGTCTTTATTAGAATCTTACTTTTAATTAAAGTTGTAATCCTTGTTACCTTAGATAACTTGAGCCCAAAGCTTATATAAGGGCATAGATTTAACCTAGGAGGCACAACCGATTACCCCATAACCGACATCAAAAACCCCTACCGTCCACCCGTCACCGACATGTTCTAAATTCCCCCTAGGGCTACGGGTTGTTTTGTAAAGTAGTTGCAAGGGTTGCTTTGTTTTAGGATTTTTCAGTTCAATAAAATAAACTTCAAGTTCTTTTATTTTAGTTTTAACATCTTGCAAGAGCATCGGGAGAGCATTGTGAGGTTATCCATTTACTTAGCATCGGGAGAGTTAAGTATACGAAAGAAATAAAAGCGCGTTCTCTAGTTTATAGTTGAACCATCTCGTGCCTAGGGATAGGGCGAGGTTAAGTGGCTAAAGAAGAATTCATACACATCGGTGTTCATCCTTCGATTCACGCCGGGAGGTATCATCAAAGAAGTGATCATCGACAGACTTGTGCCTAGGGATAGGGCAAGGCAGATCTGGGATTCTTGCCAAGCTTGAAGTACGGAGTTGGTGTTCGCTGCCGCGACAGCCAACGGACAGCCGCCGCGACAGGTGCTGTCGGCGACGGGAGCGACGACAGAACTGGAGATCCTAAGCAATTCAATACCTGCACTACCGAGCAATTCAATACCAGCCCATTCTCTCTATCTTGATAACTCAATCTTTTATTTGCGTTTTTATCCTATTATTCTCGTGACAATTCTAAACTATTTCTTTTACTTCGTGCAGTAAACTAAGGTGAAGTCATTAGCCCAATCCCTGTGGAGACGATATCCGATACTTCGTATCACTTTACTACTTGCGTCGTGTACACTTGCACTACAATTGCAAAGAAGGATGCAAAGCCTAGGTTGATACGATGGATCTCGCTATTACAAGAGTTCGACCTTGAGATCAAAGACAAAAAGGGGACAGAAAATCAGGTGGCAGACCACTTGTCGAGGTTGGAGACGGGACAGAGTCTACCGTTAGATGAGACACACATATTGGAGACTTTCCCAGATGAGCAGCTCTTTGCTGCCGCAATCGCTGTCGCGACAGCCATGGCGGCAGGTAAGTCTTCTAACCTTCCTTGGTATGCTGATTTTGTTAATTTTATAGTTAGCGGAATATTACCTTCTGATCTTAATTACCAAGCCAGGAAGAGGTTCCAAAATGATGTTAAGCATTATTATTGGGACGAACCTCTTCTTTTCAAAATGTGCGCAGATCAGGTTATAAGGAGGTGTATACCACAAGAAGAGCAAGAAGACATTCTCCATCACTGTCATGCTTCACAATATGGAGGACACTTAGGAGGAAATAAGACTGCTGCCAAGGTGCTGCAGTCAGGGTTCTACTGGCCGACATTATACAAAGATGCACAGGAATTTTACAAAAACTGTGACAGGTGCCAGCGGACAGGTAACATCTCGAGGAGAAACGAGATGCCACTGCAGAATATTTTAGAAGTCGAGATCTTCGACGTTTGGGGGATTGATTTTATGGGACCATTCCCGTCTTCATGTGGGAATTTGTACATCCTCCTAGCGGTGGACTATGTCTCCAAGTGGGTTGAAGCAATCGCCACTCAAAAGAATGATGCCAAAACGGTCCAAAAGTTTTTACACAAAAACATTTTTTTCTAGATTTGGCATCCCTAGGGCGATTATCAGTGATGAAGGGAGACATTTTGATAATAGGGTAATTGCTGCCGCCTTAAAAAAATATGGTGTTAAGCACAGGATAGCGACAGCATACCACCCACAGACCAATGGATAGGCTGAGATTTCCAATAGGGAAGTGAAGAACATTCTTGAGAAGATGGTTAAACCAACTAGGAAGGACTGGTCTTTACTTCTAAATGATGCATTATGGGCATACAGGACAGCTTTCAAGACTTCATTGGGCATGTCTCCATACCGACTGATTTATGGGAAAACCTGTCACTTGCCTGTCGAGATCGAGCACAAGGCATATTGGGCAATCAAGGCAGTGAATATGGACTTGGACAAGGCCGGCCAGAAAAGGTTATTAGATCTGAATGAGATTGAGGAATTACGGACAATGGCCTACGACAACGCAAGGATCTACAAGGAAAAGACTATGAAGTGGCACGACAAGAAACTGCTTCCACGACAGTTCTGCCCAGGGCAGCTTGTGTTGTTATTTAATTCTAGACTTAAACTCTTCCCAGGAAAGCTAAAGTCTAGATGGTCTGGCTCGTTTCAAGTAGTTCAAGTTTTTCCCCATGGTGCCATCACAATTCAATCATTAAAGGACGGGCACCAATTCAAAGTCAATGGACAACGCCTCAAGCACTATCAGGGGACTGAAGCCCCAGGAATTCAGGAAGTGGTTACTTTAGGAGATGCCCTACAAGGCACCCCTAATTTAACCTAAGTTTCATTTTTATTTTTAGTTTATTATTATTATTATTATTTATTAGAAATTAGGTTTATTTTATTTAAATAATGTTTTGTTTTTATAATTTCAGTTTTTAGGAAATAAAGGAGTCAAGAAGGAAAGAAGAAGTGGCCCAAGCCCACCGCCCATCCATCAGCCCAAATTAAGCCCTTTTATGATAACCTGTCGTTTCGGCTGCCGCCGCAGACGGACTTGACAGGCTGTCAACAGACTGACACTGCAGACGCAGAAGCGTGCGGCAGACGCACAGCAGACTCATAAATGCGTGTCAGACGCGTCAGACACGCTACATCCGATCTGCCGCCCCGTTATTCCCGCCTGCCGTTGCGGCATTAAATGGGCAGATACCCAACAGCTATATAACCCCGTTCTCCCTTTCATTTTCATCACTTCTGATTTTTCTCTCTTGCTTTCTCCTATCGTTTTATCTGTTTTCTCTTTTTCACAGCCCTTGCAACCAAAATGTCGTCGAGACAAACCCGTCGTAGCACTGCTGCCGCTTCTTCTTCAGCAGCAGCATCACCCTTCGCCAACAAGGAATTATGGGAGGAGCGTGGCTTCATTTACAACAGAAATGCTCCTCATATGGGACTCCGGCCGTTCATTGTGAAGGCCATAACGGCACAGCTATGGGAGGACTTTGCCGAACAGCCGGCAGAGTTAAATGATACTTTGGTCCGGGAGTTTTACAAGGCCATCGACAGCAAAACGGCAACATCTGTCACCGTCCGAGGAGTGGAAGTACCCTTTACCGCCAACAGCATCAACCATATGTTCGGCCTTTTCTTTGGCCCCGATGACGATGCTCACCAAAAATTTGTAGACACCCTTGATGCTGCTGCCTATGAGGCTGTCATGGCGGAGCTGACAGAAGCTGGTACGACATGGACTACCAACAAGAAGAACCCCCACTCCGTCACTAGGGGGCAGCTCCTCCCCAAAGCGAAACTGTGGAACGCTTTCATCAAAAAGCGTATCCTGCCCTCATCCCACCACACGACAGTCAACTGACAGCGGCTGGCCCTCATTCACTCTATTATGCATGACAGGCCCATCAACGTGGGCAGGTACATGAGGGACAGCATCATCGACTGTGCCTTCCGCTCAGACTCACGACTCTGCCTGCCGTTCACCATCACAGCCCTCTGCCGCTGTGTTGCTGTACCAGAGGAGCCCTCCGACAAACTACACCAAGGTAATGGCTGGACCGACAGTAACATCTCCAGCCTCATGGAGGTCGTAGCTGCAACACCCATCAACGCCTTTGATCCAAATGCACCACCTGCTGACTCGGATGAGGAACCTGCCACCGAGCCTGCCCCTGAAGCTGCCACCGCCACCGCTCCGACAGACCAGTCGGCACTTATCCTTGCTGCAATCCTACGGGTCGAGGAGCGGCAAATGGGTTTGATGACTTTCATCCGCAATTTCTCAAATGCAACGGTAAATTTTATTACTAATACTTTACATTATTCGGATGTCATCTTCCCCACCTTCCCCGCCCATTATTTCCATATCCCCTCCCCTACTCCTACACCACATGTTTCCCCCCATACCCATTCTGCCACTTCCACACCATCCCCTGCCCCGACGGTAGCAGGCAGCCCTCCGGCAGACACCTCCCCTCGAGGCACCAAAAGACCTGCCACTGATGACAGCCCTCTTCTCCGGAGGAATTTGGAGAGGGACTTTACGAGGGTGAAAAGAATTAAGCATGTGGCAGACAAGAAACGGCTGCCAAAAGCCAGCACCACCACTAGCAGCAGCTGGGATAGTGGCAGCAGTTCTGACGTCCGGCTAGTGGAGCAACCTGCCTCTCAACCTGCTCCTGAACCTGCCCAGCCCCCTCCACAGCGCAGACGCCGCCATCAGATCCGCGTCAGCAGCAGCAGCGAGAACAGCGATTGAAAATTTAAGTCTTTATTTTCCTCTTATTGCTGCCTGCTTTTATATTTTGTGATGTACTTTTTCTTCCTTTTATTTTTCATTTCATTTTGCATTGAGGGCAATGCAACCCTTGAGTTTGGGGGTGGCAACCCTCCATCTTTAATGGAGTCTTTAGCACATCTTTTTATTATTTGTTGTGTCTTATTATTTACTTTTTTTCTCTTAAAAAAAATCAGAAAATTAAAACTGTTGGCTTAAAACTGTGAAGTTAGCTTACCTGTCATGACGGCTCTGTCGTGGCAGCATCTTTAGGACAGGTTAAGGAAAAGTTTAGAGCCTTTCTATAGTTCTGAAACTTAAACACTTTTGTGACTGTTATATTGCTTAGATTTCTTTTAGCCAAACTAGAATAGGAAGCTTAGAACTTGAATAGCCCCTAGAGGTGCCTAACACTGGCTCTAGGAAAGAAGTTTAGCAAAAGAAAATCAAAAACCTAGAGGTGCCCGAAACCGGCTCTAGGAAGCTAACTAGAGGTGCCCAAAACTGGCTCTAGAAAAATTTAGCTTGAAAAATAGAAGAAAAAGAAGCATGAAAATGTGCCTTCTAAAAAAATAAACTTTGGCATAAAAATTCGAGTTAAGAAGTTGAATATTCTAGTGAAACTAAGAGAGTCTTAGCATATAACTGTTCACAAGCATGCACACACTGCACGAGAGCTATAGGGAGATTCCGGACAGATCCTAACCTTTCCGACAGGTTGCTGCCGCCATAGAGAATGAGCGACGGGTAAGGGACAGTTCACTGTTTGAAGGCCAACACAAAAATTTTCATTTTTCTTTCTTCATTGCTTGAGGGCAAGCAAAGACTTGAGTTTGGGGGTGTGTTGAGTGTGTAAAAGTTCTATTATTTACACCCTTTTTAACCCATATTTCTGCTGCATTCAAGCATCATTGCACTGCATTTAGGTTAGTTTTTAGTAAAACATCACAAAAGGATTAAAAGCACGGATTCTACTAAAAGATGGCTATTTTTGCAGGTATCTGCCAAAGTAGACGATGAAGGCAGGCGCAGGGCAGAAAAGCAGAAGAGCTGAACTGGACAAGCAGACGAAGAAGACGAAGCTGTCATGGACCTGTCGTGACAGCAGACTCATGAAGAGGAAAATCAAAGTGGACCTCGATAGATAGAGAAAAATCTGCTCGTCTGTCGTGTGAAAGCCATATATTTTTCCAAGCCCCGGATCAAAAGATATGTCAAGCCAAAGCTCAAAGAGAAGAAATCCCTAAAAGCAAGGATGCGGCTGGAAAGTAGGAGAGTTTAGAGATTTAGTCTTTATTAGAATCTTACTTTTAATTAAAGTTGTAATCCTTGTTACCTTAGATAACTTGAGCCCAAAGCTTATATAAGGGCATAGATTTAACCTAGGAGGCACAACCGATTACCCCATAACCGACATCAAAAACCCCTGCCGTCCACCCGTCACCGACATGTTCTAAATTCCCCCTAGGGCTACGGGTTGTTTTGTAAAGTAGTTGCAAGGGTTGCTTTGTTTTAGGATTTTTCAGTTCAATAAAATAAACTTCAAGTTCTTTTATTTTAGTTTTAACATCTTGCAAGAGCATCGGGAGAGCATTGTGAGGTTATCCATTTACTTAGCATCGGGAGAGTTAAGTATACGAAAGAAATAAAAGCGCGTTCTCTAGTTTATAGTTGAACCATCTCGTGCCTAGGGATAGGGCGAGGTTAAGTGGCTAAAGAAGAATTCATACACATCGGTGTTCATCCTTCGATTCACGCCGGGAGGTATCATCAAAGAAGTGATCATCGACAGACTTGTGCCTAGGGATAGGGCAAGGCAGATCTGGGATTCTTGCCAAGCTTGAAGTACGGAGTTGGTGTTCGCTGCCGCGACAGCCAACGGACAGCCGCCGCGACAGGTGCTGTCGGCGACGGGAGCGACGACAGAACTGGAGATCCTAAGCAATTCAATACCTGCACTACCGAGCAATTCAATACCAGCCCATTCTCTCTATCTTGATAACTCAATCTTTTATTTGCGTTTTTATCCTATTATTCTCGTGACAATTCTAAACTATTTCTTTTACTTCGTGCAGTAAACTAAGGTGAAGTCATTAGCCCAATCCCTGTGGAGACGATATCCGATACTTCGTATCACTTTACTACTTGCGTCGTGTACACTTGCACTACAATTGCGATGGACTCTTTTACACGCAACACTAATAGCATTTGGATTGAACTCAAGATTTGCTCGTACCCAATTCGGTACCACATTATGACCGCCAACGTGAACTTCAGAAAATGTTGCAAACAGCTCAATGGCCCATCCCATTAAGTACTAACGATGTGCATCTATCATCAATTCTACAGAATTGTCGTCTTCAACATCGAATATTGTGTGATATAGTGAATCTATCGACGTTGGACATCGATACTTCAAAAACTCCAATTCCCTCCCCGTGCAATTGGGAACCTTCTTGGAACTTGAGGTCCTAAGCGATTGAAACGTGGTTGATCGCCTCAGAATGTTGATCTTAACAGTGTTTTCAAATTGAAATATGATCCCAATGTATGAATCGGGGACCATCTGACCATCGTACTATACTATAACCTCAATTCGCGGTGCCATTTTTGAAAATCGATGAGCTTTGTAATTCTAAATTTTGTTATGGTGCATCTAGAAATTCTGCGTCCCCTCATTTATAAATAGAATTGCGTTTGTTGAAGTAGCATACCAATAATTTAGAATTCTGATAGAAATGTCAGCAAAATTCCTGCACTATGATACAATTGTCAGCACAAAGTCCGGAATAGCAATAATTTGGAATTCGTGTTTTGTAGAACGAGAATTCTATAGGAATCTAAGGAATTCACATTCTTCTTAACGCGAATTCCAAATTATTGCTGACATGTCAGATGAATTCGCGTTTTGTAAAACGCAAATATGATCCATGCATGCCTACCACAACCAAAGATAAATAGGTTGTCTTTCTGCCTTAGGCATTCCATCCAACTTCTTACTTTCGTATCACGAAACTTAGAGCGAGTATGGCTCGATATTCAGCTACTGTATTTTTTCATGGAGCATACTTCTACACATCTTTTAGTGAAACGATCACAAGAAATGAATTATTTGAGTTGATCTCGAAACGGGTTAAAGAGTCAACGAGCGCCAAAATAGAGGCCTTACGTGTCAAAGTACCAGTCAATGAGCCCGACCTCGAGGAGCATTATATGCTCACACTATCATATAAGAAAGATACGCGGAAGATGTTTCGGGCATACAAACGTGCTAGGGGAACAAACATCGAGCTTAGCGTGAAATTTGATGACGGGTCAAGTTCTTCAACGAATGCCTTAGCTGGCCAAGATGAGAATGGCGTGTTCATACAAAATTTTCAGAGACGGCAGAAGAAAGAATAAATAATTGAGAAACTAAACTTAACTTCTGACATAAGTATTGTCTACGATTAGTAGTGTAATTTTGATGTAGTTATGTAAGTTATTTATTTTGCGTACTTGTATTTTGTGAACTGAGACCTTTCGATGTAGTTTTCAGAATTGTAGGATGTTATTGCAAGACTATGAAACTTGAGGTGTTTAATGTTAATTTTTAACATTGAAAGGCAAGAAGTTTAAGTTAGAGATTTGGTTTGGACCTAATTGTAAGTTTTTAAACATGAAAGTATCAATTACTAATTTCGAACATATAATACTTCAATTAAGAAAATATATATTAACATTACTTATAAAAAAACTAACATTAAAAAAAACATAGTTCTAAGTTTGCAGGAACTAATTTCGAAAAACATAGAAAAATATGACTATTGCTTATGTCCGTCAGTACCACAACTTGGTGGATGTCGAGTTCGAGCGGGATTGCGTCGTTCACGTTGGACCACAACTGGTTGCGGACCATCATCGTCATCATCTCCAGCAGTACCACTCGATCTGACGGGCCCGCTAGAATAGAACAATGACTGCGGAGGTGTTTGCGGAACGAACCCGACGCTCGAAATATCATAAGGCCCAGAATGAAAAGGGTACAATGGGACAAAAGCAGAGGGAACAGCCGACGTCGAAGATCCGCCCATCATGCCATAAAATGAACCTTACGCAGTCGGCGTCGAAGATCCACCCATCATTCCCACAAAAGGAGTGAAAAAAATCTTTCGTCGGACTCGGGGGCCGCGGCTAAATCATTAACTAGGTGGGGGCCTGTGGGCGAATCGGATCGATGGCCTGGGGGTGAATCGGATCGGTGGCATCAGCTGCCCCCGTGCTCTAGAGGATGAAGCATTTCTCCGATGTTGCGATCCACCTGATCCCCTCGTACAATGAGTCCGAGGGCGGTTGCGCTGCACAGGCTCCACGACGGCTGCTTGTTCATTCGGAGTGAGGAGATACGGTTTTCCATTGCCAAAGTACCATGCAAAGTAGTCATTGGTCACCATAGGATCCTCAAATATCATGTACTCATTCAGTGCTTGCCGCTGATGCCTCTCCTGCCACTGTGCAATGTATTGTACAAGTTTCACCGACCAGTCCACCTACCACAGAATATCAACAAAAGTATTGTTTATAAATTGTAAAGTACATATAAATCGATAACTATTAAACCAAATTTAATTATTGTACCTCAAGTTTCCCTTGTCGGGTCATCCTATGTAATTGGTCGAAATTGGGAGGATCTACCAGAATAGTTTGAAGACGACCGAACTGGCGTTGGACGCGATCGACCAGATGCCACTCAACTACAGCGTACCAGATGAGAGATACCACGACCATCCAAACGGACACAGTCACACGCGAAAAAATCGGTAGACACTCGTTGATCTCCGAATACGGGGTCCACAAAAACTGTAAATTAAATATAGAAATCATTTAAAATAAGTAAATTATATTCATATTAAACTTAATATAAAAATTAAAATATTGACCTCATCTGCAGATTTATTGTCAATATGTTGCCTAATAGCATGCATCATACTAGGAAGTCCAACATGACTTAAAGCATTGAAACACATACATAACATCAAAATATAACTTTAATATTTAAAAATATATATTAAGAAAATAACTAAATTTTAAATAAAATTTAGTTAAGATTATGTTCCTTACCGCAAGCATAGTGGATAGACATAAGCAACTGGCGCGGACAACTCAGGGCGTAAAAATGACATTCTAAACCACGCCCAAGCCTGAAGCAGAAAAAGACATCCTCTGATGTCGTGTCTATCCGCACGTGCGGTCCTGCACAACTCCCTGTACATATATGCAAGTACTGCCGAACCCCAACTTAATTTACCGGCCTCTTCGAAATCTCGCAAATGCCGTAACCACAACATGTAAACTTTACTACGGGTTTTGTCAGCCACCAATATTCCCCCAATTATCTGTAGGATATGCGCCTGAGCATATGCCTACAATATGAAAAAATATTAAAATATAATAAATTTATAATTCCATTACTACTAACAAAAAAATATTTTTTTTACTTTCTTAATATCTTCATTGGCGTCATTGGGTAAATTTGAGAAATTCTCACGCAACCACCGCAGATTCACACCTCTTCTCTCTAGTTTGTTTGACACTACCCCTAACAAGTCCATACACAAGCTCACCCAGTCGTCAATGGCGGGACCGGTGATAGCCTCCCCATCTATAGGCAAGCCAAGAATATGCGACACATCTCCCAATTTTATGGTCGCCTCACCACAGGGTAAGTGAAGGGTATGTGTCTCTGGCCTCCACCTCACCACAAGCGCGTTGATTAAATCAACATCTAATTCCGCACCTCCTCCAACAATCCTCGACACATTCCCAAATTCGGCCTGAGCTATGTAATTTGCTAGACGAGGATCTAGTTCCCTCCTCATCCGAGTGATAAAAACCTCCAACTGACGTTCTTCACCATTCTACAAATAATTAAAGACGCACACAAATTAATAATCACATATTTGAATTTCACAAATTTTTATAGTGTACAATAAAATACTAAACACATTCGAATGTACACTATTTTTATGTCTAAAATTAAATACTAAAAAGGAGTCGAAATGTTCATTATTTTTATAGTCTACAATTAAATACTAAAGATATATTTGAATCAACATTATTTTTTATGTCTAAAATTAAATACTACAAACATATCGAACTGTTCACTATTTTTTTTAGTCTACAATTAAATACTAAACACATATTCGAATGCACACTACATTTTTATGCCTAAAGTTGATACTAAATACATATTCGAATGTTCACTATTTGTCTTACTCTAAAAGTAAATACTAATCACATATTCTACTGTAGCAATAATTTTTTTAGTCTAAAAGTAAATACCAAAGATATATTCGAATTTAACTAATTTTCTTAGTCTAAAAGTAAAATCTAAAGACATATTCGAATTTCACTAATTTTTTTACTCTAAAAATAAATACTATTTACATATTCAAATCATGTCGGCAACACTAAATTAAATTAACATATTCGAATTAAACTAACAAATAAAAAAACTTATATTATTTCGACGATAATTGCATGTGTGTCCTTCATCTAACCTCAGCAAACTCGCCATTATTGCAGCCGTTTGGAATTCGCGTTATACTAAAGCTTTGGTAGAAAATTCTCTCTCGGTGGAGCCTATTTATAGAGAAAACTCATTGTTGGGAAAGAGAATTTTGACCAAATTCGCATCTTGGAGGACGCGAATTCTCTATAATAACCTAAATTCGCATTATGAAGAACGCGAATTCAGTCTCAATTTAAATTCCAATCGTCCTAATTTACTGCGAGAAGTCCTAATTTACTACGAGAAGTTAGGGGTTACATATCGTTGAATTCACGTCCTAATTTTCAGTCTCAATAAATTCATATGGTTTTAAAGAATTTTCACATTTTTTATAGCAGTATATATATACCAGGCAAAATTAAGGGAATCGACTTGAACTTAAAAATTAATCTATTAATTACTAAAAATTTTATGTTATTCGAGTTATTTAAATTTTTATTTTCTAACTCAAACTTTATTTAAAAAATTTTCAAGTCAAGTCGAAAAATTCAATTTTTTTGAGTCGAGTTTTGCTCAACCGAACTTTTTTTTTATCGAAAATATGAAGATTCATAAAAATAAAACCAAGTTACAGAAGTGCAGCAGAGATAGCACCGAAAACACGTGGTCGATTACAACTTGGATAAATATAGGAGAAAGAAAGGGAATCAAAGGCATGAGTCGAGGGGAGTATATACTATACAGTTTCCCAAAGAGAGTGGTCCTTCTGGAAACATCGCCTTTATTAATTATTATCGGATACAAGGATCACCTTTCGCCAGATATCACCCCAATTAACCTTAATAAAACCTGAAGGAGGTTGGAGGACTCAGAATTAAAGGAGCTTACAAAATTCTGGAAAACAGATGCGAATTCCACCTCTCTTCATCCCATACATCAATAGGATTTCCAGGAACTCCTTGAAAAACTCATTCTGCTGCATTTCAAGCATGGTGGAATCAACTCTATTATCCAACTCATAAACCCTAACACTATAAGTTGGTAATATCACTGCTTCAACTCATTAGACAATTAGGTTGAGCAAGATGATGTACAATGCAGGAAGCAAGTATTTCCTTCCAATGGCACCTCAGCCGAGCCCTGGAGGCTGGAAGTAAGCATTTCCAAATGGGTTTGTCACTGTCCAGGCCAAGTTGATTACCATACCATCGAGACCCACTTTGTTGTTCGGTGCAACCAAAGGAGGAGTCTGTGGTCCGTACATTGGTTGGTGGAATGGCCAAGTGTTGGAAAATTTTGATAATTTTAGAGCTTTGAATAAGAAATTGATTCAAATGTTGTTGAGGAAAATGTGGAACCAATTGTTGGTTCATAAATGTGCGGACGTGCACGACGTGGGTAGATTCATAATTTTAGTCTAACAAAAGTTAGAAATTATATTTCTGTTTCTGATTTTAGTCTTTGACTAAATTCCTAACGTTTAATAGATTCATAATTTTTGGTTCTGGATTGTGTCTACGTGACACAATGGAAAATCAGTGAAATTTATTGGAAAAAATTTCATTCATGTGGGGGATTGTTGGAAAAATTTGATAATTTTGGAGCTTTGAATAAGAAATTGATTCAAATGTTGTTGAGGAAAATGTGGAACCAATTGTTGGTTCGTAAATGTGCAGACGTGCACGACGTGGGTAACGCAAATGTCTGAACCGGTCTGGTCCTTCGTGGGCTTGCAGATATTTTGACCCAAATTTAAAATGAATTTTCCTCAAATAAAAGCATAAATTTGCCAAATTTTATCTTGAAATTAAAAGGGTAAATATTAGAAGTTACCTTTAATTCAGATAATAATTTTGGAAATTGCTTTATAGGAGAATCAATTGATTCTCAATATTGAATGCTCCATTAGGTCAAAATTTATACTTATACCCTCATGACACTCCTATAAATAGGGAGTAAACCTTCTAAGGTTTACACAACTCAAAACCACAGAAAATTTTCATTGTTTTACTCTGTGGATTTTACAAGTGGTTTTCGGTGATAGGCGAAGGCAATGGTCAGTTCGTGATCTCCACAGTAGTGCAACTGTGGTTGATCTTATGCTGTTGTATCCTGGGAGACAGACGACCAATGAACTCGAGCACCATAGGAGTGGCCGAAAATCTGTCTTAAGGAAACTACGTTTGTGCAGGCCTCAACACGTTTCTTTTGGTTCCAAATCGGTTTGATTTATATATTCTTGTATTGTTCTTAATTTTGTATTGTTCGTTTAAATAATATTATTTTATATTATTATTTATTCTTGGATTAACGTTTACTTTCTAACAATCTTAAGACAGATCTTTTCTAAAGTTTGAATCCAAGACGAACATCATGCTTAAAAGCATGACCAAATTTGCGTTAATGAGGTGAGAAGATTGAGCTACTGCTAACACTAATCATGTGGTACAATGACAGACAACTCATTGTGCGTGTTTTATTGAAAAGATGTTTTGGTATAAGGTAATTTTAAATCTTTAAATATATGGTATATTACCTTATTAATCATATGTGCATATTTTATGGCAATATTAAAATCTTTATTATGTTGCAAATATTATTATGGTTTTATTACCTAATAAAGGTAATCCTTATATATATTTTTTACATCATTATGGTAATATTCATTGTACTTTTATTATGGTATTAAGGTACTTTTTAACATTCCTTAATAAGGTTTGGTCAAAATATCATTAAGATATTTTTATAGTAATGTTAACGCATTAAATCAAGGTAATATTTATCATTTTATTACCTTACAATTTTGGCTTTAATATTAAATAGTAAATATGGCATGAATAAAGGATATCTTATGTCATTTATGGAAATACTGTGGATTATTTATTTTTGTACTAATAATTTCTTTTGAGAAATTTTATAGAGACGAACAGGATATTCAGACGAAATCTTAATTTGTTTTGGAAACAAAGATCTCGTAAATAATTCGTTTCAGAAATTAATTTATGCCGTTTTAACGGATTTACGTGATCTTTCTAAAACAAGAATAAAAAAAAATTAAAGGATCGCTTCCTTTGATTTTATTGCCTTGATATCTTTGGTTTGGGTTTTAGTGCTACTAATCCCAATATTTACCAAAAGATATATGAGAAATAAATCACTAAATTTATTTCTTCGTTAGAATCTTGTGTTGATTCTAATTTTGGAAAAGGAAGATAAATCATTGGATTTATTTTCAAGAGAATCTTGTATGATTCTAACGTTGTAAGGAAAATAAATTATTGAATTTATTTCCGTAAGAATCAAGTATGATTCAATTTTTGTAAAAGGAAATAAATCATTAAATTTATTTCTATGCTAGAATCATACGTTGATTCTAACTTGTTAAGAAAAATAAACCATCGAATTTATTTCCATAAGAATCAAATATGATTAAATTTGTGTAAAAGGAAATAAATTATTAAATTTATTTTCTGTACTAGAATCATGTGTTGATTCTAACTTGTTAAGGGAAATAAATCGTTGTATTTAATTTCGTGAGAATCTAGAATGATTCAACCTTGAAATAAATTGGTGAATTTATTTTGAAAAAAAATAACTCAAATTTATTATCAAGTATGATTTTATTTTGGAAATAAATTGGTGAATTTATTTCGGAAAGTAACATTGGTTACCAAATTTAGAGCGCTGATTTTGACTGAGGTCTCGAATCAAAGCATAGAAGAACTTGATTCTCTATGTCAAAATTAAATTCTGAAAGCCTATTCTGATGCATGCTATGAAGTGCACAATGTTTAAAAATGGCTAAAGAATCGAGAGGGTCGTTGGACCATAAATAGAAGATTCCAAATTGTTGTGAATCAAAGATAGTGATTCCGATTGATCATCCATGCTTGGAATGATTTCAAGAATAAAATCCAAAAACGGTGATTGAAAGGAAATTTAAAAATGCATGTCTAGGATTGGTTATTTGAGAGACTTGGTATTTAAGCGTGCCTAGTGCACCACCTCTCTTTCATAAGTTACCTACCTGGTGCATTGTTTATTATTGTTCTTTCTATTAATACCGTGTGAACTTTTGTTTGGGGTTTAGTTTACTAAATCTCCGTCGTCTAACAAAAGTTAGAAATTATATTTCTGTTTCTGATTTTAGTCTTTGACTAAATTCCTAACGTTTAATAGATTCATAATTTTTGGTTCTGGATTGTGTCTACGTGACACAATGGAAAATCAGTGAAATTTATTGGAAAAAATTTCATACATGGCAACAAAAGATGTTGCATAATTGACCATGATAAACCTAGTTAAATATCTGAAGGATGATCCTCCTATTATTAGAGAGAATAAGGTAAATATTGTTACCACCTTCAAATGTTACTAAGGTCAATATTGCTAAGATAAATATTATCATGGCAAACGTAGTAGAAGTCAAAAACGACTTCAAACCGTAAATTGGACGGTGATTTCAAGAAGCAAAATTTCATGAAAAAAATACTTCAATTGCCATAAGATGAGGAACAAGTTTTCGGACTATAGACTTTCAAACGAGGGCAATGTTATTGCCATAACAATTGATATGACAACATATTGGTTGAAGGAATATGTTTATTACCTTCATTGATGATAACACAAAATAATGTAAAGATGAAGCTATAGTGAAAATTGTTCTCTATGAGCATGATGTTGAATCCTAAACTTAATTAAAGGTTTAAGATGAGGAGAAGCTCTATATGATTAACGTTGGTACTATAATGTGCCCAACATTTGGGGGAAGCTGTTCTATAAGCTAATTACCTTTTAAACAAGATTCCCGTAATTAAAGAGACTAGACACCATATAAGTTATGAAAGGTAATTAAACCTTTCTACAATTACTTGAAAATGTAGGGGTGTCTTGCAAAAGTAATGACCCATTACTAAAGCAACTGAGAATAGATCCCTAAAAATTGTGGATTGTATTTTTATTGGCTATATAGAACATAGCAATGTATATCGATTTCTTGTGTATGAATCGAAGAACCCTAAGATTCACAAGCATACGATAATGAAAGATGTATTCCCTTGTAAAGCTAGGGAAGTTGGTCAAAGTTCAATGAAACGAACTTCGAAGATTATCGATAAAGATGACTCAAATGATCAACAATGATTTGAGCTTGAAATAGAGCCGCAAAGAAGTAAATGAGCAAGGGTAGAAAAATTCATTGGATCATTTTTCTAAACTTTATGTTAGAGGTTGAATCCCAAACGTATAAAGATGTTATACATTCATCTGAAAGCATCTTATGTAAGGATGTCATTAAGAGTGAATTTGATTCCATCATGCAAAATCATACGTGGAAATTAGTGGATCTTTCTCTGTAAATTAAACCACTAAGTTTTGAATGAATTTTCAAAACGGAAAATGAAAGTAGATGGAACAATTGATAAGTATAAGGCCAGATTGGTAATAAAAGGTTACCGAATGCCTTAACTATTTCGATACATAATCTCATGTATCAAGGATAACCTACATAAGTATGATACTTACAATTGTCACTTTGCGAAATTTAGACGTACATCGAATAGATGTTAAAAGAGCTTTTCTAAATGAAGATCTTGATGAAGAAATATACATGGAACAACCTGAGGGTTATGTAGTTTCAAGTCAAGAGAGAAAAGTATGTGGGTTGGTGAAGTCCTTGTATAAACTTAAACAAGCACCAAAGTAAAGACATGAGAAGTTCGATAATGTCATGATGACAAACGACTTCAAGATAATTGAGTGTGACAAATGTGTATATGTAAAAACTACTAACATTGGATATATTATTCTATGTTTGTATGTTAATAACATATTCATTGTTGGAAGCAACAATAAAATGGTAAACGTACCAAAGACTTGTCAAATTCAAGATTGACATGAAAAATATGAGATTAACAGATTTGAATTTGGGCATCCAAATAAAACGATCACTTGAAGGTCTCATATTGACGTAGTCACACTACGCGGACAAGAGAAGTTTGGCAAGGATGTTTCTGGCATAGCCAGAAATCCAATAAATACATGCCAACTTTTGTCCAAGAACAAAGACCAAAGTGTTGACCAAGTAGATTCAATAGACCAGATATTGTTTCTACTGTGAGCAGTTCAAGTAGATTCACAAGCAATTCAAGTGAAAATCACTGGAAAGCAATTGTGAGGGCATTGAGATATCTTAGATATACTCGAGATTATGAATTGCATTATTCCAGAGATTCTTCTATTTAGAAGGATACTCCGATGCGATTGGATATCTGATATTCAAGATATCAAAGGCATAAGAGGATATGTCTTCACTTTGGGAGGAGGAACCGTGTCATGGAAATCCTCAAGAAAAATGGTTATAATCAAATCCATAGTAGAATCTAATTTTGAAGTTCTCGACAAGTCTAGAAAAGAAGTCGAATGGCTTTAAAATTTTTTTGGAGGATATTCCTGAACGACCAAAGCCAATGCCCACAATAGGTAGGACATAGAGCTTTGTGTATAATGGTAAGTCGAGATATATGCATTGTCGACATAATACCGTTAGACAACTGATCTCAAATGAAGTTATCTCTATTGGTTTTTTGAAATCAAAGAATAATGTTGTGAATCCATTAACCAAAGGGTTAAATTGAGATCAAGTTGAGAAAACATCTAAAGGAATGAGACTAAAGCCCATGTAAATTTAAGGTGCTATGTGAAGGAAAACCCTACCTAGTTGACTGAAGATCCCAAGATATAGGTTCAAAGGGACAACCTAATTGCATAGACCTGTGTGGTCACTGTAGGGGCTCTTATCCCCAAGTCCATTCCTATGATGTAAACGGTGATCAAAGTGGTTTAGGCTAAGCAAATGCTTTTAATGACCATTGTGTGCTTTTGTGAGTCAAGCAACATAAGTCACCTATGTGAGAGTGAAGTGGGGCCGCTTCAATGAGACTATTGGGCATAGTTCTTTCAAACTCTTGCAGAACCAGGTGATGTCCACGGCCATATGGACATACCCATGAGAACTAATACTCTTGTCAGAGAGGTAGTTGTGTGAAGTATATCATCGTTTATACAAACGGCAGAACAGTTCAAGGACATTATGTCTACTGGTCAGCTAGTAAAGTAAATATACTTTCACAAGGGAAGGTTCAAGGGTGAACATCTACCTATCCTATGCAGCTATCGATCGTAGAATCTATCACCACATCGAGTCAAAATGTTTTGATTAAATCAATTTCATTCATGTGGGGGATTGTTGGAAAAATTTGATAATTTTGGAGCTTTGAATAAGAAATTGATTCAAATGTTGTTGAGGAAAATGTGGAACCAATTGTTGGTTCGTAAATGTGCAGACGTGCACGACGTGGGTAACGCAAATGTCTGAACCGGTCTGGTCCTTCGTGGGCTTGCAGATATTTTGACCCAAATTTAAAATGAATTTTCCTCAAATAAAAGCATAAATTTGCCAAATTTTATCTTGAAATTAAAAGGGTAAATATTAGAAGTTACCTTTAATTCAGATAATAATTTTGGAAATTGCTTTATAGGAGAATCAATTGATTCTCAATATTGAATGCTCCATTAGGTCAAAATTTATACTTATACCCTCATGACACTCCTATAAATAGGGAGTAAACCTTCTAAGGTTTACACAACTCAAAACCACAGAAAATTTTCATTGTTTTACTCTGTGGATTTTACAAGTGGTTTTCGGTGATAGGCGAAGGCAATGGTCAGTTCGTGATCTCCACAGTAGTGCAACTGTGGTTGATCTTATGTTGTTGTATCCTGGGAGACAGACGACCAATGAACTCGAGCACCATAGGAGTGGCCAAAAATCTGTCTTAAGGAAACTACGTTTGTGCAGGCCTCAACACGTTTCTTTTGGTTCCAAATCGGTTTGATTTATATATTCTTGTATTGTTCTTAATTTTGTATTGTTCGTTTAAATAATATTATTTTATATTATTATTTATTCTTGGATTAACGTTTACTTTCTAACAATCTTAAGACAGATCTTTTCTAAAGTTTGAATCCAAGACGAACATCATGCTTAAAAGCATGACCAAATTTGCGTTAATGAGGTGAGAAGATTGAGCTACTGCTAACTCTAATCATGTGGTACAATGACAGACAACTCATTGTGCTTGTTTTATTGGAAAGATGTTTTGGTATAAGGTAATTTTAAATCTTTAAATATATGGTATATTACCTTATTAATCATATGTGCATATTTTATGGCAATATTAAAATCTTTATTATGTTGCAAATATTATTATGGTTTTATTACCTAATAAAGGTAATCCTTATATATATTTTTTACATCATTATGGTAATATTCATTGTACTTTTATTATGGTATTAAGGTACTTTTTAACATTCCTTAATAAGGTTTGGTCAAAATATCATTAAGATATTTTTATAGTAATGTTAACGCATTAAATCAAGGTAATATTTATCATTTTATTACCTTACAATTTTGGCTTTAATATTAAATAGTAAATATGGCATGAATAAAGGATATCTTATGTCATTTATGGAAATATTGTGGATTATTTATTTTTGTACTAATAATTTCTTTTGAGAAATTTTATAGAGACGAACAGGATATTCAAACGAAATCTTAATTTGTTTTGGAAACAAAGATCTCGTAAATAATTCGTTTCAGAAATTAATTTATGCCGTTTTAACGGATTTACGTGATCTTTCTAAAACAAGAATAAAAAAAATTAAAGGATCGCTTCCTTTGATTTTATTGCCTTGATATCTTTGGTTTGGGTTTTAGTGCTACTAATCCCAATATTTACCAAAAGATATATGAGAAATAAATCACTAAATTTATTTCTTCGTTAGAATCTTGTGTTGATTCTAATTTTGGAAAAGGAAGATAAATCATTGGATTTATTTTCAAGAGAATCTTGTATGATTCTAACGTTGTAAGGAAAATAAATTATTGAATTTATTTCCGTAAGAATCAAGTATGATTCAATTTTTGTAAAAGGAAATAAATCATTAAATTTATTTCTATGCTAGAATCATACGTTGATTCTAACTTGTTAAGAAAAATAAATCATCGAATTTATTTCCATAAGAATCAAATATGATTAAATTTGTGTAAAAGGAAATAAATTATTAAATTTATTTTCTGTACTAGAATCATGTGTTGATTCTAACTTGTTAAGGGAAATAAATCGTTGTATTTAATTTCGTGAGAATCTAGAATGATTCAACCTTGAAATAAATTGGTGAATTTATTTTGAAAAAAAATAACTCAAATTTATTATCAAGTATGATTTTATTTTGGAAATAAATTGGTGAATTTATTTCGGAAAGTAACATTGGTTACCAAATTTAGAGCGCTGATTTTGACTGAGGTCTCGAATCAAAGCATAGAAGAACTTGATTCTCTATGTCAAAATTAAATTCTGAAAGCCTACTCTGATGCATGCTATGAAGTGCACAATGTTTAAAAATGGCTAAAGAATCGAGAGGGTCGTTTGACCATAAATAGAAGATTCCAAATTGTTGTGAATCAAAGGTAGTGATTCCGATTGATCATCCATGCTTGGAATGATTTCAAGAATAAAATCCAAAAACGGTGATTGAAAGGAAATTTAAAAATGCATGTCTAGGATTGGTTATTTGAGAGACTTGGTATTTAAGCGTGCCTAGTGCACCACCTCTCTTTCATAAGTTACCTACCTGGTGCATTGTTTATTATTGTTCTTTCTATTAATACCGTGTGAACTTTTGTTTGGGGTTTAGTTTACTAAATCTCCGTCGTCTAACAAAAGTTAGAAATTATATTTCTGTTTCTGATTTTAGTCTTTGACTAAATTCCTAACGTTTAATAGATTCATAATTTTTGGTTCTGGATTGTGTCTACGTGACACAATGGAAAATCAGTGAAATTTATTGAAAAAAATTTCATACATGGCAACAAAAGATGTTGCATAATTGACCATGATAAACCTAGTTAAATATCTGAAGGATGATCCTCCTATTATTAGAGAGAATAAGGTAAATATTGTTACCACCTTCAAATGTTACTAAGGTCAATATTGCTAAGATAAATATTATTATGGCAAACGTAGTAAAAGTCAAAAACGACTTCAAACCGTAAATTGGACGGTGATTTCAAGAAGCAAAATTTCATGAAAAAAATGCTTCAATTGCAATAAGATGAGGAACAAGTCTTCGGACTATAGACTTTCAAACGAGGGCAATGTTATTGCCATAACAATTGATATGACAACATATTGGTTGAAGGAATATGTTTATTACCTTCATTGATGATAGCACAAAATAATGTAAAGATGAAGCTATAGTGAAAATTGTTCTCTATGAGCATGATGTTGAATCCTAAACTTGCGAGTTCAGACGTCTCGAATTTGATCATATTGTCTTTAAATTCAGATTTTGTTGGTTTTGGATCAGTTTAGGCTCGATTTTTTTTAAACTCGAATATTTTTGAATTCAAAATTTTTTAGATTTGAGTTTATCCGAACCGAGTTGGCTTAAGCAAATCAAATAATTCTGGAGTTGTATACGTTACAATATACTATCTTTACAATTACAGCTTCCCTGATTGGACAGTGAAATGGTTACGAATACATTGGCATTTTCATTTTGTTTTTAAACTTTCAGAAATGTTGACATATAACAGGTGAATTCCAAATATCCTGAGATTTTGGTTAAAAGGATTGAACAAGTTGGGAACATGTCCCAGTATGCGCCTAACACAAGAGGATTTTGTGTTAAAAAAACAAGCTTATATTACAAAGCATCATACTATACCATCTCTTCTGTTGCACCATTTTCCCATTCTCCTATCAAGACTATGAGAAAGTGATCATTGGCTTGCTTAAAACAGAGCTGTTGGGCAGAGAAGGTAAAATAAAAGCACAAACAACATAAAAAAAGAAAATCGTCGACAGCAGGGTTCGAACCTGCGCGGGCAGTGCCCAACAGATTTCAAGTCTGTCTCCTTAACCACTCGGACATAACGACTAATTGGTGATGAATATTTTAGTAGCTTTTTAAAATCAAAAATGATAGCGAGCACCGTGCGAAGAGATGCAACAGTTTCTTCTGCTGAATGTTTTAATCCTACTTCTGCTAGTCCCTGCGTCGATTTGGTGTTGCTGTTTGATGGTATCGGTGTTGCGGTTGCGCTCACTCGGGAATTTCCTTTCATTTTCACATGGATTTTTTTTGTTTTGTTCTACTTTACTATTTCCCCCTCTTTTTAGGTACCCTGTTTGGTTGCCGAGAAACTTTAAATCGAGCTGTCCCACTCTCATATGATTCTGAAATTGTGTGCAGTTCGAGTTCTACTCGGTTAAAATTCGGTTAATGTTTAACACGATTCAACTCGCGATTTTAATGAATCGAGTTGAGCAAAGTTTCACTCGATTTGATAAGTCCGCGAGCAGTTTGTTAATTTTTTTTATAATATGTTAGTTTAATGTATTTGTGGGTTGTTACATTGGAGTTTAAAATTTAAAATTGTTTCACATATTGTTTTGATAATTTTTATTAAATTTGTTAATTTATGTTTATATTAAGCAGACGAACTTAACAAGCAACAAATTGAGTAAAATAAGGTGAATATTTATTATTTTTTGTTAAAAAAATAAAATAAAAAATTTAACGAATTTAACGAGCAACGAGTTACTCAAAATTTTATCGAGCTTATCAAATATTGAGTCGAGTCGAACACAAGTTAAATAATTTTCAAATCGGATCGAACATTGCTTAACTCTCTCGATAAGCATCCCAGAGGTAATTAGGGATCTAATTTGCTAAGCCTTAACATTTAATTTGAATCTAGAGACTGGAAAATGAAAAAACCGTGATGATATGTTATTTTCATTAATAATTTTAATAAAATGTTCTTTTACAAATAATATATTTTATAATAATATTCTTATAAATAACCATGATGATATGTTATCATCTCATTAATTAACGGCATATAAATTTTATACTATCAACAATTGTATATGAATTACTAATAGTAATAAATGATCATAATCGTATGACTAGCTCTTTAAGAATTTAAAATATTTTGTTTGGATATTGTATTTTACCTTTTAATTTAATTATTAAACAATATTTTAGTTTGTGTTGGTCTTGGTCTCATATTTTATTGGGTTCAGATTTTCACATACTAAATTTTTTCAAGTTAGAACTCATAATTTCTTGAACTCAAACTTTTATGGGTTTAGATTTTCTCTAATCAGTTCGTTATAAATTCAAATCGAAACATTTAAACTTTTGGACTAATGCCTATTTTGTCAACTCTAGCCATGGTTGATTAGAATGCACACATACAGTAACGGAGATTTTTTTTCACCTTTCTCTTTTTATATAAATTTCTTTAAATTTTAGTTTATTTTTAAATTTATCTTTTTATTTTTAAACATATATATTTTGCCTCCCGTAAAATTAAATGCTAGCTCCGTTCCTGCACATTACTTCTCATATATTTGAGTTGCATCGTCGTTAGTGGAAGATTAAGTTTCAACATGTTTATTGAGCCGTTAACAAGATTGCAGATAAATTAATTGGCAAAGATTGCAGAATCCGAAGACTTTAGAATTCATTTATTATCTTTCCCTCCGGATGAGGTTATTTCCCTCTTGCATGAGGATGTTAGCTTAGCTATATAAGTCCTATTAATTTTTAGATTTTAAATTAAACCTTATTCCATTGTATCGTTATTTAAATTTAACCCCCAACACTTCATCTTAATTGTATCGTTGAATGTCTTCCGGTTCTCGTAAGTTTTGTTAATCCATTTCCCATTCTTCAGCCACTTGATTAATATAATACAAGCATATCTCCTAGATCTGAAATATGCATGTTTAGCTCAACTAATATATACAAAGTTTTGATGCTAATAATCTCAATGTCTGATCATTCATGATAAGAATCAAGAGCTCATGCATTGACAATTGATTTGCATAGAAAAACTTCAATGTACAGGGGGGAACATATAAAAAAATCTTTTAGGACAAAACAAATTTCCTGGAATTCTCCAAAATATGCAATTGGATGAGGCAGCACAAACATGTCATTGACGGTGACTTCGGCTGTTTAATTTTTTCTTGCTCTTTTTCCCAGTTGCCACACTGTTCCTGTGCACATTGCAGATTGTTGATCCACCTTGTCCTGCTCTTTTTGTTGCCTGTCTTCGAGAGCTCCAATTGCCACTCCCTAGAGCAGCCTTGGCAACGCTATCGGTTAACGCTTCCCTTGCTCTCTGTGGCTTAATGGCTTGCTTGTTTAAGTATCTAAGCTTGGGAAGTAAGCTACAAACTGCCTTTCGAAGCTGCTCTTCGGCGTTGTTACCCAGGACTGGATTTCCCAACAGATTCAGTGCTTGCAATGTGTTGTAGTTGGCAGCAAGCTGGCCGAATGCCTTCGTTGTCGATATCTTGTTGAAGCTAAGGTCTAAGACTGTTAACTTGAAAAGCCGATGAAGCCCTTCAACATCACTTATCTTGTTCCCAGCTAGGTACAGTTCTTTGATCAATATGCAGTTTGACAACCCTGGCATTATAGAAACCACAATGCACTTGTAATGTATTACATGGTATTTACATACGGCAAACAGTTTCACAAGTTATTTACCGTGTCCAATTCGAGCAACGCGGTTGTAGCTGAGGTCAACTACTCGCAATCGAGTTAATTCTCGAAGTCCTTCGATATTGTTGATCTTGTTTTTTGACAAGTTGAGCGTGTGAAGGCCCTTTGGCAGTGATCCTGGAGTAACTTGGACTACAAGAAAGCAATAATCATAGTCATATATCTTAGGTCAAAAATGATGGGTAACTTCTCTTGAGAGCATACCTATGAAGTTGTTCGACAAGTTGACAGATCGAAGGCTGGAGAAACCTGAGATCATTGGAATAGCTTTCAAATTTATTCCTGAAATGTGAGCAACAACCGAGGAAAAATCGAGAGTCTGAATGACATCGTTGGCGTATAACATCTCCTCAGACAGATTCATGTCGAAACGGGGATTCGAGTGGGGTGTGTTCCTTGCCGGTGATTTACCAGTGCATACAGAAAATGGAAAAGTTGTGCACTCATCACCATTCATATCATCGGCGGCAGGCTGTGTAGTTTCGACATCAAGACCTCTCACCCACTCATCGACTCTTGCGAAAGATGGTGATGATGAAGGGAATGCAAGTGCAACCCATTGGTTCTGAGGCCATAAGCTACTAGTAACCCCATTATGGAAACCTTTCCAACTCTGGTTGTCTCCAACCGAGTCTTTGTTCAAGGATGATACAATAAATGAACCAGGTGATTCCATCTCACTCGCATTCAGTGCTCGATCTGGCTCCACAGTATCTGAAGGGTAACCGCCTTGTTGGTTCGAAGTAGCAACAAGAGGAAGAGGCTTTGGCTTTGTTGGCCAAAATTTGTGCAAATTCCTATGGCTCCAGAGGAACAATTTCCACCATAACCTTCTACTTCTAGAAGGCAAAACTTGGCTGGAAGAATGTTTTTTCAACATCACTCTCTCGGTGTTGCAACGAGTCATTACAGAAGCAGGGCTACCAGCATTCAAATCATTAATTGCTCTTGCAGATAACTCACACAGTTCTTCCAAGGACCGAGACTTACGAGGGAACTGATCAACCACCTTTCTTTGTACATTCCTTGTCTCCAAATTAGAGCAAGAACGCTTAAGGATTGGTATAGCCCAGAACTCGGTCCTCTCGATCCCCGGGTTGCTTATATGCCCACTTTCATTCGTATCAACACTGTTTTCATCTTGGTTGATGAACACTTCCTCAGTGCCAATTTCAAATGAATCTGAAGAAACCACCCTTTTGGTTCTAAAATCAAATGCTTCAACTGAACTGGTCACATGGGATTGGAACTCGAAATCGGAGAATTTTATCCCGATCGAGGCGTCCTCCTCGTGCTCATCTTCCCCTTCATATGCCACCTCTGACGCTATAAATCCAAGAGGACTCTCAGGACTGATTACTTTGGCATTGCAAAGAGATTCTTCCCGAAGGACGGCGAAGCTTTTCAATTTCGGTTCATCACTCTCGAAAGGTTGCACCCGTTTTTCAATCCCTTTTTGAAGGTCCGGAGCTGCATCATCCTCCTACAAATAAACCAAATGAAGCAGGTAATTTTTTTTATAAAAAAAATGTACACAAAATAGAAGTAATAAACTGAAATATTCTCACTTTGCCTTTCTTCTTGTTGTTGTTCTTTGATTTCAGTAAAGGGAAACAAGTGAATGTAACCATTTTCCTAAGTTGAATGGTCTCGAACCTCAAAGAAGGCTGAGTAGATGCACTGCTTGTTTCGAGTTTTCCCCGCCTCTTCTGAAGCTTACATCTCTAATCAATTCTCAAGCTGTTTCTAACACTGGAAATTTGTGTTGCGAAGATCACATAAGAGATCTTTAGCCATAATCAACACGAAGGCACCAAGTCAACAAGCGAGTGCAGTCTCAAGCAGGGATGGATCGACGGGTGCTAGGGGACCGTCGCACCCCACTTTTTGAAATTTCAGCTTCTCATATAATTTTATTGAACCCTTACTCTATGCCTCCTCTGTGCATGCATTGCATGGGTCAATTCAGTTGATAAATATCAAGATTCGAGTCTCTTAATAAACAAATCCAATAGGAATAACCCCATTTCCGAAAACATAACTTTTAGAGATAAATCAGAAACAAACCTGTTGATGAAACAATGCATCATCATTATGGTGCAACACAAATTTCCAAGCTCTTCACATCTTTGAAAGGATCAACATGTATTAGACAGAGAAGAAGAGAAGGGTTTTAAAAAGCTGGAACTTGGGGAATAGGCTGACTTAAAATAGGAAAACGACATGCATGCACCATATGCGGTGTTAATGGTTGTGCACTGCACCCACCATTTGGATGGAAGAGAGTTAAAAGATATATAAAACAGAGAAATTGGTCAAAAAAATACTTCGATACACCACCTTAATTTACACAAGCCTCTCAATTTTAGGGTTTAAGGTTTTAGGTATAGGGTTTAAGGCAGGGACGGACCCAGGACTTTAGGTTATGGGGGCAAACCTATAAATTTTTAGGGGGGAATTTATAGAAGTTTAGGGGGGCGAAAATAGATTTTTAATAGAAAATACATAAAAAATTCTAAATTTTTTCTAAATCATATATGATTTTCAAAATTTTAGGGGGGGGCGGTTGCACCCACCAGCACCCCCCTCGGTCCATCCCTGGTTTAAGGTCTATAATTAGAATTTAGGGTTTAGAGTTTATGGTTTAAGATATTAGGGGTTAGAGAATTAGGTTTTAGATTTTTTCGATTTAAAAATAAAGGGTTGTGTAAAATTTTTTATATAACTTGTGTATCAAAATATAACCCAAATATACTCATGCTTATGTTTCTTGTTTGTATTTCTTAAAAAAAACTATTGTTTTTTAAAAGTACTTCACCTATATATATTTAATAAAAATATATATATTCTTTCACATTTTCTTTTCATTTACGTGAGTGCACAGTGTCTAATAATACAGTAAACAAGAATCCAACGAGTTGTCTCAATAAAAAACGAATGATGTTCATCCGAGAATGATTCGGGTTCAAATCGTATTATCTGCAAAGTGTGTGCATTGTTAAAGGGTGAAACATATATATGAACGAATATTATGTTATAATCGACTATTCAAAAAAAAAAATAATACAGCAAACAAATAAACAAATGTTAGTAATGCAAAAGAAGAATCCCCCATTGAGTGGGAAACTAACATGTGAAGGGTATTTATAGCCTTCATCTTCCCCTCCCTTGTTGAGTGATTGAGAAGAAAGTTTAGTCTTGCGCGCTGTTGCCATCATTTGTCTCGGCTTCGTGGTAACACGTCTGTGCGTGTTACTATTTTTTTGGAGAAAATTTATAAAAAAATTAATTCCAGCCATTGGCTTGTATTTATAGTGTGGAATGAAAAACTAGCAGTTGAAAAAGCATTTATGCAACCTTGGGTATCGGTACATGCCAAAACAAGAAAGAGTCGTTGCACATAAATGCATAACGTACCAGTACACGATACATTCGTATCGATAAGATACTTCAGGTCATTTTGGGTCTAACTACATTCGGTTTTAGTTCGGGTCTATGGTGATTTGGTTCAGGTATCGGGTCAGGACGTTGGGTCGGTTGATTTTTGTATCGGGTTAATAGGCGATCGATCAATTTTAGTCGAGTTTTCAGGCCGAGTTAGGTTTTTCCATCCTATATATGACTTTATATAGCACGTATATTTGACATCTTGGTGAATTGTCACACAATTCACATCTCATATTTATTTATTTATTTATTTTAATATATTTTCTTTATTTCGGGGTGCCTTCGGCTCGGATTACTTTCAGTTCGGGTGAAATCGGTTTGGGTCCATTTTCGATTTAACAGAAATTTAGTTCGATTTTGGTTCGGTTTATTTCGGGTTTCAGATCAAATTGGGGTCATCGTGTTCGGATTGATTTCGGGTCTCGATTCATGTAAACCAATTCGGTTCTCGGGTCAATTTTGTCAGGTCTAGGTATTGGTACGGAGGCTTCCGTATCGATACACGAAGTGCTTTCTAAAAATAAAAAAGCTTTTGCGTATCGGTACGAGGAAAGACCGTACCGATACTAGCAATCAATTTTTGACTTTTAAGATATTTTTAAAATTTGTTCGATTCAAAAATCTTTTCAAAAACCTTTCAGATGTAATTTTCAAGTTGAATGAACCTGAATTAATTTTACAATATTTGTTCAAGTCCAAAAATATTTTTCATTAAATTATATCAAACTAAATATCTCAAACATTTTCAAAAGTGTTTTTAGAGTTTGAAGTACTTTTAGCACCAAAAGTAATACAAAACAAATAATTTTTGAGACCAAAAATATTCTCTTTTTTTTTACTCTTTCAAAAGCAATTTTTGAGCAAAATTACTTATTTATTCTCACTTATTTCAGCAATTCTTAACAATAATCTCAAACAATTACTTTTCAACAAAACAATTCAAAACTACTTTTCAAAATTATTTTCCATCACACTTTTAAAAAACAATGTGAAATTGGCCCAAGACTAATACAATTGAAAATGGACAGGAGGACATCCCAATATCTAATTAGTTAAGCTAAACTCTATGAGCCCAAATTAACAGATTTGGGTAACAATTGAACCGGGCCAGAATTGGGTTAGTAAAACCCGGTTAAACCCAATCCGTACCGTTTTATTTCACTTTTATTTCGACGTGGCAACGTTTGGTAGGGAAGTTAAGTCAAATCCCTCCTTCTGTAAAATAAATCCCATCCCAATCAGTTCCATCGACAACTCTTCCGCTTTTTCCTCATCGTGGTCCTTCTTTTTCTCCGTTTTCGATGACCACCGTCGACCACCGCAACCACCTCCACCTCGAATCTATCCCCGTCGTAGACCTCCGTCTCCTCTCCCAACCAGAACTCCTTTCCCTATCTCTATGCTCATCTTCTCCTTCCCCTTCCAATGCCGAAACCGAACTGTTCACTCCCAAAATTGACCGCTCCGTTTTCAACGAGTCCGCAGGTAGTCGGAAACAGACCTTCTTCCGCCTCCGCTTCGCCGCGCCCCGCAGCCACCTACACCACCAACATTCCTCTCCTTCGTCCGAGCCCTTCCCTCCTCCTCCCCTAAACCTAAACCCTGAATCTCTTGACGAAGAAAGCTCTAACGCCCTCTCTCTGCTTAAATCACTTTTCAAAATCGATGATTCGGTGACTGCTAACCCCGAAATCGATGAACCGTACGACGATAAGGATCTTCTGCCGGTTCAAATCGAATATCCGGACGCGAACTCATCTTTGCCGAATATTCCAGTCGACATTGTTAGTAGTAGTGTAGGAAAAAGGAAGCGAGGGAGGCCGAGGAAGGACGGGAAAGATAATTTGCTGATTGAGAACGAGCGTTTACCAGTAGAGGAATATAAAGAAACGGAAACCTTAGATAAGCCAAATGAGACACCGAATGCCGGTAACAGTAGTAGTTGTACCGGAGGGAAGAGGAAGAGAGGGAGGCCGCGAAGGGAGGAGAGTCAAGGTAGAATGATTGTCAACGAGCAAAATAAATTTGAGAGCGAAATTGAGAGGGAAGCATTGGGGAATGTGGAGAAGATTCTGGGAATTGAAGAAGAGTTGAGGAGGAGGACTGAGGGGATTGTGACAGAGGCGCAACTGTCGGAGTTTATGGGGGGTTTAGAAGGGGAATGGGCGAGTAAAAAACAGAAGAAGAGGATTGTTGACGCCGCTGGGTTTGGGAATGTGCTTCCACAAGGGTGGAAGCTTAAGCTCTTTGTGAAGAGGAGAGGCAACCATTTTTGGTTAGCTTGTAGCCGATATATAAGGTTTTCCATTACTTTTTTTTATCAAACTTTATTTTAAAATTCTTGTTAATGATAACCTGCATATTTTATCGACGCTGTTTACTTTTGTGCGAAATATAGAACACACAATTTCTTCTTAATGATAGCCTTTTTATCTAGTAGAATTTTCGTTCTCCTTCTTTTCCCCTGTTGTAGAGTATACTGTAGAGTCTCTGCTCTAGAATATTTTCTGTTTAGACTTTGAGTACTGTATTATTCTTCCTTGTTTGTTTTAATCCTCAGATTAGCTGTTGCATGTCTGATACCAAGAAAGAGAGATTTAGAGCACTTATTAAAGAAAAGGAACCACATAACAATCGGATTCATAAAATTTGTTTCTTATGATTTTCAGTTCCTTTTTTGTTAACTTTGTTGGCCATGTCATTCTTACACTCTTCCCTAATTTGGTACCTACCAGCCCTAATGGGCAACAGTTTGTGTCCTGCAAGGAGGTTTCTTCATACTTGTTCTCCTTTGGTGGACTTAAAGATTCAAGCCTGGAAACTTCGAATGTAGCTGACCGTGGCATTGATTTTGGTGTCAAACCCTCATCTGGAAATGTAAGTTTCTTATTGTGTTTGCAACTATCATTTACACTTCATCTCCATTTGATTATGCAGTTGATGTTGAGAATGTTAAATGCTGTCCACAGTTGCCAATTACAAATAGATCTTCTGAACCCGAGAAGCAAGCTCCCTTACAAAGAATGGGGAGTCCAAGGGAAGTCCAGAGAGCTGAAATAATAAAATGCCACAAATGCACCATGACTTTTAGTTTGCAAGACGATTTTATCTGCCACCTGTTATCATCTCACAAAGGATCAGCGATGAGTTCTGGACATGGTACCTCAACTAATGAGGAGGTAAAAAACAAAAATGGAAAATATGAGTGCCACTTCTGTCATGAACTATTTGAAGAAAGGAATTGCTACAGTAGTCATCTTGCGATCCACATAGAAAACAATGTGAAGAAAGTTGAAGGCTTTGTTGGAGAGCAAAACATCATTCAACCATTAAATTCTGCTGGCAACAATGAAATAGGACCTGGTTTTCGCTGCAGTGAATCTAATGAAAATCCTCTGGTTCAAACGTTTACTGATAACAATCTTGATGGCAATTTATTGTCTCGTGATGAACAGGATAAGGTTAACAGGAATGAGAAAGCTGAGAAAAACTGTGATAAACAAGGTAAATTCTATTCCGCAACTGATAATAAAGGAGACGTCAATGATACTGCTGCAGCTGCTGATCTTAATGTTTGTTTGGGTTCTGAAAACATCTTGTATACTGCTGACAAAGAAGGGATTTCCCAACCTTCACGGAAAATAGATGCTGGATTTGCCCTTCCAGTGGAGAAGAAGAAGAGGGAATTTGCTTCAAGTACCAGTTTCCTTGCTCCAAATGCTAAGGGAAATATCTTTACTGATATGAATATTGAGGATAGACATTTTCCTAGCTTTTTGAAAGGAATGGAAGCTGATTTGAAGGATAAAGCTACAAGGGATGATCGAAAAGCTGGTTGTGCTGATACTAGCAATGTCAGAGTTGATGCTAAGCAGGAAAATTACGGTGAAGGTTATTCACTCATTCCTTCCGGCAACAAACAAGGAGTTAATCTCGTAGATCATTTGAAAGGGGCTTCTGTTACAATAGATTCTTCACATGAAAGACGTTCTGGATGTGGTTTAACTTCATCTAAAGATGATCAAACATGTGTCATCAACAATAATTTGATTCTTGTCTCTGGCGCATTAAATGGTCCGGGATCTATTGTGATCAATGAGTCTGCAAATATTGACCCTGCTGTTTGTTTTCAAAGCCACCCCCCTATGAAGAAACCCTCACACGAGAAAAGTGAAACTGTCTTGCGGACTTCACATGGAAGGGGTCAAAATTTTCCTTCTGACAATAATGCATTTAAGGTCTTTAGCCGGACAGTAGAGACGTCTGAACTTGAAGAAGCCCAAAATTCTAGAGGATTAATTCAAGGTGTGAACAGGCATGACAGTGGTGTGGGTGCTAATATCTTGACTAGTGTCAAGCATGAAAAGACTAAAGATCATCAATTTGGCCCATCTTCATATAAGAAAGCATCTATCAGCACACCAGAGTATAAACAGGATAAAGGGTCTGAGAGCATTCTCTATCCACAGTATGCTAATCAGCAAAACAGTAACTATGAAAATAGTATGAACAAAGCTTCTTTCTTTACAATAGAGGAGCCCAAACACAAAGGGGTAACCTCCTTTGCTGGAAGTGCTTATGCTAGATCAGGCACATTTCCTTTGACAGGCACTGTGCAGGAAAGTTGTTCCCCTCATTTTTCTGGAAATAGGGGAAAAATTGCTGGTAAAAATAATGTACCTGATATCAGCAGTGGTGCTGTTCATGAACCAAAGCAAAATAAAGGTGCTTTTGGGAATTTCTTTGGTCTATCCAGTAGCCAACAAACACATGTTGCAAATAATCTGAACATGGTTCATGCAGGCACAGCTCATAATGGGTCTAGGTTACAGGATTTTGAAAATGCAAGGAATAATGATATAATGATTGGTTATTCCAATCACGCCCGACCTATTGAGGATTCCATGACTGGACTCACATGGAAAAGTAATGAAGGAAATGTTCTTCTGAGTGGTTTGGCTGATACTTCATCTCAGCTGTTGCCATCATCTGGTTATTACCCTACATTTGACTGGATGTCACATAAGGTACATATATGATCTCTCATTCTCTCCTATAAGTTCTGATATAATGCAAAAAAATCAGGAAGCTGTTTTTTTCTCAGAAAACAGTATGACATATGTATCAAGTGTTGTATTGTGATGTTTAGTTGCTGGTTTTTTTTCAAGATGTGGATCTTGAATTTTAAGTAAATAAACTATTTTTCCCGCTAAGCTCAACTTTCTTATAAATAAATTAGTGTTACTTTGCATAAAGAAACCTGACAGTGCAATTTCTTGCAATGGATAGAGTGAAAGTGAAATGTTCGACATTAGTGGGAAGTGCAGCAGTGTAACGGGTTTTGAAGGGCTGCAATCAGATAGCATAGAACATATGGAATATAATTTTCTGACTGCTCAACCAAGTTCTTGTTCAGGAAATTCCAAGGTATCACTATATGATTGAGAGGCAATGCTGAAAGTAAATAAATGCTTGTAGGGAGTGGTTGTTTGCTTAATGAAATTTGACTTTGAAATTTTTTTGTAATGGACAGGGTGGAAGTGAAATGTTCAACGCTAGTGGGAAGTGCAGCAATGAACCGGGTTTTGGAGGGCTGCGATCTGATAACTTAGAACATATGGAATATAGTTTTATGACTGCTCAACCGAGTTCTCGTTCAGTAAACTCCAAGGTACCATCATACAATTCAGAGATGGCATTAAAGTTTGATTCCTCTGTTTGGCTTGGAAAGGATGCTTTGCCACTGTTGCCTAAAATAGCTGGCAGACATCAGGTTACCTTGTGTTCTTGTTGTGGAAATGAACTTTATGATGAGGCTGTTGGCATCGGGGCACAAAGAAGCACAATGGTTATGTGTGCCAACTGTCGGGCTAGGTTCTCCAGGAACCATGACTTTATGTAGAATAGCATGTTTACAAGCATACCTGCACGTGTGGTTACCAATGTCTATGATACAAGGTAACTTCCACATCAAACGAAACTATTATTTGCTGGATATAAGTCAAGTTTTCATGATTGGATGGATTGATTGATGTATGTACTATTCTCTGAAGGATACTGCAACTGCTAGAACCATTTTGATATAGTTCCCAACACAAGGTGATATGGTTCAAGTTGATCATGGTTAAGTATTATGACTCAACATGATCAATGGAAACGATGCTATCCCCTACATACTTTCGCTTAAAATTTTTTGATATCTTAAATGTTTTAAGGAATAAACCTTGCTAGATCTTTCGGCACCCTTCAGTGGGATTCAATCTGGTTGATTCTGTTCAAGGTTGTTTTGAAGCTTGGGTTGTGTGCAATCTATAATATAATCTTACATTCTAACATACGGACATACCCTAACTTGATTCCAACTGCTGTGCCAGAAAAACTATTAAGGGGTGGTACATTATGTATTTGCTTTGTACTGTGGCCCTTTCCTTTCAATTGATGTGATTTGATGTTCTAGTCACTCCACTCATTTTTTTCAACCTGCAAAACAAGTTTTAAGTGTTCCGAAATTTGGTTCAGAGCTTTTTTTATGTGCATGTCTCGGCCTATAATCTCATCTCTTTCTTTTTTTAGGAGAGCATGGACAATGAGATGAATGACAGCAGCATCTTTTTATTGCTTGCTTATTTCCATTGGCATTTGTTTAACTTTTTTCTTCCCTCGCAACCTTGATGCTTCTAAACCCTAATGAAATATAGGTACACTAATGACTTGTAGACTTTTGCAGACAGCATCTGAAACAAATTGGAAGGCTGAACTGGTTTGCTGGTGTCCTCCCGAATTGCCCAAGGCAGAGTTTGTGGTTCTGGTATGACTTATGTTTTGCCTTTCACCCTTGATGCTTTTCCCTTGGTCCAAATCATCTAGTTCATCAGTTGTGTTGACATTTGTTTCTCAAGGATATTGTGTGGTCCTCTTCATTTCCAGCAGAGGTAAGAAGTGAGAAAGCATTACACACTTACATGGGCATAACTGAGACACATGAGCTTAGCTTCTGTTGTACTTTTACGCATTTTAAATGTTCTGGGAGGCAATTACTTTTTTGACGATATTTCTGCTTGGGTCTTGGCTCATTTGTATGTATATCACAACCCCCTCCCCTGCCCCTGCCCCCGCCCCCGTTTCGGTTGGTGTGCTGTAGTGTAAACTAGGGTTGTAGGTTATTAGAGACCTCAGCACCCCCTCCCCTCCCCTCCAGCTGGATTTGCTTGATGATTTCTTGTAAGAGTATGTTGTTGTATTTGGTATCAGGTAGCTTTTCAGTTTTAATGTTGTGTAGATATCAGCATGCATGTATGACATTTCTTTTCCTGCACTAATCTGGGTATCATCATGTTGGGACTGTAGATGTATGAAATAGGAGCAATGTTAGTGTTGGGACTGTAGATGTATGATATAGGAGCAATGTTAGTGTTGGAACTGTAGATGTATGAAATAGGAGCAATGTTAGTGTTGGGACTGTAGATGTATGATATAGGAGCAATGTTAGTGTTGGGACTGTAGATGTATGATATAGGAGCAATGTTAGTGTTGGAACTGTAGATGTATGATATAGGAGCAATGTTAGTGTTGGAACTGTAGATGTATGAAATAGGAGCAATGTTAGTGTTGGGACTGTAGATGTATGATATAGGAGCAATGTTAGTGTTGGGACTGTAGATGTATGATATAGGAGCAATGTTAGTGTTGGAACTGTAGATGTATGATATAGGAGCAATGTTAGTATTGGAACTGTAGATGTATGATATAGGAGCAATGTTAGTGTTGGCAGCGTGATTTTGTTATGGAAATGGAAGCTTTTGGAACATAAATTCTAAAGCATTGCTATTGCTATTGCTATTGCTGTTTGCCACCCTTTGGCCTTTAGTTTGTTAATAATAATTTGAGTGTTTATTTGACTTGTGGACACAACTAATTATTGGTATTGGTAATGTGATAATGATGCGTGTCTAGGAGAATAGAGGATAGAGCTTGGCTCTTTTTCTGTGTAATGTTGGCCATTTCAATATTATTCTTTAGGCTCATTACCCCCTTGTACATGTATAATCATTCTATCTTGCTCACCACAAATGTTTGTAATTATGGGGACCCTTTTGCGCACCACAAACCGTAATATATTGTTTTTCATCCAAAATGTGAGAAAAGAGCAGATGATATATAAAATTCAAGGGATCTTGCAATGAAATTCTGGAGTTGAGCGGAATGATTTTTCAATGCAATAGAATCTCCACTACAAATAAACATATGAATTCGTTTGGAGTGCCATAGTTTTTCCGTCCCTTAAAATTGCAGCACCATAGGAATTCTAGGACGAAGCTCTTATCCGTCTTGACATTCCTCAACTACTTCTCAACTGGCATGTTTCGTTTCCAAAAGCAGTAGGATTTAAGCATGCAGATAAAAGGATTGTTGCAAAGCTTCCCTTCCTTGTGATGAGGCATCTTCAGAAAATTGCTGCAGCTTACATATGCCCCATCAACTGCTGGTCTGTCCAAGGATCTTGAGAAATCCTGTCAACCTTATAACCCATCTCTCTGCAAGTGAAATACATATGCCTCGGTACCAATGTTTTTCAACCTGAAAACAAGAATGCACAATTCATTATCCTTCATGTGAGAATTTACAGTTAATTTTCAATCACTTATCAGTCGTTGATATTCATCGAGCCAGTGACCATATTCCATGTCGCATTTCCCATGACCGAATGACCAGACATGGCCTTTGAAGCTCTGGCTCTGTAATCCCAAGTTGCTGCACATACTCTTTTTTCCTCAATCTAGTCTTCCTTGCTACTTCTCGATTCTTTTGATAACCACATTTCAGCTTGGACTGATCAACCAATTCCACTCCATGAAGTTGGATTTTATGGCAACATTAGTACAAGTGTGGGTCTGTTGGCTATTATGGGCTAGACCAGATTTTAATATGCCCATTCCCAAATGAAGAACTATATGTTGCACCCTTTGGGTACTTGAACTGCCATGTATCCCAACACTCGATTCCACTAGAGAATGCTTGTTGTAATTCATTATCTATGAGACCAATATTTCTCTACTTTTTAGTATTTATATTCTCAATAACTTCAAACCTCAAGTTCCTATCCTATCACACAACTTCATTGTTTTTTCCATCACCAAAAGTCGAAATATGGAATGGCTATTCACTTTAACTACTTCCTTCTCATCAAACTCTTTCTTTGACCATCTTTTTAAACAATCAATGGATGGAAACTTACTTACAAATTATGTCGGCAATTCTTCATCTGCATAACTCGCTTGGTGACACACGAGGATATGAGTGCTTGTAGGAGTGCAGTAAGAAATCCAACAACTTTTATGGCGTCAAAATCAATGGGTTTTCGATGACTGAAGGATAGCAAAGAAGACAGAGTCGGAGCGTCAACCGTTGACCCAGACCCCTAAACAAAGAGACATCAAAACTTGCAAAACAGAGAGATTGACAGAATAAAATCTCGAAAAAAGACCAAGGGAAAGGAAAAGTGGGAGAGAAGAGGGAAACACATTCCCGTCTATGATCCGATCATCCCCACACGAAAAAAGGGCAAGTACATGCTAAGGCCGTCGGGTTCCACAAACAAGCAAACCGAAGAGAAAAGGAAGGCAGAACAAAGAAAGGGTGGCTACCGCTTGAAAACCGAGCAGCAACGTCACCCAAAAAAGGCTAAGAATTAGAGAGAAGTTAGATAGTAATGTGAAGAGAAAGAGGCTTTGGATGTGAATTGGCTATTATCGCCCTTAAACTAGTTGTACAAACAATACTTACTCTTCAATTCGTAGCTATTACGAGTAATTACTAATCTGTTTCACTAAAATAGATTATAGAAAATAATAAGGGTATGTTTGGTTTTAAAAAATATATTTTTTTTCATTTTTATTTTTAATAAATAGTTTTCATTTTCTGTTTTCTAAAAATTAGAAAACATGCTTGGTTAATAGAAATAAAAACTTGTTTTCAAAAATGAAAATAGTAGAAATGTGTTTGATATCTAATTTTTTAAAAATAAAAAGGCTTAAAGGTCAAATTAGCTCTCAACTAAAAAAATAAAAATCAATTAAGCCCTTATAAATTTTTTACACCTAATTTAGCCTCATAGTTCAAACTACAATCAACCAGACCGTTCATATTCAAATTGCGATCAATTTAGCCCTCCCATAACATTGAGTTAGCTCACAAACAATCATTAAGATAGTGACACGTGGTACACCTGAAAATATTAAGAAAATCTAAAAAAACATATTTAAAATCAACCCCTCCACAACCACCCACCTCAAATAGTTTTCTAATTAGTTCTCCTCCACAACCACCATCTTCATTTGGATCCATTGAAACGTTGTGAAATTTGCATGGGTTAGAGTTAAATATGACATCTCCAGGTTTTAACATCAATTTTCTTCTTAAAACACGTAGTTTGTTTGTTAAGGATTGTTTGTTTCTTAAGAAATTAGTGAAATTCCAGTGGAAAACTTGTTTCACATGGATTAAAGGAAGATTGGATAGGAGATCTACTAGCTATTCTAGTTCTCACAATAATGATAATAATATGGTTTGAGATTTGAATTAAAAAATGAATAAAGGCTAAATTGAAAAAATAATCAAAACTATGATTATTTTGAAATAAAAAACCAGTAAATGGCTAAATTAGAAAATATTTTTAAAATTTACATTTTTTAGAATTTTAATATATTATATAAATTTGTTTACGGTTTAATGACGTAACACTTTCAGAGTGTCACACATTATCATTTATTGGTTTTTAATGAGCTAATGGTCAAAATTTGGCCAACTATTACGAAAGGACTAAATTGAGTGTCCCTCAAATTTGGTGCAAAAAAATAATGATGGATTAATTGTTTTTTTTTTAATTTTTCGTTGAGGACTAATTTAATCTTTAAGCAAAATAAAAACAAACAATTAATTACTCATTAAATAATTAAATTAAAGTATAATTATTAAAAATATTATTATAATAAAAATAAAATATGATTAAATAAAAAAAAGTTCTAAAATTAGCATTAGAAGGATTCGATCACGTGTTAAATAGAGTTAAAATTTAAAAACCCTTGTTTTCATGTTTTCCACTTTTCTAAAACATTTTCAATGAAAATGGTGAAAACATCTTTTTTATGTTTTCAAATTTTCATTTATTTTTGTTTTCATTTTCTAAAAATCATTTTCAATTTTTGCAACCAAACATGTTTTCTTCAATATTTTCTATTTTCTAAGAAAATGAAAATGCCTTATATTCTCTGAAACCAAACGCACCCTAAAATTTAGAAAATGAGTTATATTTTTTAAAAATCGATTTACAAAAATTATTTTTTGCTGTTTGGATTGTGTTATGTAATTTATTTTCCGTTGTTTTGGTAAAATTTTTTTTTGAAATTTGTTTTTAATGAATTTTATCTATTAATTCTTTTGTTGAGAGTTAATTTTATAAATTATTATAAAATTACATTTTACAAAGGGTTTGCATGTATTTTACAAAAGAACTAAAATTTATTCTCAATATTTTCAATGCACTTGGAAAATAATATCTTTTACCATGTGCAAATATATGCCAAACACAAATGTTATCATAAAGAACTTGAAGAAACACGAGAAAATATCCAAATAATATAATAAAGAACTTGATCGAGAATTATGCATTAGAAGGCTAGGACAAGCAACATTCAATTTATATCACATTAATAATTTCATTGTTATACACTTGTAACTAAGAGCTATAATTTTCACATTGAGTCACAAAACGTGTAACTACAAATAAACAAAGGTTTACTACATAACATTCTACACTATCAAGCAAAACTACACTTTAATTGCAGCAACATTTGTGATGAGCAAACAACATTAGTTGCTCCAATCATTTCTGCATGAAGACTAATGTTTTTATTGTATGATTGAGCAACAATGACCTCTATACCAGCATCAAGGCTTCCACTTATAGATTCTTATCATCAAAATTAATTCAACAAGTTCTCATTAAAATGATCTAGCCATTTCAAAATAAGCCATATGTGTTTCTTAAGATAATGCATTAATAAATGTCCATGTCTTTAAAGATAAACTTCGTGACTCAATTTTTTTATTATTAAGGACCATGTTTAACTTAATGGTTAAAGTGTTTTCTTGAAGCAACATTTTGAGTTAACAATTGCAGAGAAAAGAATGTCAAATGTTCATTTAGAGCTTTTGGGTTTCAAGAAAAGGAAGAGAAAAAGAGAAACTAGAGAATCAAAGAAAATTAAAGGGAAAAAAGAAATAGAGGGGGGAAAACAAATCTAACTCTTAAACTCCAATATAAAAATCTAATTATACATAACCCCATCATCATAAATTCAAAACTCCTAGAAACTTTAATAGCTATTGTCGAGTTCAGGGGCCATGTGTTATTATATCAAGGCTAAGTAATAGAGCTTTTGTTTGAGATCCCTTGACAGAAAGGCCAAGTAATACAAAGAAATCGCCTCCAATCCTACAATGTGACCTAATTATATTGTCCCTGGGCTAGCTTTTCAACCTAGTAAACCGTACGGCCTTAGTCGATGTTCTCAAGAAAAACGACTAAGTCAGCCTTAAAACTCTCTTCGGAAGATCAACTCTTCCTAGGCACTACGAACGTTGAATCGTTCTAGCGGAAGTGAACAAATGAGAAGGCAACTCAAGAACGAAAGAAGAACACTAAGAACGCTAAAAAACACAATAGAGTTAAGAGTGAATGCCTTGTATTACTTAGAGAATGGATGATTTACAAATGGGGTGGTGAGCCTCTATTTATAGTTGAATCCCCGTACAATGTATAACCGAGAACGATTTACATTAGCGACTCAGATCGAAAGCTACCAACTACATCCTAAATAACTATGGAAAGTCTATCACCTTGGAATACTTTCCTTAGGTTCGCGTTTATATGGATGTTCACACTTTTGGATATTTCTTTCCCTTGGAATATGCCACGGTAAGATGCCATAAATTAAATTACCAGCTTTAGTGTGATCAAGTGTTCTCTCAGTCTCCAACTGTCGGGCCAAGTCAGGTGGTCTGCTAGGCAAGCCCAAGATCTTGCAAAGAAACTCTTGTGCAGCTTGATGCGCGCATGTCTCGGTTTTAAACTCGCGGGCCATGACATTCTCCTCCACCCAATCCAGCAATGCCCTCATCGCTGACTCGGAAGAAGCTTGGCCTGGTTGGATCTCTCTCGAAACCTTGGTCTACTCCCAATTGGGAATCGGGCTAGGTTGTCCCTCCATAGGGACTACTAGCCTTGGTCTCTGCCGCCATGTAACATCATCTTGCTCACTATCATTCCATATATCTCGTTCGTAAGAGCTCTCTCTTACAAGTTGTGATTTGCTTCGGCGTGGACCCTCATGATCCTCGAACAAAGGCTTGGACGCCGACGTCAATACGTTGAACACTTTGTGTACCCTCAAAACTTTGAAAGACCTCTTGTGTCCTCACCAATTCTTTGATCTTTCAGACCTTGGTGGGATATGTTTTATGCTTTCCACGCCCAGTAAATGTGGCAAATCAAACTGAAAAACACGATTACTGTGTTTGAGATGTACCTTCATCGACTCAATCTAATTGGCATTCACTCTAAGTTGCATCAATCCTTCGCCCATAAAGCTTGATGCATCGTAGCCCTCTAGCAACCCTTCGCTAATCGACCCTTCTTTCTCAAAGTTTGACGCCTCAACCACTTTGCCCATTGGTGGTAGTCTATCTTGTGCCTCGACAGGTCTCATATCTTGGGAAGGCATTGGCTCCTCTAGGTTTTCCTCAGTGGCAACAACCAAGTCTTCTGGCTTGGCTAGCTGAACAACATTCAACACCTTGGTCTCTACCCTCGCGTCTCAATGGACTAGAACAATACATTGTTTGCGGGGGTCCAAAGTGCAAACACAGTCGGAAAAAGGGACAAATAGCACATTAATCCATTCAAGGAAACTCAAACCAAGAACAAAGTCATAGTCATCCAAATAGATTACCTCGAATGTTTCCTTGGCCTTTCCAATTTCCGATCTACAACTCCACGCCTTGTGACGTCCCAATTGTTGGAACACCTTTGGAATTGACAGTCTTGATCACCTCGGTTGACTCTTCAACCTTCAAACCAAGCTTTTCGACAGCTTTCTTGGACATGAACAAGTGAGAAGCTCACGTGTTCACAAGAGCACTTCTCTTCTGACCCACAATGTTGATGTCCACGAACATCAACCCTCTCTGTTTTTTGCCATTCCACGCCTTGGCAGAACTCGGCAACATCGAACCAAGCTTCAAAGCCTTACGAAACTCGGGCTTGTCCTCCTCATTGGTGGACGGTTTGACTCGATCCAGGCAAACTCGCAACATGTGTGGCCCCTTACATTGGTAGCACTTCAATTCCTTCCCCTCTACCTTCGACTTGACTACCTTGTATAAAGAAATTGTGCCAAGTTTCAGCTCCTCATTTGACTCATCATCCCTTATAGCCTTATGGCGATTATCCTTCAGACAGTCCTTGATCAGATGCGACTCCTTGTAATGGTAGCACCTCAATGGCCCCCTTTAGTCTCTTCTTTGATGGCTGGACTTGTCCTTCTCTTTTGATTGCTTTTCCTTGCCATCATTCGATTCGTGCTCCTCTTCATCTCCCTCACCCTCTTGCCTCGGGACTTGGAAGACTCCGACCTCTCAAACTTGTTTCTAGTGTACTCAATCAAGGATTCAGCAACTGTTAGAATTTAGAAAGTTCCTGCAAATTTCTCTGCTCTAGCTCAACCTTGGCCTATGGCTTCAACCCATCCAAGAAGTTGAATAAAGCAAACCGGTCACTAATCTCAGGAATTTAGAGTTGTAACTCACTGCACTCTCGAACATAATCCCTAATTGATCCCTCGTGCTTAAGCCTCTTAAGCTTGGATCGCGCCTCGTTCTCAGCATTCCCTGGGTGAAACTGTTGTTTCAACTCGACTTGGAACTCCTCTCAGGTTCCATCAGTAGTGCCTCTCTCTTGGCATCGGAGCACCTACGACACCACCACAGTAAAACGACATCAGTTAAATAAACACTCGCAATATTTACCTTGTCATCATCCTCGACGATGCCCGTAACTCGAAAGTACTACTCCATACCCCACAAGAGGTTGTCTACATCTTATATCGATCGAGTCCCATCAAACTGCTTTGGCTTTGGGAAATCTTTCACAGGCTTAGACACAATGGTTGCCACTCCACTCATCATGGCAATCTTGTACACGATCAGGTCCGCCTTAAGACCCTTCACCTCTAAATTCAAAGTCTTCATCTCGAATTCAAGTGCGTCACTCCTCTGATTCGCACTGTCGGTAACCTGGTTGAGCTTGTCAACTCTTTTCTCCAGCGTAGCCACAATATCCCTCGAACTCGCTCTCTTGGTTTGCCCAGCTGGGGTCTCCACACCCTTAGCCACAACGTCTCCTTCTTCAAGTGCCATCTCGATTATTGCCTTGCTCGAACCACCTTGCTCGGATACCAACTGTCATGTGGCTAGCTTTTCGACTTAGCAAACTGTGCGACCTTAGTCGATATTCTCAAGACAAACGACTAAGTTAGCCTGAAAACTCTCTTCGGAAGATCAAACTCTTCCTAGGCACTACGAATGTTGAATCGTTCTAGCGGAAACAAACAAATGAGAAGGAAACTCAAGAACAAAAGAAGAACGCTAAGAACACTCAAGAACACAAGAGAGTTTAGAATGAATGCCTTGTATTACTTAGAGAATGGATGATTTACAAATGGGGTGGGGAGCCTCTATTTATAGTTGAATCTCCATACAATGAATAACCGAGATCGATTTACATCAGCAGCTCAGATCGAAAGCTACCAACTACATCCTAGCTAACTATGGAAAACCTATCACCTTGGAATACTTTCCTTAAGTTCGCGTTCACCTGGATGTTCACACTGTTGGATATTCCTTTCCCTTGGAATATGCCACGGTAAGATGCCATCTATTAAATTACTAGCCATAGTGTGATGAGGCTTTCTCTCAGTCTCCAACTGTCAGGCAGAGTTAGGTGGTCTGCTAGGCAAGCCCAAGATCTTGCAAAGAACCTCTTGTGCAGCTTGATGCGCGCAGGTCTCGGTAGCAAACTCGTGGGCCGTGACATTCTAACCCGCCAAATGCAGTGATGCCCTCATCGCTAACTCGAAAGAAGCTTGGCTTGGTTGGATCTCCCTCGAAACTTTGGTCTACTCCCAACTAGGAATCGGGCAAGGTTGTTGTAATCACTAATTTTGTCCGGACTTTGAACCCCTCTAGTTTGTGTTGATGTAGGGCTTATATTGGGCTGTTGTGTAATTTAAGTCTAAAAAAACAAAAAAAAAACAAAACCAAAAACGAAAAAAGAAATATATATATATATAAATATTACTACTATTATTACCTTATATTATTATCATTACTATTTTAATATTATTGTAGTATTATTGCTATTATAAATATTATCATCATCATGTTTATTGATACTTTATTATTATTATGCTTATTTAACTATTACTATTCTTTGCTATGTATATAGTTATTATATTTGTTATGCTGATTATTTCTGTGAAACCAAATTTGATTTTGGTATAACATCTAAACTTATGGACCAATTTGCAAAAACAATAAATTTTTAAGTACTTCTTAAAGTCTCACTATTGACAAGTATTTTAAGCAAAATAATATCTCAAAGACAAGTTGTTCTTAAAATGATAAATATATTTCTAAGTCTTTTCCTATGTGTTTTTCAAGCCAAACTACACAAAAATGCCCAGGCGTATCGATACCATAAGGCGTATCGATACGGTTTTTAGCCACTAGAAATTTAATGGACATAGCGTACCGATACATTATTATCCCGTATAGATACGATATTCATCTAGGAAACAATTTCAATGATATCGTACTGATACGCTTTGCAACCGTATCGATACAATAAGCTTATCTTTTCAAAATCTTTGCATTTAATTTTCGACCGTCGACTTGTCAGTTAGTTGGTATCCCAATATTTAAATGACCGTTGTATAGTACCGATACACTAAGTATGTGTATTGATACATTTTTATGAAAACCAAACTTGGGATTCCAGTGAGCAAATCCAGTATCGATACGCCCTTCCGTATCGATACGCCCCTTAAAACCATATCGGTACGCCTTCTAAGTGTATCAATACGCCCCTTAAAACCGTATCGGTACGCCTTCTAAGCGTATCAATACGCGATGTTTTTAGTCACAATGGCTCTTTCCTCTTTGATACAGGTATCGATACGCCTCCTACCTGTACTAATATGGTAGGCAGCAGAGCTGCATTTCTTGCGAGAAAAATGCTTCTCAACGGCTCTATTGATGATCCCAACTACCCAAACAGTTAGAATTCAATACAAGGGTATAAAAACAAGTCTCAATTGAACAAGCAACAACTATTGAACCTACAAGCATCATCAAAGCACTCAAATCCAAACTTTGCACCGTTAGAGTCAAATTCTTGTACCAAACTCTTGTGTTCTCAATTTTTATCTTTTTATTGTGAGTTTGGGGAGTGTAAAATTGTAATTGGGTAAACAATTATCCTTTGAGAGGAATTTGTAGAGTTTACCAAAAACTTCTCTTTGTAAAAGTGAGTGGATTAAGCTTTGGGTAGAAAGCTTAATTAAATTGTAAGGTTACCTCCTCATCCAAGAAAAGAGAAAGGATTCAAGTAGTGAATTGGTTGAAAATCCTTAGTGGGAACAAATGTAGTGGATGTAGAGTTCATTTGGAGAACTTGAACCACTCTAACTACTTGTGTCACATATTATTTTTCCTATTGTCACCTACCAAAATTTTTATCGCCAATTCACCCCCATCTTGGCCATTTGCAATTGTGTGACCAACTCAACAATTGGTATCAGAGCTACACTCATTGGAAGGATTACAACCCTCTTGAGTCGATTCTATGAGAGTTTGATCAACAACTAGTCAAGCAATGGCATCCACCTCCAACTCCAACCTCTACGAGTCTCAATCTACTACCAAGTAACCAATCTTCAATGGGGATAACTACCCATATTGGAAGAATAGAATGAGGCTCTTCATCAAGTCTACCGACTACATGGTGTGGGGTGTGTTTGAAGAAGGTCCATTCATACCAATGAAGAGAGAAGGTGAAGGAAGACTTGTCTCAAAGGTCAAAGCCGAAATGACGGAAGATGATCGAAGAAGGATGTAAGTAAATGATAAAGCTCTTCATGTCATCTTTTGTGCACTTGGTCCGGATATCTACTCCAAGGTGTCTTCGATCGAGAATGCCAAGGAAGTTTGAGACACCCTCGAGACAACATATGAGAGAACTAGCGATGTCAAGGAAACAAAAACCGGGCTACTCAATCTAAGCTACGAAAATTTCAAAATGGATCCCGATGAGAGTGTTTCCAAGATGTTTGATCGATTCTCGGTGATTGTCAACAGATTGAAGGGTTTCGGTAAGATCATCTTCGAAGACAAGCTACTAAGGAAATTGTTGTACTCTCTTCCGGAATCATGGGATAGCAAGAGAACGACTATTATTGAAGCTCGAGATTTGAAGACTCTCAAGCTAGATGCTCTTGTTGGATCTCTACTCACCCATGAGATTATGAGGAAGGGAAGAGAAGACGAAAATAAAATGGAGGAGAAGAAGGTTGAGAAGAAGAAGATTGGAATCGCCCTTAAAGCTTCATACCATGAAAGCGATTCTAGTGAAGATGAAGATGAAGAGGTGGCCATGTTGGCCAAACGATTCACTCGCTTTATGAAGTCCAACCGTGGGAGAAAGTTCATTAGAAAATGAGACTTCAAGAGCAAGAGTAAAGAAGAGGAGAAGGACCAAATCATTTGTTATGAGTGCAAAAAATCTGGCCATATCCGTTCCGAATGTCCTCAATTGAAGAGGAAGAGCTTTGGGAAGAAGAACAAGCACAAAGCTCAAGTACCAACTTGGAGTGACGAGGAGTCATCCGAGGAGGAGGGGGAAGTAGCGAATCTTTGTCTCATGACCATTGATGATGAACCAAAGGTAAACCTTAACTCATCTAATTTTGATTTTACCTTTGATGAACTTCAAGATGCTTACGATGAATTGCAAGAGGTTTATGATGAGTTAGTTGGAAAATACAAGGAGTCTATTTTGAGAAACAAGAAAAACATTTTCGATTTGAAAACTCAAAATGAATTTATTTCAAAAACTAACTCCGAATTGGAAAAGAAGGTTTTGCACTTAGTAAATCTTTCAAATGATCTTAAAAAGAAAAACCTTGAACTTGAAAAACTTCTTTCTGATTTTCAAGATTATCACACAAAGGAAGTGGAATCTTAAAACATCTATTGCTATTGGGAAAAACCATTTTGAAAAGGGAAATTCTTCTAAATCCCAATATGTAAAAAGAAAACCTTTTATTCCTAAACAAAGATTTTTTCATAAGAAATCTAGAGGTCAAAGAATTAGGAGTGTTTGAGTTCCTAAGTAACTCATTATTTCTAATAACATTAATGCTATTGCTTCTTGGATCCCTAAGGGAACCAAAGTTTTGAGGGCTAACACACATGGACCCAAAATGATTTGGGTACAAAAAATCAAGGCCTAATTTCTTTGTTTGTAGGGGGAGCATTGCTGCAAGGCCAAAGCTTCAAGCCAAAACTCATGGTACCTTGATAGTGGATGATCAAGACATATGACCGGTGCCAAGAGTAGATTCGTGGAACTAAAGCCAAAGAGTGGTGGAGTGGTAACTTTCGGTGACAACTCCAAAGGCCACATTGAAGGAATAGGCTCCATTGGTAATCACTCTTCTATTTTCATTGAAAATGTTTTGTATGTCAACGGTTTTAAGCATAACTTGTTGAGTATTAGTCAATTATGTGACAAAGGTTTTAATGTTTTATTTGATAAAAGTGGTTGCAAAATTGTGAACATTAAAACAAATCAATTGATGCTCATAGGACATAGAATATACAATATTTACATGGTGCATTTAGATGACATCCATACATCTCATACATGCTTAGTTGCACATGATAAACATGACTCATGGCTTTGGCATAGAAAATTAGGACATGCTAGCATGAGTGTTTTAGAAAAATTGATTTCCCTTAATCTAGTTAGAGGTTTACCCAAACTTAAGTTCTCTAATGATAAAATTTGTGATGCATGCTCTAAGGGTAAACAACATAGAACTTCATTTAAATCCATTAATGATGTCTCTACTAGTAGATGTTTACAATTGATTCATATGGATCTTTTTGGGACTATTAGAACAATGAGCTTGGGTGGTAAATCATATGCCTTTGTACTTGTAGATGACTATTCTAGGTTTACTTGGGGTTCTATTCTTAAGTACAAAAGATGAGGCTTTAAAAAAATTCATTACATTTTCTAAAATAACTCAAAATGATCTTAAACTTAAAATTTCTCACATTAGAAGTGATCATGGAACTGAATTTCAAAATCTAGGTTTTGAAGAGTTTTTAAATGAAAATGGGATTAGCCATAATTTTTCCGCACCTCACACTCCTCAACAAAATAGGGTAGTTGAGAGGAAAAATCGAACTTTAGAAGAAATGGCTAGAACCATGCTTTGTGAAAATAATTTACCTAAATATTTTTGGGCGGAAGCCACAAATACCGCTTTCTATATTATAAATCGAGTAATGATTAGGCCAATTTTAAAGAAAACACCTTATGAGATTTTAAAATCTAAGAAACCTAACATTAGCTATTTTCATCCATTTGGTTGCAAGTGTTTTGTCTTGAATAATGGTAAAGAAAACTTAGGTAAATTTGATGCTAAAAGTGATGAAGCTATTTTCCTAGGGTACTCTTTAAACTCTAAAGCCTATCGTGTATTTAATAAAAGAACTTTAGTTGTTGAAGAGTCTATACATGTTGTTTTCGATGATAACCTCTTTCTGAGGAAGGAATCTTGTGATGATGATGATGTAGGAATTCTTGATGCCATTTATGGAGGACAAACGTCAAAGGTGGATGAGATTCCAACTAAGGATGAAGATGCACAAGACCCACCTCTTGAAGCCTTGAAGGACTTGGCTCTCGAGGAAAAGGAGGTATCTTACCCAAGGGAGTTCAACTATGTCAAAAGTGGTGAAATCTTGGGAGATCCATCCAAGGGGGTAACTACTAGATCCTCTCTCAAATTAATGAACCATGTTGCATTTCTTTAATGCATTGAGCCTAAAAATATCAAAGAAGCATTAAAAGATGATTTTTGGATTTTGGCCATGCAAGAGGAATTAAATCAATTTGAGAGAAGTAAAGTTTGGACATTAGTTGAAAGGCCTAGTAATCAATCTACTATAGGAACTAAATGGGTCTTTAGGAATAAACTAGATGAAAATGGTAATATAGTGAGAAACAAGGCTAGGCTTGTTGCTTAAGGCTATACCCAAGAAGAGGGAATTGATTTTGATGAAACATATGCACCCGTAGCTAGGATGGAAGCAATTAGGATGCTTTTGGCATTTGCATGTTATAATGATTTCAAGCCTTTTCAAATGGATGTGAAAATGCTTTTCTAAACGATTTTATAAATGAAGAAGTGTATGTTGAACAACCACCGAGTTTTGAGGATTCGAAATTTCCAAATCATGTGTTTAAACTAACTAAAGCTCTTTAAGGTTTAAAACAAGCTCCTAGAGCTTGGTATGAAAGACTTTCAAAATTTTTAATTGAAAAGGGTTTCGAAAAAAGTAAGGTGGACACTACAGTTTTCATAAAAAGATATAATAATGACATTTTAGTAGTACAAATTTATGTTGATGATATCATTTTTGGTTCTACTAATGAATGTTATTGCAAAGAATTTTCTAAGCTAATGCAATGTGAGTTCAAGATGAGCATGATAGGGAAGCTCTCATTCTTTTTGGGACTCCAAATCAAACAAAGGAAAGATGACACCTTCATAAATAAAGCTAAGTACGTGAACGATATGCTCAAAAAGTTCGGCTTGGAGAATGTAAAGCCTCAAGCCACACCTATGAGCTCTTCCATAAAACTTGACAAAGATGAATGAGGTAAGTGTGTTGATTCTAAGCTTTATAGATCCATGATAGGTTCTTTGCTTTACCTTACCGCAAGTAGACCAAATATCATGTTTAGTGTTTGCTTGTGTGCTAGGTTTCAAGCTAGTCCTAGAGAATCCCACTTAGTTGCCATTAAGAGAATCTTTAGATACCTTAGAGACACACCTAATTTAGGCCTTTGGTATCCAAAGGATTCCTCCTTTAGCCTTCATGCTTATTCGGATGCGGATTATAGGGGTTGTAAGATAGATAGGAAAAGTACTTCCGGGGCATGCCAATTCTTAGGTAGTATGCTCGTATCTTGGTTCTCTAAGAAACAAAATAGTGTAGCCTTATCTACCACCGAAGCATAGTACATATCCTTAGGGAGTTGTTGTGCTCAAGTCCTTTGGATGAAACAACAACTCTTAGATTATGGTGTTGAAGTAGAAACCATACCCCTTAAGTGTGACAACACTAGTGCCATTTGTCTCACTAAGAATCCCATCCAACACTCTAGAACTAAACACATAGAAATTAGACATCATTTTATTAGAGATCATGTGTTGAAAAATGATGTTGTTTTAGAGTATGTTGATACCTTGAACCAATTAGCGGATATATTCACAAAACCTTTGGATAAAGAGAGTTTTTGGACCCTTAGGAGAGAGTTAGGTTTAACTAGCTTCTCTTGACCCTTTTTAGGTCCCAAAATGTCAAAAATTTGCTTGAAATTGGTTGTGATTCATGCTTATGTTAATTTGCCTCTTTTTTGCTTCTATGCATGTTGCTAGGGGGAGTATGCATTAAGTTTATCCATTAAAACTTGTTCATATGACATTCACATGCATTTAGAGACGTTTAAAGTTGGATTTTTGAACTTAAATCTATCATAAATGCCTTATCTGGTAAAGGCGTATCGATACAGCCAAAGCGTATCGATATGGGTTCATCAATGGGAAATCTTTGAAGCTCAATGCGTATCGATACGACCCCGCGTATCGATATGATTAAGTCAAGGGAAGTAATCCAGGTCAAATCGTACCGATATGGTCCCACATATCGATACGGTAATAACGCCAAATAAAAGAATAGGGTAAAAGCGTATCGATACGCTATACAAGCGTACCGATACGGTCTCGACGGAAAGGCTATTTAGGGCTGCATCTACAAAAATACTTTAAAATTAAAAAAACCCTCTTTTCTCTTAAAACCCTAGCCGCAACCCTCTATAAAAACCTCCTCAATCCTTCATTTTTTTTCCATCAAACTTAAAAATTCTTTGAGGGTTTTTGATCTCCACATCAAAGCTAAGCTTTGTCAGCAATCTTGTGCACTTACATCAACACATTCACCAAATCTAACAATTCAAGGTATAAAACTTTTCTCTCTTTTTTTCTCTTTTATTTTCGTTTGATTATTATAATTGTTTCAACTTAGTTTTTGAACAAAACAAACTTTTATAACATGGGTTTTAAACTTTTTATCACAATTTTTCAAAAATCAAAAATTTTCATTCGAATATATTTTCTACTCATATTTTTTTTCTGTTTTTAATTCTTTTTTTAAAACTATTTCTAAAATACGTATATATCTTTTTCACAATACAATTTTTAAAAAAAATTAATTACCTTGAACTATTAGAATTTATTGGTTTGGATGAGATGTTAATTGCATACATATTCGAATCATTTTGATGTGTTTTCAGGGTTATGGCACCGAAAAAGAGAGCTAGACGTCATCTTGCCACTTCCGATCCTATTGAGGATGAAGAGGGTAACCCTAAACCTAATATCCCTTATATTATCCAATGTAGTTTTCCCAACCCATCTGATATGTCTCGTTACAAACTATTTCAAGGTTTCACCCTTAGGAAAGAACGTATTGTATCTATACCATTTTTAAGCTATGCCCGTTTCAAATTCCAATACCTCCATTTAATTAGGCAATGAAAGTTTCTAACCTTTTTAAGTATTCATCCTATTCTATATAGGAATTTGGTCATCATATTCTTTTCAAATGCTATATGTGTTCATGATGAGGATAGAGAACATGTCATTGCTATCGAGTCATATGTTATGGACAAAACTATTAAAATTGATCAAGAGTTCTTTGCAAGGCTTTTGGTTTTGACAACGTAGGAATTGATGATGAAAAGTCCTTAGGTCAAGGTCCTCTAGGCTCCGTCAAAGTCTTAAATGCTCATGATCGTATTCTACATATTCTCTTTACTTGGTTTTTACGTCCATCGGGAGGGAAATTTTCCACTATACGTCAAGTAGATGATTTTTGGCTTAGGTGCTTTAGGGAGGGTCACCGTCCAAAACTTTGTCAAATTATGTTTGCCGACCTTGTCTATCTAGTCCAACACCGTCACACCGAACAAGTCAAATCTTTTTACTATTCTACGGCGTTGGGTTACCTCTTCCACTCCCTTGAAATTGATTGTTCCTATGATTATCCCGAACCCCTTGGCCAATCCATAGATGAGCGTTCTCTATCTCGTGCCCACTTTTCTTATGTTGACAATGAATGGGTTCGTGTCCCTCATGCTCCTCAACAAGATGCTCCGGTTGATGCTCCTCATGCTTCTTCAAGCTCTCAACGAGCTCCGATTGAGTCCTCTTCCATGGGCACCCTCATGACATTCCTCAATGAAAAATTCACTAACATGGAAACCGGGTTTACCGCCATTGACACTCGATTCACATCCTTGGAAGATCGCGTCAAAGGTATGGAGAATCAAATGAAAGCCATAGCTCTTCAACAAAACTCCATGGATATCTCTCTCACCGCCTTCCATGGTTCTTGGCTCAACCAAAATAGGAGAAATCAACCCACTCGAGACGATGAAGATGAAGAGGACGATGAAGATGATGATGATGATGATGATGAGGCGGATGAGTAGTTTTTGCATACCATCTCATGACATTTAGTTTTTGCACCTATGATTAGTACTTGATGCCTTTTATCTATGTTTTAGGATCTAAGTTTGGATTATTATGTTGCTTTTTTCTTTGAAGTTTGCTTTGAACTATTAAGTTTGTTTTATTTTGAAGTTTGCTTTGAATTTTATCATATGATTATTGCTATTATCCTTATGTTTATGTTTGATCTAACAAAAAGGGGGAGAAGGATTATAGAGTCAATTTTTTTATTTTGAAAATCCATCTTAAATTAAGGGGGAGAAAGTTTTTCAAAAGTTTCAAAAACTTAAAAATTTATATGTGGTTTTGTTATATCAAAAAGGGGGAGATTGTGAAACCAAAATTGATTTTGATATAACATCTAAACTTATGGACCAATTTGCAAAACAATAAATTTTTAAGTACTTCTTAAAGTCTCACTATTGACAAGTATTTTAAGCAAAATAATATCTCAAAGACAAGTTGTTCTTAAAATGATAAATATATTTCTAAGTCTTTTCCTATGTGTTTTTCAAGCCAAACTACACAAAAACTCCCAGGCGTATCGATACGGTTTTTAGCCACTGGAAATTTAATGGACATAGCGTACCGATACAATATTATCCCGTATCGATACGATATTCATCTGGGCAACAATTTCAATGATACCGTACCGATACGCTTTGCAACCGTATCGATACGATAAACTTATCTTTGCAAAATCTTTGCATTAAATTTTTGACCGTTGACTTGTTAGTTGGTATCCCAATATTTAAATGACCGTTATACAGTACCGATATACTAAGTATGTGTATCGATACATTTTTTTTATGAAAACCAAACTCTGGATTCCAGTGAGCAAATCCAGTATCGATACGCCCTTTCGTACCGATACGCCCCTTAAAACCGTATCGATATGCCTTCTAAGCATATCGATACGCGATGTTTTCAGTCACAATGGCTCTTTCCTCTTTGATTCAAGTATCGATACACCTCCTACCCGTACCGATACGGTAGGCAGTAGAGCTCTATTTATTGCGAGAAAAATGCTTCTCAATGGCTCTATTGGTGATCCCAACTACCCAAACGACTAGAATTCAATACAAGGGTATAAAAACAAGTCTCAATTGAACAAGCAACAACTATTGAACCTACAAGCATCATCAAAGCACTCAAATCCAAACTTTGCACCCTTAGAGTCAAATTCTTGTACCAAACTCTTGTGTTCTCAATTGTTATTTTTTTATTGTGAGTTTGGGGAGTGTAAAATTGTAATTGGGTAAACAATTATCCTTTGAGAGGAATTTATAGAGTTTACCAAAAACTTCTCTTTGTAAAAGTGAGTGGATTAAGCTTTGGGTAGAAAGATTAATCAAATTGTAAGGTTACCTCATCATCCAAGAAAATGGGAAGAATTCAAGTAGTGAATTGGTTGAAAATCCTTAGTGGGAACTAAGGTAGTGGATGTAGAGTTCATTTGGCGAACTTGAACCACTCTAACTACTTGTGTCACATATTATTTTTCCTATTGTCACCTACCAAAATTTTTATCGCCAATTCACCCCCTCTTAGCCATTTGCAATTGTGTGATCAACTCAACAATTTCTTATTATGGTTATTATCCTCTTTTTATTTTTCTTTACGATTATTACTTACTTGTTGTGAATAAAATAACAAAGAAAAATAATAAGAACAAAGAACAAGAATGGAAGAACAACGAGATGAGAGAAAGAGAGAGATTTGTATTATTCTCAAATATAGACTTGTGTACAATGTCTTCATCAAATCATCTATTTATAGGCGCAAGAAGTACATATTACATTGAACTCTAATTAAATGAGATAATATTCTTAGATAAAGTTCTAATCATGATAGACATCCACATAGATAAATATTCATAACACTCCCCCTTGGATGTCTATGTAGATAATGTGCCTCGTTAAAACCTTACTAAGATAAAAACCCAGTGATAAAAAATTCTTTAGTGAAGGAAAAAGAGTACACACATCTTTGATACGTATATCATGTTGCCTCATTAAAAACCTTACTAGGAAAATCCATTGGGACAAAACCTCGGTTAAGGGAAAAAAAGTGCAACAAATATTTACTCCCCCTCATGAAAACATCTTAGAAGATCTTTGAATCTTCATAATTCAAACTTGAATAATATTTTTCTAAAGATAGCGGGGGATGAAACTTTGGAGTAATATTTTCCATGATGTATCCACCTTCCAATATCTCTACATAAGATATCATTTGTATCATAACACATTTTTGGAGTAATATTTTCCATGATGAATCTTCTGGATATGTTGGGTCAATGGTCTTAGCGAAACACATTTTTGGCTTGCCTTGTGCATAACAATTATTTCTACAAGATTTGAGGAGGCATCGACGAATGTTTGAAGATCCAAATGTAATGATCTTTGTATATTCATAGATATTTCTTGACCAACTAATATATAATGCTTCAAGACCAAGAAAAGATATAATTATCTTTATTCACATCTAACAATCTTACAACTATTGGGATACTCAATAGATATGCTATATTCATATTGAATCTTCTTTAAGATTCTTTCAGCTTATGTCTATTCATAGACAAAAAGAAATATATAAAAATGCTCGATCTTCAGGTCGAGATAAACTTGATGTCAAGATTCAAGTACTTGTATTGAATGTTCTTCATGAGTTTCCAGTTTGAAGCTCTTTAGGAGTTCTAAAATTATCATAATGGATCTTGATCCAAACTCCTTTATAAAATACATAAGGAAATCTGATCATTCTTATAGTATTTTCTCAATTAGTATTCACTAAGGCGATTATACCAAATGCGCCAAAATATTCATGAAACATATCTAAATAAATTTCCTCGGAAATTTCCAAATGCTTCTAGCATTTTAAATCCTTCAAGGATAAATATGGATCCACAAATAATTAGACGCATGTAAAATTTTCATAACTGCCAAAGTAATTGCATCCACCATGAAGTAATTAAAACTTTTCATAAATCATAGTTCAAGTCGTATTTACGACTACTTATTTGTGCCTCACTTGCATTACAGCTTTAGGTGTTTGGACTGTTGGTCCAAATACTTCTATTTTAGAAGTTCAAAGCGTCTTTCAACATTGGCCAATTCAATATCTATACTTCTGGATAGATTTTATACAAGATCCTTGATTTCTTTCTTTACTTCTATAGAAGTATTTTATGTAAAATTATTTGTAAAATCGTAGTCGACAACTTTCCAATTTTATGGTTCCATTCTTGTAATGACATAACTCATCAAGATCTCTTCAAGATTTCAATCTTTATTTCAGGTACCTAAAACTCTTCAAGAGGTTTATTATTAGTTATGTCTTGGGTCTCTTTAGGAGCACCCGCCTCCAATATATGACCATCTCATAATACTTTTCATTTACGAGAATTTTGATCATTGGAACCATTTCAACTATCATGCTTCAAGCATGATTTACATCCAATTGCTATAACATGTAATTTAAACTTAGAGCATTTCAGATGGTATATGAGACTTAATTACTCTCATTGGGTCAGTAACTATGTCTGGCAGTTGACATGAAATAACATGAAATCTTATGAACTTTTAGTTCATATTTGAGGATCTAGATAATGATAATTCATTTCCTTCTTTATCCACCTGATTATTCTCTCTGCCTGATGTTGAGAAAAATTATCTAATAAATGATTTTCCAATTAATGTTTAGAATTTAAACATAAAAGGAGACTCATACTCAATATATATTCTCAATTATGGTGGAGCACGTCAACTATATATCACACATTCAAAAATTCAAAAACGGGAAATATGACTTCTGACCAAAAGTCAAATCATAATGGGGAGTTTATTATAACTCGTTGGCTTGATGCGTATAAGTGTTGCTATATGGAAATACCATATAAATAATAAATGTTTTGTTCTCATAGTTTAGCTATTAAATAGGAGACATCCAATTAAAAATTTGCTAAACCGTATTTTTCATAATCAATAGGCTTTGTAACAACCGATATAGCCTAAAATATAAACCCACAAGCTTTTGCAAAACAAATAGTCTAATTGCATAATCTAAATCATTTTAGAATCAATCTCACAAACTTCTGGTTGTAAGTTGATAAAACAATGTAGATCCATCTACTAAAATCATATAAAACTTTCCACGTTTGTGGATATATGAGCCCATATTTCGTTCAGATATGCATACCATACAGTCTCAACTTAAGTACAAGAACTTCAAGTTCTAATTCTTTTGGTAAGTGGGATCATCTATATCCTTTGAGAATAAACAACATAAGAACTTCAGGTTCTTTTAGTAAGTGGAATTTAATCAATTCCTTTAAGCAACACAAGAACTTCACGTTCTTTAATAAGTGGAATTTAATCCATTCCTTTGAGAATAAGCACCATAAGAACTCCATGTTCTTTTAATACATGTGCATGTAAATCTCAATAGCTTTCGCATCATTATTGATCAGGATGGTCTAACCGATCATACCAACTACATACAAGTGTGTATATACATTGCTGAATTTCGTAAACTTCACGTTTACCATAACACGTGATTCAATCTTACTCGTACATGTCTAGTACGATCATCAAAATTGTTCCTTTGAATAAGAATATATTTAGCTCTTTCGGAGCTTTCAATGGAAATTATCTTTTGGTAGCAATATATATAGCTTTTTTAGAGCTTTCAACTGACTTTTTGGCTACCCGAACTTATATCCACAATGGCTTATTTCAAATGCTAATTGATAACATATGTTATCTATAATTCTCAAAGGGATATTTTGCGAACTCATATTTGATCTCTTAAAATTTCTAATTCTAGTGGTGACGATATTATTACCATTAGCGGTAATTATTGCAATATTCACAATTCTGCACTTTTCATAGCGTGCTTTCTTTCAAGAATTTATTGCTCTTCTAGAGCATCAATATTTTCAGTACTTTGAGATATAGTACTTACATTATTCCATTGCATTTAAATGGGAAAATATATCTTATGCTTATGTTGAGCATAAATCGTCACCATAGATTGTTGATTTTTCAACGTACGACAAGTACGAGACCAATGGTTTATAACATCACATTGGTAATAAAAATAATTTTACTTCATTAGAATGATCTTTATCACTCTTATCATCCTTATAACCTCACCACCAGTGGGTAGAAATATCCTTAAAATGCTATGTTTCTCATGTCTATATTCATGGTTTCAATCACGACCACAACCTTTAATGTGGGTTTTATTCTTTCCATAATATAATCTCACATTCACTTCAGGGAATAGAGTAGAGCCAGTGAGCCTTTGAAAACTTTTTCACGATATTGTGTCTGAGGACAACATTATTTGTCGTGAAAAGTGGAGTATGTTTTTATTAACATATCCTCATCATAGATAACAAAGATTTAATCCTCGTACGTGGCGTTGTTAAAATAGTCCACAAGGTCCTTTAAAAATCTCCTTTGAGACCAATAGCCTCGCAGAACGGGATGTCCAGCCAATATACTTGGATTATATCGAAGTTATGTTCCCAATTGAATAATGATTTACCATGTTTGCATTCACTTCAGGGAATGAAACATATCCAATAATTGCATGGAATAAACATCATGCTTGCATTCACTTCAGGGAATGCCTCCCATAAAACCTTTTGGATCAAGAAGAATTTTCGTGAACTTGGGAGAAGTCTATAGTTGAGTTTTTCAACATAGAAGAAATATTGATTTCAAGCAAATATAGATTTTATAACAACTCTTTCATTCACTTTAGGGAATGAAACAAATCTAATCGAACAAACATATTATAAGAAAAATCCTTATTAATAATTTAAAAGAAAAGATTAATACCTTAACAGATTGAGAAGAAAGTTGCGATATGGATTGCCAAACCGTTAATTCTCCCCAAAATCTAGCAACTTTACCTCTTTAGATTTTATCTTCAGAGAAGCCATGACTTTTTTCAACCCATTTAAACATATCATGTAAAACTCAAAACATATAAACTATTATCAATAAAATAAGATAAACAAATATTGATATTTAATTCCAAGTTTAACCATTGTGTCAAACTTAAACATATATGAAACCATAATAATTAGATCTATATATATGGACTGAACTGAATATATTAGAAACTAGAGAATTTGTGGCATAATACTCTCTTTTTGTTTTTTAAACATTGTTGTATAGGCAGTACTAGGCATAACAATGATGCACTTATATATTTCTTTTGTTTAACATAAGTTAGCATAATGCCTAAGGGTGTAGAAAAGAAAACAATCTGGAACAAACTAAAATGATCTAAACTATGAAGAACTAAGGCCACAGTTTACCCTTAAGATAGATGTTTTTTTTATATTAAAAATCTAGGTTTCACGACTTCATTGACATAAAACAATTTTTCTTCATAAATAATATATATGTTTATTTTAACTAACCACACCATAACTTTAATTATTTTTTTTGTCTAAAGCTGAGTTTTTTCTTTTTCAAGTTAGAAAAATAAAACCAGGCAAAAGAAAGCAAACCAATGGTAAGCCGTTCATTAGCTTGAACCACAAGCATCAGATTTTGTGTAGTCTAACATCTCAATTGGTGTTTACGAGCGACTTCAAAATTCATAGCTCGCTTAAACCTTCAAAATATATCACCAAAAATTAAAGACCAAATTAAAATATAAGATGATGGCAGTTAGTAATTAAAAAAAACAAAGAGAAAAAAAAAACTTATCTTCAGTTCAAAGTAGGATCAGACTTTTTCAGTAACTTCTTTGGGATTCGAACGAAAAGCAAAAAAATCTTTCGAGCAAACTCCTGCTGATAACGTGTTGTGAATAAAAGAACAAAGAACAATAATAAGAACAAAGAACAAGAATGGAAGAACAAAGAGATGAGAGAAAGAGGGAGGTTTGTATTATTCTCAAATATAGACTTGTGTACAATGTCTTCATCAAATCATCTATTTATAGGCATAAGAAGTACACATTACATTGAACTCTAACTAAATGAGATAATATTCCTAATGATAAAGTAAATCAAACTCCTTAGATAAAGTTTTAATCATGATAGACATCCACATAGATAAATACTCATAACATTACTATTGTTATTATTATTATTAGTTATGTAGTTATTATTACTATTGTTCATTACTATTATAACTATTATTATTATTATTATTATCTTTTTTTTTTGTTTTTTCTTTCTTCTTTTGTTACTGTTATATTTATTATTATTATTATTATTATTATTATTATTATTATTATTATTATTATTATTATTATTATTATTATTATAACGAAAATGAAAATAAAACATAAGTAAATAAAAACCCAAAACTAAACATTGATTAAAAATAAATAATAAAGTCCAAATGTACAATAAACCCAATATGAGCCAAGCTATACTAAACCCCAATCCCTCTTTCTTTTGATGCAGCCGCCCCTCTCCACAGTCGTCAGATCTGCTAAGATCTGACGGTCCAGATCTAATCTCGGATAAAAACCCTAGAAGCCACCCTCTGTCGTCCAACCGCCATCCTCCTCAACCGTTCGATCAAGCAAGCAATCAAGGGCTCAGATCGGCCGCGCGAAAAAACCCTAGAGGAGCCTTTTCCTTTGCTCTGCGCCGCTTCATCCCAGCCATCAGATTGAAGCGGCATTAACGGTTCAGATTGGACCCGAGGGCGAAAACCCTAGATGCCCATCTTATGATCAAGCGCTGCACAACCTCAGCCGTTAGATCGAGTCGATCTAACGGTCCCAGATCACCCAGAGAAGCTTCAAGAGCCCACACGCCTCACGCATGGCCTTCCGGCTACCTCTCGCAAGCGAGGAAATGACGCGCGACTATTCGGTCATCCAACGTGCCCACGCGCCTGAGCCTTCTGACCCTTCGCCTGCCATGAGCACGCGTCTGTCGCGACCATCTTGATGCCCCTCCCGGTTCGGAAGTTTCCTACATGCACAAAGAGAACCAGAATATCAGAATACTCGAAGTAGCAAAATAAAAAAGGTCAACCCAACAAAAAATAAGGCGCATGGAAAAGAATCACAGAGACCACAGAAAACATATCAGAAATCGAAAAAGTTTTTTTCCTTTATCGATTGCATGTAACCTTTCGGTTATAAAAAAAAGAAACCGAAACAAAAAATGAGAGAGAGAGCTCTCGAATATTAGAAAAAGAGAGAGAACGAGATCGTTGTAACGGATTCAAAAAAATTCAGAAAAGAAAATACAAAGAATAGAGCATATTTTAGAGTATTACTTTTATTTTTTAGTTTCCAGTTTGCATGCGAAAAAATAATAAGAAGAAAAAGGGTTTCTTTTTACCGTCGTTTCCCCTTTTGTGTTCTCTGTTCTGGACCGTCCCAACTTCCAACGGCGATAATCCAAGCGGCTTCCGTTCAAGAGTCGTGAATGGTGAGCCGTTAGGGAAGGCTCCGTTCCACCCCGTCTTTTGGTTACAACGTAAACGCGTAAGGGGGACCATGGTTTCGGATTCGAATGACGCAAAAAGGGGAGGGTTTTCCGTTTCGAGTTTTTTACTCTAAAAAGAGATAAGAGATAAGTGTTGGGGTTTCGTTTCGAGAGGGGGAGGAGAGGACTCTGGTTTGGACTCTAAATGGCAAAAGGGGTCTGACATAAGATGATTTTTGTGCTTTATACTGGTTTTGAAAATAAAAAAGGGACCAATCCACTTTTAACCGTTTCGTGTTTTCAAGCTTTAAAATTAAGGGCTTTCTCTTTTGTAAATCACACATTTTGTCCCTGCCGTTTAATGCGTTTTTAATTTCCCCCTAGTTTGTCTTCATCGTTTCGAATAGGGTAAACCTTTTTTTAGTCTTTAAACTCCTAATTTCTGTTTAAATTTCACCCCTTTTTATGATAATAATGGGTTGATTTAATTTCCTTTCGAACCATCATAGTTTTAATCTAATCTATTTGGTCCTAAATTTAGGATCAAGATTCTAAATTATCTCTAATTATGTACCTTTTAGCTTTTTTGTTCATGTTCATGGTTCGATGATAGCATGCTTTAAGACAAACCGTTTTGTTGTTGTGTAGTCCTAGATGATGAAGTCATGTTTGATTTAACTAGGTAATATGTTTGTACGTTATGAAATGTTCCAATCCACATCTAATTACCCAATTATTATGAAATCCGGGTTTCTACTAATATATACGTGTACGAACATCTCAGGGTCTGTAACCATAATACCCCATTTTCATGCTACACGTGGTAATTCTAGGAAATTTTCATTCCTTGCTTCTGTTTTCCATACACATGTACATACACTTATAATTGTTACCAAATTTCAAACTCCTTCACGTGTCTTTGCACGCATACGTAGGGGTATTCTCATGTGCTATATTTCCCATGCAATATACTATGTTTTGCGTTGAATCATCTTTAATTCCTTTGTGTTCTTTGTTATTTATCCACATGCCTGCTCATTTTATGTCATGTCGAACATCATTCGAAATAAAAGCATGTTATGTGTTGTTTTTTTTATTCGATACGAACGAGGCCAGTACCAGTCGTAGTGGTGGTATGTTGAGTGGATCGAATGATCGAAATAAACCAAGAGGGGGTGAATTGGATTTTTGAAGTTCTTGGTGGTGGAATTTGCAAACAAAAATGGTAGACAAGGAATTTTAGAGTGGTTCAAGTTCCAAATGAACTCTACATCCACTACCTTAGCTTCACTAAGGATTTGCAACAATTCTACTAATTGCTCTTCCCCTTTTCTAGGCTAAGGAGGTAACCCTTATAATTTTCGGTCAAATTTTCTACCCAAAATTTGACCCAATCCTCACACAATTGAAACAAAGAAGTTGTTGGCTAAAACAAGTATCTCTCAATACACAATATAGCCCTATTACAAGCACTCAACCCAATTGAAATGATAAAAATGAAAAATACAATTGGGGTTACAAGACAATAATGAGATTTAGGCACAAATGCTTGGATTTGATGTTTGGATGTTTGCTTTAGGATTAATAGTTGTTGCTGAAGCTTTTAGAGGTACCTTTTATACCTTCTCATTGAATTCTAGCCGTTGTGGTTGTTGCATTCATCAATAGAGCCGTTGGAGGTGTTATCTTCCCTCCATAAATGCAGTCTGCAACCAACCGTTTCGAAACTCCCGACCCTGTTTCGAAACAGACCAAAATAGAAAGAGCCGTTAGGGTGCATTAAAGAGCCCGTATCGAAACGGTTAGACTTGTTTCGATACGCCAAGAGTCGTTTCGAAACTTGTTTCGAAACATTTTTCCACTGTCAAGGATCGTATCGAAACGAATTGAGATCGTTTCGATACGCCTTAACGACTTGTTTAAAATCAGTTAAAAACATTCAACGATCATATTTTTCAAATCAATTTTAAAGCCGTTTCGAAACACTAGATGTCGTTTCGACACGGCGTCTCAATGTTCTTAAGCCGTTTCGAAACTTGTTTCGAAACATGGGTTGGCAGTGTTGAAATCGTTTCGATACCCGTTTCGAAACACATGTTCACAGTTTCAAAACTGTTTCGAAACGCCTAAGGCTGTTTCGAAACAGTGACTAGAAAATCACTATTTTGGCTTTAAGAACACTTAGAAAATATTTGATAAAATTAGTTTTTAACTTAGGCATATTGTTTAAGACATATAGAGAGGTTTGAGGACTTAAAAATTCGTTTTCACATTTTCAATTTAGTCCTTAGGTTCTTTAGTTATATCAAAATTAAAATATCGGTTTCACATGGTAGTTCAGATGTTCCTTCTCGAATATTATGGTTTTTAAAATTTAATCATTTGTATAACCAAATTTTGATACAATTTGTCACTTTAATTCACAAAATTTGATATTAATTAAGAGGTAAGGATCTCGGTACCAATTTTGGGCATGACCGGGGGTGCTCACCCTTTCTCGCATGTAACCGACTCCTGAACCCTTTCAAATCTCTGGTTTTATTTTCTGATGTCTGGTCTACCATTTTTAAATGGCCAGTGGTGACTCCTCTTTATTTTTAAACTCTTTATTTTCTTTAATCCGATTAAATTTTCAGAAATCAATTAAAACCTGGTTCTCCCAAGTGACGCCAGTATTTTTTACTAAAATTTAGTCACTACAGTTGTCCCTCCATAGAGACTACTCACCTTGGTCTCTGCCGCCATGTAACATCATCTTGCTCACTATCATTCCGTATATCTCGTTCGTAAGAGCTCTCTCTTACAAGTTGTGATTTGCTTCGGCGTGGATCCTCATGATTCTCAAACAAAGGCTTGGACGTTGACGTCGCTACGTTGAACACTGTGTGTACCCTCATAACTCTGAAAGACCTCTTGCGTCCTCACCAAGTCTTCGATCTTTCAGACCTTGGTGGGTTAGGTTTTCTGCTTTCCACACCCAATAAAGGCGGCAAATCAAACTGAAAAACACGACTACCATGTTTGAGATGTACCTCCATCGACTCAATCTCAGTGGCATTCACTCTAAGTTGCATCAATCCTTCGCCGATTAAGCTTGATACACCATTGCCCTCTAGCAACCCTTCGCTAATCGACCCTTCTTCCTCAATGTTCGACGCCTCAACCACCTTGCCCATTGGTGTTAGTCTATCTCGTGCCTCGGTAGGTCTCATATCTTGTGAAGGCATTGGCTCCTCTAGTCTTTCCTCAGTGGCAACAACCAAGTCTTCTGGCTTGGCTAGCTAAACAACATTCAACACCTTGGTCTCTACCCTCACGTCTCAATGGACTGGAACGATACATTTTTTGTGAGGGTCCAAAATGAAAACACAATCAGCAAAAGGGACAATTAGCGCATTAATCCATCCAAGGAAACTCAAACCAAGAACAAAGCGGTAGTACGACACCTATCAACATCGGTATGAGAGTTTCTTCGGCTTTGCTTGCGGAGTACGGCACCTGTGTAATTAGAGGGCATGTATGTCACATTTTTATTTATATTCGAGTATGAAACTTGTATTAACAACTTTTATCACAGTTTTGTTTCATTGTTTGAATGTTTTCTGAAATTGTATTTTAATTTAAAACTTGATTTATGATTTTAAACGGTTTATCAATTTGTTTATTTGAAATTTTAACGTGGGTCGCTCCGGTGATCCTAATGTGACTTCCTAGGATCCGTATTAACGCATAGACGAGTCTAGGAGGTTACATTAGAATTAGGATTTGTCAAAAAAATTAAATAAGCCTTTAAACTATTCAAAAAATTGAAAGATTTATTTGGATTAATTCAATAAACTAAATAATTTTAATAATTCTATTTGATTATCTCAAAATTTAAAAAATAATTTTTTATTCGACTCGATTTTTCCATCTAACTCTAATCCTTCCAAATTAAAGTTCTCCCGTGATATTATAAAAAGGCTTAAATGTACTTATGATCTCTAAACTAGGTATTTTCCCTCAAGTTGACGCTTAAAGAATTTTACTTCTAAATTTGTTAGGCTCGAACGATCAATCGAATACGCCATGAGGGGGTGAATTGACTTTTGAGTGAATGTGGTAGAAGCAACACGAAATTAAAAATTTGCACAATAATTTATAGAGGCTCGACTTCTCAACCGAGTCTACCTCCACTATCTTAGCTATCCACATTAAGGATGTAACACCCTAAACCCGAATGTCACATTTAGGCCTTAAATCCAACTTGTTACCATAAAAATTCTCAACTTGGTTTAGCCCAAACAAGTTATTTCTCAAACATTATATCCAATAGTTGAAAACATAGATAAAATTTTTAAATCGTTACAAAGAAGCTCCACTTTAATTTAAAACATTTAAACATTCAACTTGATTAATACAATTTCAAAAATAAGAATTACAGACGTAAGGTCCTATGAATACACAACCTACTAAACACAAGAACCGTACTCAGGAAATCACCACATGCTGGAATCCAAAATTGATAGTGCTCATCAATCCAACAATTTGACGATCAACCTACGCACAGAAACAACAATACCGGGCTCTGAGCTTACAAAGCTCAATGGTATACATCTACTCTACCATACTTCATGATATTCATAAACATAAGCATGCAAGCTAGTACGGGTAATAAGAAGAGATAAATAAACACATGGCGCTACCACTAGTCGCCTAAACACATGCTCTCATCATGCAAGTCATCATAAATGGCACACAAGGCCCAACCATACCCGAAATCTCACTAGATCATCCAAGCAAAAGCACACAAAGTCATAACCACAACCTAGAGTGAGGCCTAGTGTCACACAGCCTCGAAAACGTACACTCTGAGTGAGGCCCGATGTCGCACAACCTCAGGAACATACATTCTCTTTAGGTGAGGCTCGGTGTTACACAGCCTCGAGAACATATACCTATACTCGACATCTCTCATCGAGTATCTTCGAATAAGGCCCAGTGTCACACAGCCTTGGGAATGTACATTCAACATCTCATCCCATGGTGTCGCAACATGCTCTCATAGTATCCGGATCCATCAACCAAAGGTGACTCAAACAACCAAGTGTCCAAATAGCACACGTCATGGACACGATTACCATACAACACACATCATTGCACGATTACCATAACTCTATGGTTTCTATCAATTATCAAGTCACCCAATTATGTCTACCAACTTATTAATACTTTATAGAAGTGTACATTAATCATTCTCATTAATTACCTCATTATTCCATATTATCTCATTAATATTCCACGCCAGTCTCCATCTTTTTTGTTGAATGGATCAACCGAATCGAAATTGGCCAAGGGGGTGAATTGGTTTTTTCAAGTGGAAGGGGGCAAATTAAAAATGTAAAAATTGAAGACAAGACAATTTATAGTGGTTCAAGCTTAGAACAAGCTCTACATCCACTACCTTATCTCCCACTAAGGATTTTGAACAATATCCACCAGATATTCTTCCCCTTTTCTAGGCTTAGGAGGTAACCTTTACAAACCGATTAATCTTTCTACCCAAAGATTAACCAAGACACTCTCTTTACAAAGATGAAATGGAAAGCTTAAAATTATCTCTCACAAAATTGATATGTTGCCCAAAATACACACAAACTCTCCCCAAACTTGAAAGAAAAGTATACAATGAAAATTACAACAAGTGGGGTACAAGAATTTAACTCTCTAAGCTCAAAGGTTTGGATATATGCTTAGATGTTGCAAAAAGGTTCAATAGTTGTAGGGATGTGAAATCAGGTAATCGTTCAGGTTTCAGGTCATGTCAGGTCAGGTCAAATAAGATACGAGTTATGTCAGGTCAATTTAATGGTTCGACTTGGATCAGGTTGAGTCTGGGTCGACTCATATTCGGGTCATTATCAAGTTGATTTCAAATCATATTGAGTTCGGGTTCGGGTCAAGTTAATTTCAGGTCGGGTAAGTTTTAGTTCATGCCAAAATAGTTCGGGTCTGAATCAGTTAATTAACAGGTTAATTCAGGTTCGGATGGATTTCAAGTCGAGCCACGTTTAGGTCGGGTCACGTTGTTGATGGATAAAATTTAGGCGGGGTAATATCAGTTTCGGTTGAATTTCAAGTCGGGTCTTACCGTGTACAAATAGACTATGATATGGTCATTGTGGGTGAATTTCTGATGAAATAATTTTTTAGGATTAATATGAACCAAAATATCCCTTAGGATGCCAAAATATGTTACAATATATATATATATATATATATATATATATATAATTGTGACTAAATTGAATTAAACTAAAATTTAAAAGTGAGTGTTAGGACTAAAATGAAAAAATTTAAACGAGTGAGGACCTAAAGGGTAATTAATCACTAAGAAAAAAAATTAGGCGGGCAAATAGAAAATTATTTATTTGATCAAATTTAAAAATGATTCCATTTAGGTTTTGGGGGAAAGAACCCGCTTGTTCTTTTAGGTTAGGGGAAATTTATTTTCTAGTCATTATAAATTTAGATGTTTTTCATTTAAGTCCCAGTTTTTTACTTTTAGCTTTTAATTTAATTCAATCGAGTCCCAATTTAGGTTATAATTGAAATTTAAACTTTAGTTTTAAAATTCTTATAGGGACTTATGATTTTTTTTTTGGAATAAGTTACAAAATTTGTAGGGTTTAGACTAAAGTACAAAAATTAGAAATAAATATGGTTCAATTTTGGGTAAAAGTAATTTTATGGACTAAAATGAACAAAAACAATATTGTATTTACTTTATTGGACTAAATTATAAAAAACTAGAATTAAATATGGGTCAATTTTAATTAAAAGTACATTTTTAGGGTATTGTGAACAAAAATTATATTAAAAATATTGGACTAAATTACACAATTTAAAAATAAATAAAGATCAATTTCAGTTTAAATACAGATTTATAGGAAATTAATTGAACACAAAACTCGTAAACCCTAAATTTCATCCATAAGCCCTAAACTAATCACATAAACCTATAGGCTATAACCCCTAAAAAGTATAATCACGTAACACGTATGAGACGTATTCATGTTACACGTATCAATATAGACTATAGACCATAGAGGCATATACTATAGATTATAGTACTAAATTAATAATAATATCATCACATATGATATGTTATATATAGATTATATAGTATAGACAATATAACACTTGAAATAATCTCATACACTAAGCTAAACCTTAAACCATACAAATTAATCTCATAAACTAATAACCATAAACTACACCATAAACCCTAAACCATTAATACTAAACACTAAATCCTAAATCATAAACCTTAAGCCACGTAAATTAATCTCATAAACCAATAATCCTAAACTACACCATAAACCCTAAATCATTAACACTAAGGCCTAAACCTTAAGCCATGTAAATTAATCTCATAAACCAATAATCATAAACTACACCATAAACCCTAAATCATTAACACTAAGGCCTAAACCTTAAGCCAAAAAACATAATTAGGTACCAATTTCACAATATCACTATAAAATACATTCTAAAACCGAAATTAGGGACTAATTTGACAAATTGGAAGTGGATAAATTTGAGAGTCAAGTGACCAATTTCACAATTTTACCATAAAATATAGCATAAAAATGAAATTACGGACTAATTTGACAATTTGAAAGTGGAGAAATTTGAGAGTCTGGTGACCAATTTCACAATTTTACCATAGAAATAATAAGGGGTTAGTTTCGGCTAAAACTTAATTATTAAGAACTAAAATGAACAAAAATATCATCATATTGAAATTATTAGACTAAATTACAAAAATTAGAATAAGTAGGGGTCAATTTCGGGTAAAAGTAAAATTTTAATGACTAAATATCACCATGGGAGGGGATTGCTATATCCGAAGTCCAAACTGTGGGGATATTTGTGACTAAATTGAATTAAACTAAAACATAAAAGTGAATATTATGGCTAAAATATAACATTTAAACCGCAACATGACCTAAAGGGTAATTAATCTCTAACCTAAAATATAGGCAGCTTATTTCCATGATTTCCTCTAAAGTCCCGTCCTTTTCCCTCTCTTTTTTACTATTTTCTTTTTTTCTTTTATTTTTAATTAAAATGAGAGAGTGGGTGGGAAAAAACCCACACAAACTTTTAAGTTATGGGTAATTTAATTGAAATTTCACGTTTAGTTTTAGATTTTTTAAATTGTGTTTGTGATTTATGCTTCTAGATTTTAATTTAGCTCAATTAGATTTTGAGTTTAATAAGTCAATTCAATTAAGACATTATTATTATTATTGTTATACCCTATAAACTTTGGTTTAATACAGTTATACACAAAAATTTGATTTGGATGCAAAAATGTAATTGTACACATGAAAGTTGAAACTTTAATTTAGTTCAATTGTACATATGAGCTTTGATTTAAATATCTAATCAAATTCACATGCACAATTAGCAAGTTGAATCGAAATTAATCCCGTAAACCAATAACCCTAAATTAAACTATAAACCATTAATATTAAACATAAAACTATAAAACCTTAAGGAATCAAAATTAATCTCATAAATCAATAACCTTAGGCTAAATCATAAACCATTGATACTAAATCCTAAACCTTAAGGAATCAAAATTAATCGCATAAACCAACAATCCTAAACTAAATACTTAACTAAATCATGAACCTTAAAGAATCAGAATTAATCTCATAAACCAATAACACTAAATTAAACCATAAACTAGAAATTGTTAATATTAAACCATAAACCTTAAGGATCTCATAAACCAATACCTTAAACTAAACCATAAATCATTAACACCAAACCTTAAAACATAAACCTTAAAAAATCAAAATTAATCTCATACACCAATAACCCTAAACCTTAAATATTATAGCATTATAAAAACAAAAATATAACTATAATAGCCTAAATTATAAACCTTAAAACTTAGATTTTTAAGTACTAAACCCATAAAATAACCCATTATTAATAAATTTTGGTAGTTTTAGTATTTATAAATTTAATAAACATCGCTGATAAATAATAACTTTAAATTATTAATTCATTTATTTAAAATGTTTTTGTTAAATGATTAATTTGTTATTATTAATTTTATTGTATTATACATTAGATTATATAAAATGATTTTAAAATGTTGATAAGTGCAAACCATTATTATAATGTACATTTATAAATTTTTACAAAATTTTTTCTATAAAATCCGAGAGCTTAAATTTTAACATAAATTTATTTAGTTGATTTAATTTTTACATTTATAAATTGTGTTAGTCTGCTAATTTTTCAGAATTTGTGAAGTTTCTAAATTTATCAATCTCATGTTTTGATTATTTGATATTATCAATTTATCATAAGTACAATTGTACAAATGTACAATCATGTTCAAATGTAATATATATATATATATATATATATATTAAGTTAAATTATATTTAAAACATTCATTAATTATTACATCAAAATAATAATTAAACTTATTGGTATTTAAAGTCTCCTATTTCTAATGATTAAGTTAAAAATCACATATTTTTAATGATTAAGTTAAAAATCAACTAATGAATCATTTAATAAAATTAATTTAATGGTTATAATTAATTTTTTAATACAATGATCATGCTTAATACAAAAAGCAAATTTATTAATTTAATGATCATAATTAACAAATTGGTTTAAATTTTTAATATTTTGTTTTAAATTTATTCATCTCAAATTATTAATTTAACAAAACTTTTAAATATTATTATATACTATAATTTATAAACTATAAAAAAGTAAAAATATTAATTTAATGATCATAGTTAATCATGTACTCTAAATTGTGAAGATGTATTTTTTCACATATAATATAAATAAATTCACAATCTCACAACTTCATCAATTGTAACTTATTAGTTATTACAAGTTAGATAAATACCAAGTCAGGTAAATATCAGACCAGTTCAATAACAAGTCAGGTCATTTACAGGTTGAGTCAATTACAGTTCAGGTTCATAATAGGCCAGGTAATATTAGTTATTTACCAGGTTAATCTCGAGTTCGAGTTCATATCTGGTCGGATGCAGGTCGGGTTCGGTTACCACATTATAAGGTTGAACTCAGGTTCAGGCTGTTCTCAGGTCTGTTTCAGATCCAACTCAAGTTCAGGTCAACACCAGTTCGGACTTGAATCGATTTCGGGTCACCACCACCTCGAGTCACAAGCAGTTCTGTAGAAATATATGTTTTGATATAATAATTGAAAAATGTTTTGGTCTTAATTGAAAAAAAATTAAAACGTTTTTAAGTAGCCAAACCAGTGTTTTTAATGTACCTGTTTCGATACAAGCATAATTTGTATCGATACGTTTTGAAACTGTCAAAACCCGTTTCGATACAGGGGTTACATATTTTGATACGAATAGGTGTTGTTTCGAAACACCCTTTGGTGTTTCGATACGCCCACGTAGCATACACCTTGTAAAGTGCTTAAAAGTCCTATATTTTATGCCCATTTTAGCTCATATTGTCATTGTTCTTAAGCTCATTATAGTTCATATTTAGGTTTTCATGCATGTTTTACAGTATCTTTGCTTCACTCAGCTTAATACAGTTTTTATGATTATTTGTGGAGAAAAGATATTGTTTTTCGTTTGCATTTGCATTACGGGTTACATGAGACTTCCGCCGGTACAGCTGCCGCGGCAGTAAGAGAGAAGAATGATTGTAGAGGAGGAGAAAGTAGAATGATCACATCCAGTCACACAGGACCAACCATCACTGCAGAGAAGAATTGTATTGAAGTAGTCAGAGAATAGCCCACCGAGACAGACTGCCTGCCAGCACTGCTGTCGCGATAGCACATTTGAGAATGAACGAAAGGGAGTGCGATCTGAAAAGGAGAATTTAATGAATCAACAGAACCAAGTCACATGAAGAATAGAGTCCAAGAGCAGCCAGAAATGACGTGAGAAGATCCAAACAAGGAAGAAGCTTGTAGCCCAAGAAAGCCCAAAAGAGGAGTTATTTTTGAATAAAATACTCAAACATTTAATTGCATTTAATTTCAACTTAACTTCCTCCCAAAGAGAGACTTCTTCCCTAAGTAGGGTTTTACTTGTAACCGCCTATATAAAGGCAAAGCTTGATCGCATTGAGGGAGATATAGAGGAGAGAAGAGAGTAGAGAACCTAGTTGAAAGTTTAGGTTAGGGTTTTTGTTGTTTAGTAGTTGTGAGAAATGGTTGTAATTAGTTGAAGATTTGTTATGCACTTTTAATTCAAGGTTTTCTTATTCTTGGTTTCAAATCTTACTTGTAATTGAATCGAGAGATCTTATTGCGAATGCATCTATTTGTCTAGCATTGAGAGAGTAAGACTCACGAAACGAGTAAGCACGATTTTCATCCAACCGGTAAAGATTAATTTGTCTTAGAGATAAGAACGAATTTCAGCGGCTAACAAGCACATGAGACTGGTTGCTACCCACCATTGGTTTACGCCGAGAGGTATTATCAAGAAGTGTGCCAACTTAGACATAAGAGGAATCATTGAAGGACGTTCTACCATACCTTGAAGGTTGCCACCTGCCGAGACATCATCCATCTTCACCTGCCAAGGTACTGGCCCCGCCGCGGCAACCACCTGTTCATTCACCCGCCGATGCAACTAAGTCCGCATTGCATGCAAATCTGAGACGAGTTCAACACAGTTTCCACACTAAGACGCAACTTAACCTGACTCATTCTCTCAATCTTTTTTCCCAACTCTTTATTTTAATTGCTTTCTTTAGTTTAATTGAACTTTCAAAACAAACCCCTTTACTTGTATTTTTTAATTTTACTCGTGCAAGAACTTAAACTCTTGAAGTAGCAATCCAATTCATGTGGAGACAATATCTTGTATACTATAACTTGGTAGCAGTGTACACTTGCACTCGATTTAGAGAACTCCTTTACGCTCTACAAGTTTTGGCACCATTGCTGGGGATTGGCAATAGCGACTTCGTTTTTATTTTCTTACACTGTCTTTTTATTTCTGTTTATCAAAAAAAATTAAGTGCGCTACAAGTCAAAAGGACATCAACATATCAAGAAAAACTACTCTAGAGTGGATGTGGGAATATAGGAATTACTCCAATGAAGACCTTCTTTACCTATTCCCACCAGGAAAAGCCCAAGAAACCAAAACCGTGGAAATATCTTGCCTTTTTGTGGAGAACATCATGCGTTTGAGGATTGCCCTCACCTCTTCGGTGTAGATGGTTACATTGAGGACCAAAGAAGGAACCAACAACAAAACTTCTCATGGTATGATCAAACACCGCAAAAAAAAAATTTCCATGATAGTTTTGTTGTGATAACACATATGTTGCCGCAACAGATGCCGCAGAAACAGATGTCACCGCAACAGATGCCACAAAAACAAATGCCGTTGCAACAGTCGACACCCTCTAATTCCCTAGAAAATGGTTTGCCCAGGGATACTGAGGTCCCAAGGCAAGAGGACAATGAGCAATACGAAGAAAACTCTATGATATATGAGGAACGATTAGAACCTCCAAGTCAAGAGAATGCCAATGAGAGAGACTGCCCAACACATGATGAACTTGTTGCCCTAACAATGGTTGAGGAACTTGAATAAAGTAATACCGCAACAACACTTAATGAGGTTGAGAAAAGTATTGAGAATGCTGCGGCAACAACTGTCGAGGCGGAAACCTCTTTCGAGGTGACAAACACTGCCTCGGCACAGCTAATCAAAGGCTGCTTACATCCATTTTTTCCATGGCCTTCGCACGACCATATGCAAAAGCAACAAGATGACAATACTTCGCTAATTGAAAATGAGCAGGTAATAACCAAACCTTGTTAAATATTTAAAAACTCACCTTCTCCATTGCAAGTGTTTCTTAAGGAACCAACACCAATAGAGTTGAAGCAATCAAAATCTCTACTGATGGAGATTTTTGAAAGGCCTAAAGGAAACAACGATTGGATGGATGAAGCTTTTCAGACAATTGGTTTTCCCCTTGACTTGCACCGAATTATGGCAGAAGATTAACATAGCAATTGGTTGCCGCAGCAGTTGCCACGACATCGAAGGCTATATCCAACCATGACAAATTTCACCGAGAATGAGGTATAAATGGACTACAAGGGAACACAAATGAAAGACACCTCCACCATGGTAATACAAATGGGAGTAGTTGCAGGCACATTGGCTCAACTCTTTTTGGGCAATATTGTCACTCGATGGAGGGTGCGGATAGACTATAAGAAGTATCGAAAGCGTCCTTCTTCAAGTTTTCCCGGTTATGCAGTAACCTTAGGTCATGCAAGAAAATGCTCTTTCTAAGAGTTTTTTATTTTTTCAGACTTGTTTTTATTTTCCACATCTTTGTTTTGTTTTCTTCGTTTTAAGCTTTAGTCTTTATATTTTCTTATTATTTTAGGATAAGAACTCTTTTTACATTTATCTTTGTTTCTTTTAGTTGTTTTTTATTCCTACCACAATCTCACAAAACCCAAGCCCAAAAAGATGAGACTAGCGATAAAACCAGCATGATCCTTCTACCACGGCGGTAGGCACATCAGCCCAAGGCGAGCCTGAAACTCATCCAGCCATCGATCCAATACTCACACTCCAGGGTATCTACCGAAAGCTGAAACGGATGGAGCATAGGGACTTAAAATTCATGGAGTATGTGTGCAACTATTGTTTCGTGCAAAAGTGATGCGTAAATTGCGTGCAAGTATACACAGTGCTAAGTTATAGTATTTAAGATATCATCTCCACAGGGATTGTGACAACCTTCATAATTCACTTTTCTACACAAGATAAAAGTAAAAACACAAATATTGAGAGTTGATTTGATTAAAACTAAGATTAAAGCAAATAAAATAAATTGAGAAATCAGAGTGATCATAGAATGGGCCAGTATGGGAATGCTTTATAGTGTGGAGATTGGATGCACTGTCTCGGTACAGTTTTGCATATCAACATAACAACTTTCCGTAGCCGCCCACGAGTATGCATGTAACACCCTGGTTTTGGGCCTAGATGTTGAATCGGGCCGGTCGGGAAAGGTTCGAACCCTTGAGGTTGGTTTAGGGAACACCTAGTTCGGGATGTTTTAAAAATATTTAAAAATCCTCATTTATTATATAAATGATTATGGTGAAAACAATTTTACAAAATGTGATTTGAAAAAATCACATTTTAGTACAGTGACCAAAATGCAGTTTGTGCAAAATTTGACTAGTGACTGTTTTGTAAAGGATTGAAACTTTGAATCTTTAAGGAGCTAATTTTACCATTTCTTTTCATTAGATTTATCTTTAATTTAGGAGCTTTTAATAATGATTTAATTAAAGAAACAAAACAGAATTAAAAAAGAAAATCAAAGTTGACTTTTCATAACTAATTTCACGATAATTTTCTCTTTTCATTTTCTCTCAACTTCCAATCACCCAAACACTTTTCTCTCATCAATTTTCATTTTGTTTGCTGAGATTTTATCTTCCAAAAGATTTCTTATCTTTGTTTCATCAAATCCTTTTGATTTTTGCTTTGGATTTCAAGAAAACTTGCCCAAATTGAAAAGAGATTAACCATTAGAGGTAAGCTTCATCCTTCTCCTCTAATGATCAATTCTTTACTGAAATTATCAAGTTATCAATTCTTTGTTGATAATTTTTGAGTTGTTTTAATGTTATAAACATGAAATAGTTGTTATATTCAAGATTCTTGATGAGATCTTGGTGATTTTCGTATTTCAATGTTAAGCTCTGTTTTAAGATTTATTTCTAACATATTTTGGATGATATTTGATGTTGAGAATGAAGTTTTAACAAATAAATCCCGAGTAGGTTTGAGAACCTAAGTTTGAGATGCTAGATTTGTGGTTTTTGAGGTGTTTTTGGTGATCTGCTATTGCTGGAGGTATAAGGTTGTGTTTATGGTGATTTTTGATGTTGATTGAAGTTTAGAAAGGGTTAGAATTGATAGATCATGGCTGGGCTTTGTTTTGAGAAAGTTTGGGGGTGATTTCGGTTATTTCGGATAGCCGAAAGGCTAGTTTTGAGTAGAGCAGCGAGTTAGAATGAGTGGCTGGTGATTTTAATGCATGATGATGCATTAATCCTCTTCTCTTATGTGTAATGAACATGGGAGATATCTTTAGACGCTTTTGGTATTGATCCGGAAGTGCCAAAAGCTTATAAATCATTTCGGCAACCAAGTGAAACGTTATCGGTGAGTGCAAATGGTTTTAGAAGTTCTTGAGGGACAAGGAAACAAGGTTTGAGGATTTAGGGTTGGTTTGAAACACAATCCTAAGTCCGGAAGTAAGTAGGTTTAGATTTGCTCTCGAAAAGTGGTTGATACCCCTAAATGCTTTTGACATGCTCTTGATTTGAGATAGACAAATTCCTACTATTTTATGCATGATTTATGACATGAAATGATGTTTCGTATTGATCTCATGAGATAGAATGACATTGTAAAGAGTTTTGAGATTTTGACTAAATATTATGCATGAGTTGTGGTTTTGAAATGGGATTGAGATTGATTTTAGAAATGTTGCATCAAAACAGTAGGTGAGATGATGATTTTAATGTAATATATTGGCATAAATAATGAGAAGATTATCGGATGTAATTGGTCGACCAATAGGATGTAAAGTTCACTATAAACTAATATTCGTACGTGCTCTTTAGAGTCGGGCAATGGGAGTAGTGTCATCCCGATCCAAAGTGAGAATTCGATGATGAGAGATACCATCGGGGTAGGTCTTGGTGAAACACCCAAGCTTTTTGGCGAAGAGTGATACCGCCATAAGAGTCTGGTGATGTGAGATTCCATCGAGGTAGGACTTGGCTCTATGTCAAGCTAATCTGCATATACGAGTAAAGAGAAAATATGAAATGCCAATATATGAGAATGTATTTGATTCACATGTACCAATGTTGAAATGATTTTTATGCTATGAGAAATGTATATGAGATTTTGAGATTTATGAAATGCTTTTGAACATCAAGCATGTGTGTGGCTTTTCCATAAGATTTGCATTGGTTGAATGCATGAGATAGATAAATAGATGATACATGTGATTTTCAAATGGAGATTTGCTTTGAAATGGTTTTCAAGCATGAGATAGAAAGAGCATGGTTTAGAAATGGTTTTTGAGAAAGAGTTTTAAAAATCTTGCATTGTTGTGTTGGTGTTTTTAGAGCATGCCTCACTAAGCTATCGTGCTTACGCTCTCTTTTATCAACAATGTAGATAATTGAGACATTTTGGGCAGAAAGGAGGCTGATGTGTTTTGGACTCCCTGTTGTTGAAGCAAGTTTTATATAGTTTATATGGTTTGTAAAAGGCCTTTATATTGTTTTTTATGAATTGTTTTGCCTTTTGGGATGCTTATAGGGAGCATGCTTAGAAGTCAATTTTTAATGATGATGATGTTATACGTTTTTTCTTAGCTTGTACCTTTCAGTGTTGATGCATATTTGTGTGCAAGCATGTTTAACTATATGTTGGAATGGTTTGGATGGGTCGTTGGGGTTCAAAATATGCATTTTGGGCATTTGCAGACTGTAGCGTATCGGTACACCTCAGAGCGTATCGATATGGCCTGCTTGAGTTGTGAGGAGCGTACCGGTACACGAGGTCGTATCGATACCTTCTTTAGTCACTAGACATGGGCGTACCGATACGGTACCTCAGTGTATCGATACGGTCTGGTCACGCAAGCCTGGGAAGTTTGACCATTAAGGGCGTATCGATACCCTTCTTAGGCGTATCGATACGCGGGTCGTTAAGTTGGTTAAACCTCAGCTGAGGATGTTTTGAAACATTGCGTTTTAGTCCCCGATCTTCATGAATGCAATTAGATATGTTTGGGTGGTCAAATTGTGATGAAAATTCGTAGAGAAGCATGAAATATGACTAATTGAATGAATGTAACCTTAAAATCATAGAAGTCATTGTAATTTGCAGAAATTACATTATGGTCCCTAAATGTCTAGTTTGTGCAATTAAACCCCTAATCGAAATCCGATCGTTATGTTGTTTCTTCCTATGCTCTCTGGTGATCACATAAGACTTAAGCTGCATTTAGAAAAGATAAAAAAGGGTCGTCAATCGGAGTCGACTTTAACGAGTTGGATTCGGTTTTCCCCGTGTAATCACCTCGGTTCGGGTCAATCGTCTAGACCGGGCTAAGGGGGTTACATTTGTTGGTATCAGAGCTAGGTTTGTGAATAATTGGGGCGTTGGTAAGTAGTTGGTAAGTGTAAATGTGAATAGTTATGATCTTTGTGAAAGCATGTTGAGTACTTGTGCAATGTTTGAGGTTTAATGAGATGAAATGCATGCAAGTTGAATGTTTGAGATGAAATTATGTTGTCATGCTATGTTTGGGGTATAGACGGGGAACTCATTTCCATATCATTACTATTGGAAAGAATTGTTTTGAAAATGAACTCGAGCACCTTGGATTTCTTGCCTTATATTGCCTAACTGAGATTTATTGCAGTTTGCTAGTTGCATTGTTTTGAATGGGGCCACGTAGAGAGCTTAGAATAAATACACGTAATGCGGCTGAAAATTAGATGAATGAGACGGAAGAGTGTGTTGAGAATCTACCGCCTCCTCCCCTGGTGGACCACCTGGTGGTGGTGGAGCGAGGGCTGGTGCTGCTGGAGCTGGAATAGGGGTTGTTGAACCTGAGGGAGCACGAAGGCAAGCTGCTCCTGATATGGCCGTGCTGATTCAGGCTATTACTGGAGCCTTTCGGGCGACAGTAGCCGGTGCTCATGTGGCTGCACCTCAGGCTGGTGCTGGTGCGAGTCTGCCGTTAGAGCGACTTCGCAGTCTAGGAGGGACTGAGTTTAGGGGGCTGACCCTGAGGGTTCCGAATCTTGGTTGGAGAGCACCAAGAGAATCCTTGGGTAGATGAACTATAATGATGTTCAGAAGTCGGGGTGCATTGTGTCCATGTTGCATGATGATGCCTATACGTGGTGGACGACCACTATAGTTGGTTTGGAAGATGTTGAGGTGACTTGGACGTTCTTTCTGAATGCGTTCAAGAGGAAATATTTGGGTGTCCGTTATTTGGATGAGAAGAAGAGGGAATTCATGTCTCTAGTGCAAGGTAGCATGTCAGTGGCGGAATATGAGGTGCAGTTTGTACGCCTTAGCCAGTATGCACCAGAGTTGATCCCTAATGAATGGGAGAGATGCGAGCGTTTCAAATATGGGCTAGTGGCTGATGTGAATACATGTATGCTTGCATCGGAGTACTCTGATTTTGATGTCCTGGTCACTCGAGCCAAGGATATTGAGCTAAACCTTGGTCTGGCGAGTCGAGCAGGAGGATCTAGCTTAGGAAAGCAAGCTGCGAGTTCTGATGTTGGAAGGGATCGTTTTAAAAGGCCGAGAGATCGAAAGTCTCATGTGGATGCTAGACGTGGGGAGGTAATCCAGGGAGAGGTCAACAAGGGCCGAATGCTTTCATTCGTACACCTGAGTGTAATCGATGTGGCAAGAGGCACACGGAAGAGTGCTGGGGAAATGTTGGTACGTGTTGGAATTGTGGTTCCCGTGGGCACATGAAACGAGATTGTCCTCAGTCGATGAGAGAGGGACAGGCTCTGATGAGAGTAGCTGAGCCATAGAGAGGCCGTGGACGCGGCCGTGGCAATTTCCAGTGTAGAGAAGATGGTGCGAGGAATGTAGCACATGTAGTAGTTGTTTAGCCCGAATGAGGTGGCCAGACCAGAGTGTATGCCCATCGTGAAGGGAGGAATGACACTAACGTGATCGCAGGTACCTTTACTTTGCAGTCTTTGTCATTACTTTCTCTAGTTGATTCTGGATCTACACACTCGTACGTATTGCGTGAACATGCTCAAATGCTTGGTTTGCCTGTTGAGTCTTTTGATGTTGGTGTGCGTGTGACTAGTTCCTTTGGTGAAACGGTAGTAACAAGGAAGTTGTATAGGGGGTGTCCTTTAGTGGTGCAAGAACATGTGTTCTTGGTGGATCCTATGGAGTTCTCATTCTACGGATTCGATGTAATCCTTGGTATAGATTGGCTAGTTGAGCATAGGGCTGTTGTGGATTTTGAGAATAAGCGAGTTTTGCTAAAATTTGTTGATGATTATGTTGGGTTTTGCGGTGCTCGATTCCCTCAACCATTCTAGCTCGCCAAGTGGTGGAGAAGTGGAATTTTGGGTGAAAGAGGTGTGGAAGCTAAAAAGAATAAAGACAAGATGATTATAGTGGTTCAACCTTCTAACCAAGGTCTACATCCACTACCTTAGCTTCCCACTAAGGATTTCCAATCAATCCACTATTGATTCGTCCCCTTTTCTAGGCTTAGGAGGAAACTCTTACAAACCGATCAAGCTTTCTACCCAAAGCCTTGATCAAACCCTCTCTACAAAGAGATAAAATAAGTAAACTCAAATCCCTCTAATAGGTGTTTGTTTGCACAATTAAGCTCTCACCCGATCTTAAAAACACTTGAGAAAATCTAACAATTTTGGCTCACTAGTATTTGTCTATACAAGGAATTGACAATTAAGCACTAAGACACATTTTGATCATATGTTGTATTACAATTGAAGCATTAACCATTACTAGATGCTTGGAGGTCCTTTTTACACTCCTCTTTGAGTTTGTAGGCGTTACTACCCGTTGGAGTTGAATTGGAGCCATTGGTGACTTTATTTCCCATATTAAATGCAGTTCTAGAGCCTTCTGTATCGATACGCGAGGACCCGTATCGGTATGCTCTTCTTTAGAAACTAGTCGTTGGACTCTTTCCAGCCTAATCGTATCGATGCGCTTGAGGGCATATCGATACGGTATGTCATTTACAAGACCGTTGGGAAATAGTCGTTGGGGTTGTTAAAACAGGGATCAGTACGCTTAAGGGGCGTATCGAAATGATTCCTTTCCGTATCGATACAGTCTTACTTGTTTCGATACGGATTATGGCAGAATCAAAACTTGGGCAAAAGGGTATCGATACAGGGTATACCGTATCGGTACGGGCTTTCTGAAAAGTTAAGTTTGGCTTTTAAAAAACATGAAAAACTTTGCCAAAAACCTTTTAAAATACCTCAAACTTATTTTCAAGTTGTTTGGACATAAAGATATGTTTTAAATTCTTTTCAAATTTGTCCAAAACATTTTTCAATTATTATATCAAAACATTAGTTCTACAGATTATGAAGTTGTGGTGGTGGGAGAAAACGTAAAGTTTTTATCTAATGTGGTTTCGACGCTTGAAGCGAGTTGGTTGTTGCGTCAAGGGTGCGAGCTTATCTAGCTTTCGTAATGAATCCTGGTACAAAGGATGTTAGGGTTCATGATATAAGGACCGTGTGTGAATTCCCTGGGGTGTTTCCGGAGGAGCTACTTGGTTTGCCGCCTAGTCGGGAGGTCAAGTTTGGAATTGAGTTGTATGAGAAAACAACTCCAGTGTCCATCGCTCCCTATCGAATGACACCTAAGGAGTTGAAGGAGCTGAAGACGCAACTTCAGGAGTTGCTTGACCAAGGCTTTATTCGGCCTAGCGTGTCACCTTGGGGTGCGCCGGTCTTGTTTGTAAAGAAGAAAGATTGCACGATAAGAATGTGCATTGATTATCGTCAGCTAAATAAGTTGACTATCAAGAATAAGTATCCTCTGCCAAGGATTTATGATCGTTTTGTTTAGTTTCGTGGAGCAGCTATGTTCTCAAGGATTGATTTAAGGTCTGGGTACTATCAATTGAAGGTTAAGGATGTGGATGTGCCAAAAACTGCTTTTCGGACAAGGTATGGGCATTATGAATTCCTGGTGATGCCTTTTGGTTTGACGAATGCCCCTGATGCATTCATGGATATGATGAACAAGGTGTTTCACGAGTTCTTGGATAAGTTCGTTGTGGTGTTCATCGATGACATCCTTGTGTACTCTCGTACTGAGGAGGAGCATGAGGAACATTTGAGGATTGTTTTGCAAGTGTTGCTAGAGAATTAGCTTTATGCTAAGCTACGTAAATGTGAGTTTTGGTTGAAGGAATTTGTTTTCCTTGGTCATGTGGTTCGGCCGAGGGAATTCGTGTTGATCCTCAGAAGATTAAGGCGGTGGTGAATTGGAAACCTCTTAGATATGTTCATGAAGTTCGTAGTTTCCTTGGTTTGACGGGTTACTATCGAAGGTTTGTGGATGGATTTTCTAAGATTGCTGCTCATTTGACGAAGTTATTGCAGATGGATGTTAAGTTTGAGTGGACGGATGCGAGACATCAAGCTTTTGAGAAGTTAAATGAAGCTTTGACGCAAGCTCCTATCTTGGTTCAACCTGAATCTGGAAAAGAGTTTGTGGTGTATAGTGACGCATCCTATGTTGATTTGGGGTGTGTGCTGATGCAAGAAGGTAAGGTAGTAGCTTATGCATCGCGACATTTGAAGGTGCATGAGCGTAACTATCCCACGCATGATATTGAGTTAGCAGCGGTGGTGTTCGCCTTAAAGATTTGGAGACATTACTTGTATGGTGAGAAGTGTATTGTGTACACAGATCACAAGAGTTTGAAGTATCTTATATCTCAGAAGGAGTTGAATCTCAGGCAATGACGTTGGGTGGATTTGCTTAAGGATTATGACCTAACGATTGAGTATCATCCGAGAAAGGCCAATGTTGTGGTTGATGCTTTGAGCAGGAAAGTGGCGGTGGAGTTGAGGGCGATGTTTGCTTGTTTGAGCATATCGCGAGATGGTGGCCTTGTTGCTGAGTTGCAAGTGAAGCCATCTTTGGTTCAGTTAATCAAGGATAAGCAGTTGCTAGATGATTCTCTTGTACCGCATGTTCAGGATATTGCGGAAGGAAGGCCTTCGGACTTCAGTTTCGATGATGATGGTGTTCTGTGTTTTGGGAGTCGGATAGTGGTGCTGAATGATGTGGAGCTGAGGCGCACTATTCTGACTGAAGCTCATAGTAGTCCTTTCGCTATGCACCCTAGTAATATGAAAATATATCGTGATTTGAAGGATGAGTACTACTGGGTGGGGTTGAAGAAGGATGTTACCGAGTTTGTTAGCAAATGTATGGTCTGTCAGCGGGTTAAGGCTGGACATCAGGTTCCTTCTAGGTTGTTGAAGCCGTTGAGAATCCAAGAATGGAAGTGGAAAATGATTACCATGGACTTCGTGTCTGGTTTGATGTTGTCGCCATCGAAGAATAATTCGGTTTGGGTGATTGTGGATCGCTCTACAAAGTGTGCACATTTCTTGCATGTGCATACTACGTATACCTTGGATAAGTTAGCTGAGTTGTATATTGTTGAGATTGTGCGTTTGTACGGGGTGTCGAAATCTATAGTATCAGATAGAGATCCGAGGTTCACGTTGAGGTTCTAGGTATGTTTGCATCAAGCTTTGGGTACGCGGTTGAATATCAGTACTTCTTATCATCTGCAGATGGATGAGCAATTAGAGCGTGTTATCCAAGTGCTTGAGGATATGTTGAGGTGCTGCGTTTTCGAGTTTCAAGGATCTTGGGAGAAGCACTTGCCTTTGGTTGAGTTTGCTTATAATAATAGTTACCAGGAAAGCGTTCAAATGGCAACGTATGAGGCTTTATATGGGAGGAAGTGTAGAACTCCCCTTTGTTGGGCTGAAACGGGACATGAGTTGATTTTGATGCCAGCTTTGTTGAAAGGAACCATTGAGAAGGTGAAGCTCATTTGTGAGCGTTTGAAGGCAGCACCAGACCGGAAAAAGTCTTACACGGATTTGAAGCGTAAAAAGATATAGTTCGCAGTTGGCGAACGTGTTTCTGAAAGTTTCACCTTGGAAGAAGGTGATGAGATTTGGCCGGAAGGGCAAATTGAGTCCAAGGTTCATTGGGCCATATGAGGTGATAGAACGTGTGGGTCACGTTGCTTACAAGTTGAGTCTGCCTTTAGAGTTAGAAAAGACACATAATGTGTTCCATGTATCCATGCTTCGGAGGTATAGATCAAACTCGTCGCATGTTATGCCTGTAGAAGACGTTGAGCTAAATCCAAACTTAACATATGATGAGGAGCCCGTTGAGATTCTAGATACGGATGGTATGGTTCTCCGGGGTAAGACCATCGAGCTGGTCAAGGTCTTGTGGAGACGCCGTGGCATTGAGGAAGCCACTTGGGAAAGGAAGGATGACATGAAGAAGCAATTTCCTTACCTTTTTCAGGTAAATTTTGAGGAAGAAATTTCTTAAGTGGGGGAGAGTTGTAACGCCCTGGTTTTGGGCCTAGATGTTTTAGATGTTGAATTGGGCCGGTCGAGAACGGTTCGAACCCTTGAGTTTGGTTTAGGGAACACCTAGTTCGAGATGTTTTAAAATATGGAAAATCTAAAAATCCTCATTTATTATATAAATGATTATGGTGAAAACAATTTTACAAAATGTGATTTGGAAATATCACATTTTGGTATAGTGACTAAAATGCAGTTTTTGCAAAAGTTGACTAGTGATTGTTTTGTAAAGGATTGAAATTTTGAATTTTTAAGGAGCTAATTTTACCATTTGTTTTCACCAGATTTCTCTTGAATTTGGGAGCTTTTAATAATGATATAATTAAAGAAATAAAAGAGAATTAAAAAGGAAAATCAAAGTTGACTTTTCATAACTAATTTCACGATTGTTTTCTCTTTTCATTTTCTCAACTTCCAATCAGCCAAACACTTTTATCTCATCAATTTTCATTTTGTTTGCTGAGATTTTATCTTCCAAAAGATTTCTTATATTTGTTTCATCAAATCCTTTTGATTTTTTGCTTTGGATTTCAAGAAAACTTGCCCAAATTGAAGAAAGATCAATCATTAGAGGTAAGCTTCATCCTTCTCCTCAAATGATCAGTTCATTACTGAAATTCCCAAGTTAGCAATCCTTTGTTGATGGTTTTTGAGTTGTTTTAATGTTATAAACATGAAATAGTTGTTAAATTCAAGATTCTTGATGAGATCTTGGTGATTTTCGTATTTCAATGTTAAGCTCTATTTTGAGATTGATTTCTAACATATTTTGGATGAAATTTGATGTTGAGAATGAGGTTTTAACAAATAAATCCTGAATAGGTTTGAGTTCCTAAGTTTGAGATGCTAGATTTGTGGTTTTTGAGGTGTTTTTGGTGATCTGCTATTGCTGGAGGTATAAGGTTGTGTTTATGGTGATTTTTGATGTTGATTGAAATTTAGAAAGGGTTAGAATTGATAGATCTTGGCTGGGATTCGTTTTGAGAAAGTTTGGAGGTGATTTCGGTTATTACGGATAGCCGAAAGGCTAGTTTTGAGTAGAGCAGCGAGTAAGAATGAGTGGCTGGTGATTTTAATGCATTATGATTCATTAATCCTCTGCTCTTATGTGTAATGAATAGGGGAGACATCTTCAAACGTGTTTGGTGTTGATCCGGAAGTGCCGGAAGCTTAGAAATCGTTTCGGCAAGCAAGCGAAACAATATCGGTGAGTGCAAATGGTTTTATAAGTCCTTCAGGGACAAGGAAACAAGGTTTGAGGATTTAGGGTTGGTTTGAAACACCATCCTAAGTCCGGAAGTAAGTATGTTTAGATTTTCTCTCGAAAAGTGGTTGATGCCCCTAAATGCTTTTGGCATGCTATTGATTTGCGATAGACAAATTCCTACTGTTTTATGCATGATTTATGACATGAAATAATGTTTCATATTGATCCCATGAGATAGAACGACATTGTGAAGAGTTTTGAGATTTTTACTAAATGATATGCATGAGTTGTGGTTTTGAAATGGGATGAGATTGATTTTAGAAATGTTGCATCAAAACAGTAGGTGAGATGATGATTTTAATGTAATATATTGGCAAAATTGATGAGAAGATTACCGGATATAATTGGTCGACCAATAGGATGTAATGTGCATTATAAACTAAAATTCGTACATGCTCTTTGGAGTCGGGCAACGAGGGTAGTGCCATCCCAATCCAAAGTGAGAATCTGATGATGAGAGATACCATCGGGGTAGGTCTTAGTGAAACACTCAAGCTTTGTGGTGAAGAGAGATACCACCATGAGAGTCCGGTGATGTGAGATTCCACCTGGGTAGGACTTGGCTCTATGTCAAGCTAATCTGCATATCCGAGTAAAGAGAAAATATGAAATGCCAATATATGAGAATGTATTTGATTCACATGTACCAATGTTGAAATGATTTTTATTCTATGAGAAATGCATATGAGATTTTGAGATTTATGAAATGCTTTTGAACATCAAGCATGTGTGTGGCTTTGCCATGAGATTTGCATTGGTTGAATGCATAAGATAGATAGATAGATGGTACATGTGATTTTCTAAAGGAGATTTGCTTTGAAATGGTTTTCAAGCATGAGATAGAAAGAGCATGGTTTAGAAATGGTTTTCGAGAAAGAGTTTTAAAAAGCTCGCATTGTTGTGTTGGTGTTATTAGAGCATGTCTCACTAAGTTATCGTGCTTATGCTCTCTATTACCATCAATGCAGATAATTTAGACATTTTGGGCAGAAATGAGGCTTAAGAGGATCCAAGGAATTGTTAAGCTCAAGTATGATGTTATGCTTTTACTTTAGTAATGATATATGGCAATGAGATTTAATGGCTTCCTTTGGGAGATGTGTTTTGGACTCCCTGTTGTTGATGCAAGTTTTATATGGTTTATATGGTTTGTAAAAGGCCTTTATATTGATTTTGATGATTTGCTTTGCCTTTTGGGATGCTTACGGTCTTTTGGTGTTTTTGAATCTTAGGGAGCATGCTTAGAAGTCAATTTTTGATGATAATGATGTTTGACGTTTTTCCTTAGCTTGTACCTTTCAGTGTTGATGCATATTTGTGTGCAAGCATGTTTAACTATATGTTGGAATGGTTTGGATGGGTCGTTGGGGTTCAAAATATAAATTTTGGGCATTTACAGACTGTAGCGTATTAGTACACCTCGGAGCGTATCGATACGGACTGCTTGAGTTGTGAGGGGCGTACCGGTACACGGGATCGTATCGATACCCTCTTTAGTCACTGGACGAGGGCGTACCGATACGGTACCTCAGTGTATCGATACGGTCTGGTGACGCAATCTTGGGAAGTTTGACCATCAAGGGCATATCGATACCCTTCTTAGGCGTATCGATACGCGGGTCGTTAAGTTGGTTAAACCTCAGCTGAGGATGTTTTGAAATGTTGCGTTTTAGTCTCTGATCTTCAAGAATGCAATTGGATGTGATTGGGTGGTCAGATTATGATAAAAATTTTCAGAGAAGCATGAAATATGACTAATTGAATGGAGGTAACCTTAAAATCATAGAAGTCCTTGTAATTTGTAGAAATTACATTTTGGTCCCTAAATGTCTAGTTTGTGCAATTAAACCCTTAATTGAAATCCGATCGTTGTGTTGTTTCTTCCTATGCTCTCTAGTGATCACATAGGACTTAAGTTGAATTTAGAAAAGATAAAAAGGGTCGTCAATCGGAGTTAGCTTCGGTTTTCCCCGTGTAATCACCTCGGTTCGGGTCAATCGTCTAGACCGGGCTAAGGGGGGTTACAATGCCTTGGCAGAAGCCCGCCTTAGTAGAGACCAATGTGATTGCCTGGGCAGTTAAACGATGATTCAAGGTTCGGGAAGGCTCCCTTCAATGACTTCCTCTTATCCTTAAGCTTGAAGTACTATTGGCGAACACATCTTGGATAATACCTCTCGACATGAATCTAAGGATGAACACCAATCGATTATGAAGCATCTCTTAGCGACTGAACTTCTAACTTATCCCCTGAACCGAAGTAGCTTTACCCTACAGTTGGTTAAAACCGTGTTTACTCGTTTCGTGAGTTCAACTCTCCCGATAATGAAAAAATAGATTGTTGGCCTCTTCTTTTCCGATAAAGATTGCACACAATGAAAAACCAAGAGTAAACAAACCTTGAATTTTATTAAAAAAACTAAAACCTAAACAAATACAAGCAAAACTCTCACAACTACTTGGCAACCAACCCTTACCCTAGGGAAGGTTTAGAAAATAATGGGGGTGGTGGCACAAGGGTATTTTTCGACAAGAATGAGGGTTTCTCTCTAATCTCAATTGTGTGTTTCTCCTTCAAGTTGATTTAAATTTATAAGGGAGGAGCCTAGGTCTAAGTCGATTTAGGGCAGGAATCCTAGTTAAAATCTAATTACAACTCATTAAAAGAACAAATCTAACATTAAATCTTCCTAGATTCTCGTTTGACTTTTTCCACCTTGACTTTGACCATGGCTATTCTTTTTCTGATGGGCTCTAATGCACGAGCAAGTGGTCTCCAAAAATCGGGCTTGATGAGCTCTTTTATTCGCATACCACTTTGCATATTTCGGCCTTCTTGGAAGTTTCTGCCTCGGCGGCAAATAGTTGACTGCCTTGGCTGCAAATAGTTGACTGCCTAGGCGGCAAATAGTTGATTGCCTGGGTAGAGGACTGTGTTGACTTGCAGGGTTTGGCATGGCTTCTCATCCTGGGTTTCTCCTCTTTATCAGCTCTTCAGTGGGTCCCACATCATCCTTCATTAATTGTTCAACTCCTTCCTTCTGCCCTCCTTGCTGCCTCGGCATGGTTTGTCTGGGCATCGGGCTCGGCGGCAGTTTTCCTGCATGCACCAAAATACATACCAAAATAGCACATTTTCCACAAAATACACTAAAATATGTGATCAAGCTTAATGGTGAAGGAAATTATGAGAATATGCATGAATGCCTAATTATGCAACTAAAATGTGCCTAAGTCTAATAATAATATGAATAAAAAGGGTAAATAAAATAAGACTTTTAGACACTTAACACACCCCAAAACTCGAACTATTGCGTGTCCTCAAGCAATGCAATCTAACAATAACATGCTAAGGTTGCTGCCCGAGCAGGCCATCTGCCGTGACAGGTAAAAACTACTCAAGGATTTTTATCAAACTAAGAATTCATTAGATTTTAAATAAAGGCATGTCACGGGCAGCAAGTTTCGCGGATTGACGGTGCCTCTGTTTTTTCCTTCATTACAAACTGTCCCTGGAATGCAAAGCTCTTCCTTCATTGCCTCAAACTATCTGTCGGCACTTTATTTGTCGGCCCATGGGCATAGTAATCGCACACCATTGTCTGATTTGCTAGCTTTGGTTGCTGGGCAAAGATTTGTCATCTTTGGTGTGCGATCTTGTAGTATATGAACTGTTCAAGCCCTAAATTCTTCTTCCTCGTCTCGTAGAAAAATCCTTGCTCCTCCCACACCGATCTCTCTTTAAATTTCTCGTTATGGCGGGCTTTGACCTGCGATTGAGAGATTCTTCGGATTCTGCCTAGGCAGCGCGACGGCGTGGGGTTCTTGCCAATCTTGATTTTGGGCTTTAGGGTTTTTTGTGCGAAGAGGGTTGTGAGAGTTTGAGAATATGTAGGAAAAACAAAAGAAATCTGTGAAACAATATGCAAGAGAAAATAAAGAAGAGTGAATAGTAAAAAAATGAGGGGTTTAAATAGGAGTTAAAGGGTCTGTCGTTTCATCTGTCGAGACAGACGTTGCCCAGGTAGAGAGCCGTTGGAACGGAACAGGCGTCTGGGAACAGCTAGTCTACAACGGCTATTTCTGGTGGGACGCAACGTCTATCTGCCGCGGCAGACTTCGCAGGTGGGCTGGAATGGTTGACTGGTTTGAGCTTGCTTCTTCTCTCTTCTCTTCGGCTATTGTTTCTCCTAAAATAAAAAACTGAAATAAAAATTATTAGTGCGAGAAAATAGATGCTAAATTTAAATTTTCTTCCTAAAAACTGAAATTTTAAAAAAATTCTAAGTCTACGAAAGCATAAAAAATGTAGAAGATAAAATAAAAATTATGTTACTCTAGGAGTGCATGGGCATGCATCTCCTAAAGTGACGACTCCCTTGTCTATTCGAGCTTGAGGGGGTCGTTTCCGATACTTCTTGTAATCCACTCGCACCCTCCATCGAGTGACTATTTTGCCCATAAAAGGGAGGACCATTGTGTTTGCAACTGCTTGCTTTTGCATTATCATAGTAGAGGTTCTTTTCTTCCTTGTTCACTTGTAGTCCATGTGTACCTTCCACCTTGTTGTTTTTCCTGGAGGCGTGAATATGTGATTAGGAAAAATCATATCAATATCCAACCATGTACTTACCATATTCTCGTTGAAGTTCGTTACGGTGGAAACTAGCCTTTGCTGCCGAGGCAACTGCTGCGACAACCAGTTGTTGTGGCAATATTCTGTCATAAAGTGGTGCAGGTCAAGGGAAAACTCAATTTTATGAAGAGCTTTGTGAACACCATTTTCTTTAGGTCTCTCAACCATCTCCATCAGTAGAGATTTTGTTGGCATCAGTCTATCGGTGTTGGTTCCTCAAGAAATACCTGCAATGGAAAAGGTGGTTTTTTAAAGAATTCAAAAGGTTCAGCTATTATCGACTCATATTCCGTTAGCAAAGAATTTCGATCGTGTTGCTCCTCTATGTGGTCATTCAATTGCCCAAGCAAAGGTAAATGAGAGCAATCTACAAATTCCTCAGCTGTCGAGGCATAGCTCTATTCAGGGTCCTCAGTCCTTGATAGGGCAATCTGTTGCATAGGCTCATCAATGTGTTCTTCGTATCGCTTCGTGTCTTCTTGCCTTGGGATGTCAGTGTCCATGAGATGTAGTTGTTGGTGATCAATGATTGTTGAGGCAGAGGTTGCCAAGGCATCAAGTTTATCCATGGTATTAATGGGTACCGAATTGCTCAAAAGTCCATCCACCTTGGAGATTCTTACGTCCATAGAAGCTGACAATTCTTGAGTGAAGGAAATGAAAGCTTGAAACGTGTCTTCCAAGGATTTTGATTGCTCTTGAGGAGGACTATATTGCCAGGGCATGTCTGATGCTACAGCAACAAAATTGTCATGGTAGGAAAAATTTTGAGCTTCTTGGTCGTACCATAAATAATCTTAATGTTGGTCCCAAGTCGATTCGTCCATGTATTCACCGAAAAAATGAGGGCAACTTTCGAACTCATGATTTCCTTCACAAAAATTGCAAGAATTTTCCCACATCAACTCTCGAGTGGTTTTTCTTAACATGTTGATGCCCTTGAACTTGTATTGCACCTGAAATATTATTATATATATATAATGCAATGAAATAAAGATAAGTGCAGAAAAATAAAAAATGAAGTTGTACGTCAATCCCCGGCAACGACGCCAAAAACTTGTTGCGTGCAAAAGTGATGCGCAAATTGCGTGCAAGTATACACGGTGCCAAGTTATAGTATTTAAGATTTCATCTCTACAGGGATTATGACAACCTTCAGAATTCACTTTTCTGCACAAGATAAAAGTAAAAACACAAATATTGAGAGTTGGTTTGATTAAAACTAAGATTAAAGCAAATAAAATAAATTGAGAAATTAGAGTGAGAGAATGGGCTGGTATTGGAATGCTTCGTAGTGCGGAGATTGGATGCACTGTCTTGGTACAGTTCTGCAGATCAACTTAACAACTTTTAGTAGCCGCCCACGAGTATGCCTCGGCATAAACCCACCTCGGTAGAGACCAATGTGACTGCTTGGCTAGTTAAGCGATGATTCAAGGTTCGACAAGGCTCCCTTCAATGACTTCCTCTTATCTCTAAGCTTGAAGTACTATTGGTGAACACGTCTTGGATAATACCTCCCGGTGTGAATCTAAGGATGAACAACAACCGATTATGAAGCCTCTCTTAGCCGTTGAACTTCTAACTTATCCCTAAGCCGAAGTAGCATTACCATATGGTTGGATAAAACTGAGTTTACTCGTTTCGTGAGTCCAACTCTCCCGATATTGAACAAATAGATTGTTGCCCTCTTCTCTCCCGATAAAGATTGCACACAATGAAGAACAAAGAGTAAACAAACCATGAATTTTATTGCAAAAACTGAAACCTAAAAAATACAAGCAAAACTATCACAACTACTCGGCAACCAACCCTTAGCCCTAAGAAAGGTTTAGAACATAATGGGGATGGCAGCACAAGGGTATTTTTCGACAAGAAAGAGGGTTTCTCTCTAATCTCAATTGTGTGTTTCTCCTTCAAGTCGGTTTACATTTATAGGGGAGGAGCCTAGGTCTAAGTCAGTTTAGGGCAGGGATCCTAGTTAGAATCTAATTACAACTCATTAAAAGAACAAATCTAACATTAAATCTTCCTAGATTCCCGTTTGACTTTTTCCACCTTGACTTTGACCATGGCTTTTTTTTTGTTTGCTGGGCTCCAATACACGAGCAAGTGGTCTCCAAAAATTAGGCTTGATGAGCTCTTTCAGTCGCATACCACTTTGCATATTTCGACCTTCTTGGAAGTTTCTACCTCGATGGCAAATAGTTGATTGCCCGGGCAGCAAATAGTTGACTGCTCGGGCGACAAATAGTTGACTGCCTGGGCGGCAAATAGTTGACTGCCTAGGCAGAGGTCTGTGTTGACTTGCAGGGTTTGTCATGGCTTATCATCTTGTGTTTCTCCTCTTTATCAGCTCTTCAGTGGGTCCAACAACATCCTCTATTAATATTCAGCTCCTTCCTTCTTCCCTCATTGTTGCCTCGGCATGGTCTGTTTGGGCATCAAGCTCGGTGGCAATTTTTCTGCATGCACCAAAATACATACCAAAACAACACATTTTCCACAAAATACATTAAAATATGTAATCAAGCTTAATGGTGAAGGAAATTATGAGAATATGCATGAATGTCTAATTATGCAACTAAAATGTGCCTAAGTCTAACAATAATATGAGTAAAAATGGTAAATAAAATAAGACTTTTAGACACTTAACAACTATCACACCGGTGTTGAGCTTTTCCTCCAAGAGAAATTTCCAGATGATGAGCTTCATTTTCCTATCTTCCCTATGGAGATCACCGAGGCCGCCCTTGCAAATGAGCCCATTCCAGACTCACCCACCGCGGTAACACCCGAAGCCGTCTCAGCAACACAATAGGACTTTTCCTCGGCCGCAAAGACTCCTCCCATGTCCCCAATAGCAGCAACCACCACGGCAGGAACATCGAGGAAACGTAAGTACCACGTCATTGCCGATGATCTAGAAGAGGAAGACTCTGATGATGATGTTCCCATTGTGCCAAAACGAACACCACCCTCTAGAATCTAGCCTTCAAGGGCCTCCAAGTCCACTGCAAAAACTTGTCCCGCCCTCACCTTTGCGCAGGCGGGAGTTGGTACTGTCCGATGAGGAAGAACCAGTAGCCAAAAACTCTACCTCTCCTTCCCTTCTGAGGTAATATGTTTTTATTTAATTTTCCTTTTATTTTTTGTTTTTTGTTTTTCTGTTTTTATTTTATGTTATTTGTTTTCTTTTTTTATTGCATTGAGGGCAATATTCGCCTTGAGTTTGGGGGAAGGAGAGTCCACCTTATTATAGTTCATATTTAGTTGCATATTAGTTCACCACCTTAGTTGAATTATACTTATCTCATCTTGAATAAAAAGAACTTGTTAAATAACGTGTGCCTATGATAGAATAGCCGACAACTCGCACCATTAAAAAGCACTTTAATTTTTCGGTAGCATGAAGATGGCTTAGAAATTTACTATAGTGCTCTTTATCATTAATACAATTGTGACAGGTTGATTGATAGAATGAAGTAGTGAACATAGACTGTTTAAATATCTGGTACTTTTAATTCACATGCTTAACAGGTTGCCGCCTCGGCAGTAGAAATTGTCAAAACTACAAAGAAGGATGTCGCGGCAGGTAAGAAGACAGAAAATTATACCCTAGAGGTGCCCGAAACAGGTTCTAGTGGACAAAAAAGCAAAACAAAACGCTAGAGGTGACCGAAATTGGCTCTAGTCGAATAAAAAATCACTATTATGTCGCTTAGAGGTGCCCGAAATTGGCTAAGTCTTTTGTTCACTTAAAAGGTTCTTGAAAATCAACTTGTACACAATTTGGCACACACTTGATCACAAGCATTATAGTTTGTTTCCGAGAAAATTCATGTTATCCTACACAATAAAATGATATAGGTGCTACGGCCTTGAGGCATGAAATCAAGTTAAAGACAAGTTCCTTTTTCTTAGAGGAGGGGTAAGTACTTATTAGGTTTGCATCGCTTGAGGACAAGCAATAGTTTGATTTTGGGGGTGTGTAAAGTGCTTAAAAGTCCTATATTTTATTCACATTTTAGCTCATATTGTCGATGTTCTTAAGCTCATTCTAGTTCATATTTAGGTTTTCATGCATGTTTTACAGTATCTTTGCTTCACTCAGCTTATTACAGTTTTTATGATTATTTGTGGAGAAAAGATATTGTTTTCGTTTGCATTTGCATTACAGGAGACTACCGCCAGTACAGCTTTCACGGCAATAGGAGAGAAGAATGATCAGAGAGGAGGAGAAAGCAGAATGATCACATCCAGTCACACAGAACCAACCATCCTCCCAAAGAGAGACTTCTTCCCCAATTAAGGTTATAAAGGCAAGGCCTGGCCGCATTGAGGGAGATATAGAGGAGAGAAGAGAGTAGACAGCCTAGTCAAAAGTTTAGGTTAGGGTTTTTGTTGTTTAGTAGTTGTGAGAAATAGTTGTAATTAGTTGAAGATTTGTTATGCACTTTTAATTCAAGGTTTGCTTATTCTTGGTTTCAAATCTTACTTGCAACTGAATCGAGAGATCTTGTTGAGAATGCATCTATTTGTCTAGCATCGAGAGAGTTAGACTCACAAAATGAGTAAGCATGATTTTTATCCAACCGATGAAGATTAATTTGACTTAGAGATAAGAACGAATTTCAGCGGCTAACAAGAAAGTGAGACTGGTTGCTGCCCACCATTGGTTTACGCCAAGAGGTATTATCAAGAAGTGCGCATCGATAGAATTCCAACTTAGACATAAGGGGGGTCATTGAAAGACGTTCTGTCGAACCTTGAAGGATGCCGATCTACCTGTCGAGACATCATCCATCTTCAACTGCCAAGGCACTGGCTCTGCGGCAACCACCTGTTCATTCACCCGCTGAGGCAGCTAAGTTGGCATTGCATGCAAATCTGAGACGAGTTCAACATAGTTTCTACACTACGACGCAACTTAACCTGGCCCATTCTCTCAATTTGTTTTCCCAACTCTTTATTTTAATTTCTTTCTTTAGTTTAATTGAACTTTCAAAACAAACCCCTTTACTTGTGTTTTTATTTTTACTTGTGTAGGAACTTAAACTCTTGAAGTAGAAATATAATCCCTATGGAGACGATATCTTTTATACTACAACTTGGCAGCAGTGTACACTTGCACTCGATTTAGACACCCCAACGACTATTTCCCAATGACTATTTGAATTGTAGGTTGTTTCGATACGACACTAGGTGTTTCGATACGGGCGTTCTGATACGACCCAAGGTGTTTCAATGCGGCCTCTTCAATGCGCATGTAACACCCCAATTTTGGGCTTGGAAGTTTAGGGTCTGAACCGAACCGGTCCGATTTTTGGTTCGAATATAAAAGGTGGTTTTAGGGAAAGCCTAGTTCGGGTTGCATTAAAAATATGGAAAAATATATAAAAACTATCTTTTAATATATATAAGAGTGTGATGAAATCAATTTTACAAAATAAGGTTTGGAAGTGTGACATTTCGAATTAGTGACTAAAATGTAATTTTTGAAAAGTTCAGTGGTGACTGTTTTGTAAGGATTGAAACTTTGAATCTTTAAGGAGCTAGTTTACCCAAGATTTATTTCTCCAGATTTTTCTTAGGTTTTAATGATTCATTTAATGTTTAATTAATTAAAGGAAGATGTGAAAAACTAATTTTGAGATTTCATAACTAACTTTCTTAAAAACTTTTTCATCTCATTTTCTCTCAAAATTCTCTCAGCCAAACACATTTCTACATCAACTTTTCTTTTGATTTTCACACTAAATGATGAGGTTTCAATCATCAAAAGATTCCTAATCCTTTCTACATCAAATCCTCTTCGTTTGCTTATTGAATTTTCAAGGATTTTGGCTCTAATCAAGGAGAAATCTACATTTAGAGGTAAGGATGTTCTTCTCCTCTAAATACTTAGTTTTTTTTACTGAAATTTCCAAGTTCTCAATCCTTAAATTAAGTTTTATAAAAGGTTTTAATGATGTGATCTTGATTTTGGCTTAAAACTCAAGATTTGGAACAAATCTTGAAGAAATTCGTGGTGATTGTTTGGGCTCTATTTTGAGATGGCTTTTTCATGTATTTTGGATGTTTAATGATGTGTAATTGAGGTTTAATCAATGCAATCCCGAATAGGTTGATTTTCCTAAGTTTTTGCTTATGAAAATGGTGGTTTTTGGGGTGATCTTGGTGTTCTGTTATAGCTGGAGGTATAAGGACGAGTTTAGGTTCTTTTTTGATGTTAATTGATGTTTAAGAATGTTTAGAAGTGATGAATCTTGGCTGGGTAATGTTGTGGAAGAGTTTGGAGGTGATTTCGGTTGTGTTTGGTAGCCGAAATGTTAGATTTGGTGAGAGCAGCGAGTTTAGGTGTAATGGCTGAAGATTTTAATGCATGATGATGCATTAATCCTCTGCTTTGATGTGTTTAAAACAAGGGAGACATCTTCGGATCCTTGTGGTGTTGATCTGGAGGCTTGAACGGCGTTTCGGCAAGCTTGCAAAACGGGATTGGTGAGTGGAGTTGGATTTTCAGCTTTGTATCGAATGTTTGAAGGTTTGGGAGCTTAGTTTAAGTCTAATCAACTTAACTAAGCTCAAGAGTAAGTTTTCGGAAAAACTCTCTTGGATGAGCCATGGATTGGTTCGATGCATTTGTTGATAAATTGCATGTTTAAATTCTGTTTTTGAGAGCATGTTTAGCATGGTTAATGCTGGTTATGTAAGCCATTTCTTGAAGGATGCTCAAGGTAAGAGATCCTTGGTTTGATTTGTTAAAATTGTGGATTGATGCATAGTGATGCATGTTGTAAATGGCTTTGTTTTTAGATGCTTAAAAACAGTGGATTATTGATGATAACTGATGTATGTTGGCAAGTGATGTGTTGGTTTTAAAGTACTTGAATTGGATATAGTTAGCCGGCTATAGGATTGGGTGCACCGTGAATAAAGTCGCCTTGGATGTTGAGGGGTTGTAATTGTACCGTAAACTCCATCCAAGTACACTAACGAGATGTTTAAGATCACAATGGTGGTTAAAAGTCCATGTGTGGATCTTGTGTTGTGTGTCCCGTGTTCTCGTTAGTGATGTTATACAACTACCAATAAGTGATGTGGAGGGGTTGTGATTGTACCGTTAAACTCCATCACGGGTGTTGAGGGGTTGTGATTGTACCGGTAAACTCCACCTTGTGTGTTTGGTAGTGTGTATAAAGCGTATGGGACAACGCTTGTATTCCGCGTATCCGATTGTGTTTTATGTTGAAAAAGGTTGTGGTTTATCACTTGGAAGCCAATATAACATGTTAATGATATTGAAGCATGAGATGCTTGATGTGAATGCAATGTTGCATGAATAATGATGTTTAAGTGCTAAAGGCTTTATGGAAAGTGTTTTTATAAAGTGCATTATTGTGTTGTTTCATTAGAGCATGCCTCACTAAGCATTTGTGCTTACGCTCTCTCTCTTAAACCAATAATGCAGATAATTGAGGTGTTTGTGGGCAGCAAGGAGGCTAAGAATCCAAGGGAAAGCTAAGCTCATGTATGGTGTCTATTTCACAGCATTATTAGTTTTGATATGGCAATGGGTCCCTCTAACATGCTTCACCACAGCATACATCACAATTGTAACATACTTTACAATTCACACATCACACTTTCATTCAAAAAGGCACATCATGCAATCATACATACATCACCCACATAACCATTCCCGTTTACTCGAGAACTCAGCTCTGATACCACCAAATGTAACCCCCTTAGCCCGGCCTAGACGGTTGACCCGAACTACGAAGATTACACGGGGAAAACCAAAGTCAACCCGAAAGTCAACCTTGATTAACGACCATTTTTTCTTTTTAATCTTATCTAGATGCTTATTAACCTTAAGCGTACTCTTGAGAAAAGCATACTTGAAAATCACAGCGATCGGGAAGCAATAAGGGACTCAATTGCACAACATACAAAGTTAGGGACCAAAATGTAAATAAACATAATCAAGCTCAGCAAGGTAAGAAATCCAAGTACTCAAGCTCATTTCCATATCAAAACTAATGAAATGAATTGTTTTGTTTGGAAATGAGCTTGAGTACTTGGATTTCTTACCTTGCTGAGCCTGATTATGTTTATTTACATTTTGGTCCCTAACTTTGTATGTTGTGCAATTGAGTCCCTTATTGCTTCCCGATCGATGTGATTTTCATGTATGCTTTTCTCAAGAGTACGCTTAAGGTTAATAAGCATCTAGATAAGATTAAAAAGAAAAAAGGGTCGTTAATCAAGGTTGACTTTCGGGTTGACTTTGGTTTTCCCCGTGTAATCTTCGTAGTTCGGGTCAACCGTCTAGGCCGGGCTAAGGGGGTTACAGCGCATAACGACTCTTTCTGTTTTAGTCGTGTTTCGAAACAGGTTGGTACCGTTTCGATACGGGCAGTTGTAGAACTGCATTTATGGTGGGAAATAAAGTCTCCAACGGCTCCAATTCAACCCCAATGGTCCTCAACGGCTACAAACCCAATTGGGAGTATAAAAGGGACCTCCAAGCATCAAAGGAAGGCTAATGCTTCAATTTTGAACAACCATATGATGTCAAATTGTCTTTAGAGTCTAATTTATCCATTCTTTGTATAGACAACACTTGTGAGCCTAAATTGTCAAATTTGCTCAAGTGTTTAGGTTTGGGTGAGTGCTTTAGTGTGCAAACATCAACCTTGTAGGAGGGATTTTAGTTTGCTTATCTTTATCTCTTGTGGAGAGGGTTTGATCAAGCTTTGGGCTAGAAAGCTTTGATCATTGTAAAGGTTTCCTCTTAATCCTAGAAAAGGGGACGAATCAATTAGTTGATTGATTGTGAAATCCTTAGTGGGAAGCTAAGGTAGTGGATGTAGGTGCTTTTAAGAAGGTCGAACCACTCTAAATTATCGTATTTTTTATCTTTTAGCTTCCACACCTCAATCACCCAAAAATTCAACTTCTCTACTACTTGGCAATACATAACGGTTGAAGGAAATTGAGCCTATCAAGCCTAACAATTGATATCAAAGCAAGGCTCAATCGAAGGGGATTAGCATCCTTTTGAGGCGATCCGGGTAGCTCAATACAAGTTTCAATCAACCGGTCAAATGGCGCAATCCATTGACAAGCCAACATTCTTCGATGGAACCAACTATGCCTTTTGGAAGACAAGAATGATGTTCTTCATCAAATCCAAGGATTAGAAGCTTTGGGACATAGTTGAAGATGGTTCGTTCGTGCCACAACGAAGAAAGGTAGATTGGAGTGCGGATGATCGCAAGAAGATGGAGCTTAATTGCAAGGCTTTGCACATCCTCTTTTGTGCATTTAGCCCCAACATCTATGAGAAGATGTCTTCTTGTGAAGATGCCAAGGAAGTTTGGGACAAGCTTGAAGTCACATATGAGGGAACCAACGAAATAAAAGAGACCAAGATCGATCTTCTCAACTTAGAGTATGAGAACTTCAAGATGGACTCAGATGAAGACATTAAGAGGATGTTGGACCGATTCTCCACAATTGTCAATCAACTCAAAGGTTTTGGAGAGGATATTTCAGAAGACAAACTCATTCGGAAGGCGATCTATTCACTTCCCGAGTCATGGGATTCAAAGAATACAGCCATCATTGAAGCCAAAGACTTGAAGAAGCTCAAGCTTGATGAGCGAATCGGATCTCTTCTTACCCATGAGATGATGTCTCTACCTTTGAAGAAGGAGAATGAAAATAAGATCAAGAAGCAAGGCATTAACATCAATATCGTTGCTCTCAAATCCTCCAAGTACAACCTTGTTGATACAAGCAAGGAGGAGGATAAAGAAGAAAAGATAGTTCATCTCTTCAAGAAGTGTGCCCCTTTCATGAAGAAAGCAATGAAAGAATTCGAACGTGAATTGTTGAGTGTGTAAAAGTTATATTATTTACCCCCTATTTAACCCATATTTCTGCTGCATTCAAGCATAATTCATTGCATTTAGGTTAGATTTCAATTATACATCACAAATATATTAAATGGCACAGTTTCTACTAAAATTGGTTACTTTTGCAGGTTGATGATGTAGCAGATGGAGAAGCAGGCGCTGGGCAGTGATACAGCAGAGCTGGAACTAGATGAGCAGACGAGGAGGACGATGCTTCCATGGCCGCTGCCGTGGCAGCCAAGGACGACAGCAGTATTGAGGAGAAGAAGCAAAATGGGCCTCGACAGAAAGAGAAAATTATGCCGGTCTGTCGTGGATCACCCTTATATTTTTCCAAGCCCTAGATCAGAATGAAGGTCAAGCCCAAAGTTCAAGGAAGAAACTCCAAGCAAGAAGGAAGGACGAATTAAAGACTTATGCTCTGAAGATTTAGTCTTTAATAGAGTTGTACTTTAATTTAAACTTGTATTCTTGCCATATTAGAAAACTTGAACCCAAGGCCTATATAAAGGCATGTAATTCGACCTAGGAGAGGACATCATCTATCTCTAGCCTTCTTCCCAAAACCCTAGCCGTTTTCCCCTTCTCAACATGTTCTAAATTCCCCCTAGGGCCACGGGTTGATTTGTAAAGTAGTTGCAAGGATTGCTTTTGTTTTAGGAATTTTCTGTTCAATAAAATAAACTTCAAGTTCGCTTATTCTGGTTGTTAACATCTTGCAAGAGTATCGGGAGAGCATTGTGAGGTTATCTATTTACTTAATATCGGGAGAGTTAAGTATACGAAAGGAATAAGTGTGGGTTCTCTAGTTATAGTTGAACTATCTCGGACCTAGGGATAGGACGAGGTTAAGTGGCTAAGGAAGAATTCAACAACATCTGTGTTCATCCTTCGATTCACACCGGGAGGTATCATCAAAGACGTGCTCATCGACAGACTTGGACTTAGGGATAGGCCAAGGCACAACATGGATTCTTGCCAAGCTTGAAGTACAGAGTTGTGTGATTGCTGCCGCGACTAACAACAGACCGCTGCCACGACGGGGGATGCCGCGACAGGGACGATGACAAAGCAGATTTTCCTAAACTTTGCAACACCTACACTATTGAGCAATTCAATACCAGCCCATTCTCTCTATCTTGATTACTTTAATCTTATATTCATGTTCTCTTTATTATTTTCGTGACAACAACTTAAACTATTCTTTTACCTTCGTGCAGTAATTCAAGATGAAGCTATTCGCCTAGTCCCTGTGGAGACGATATCTGATACTTTCGTATCACTTTACTACTTGCGTCGTGTACACTTGCACTACATTGCGATAGACACTTTTACACGCAACAAGTTTTTGGCGCCGTTGCCAGGGACTGGCAACATAACTTTACCCTACCTTTTACTGCATTCTTTTTATTTTTCTGTTTTATTTGGGATTGTTCAACATGTGCTTTTCACAAGGTCTCTTGTTTATCCGCAAATCGAGACGAGGAAAGGAACCTGAGTATCCATTAGATCCTGAAATCGAACGTTCGTGCAATCTTAGGAACCGACTTCGCCATGTACTAGCCAGAAACGAAAACCTTGAAGAACAGTTAGAGGCCATGAACAACCAAAGGAATCCCCAGGATAATAACAATCCTGCCAGAGATAGAGGGAACGATCCACCTGCTGACCCTCCTGTCGCTGCCGCACGCCGGTCATGCCGAGACTACATGCTCAATGATCATGTAGAACTAGAAACCACCCTGCCAGACGTAGATGTTGACAACTTTGAGCTGAAACCTGTTATGTTCAGCATGATTAACAACGCTGGCCAATTTAGTGGTGCTGCTACAGAGGATGCTACGGAACATCTGAAAACGTTCCAGGAAATCTGTGGTTCGTTTAAACTACGAGGAGTTAATCCGGAGATACTGAGGCTTCGGTTATTTCCTCATTCATTGAGGGACAGGGCAAAGACTTGGTGGAATAAACTAACGTCGGGTTCAATTCGAACTTGGGCAGATTTAACTCGTGAATTATTGTTTTGTTTTAATCCTTCACACTTATCTGAGCGATTACACAACGAAATTGCTACTTTTCAACAGGAAGATGACGAGCCAATGCACGAGGGCTGGGACAGATTTACCACTCTTCTAAAGAACTGCCCGATGCATGGATTCCCCGTTTGGAACCAGGTAACAAAATTTTATAATGCTACCAATCTACAAACTCGTATTAGAATTGATTCAGCAACAAACGGATTACTGCTGGACAAAGACCCAAATGAGGCAATGGCAGTATTGAAAAATCTAGCAAAGAATGAGGAACAGTTTCCTACAGCAAGAAGAGGGGGTAAACGAGTACTAGCTGTAAAAGATTATGAGGCCGACAGTTCATTAAAATCAGATGTGTCATATCTAACTAAGGCAATGAAAAAGCTCTTGAAAAAAGATTCACAGCTTGTCTACTCTACTGAAGAGGTATGCGAAACGTGTGAAGGAAATCACAGTTCGGAGGAATGTCCATTACAGTTAGAAGAAGGGATGTATGTTGGGAACTACAATAAACAGAATTATAACTCCAACAACTACAACCCCAACTGGAGAAAGGATCCCAAGTTCTCTTGGAGCAATCCAAATAATGCCCTAAATCCTCGAGCACAAAATAACCAGAACCAGGGAGGACCTAGATTGCTGACTCGGCAACAACCGCAGCAGCAGCAGCAACAGCCACAAGGTACCACAACTAGTATACTAGAACAGACTCTAGCTACGTTTATGTCTCAAACAAGAACCTACATTGAGAACTTGAATCACTTTGTCAAGAAGACGGAAACATTCATGGATAAAACAGAGATGCGGATGACCAATCATGAAGCTACTCTGAAATCATTGGAGACACAAATGGGTCAGGTTTCCCAACATATTAAACCGAGGCAGAATGGAGGATTTCCTAGCGATACTGAAAACGCTAGACAGCCCACACATGAGCAGTGTAAAGCTATCACTACTAGGAGTGGGAAGAAACTACCAGGGCCTGAGAAGGAAGCTGAATCAGTTAAAAAACCAGCCTTGGAGTCGACTATCGATGAAGCTGCCCCGACAGGTAACAAACAGCCTGCTGCCGATGAGCTTGTCACGACAGCAGAAGGGACAGAGGAGAAAGATGATGAACCTAAACCCCCTCAGATCCGTATGCAGTGGGAAGGACGCATTGCTGATTATCGTCCCCCACCTCCTTTTCCTCAACGGTTACAAAAATTGAAACAGGAATCACAGTTTAAGAAGATTTATGATATTTTTAAGCAGGTTCATATCAACATTCCGTTGTTAGATGTCGTTAGAGAGATACCCGGTTATGCCAAATTTCTCAAGGATGCCATGTCAAAGAAATCCAGACTTGGGGAATTTGAAACGGTCGAGATGACAGAAGGATGCATGAGTATTCTACACAAGCATCCACCCCAGAAGAAGAAGGATCCTGAGAGCTTCATCATACCAAGAGTAATCGGAGATAAATTTTTGGGTAAGGCACTTTGTGATCTCGGTGCTAGTATAAATTTAATGCCCAAATCTGTTTTTCAGAAATTAGGTATTGGAAAAGCTCGGCCCACAAAAGTAATACTGTAGCTGGCAGACCGCTCTTACGTTCATCCAGAAGGAAAAATTGAAGATATTCCGGTAAGGGTGGATAAGTTTATTTTTCCTGCTGAATTTCTTGTCTTAGATTGTGAAGCAGATGAAAACGCACCAATCATCCTGGGACAACCCTTCTTAGCCACGGGAAGATCACTAATTGATGTGGAAAAAGGAGAACTCACCATGAGAGTAAACGATCAAGAAATCAAGTTGAATGTTCTCCAAGCAATGAAGCATTCTGATGCAGAAGAAGAATGCAAGGTTATCACTAACGTTACCCTTGACCAACCCTGCATCAGGTCGAGCTGCCACGACATCAAAATTGGCCACTGCCTCGGCAGCCACTTAGAAGACTGTCATGACAGCACCGACGACAGCAGCTCCTCAGAACCTGATACATCTGATACTGAAGATCAAGAGGAGGTAAATTGGATAGGCAATCATCTAGGTAAGTTGTTCGAGCCGTTAAATTACACCTCGGATAACCATGTAATTCAAAAGCCATCAACTGTTGAGTCCCCTGTTATAGATCTTAAGCCCCTGCCAGGGCAGCTAAAATATGTTTTCTTTGGTTTAAATGATATGTTGCCCATAATCATCTCTTCCAAGTTGATGCAGGAACAGGAACAACAGTTAATAGGGATGCTGCAGCAGCACAAGAAGGCTATTGGATGGACGATATTTGATATCCAAGGCATCAGTCTGGTATTATGCATGCATAAAATTCTTTTAGATGATGATCATAAGCCGACTATTGATGCACAAAGACGTCTGAACCGTGTTATGCAAGAAGTAGTGCGTAAAGAGATAATCAAATGGCTAGATGCTGGAATAATCTACGCCATCTCGGATAGCAAATGGGTGAGCCCGATGCAGTGTGTTCCCAAGAAAGGAGGAATGACCGTGATAACCAATGAAGAAAACGAGCTAATCCCAACCAAGACTGTGACCGGTTGGAGGGTTTGTATGGACTCCCGGAAGCTTAACAAAGCTACCCGGAAGGACCACTTTCCTTTACCCTTTATTGATCAAATGCTTGATAGATTAGAGAGAAAACCTTACTATTGTTTTCTTGACGGTTACTTAGGTTACAATCAAATAGCCATCACACCGGAAGATCAAGAAAAGACGACGTTCACATGCCCTTACGGAACTTATGCTTTTCGGAGAATGCCTTTTGGACTTTGTAATGCACCAACCACCTTTCAAAGGTGCATGATGGCAATATTCTCCGATATGGTGGAGGATTTCCTAGAAATATTTATGGATGATTTTTCAGTCTTTGGAGACAACTTTGAAGGCTGCCTAGGCAACCTACAGAAGGTGCTCGAGAGATGTGAAAAAGCAAACTTGGTATTGAACTGGGAAAACTGTCACTTCATGGTGGATGAAGGGATAGTCCTTGGCCATAAAATTAGCTTCCGTGGCATAGAAGTCGACAGAGCTAAAATAGAAATGATCGAAAAGTTGCCGCCACCCACTACAGTCAAGGGAATCAGAAGTTTCTTAGGACATGTTGGTTTTTATCGGAGATTCATTGCGAACTTTTCAAAGATCACCAAGCCCTTATGCCATCTTCTGGAGCAGAACCGACCCTTCGACTTTAACGCTAAATGTATTGAGGCATTCACGGTTCTGAAAGAAAAGCTGGTAACAGCCCCAATAGTACAGCCACCAGATTGGACATTGCCGTTTGAGATCATGTGTGATGCTAGTGACTATGCTGTCGGGGTAGCACTTGGGCAGAGGAAAGACAAACTTTTTCATGTCATATACTATGCCAGCAAAACATTGAACGACGCCCAAGTGAACTACACCACCATAGAGAAGGAACTATTAGCTGTGGTATTCTCCATTGACAAGTCTCGTTCTTATATACTTGGAACAAAGGTCATAGTCCACACAGACCACTCTGCATTGAAGTATTTGTTCACCAAAAAGGATGAAAAGCCTCGACTGATACGTTGGATTCTGCTACTGCAAGAGTTAGACCTTGAAATCAAGGACAAAAAGGGGACAGAGAATCAAGTTGCACATCACTTATCAAGGTTGGAGAAGGGAAAGAGTCTACCGGCAGACGAGACAAACATACTGGAGACCTTCCCTGATGAGCAGTTGTTTGCTGCCACAACCACTACTGCGACAGCCATGGCGGCAGGTAAGTCTTCTGAACTCCCCTGGTACGCTGATTTCGTTAATTTTTTAGTTAGCGGAATAATTCCTCCTGACCTTAATTATCAAGCTAGGGAGAGGTTCCAAAATGATGTTAAGCATTATTATTGGGACAAACCTCTTCTTTTCAAAATTTGTGCAGATCAGGTTATAAGGAGATGTGTACCACAGGATGAACAGGAAGATATATTACATCACTGTCATGCTTCACAGTATGGAGGACATTTAGGAGGGAACAAAACTGCTGCCAAGGTTTTGCAGTTGGATTTCTATTGGTTGTCACTGTACAAAGATGCTCAAATATTCTACAAGAATTGTGACAAGTGTCAACGGACTGGAAACATCTCAAGGAGACACGAGATGCCGCTGCAAAATATTCTTGAAGTCGAGATCTTCGACATTTGGGGGATAGATTTTATGGGACCATTCCCATCTTCATGTGGGAACTTATATATCCTCCTGGCAGTGGACTACGTGTCCAAGTGGGTTGAAGCGATCGCCACTCAGAAAAACGATGCCAAGACGGTTCAAAGGCTTTTGCATAAAAACATTTTTTCCAGATTCGGCATCCCTAAGGCGATCATCAGTGATGAAGGGAGGCATTTTGATAATAGGGTTATAGCTGCCGCCTTGAAAAAGTATGGTGTCAAACATCGGATTGCAACAGCGTACCACCCTCAGACCAATGGACAGGCTGAAATATCCAACAGAGAGGTCAAGAACATTCTTGAAAAGATGTTTAAGCCAACTCGGAAAGACTGGTCTCTACACCTCAATGATGCATTATGGGCCTACAGGACAGCGTTCAAAACTCTATTGGGAATGTCCCCCTATCGGCTGATTTACAAAAAAAACGTATCATTTACCTGTCGAGATTGAGCACAGAGCATACTGGGCCATCAAGGCAGTTAATATGGACTTGGAAAAAGCAGGGCAGAAAAGGCTACTTGATCTGAACGAAATTGAAGAAATTCGAACAATGGCCTATGACAACGCAAGAATTTACAAGGACAATACCAAAAAGTGGCATGACAAGAAGTTGCTGCCACGACAGTTCTGCCTAGGGCAGCTTGTGTTACTTTTTAACTCTAGGTTGAAACTCTTCCCAGGGAAGCTGAGATCTAGATGGTCTGGCCCATTCCAAGTGGTGCAGGATTTCCCCATGGTGCCATCACGATCAGATCTTTAAAAGACGGGCACCAATTCAAAGTTAACGGACAGCGTTTGAAGCATTATCAGTGGACTGAAGCCCCAAGAATGCAGGAAGTGGTTACCTTAGGAGATGCCCCACCTGGCATCCCTAATTTAACCTAAATTTTATTTTTATTTATTTTTATTATTTATATATTAGGAAATTAGAATTATTTTATTTTTAGGAAATAATGTCTTTATTTTTATTGTTTTTAGGAAATAAAGGAGACAAGAAGAAAAGGAGAAGTGAATGCAGCCCACCATCTTTCCATCAGCCCAAAAAGCTCAACTTTGGAGCATGTCGTTACAGCTGCCGCGACAGACGCGGAAAATATAGCCTGTCGACACGATGTCGCGGCAGACACGCAAATGCGTAACAGACACGCAGCAGACACGGAAACGCGTGACAGATGTGTCAGAAACCGCGTAACAGCTGACCCCGTTATTCGCTCCTGTCGTTACAACTCCAACGGGCAGCAACCTCTCCCCTATATAAACCCCGTTTTACTATTCATTTTTCACTCATTTCTACTCTTCTTACTTGTATTCTCTAGAATTTTTACTTGCTTTCATTTTTCTTCTTACACAATCCTTGCAAAAATGTCTTCTAGAAATACCCGCAGAAGTGCTGCTTCAGGCTCTGCCCTGGCAGCATCAACCCCACGATCCTTCCATATTCTTGACATGTGGGAGGAGAAAGGCTTTATCTACACTTCCAAGGAGGGGAACCTGGGACTGCAGTCGTTCATCGCTAGGAAAATCAAAGCCCTGCAGTGGCAGATGTTCGTAGAACAACCAGAGGAGATGAATGTGTCTCTTGTCCGAGATTTTTATGCTGCCATCGACAGCAGAAATGCGACAGTAGTCACAGTCAGAGGGAGATAGGTGCCCTTCGAGCCAGAATATATCAACACTCTCTATGGATTTTATGTGGGCAGTAATGAAGATGGCCACCAGCAATTTCTCGAGAGCTTAGAACCTGCTGCCTACGACGCTGTCATGGCAGAACTCACGGACGAAGGAACACAATGGAACACTGATCCAAAAAAACCCAAGGACAGTGAAGAGAGTCCAACTCACCTCGGAGGCCAAACTGTGGAACGCCTTCATCAAAAAATGAATCATGCCATCCTCACACAACACAATCGTAGGTCAACCCAGGTTAGCCCTCATTCATTCTATACTACATGAGAGGCCGATTAACGTTGGCACATACATCCGGGAGAGTATATTGGAATGTGCACACTGGCCGACATGACCACTCTTCTTCCCCTATCTCATCACCGCCCTCTGCCGCAGTCATCATGTACCAGAAGCTGCCACTAATCTACGAGTCCAAGGGAAGTGCTGGACTGAGCGAAATATACTCAGCTTAATGGAACTCACTGCTGCCAACCCGTTGTCGTCTTTCGACCCTACTGCCACAGCATTAGAGCTGACAGAAGCAACCGACATTGAGCCTGCTGCCACAGAACCCAGGCAGCCTACAGCAGCAGCACCTCCGGCTGACACCTCCTCCCAGATCCTTGCTGCCATACAAAAGATGGAGGAACGACAGGTCGGCCTCATGAGCTTCATTAGGGATTTCACCACAGCCACGGTACAATTTATCCAAACCTCTCTTAATTTCCCTGATGTTGTATTTCCTGCCTTCCCAAACCAGTATTTTGCTGCCACTACTCCTGCCCATACCCCTACACCTGCTGCCACGCCCAAGACGCCTTTTGTAGCGTCCACACCGACCCCTGCCACAACAGCTGCAGGCAGCAACCGCGCAGTCGACACCTTTGCCCGAGGAACCAAGAGAAGGATGCCTTAAGAAGAACTCGATGCCTTCATAGCGGGTTTCTCCTCTTCCTCAATTTGGGAGGAATCTGACGACGAACCCTCTGTCAAGAGAAATTTGTCCAAAGAGTTCACACCAATTAAGCAGAAGAAAACGGTGGCAGACAAGAACAAGAAAGATAGCGACAGCGGTAGCAGCAGCGACAACAATAGTAGCAGTAGCAGCTTCGAGGTTCAGGTAGTGAAGAAACCTCCTCACATCTCCCCTACCCGTATTCAACCTCCAAGGGAGGCCAAAACGAAGAATACATATGCCTCCCCCATCCGCCAGCCAGCCAAGAAGGCCCCTGCCCGCCGACAGATCCGACTGAGCAGCAGCAGCGACGACATCACCTAAAATTTAAGTTCTTATCTTATATTGTTGTCTGCCTTTTGATATTTTGTGATGTACTTTTTATTTTCTTTTTACTATCATTTGCATTGAGGGCAATGCAACCCTTGAGTTTGGGGGTGGCATCCCTCCATTAATGTAGTCTTATTTAGTTTAAAAAAATTATGTCTTTTACTTAGTTTATATTTGCTATAAAAATGAAAATTTTGGCTTAAGTCTTTGAACTGAACTTACCTGCCTGACAGCTTTGTCGTGGCAGTGCCTTTAGGATAGTTTTAGGAGCAATCTAGAGCCTTACTATTGTTCTAAAACTTAAACACTATTTGTGACTGTTATATTGCCTAGAACTCTACTAGTAAACTAGAAAAGGAAGCTTAGCACTTGAATAGCCCCTAGAGGTGCCTAACACTGGCTCTAGGAAAAGAAGTTAAGAAAAATAGACTCAATACACCTAGAGGTGACCGAAACCGGCTCTAGGAAGTTAGCTAGAGGTGCCCAAAACCGGCTCTAGTCAAACTTAAGCTTGAGAAAATAAAATCGAGTCTGAATAAAAACTAAAGAAGCCTAAGAATTGCCTCTAAAAAGATTAACTTTGGCATAAAAATTCAAGTTAGAAGCTGAAATATTCTAGTGAAACTAAGGGGGTCTTGGCATATAATTGTTCACAAGCATGCACACACTCCACAAGGATTATAGCAAGGTTCCGGACGAATCCTAAATTATCCGACAAGGTGTTGCTCACAATAGGGAATGAATGGTGGGTAAGGGAAAGTTCACTGTTTTAAGCCAAACAAAAATATTTTATTTAGGTCTGAATTGCTTGAGGGCAAGCAAAAACTTGAGTTTGGGGGTGTGTTGAGTGTGTAAAAGTTCTATTATTTACCCCCTATTTAACCCATATTTCTGCTGCATTCAAGCATAATTCATTGCATTTAGGTTAGATTTCAATTATACATCACAAATATATTAAATGGCACAGTTTCTACTGAAATTGGTTGCTTTTGCAGGTTGCTACTGTAGCAGATGGAGAAGCAGGCGCTGGGCAGTGATACAGCAGAGCTGGAACTGGATGAGCAAACGAGGAGGACGATGCTGCCATGGCCGCTGCCGTGGCAGCCAAGGACGACAGCAGTATTGAGGAGAAGAAGCAAAATGGGCCTCGACAGAAAGAGAAAATTATGTCGGTCTGTCGTGGATCACCCTTATATTTTTCCAAGCCCTAGATCAGAATGAAGGCCAAGCCCAAAGTTCAAGGAAGAAACTCCAAGCAAGAAAGAAGGATGAATTAAAGACTTATGCTCTGAAGATTTAGTCTTTAATAGAGTTGTACTTTAATTTAAACTTGTATTCTTGTCATATTAGAAAACTTGAACCCAAGGCCTATATAAAGGCATGTAATTCGACCTAGGAGAGGACATCATCTATCTCTAGCCTTCTTCTCAAAACCCTAGCTGTGTTCCCCTTCTCAACATGTTCTAAATTCCTTCTAGGGCCACGGGTTGATTTGTGAAGTAGTTGCAAGGATTGCTTTTGTTTTAGGAATTTTCTGTTCAATAAAATAAACTTCAAGTTCGCTTATTCTGGTTGTTAACATCTTGCAAGAGTATCGGGAGAGCATTGTGAGGTTATCTATTTACTTAATATCAGGAGAGTTAAGTATACGAAAGGAATAAGTGCGAGTTCTCTAGTTTATAGTTGAACTATCTCGGACCTAGGGATAGGACGAGGTTAAGTGGTTAAGGAAGAATTCAACAACATCAGTGTTCATCCTTCGATTCACGCCGGGAGGTATCATCAAAGACGTGTTCATCGACAGACTTGGACCTAGGGATAGGCCAAGGCACAACATAGATTCTTGCCAAGCTTGAAGTACAGAGTTGTGTGATCGCTGCCGCGACTAACAACAGACCGCTGCCGCGACAGGGACGACGACAGAGCAGATTTTCCTAAACTTTGCAACACCTACACTACTGAGAAATTCAATATCATCCCATTCTCTCTATCTTGATTACTTTAATCTTATATTCATGTTCTCTTTATTATTTTCGTGACAACAACTTAAACTATTATTTTACCTTCGTGCAGTAATTCAAGGTGAAGCTATTAGCCTAGTCCATGTGGAGACGATATCCGATACTTCCATATCACTTTACTACTTGCGTCGTGTACACTTGCACTACATTGCGATAGACACTTTTACACACAACACGTGAATCTACGAAAAAGAAGAAGAGGGAAAGCACTTCAAGCCATATGAAGAAGACATATGTGGCTACATGGAGTGATGAAGATTCCACCAACGAAGAACAAGTCAACCTTTGCCTTATGGCCATCGAAGAAGATTCAAGGGTAACTTATAATTCATCTACCTCATGTTCATATTCTTTTGATGAATTACAAGATGCCTATGATGATTTGATTTTAGAGTTTAAAAATCACATTTTCAAAAACAAGAAAGTTGTTTCTAAGTTAAAAATTCAAAATGATTTGATTTCTAAAGCCAAAATTGAACTTGAAGCAAAACTCAATGAGTTTGAGCAAAAATGTGTTGATTTACAAAATTTGCTTCATAAAGTTCGAGAAGAATAAAAATTTGATTTCCAAAGAGCTTGAAAAGAAAAATAGTTTTGGAAAATCAAACTTTTATGTTAGATAATCTAGTGCCCCTAGATTTATAAAAGGAAAATGTTTTAGAAGTGTTTGGGTCCCAAAAGGACTAACCACTTCAACTAAAAAGGATGAAATTGAAAAATGGACTCCAAAGGGGACTAAATTTTGTGTCACTGACGTCTATGGATCCAAAGCAATTTGGATACCAAAAATCACTTGATTGTCTTATGTTAGGTGTGATGGAAAATGATCAACAAGTCCAAATTTGAGGGGGAGCTTCATACACACAAAAAAGAACACTTGAAGAAGGAAGGCTTCACATCCTCCCTTAAAGTTCAAGTGTTGGTAAAATTTCTAGTTGTTATTGTTTTAGTTAGATTATTTATTTTTACAACTAGATTATCATATTGTTGGACTAACAATATTTGATGCTTTGAGTAAGGGGGACCAATTATAAAACCAGAAATTTTTAACTGTATCAAAATTCTTTAAAACTCCTATGTTTTTTAGCCTAATATCTTTTAAATTCTTCTTGATATAACAAAAAGGGGGAGAAATAGTTTGAAATTTTGATTTTTCAAGAGAATAAGAGGGAGCTTTAACTTCATTCAAATTTTAAAATCTCTTATTCAATTTTTTAAAATACTAAGTGGGAGAATCCCAAACAATTTTTTAAGTTGGTTTTATTATATCAAAAAGGGGGAGATTGTAGAAATATATGTTTTGATATAATAATTGAAAATGTTTTGGACTTAATTGAAAAGAATTTAAAACATTCTCTAAGTCAAAAACAACTTGAAAATAAGTTTGAGGATGTTTCAAAAGGTTTTGGCAATGTTTAAAACGTTTTTAAGTAGCCAAACCAGTGCTTTTAATGTACTCGTTTCGATACATGCATAATCAATATTGATATGTTGAAACTGATAGAACCTGTTTTGATACAGGGGTTACCTATTTCGATAGGCATAGGTGTTGTTTCGAAACACCCTTTGGTGTTTCGATACGCCCACGTGGCATACACCCCAACGGCTATTTCCCAACGACTATTTGAATTGCATGTTGTTCTGATACAACACTAGGCGTTTCGATACAGGCGTTCTGATACGACCCAAGGTGTTTCAATATGTCCTCTTCAAAGCGCATAAAGATTATTTCTGTTTTAGTCTTGTTTCGAAACAGGTTGGTACTGTTTCGATATGGGTAGTTGCAGAACTGCATTTATGGTGGAAAATAAAGTCTCCAACGGCTCCAATTCAACCCCAACGGTCCTTAACTGCTACAAACACAATTGGGAGTATAAAAGGGACCTCCAAGCATCAAGGGAAGGCTAATGCTTCAATTTTCAACAACCATATGATGTCAAATTGTCTTTAGAGCCTAATTTATCCATTCTTTGTATAGACAACACTTGTGAGCCTAAATTGTCAAAATTGCTCAAGTTTTTAGGTTTGGGTGAGTTCTTTAGTGTGCAAACATCAACCTTGTAAGAGGGATTTTAGTTTGCTTATCTTTATCTCTTGTGGACAGGGTTTAATCAAGCTTTGGGCTAGAAAGATTTGATCGTTATAAGGGTTTCCTCCTAATCCTAGAAAAGGGGACGAATCAATTAGTGGGTTGATTGGGAAATCCTTAGTGGGAAGCTAAGGTAATGGATATAGGTGCTTGTTAGAAGGTCGAACCACTCTAAATTATTGTGTCTTTTATCTTTTAGCTTTCACACCTCAATCACCCAAAAATTCAACTTCTCAACTACTTGGCAATCCATAACGGTTGAAGGAAATCGAGCCTATCAAGCCTAACAAGTTCTGACTCAAGTCGGTTTCAGTCAGTTTTACAAGTCGAGTCGGCTTTTTACATGCCTGAATAGTTGTTGTTGAGGCCTTGGAGGCTTGCTTTTATACCCTTGCATTGATTTCCAGCTGTTTGGGAGGTTGAAATCATTAATCTAGTCGTTGGGCTGCATTTTTGGCGCAATAAATGCTCTTCAACTGCCCACCATATCGGTACTCAAAGGCTCGTATCGATATTTGTCTCAAAGAAGAAAGAGTCGTTGTGTACATTTAAGAGAGGCGTATCGATACGCGGGAAGGCGTATCGGTATGGTTATAGTGTAAAATAAGGGATGTATCGATACGGATTTTGCTCACTGGAATCTTGTGTGAAACTTAAGCAAAAGTGTATCAATACGCTATAGGGGTGTATCGATACGGTCCAACGGCCGTTTGAAAATTGCTAATTCCCTATAACTGACAACTAACAGTTATTTTCAATAAATGCAAAGATTTTCTGAATCAAACCAAATCGTATCGATACGGGGTTACCGTAACGATATGGGCTTACCGTAATGATACGGGGTTACCGTATCGGTAAGATATGCCTTTAAATAAAATTTAGATTAAAAATTGTATCGATACAGTGTTTACTGTACCGGTACACATTAAGCGATTGAAATTTCAGTAACGTCAATTTGTATCGATACGACTAGAGCGTATCGATACGCCTTAGCATAAGTGTTAAAATTGGCTTGAAAACACTTAGAAAGAAATTGTTTGGTTTGAACGTTTTGACTTGAAAATCAGTTTTGGCTCAAATTGCTTGTCAATTTGTAAGACTTTAGAATACTTAAAATGTATTTGCTTTTACAAATAGGTCCTTAGACAATTTGTTATATCAAAATCAAATTAGGTTTTACATTTTCATTAGCATAAAAGATTATTCCGTTCAGTGGGTATCGGTACTCGAACACGAATATCATTACGATACCCATGTGTACCGGTACTCATAGGCGTACCGATATTGATATTACTTACTGGAAATCTTATATTTCCACAAGTATCGGTATCGGTCGACCCATACAGATACGGCCCCCAATCATGTATCGATACAGTTGAAGCTCGTATCGATACCGTATTCACGAGTTCGCACAATTTTATCGAATCACGATATTACAACACTTTATTCAATCCCTAAAGCTTATTATGTCATAAGGTTTTGTTTACTAACACATTCATTCAATTAATATTAATTACCGACTTCATAATTATTTAATCGAGTATTTATCTCTTAAGCATAATTCTCATCAATCACGTCAATCTATTCAAACAAACATACAAGGAATGACGAATATCAATCAATCAACCAATTATTAAGTAATTATACGAGCATCTCAAACAACCCTACATGGTCTCTAAAGTCTCCATGAGTCTCATCATATTCATAACATCATCATGCCTCACACAAATATCAGTCTCCAACCATGCATATTCATCGTCTACCTATTTTGCAGATACTAACACGCAAAGCAATCACATTTCTGATGCTCATGAAGTAATAGGAGTTCGAGGTGTTCTAACCTAAAGCGATTATCAATAAATCCTTACTAGAGCTCTGCAAACGCTCCTCTTGATTTGGTATTTGAGCCCGAACAATCCTCATAAATATATGAATACCACAATTACTAATTAACCTCATTTACTAACTAATCCACAAGGTCAAACACGTAAAGGCAGCTTACCAAATTTGAATTTGGAGAAACAGACAGCGTCAACAGACTAAAAACGTCGAGAAACCCTAAGTAAGGTCCCTTGAAAAAAGTCAACAGCTCGGTCAACATGATCAATGGCTCGGTTAACGCGGCCAACGACAGTCGGCGGCTCAACTCGACCCAACAAATGAAGCCTAATTGTTGGGGCCCACCTATTATAAGAGTTATGCTCGGTCGAAGGTCGCCCACGCGCAGGCGGCAGTGCATGCGGCGGCTTCCGATAGTCAGACGGTGATGACAAACGCCCAAATCGACCGTCTTGATGCTAGTGGACACACTGGTGGCCTCAGTTTCTCGATTCGAGCCCTTGAACTACCCCAACTCAACAACCCAAATTTTTTTTCTCTTACCCCTCCGATGGTGGCTCTGATGGTGACGCCGCTGGTACCGACAAACTCGTCTCTACGAGATGAACACAATGGCGGTGGAGGTGTCAACAATAGAAGGTTGAATCCTGGTAGATCAGAGTTTAAAAATCCTCTTTACACTTTCTCTCGCATTATTCTCTTTTCACACCCTCTCTCTCCTATAATATCTTTCTCTTTCCTTTTTCTCCTATCCCCACCATTTTGAAATTCAAAACCTTCTCCCCCAATATAATGGTCCCAAACTTAAATATTTTTAACTTAGACTTCCAAAATAAATGCCCATAACCCGGGTCTAAGACCTAATTCGCTAACCCGAAAATTGGGTCGTTAATACTCTCAAATCCTTAAAAGAAATTTCATCCTGGAAATTTGTATCCATAAATCAAAAGAAGATGCTGAAACTTAATTAACTCTTCGGCGTTCTCAAAGATTTCTGGTTGCGCTACTTTGATCTCTCAAAATACTTATCAATCATGACCCTTGTCTTATAACAGTACAAACATAATCTCAACTGATTCTTCTTTTGATAGGAATTCATCCTCGCTCGGTGCATTACAGAGAACAAGCAAAACCCAACGGTACCCCATCAAAAGCGTCACACAAAAACATCATCAAAGAAACTTAACTTATGTTGTAGAACCCAAAAGGTTGTTGCACAGCAAAATCTTTCCACAACTCTGTATAATCTAAAAGAACATGAGGTTAAACAGTTGTTGCAACCAAATGAAATGATTCCTCTCATGGCGACTCCCTGAAGAAGACTTTAACTATGATGACATCCCTTATCAATATCATCACTTGTCCGGTGCAAGACTTTTGAAAAAGAACGACGCCTCAACTCGCCTCAAGCAATTACCTTAATCAAAATGGCAACTAATGCAGCTCTCACAAACTAAATTCATGCAAGAGTCTTAGACTCCCAACTATAACATGTCTAGAAAATACATCATTTGTACCAATCGAACAAAAATTCAATCACAACTATGTAGCTTCTTAATTAAAATCAAGTGCTACTTCTCGCGGCTTCCAAAGTAAATCAATCCTTAACTCAGAGCTTAACTAACAAAACACATGGGCACTGGTACTGACCGATCAGTACTGACACTAGATGAATCGAGTACCGATATCGCATGGAGCTAGTATTGGTACTCCCTTACAAGACCATTACTCACAATCCTTGATCGCCCCACATGGGCAGCATGATACTCTAATCTACACTAACTCCGTACAATCCATCACTTATCAACTTCAGTTTACTTAGGTGGTGATCGATCACACGATCAACAGTTCTCAATTACTTCGACTCATGTCGTTGTCCCGTTCTCAACTTTCTTGGTGAACAAGCACTCAAAATTTCACACTATTGGGGTGAACATAAACGCCCCTCTTCTAGCAAAGAAATGTATCCTTGAAATTACAACAAAACATCCTCAAAGATCTCGAATTCTTACTCAACTTTAATCGATTCAGTACCACTGTCACAACAAAATAGTCTCATGCAACTCGAATCTCAACCAAATTTCTCTTGGCTCGTCTCAAGGAAATTGTGATACAAATCAAAAGCATTTACAAAGTCTCAAAAGCTTTCTTTCTTAACTGATTACACGGTAACTAACCTCTCTGACACTCAAGGTCATTAAGGTAATTATCTTGTCGATGCTTATAGTTACATATTCCTCGTACCTTCACTCAAGTCACGCAAAGCATCAAACTTATATCCGAGAGAAAAAATGGTGGCCCCACCCTATCATCGCTGAAACACCCCAAACGTCACTGCAAACATCCTATGTTACCATGACACGCCCTAAGAGAAAAATCTTCATTCCAAAATTCATTTCGAAATTACTAGCCTCCAACACTTTAACTATAAGCATCTTATTCTCGAACAAATCTTGGAAAAACACATGGGTACTTCACAATCGATTAAACGAGTCATTCACCCTAAGAGACAGGTAACGATCTTTCACTTTCACTTAACAAGCTATCAACGGTTTAAGCATCATCTCAACGACCGAACTTCCTACTAGAGAATAAGCCTGGCTCTCCCTTGGGCAAAAAACTAAGACAAAAGAAACCTCGTTCAAGTTGCACCTTTGCAACTGAATCTCTACTCTCTCGACTGGGTTGGTGTCCTCTAACAAGGGCAATGGGCACCGACGTCCAACTCGGCCTTACCTCAACATCTACTTACATTCTTGTCAGAAAGGAAGTCCCAGCGATGCCTCTAGGAAGCACAAACAAATACTCTATCAGTCCAAAAGCTCTTAAAGGTTGAACTACACACATTGTCACTTACCAAACGGCCAAACATGTCCCACAACCCTGTTGCGCCATTCTCAAATCGACTACTACAAAAAACACGATAAGAAGGTAATGGCACAACATTCTCATTACCAAAGGTTGGGTTGCCTCGAGGTCTCGAAGACTCGAGCACAACTCTCGACAATACAGGCCAGCGTCGCGCTTGATTAACCAAATCAATTTCCTAGGATCAACAACTCTCAATAAGATAAATCTATCAAACTTGTAGAACGTCTAACTTTGGTCAAACTCGAACAAACTAGTATATTCTGAATCCAATATCTCCGAGAAATTCCCTTGATAAGGGCGATGATACTTCCCAAGTAACAACAAGACTCCTTTTAAGTGAACAAAGGGTCCTTTAACCAACGTTCATGTAACCCTTCTTCGACCATGTCTAGTCGCAATACCGAATCGGGAGAGCTACACGGGGATAATCGGAGAAAAATCTAAGAATTTCCCTCCGATTAACAACCCTAGATTGAGATTTATCTTGTCTAAATGCAATTTACAGTCCTATGGTGTTAAGGGGGTCACAGCGGAAGAACAATGTCTCAATCGGACATCAATCAGATGTCTAATTAAGGACAAATAGTCGCAAAGGCAACACTAAATAGAGGCAAAAAGGTAATTTAACCTTACCAATTAGTTAATTAGTCAAGTTTCAAGCACATGAGGCAAAACCAACACCAACAAGATGTATAAACTCATTTAAGAAACATACAAGCGTTAGGGACTAAAACGTGACATTTGGAAACCTTCAAAGATGTCATTTAACCACTTTAACTACCTGTGTTTCGGAACAGGGCTGCCCGTTCCAAAACGCGGGCTCTCAGCAAAAAGCAAAAACTAGGCTATTCCAGAACGTCCCTCTTGGTTCCGAAACGGGAGCCTCTAGTGGCAAACTTTACTGAAAAGGCACCACCCCCGTTCTGATACGGGTGCCCCAAAAGCCTGATCGTTCCAAAACCATACCAGATGTTCCGAAACGTATGGGCACAGATGAGTTTCAAAAAGTCATTTTGGCATCCTCAAACATTCCCGAACTCGTCCCAACATGCGTCAAACAACATGGCAACACGTTAAACAAGGAAACTAGAGGCAAGGCACCCTAAAACCAGTATCAAACATGCATACATACACAAAATGGATACATGGCCAAAAAAGCTAAAGGAAACACTCATGCTTAGCATTCATAAAGAGGTCAAAAGACAAACCATGGCACACTTCAACATTTTAAACATGTTAACAACAATAACAACCACGTAGGAGTTTGGACACCCACTCCCCAACACAAAAGCCTAGCATTCCCATTTCCTAAGTATTATTACAACCATGAAAACCATACTTTAGCTAGAAAAAGAACTCCAAGTTCCTCCTTTGCCCCACTTACCTTCCGAAGCCACTAACGATCTACATTGTTGAAAAAGAGAGTGTAAGCTTAAAAGCTTAGTGTACGGAGCTCAAAATCACAACAACAACAATGCAGTTCAAAGCATATATTTAGTTTGAAGACAAAACCATTAAAATGGAAATACGATAAATTGAAAGCACGAGACAAAATCATGCTATGCACAAGCACAACCATTCTCGGTGGGACTACACATCACCGTTCACAACAACTAGCATATTTCCGGTGGGACTACACATCACTGTACTCATCTACTAGTCAACTTCCGGTGGGACTACACATCACCGTATTCAACAACACACTTCCCATTAACCATCACGTGAGGCTTTGACAACAACAACATCATAACAACATTAGAAGGAGGTAAAAGCAATCTGTATTTCACACAATAACACGAATAAACGCATACACCAACAATCAACGAAACAAGGCAAAATTAGATAAACTTACACTTGGGTTTAGGTTGGCCCTCCAAGGCTCCACCCAAACCCCAAGAAACCTTATTTGAAACATTTTAAAGCTTCAAAACATTACCACTCACCAGCATACCAAAACAAGCTAATGGTCCTCCTTTAAGCTTCCTCAACTCCCGGTATAGCGTTCGAAGAACCCAAATCCTTATATGTTGCTTCTTCCCAAATCAAAACAATAATTAATACACTTTTCAACAATCAATCTCATTGAAATCAATATTAACAAAAGTCAACAACATCAAGTTTCCGATTTCTATCCGAAACTAACCAAAACCATCCTCATTTCTACTCTAGCCTCAAGTAAACCATAACTTCATCAATTTATCATCCAAAACGTGTTCAAATACTCCAAAAACATCAACCCAACACCATCAAACCATTAGAAGTCCATCCCCACCATTTCCAAGCCAAAAACCCAAATACCCCTTATTCAAAATTTACCCATTTTCCAAATTCTTAGACTTCTAGTTACACCCATTATCTAAGCATCTTTTACACCCAAAGTATGGTTTACAACTCACACGAAAACACTATTTTATCGACATTCGCTTAAACCCTTCAAAAACTCATTTTCTCCCAAATAGAGTAACTTGAGAAATCTTTCAAAGTTTTGGAAAGAGATTAATAGAAAATAAGAAAATGTGAAGGAATATTAGGAATAAAACACTTACCTTGATGAATCCTCAAAAATGATGGAGGTTTGGTGGATGGAAGCAAAAGTGACATGAAACTTGTTTTGGAGAAGAAAAGAGATGGGAAATTTGAAATATAATATTTTATTTATTTTAAATTAAAAACCCATTTCCAAAACCTATTTGTACCCATTTTTCCAAAAAAACCCATTTCCCTTTAAAGCTTTAGAATTGGTTTATTTTAAATTGTTTCCCCAAAATCAGCTTAACCCGAACCGGTTTAACCCAAACCTGAATATCTCCCGGGCCTCAAACTCGGGTGTTACAACCCTCCCCCATTTAAAAAATTTCGTCCCCAAAATTTACCTGATGGGAAGAGGTACAAAAACTGTTTCTCCAAGTCATCCTTTCTCTCTCAAGTAGCCTCTTCCACACCCCGATGTCTCCAAAAAAACCTTGACTAACTCAATGGTCCTCTCACGTAAAACTTTACTATCCATAGAAAGAATCTCAACTGGTTCTTCATCATATGACAAATATGGGTTCAACTTGATCTCTTCCACTGGCATTACATGGGACGGATCTGATCTATACTTTCGAAGCATCGAAATGTGGAACACATCATGAATCTTTTCTAACTCGGTCGGCAATCTCAATCTATAAGCAACGGGACCAATCCTCTCAACTACCTCGTACGGACCAATGAATCTCGGACTTAACTTACCCTTCTTACCAAACCTCATCACCTTCTTCCAATGTGAGACTTTCAAAAATACTTTGTCTCGCACAGCATACTTTATCTCTCTTCTTTTCAAATCAGCATACGATTTCTGTCTGTCTGAAGCTGCCTTCAAATGATCACAAATCAGTTTTACCTTCTCGATAGTGCCCTTAAGCAAGTCTTGCATAGGTACAAGCTTTTGTCCGGCCTCGGCCCAACAAACATGTGTTCTACATCTCCAACCATACAGAGCTTCATACGGTGCCATCTGAATACGAGCCTGATAACTGTTATTGTACGCAAACTCTACTAGCGGTAGATGTTTTTCCCACGTACCCTGAAAGTCGATGATGCAACACCTCAACATGTCCTCTAACACCTTAATAACTCTCTCTGACTGACCATCTGACTGTGGTTGATACAAAGTACTGAAGTTCAACCAAGTCCCCAAGGCACAATGCAAACACTCCCAAAATCTAGCTGTAAACCTCGAATCTCGATCTGAAACAATAGACTTCGGTACACCATGCAGTCTCACGATCTCACTAATATACAACTCGGTCAACCGGTCTAAAGTGTAAGTAGTATGAACATGTATGAAATGGGCACACTCAGTGAATCTGTCGACTATTACCCATATTGAATTCTTCTTCGAAGGATTCAACGACAACCCTGACACAAAATCCATAGTAATCCATTCCCACTTCCATTCCGGAATCTTCAACGGCTGTAACAAACCTGAAGGAAACTGATGCTCGACCTTAACGCGCTGGTAAACCATACACCTACTCACATACTCTGACACATCTTTCTTTAACCCAATCTAGAAATACTCATCTTTCAACCCACAGTACATCTTTGTACTACTCGGATGCATAGCAAAAGGACTGTTTTGAGCTTTGTTCAAGATAGTACGTCTCAACTTGACATCTTCTGGAACAACTAATTTATCCTTGAAACATAAGATCTCATTCTCACCAAAGCAGAAATGTGTGGGTCTACCCTCGGCTATATCTTGCACGTGAGGTGCCAATGATCCGTCTTCCAACTGTTTCTCTCAAATCAACTGAACCAATGAAGGTTTAACATGTATCTCGACTATCAAACCACCATCTTGAGATACACTCAATCTAGCAAACATAGCTCATAACTCAACTGTCACTTTTCTACTCAAAGTATCAGTCACTACATTCGATTTACCCGGATGGTACTCTATTGTGAGGTCATAGTCTTTAAGCAGTTCTAACCACCTACGCTGTTTAAGATTCAACTCTCTCTGAATCATCAAATATTTCAAACTCTTGTGGTCGGTGTAGATTGTGCACTTCTCACCATAAAGGTGGTGTCTCCAAATCTTCAAAGCAAAGACTACAACAGCTAACTCTATGTCATGAGTGGGGTAATTCTTCTCGTGAACCTTCAACTATCTGGAAGCATAAGCTACAACACTTCCTTCTTGCATAAGCACACAACCTAAACATACATACGCCGCGTCACTGTAGATTACGAACTCTTTCCCTGGTTCAGGCTGAATAAAAATAGAAGCTTCTGTCAATAATTTCTTCAACTTTTCAAACGCTTGCTGCCTTGCATTTGTCCACTCATACGAAACATTTTTCTAAAGCAATTTAGTCAAAGGTGTCGCAATCTTCGAGAATCCCTCAACAAATCTTCGATAATACCCCGCCAAGCCTAGGAAACTACGGATTTCGGTCACTGACTTCGGTTGTTTCCAATTCACTATTACTTCTATCTTCTTGGGATCCACACTAATCCCATCGGTTGAGATCACATGACCTAGGAAGACTACTTCCCTAATCCAAAACTCACATTTACTCAACTTGGCATACAACTAGTTTTCAAGCAAGGTCTGAAGCACTAATTGCAAATGCTCATAATGTTCTTCCTCGGTCCTAGAGTACACTAAAATTTCATCTATGAACACTACTACAAACCTATCCAAAAACTCGTGGAACACTCGGTTTATCATGTCCATAAATGCAGCTGGGGTATTAGTCAAACTGAAAGGCATTACCAAGAACTTGCAGTGCCCAAAAAGTGTACGGAAAGATGTCTTCGATATATCCAGATCCGTCACCTTCAACTGATAGTAGTCGGATCTCAAATCAATCTTCGAAAATATTGTAGCACCTCTCAACTGATCAAGCAAATCGTCAATCTGCAGCAAAGGATACTTGTTCTTTACTGTTACCTTGTTCAACTACCGATAATCTATACACATTCTCATACTGCCGTCTTTTTTCTTCACAAACAATACCTGAGCACCCCACAGAGAAATACTAGGCCTGATGAAACCTCTATCTGACAGTTCCAGAAGTTGTTTCTTCAACTCTTTAGGTGTCATTCTATACGGAGCAATAGATACGGGAGCAGAATCTAAATATGTCTCAGTAGCAAACTCAACTTCCCTACTTGAAGGCAAACCCAGCAAATCTTCTGGAAAGACACTCGGAAAATCACAAAATGTTCTGATGTATTGCGGTCTAACCTCACTCATATTCGAATTCATCACATAGGCCAAATACGCTTGACAACCCAAATCCATCAACATCTGAGCTTCTAAAGCGGAAACAATATTGGACAAGAACTTAATGTTCTCGCCAACTACTACAACCTCATAATCATCCTCAAGTCTCAAGGAAACTCTCTTGGTCTCAAAGTCTACTCTAGCCCTATGCTCTACGAGCCAATCTATGCTCGAAATCATATCGAAACCATAGAACGGAAATTCCATCGTATCGACCGGAAACACATGTCCCTGAATCGTCAAGGGACCCCTCTTATACATTTTCCTCGTTACCACATTCTCACCAAAAGAACTAGTAACATTCATGCCTACCTCTAACCACTCATACGGTAAATCTAAAGATCTTGCATGCTCACCTAAAATGTAGGAATGTGTCGAACCCGAATCTATCAATGAAAGAAAGGATGAAGATCGTAACAAGAAATTACCTGCGATGACATTTGTATCATTCCCAGCCTCTCGTTGTGCATACACCCTAGCGGGTCCTCCACCCTCGGGCTGAACTGCTACCACATGAGCTACATTTCTCTAACCATCATTCCTTGGCTGAAAATTACCTCGACCGCGCCCACGACCTCTCTAGTGCTCAAAACCTCGAACTAGGGCATGTCCGCCACACACACACACACACACACATACATACACAAAATGGATACATGGCCAAAAAAGCTAAAGGAAACATTCATAATTGGCATTCATAAAGAGGTCAAAAGACAAACCATGGCACACTTCAACATTTTAAACATGTTAACAACAACAACAACAACAACATAGGAGTTTGGACACCCACTCCCCAACACAAAAGTCTAGCATTCTCATTGCCTAAGTATTATTACAACCATGAAAACCATACTTGAGCTAGTATAAGAACTTCAAGTTCCTCCTTTTCTCGACTTGCCTCCCGAAGCCACTAACGATCTGCATTGTTGGAAAAGAGAGCGCAAGCTTAAAAGCTTAGTGTGCAGAGCTCAAAATCACAACAACAACAACAACAACAACAACAATGCAGTTCAAAACATGTATTTTGTTTGAAGACAAAACCATTAAAATGGAAATACGATAAATCAAAAGCACAAGACAAAACCATGGTATGCGCAAGCACAACCATTCCCGGTGGGACTACACATCATCGTTCACAACAACTAACATATTTCTGGTGGGACTACGCATCACCGTACTCATCTACTAGTCAACTTCCGGTGGGACTACACATCGCCGTATTCAACAACACACTTCCCATTAACCATCATGTGAGGCTTTGACAACAAAAATAACACCATAACAACATTAAAAAAAGGTAAAAGCAATCTGTATTTCACACAACAACACGAATAAACGCATACACCAACAATCAATGAAACAAGGCAAAATTAGACAAACTTACACTTGGGTTTAGGTTGGCCCCTAAGGCTCCACCAAAACCCCAAGAAACCTTCTTTGAAACATTTTAAAGCTTCGAAACATTACCACTCACCAGCACAATACTAAAACAAGCTAACAGTCCTCCTTCAAGCTTCCTCAACTCTCGGTGTAGCGTCCGAAGAACCCAAATCCTTATACACTGCTTCTACCCAAATCAAAACAAGAATTAATACACTTTTCAACAATCAATCTCATTGGAATCAATATTATCAAAAGTCGATAACATCAAGTTTCTGATTCCTATCTGAAACTAACCAAAACCATCCTCACTTCTACTCTAACCTCAAGTCAGCAATAACTTCATCAATTTATCATCCAAAACGTGTTCAAATACTCCAAAAACATCAACCCAAAACCATCAAACCATTAGAAGTCCATCCCCACCATTTCCAAGCCAAAAACCCAAATACCCCTTATTCAAAATTTACCCATTTTCCAAATTACGGGATTTCTAGTTACACCCATTATCTTAGCATCTTTTACACCCAAAGTATGGTTTACAACTCACCCCAAAACACCGTTTTATCAACATTCGCTTAAACCCTTCAAAAACTCATTTTATCCCAAATAGAGTAACTTGAGAAATCTTTCAAAGTTTTGGAAGTCATCATAAATGGCACACAAGGCCCAACCATACTCGGAATCTCACTAGATCATCCAGGAAAAAACACACATGGTCATAACCACAAACTTGGAATGAGGTTCGATATCACACAACCTCGAGAAAATACACTCTAAGTGAGGCTCGCTGTCACACAGCCTCGGGAACATACACTCTCTCTAGGTGAGGCCTAGTGTCACACAGCCTCGGGAACATATACACATACTTGGCATCTCTCATCAAGTATCTTTGAATGAGGCTCGGTGTCATACAACCTCGAGAACGTACATTCGGCATTTCATCTCATGGGTGTTGCAACACGCTCTCTAGGTATCTGGATCCCATCAACCAAAGGTGACTTAAACAACCAAGCGTCCAAACAGCACACAACATAGACACAATTACCATACAACACACAACATTAGCACGATTACCATAACTCTATGGTTTCTATCAATTATCAGTTCACTCAATTAAGTCTACCAACTTATAAATACATTATAGAAGTGTACATTAATCATTCTCATTAATTATCTTATTAATCTATATTATCTTATTAATATTCTATGTCAGCCTTCATCTTTTATTAGAATAAAAGATTATTTCGTTTAGTGAGTATCGATACTCGAACATGAATATCGATACAATACCCTTGCATATCGGTACTCATACGTATATCGATACTAATATTGCTTACCAAAAATCCTAGATTCCCAAAAGTACCGATATGGATCAACTCGTACCGGTACTGCCCCCAATTGTGTATCAGTACGACTAAAGCTCGTACCAATAGCCTATTCACGAGTTCTCACAATTTTATCAAATCACGATATTATAACGTTTTATTTGATCCTTAAAGCTTATGAAAGTCATTAGGGTTTCTTTACTAACGCATTCATTTAATAAAATTAATTACCAGCTTTATAATCATTTAATCGAGTATTTATCTTTTAAGCATAATTCTCATCAATCATGTTGTAACCCTCTTAGCCCGGCCTAGACGGTTGACCCGGACTACGAAGATTACACGGGGAAAACCAAAGTCAACCCGAAAGTCAACCTTGATTAACGACCCTTTATTTTCTTTTTAAACTTGTCTAGATGCACATTAAACCTAGGCATACACTTGAGATAAGCATACTCAAAAATCACAGCAATCGGAAAACAATAAGGGACTCAATTGCACAACATACGAATTTAGGGACCAATTTGTAAATTCTGGAAATTAAGAGGACTTTACCAATTTTTAAGTTACCATTATGAAATTAGTCATGTTTCATGCCTCTCTGACCAAATTTCATCTCAAATGGACATCTCAAACTCAATCAATTGCACATACAAAAAATCAGGACTAAAATGTAAAGCTTGCAAACCTCAAAACCATTCAAATCAGTGCCCAACGGTCAAGTGTTTCGAAACGGGGTTAGCCCGTTCAGAAACGGGGCTTGGCAGTAGCCAAAGTGTTTCGAAACACCTCTACCCGTTTCGAAACACCCAGGCCAAATCAAGCACCTGTTTCGAAACAGGCAAGGGTGTTTCGAAACACCCTGCCTAGAAACAGCAGATAGGCCTGTTTTAACACATCTAAACCCCATTGAACATGCTCCAAATCAATCCTCAACAAAGCAACAACATGTCAAGCATCATAACTACCAAATTGCATTAAAATCTAGATACAAAACAACTCTTAGGTGCACCAACTCCTTCCACACATCCAACACTTAAACATGCTTTTAAAACAAGAAGCATAGCATAACGACTTATGAATAAGAAGATTCAAATGTTGCAAGCGGTAAACCACGTAGTTCAAATCATAAACCAAACTTGTCCAACATACACAATCTCATTAAACATCAACATAAAAGACTCTCCCCCCCATTGCCTTTATTATGTATAGCTATTAACCGAGACATACATCTCAAGTGGAGCTCTCCTTGAATCCCTTGCTTCTTGTTGTCCCAACTTCAAATATCTGCATTGATGGACAAAAAGGAGCGTAAGCACATAATGCTTAGTGAGGAATGCTCAAAACCAAAACACCATCAATGCAGCGAGTCATAAAACCCCTTTCAAAAAGTAGTTGTAAATCGATAAATCAAAGCATTGGTTGAAAAACCTCTTTTGAAACATCATGCTTTAGACCATGTCTTGCTCAACATGAAAACCAACCTTTAGCTTAGAAAAGCTAAACAATTTACCCCAAAACACATTCTTGCAAAAACCATTAATTAAACCCTTCCATGCATAAACACCACATGCAACGTTAAACTCAAATTCCTTGGAAAACACTTCCACTTCACAACATACTTACCATATGCTTGATGGCCATTTCAAAGCAAAACCTTTCAAAAAACATTGGTTCCTTCAAACTATCTCATGCATTCAACAAATGCAAAACACATGAACTACCAAAAACATCAATGCACTACATGCCTTTTAAAACAATTCCTCACAAGACTTCAATGCACTAAAGAGATTCCCATGCACATATGCACCATTCTCAATATAAGATAAACACTTGTACAAGCTTAACAAGTAATACATGCAATTTTGGAACATTACACACTTTCCATGCAACCTTGCATCATTTCAAGCATCTCATGCTTCATTACATCAAAGAACATTATATTGGCTTCCAATTGATAATTCACAAACCATCACAACACAAGACACAATCAGATACGCGGATTACAAGCGTTGTCCCACACGCTCCACACACACAACCGAACAACACAAGGTGGAGTTTACCGGTACAATCACAACCCCCTCAACACCCATGATGGAGTTTAACGGTACAATCACAACCCCTCAACATCACTCATCGGAAGTTGTATAACATACTAGCGAGAGCAAGGACACATCACAAGGCTTACACATGGAAGCTACCACAACCATTGTAATCACCTTAACCAAGCTCACACACGGGAGCAACCCTCCACCGTTGTGACGCTTAACAAAGTCCACCCACGAGAGCCACCCTCCATCGTGGTGACATTAACAAGGTTCACCCACGAGAGCCATCCTCCATCGTGGTGGCACTTAACCAAGCTCACCCACGAGAGCCATCCTCCATCGTGGTGGCACTAAACAAAGCCCACCCACGAGAGCCATCCTCCATCGTGGTGATACCAATTTCCTCAATCGCTAGGATTCTTGGATGGAGTTTACGGTACAATTACAACCCCCTCGACATCCAAGGCGACTCAATTCAGGGTGCACCCAATCCTATAGCCGGCTAACTATATCCGATTAAAGTAACCAAAAACCACTTACATCACTTGCCAATATAATCATTTTACCACATTAATCCATTGTTTTTACAAGCATAACCAAAATGCCAAAACCACCATTTACCATCATCACTTCACTGTTTTGAAGCATTAAACAAAGCCATTAAACAACATGCAACACTATGCATCAATTCCACAGTTCCAATGTACAAAACCAAGGATCTCTTACCTTGAGCATCCTTCACACATGACTTTCAAAACCAGCATTAAACCATGCTAAAATATGCTTTCAAAACAGAATTTAAACATGCAAATCACATGCATTGCATCCAACAATCACAAGTGCTTTAAAAACCAATTCATAACACAAACCAAGAGAGAAATTCCATTTACTTACTCTTGAGCTTAGCTAAGTTGTTTAGACTTAAACTAACCTCCCAAAAACCTTCAAACATTGGTTTCAAAGCTGAAAACCCAACTTCACTCACCGATACACAAAACTAGGCTAGCCAACAAGCCTTCCAAGCATCCGAAACCATCAACGCCACCTCTATTGCTCTCAGATCATTTTCCCCTGTTTCAAGCACATAAAAACAGAGGATTAATGCATCATCATGCATTAAAAACACCAGCAACACACCTAAACTCGCTGCTCTTTGCAAATCCAACATTTTGGCTACCAAACACAACCGAAATCACCTCCAAACACTTCCAAGACTTAACCCAGCCAAGATCCATCACTTCTAACCATTATTAAACATCAATTAACATCCAAAATAAACTCAAACTCGTCCTTATACCTCCAGCATTAACAAAACACCAAGATCACCCCAAAAACCACCATTTTCACAAGTAAAAACTTAGGAAAATCAACCTATTCGGGATTGCATTGATTAAACCTCAATCACACATCATTTAGACATCCAAAATACATCAAAAAGACATCTCAAAACAGAGCCCAATCATCCAATACGAATTTCTTCAAAATTAAATCCAAATCTTGCATTTTAAGCCAAAATCAAGATCACAACATTAAAACCTTTAATAAAACTTAATTTAAGGATTGAGAACTTGGGAATTTCAGTAAAGAACTGAGTATTTAGAGGAGAAGGACGTTCATACCTCTAAATGTGGATTTCTCCTTGTTTAGAGCCAAAATCCTTGAAAATTCATTAAGCAAATGATGAGGATTTGGTGTAGAAATGATTAGGAATCATTTAGGAATTGAAATCTCAACTTTAAGTGTGAAAATCAAAGGAAAGGTTGTTGTGGAAATGTGTTTGGCTGAGAGAATTTTGAGAGAAAATGAAATGGGAAAATTTTGGTAAAAGTTAGTTATGAAACTAAAAATATCTTTTTTTCTCTTTTCTTTTTATTAATCAAACATTAAATGAGTCTTTAAAAATCTAGAAAAAATCTGGAGAAATCCTCCCTTGGGTAAATTAGCTCCTTAAAGATTCAAAGTTTCAATCCTTTTAAAACAGTCACGAACTTTTCAAAAATTACATTTTAGTCACTAACTCAAAATGTCATATTTCCAAACCTCATTTTGTAAAATTGATTTCACCATCCTCTTATATATATTAAAAGAGGATTTTTAGATGTTTTTCCATATTTTTAATGTATCCCGAACTAGGCTTTCCTTAAAACTACATTTTATATTCGAACCGAAAATCCGACCGGCCCGGTTCAAACCCAAAACTTCTAAGCCCAAAATTGGGTGTTACAACTCTCCCCCTCTTAGGAAATTTCATCCTCGAAATTTCAACCGGCGAAAAGAGCACAACCAAACTTCTCAAATCAACCCACAAGGCAACATAGGAGACTTAACCACCATTGAACACTCTCCACACAAAACTCCACCAAACCCAACACCACCACATACTGTTCACAAATTCCAGAACACTCAGATGTTAACCACATCTTAACCTTTCACACTTCCGAACTGCACATAGCCCCAACAACAACCTGAAGAACCTCCAAACTTTTACAGCATACACCACCTTAACTCATAACTCCCAAAACTCGTACACACGGTAACACCAATCCATCCAGTTCAGCCACCATGTGACCCACAACCTTCACTGCTTCTAAAACCCCTCGCACAACTGCTCAACCTCTTCCAAAGGTTACCACATCAAGAAAAAATTCTTAAGCATCAACTGCTTACTCAAACTTCTCAACGTATTGCTGACATTCCTTCACATCTGCCGCTATCATCACCATAACGACTCACCAGGACTACTCACCTAACATTTGAAAATCACGTCACAAAACCCCAACCTTGACTCCGCCAGCCGTTCCACACACCACCAGCTGACTTCAGAAGGAATTTACTTATACACAACTAGCCAACCACTTCTCACATGAACCCGTCCAACCAACAATGGCCCTTGAACTTACATTGCCTTTCCACTTCAAACTTTGACTACAACACTAGCCTTACCAGGACACCTCCCATTCTATACATACATATTAAGATTACGAAACTTCTATTCACCCCAGGCCAACCCTTTTCTACAACCCACAACACAACCTCTTCTCAATTCTTCGAAGGTTGCTACGAACCATCACCTACAAAAACAACCCTTCTACTACAACATCAATGCCAAGTTACCTCAGCACTTTGGAAACACATCCACTAACCTGCAACATCACTTAACACCAAGAAACTACCACTTCTACTAGCTATTCACAACCACTCTGACCGATTCCAAATTCAATCGATAATCTCCTCACCACCACACTACTAAACGCTTTAAGTGCCAAAACACTTTCCTTCTGCCAACATGCTATATCGCACTCACTATTACTGACAGCTCGCTTAATACCCTCCATTACTTCTAACATTCTCCTAGCACCCAAACAACTTTTAAAACCCATCATCCAACCTAACCCTATCACAACACTAACGGACCCAATTAGCTATCAGCAAGTGTGAACGTACGTATGCATGATCACCAATATGCCCTATCAATGCCTGTGTACATGTATGCAAAACCTCTAATGTCATGTCACATGTATGCATGGACCAGCACATATATATATATGATATAGTATATAACAATGGTTTTAACTGTGCATGTATGTCGGTTCACACCCACCAATAACATCCTCGGGATCCGTCTAAGAACAGCCTCCTATCTCACTTCTAACTTGTCTAACCCTACCATTCTAATAACCCATTAACCACAAAATACCCACTAATACCCTCTTCACACTAAAGTTGTTTTTAAAACAACACCAACTACTACCCCAAACATGCTAGCAACGAGACCATACCCACTACGCAAGGAAATACCAACTGAAACCAAACTAAGATAACTAGGGCAAAGGTTACTTAACAAGGTTACCTGTAAACACCTCACTGCCCCGGAGCTTCAACAGACGAGCTCTCTTCCTCGCAGAACCATCATTCTCCAGCCGTACCGCTGCAGCATCAGCTAACACATTAAGGTCGTCACCATCTCCCTGCGGTAAAGAACCCTGACTACCCCGAGCCAACTTCAAACAATTTCGTCTCAAATGCCCAATAGACCCACAATTCCAACAGGTTTCATTCCCCAAGCTCCTCACACCTTTCTGCCCTTCCTGCCACCTTCGAACCTTGTCTCGGTCGTGCCCACGACCCTTCAGAGACCCTTTTGCTACCACTAAAGCTGATCTCACCACTTGAGGACAATTTCGCTTCACATGCTCCTTAGAACCACAGTTCCAACAAACTCTCACGCCCCAACAACCTCCAACATGACACCTTCCACAATGGTCACACTTCAGCAACTGAGCTACCACTCCTTGATCATACCGCACTTGACCTACGTCTGCACCACCACCCAGACTTCGATTCAAGCAAAACCTTCTATCACGCAGCCTCTTACGCTGACTGCTCCGAAGATCAGTACCCACAGCTCTCTTGCTTAAACTTTTCTCACCTTCATAAACTGAAACCACACCCTCACATTGCTTAACCCTTGGGAATTTCTCTCCAAGGTACCTTTCATAAAAGGCAGACACAAAGAAGTCCCAATCTATATCGTGGGTATGCAATGCCACCGCCACAGATGTCCACCAGGCACAAGCGTCCTCCAACATCAATGAGACAACACTTCCCAGCTTACAAGCATAGTCACAATCTTTCTGATCCAAAATTAGAATTACACTGGCCAACCAGGCCTCGAACGCCTCAGGTGTCGAACCATGATACTCCACAGCTCCCAAATCATGTAAACGTTGTTTCGACAAACTCGCACGTCCCACAGTCGGCACGTCTACAGGCCTCACTTTCGCCACAGCCTGAGATGTTCCCAACACCTCTTGAACAATAGGTGATGAACTCTTCATCACAAAACCAGCTTCTTCCTCCTGCCTCACTACCTCAACTCCAGGCACAGAAGACTGAGACGAAACACATCCACTAAAAGGTGAATTCCACGCCTTAACAACCTGCTCTAAAGCAACAACCATCTCACCTAACTGCCATTCTCTCATCGATTTCACCATGCTATTAACAACAAGCTATCATAACAAAACAAACAAAACGATCAGGCCAGCTTCAAGTAAGGATTCAAGACTCCAATTCCAACATTACACAATAGCTATAATAATAAGGCAATGGGTATCCCGAATTCTCCCCTTTTACATGACATAACAGTCAATAAAAACATGAATATCACAGCATCGAGCATATCAATAAACATACTATGATCATGCTCTCATCAAACACATTCACTCGCAACAGCATAACATCAACATATCATACCCATTACACTTTCATCATTCATAAAATCAGCTCACAACACCAGCATATCATCAGCAAAAATCCACATTATCTCAATGAAGATTCACAATCAAAAAGCATGACAAAAACATCAACAATTCGCTCAAAAACACGCATTTCAACCGACTTTCAACCACACATTAGAATAAACATCAAACACTTATTACAACAATTTACCATTTCCCCAAGTTTTCGCAACTCAGCTCTGATACCACCAAATGTAACCCCCTTAGCCCGGCCTAGACGGTTGACCCGGACTACGAAGATTACATGGGGAAAACCAAAGTCAACCCGAAAGTCAACCTTGATTAACGACCCTTTTTTCTTTTTAAACATGTCTAGATGCACATTAAACCTAGGCATACACTTGAGATAAGCATACTCAAAAATCACAGCAATCGGAAAACAATAAGAGACTCAATTGCACAACATACGAATTTAGGGACCAATTTGTAAATTCTGGAAATTAAGAGGACTTTACCAATTTTTAAGTTACCATTATGAAATTAGTCATGTTTCATGCCTCTCTGCCAAATTTCATCTCAAATGGACATCTCAAACTCAATCAATTGCACATACAAAAAATTAGGACTAAAATGTAAAGCTTGCAAACCTCAAAACCATTCAAATCAGTGCCCAACGGTCAAGTGTTTCGAAATGGGGTTAGCCCGTTCAGAAACGGGGCTTGGCAGTAGCCAAAGTGTTTCGAAACACCTCTACCCGTTTCGAAACACCCAGGCCAAATCAAGCACCTGTTTCGAAACAGACAAGGGTGTTTCGAAACACCCTGCCTAGAAACAGCAGATAGGCTTGTTTTAACACATCTAAACCCCATCGAACATGCTCCAAATCAATCCTCAACAAAGCAACAACATGCCAAGCATCATAACTACCAAATTGCATTAAAATCTAGAAACAAAACAACTCTTAGGTGCACCAACTCCTTCCACACATCCAACACTTAAACATGCTTTTAAAACAATAAGCATAGCATAACGACTTATGAATAAGAAGATTCAAACGTTGCAAGCGGTAAACCACGTAGTTCAAATCATAAACCAAACTTGTCCAACATACACAATCTCATTAAACATCAACATAAAAGACTCCCCCCCCCCCATTGCCTTTATTATCTATAGGTATTAACCGAGACATACATCTCAAGTGGAGCTCTCCTTGAATCCCTTGCTTCTTGCTGTCCCAACTTCAAATATCTGCATTGATGGACAAAAAGAAGCGTAAGCACATAATGCTTAGTGAGGAATGCTCAAAACCAAAACACCATCAATGCAGCGAGTCATAAAACCCCTTTCAAAAAGTTGTTGTAAATCGATAAATCAAAGCATTGGTTGAAAAACCTCTTTTGAAACATCATGCTTTAGACCATGTCTTGCTCAACATGAAAACCAACCTTTAGCTTAGAAAAGCTAAACAATTTACCCCAAAACACATTCTTGCAAAAACCATTAATTAAACCCTTCCATGCATAAACACCACATGCAAGGTTAAACTCAAATTCCTTGGAAAACACTTCCACTTCACAACATACTTACCGTATGCTTGATGGCCGTTTCAAAGCAAAACCTTTCAAAAACCATTGGTTCTTTCAAACTATCTCATGCATTCAACAAATGCAAAACACATGAACTACCAAAAACATCAATGCACTACATGCCTTTTAAAACAATTCCTCACAAGACTTCAATGCACTAAAGAGATTCTCATGCACATATGCACCATTCTCAATATAAGATAAACACTTGTACAAGCTTAACAAGTAATACATGCAATTTTGGAACATTACACACTTTCCATGAAACCTTGCATCATTTCAAGCATCTCATGCTTCATTACATCCAAGAACACTATATTGGCTTCCAATTGATAATTCACAAACCATCACAACACAAGACACAATCAGATACGCGGATTACAAGCATTGTCCCACACGCTCCATACACACAACCGAACAACACAAGGTGGAGTTTACCGGTACAATCACAACCCCCTCAACACCCGTGATGGAGTTTAACGGTACAATCACAACCCCTCAACATCACTCATCGGAAGTTGTATAACACACTAGCGAGAGCCGGGACACATCACAAGGCTTACACATGGAAGCTACCACAACCATTGTAATCACCTTAACCTAGCTCACACACGGGAGCAACCCTCCACCGTTGTGACTCTTAACAAAGTCCACCCACGAGAGCCACCCTCCATCGTGGTGACTTTAACAAGGTTCACCCACGAGAGCCATCCTCCATCGTGGTGGCACTAAACAAAGCCCACCCACGAGAGCCATCCTCCATCGTGGTGATACCAATTTCCTCAATCGATAGGATTCTTGGATGGAGTTTACGGTACAATTACAACCCCCTCGACATCCAAGGCGACTCAATTCAGGGTGCACCCAATCCTATAGCCGGCTAACTATATCCGATTAAAGTAACCAAGAACCACTTACATCACTTTCCAATATAACCATTTTACCACATTAATCCATTGTTTTTACAAGCATAACCAAAATGCCAAAACCACCATTTACCATCATCACTTTACTGTTTTGAAGCATTAAACAAAGCCATTAAACAACATGCAACAATATGCATCAATTCCACAATTTCAATGTACAAAACTAAGGATCTCTTACCTTGAGCATCCTTCACACATGACTTTCAAAACCAGCATTAAACCATGCTAAAATATGCTTTCAAAACAGAATTTAAACATGCAAATCACATGCATTGCATCCAACAATCACAAGTGCTTTAAAAACCAATTCATAACACAAACCAAGAGAGAAATTCCATTTACTTACTCTTGAGCTTAGCTAAGTTGTTTAGACTTAAACTAACCTCCCAAAAACCTTCAAACATTGGTTTCAAAGCTGAAAACCCAACTTCACTCACCGATACACAAAACTAGGCTAGCCAACAAGCCTTCCAAGCATCCAAAACCATCAACGCCACCTCTATTGCTCTCGGATCATTTTCCCCTGTTTCAAGCACATAACAACAGAGGATTAATGCATCATCATGCATTAAAAACACCAGCAACACACCTAAACTCGCTGCTCTTTGCAAATCCAACATTTCGGCTACCAAACACAACCGAAATCACCTCCAAACACTTCCAAGACTTAACCCAGCCAAGATCCATCTCTTCTAACCATTATTAAACATCAATTAACATCCAAAATAAACTCAAACTCGTCCTTATACCTCCAGCATTAACAAAACACCAAGATCACCCCAAAAACCACCATTTTCACAAGTAAAAACTTAGGAAAATCAACATATTCGGGATTGCATTGATTAAACCTCAATCACACATCATTTAGACATCCAAAATACATCAAAAAGACATCTCAAAACAGAGCCCAATCATCCAATACGAATTTCTTCAAAATTAAATCCAAATCTTGCATTTTAAGCCAAAATCAAGATCACAACATTAAAACTTTTAATAAAACTTAATTTAAGGATTGAGAACTTGGGAATTTCAGTAAAGAACTGAGTATTTAGAGGAGAAGGACGTTCATTCCTCTAAATGTGGATTTCTCCTTGTTTAGAGCCAAAATCCTTGAAAATTCATTAAGCAAATGATGAGGATTTGGTGTAGAAATGATTAGGAATCATTTAGGAATTGAAATCTCAACTTTAAGTGTGAAAATCAAATGAAAGGTTACTGTGGAAATGTGTTTGGCTGAGAGAATTTTGAGAGAAAATGAAATGGGAAAATTTTGGTAAAAGTTAGTTATGAAACTAAAAATATCTTTTTTCCTCTCTTCTTTTTATTAATCAAACATTAAATGAGTCTTTAAAAATCTAGAAAAAATCTGGAGAAATCCTCCCTTGGGTAAATTAGCTCCTTAAAGATTCAAAGTTTCAATCCTTTTAAAACATTCACGAACTTTTCAAAAATTACATTTTAGTCACTAACTCAAAATGTCATATTTCCAAACCTCATTTTGTAAAATTGATTTCACCATCCTCTTATATATATTAAAAGAGGATTTTTAGATATTTTTCCATATTTTTAATGTATCCCGAACTAGGCTTTCCTTAAAACTACCTTTTATATTCGAACTGAAAATCCGACCGGTCCGGTTCAAACCGAAAACTTCTAAGCCCAAAATTGGGATGTTACACATGTCAATCTACTCGAACAAACATACAAGTCATCACGAATATCAATCAAACAATCATTAAGTAATTATATGAGCATCTCAAATGACCCTAAACGATCTCTAAAGTCTCCATGAGTCTCATCATATTCACAACATCATCATGCCTCACACATATATCAAGTCTCATCCTATCAATCTCCAAACATGCATATTCATCATTTACCTATTTTGCATATACTAACACGCAAATCAATCGCATTTATAATGCTCTTAAAGCAATAGGAGTTCGAGGTGTACTAACCTTAAGCAATTATCAATAAATCCTTACTCGAGCTCCTCAAATGCTCCTCTTGACCCGATATTCAAGCCTGAACAATCCTCATAAATATATGAATACCACAATTGCTAATTAACCTCATTCACTTACTAATCCACAAGGTCAAACATGTAAATAAACTTATTGTGTTTGAATTTGGCGAAACAGACAACGCCAACGGACTCAGAACGTCAAGAAACCCCCAAGTAGGGTCCTCTATAAAAAGTCAACGGCTCAGCCAATGTAGTCAACATCGACTGGTAATTCATTTCTAGTTGTTGGGGGTTGTTAAGAGCTGTTGGGGACTTAACTTCCAACATTAAATGCACTTTTGGACATCTGAGTATCAGTACTCGTGTTTGGGTATCGGTACATGCCTCAAAGAAGAAAGAGCCATTACACAATAAATACAAGTTGTACTGGTACACGATACACAGTATCGGTACGGGCCCTTGTGTATCGATACGACATAGCCAGTACCAGTACGAAGATTTGCTACCGGAAAAATGAAGTCTTGGGGAAATAAAGAGTGTATCGGTACACGGGTGACCGTACCGGTACATGCTCTTCTATGTATTGGTACAAGTAAGACCGTACGGTACTCAGAGCCTGTTTTGGCTCTTGGGTTATTTTGAAAGCATTTGTTCAAGTCAAAAGTATTTCAAAAACCCTTTAGAACATATTTTTCAAGTTATTTGACTTTGACTTATTTTTTTAAATTTGGTTTAAGTCAAAAAAACATTTTTCATTAAAGCTATATCAAAATAAATATCTTAACAAAATTGATATCTCAATTAAATACATTCTTCGAAGTTGATACCTAATATTTTTTTGTTTTCAAGTTGGTACCCGAACTTTATTTTCGTCCATTAATTTGTTATTTTTATCAATATTTTTAGTCCTCAAAACTTATACAATCTATCAATTTGGTCCTAATTTGAAATATTTCAATAAATTTAACCATTTATATTTAAAAATTTCATCAATTCAGTCATTTTTATGATACATTCAAACCAAGTGAGTTAATCGGATCAAAACAACAATTATATAATTGTAATTTATCATAAAACAATAAATTACTATTAAACTCTTGTTATACCAAGAAAATAATAACAACGTTTATGGGAGAAGAAAAAAACAATTTAGGAGAAGACAAATAGTATAGACTTTTTAAATATAAAAGGGTTAAATTTATTGAATTGTTTCAAATTATGAACAAAAAAGTTGCTACCAACTTAGGAGAAAATGCTTAGTTCATGTACCAACTTGGGAGTAAAAATTAGGGTTAACTACTAGAATAGTCACTTATGTTTTCCCCCAGTACAAAGTCGGACACCGATTTTGAAAAACGACCAGTAAGGTCACTTACGTTTTCGGAGCGTAAACTTTTGGTCACTTGGTCATTTGTTGTCGTTAAACATTGACGACTTGCTGACCTGGCAGTTAAAAAAATAAAGGTAAACTACTGCAATGGCCACTAAAGTTTATCCTATGTACATTTCTGCTCTCCAATTTTAAAAAATAAACATTATGGTCACTATTAAAAATGTTTCTTTATAATTTTACCCTTGAATTTTAAAAAATTTATTTTTAAACCAGCAAATTATGCAGTAAATGGCACTGTAAACTAGCAACTGACAGCAGTGGGTACGAGGACTTTCAGTTCTTTTTTTTTAGGTTCAAGGGTTGTAACACCCGTGTTTTGGGGTTAGGAGTTAGGCGTGTGTTTGGTTCGAGTCATCCAAAAAAAATTGGTTTAATCTAATTAGGCATTAATTATGAGTTAAAGGAGATTTAACAATTTCAAGGTGGCATTTTTGTAAATAAGTTGAAAAGGTAAAGACACCCTTTTTGAATCAAAAGAACAAAAAGAAAAAAAAAAGCTATCTTCCTCCTTTCTCCTCATTTCACGTTGGAAACCCCAAACCCCTCCCAAAATCCCAAGTTTACTATTCCATTCAATCTCTCCATCGATTCAAGGGCATTTTCAAAGGTAAACCTATTTCTCAACTCTCCTCGTCATCCCCATCGTTTACATAGCCTTAGATTTCAAAACTATCCATTTTTGTATTTTTCAAGTTTAAGAAAAGTTTGGATTTTTAATGGGTTTTTCAATTGTTTTTGATTTGTTGAGTTGGGTTTTGAATAAATCACACCTAAATACACTTAATATCTTGAAAAGGTTGGATTTGGGAGAAAACCCGAAGTGGGTCTTTGGGGCAATTTTTAAAGTGTCTAAACTTGAGTTTTTTAGGTGTTTTTGAGTTGGGCTGAAGGGCTGATGGTATAGGGTTATTAGGGAAGTGTTTTGGGGCCTTTTAGATGTCATTTGGGTATAGGAAATCATAGTTTTCAGCTGGGTATTTTGGGAGCACGAAAATGGAAGTTTTGTGATTAGTTGAGTTTGAAAATGGTGAAGTTTGGCTTGTGTTCGTGGGTTGGAGTTCGTGACTGAATTTAGCATTGATTTGGTGAGTAATGGTTGTGTTTTGATTGGTTAGAAGCAAGAGGAAACATCGGAGAAGGATCGGGACCGAATCCGAGAATTGAAGAGGCTTGACTTGCTTGTTTGGTTTGCTAAGGAAGGGTGGTGAGTAATACTTTAAATTTGTTTTAAAGTTGGTTCAAGTGTGTGTAGTGGAGGTATTGGAATGAGTTTGGTAGACCATTCCAAGGTAGAAGTTAAATTGGTAGTTTGACTTCTTGTTTGTTAATGAGCTTTGATTTCCCATGTCTATCTTGATCTTGCATAGTATGAAATGACTTTGTATGTGTATACATTGTTGTGTGTGATGATGGTTGGATGATATGAATGATGATTGATGTGATGTGGTTTAAATAAATTGCCACTAATTAACTTACCGGGTATAAATGATCGATCATTAGGATTAGTGTGCACACGGTTGAGTCAAAACGCGCGTGGCCTTGATGGCGTTGAGTCATCAAGGAGGAGTATGGTGATGTAATATTCCACCGGAAATTTATTTATATTATACGTGATGATGAGTGGAATCCCATCCGTAGGGCATGTGGTGATGAGTGGAATCACACCCATGCAAGGTCCGGTGATGAGTGTAATCCCACCCAGGTAATGTTATTGTCGAGAGTAAATCCGCACATCCAAGTAAACTAATAGTGGCCAATGTACTTGCTCTTAGGATTATGATGTTGTGATATTGGTTTATATTGTTGAGCTTAATATGATGTAAGATGCCATATTTATGACCCTTGAAACATTAGCTAGGTTGTTATGTTGATGCATATGTATGTTGTGTGTGATGTTAAGGATTGCATGCTTGGACCCTGCATTGTTGTTGTTTTTGATTTTAGAGCATCCTCACTAAGCTTCTAGCTTACGCTCTCATTTTCAACAATGCAGATCATTAGCGTGGTGTTAGCAAGGAGCAAGGCGAAGGGGCTTTCCAAGTTTGTAGTTGCTCAAGTATGACTTAGTAATTAAAGTAGTAGTTTAGCAATGGGGCTACTATGTTTTTGTATGAGCGTTGTATGACTCATAAATGTTGTTGATGTTTATGTTTTGGCTTGAATTTGTAACCATGCTTTGTCTTGTAGAATGCTTGTGTGGGATGGCATGCCTTTGGATGTTTTAAGTTACTTTTGGTTGGCATGTAAACTTTTATGTGATGACTTATGCCATTTGGCCTTTTTGAGTTCTTAAGCATGCCCATTTATGCAAAAATCCATCCCTTGTGTGAATGTCATGATGTATATGTGTATTTGTTCATCCTAATTGCTCTATATGCTAATTCTTAGTCGTAGTTTGTTGCATGAATGTTTGTATGTGGCTAGGGAAGTCATAAAATGCATTTAGAGTTTGAGTCTTGTTGGTTTTTGCTGAAATTGGAGACTTGCAGAGCAGGGCGTATCGGTACGCCTAAGGGCCGTATCGATGCGGTCTTGCCTGCAGGACTCAGTTTTGGCTAGGTGTGCCGATACACGGGGGTGTATCGATACGCTCTTTGCTCACTGGAATTCTGAGAATTTGGTGAGCGATTGGCGTATCCGTACGGTTCTATCTCGTTGACACGAGATGTTGACCGAGAAGGGCGTATCGATACGCTCAAGGGCTGTATTGATACGGTCTTCCCTGAGTTGACTGTTTAAGTTGACCTAGTCAAGGCGTATCGATACCCTTGATTGGTGTATCGATACGGCATGCCCTGTAAGTGTAAAATGGACTATTTGAGGTGTGGTTGTGGTTCGAATGTGCTTCTTTATTGATGTTTTCTGCTGACGTGATCACTTAGGAATTAACATGCCTTTAGACAAGATTAAAATGAAAGAAAATTTTTAGGGTTGCTAACCGAGGGAAACCTTAACGGGTTTCGCTTCGGTTTTCCCCGTGTAGCCTACTCGGACCGGCCAGACGGGGACGAGGGGGTTACAAGGGTACTATAAATCCTTGAACTTTAAAAAAATTAATTAAGTCTTTGAAATTTTTTTATAACTAATTGAGCCTTTATACTTCAAAATTTTGTCAATGCACCCTTTTGATTAAACAATAATACAATAATTTAGAGTGAAAAAATATGGGCAATTTGAAAGTTTAGTTATTAAATAGGAGCAATTTGGACACCTAAAATTTAAAAAGGGTATACTTTGGGTACCTATTTTTCATTTAAGCCTTTTATAATATTATTGTACTAGTTGATTGTAAAGTTTTAGGGTTGAAAAATAAATTTTTAAAAATTCAAGGGTAAAATTATAAAGAAACCTTTTTAATAGTGACCATAATGTTTATTTTTTAAAATTGGAGAGCAGAAATGTACATGGATAAACTTTAGTGGCCATTGTAGTAGTTTACCCTTATTTTTTTCGTCGCTAGGTCAGCAAGCCGTCAATGTTTAACGGCAGAGTGACCTAAAGTTTACGCCCCGAAAACGTAAGTGACCTTACTGGTCGTTTTTCAAAATCGGTGACCAACTTTGTACTGGGGGAAAACATAAGTGACTATTCCAGTAGTTAACCCTAAAAATTATGTAGGTACTAACTTGAAAAAACGTGTCTAGTTTAAATTCTAATTTGGGAATAAAAGAATATATATAATTTATGTACTAAATGTATATTAAAGCAAAAAAAAATCCCCATAATACCCAAAATATCACTAAATAAAAAAAATAAAGTTCACAAATGATCACTAAACTATCTTAAAGTGTTTATTTTGGTCACCAAACTTTTAAAAGTTACAAAATATGCATTAAACTTTGAATTTTGTTACAAAATGGACATTGCGCCGTTAGATGCCGTTAACATCATAACGACAGGATGACTGTGCAACTAAAGTAATATATTATTTGTTACAAAATTATCATTAAACTTTGTAAATGTTATAAAATGGTCATTAAACTATTTAATTGTTACTGAATGGTAAATTTAATATTCAATTGTTACAAAATGACCATTAAACTATTTAATTATTATAAAATAGTTACTAAACTATTTAATTGTTACAAAATGGTTGGTTATTACAAGTTATAATGTAAATTTTTATTGTTATTGATTTTATGAGGCTTTATTTCCAGAAATGTTTCAAATGAATGAATGAAATGGTTTTTAGTTTCCAAAAGCATTTCTTGGAAAAACTTCAATTACTTTCATTTGAAACATTTCTTGAAAAAAACTCTTTAATTCCTTTCATTTAAAAGATTTTGAAAATAATTTTTTTAATTCATTTCATTTGAAACGTTTATGAAAATAAAGTCTTGAAATCGAGTGTGAAAAAACCTACAACATAACATGTAATAACCAATCATTTTTTAACAATTAAATAGTTCAATGAATATTTGTAAAAATTAAATAGTTAAAGGATCATTTGTTAACGACATCTAACGGTTCAGTGTCCATTTTATAATTAAATTTAAAATTTAATGCCTATTTTATAACTTTTTAAAGTTAGTGACCAAAATAAATTTTATAGGATAGTTTGGCGACTCTTTGTGAACTTTTACCCTGAAAATAAATAACTTTATCTTCTCTGTTATACATAATACAAATATGAGCATCAGCTTTTCCTCCGATTTGTTTTTCTCCTTTTTTCCCGATTGAATGTCTGAAATCCCTTTGTAGGGGTTTTTTATATATAGAAAATTAACTATAATTTGCCAGCCTTTAAAAGAAGAAGAAAAATCCGCGTCAATCGGCAAAACCATTGTTGGTAGTTGATGGGTACGAAGGCATGGCCAACGAGGTTGCTAATATTGGTTTTCTGGTGGAGGCTAACGTGCGCCACCTTCGTCCCCTTTAGGGTTCCGTTTTGTCCCAAGGTATCCGTTTCCGACGCGATCTTTGACTTCCGCGACTCTTATTGTCCGATTACCTCTGCACATATTGAATCTATCGAGTTCGTGGGTGTTACCGAGGTAGTCTTCCATTTCCTTCACTTTTTTCCCTTTCAATTTTTTATTCATTTTATCCTTTTCTTTTAAATTATCTCCCTTTTTTAGCTGATTTGATGCTGTGAACTAGGTTTTTGAAATTATTTGTAAGAACCCTTTATTATAAGCTGATAGGTAATATGTAAAAAGAAAATGAATGGATTTAGGGTTTTTCATTTTGGTTGCTAAAAGAGTAAAATTTGCTTTAGAAAGGTGGAAGCTTGATTTCTCAAGATTAGAGAAAATACGCTAATTATCATGTATGAGCTGAGAATTATATGATCACAAAAAAAATCACTCAGTTTTGTTTTGCATTTTTGTATGAATTCGCTGGATTAATTCTCAAGAATCTCACGAATGATCTTAATGGAATTGGAGATATCTTAAATTTCTTTAAAAGCTTTTGTCAAAATAGAGTGATTTACTGTAGAAAACTCTCTTGATTTCTATATATCAGCTTACATCTTTATATACAGCTTATATCCTTAACTTAGGTAACTATTAAGTTAGGAAAGAGACTATTCTAGGTAAACTAAAATCCCTTAAAGTTGGGGATTGTAATCACTAACAAGGATCTACAGGATCCTGTCTAATTATACAAATAATCTCTAATTAATGTGCATATTTTCTGACAACTTTTATTTATTTATTTCTATTAGTTCATTGCATTGGGTCTAAAGGAACTAACATTGTTTTAATAAATTCATATTCGAAATTGCATTGAATTATGATTATTCTTCTTTTCTTCGCAATTTTTAATTACACTTTTTCTTTGATTGGTGAAGGGAGATGAGGTTTCCTTGCAAAAGGCGCTTAACATGGTTTACAAGAACAGTCATGAATATGTAGCAGTGCTTTTCTATGCATCTTGGTGCCCCTTTTCAAGGTCTTTTAGACCAACCTTCAATATCCTTTCTTCTTCTTACCCTTCTGTTCCTCATTTTGCCATAGAAGAAGCGGCTGTCAGGCCAAGGTTTGCAAACGAATATCTGTCATTTGGTATATCCATGCTATGAATATGTATCTGGTTAAAATAAATTGTGGGTTTTGATTTCCTCAGCACACTCTCAAAGTATGGAGTTCGCGGTTTTCCTACACTTTTCCTTTTAAATTCTACAATGCGTGCACGTTATCATGGAAATCGGTCTTTGGAATCTCTCAGTGCATTCTATGGTGATGTCACTGGTATGGCATTGTTCTGCAACTTTTGGATTTTTGCTATATCTATATTTCGTTGAGTTGATTTATTTAGTAGATTTAAGGTGGAGTTCATCACTATCATATGTTTTGACTAATGGCATACTTTTTATGTAGTTTCTATTTTAATGTTTGGTTAAAAATGCTTTCTGGTTCTAGCCGGTGTGTTATGTGATTAACCTGTCTGTCTGGTGCTCTATTAATAATGCTCGATTTTTGGTTTAGTGCATAAGCTTATGGATTCAGTAGGATCGGAGTGATAAGATAGTTTTGAGCAATAAATTGTCCTCATTTTGTCTTTGTTTTGGCTTAAGTGAAGACAAATGCGCCATAGCATCCCACTCATAATCCAATCGAAAGTATTGCAATCCTACTTCTCATCATAAGATTGCATAATCCAACATGGATACAATGATGCAGAAGAAGGTGAAGTTAACTGAATAAGAATCTTGTATTATCTTATTAGATAAAGTTAGTTACTATGATCCTGCTTTCCAAAGTAAATACTTCGTTAAGGAGTTTTTTTTTTTTTACGAATTTCCCCCTTCTTGGCGCAGGCTTTAATGATTTATAGTTTCTTACCTTCTTTCACGCCCCATTAAAAAATTCTCCCCATCAAGTAATGTTAATTTGTGATTCATTCATTTCCAAGATGGGGAGTTTGATTGAAAACGAAGTTTGATGGCGTTTAATAATATTCTACATCTGGAGGCTATGAAAAGCATGCCTAACCTATTTGCTTTGCCATTAATCTTAGCTGGTATTTTTTGCCTGCCCATGTTTAATATTCTAATGAATATGTTACATTCTTCTAGGCATTAAGAACTCTCTGGATAAAACATCACTGGACAAAATCAGACACTTGTCAAATCATGAGAAGCATAATAGCACTGAGCAGGAAAGCTGCCCATTCCCATGGGCAAGATCTCCGGAGAATTTACTTCGACAAGAGACATATTTGGCTCTGGCCACCACTTTTGTGCTTCTTAGACTGCTTTACCTATTGTATCCAACTTTGCTTGTAATTGCACAGTTAACTTGGAGACGGTTGATCCGAAATGTGAAATTGGGGGCTTTGTTGGAACATTCTTTGGCATATCTGAAACGAGCGATTCAGCTGTTTAATTCCCTGAAGGAACCTTGCAAGAGAAGCAATCTACAAGGTGCAATGAATGCTAGAGCATGGGCCTCTAAATCCCTTGCGACTGTATCAATCGGTGATGCCAACACAAGCCGTGCTGTGCCGATAACTGGATGTCACTAGCTCTTTGGCTGGTGTGGGATGTAGCTATATTTGTTTCCTATGGAATGTTTGGCCTCAATCTCCGGGAAGCAGGAGCCCTTTTTTGTTTCAAGAGTTGTCAATACACCAGCTTGGGTGTTAATTTGAATTATTATGCTATGTATGTTATATTGACCTTGTACTAGTTGCTTACCATTTGTTGATATGGTCTAGAATACATGTTTACACATAAAGTGGGCACTGCAACTTGTGAATAGGCTACCGCCAATAGCCGCAATGTATTCGACTGTTTATGTAGCTGTCATCTGGTTTTTGGCTTATTCAAAGCACGTATGTTTGCAAGTTTTTGTTGAATATTTGTAGACCTAAATTCCATGCTCTATATTATTATTTGGAGACAACTAACTGGGCACCATCCTACATTTTCTAATTTAATTTTTTTCATTCACAATATTAGAATTCGAACCACTTACATTTTCTTGAAGGATTTAATACTTAATCTCACTGTACCAATTAGTTGATAGAATGTATTTGAAGAGGTTTAAATTCTTGAGCTCAAAATGTAATTTTATGTCGTATTAATTTATTGTTCCAAAAAAAATGAAGGCACATAGGCAAACACTTATTGAGTTTAGGGGTCAAGGCTTTTAGTTATTTACCGTGCTTTTGTTTATTGTACGTATTAATATTCTTGACCTTCAATGTACGATTACTTACCATATAGAGATAGAGTGTGTATCGCCCAGAATGTCTAAACCAAAATAGGCCACCCGTTAACCACCTTGTAGAGTTGTATACACACAGAATGTCTAAAACCAAAATGAACCACTATTTCTTGTTTCAACTGTTACCTTAAACCAATCTGTTCAAATCCCAGAAATCCGTGCTGGTCTCAGGGTGGTACATAAACAGCAAGAGGGTGACAATGAACAAAAGCACCAGCAGCACCTAAAACAAACATCCAATGACGAACTGAGCTTCATTCCGTAATAAGTCAGCCGTGGAACAAGAAGTCAAACATCCACCTCTATTTACTCGGTAATAGCTAGCACCAAGCTGTTATGACTTATGAGATATCCACGGTGGTGCTATCTTTCTTCACAATCTGCCAACACAATACATCCCTACAGGTCAGTGCCATCAATACCAATAATCTAAACTTGAGTTTGGCATTGCAAAGTTGAATGAATTATAGAAATTTCATAGTTCCAGAATACGATATTCCAAGGCAACAATGTTCTATCTTATAAGTTCAACAAATGTCCATGATGGTAAAGGGCCAGCAGAATGTGACATGTATCTAAGGTCGTACAGATAGCTAGCTGTATTAACTTACCCTGTAAAAAGAAATAAAGGTCCACAAAAAGTAAAGCAAAACCTAATTCTATAGTTTCAAATCTCAGAATCTATAACAGTTGCATGAATGTACATGGTTGTACATGAGCACAAATTATTAATGATCAGGAAAGTGTTTCTTGCAGCTGTATTGTACAACAAAAAGTACTATCTCCAAGAAAAATAGTTGTACTCTAGCACATTAAAGCAACAATATTATAAATTATAATAGAGTACATCATGTATTTCTAATGAACACCTATGACATACACAACAACGATTACCGATGGAATGGAACTTGCTCGAATCAAATTTACATGAAAAAATTAAAGTTATCAGATAGAAAAAGCAGTGCTTGATCATGAAGGCACCAGGTAGTGTAAACGCATTTAGAAATAACTTGCAATGCTTGAGTAAAATATCAACCATAAAGACCTGACAAGGGTATGTTATCAAAACCTGTGTTACGTATTGCTTAATTCTCTCACTGACGGTGCCCTCTAGAGCTCTCTCAGCAAGCTCATAAAACAAAGTAGTACCTTCAGGGCCACTAACCTTGTCTTTCTGCAGATATCTACAAGAAGAATACAGGAATAGCCATTAAGAAACTGTCCAAGTCAACTGGCTGTTGAAAGTAAAAGGCATTATGAACAACGAACTACAGGGTAACCCTAACCTTTGCTGGACAAGCATCTCCAATGCCTGCTTCACATTTCCAAGTACCGGGTGGTTTTCATCGGTTTCGTGCAATCCCATCCTCTTCAAATGATGCCAAAGATTATCTGCACGAGAGGATTAGTTTGGGTGCAGGAAAAAGGGAAATCAAATTCAACCCATAATTCATCGGGAAAACACTATTTATCATGCCCTAAGTTGATAATAACTTTCAGCTAGGTAAATTCCCTCGAATGGACAGTAAAACAGGACAGCCTACCAAGCATATGATCTATAAATATATAAGACAAAGAAAAAGCAGATTCTCATAAACATACAGCAAGTTTGGCTTCAAGAGTTAATACCCAAAATTTTAAAGCACGTATATAGATCAATAAAGCGTACCTTCCGCAATTTTGCCTCCGGCAAGCTGCACGATACTAATCACAACAAAAGTAAAGCCAGACATATGAGATGTATTTACATCCTCAACATAATTCTTATACACCTCAGCAGGTAACTGGCTTATGACAACATAGGATTTGGCATCAATTCCACCTTAAAAACAACAAACACCATGGAAATTAAAGTTAGAGAAAAAAATTAATATGAATCATGAGAATTTAAAACAAAGGGTGGCAATAAATTGTTACTTTGTTGAGATGACCGGGATTGGTTTGTGGAAGAAGGGCGTGATCTTTGAAGTTCCCTCAATTCGTAACCAAAGATGGAGGAGAGTTTTTCTTTAGCCTGGTTTATGATATAAGCAGGAAGTAAACGGTGACGATAGTTTTTAGTGACTAATTGAGAGAGCTCCTCCCTTTTAATTGGGCATCCTGAGTTCTGATGTGTTTTAAACAGTATGTAACGAATTACTTCTGCAACAAGCTTGTCTTTTTCCTACCATAAACAAAATAAGAGAAAGAAACAAACTTTTTAACAGAGTGGATTATACATTTCGAAAAGTATTAGCGAAAGAAAAAGTACCTCTTTTGATATATCGAATTGAGAGAAACCTTCACCGGGATTTTCCATTTTACATTAAGAACGAAAGATCTGTTTGGTTGAGAAAAACAAAACCCTCACTGGGTTTGGAGGAAAATAATAGCAAAAACAAAAACCCTAAACACTTTAATGTTGTTTGGTTGGGGAGAAAGTTGAGGGGGCAAGTAAAGTAGAGAACGAGAAAAGCTGAAGATATCAGGACTGTAACAATGTTTTTAAGGATAAACTACACTATTGGTCACTGAACTTGTAACATGTATTCATTATGGTCACCATATTCTAAAACGTTTTCACTAAAGTCACTAGCGTTAATAAAAACTTCATTTCGATCACTAAACTGTTAGACGTGTACGTGTGGCACGTTCAAATGTTAAAGCGGTAGAATTTAAATGTTGATAAATCATATATTGAGCCTCTCATTTTTCTTGTATTTTCAGAAGTGACATGAAACTTTTCTTGATTTTATAGTTTCGATCTAAATTTTTGAAACTTTGCAATTTGATCCTTATTTTCTAGAATTCACAATTAACCCTTGCACTTCTACTTTTTTAGAAAAATATCCTTAAACAAAAACATACAATTTAGTCATCAAATTCTGAATTTTCTCAATTAAGTTTCTAAATTTCATTGTAAAACTAATAATAGCTCTGTCCAAAGCATGGGTTTTTGTTATATTTTGATAAAATATTATTTGATGAAAGAGATTATGAGTAAGTAAAGATTTTGGTATGTTTTGATGAAAATGACATTTAAGTTTAAAAAAATTCAGATAAAATAATTTCATTTCTTATAAAATTATATTAATAAAAAATATGTTTATAAAATAATATAAGAATATATTTGTAACATCAATTATAAAAACAATTAAATATATTAATTTTATAAATATTATTTTCAGTTATCTTTTAATAAAATAAAACAAATTATTTGTCATAATCTAATCTAATCTAATATTATTTATTTATATTATATCAAACTCAAATATCAATATATATGTATATATATTCTAAATATTATAATTTATTTTATAAAAATATTATTATACGTTTATAATTTATGATTTCATAAAACAAGTACAATTAATTTCATGATATAATCTAAATATCGTTTAGTTATTTTATATTGTATTATACAAACTCAAATATTAATATGGATGGTTTTACAAGTCATGTATCGTTATGTACCATTAATCATGTGTACCACTAAGTACTATTAATTATTTTAATTATTTTTAAAATTATAGGAACTAAAAGCATTATTATTTATTTTTAAAAAAATCTAAAAAATATATTATTTTTATATTTATTATTTTTGGGTAAAGTACACAAATAGAATTGAGCTTTGTTAAATTGTTCAATTCGGTACCAAACTTTCAATTTCTTCAATGTTATCATTAAAATTTTAGTTTTGTTCTAAATTGGTCATTGATCTGTTACCAACTGTTAAAAGGGTGACATATCAGTTAAAATATTTTGTATAATAACACATTTAGTCCTCCATGTTTGCACATTCAAACAATTTAGTCCTAACTTAAAAAATAATAAATTTAACGCCTATTATTTGCACATTATTTTAATTTTGCCTTATTTTTAATTAAAAATAATTTAACCTTAAACATATACAAGTTCCATAAATAGTAGATTTGTGACTCGAACGTATTGCCACTTGAACCTACTGCCCTTATACGTGAGTCAAATCGGCGAAGGGCTTCCCTTTCTGCTGGAAGCTCATCCGAGATGTTTGACAGCAAACAAAGGTTTGGTGATGGGTAAGGAAATCTCAAAAAATAATACAATGTTGCTTTAGCAATTTTTTAATATGAGTTATTATTATATTGAAATTTTTATGTCTAAGTTTTTTACATTATGTTTGTAATTGTAAGACCCGAAATTTGTTCAGGTATACCTATATATAACTATATATACATATACATTTCTACTATAAACCAAAAATAAATAAATAATAAACAAATAATAAAAGTCTCAAAAATACAATAAAAGGTTCATAATAGCCCGAAGTTCATTTTTAGTGTCCATTTACAAAAAAATACTCTCCGCAATATAAAAAACCCAATTAAGGCCCGAATCTCATTCTCAAATCTGATTACAACCTATTTCCCGCCAATTTTAACCCCAAATATCAGTCTCCAAAGTTTCCCGCCCAAAACCAGTCCACATGGCAGTGTTTCATTCGTTCAAATAAGAGCACACAAATTGTGCTTTTTCTCCCGTGAGATGGCACCACCTGGCGTACGCTGACGTCATCATGATGTCGGCAAACCGGGACCCTATATAATGAAGAGAGAGAAATCAATGTCAGAAAATGATTACCATATTAATTACTTCCATTAAATAATCATAATATAAAATAAAACATTAATGAGAGGAGAGAGAGTATATCGGGAAACTAAATCGTTCGTGGGAGGCTAACCGTCGCCGGAAAGCTCATCGGACGCCGGGGACTTGATCGTCATCGTTGCCGGTGTGACGACAACATCGTCGAAAGCATCATTTCACCGTCACTGAGGTAAAATCCTCTTCGATCTCTTCATTTCTTGCAAGAAAATACAAAAATTAAGTCTTAAGTAAAAACAGTAATTAAATAAGTAAAAGCTTGACCGGAAAACAAAGACGACGACCGGAGAGTGTTGAGCTTTGTCGGAGTTGAAAATGAGTGGTTGAGAGTTCGGTCAGGATAGATTATGTTTAGGATCGGGTGTAGCGGGGAGGATTCGATCGAATCCGGGCCTTGATCTAGTTTTAGGTGAAAAAAATCGTGAAAATGGTTTTCAGGGTTCCGGTGCGGCGGCGGTGCGGCGGCTAGAAATCGCCTCACGGCGGTGACCGGTCGCCAGAGTTGAACAAAACGGTGACCGGAGTAGGGAAGTTGGCCGGAGAAGACGACCGGAGCTTGGTCGGAAGTTTCTCGGCCGTAGATCGGTGGTTTAGGTCGTCGGAGAAGATGATCGGAGACAACGGCCGGTGACCGGCGTCGCCTCCGACAATCGGTAAACATGACGGAGAAGGGTTGTCACGGCGGTCTCAGATTGAAGTGGAAAAATGAGAAAAGTTCATTTGGTGTTCATGAGAAATTCATGATTTGATCTTAAAAACATTAAGGGAAGGAAGGTTTTGTGTTTGTGAGGATTAAATTAGAAAAAAACGAAGAATAAAGAATGATTTTGGGGTGAAAAGGTGTGTTTGATCCGAAATAAACAAGATTTCAGGAGAATTAGGTGTTTATTCGGATCAACCGAAGAAAAATGAAGAACGGTGATGTTTTGGGGTAAGAACTTGGGGTTTTGATCCAATTGGGTCATAAAATCTGAATTTTTAGGTGTTCGTTGAGAGAGAATTGAGAGAGGGGGTGAGGAAAGAGAGTAGATTCAGTTGAAATGAGGGAGAGTGTTCGAAATTGGGCTTTTATAGCCCTACCCAAACGGCATCGTTTTGGTAACGGGTTTGGGAAATTTCGCAGAGGTCAAACGAACTGGGTTCGGGATCCACGAGATCCATTTTGGGTCAGGTCATGTATTTTTGGGCCACCGGTTGAGTTGGGTGATTTGGGTCTGGGCTGATTGTAAGTGTTTGGGCTGAATTTATAATGGTATGGGCTGCACATATTAGTAAGTTTGGTCTATTTTGTAATAATATCAGAACTTCATCCCCTTAACTTCCGTTTTAATTCAATTTAATCCCCTTTTAGCTTTAATTAATATGTTTTAATTATTTGTATGGTTGCATGTTTTTTTAAATATACCTGTAGTATATTTGTTTAGGGAAATTTAATTCACCTAACATAATTAAATTAGAGCGCTTTTTCACTCTTTCATATACTAGGGGATTTCACTTGAAAAAGAAAATGTTCCATATTAATGGATTCGGGTCCATAACCGTGGGTTCCAATGCACGAGATCTTGTAGCACTTACCAATGAGGCCCTATCGATTAGTATTTCACAAAAAAAATCAATTATAAACACTAATACAATTAATCTGCTATTCATAGACAAACTTGGGATTTGCGATCCCAGGTAAGATCGGTTCAGGATCATGTGATCCTTTTCTATCAGATAGGAAGGCTTGTTGTACAAAATGTACTTCTAAGTAATTTCCCCTTAGATCCTATATCTATCTATATGAAGAAGAAATCATGTAACGAAGGAGATTCTTATTTGTACAAATGGTACTTCGAGCTTGGAACGAGCATGGAGAAATTAACGAGACTTCTTTATTTTTTGAGTTGTTTTGCCGGATCGGTCGCTCAAGACCTTTGGTCTCTACCCGGACCTGATGAAAAAAATGGGATCACTTCTTATGAGTTCGTTGAGAATGATTCTGATCTAGTTCATGGCCTATTAGAAGTAGCAGGCGCTCTGGTGGGATCCTCACGGACAGAAAAAGATTGTTGTCAGTTTGATAATGATCGAGTGCCTGAGTCACTTAATTAAATAATTTAAATAGGGGAGATCATTGTAGAAAATAAGTGAATATTTGAAACAATGTTAGAACACTCAATATTGACTAATGTCACAATGTAGAGTGATGTTAACCAATGAGTGTTCCAATAAAAGTTTCAATTTTTCATTTCAACTTAAAAATAGAAATAATTCAATAATTAGGTAAAATTTAAAATTAAAATAAGATTAATGATTAGAGACATCTTAATTAAAAATATTATTACTTTTGGGCCTATTAAAGATAGTGTTCAATATTATTTTGGACGTTGTCTTTTATGTCTAAAAATTAATAATATTCATAGATTTTTAATTAAATTAATTAATGAAGCCTAATTAGGGTATACTTAAAAAAAAGCAAAACAATAATTAATCATGCATTAAACCTTTTGTGTTGAGGTACATTTTTCGAATATAAGTTGAAGTGTCCTAATGCAACTGTATGTTTAATAATTATATTCGATCGAACTGTATTTTCTTGCAAAAGGATATCCCCATTCGGAATAAAATTCATTTTACAGTTAAAAGATTTAATTAAATCCAGATTAATATTCGAAATGCCAAAATGCCACATGTAATTAATAAGGTACCAATAACGGGCGTTCGTAGGGGTGCTAACCCTTCCTTACACGTAACCGACTCCCGAACCCGAACTTTTCAAAAAGAATCTCTAGTGCGTTTTTATGGTGTCCAGCCTACCAAAGTGGCCGATGGCGATTCCAAAACGATTTTCAAGCAAATAAAGGCGGTTTTGACTAAAAATGGAAAATTAATTTGTTGAGTGGATCGCAAGATCGATATTGACCAAGAGGGGGGGTAAATTGGAAATTTAAAGGTTTTGTGGTGGAAATTGCAAATTGAAAATAATAGACAAGGAATTTAGAGTGGTTCAAGTTCCAAATGAACTCTACATCCACTACCTTAGCTTTACTAAGGATTTGCAACAATTCCACTAATTGCTCTTCCCCTTTTCTAGGACAATGAGGCAACCCTTTACAATTTTGGTTGATTTTTCTACCCAAAAATCAACCCAATCCTCACACAAGTGAACAAAGAAATTTGATGGCTAATAAGGTATCTCTCAATACAAATGATAGCCCAATTACAAGCACTCAACCCAATTGAACAATATATGAATGAAAATTACAATTGGGGTTTTAGACAAAATGGGATTTTTGCACAATTGCTTGGATTTGATGTTTGGATGTTTGCTTTAGGATCAATAGTTGTTGCTGGAGCTTTTGGAGGTCTCTTTTATACCTTCTCATTGATTTCTAGCCGTTGTGGTTGTTGCACTCATCAATAGAGCCGTTGGGGATGTTATCTCACCATCATAAATGCAGTCTGCAACAACCCGTTTCGAAACGCGGGGTACCTGTTTCGGAACTGACTAAAATAGAAAGAGCCGTTGGGGTGCATTTAAGAGCCCGTTTCGAAACGCGGGGTACCTGTTTCGGAACGGACTAAAATAGAAAGAGCCGTTGGGGTGCATTTAAGAGCCCGTTTCGAAACGCCTTAGGGCCGTTTCGAAACACTTTTGCCATTGTCAAGGGTCGTTTCGAAACAGTCTTAGCCCGTTTCGAAACAGTCTTAGCCCGTTTCGAAACACCTTAACGGTTTTCAGAAATTCAGTTAAAAACAGCTTCAACAGTTATATTTTTAATTTAAACTTAAGACCTGTTTCGAAACGCTTTGGCTTCATTTCGAAACGGATTTGCTACTGTCAAGGGTCGTTTCGGAACGGCCTTAGCCCGTTCCGAAACACCCTTTTTATCTTTAAATAATCAACAAAAATATTGCAACCGTTATGCCTTTTCAAATCAAATATGAAGAACAGTTTCGAAACGTGAGAGATCGTTTCGAAACACTTTAACCTGTTTCGATACGCGTTTCGGAACAGGGGTTGACAGTGATGAAAACGTTTCGAAACGCCTTAGGGCCGTTTCGAAACAGGGACTTGAAAATCACTGTTTTTGGCTTTAAACACTTAGAAAAATGTTTGAAAAACTTTGTTTTTAACTTGGGCATAATCTTAAAATTATATGGGGATATTTTGAGGACTTAAAATTCCTTTTGACATTTTCAATTTAGTCCTTAGGTTTTTAGTTATATCAAAATTAAAATATTTGTTTCACAATCTCCCCCTTTTTGATATAACAAAACCAAAGTTAGAATTTTTAAGGATTTTAAAAGTTTTGAAAAAAATTCTAACTCCCCCTTAATTTAAGATAGGTTTTTAAAGTAAAAAAAATGTTTGACTTGAAATCCAAGTTGTAAAGCTTTAAAAAACCTTTTAAATTTTTAAAACGAATTTTAGTTTGTGGCTCTTAAATTTTTTCTCCCCTTTTTGTTAGATCAAAAAGAATAATGTTAGCTCATAGAGAAGACAAAGGATTAGTACCAATAAGCATTAATAAGCAACCATAATATTAATTCATAATATCAAAATATCCAAAACATAAACCAACATTAAGTTCATAATAAAATCCCAAACAAAAGATCAAAAGCATAGGTTCCTAAAACATAAGAAGACATAAAGATGCAATCTTAATCCTAAAATGCATAGATAATGTGATATGATATGATATGAAGATCCTAGGCCTCGTCATCATCATCTGAAGTATCATCGTCACTCTTAACTTGAGAACGGTGAAACTTCGTCCATTGCCCATAGAGCGTAGAGAAAGACAAATCCAAGTTTGAATGGGAAGTCTCAAGAGTATGAAGACGATCCTCGACATTTTTCAAACGATTGTCCATGGCAGTAAAACCCGAAGCAATGCTAGTGTCCAAAGCATTGAACCGCTCGGTAATGAGAGCCGTGAGGGCTTCATCGTTTGCAACCTGAACTTGCGGTGGAGGAGCAACGGGAGGAGGAACAACTTCTCTATCAACTCTTTCCCAAACATCATTCACATATGTAAACCCGGACTTGCGAAGGGAGGACTCACCAATCTTGGTCTTGCGAGGTTCCGGAGAGTCGTAGGTACAATCGATACCAAGATCATGAAAGATGTAGCTCAAGATTGTGCCATAGGTAAAAGACTTCAACTCATTTGTGTCAATAAGCTTAATATTATTGACTATCTCGGCAAAAATAATTTTAGGCACATTAGGGCGCTCACCTCTACGGAAACACTCAAGCAAAAAATGATCAGTTTGACGGATATGAGAGTATTTACCTCCGGAAGGTCGAATGAACCATGAAACCATCAAGTGAAGAACGCGATCGTGCACATCCAAAGTAAGTGTCCGACCGGTGAAAGTACCAAAGTGACGTTCATCCTCAAGACCCTCATCTTTAAGTTTAAAAATAGACTCCAAGAGTTCAACATTAACAACAAACTTTTTGCCCAAAATAAAGGATTCAATTCCTATAATCTCGGTTTTGGTCTCATCATAAATAAAACGAGCATTAGAGTAAAAAAGGAGTACCATGTGTTTGTAGCGAATATCCGGAATGCTCAAGAAAAGGATAAGATTCCACTCACTCAAACGGTCGAGATAACGGAATAGGAATCGCTCGAAATTGAGGAAATCAAGATCAATGACACGTTCTTTACGAACTTCGAAATCCTTGACATAAGAGAAGCGAGCACGCATCTCCGGCGTTTTAAGGGATTTCTGAAAAAGCAGAGCAAGATTCGGACGAATGCTCGAATCACCAGTTTGAACGGCCTTACGTTTTTTGTTAGTTTGTTCCGCCATCTAAAAACATTAAGCAAGTATATTTTAAAATTAAGTGTATGCATTGATATTTAGAATCAATCCAATAATAAATCCCACTTAGGTTTTTGAAACAAAATTAAAAACAAATAAAAAGATAAAAAGAAAACAGTAAAAAAAATTAAAAAAAATACGACTGAAAAATTTTATATTCGAATAAAAAATTTTGAGTTATTGAATTTTTTTTACAAGATATGGAAACCTCACAAAGAAAAACTTATAATTTATACAAAAATAAAATTTTCTAACCTAAGATTCGAACGTAAATTGAAAGAAAAAGAAAAGATAAAAAAATATCTTAGTTTGGGATTTTGGATGATTTGATGAAAATCCTTGCACAGTGTTGATGAAACTTGCTTAGACTTGAGTTTTAGAGTAAAACCCCTCACAATTTTGTGAAAACAATGAGTTTGAGAGGTATTTATAGAGAGGGAGGCGGTTTAGGGTTTTTAAGAGTTTGATAAAAAGTGAATTTTAACATTAAAAGCCCTAAATAAAGCAATCTGCGATGCCGTTTCGGAACGGTCCTGACCGTTCCGAAACGGGACGACTAGGGTTTGACCGTTTTGAGACCATAGGCTGACCGTTTCGATACGGTGTTGATCGTATCGAAGCCCTATTGACCCGTATCGAAACACGTTTCGATACACCCCTTAGCAGTAGCCAAAACGTTTCGAAACACATTGGAGGCGTTTCGAAACGCCCTTCTCTCAGAACTGGATTTAAAGTATCTGTATCGAAACAGGGTCACCCGTTTCGATACACCTGGGCCTGGAAGTGCAGATGAGGCTCTAAAAGTACAGAAAAATGAAGTTTTAATAGGCCTAACATGCATAAATGTCATGAATGAGCAGGCAAAACATGTTCAAGCATAAACATACTCCCCTAGCTATAAGCATGGATGAAATTAGGAGTTTAAACACATAAACATGGCATTTCACAAAATCAAGCATATTTAAGCACAAAAGAAGTCCTAAAAGGTCAAGATAGGCTAGCTAGACCTAACTCTCTCCTAAGGGACCAAAAACGCTCTTTGTCTAAGGCCTAAACAAGGTAGACTTGTAGCACAAGGTTACGCTCTTTGACAAGTTCCCGAAGTACTTTTCCTATCAATTTTGCAACCCCCATAATCCGCATCCGAGTAAGCATGAAGGTTGAAGGTTGGGTCTCTAGGATACCAAAGACCTAAACAAGGAGTATCTCTAAGGTATCTAAAGATTCTCTTAACGGCTATAAGGTGAGACTCTCTAGGACTAGCTTGAAACCTAGCACACAAGCAAACACTAAACAAGATATCCGGTCTACTTGCGGTAAGGTAAAGTAAAGATCCAATCATAGAACGATAAAGCTTAGAGTCAACACACTTACCTCCTTCATCTTTGTCAAGCTTTGTAGATGAGCTCATAGGAGTGGCTTGAGGCTTTGCATTCTCCAAGCCAAACTTCTTGAGCATATCCTTTATGTATTTTGCTTGGTTGATGAAGGTGCCATCCTTCTTTTGCTTGATTTGGAGTCCCAAAAAGAATGAGAGCTCCCCCATCATGCTCATCTCAAATTCACCTTGCATTAACTTAGCAAACTCTTGACAATGACATTCATTAGTAGAACCAAAAATAATATCATCAACATAAATTTGAACTACCAAGATGTCATTTTTATACATTTTTATAAAGAGTGTAGTGTCCACCTTACCTTTTTCAAATCCTTTATCAATCAAAAAATTTGAAAGCCTTTCATACCAAGCTCTAGGAGCTTGTTTTAAACCATAAAGAGCTTTGGTAAGTTTGTAAACATGATTTGGAAATTTTGAATCTTCAAAACCCGGTGGTTGTTCCACATACACTTCTTCGTTTATAAAACCATTTAAAAATGCGCTTTTAACATCCATTTGAAAAGGCTTGAAATTATGATAACATGTATATACAAGCAACATCCTAATGGCTTCCATTCTAGCTATGGGTGCATAGGTTTCATCAAAATCTATTTCCTCTTCTTGAGTGTAACCTTGTGCTACAAGTCTAGCTTTATTTCTCACAATGTTACCACTCTCATCTAGTTTGTTCCTAAAGACCCATTTAGTTCCTATTGTAGATTGATTACTAGGCCTATAAACTAATGTCCATACATTACTTCTCTCAAATTGATTTAACTCTTCTTGCATAGCCATAATCCAAAAGTCATCTTTCAATGCTTCTTTTATATTTTTAGGCTCTATGCATGAGATAAATGCAACATGGTTCATTAATCTAAGAGAAGAACGAGTGGTTACCCCCTTGGATGGATCACCCAAGATTTCACCATCTTTGACATAGTTCAACTCCCTTGGGTAGCTAACTTCCTTTTCCTCAAAAGCCAAGTCCTTCAAGGCTTCAAGAGGTGGATCTTGTGAGTCCTCTTCCTTTGTTGGAATCTCATCTTCCTTTGAAGTTTGACCTCCATCAAAGGCATTTATGATTCCTACATCATCATCATCACAAGAATCCTTCCTAGGAAGGAGGTTATCATCGAATACAACATGAATAGATTCTTCTACTACTAAAGTTCTTTTGTTAAATACTCGATAGGCTTTAGAGGTTAAAGAGTAACCTATAAAAATGGCTTCACCACTTTTTGCATCAAATTTACCTAAGTTATCTTTTCCATTATTTAAAACAAAACACTTGCACCCAAAAGGGTGAAAATAGCTAATGTTAGGCTTTTTAGATTTTAAAATCTCATAAGGTGTTTTCTTTAAAATTGGCCTAATCATTACTCGATTTACAATATAACAAGCGGTGTTTGTGGCTTCCGCCCAAAAATATTTAGGTAAATTGTTTTCACAAAGCATAGTTCTAGCCATTTCTTGTAAAGTTCTATTTTTCCTCTCAACTACCCCATTTTGTTGAGGAGTTCGAAGAGCCGAAAAATTATGGCTAATACCATTTTCATTTAAAAAATCTTCAAACCCTAAATTTTGAAACTCGGTTCCATGATCACTTCTAATATGTGAAATTCTAAGTTCAAGATCATTTTGGGTTAATTTTGAAAATGTGATGAATTTTTCCAAAGCCTCATCTTTAGTACTTAAAAAGAGAACCCAAGTAAATCTAGAAAAATCATCAACTAGCACAAAAGCATAAGACTTACCACCCAAGCTCATAGTCCTAATTGGCCCAAATAAATTCATGTGAATTAGTTGTAAGCATCTACTAGTAGAAACATCATTAATGGAGTTAAAGGAAGACTTATGTTGTTTACCCTTTGAGCATGCATCACAAATTTTGTCATTTGAAAATTTTATCTTAGGTAAACCTCTAACTAGATTTAGGGAGACTACTTTTTCCAAAACACTTATGCTAGCTTCCTATGCCACAACCATGCATCATTTTCATTTTGAGCAACTAAGCATGCATGAGATGTATGAATGTCATCTAGATGCACCATGTATATATTCTCTATGCGATGACCTATTAGCATAATACTATTAGATTTAATGTCTACAATTTTGCATCCATTTTTATCAAATAAAACATTAAATCCTTTATCACACAATTGACTTATGCTCAATAAATTGTGTTTAAGACCATCGACATATAATACATTTTCAATGAGAATGGTAGAGTGATTACCTATGGAGCCAATACCTCTAATGTGGCCTTTGGAGTTGTCACCAAATGTTACTACTCCTCTACTTTTTGGCTTTAGATCCATGAATCTACTCTTGTCTCCGGTCATGTGCCTCGAGCATCCACTATCAAGGTACCATGAGTTTTGACTTTGTGCTTTGGCCTTGTAGCAATGCTCCCCCTACAAACAAAGATATTAAACTTTGGTTTTTGGTACCCAAATCATTTTGGGTCCATGAGTGTTAGCTCCCAAAACCTTGGTTCCCTTAGGAATCCAAGATGACATAGCAATAATATTATTAGATTTTACAAGTTCCTTAGGAACCCATACACTTCTAATTCTTTTAGCTCTACTATGTCTAGGGTAGCTACCTTGTTTGTAGTAGTTAGTCTTTTTCTTAGGTTGGTGTGTTCTAGATAATTCTCCTACTTTATGCTTGACACTACCAACATTTTTTAAAGACTTTTTGAGCTCATTTAGCTCACCCAACACCTTTTGGTGTTCACAATTACATTGAGATAAAATATTATTAAGATCAACATTTTCATCTTGAAAAAATTTAAGTTCATCTTTTAATCCTAATATCTTTTTCTCAAATTTAGAATTAGCTTGAGTAAGTGAGTCATTTTTCTCATTTAGTTCTAGAATAATCTTTTTATTTCTAATAACTGACTCCTTATATTTCTCAACTAATTCATCATATACCTCTTGTAACTCATCATATGCATCATTTAATTCTTCATATGAAAAATCTAAAGTAGATGAGTTAGAGGTTACCAAGGAGGAATCTTCCTCAAGTGCCATGAGGCAAAGATTAGTCACTTCTTGTCCGTCATCCTCCGATGACTCCTCATCACTCCAAGTAGCAAGCTTGGCTTTGAGTCTCTTCTTCTTCTCAAAGCCCTTCTTCTTGAGTTGAGAGCACTCCGAACGTATGTGGCCGGGTTGTTTGCACTCAAAGCAAATGATGAGATCCTTTCCTTCTTCTTTGTTCTTGCCTTTGAAGTCCATCTTCCTTTGGATTTTTCTTCCCCGGTTGGACCTCATAAAACGTGAGAACCGTTTGGCTATCATAGCCAATTCTTCAAGTTCATCCTCCTCACAAGATGAGCTCTCATCATTTTGTGAAGCTTTAGCCTTGAGAGCTATTCCCATCTTCTTCTTCTTCTCAAACTCAAGCTTCTCTACCCTTTTCTCTTCTTTCTTCTTCTCATCTTCCCTTCCTTGCTTCATGATCTCATGAGTAAGGAGAGAACCCACAAGCTCATCAAGCTTCAAAGTCTTCAAATTCTTTGCTTTGATGATAGCGGTTCTCTTCCCATCCCAAGACTCGGGAAGTGAATAGAGTAGCTTCCGGACAAGCTTGTCTTCCGGTATGATCTCTTCAAAGCCCTTTAGACCATTGACAATCGTGGAGAAACGATCAAACATCTTTGACACCGTCTCATCGGGCTCCATCTTGAAATTCTCATAGCTAAGATTGAGAAGTCCAATCTTAGTTTCTTTAACATCATTGGTGCCTTCATAAGTGGTCTCAAGAGTGTCCCACACTTCTTTGGCACTTTCAATTGATGAGACCTTTGAGTAGATGTCCGGACCGAAAGCACAAAATAACATGTGGAGAGCTTTATCATTGACTTGAATCTTTTTTCTCTCCTCTTCACTCATCTCCACTTTCTTCTTTAGCACCATCTTGCCTTCACCATCTTGCTTCAATGGAATATATGGCCCATCCTCAATGACATCACACACAAGATAGTCATTTGACTTGATGAATAGACGCATTCTATTCTTCCAAAAAGAATAGTTATCACCGTTGAAGAAGGGAGGCTTTATAGTGGATTGTGACTCGTACATGCCGGAACCGGAGGTTGAAGTCATCTCTTGATATTTTGATGATCACACTCTTCCAAGGAACTCCTCTTGTGGTTGTTAATCCCCAAAGAGTTAGGCTCTGATACCAATTGTTGAGTGGATCGCAAGATCGATATTGACCAAGAGGGGGTGAATTGGAAATTTAAAGGTTTTGTGGTGGAAATTGCAAATTGAAAATAATAGACAAGGAATTTAGAGTGGTTCAAGTTCCAAATGAACTCTACATCCACTACCTTAGCTCCACTAAGGATTTGCAACAATTCCACTAATTGCTCTTCCCCTTTTTCTAGGACAAGGAGGCAACCCTTTACAATTTCGGTTGATTTTTCTACCCAAAAATCAACCCAATCCTCACACAAGTGAACAAAGAAATTTGATGTCTAATAAGGTATCTCTCAATACAAATGATAGCCCAATTACAAGCACTCAACCCAATTGAACAAGATATGAATGAAAATTACAATTGGGGTTTTAGACAAAATGGGATTTTTGCACAATTGCTTAGATTTGATGTTTGGATGTTTGCTTTAGGATCAATAGTTGTTGCTGGAGCTTTTGGAGGTCTCTTTTATACCTTCTCATTGATTTCTAGCCGTTGTGGTTGTTGCACTCATCAATAGAGCCGTTGGGGATGTTATCTCACCACCATAAATGCAGTCTGCAACAACCCGTTTCGAAACGCGGGGTACCTGTTTCGGAACGGACTAAAATAGAAAGAGCTGTTGGGGTGCATTTAAGAGCCCGTTTCGAAACGCCTTAGGGCTGTTCCGAAACACTTTTGCCGCTGTCAAGGGTCGTTTCGAAACGGTCTTAGCCCGTTTCGAAACACCTTAACGATTTTCAGAAATTTAGTTAAAAACAGCTTCAACGGTTATATTTTCAATTTAAACTTAAGACCTGTTTCGAAACGCTTTGGCTTCGTTTCAAAACGGATTTGCTACTGTCAAGGGTCGTTTCGGAACGACCTTAGCCCGTTTCGAAACACCCTTTTTATCTTTAAATAATCAACAAAAATATTGCAACCGTTATGCCTTTTCAAATCAAATATGAAGAACAGTTTCGAAACGTGAGAGATCGTTTCGAAACACTTTAACCCGTTTCGATACGCGTTTCGGAACAGGGGTTGACAGTGATGAAAACGTTTCGAAACGCCTTAGGGCCGTTTCGAAACAGGGACTTGAAAATCACTGTTTTTGGCTTTAAACACTTAGAAAAATGTTTGAAAAACTTTGTTTTTAACTTGGGCATAATCTTAAAATTATATGGGGATATTTTGAGGACTTAAAATTCGTTTTGACATTTTCATTTTAGTCCTTAGGTTTTTAGTTATATCAAAATTAAAATATTTATTTCACATAATTAATTATAATATAAAATTGGTCAAAACCCTAATTTTTCGGATTTCAATCGTCGGGCTATTTTTATTCCAAACAATATAAAAAGCGGGTTTTAAAAAAAATGGCCGCAGCAGTAATTAAAGGTTTATATGTCCCATTTTTTAAAAAACATGATTTTTATGTCAAGTAAATGTATGTATGCTGGTAGAATTTGTATATGTTTAGAGTTTAGGGTTTATGGTTAAATTATTTTTAATTAAAAATAGGTAAAAATGAAATAATGTGCAAATAATGAGGGTTAAATTTATTATTTTTTGAGTTAGGACTAAATTATTTGAATGTGCAAATGTGTATGACTAAATGTGTTATTATATAAAATATTTTAACTATCACGTCACCTTTTTAACGGCGGTTAACGGGTCAATGACTAATTTGGAGCAAAACTAAAAGTTTAATGGTAACATTGAAGCAATTGAAACATTGGTTACCGAATTGAACAATTTACCAAAGTTCGGTTACCATTTGTGTACTTTACCCAAAAAGAAAATATAAAAAAAATTAGTTTTTAGATTTTTTTTCTCTAAAATTGATAATAACACTTTTCTGCCCTTATGATTTTAAAAGTAATTAAAATAGTTATGGTATACAATGATACACATGATTAGTAGTACATAGCGGTACATGGCGTTTATTGCAGAATCATCCATATTAATATATATTTAAATTCTAAAAATGTTATGATTTATTTTATAAATATATTCATATAATATTTAAACTCAAATATTAATATAATTTAAGGCCAAAAGTACAAAATATAGGAAGTTCAACTTCTAAAACTTTAGAAAGTTAAGTGGTTCAACCTATGATTTACCAAATTTTAAATTCTACGCTTTGACATTTGGACGTGCCACATCAGCTGTTTAATGGTCTAGTGACCGAAATGAAAAATTTTATTAACGATAGTGATTTTAATAAAAGTTTTTCGATTTTAGTGACCATATTTAAAGAGTCCTAAAAGTTTAATGACCACAATATAGTTTACACTTTTTAAATTTAACCTCCAAAAAATAAAATTTATAGAAACCAATATTTTGGTCTCAAATTACTAATAAAGATTTTGTTAGTGTAAATATCCTCGTGAAAATCTCCTATGCATGTGCATTAGATTGGTGTCATATCCGTGTTAAGAAATTTTTAGATTACAAAGAAGATGCAAGCCAAAGCACAATTCATGCACCTATTCCAGCACCGTATGGGTAATATAATACAAGCAGTCACGAATTGTGACAGTATAATTTGAACGAGCCTAATTAAAATTTTAGATATTTAATTAAAAAATTTAGGGACTTAATGAGAAATTTTATTTTAAAATGTGAGGGTCTAATTAATTTTTTTACAAATTTTAGAAAGTTTAATGAACTTTTTAACAATTTTGGGGATAATTAAAAATATTCAAAAAAATTAGAACTTTATGAGAATTTTATAAATTTTGAGGGGTCTAATTAAAATTTCAAAAAATTTGAAGGGTGTAACACAAATTTTCCAAAACCTTGGGGTGTCAAGTAAAATTAATGTCATATGAGATGTACATATATATTAAATTTAAAAGGTTAAAGTCTTCCAAAATAAATAAAAACTGAAAAATCTTAATTAAAAAAACCAGAATTGTTTTAAAAGATTTCACAAGTTTTTTCGAACATCATAATAAGTAAAATAAAAAAATCCACACTTTTTGAAAAATGTGATTTTTTTAAATGGAAGTTTTTCGTATTTTTAAAGTTTTTTTAAATTTAATATATATTTGTGTCATGTAGCATGCTTTCAAGGTCACAACTCACACCATTTCATTTTAATTATAGGTATCAAATCGAATAAAAAAATCTTTTTTTTTATCAAAGTGCTAACTCGATATAATGTTGAGGGCTAAAATAGCGTTGGATAAAGTATATTAATAGTCATTAAACTATAAAAAAATTACCGTTTTAATCAGTAATGGTTTAAAAATTACAAAATTTAAATTATTATAAAATAGTCTATAAAATAGTGCACAAATTGAATTAATTTAATGATCAATTTGTAAAAGTTCGATAAAATTTAATGATCATTTTATAATAATTTGATAAATTTAATGATATTTTGTAACAATTTAATAAATTTAACGATCATTTAATAACTTTTAAAAGGTCAATGACCAAAAAATTATTATCTTCATAGTATAGTACTTTACCCAATAATATTTTAGCCACGATTAATAGATTTACAGACATGCATGGAGGTGGAATAGAGTGCAGTTGCAAACTTCACCCGAGACTTGATATTGATTCGAACATGATGATTCGAAGTTGACTCGAAACTCGAAATAAATTAAACCGAACTAAAATTGACCCGAATTTTTGTTGAACCGAAATGGACCCGAACCGATTTCACTAGAACTGAAAGCTGAATCGAATATCGACCTAATTTTAACCCGATAATTAAGGTAAAGTAAATAAATAATTTATTTTTAATGTTATCTATTTTTAACAATATAATAAATAGTATAATGGTGTATGTTTTTAGGAAAATTCTACAACGTGCGACGAACACCGATGAACACCACTAATGATGAACACCGATGAACACCATTAAATTAATTAATAAAGATTTAAATTTTAAGGACTCACAATACAATTAAAAATTATTTTTAAAAATTCAATTAAGTTATTTTTTATATATATTAAAATTTTATTTTTTAATAAGGGTAAACTATATATTTAGTACATCACCTATTTTCGTATTTCTATTGAACCCTCATTATTTAAATATTATTTTAATTTGACCCTATTCTTTATAAAAAATAATTTAACCCTTAACCATTAACCTAAAACCCTAAACTATTAAAACTTAAACCCTTAAACCTATACCCTAAACCATATACCATTAAAAATAATTGCACCATCATCGATTCAATTCAATTCAATAAATTGTTGAATTCTCCTAAAAAATTCAATTAAATTATTTTATATATATATATATATATATATATATATATATATATATATATCAATATTAATTAAACTTAAATCTCCTAAAATTAACACTATCATCTTTATCTCAAATCAGTTTACTTCAGAAGATTTTGGTGAATATGCCAAGGCAATGTCATTGGCACGACAATGCTTGACATACAAATTGACAGAAAACTCGTCCTTAGTTTTAATGGTTTCCCCAATCTTGAAAAAAAACTCTAGATTGGCCTACGGAACGCTATGTTTGAAAGAAACTATAGATTTACGGGTGTAGCGGCTGAAATTTGTCTCAGGTTTTCAAGAATCGGGCCCTTGTTTGTTTTCTGAAGCAAAGAAATGGAAATTGAGTTGATCAATCACAATGTTACTGTATATACGACGAAAAAAAGAGTTTTACTCTAGATAAAGATGATAGTGTTAATTTTAAGAGATTCGAGTTTAATTAATTTTGATATATATATATATAATAATTTAATTAAATTTTTTAGGAGAATTCAACAATTTATTGAATTGAATTGAATCGATGATGGTGAAATTATTTTTAATGGTATATGGTTTAGGGTATAGGTTTAAGAGTTTAAGGTTTAAGTTTTAATAGTTTAGGGTTTTAGGTTGATGGTTAAGGGTTAAATTTTTTTATATAAAGAATAGGGTCAAATTAAAATAATATTTAAATAATGAGGGTTCAATAGAAATACGAAAATACGTGAGGTACTAAATATATAGTTTACCCTCATTAAAATATAAAATGTTAATATATATAAAAAATAATTTAATTGAATTTTTAAAAATAATTCTTAATTGTATTATGGGTCCTTAGAATTTTAAATCTTTATTAATTAATTTAATAATGTTCATCGGTGTTCATCATTAGTGGTGTTCATCGGTGTTCGTCGCACGTGGTAGACTCATCCATGTTTTTATTATCTTTTTTGTATTATATTATGGGAGAGACCGTTGTTTTTTTTCAAAATTGTAGTATAATAACATTGTATGTCATTCTAAGTTTAAATTAATTAAATAAGGCTTTTGTCTCTGCTAATTTTTAAATTTAGAAGTTCAATAAACTCTTTTTCCTCCCAATATTTGATCTTAACTCCATCTTAAACCACGCCATAAACTTTAAACCATTAATATTAAGCCTTAAAAATCCTAAACCATAAATATTAAGCTATAGAAATTAATATCATAAACCAATAACCCTAAACTACAACATAATCTCCAAACCATTAGCACTAAGGCTAAACCCAAAACCATAAACCGGAATTAAGGACCATTTTTACAATTTACTATAAAATATATCCTAAACCCAAAATTAGGGACCAATTTGATAATTTCAAAGTGGAGAATTTTGAGAGCCCGGTGACCAATTTCACATTTTTACCATAAAATATAACATAAAACTGAAATTAGGGACTAATTTGAGAATTTAGAAGTAATGAAACTTGAGAGTCTAGTGACCAATTTCACAATTTTATCGTAGAAATAAATAGGGGTCAATTTTGACCGAAAATTAAATATTAGGAACTTAAATGAACAAAAATACTAATATATTAAAATTATTAGACTAAATTACAAAAATTAAAAATATATAGGTGTCAATTTCAACTAAAAGTAAAACTTTAAAGACTAAATATCACTGTGGGAGGAGATTGCTATATCCAAAGTCCAAATCGTGGGGATACTTTATACTTATGACTAAATTGAATTAAAATAAAACTTAAAAATAAATATTACGACTAAAATATAATATTTTGAACGCATCATGACTTAAAGGTTAAGTAACACCTAACCTAAAAAATAGGCGGCTCGTTCCCCGTTTCTCTCCAACATTATGTGTTTTCCTTTTTTTACAAATTCTCTTTTCCTTTTTTTAATTAAATATTATCTTTTTCCTTTTTTTAATTAAAATAACCCGATATCTTTTACTTTTAAGTTAAAGGTAATTAATTGTTTAGCCATTCTGATTTTACATGCTTTTTATTTAAGTCCTGAATTTTTACTTTTAGGTTCTAGTTTAATTTAATTGAGTCTCAATTTAGATTAATTTAATTAAATCCCACTTTTAATTTTAGAACTCTTTTAATTATGTTAGTGATTTAAATATTTAATCAAATTCGAATGCATAAATTAGAAAGATAAATCATAATTGATCTCATAAAACAATAACTATAAACTAAACCATAAACTATTAATACTAAAGACAAAATCATAAACCTTAAGAAATCATAATTAATCTCATTAATCAATAATCCTAAACCAAACCATAAACCATTCATACTAAACCATAAACCTTAAGGAAACGAAACTAATGTCATAAACCAACAACACTAAACTAAACCATAAATCTCAAATAATCATAACTAATCTCATAAACCAACAACACCAAAATTAAACCATAAATCATAAACCTCAAAGAATCATAATTAATCTCATAAACCAATAACATTAAACTAAACCATAAATTATTAACACTAAACCATAAAATATAAACAATAGATAATAGAAATACCCAACTCAAACCGAATTAACACAATCTTATGTATCCTCCACTAACACACAATCTTCTACATCAACGAATTCTATGTGAATCATAATCCAACTCAAGCCGAATCGATCCAAAAATTTAAAGTCTGATCCGACCCGAAGCCTATTCGAACGACCCGATTTTAACCCGAACCGAAACACTGATCTGAGATTAACCCGAACCGAAAACAACCGATTCGATTTTGACCTAATTTGATACTCGAACTAGACTCGACTTATCATAGACCCGAGTAAAATTAAACCAGACCCAAACTTAATCTAAACCGTTTCTAAACAGACCCGAAATGACCCGAACCAGAACTAACCCGATTGCCACCTTTGGACTCTGGGGAAAGCTTTAACAAGGTAAACTTCAAAATCCGTTCCAAATTTGTTATCTCTAAACTATGTTGTCATTTGTTATTTATTGGTAATTTGCTTGTTTCTATTTTACTTTTGTAAAGATGATATTAGAGGCGAGGGATAAACTAATTTTGACATTAATGGATATGATCAGATGCAAGATAATGAACATGTTTGCTAAAAAGGCTGAGGATGCTCAAAAGATTGTTGAGACTCTTTGTCCAAAGATTGAAAAGAAAGTTGAAAAACTTATTGTGCAATCAGTAAGGTTAGTATTCAATTTTCTCAGTAAACTGTGCTACTATTTTTCCAATTCAATTTTCACTTGAACACTTAAACTTTGCTACTGTTTTTTCAATTCATTTTTCACTTAAATTTGTATGTGTATATTGCAGATGCTGGCCTAGGAATGCTAGGGGAAACAGATATGAGGTCCCTGCTGGACACATTGTAGACTTGGGAGCACATTCATGTAGCTGCAGAAAGTGGGATCTGACCGGTATAGTTCACTTAACAATATTTTAATCTTATTTGACCATTTTTGACTATGTGCTATTATAGTAATTTATATTTTTATCTTCACAAGAATCCCTTGTATACATGCCACAACAACCATTTTAATGAGAGGTGAAAGACCTGAAGCTTATGTCAACAACTGCTACAAGAAAGAAACTCAACTTCAGATTTATTCTCACATGGTCAAACCATTAAGAGGACCAAAACAGTGGGCACACCATGTAACAAATGAGCCCATCTTGCCACCTATTATTCGAGGACCTGTTGGACGACCTCAAAGAAGTAAAAGAAAATAGGCAAATGAAATTTTAACTTCTACTGGAAGAATTTCGAAGAAGGGACTTGTTCGAATGACTTGTTGAAAATGTGACAATGCAGAACACAACAATATGTCTTGCAGGGGACAAGTTGGTGGCAACAACTCCTTTTCTTCTAATAACAATGTGAGAAAACCTAGAAAAAATGGTACAAAGGCTTTAATTCCCAATGTCTCTCAACAAACATCAAGTTCAAATGCAGCAAGTCCACCTATGAATTCATCCACTGTCCAAATTATGGATTCATCCACTGCATATGTGTTGCGTGTAAAAGAGTCTATCGCAATTATAGTGCAAGTGTACACAACGCAAGTAGTAAGTGATACGAAGTATCGGATATCGTCTCCACAGGGATTGGGCTAATAGCTTCACCTCAGTTTACTGCACGAAAGTAAAAGAAATATTTGAGAGTTGTCACGAGAATAATAAAGTAAAAACTTAAATAAAAGAGTTGGAATATCAAGATAGAGAAAACGGGCCGGTATTGAATTGCTCAGTAGTGTAGGTATTGGATTGCTTAGGAACTCCAGTTCTGTCGTCGTGCCCGTCGCGGCAGCACCTGTCGCGGCGGCTGTCCGTTGGCTGTCGCGGCAGCGAACACACCAACTCCGTACTTCAAGTTTGGCAAGAATCCCAGATTTGTCTTGGCCTATCCCTAGGTCCAAGTCTGTCGATGATCACGTCTTGATGATACCTCCCGGCGTGAATCGAAGGATGAACACCGATGTGTATGAATTCTTCCTTAGCCACTTAACCTTGCCCTATCCCTAGGCACAAGATAGTTCAACTATAAACTAGAGAACTCGCTCTTATTTCTTTCGTATACTTAACTCTCCCGATGCTAAGTAAATAGATAACCTCACAATGCTCTCCCGATGCTCTTGCAAGATGTTAATAACCAAAATAAGAGAACTTGAAGTTTATTTTATTGAACTTGGAAAATCCTAAAACAAAACAACCCTTGCAACTACTTTACAAAACAACCCGTAGCCCTAGGGGGAATTTAGAACATGTCGGTGACGGGTAAACGACAGAGGGGTTTTAGGTTATCGGTTATGGGGTAAGATGAGGGATATCTCTCTAGGTTAAAACCTATGCCCTTATATAAGCTTTGGGCTCAAGTATTCTAAGTTAACAAGGATTACAACTTTAATTAAAAGTAAGATTCTAATAAAGACTTAATCTCTAAGAATTCCTACTTTGCAGCCGCCATCCTTGTTTCTAGGAATTTCCTCTCCTTGAGCTTTGGCTTGACATATCTTTTGATCTGGGGCTTGGAAAAATATTTGGCTTTCACACGACAGACGAGCAGATTTTTCTCTATCTATCGAGGTCCACTTTACTTTTCCTCTTCATAAATCTGCTGTCACCCTGTTGTCACGACATGTCCATAGCAGCTTCGTCCTCATCGTCTACTTGTCCAGTTCAGCTCTTCTGCTTCTCTGCCCTGCGCCTGCCTTCCTCATCAACTATGGCAGCTACCTACAAAATCAGCCGTTTTTAGTAGAATCCGTGCCTTTTACATATTTGTGATGTTTTACTGAAAACTAACCTAAATGCAATGCAATGATGCTTGAATGCAGCAGAAATATGGGTTAAAAGGGTGTAATTAATAGAACTTTTACACACTCAACACACCCCCAAACTCAAGTTTTTGCTTGCCCTCAAGCAATAAGACCTAAAAGAAAAATGAAAATTTTTGTGTTGGCCTTCAAACAGTGAACTGTCCCTTACCCGTCGCTCATTCTCTGTGGCGGCAGCAACCTGTCGGAAAGGTTAGGATCTGTCCGGAATCTCCCTATAGTTCTCGTGCAGTGTGTGCATGCTTGTGAACAGTTATATGCTAAGACTCTCTTAGTTTCACTAGAATATTCAACTTCTTAACTCGAATTTTTATGCCAAAGTTTATTTTTTTTAGAAGGCACATTTTCATGCTTCTTTTTCTTCTATTTTCAAGCTAAATTTTTCTAGAGCCAGTTTTGGGCACCTCTAGTTAGCTTTCTAGAGCCGGTTTCGGGCACCTTTAGGTTTTTGATTTTCTTTTGCTAAACTTCTTTCCTAGAGCCAGTGTTAGGCACCTCTAGGGGATATTCAAGTACTAAGCATCCTATTCTAGTTTGGCTAAAAGAAATCTAAGCAATATAACAGTCACAAAGGTGTTTAAGTTTTTCAGAACTATATAAAGGCTCTAAACTTCTCCTTAAACTGTCCTAAAGATGCTGCCACGACAGAGCCGTCATGACAGGTAGGTTAACTTCACAGTTTTAAGCCAACAATTTAATCTTTTCTGATTTTTTAAGAGAAATTAAATAAATAAAAGACACAACAATAATTGAAAGATGTACTACGACTCCATTAATAATGGAGGGTTGCCACCCCCAAACTCGAGGGTTGCATTGCCCTCAATGCAAAATGACAGAAAAAAACAAAAATATGAAGACAAGTACATCACAAAAGATAAAAGCAAGCAACAATAAAAAGAAAATAAAAGACTTAAATTTTTCAATCGCTATCCTCGCTGCTGCTGCTGAGACGGATCTAACGGAGGCGTCTGGGCTGTGGAGGAGGCTGGGCAGGTTCAGGGGCAGGTTGGTCCACGAGCTGGACGTCGGAACTGCTGCCACTGTCCCAAGTGCTGCTGGTGGTGGTGCTAGCCTTGGGCATCAGTTTTCTATTTGCCACATGCTTCTGCCTCTTGACATGCGTAAACTCTCTCTCCAAATTCCTCCTGATCAGAGGGCTGTCATCGGAGGCAGGCCTTTTTGTTCCTCTGGCAGAGGTGTCAGCCGGTGGACTGCCTGCTGCTGTCGGGGCAGGTGATGTGGTGGAAGCAGTAGAGGGGAAATGTGGGGAGGCAGGTGGTGTGGGTGTGTGGACAGGGGTGGGGATATGGAAATAATGGGCAGGAAAAGTAGGGAAATGAATATCGGGAAAATTTAAAGTGTGGGTAATAAAGTTTACTGTTGAATTCGTGAAATCCCGGATGAAGGTCATCAATCCCATTTGTCTCTCTTCCACCCGTTGTATCACAGCAAGGATGAGGGCAGACTGGTCTATCGGAGCGGTGGCGGCAGCAGGTTCAGGGGCAGGCTCCTCTGATGATTCTTCTGAGGAGCCGGCTGGATTGAAAGACGAGATAGGCGTAGCCACTACCAGCTCCATGAGGCTGTTGATGTTGTTGTTTGTCCAGCCTCTGCCCTTGATGAGTTTGTCGGAGGGTTCTTCGGGGACAGCAGCACAACGACATAATGAGGTTATTGTGAACGGCAGGCAGAGGCGGGAGTCGGAGCGGAAGGTGCAATCCAGGATGCTGTCCCTCATGTAGCGGCCTACATTAATAGGCCTGTCGTGCATAATGGAATGAATGAGGGCGAGCCGCTGTTGGTTTACTGTTGTGTGGTGGGAAGAAGGCATGATACGCTTTTTGATGAAAGCGTTCCAAAGTTTGGCTTCCGGGAGGAGCTGCCCCCTTTTTACAGAGTGGGGGTTCTTTTTGCTGGTTGTCCATGTTGTTCCTTCCTCTGTCACCTCCGCCATAACAGCACCATAGGCGGCAGCATCTAGGGTGTCGAGAAATTTCTGGTGGGCATCATCATCGGGGCCAAAGTAGAGGCCAAACATGTGGTTGATGCTGTCGGCAGTGAAGGGCACCTTTACACCTCGAACGGTGACAGATGTCGCCGTTCTGCTGTCTATAGCAGCATAAAACTCCCGGACTAATGTGTCGTTTAGTTCTGCCGGTTGTTCAGCGAAGTGCTCCCATAGTTGAGCTGTGATTGCCTTTATGATAAATGGGCGGAGTCCCATGTTGGGTGCTTTTCGGATGTAAACGAAACCCCGTTCCTCCCATAACTCCTTTGTGGCGAAGGGCGTTGCTGCTGCTGAAGAAGAGGCTGAGGCAGCACTACGGCGGGTCTATCTAGACGACATGTTAGTTGCAAGGGTTGTGAAATAGAGAAAGCAAATAAAAACTAGAGGAGAAAGCAAGGGAGAATAAGCAGAAGTGAGAAAAAATGAAAATGAAAACGGGGTTTTATAGCGGTCGAGTTGCTGCCCGTTTAATGCTGTAACGGTAGGCGTGAATAACGGGGCGACGAATGGGATTTAGCGTGTCTGACGCGTCTGACACGCATTTATGCGTCTGTTACGCGTCTGCCACACGCTTCTGCGTCTGCCGTGTCAGTTTGTTGACAACCTGTCTTATCCGTCTGCGGCGGCAGCTGAAACAACAGGTTTCAATAAATGGGCTCTGTTGGGCTTGATGGATGGATGATGGGCTTGGATCACTTCTCCTTTTCTTCTTGACTCCTTTATTTCCTAAAAACAGAAAATATAAAAATAAAACATTATTCGAATAAAATAAACCTAATTTCCTAATAACTAATAAATAATAAAAATAAATAGTAAAAATAAAAAAAATTAGGTTAAATTAGGGATGCCTTGTGGGTCATCTCCTAAAGTAACCACTTCCTGTATTCTTGGGGCTTCAGTCCCCCGATAATGCTTGAGGCACTGTCCATTGACTTTGAATTGGTGCCCGTCTTTTAATGATCGGATTGTGATGGCACCATGGGGAAAAACTTGTACCACTTGGAACGGGCCAGACCATCTAGATTTTAACTTCCCTGGGAAGAGTTTCAACCTAGAATTGAACAACAACACAAGCTGCCCTGGGCAGAACTGTCGTGGCAGCAACTTTTTGTCATGCCACTTTTTAGTCTTTTCCTTGTAAATCCTTGCATTGTCGTAGGTCATTGTCCGTAATTCCTCAATCTCGTTCAGATCTAATAGCCTTTTCTGGCCTGCCTTGTCTAAGTCCATATTCACTGCTTTGATTGCCCAATATGCTTTGTGCTCGATCTCGACAGGCAAGTGACAGGTTTTCCATAAATCAAACGGTATGGAGACATGCCCAATGGAGTTTTAAAAGCTGTCATATATGCCCATAATGCATTATTCAGAAGTAAAGACCAATCTTTCCTAGTTGGCTTAACCATCTTTTCAAGAATGTTCTTCACTTCCCTATTGGATATCTCAGCCTGTCCATTGGTCTGTGGGTGGTATGCTGTCGCGATCCTGTGCTTGACACCATATTTCTTCAAGGCGGCAACAATTACCCTATTATCAAAATGTCTCCCTTCATCACTGGTAATCGCCTTAGGGATGCCAAATCTAGAAAAAATGTTTTTGTGTAAAAACTTTTGGACCATCTTGGCATCATTCTTTTGAGTGGCGATGGCTTCAACCCACTTAGAGACATAGTCCACTGCTAGGAGGATGTATAGATTTCCATATGAAGATGGAAAAGGTCCCATAAAATCAAACCCCCACACATCGAAGATCTCGACTTCTAGAATGTTCTGCAGTGGCATCTCGTTTCTCCTTGAGATGTTACCTGTCCGTTGGCACCTGTCACAGTTCTTGTAAAAGTCTTGTGCATCCTTATATAGTGTCGGCCAGTAGAACCCTGACTGCAGCACCTTGGCAGCAGTTTTATTGCCTCCTAAGTGACCTCCATATTGTGAAGCATGACAGTGATGGAGAATGTCTTCTTGTTCTTCTTGTGGTATACACCTCCTTATAACCTGATCTGCACATAGTTTGAAAAGAAGAGGTTCATCCCAATAATAATGCTTAACATCATTTTGGAACCTCTTCCTGGCTTGATAATTAAGATCAGAAGGAAGTATTCCGCTAACTATAAAATTAGCGAAATCAGCATACCAAGGGAGTTCAGAAGACTTACCTGCCGCCATGGCTGTCGCGACAGCGATTGCGGCAGCAAAGAGCTGCTCATCAGGGAAGGTCTCCATTATGTGTGTCTCATCTATTGGTAGACTCTGCCCCTTCTCCAACCTTGAAGAGTGATCTGCCACCTGATTTTCTGTCCCTTTTTTGTCCTTGATCTCAAGGTCGAACTCTTGTAATAGCAAGATCCACCGTATCAATCTAGGTTTTGCATCCTTCTTTGCGAACAAATACTTTAGGGCAGAATGGTCGGTGTGTATTATTACTTTCGTCCCAAGTATGTAAGAACGAAACTTGTCGATGGAGAACACCACAGCTAACAGCTCTTTTTCTGTGGTGGTGTAGTTCACTTGGGCGTCATTTAATGTTTTGCTGGCATAGTATATGACATGAAACAACTTGTCTTTGCGCTGCCCAAGTGCTGCCCCGACAGCATAGTCACTAGCATCACACATAATCTCAAATGGCTGTGTCCAGTCTGGTGGCTGTACTATGGGGGTTGTCACCAATTTTTCTTTCAGAACCTTGAATGCTTCAGTACATTCATCATTAAAGTCAAAGGGTCCGTTCTGCTCCAAAAGATGGCATAGCGGCTTGGTGATTTTTGAAAAATTTGCAATGAATCTTCGATAAAAACCAGCATGCCCTAGAAAACTCCTTATGCCCTTGACTGTGGTCGGCGGCGGCAGCTTCTCTATGACTTCTATTTTGGCCCTGTCGACTTCTATCCCACGGCAGCTAATCTTATGGCCAAGGACTATCCCTTCGTCCACCATAAAGTGGCATTTTTCCCAATTTAGAACAAGATTAGCTTTTTCACATCTTTCAAGTACCTTTTGAAGATTGCCGAGGTAGCTCTCAAAATCGTCTCCAAAGACGGAAAAATCATCCATGAAAATCTCAAGGAAGTCCTCTACCATGTCGGAGAATATAGCCATCATGCACCTTTGGAAGGTGGCAGGTGCATTACAGAGTCCAAACGGCATCCTCCTAAATGCGTATGTTCCGTAGGGGCATGTAAAAGTCGTTTTCTCTTGATCCTCCGATGCGATAGCAATTTGGTTGTAACCTGAATAACCATCAAGAAAACAATAGTAAGGTTTACCCGCTAATCTATCAAGCATTTGATCAATAAAGGGTAAAGGAAAGTGGTCCTTTCGGGTAGCTTTATTAAGCTTCCGATAGTCCATACAAACCCTCCAACCGGTCACAGTCCTGGTTGGGATTAACTCATTGTTCTCATTAGTTATCACGGTCATTCCTCCTTTCTTGGGAACACATTGCACCGGGCTCACCTATTTGCTGTCGGAGATGGCGTAAATAATACCAGCATCTAACCATTTGATTATCTCTTTACGCACTACCTCCTTCATCGCATGGTTTAGCCGTCTTTGGGCATCTATAGTCGGCTTATGATCTTCCTCGAGGAGGATTTTGTGCATGCATAACGCCGGACTAATGCCCTGAATGTCTGCTATCGTCCATCCAATTACCTTTTTGTGCTGCCTTAGCATGTTGAGTAGCTGTCGTTCCTGTTCCTGCGGCAGCTTAGCAGAGATGATTACGGGCAGTGTGTCATTGGAACCAAGATAAGCAAATTTTAACTGCCCTGGCAGGGGCTTAAGTTCTAAGACAGGTGGTTCAACAATAGATGGCTTTTGGATTACATGGTTATCCGAAGTATAATTCAAGGGTTCGAATAACTTACCTGGACGATTGCCTAACCAGTTTACCTCCTTCTGATCTTCAGTATCAGATGTATCGGATTTAGAGGAGTTGCTGTCGTCGGTGCTGTCGTCGTTGCTGTCGTGACAGGCCTGTAGGTGGCTGTCGCGGCAGTGACCAAATTTTATATCACGGCAGCCCGACCTGATGCAAGGGTGATCAAGGGTCACCTCAATGATGGCCTTGCATTCCTCGTCCACATCAGCATGTTTCATCGCTTGGAGAACATTCAACTTAATCTCTTGATCGTTTACTCGCATGGTGAGTTCTTATTTCTCCACATCAATCAGTGATCTTCCTGTGGCTAAGAAAGGTCGCCCAAGGATGACTGGTGCATTTTCGTCTGCCTCACAATCTAAGATAAGAAAGTCAGCAGGAAAAATAAGCTTATCCACTCTTACCAGAATATCTTCAATTTTTCCTTCGGGATGAACGTAAGAGCGGTCGGCTAGCTGCAGGGTTACTGTCGTGGGCCGCGCCTTGCCAATACCTAGTTTCTGAAAAAACAAACTTTGGCATTAAATTAACACTAGCACCAAGATCACAAAGTGCCTTACCCACGAATTTATTGCCGATTACACAAGGTATGATGAAGCTCCCCGGATCCTTCTTTTTTCTGGGGTGGCTGCCGATGAAGAATACTCATGCAACCTTCTGTCATCTTTACCGTTTCAAATTCCACAAGTTTAGATTTTTTTGACATAACATCCTTGAGAAATTTAGCATAACCGGGCATCTCCCTAACAACATCTAACAACGGAATATTAATATGAACATGCTTAAAAATATCATAAATCTTTTTAAGTTGAGATTCATGCTTAGCTTGCTGTATCCGTTGAGGAAAAGGTGGTGGAGGACGATAATCAGCAATGCGTCCTTCCCACTGCATGCGAATCTGAGGACGGTAATCATCTTTTTTCTCCTCTGTCGCTTCTACTGTCGTGACAGGCTCATCGGCAGCAGTCTGTTTATCACCTGTCGGGGCAGCTTCCTCGGCAGGTTTATCCAAGGCAAGTTCCTTTTCTGTTTCAGCTTCTTTTTCCGGCCCTGGTAGTTTCTTCCCACTCCTAGTAGTAATAGCCTTACATTGCTCATGTGGGGCGGTCTAGCATTTTCAGTATTGCTAGGGAATCCTCCATTCTGCCTCGGCTTAATATGTTGAGAAACCTGACCCATTTGTGTCTCTAGAGATTTCAACGTAGCCTCATGATTTGTCATTCTCATCTCGGTTTTATCCATAAAGGTTTCCGTCTTCTTGACAAACTGATTCATATTCTCCATATACGTACCGGTCTGAGACATAAAGGTGGCCAGAGTCTGTTCCAATATACTGCTAGTGGCAGGTGGTGGCTGCTGTTGCTGCGGCGGCGGCAGGTGCTGCGGCAGGTTCTGCGGCAGTTGCTGTCGCGTCAGCAACCTAGGTCCTCCCTGATTCTGATTATGTGCTTGCGGATTCAGGGCATTGTTAGGGTTACTCCAGGAAAATTTGGGATCCTTCCTCCAATTGGGATTATAATTGTTGGAATTATAATTCGGCTTGTAATTTCCAACATATTTTCCCTATTCTATTTGTATTGGGCATTCATCCCGACTATGATTTCCCTCAAAGATGGTACAAACTTCCTCGACAGCAAATCCTTGTAATTCATCTTCATTTAATAACCGTTTCATTGCTTTAGTAAGGAATGCTACCTGTGATTTCATAGTGTTGTCGGCCTCATAGTCCTTGACAGCAAGTACCCATTTACCCCCTTTTCTAGCTGTCGGAAACTGCTCCTCATTCTTAGCTAGATTTTTCAAAACTTGCAATGCCTCGTCCGGATCTTTATCCAATAATAGTCCGTTTGCTGCAGAATCAATTCGAATGCGAGTTTGTAAGTTAGCAACATTATAGAACTTAGTTACCTGATTCCAGACGGGGAATCCATGCATTGGACAGTTCCGTAGAAGAGTAGTAAATCTTTCCCAGGCCTCGTGCATCGGCTCGTCATCTTCATGTTGGAAAGTAGCAATTTCGTTACGTAATCGCTCAGATAAATGCGAAGGATTAAAACGAGACAAGAATTCACGAGATAAATCTGCCCAAGTTACGATTGAACCCGGTGTAAGTTTATTCCACCAAGTTTTAGCTCTGTCCCTCAATGAATGGGGGAATAACCGAAGCCTCAGTATCTCCGGACTAACTCCTGGTAGTCTAAACGAACCACAGATCTCCTGGAACGTTTTGAGATGCTCCCTAGCATCTTCTGTCATAGCACCACTAAACTGCCCGGCATTGTTGATCATACTAAACATGACAGGTTTAAGCTCGAAGTTATCAACATCAATATCCGACAGCGTGGTCTCCAGCTCTACATGATCATTCAGCATGTAGTCACGACATGACCGTCGTCCATCTGCTGCGGGCGGGTCACCGACAGGCGGTATACCTCCACCAGCGGGCTGGTTACGGGCCATCTGCTCTAGCTGTTCCTCGAGGTATTCGTTCCGGTCTAAAAGGTGGCGAAGTTGTTTCTTGAGATTGAAGGAACGTTCGATTTCCGGATCTAACTTATACTCAGGATCTTCGCCTCTTTTCGATCTGTGCATAAACAAGAAAACCTCGTGAAAAGTGAGAGTTGAAAGAACAAAAGAAAAATTAAAGAAAAATAAAAATAAAAACAAAAACGAAAATAAAAATAAGAACGAAAAGTGCAATAAAAGAAAGGTGTAGTTATGTTGCCAATCCCCGGCAACGGCGCCAAAAACTTGTTGCGTGTAAAAGAGTCTATCGCAATTATAGTGCAAGTGTACACGACGCAAGTAGTAAGTGATACGAAGTATCGGATATCGTCTCCACAGGGATTGGGCTAATAGCTTCACCTCAGTTTGCTGCACGAAAGTAAAAGAAATATTTGAGAGTTGTCACGAGAATAATAAAGTAAAAACTTAAATAAAAGAGTTGGAATATCAAGATAGAGAAAACGGGCTGGTATTGAATTGCTCAGTAGTGTAGGTATTGGATTGCTTAGGAACTCCAGTTCTGTCGTCGTGCCCGTCGCGGCAGCACCTATCGCGGCGGCTGTCCGTTGGCTGTCGCGGCAGCGAACACACCAACTCCGTACTTCAAGTTTGGCAAGAATCCCAGATTTTTCTTGGCCTATCCCTAGGTCCAAGTCTGTCGATGATCACGTCTTGATGATACCTCCCGGCGTGAATCGAAGGATGAACACCGATGTGTATGAATTCTTCCTTAGCCACTTAACCTTGCCCTATCCCTAGGCACAAGATAGTTCAACTATAAACTAGAGAACTCGCTCTTATTTCTTTCGTATACTTAACTCTCCCGATACTAAGTAAATAGATAACCTCACAATGCTCTCCCGATGCTCTTGCAAGATGTTAATAACCAAAATAAGAGAACTTGAAGTTTATTTTATTGAACTTGGAAAATCCTAAAACAAAACAACCCTTGCAACTACTTTACAAAACAACTCGTAGCCCTAGGGGGAATTTAGAACATGTCGGTGACGGGTAAACGACAGAGGGGTTTTAGGTTATCGGTTATGGGGTAAGATGAGGGATATCTCTCTAGGTTAAAACCTATGCCCTTATATAAGCTTTGGGCTCAAGTATTCTAAGTTAACAAGGATTACAACTTTAATTAAAAGTAAGATTCTAATAAAGACTTAATCTTTAAGGATTCCTACTTTGCAGCCGCCATCCTTGTTTCTAGGAATTTCCTCTCCTTGAGCTTTGGCTTGACATATCTTTTGATCTGGGGCTTGGAAAAATATTTGGCTTTCACACGACAGACGAGCAGATTTTTCTCTATCTATCGAGGTCCACTTTACTTTTCCTCTTCATAAATTTGCTGTCACCCTGCTGTCACGACAGGTCCATAGCAGCTTCGTCCTCATCGTCTACTTGTCCAGTTCAGCTCTTCTGCTTCTCTGCCCTGTGCCTGCCTTCCTCATCAACTATGGCAGCTACCTGCAAAATCAGCCGTTTTTAGTAGAATCCGTGCCTTTTACATATTTGTGATGTTTTACTGAAAACTAACCTAAATGCAATGCAATGATGCTTGAATGCAGCAGAAATATGGGTTAAAAGGGTGTAAATAATAGAACTTTTACACACTCAACAATATGTTCCACCAATACAGAGGCCTAAACTTGCTGTAAGTTTAGACATATTTTAATTTGTTGTTCTTTACAATAGATATTTTATACAATAAACTGACTGCACATGTTTTATTTTTATTTATTTTAGGTTAAAAGAGCACCAACTTCAAATGCAGCAGGTCCAAGCAGTCAAGGCTCAGTCACCACTGTTAGATGGATGCCTTCTCAAAGCACTCAAGGCTCAGTCCAGAATCAATCACAAGAAGACCCTGCTTCAAAGAGGACTAGATGGAGATGAATTTCAGAATATAATTTCTTTTGTTAATGGTGTTTTATAAAAACAATTTACCTTTAGGTCACTAGTGAATGTAACCATTTTTTTGTGTAGGTGTTTGTGTATATGTGGCCAAAGACCTAAGTAAGTTTAGGCCACTCACAGTCATGGTCACGAGTGGATGGAATTTTATGATATTTTGTTTAGGTATTTTGTTATATGTTATCAAATACTTTGGTAACTTGTGATCACTAATGGTGATATTTTGTTACACAATTGTGAAGATTACATTATAAAGTTGGTATGTGAATGCAATTTACAAACAATGATTTTGCCATTATACTTTACTTATTTCCCCTTTCATTATTTTTTGTATTTTTTTTAAAATATGAATATATCACCAATCTTTAACATAACCATAACAGAACCATCAAATGTTAATAACCATTCCATATAATGATAAGAAAATAGTTCCCTTTCATAACACAACCATAAAAATTCCATCAACATAACACATCCATATTTGATGTTCATCTGAATTCTACATTCTACATTCGAAATACCCATTCTACATAAGAAATACCAATTCACAAAATACTCAGTAACATTAGTATTTCTCCCCTTCGACCTTCGAAATATTCATTCACAAAATACACAAATTCATACTCAAAATACCTATTGAGATAATATCCTTCACAAAACCTCCCATTGTTATCTCTAATCTTCCTTCATTTGATACTCATAAAAAATACAGTCAAAATAATAGAACCTATGACTGCACAAAACCAAACAAATCTTTCATTTCTTCTTTCCCTGTCCTTGGCTTTGATTTTATTTAGCAGACCAATAGGAAGAACCTTTGTACGAGAATCTATTGGAAGATCGTACCATTAAAAAAATGGCAATCCTTATAAAATCGGTTACCGTAATTTGAAGACCCATAAAATCGCCGACCTGAATTGTTGTTAGTCCATGCAGTCTTCAATACTGCTTCCTTTCCACACCAGCAACAAATTGGGATGTCGTTCCCCTCATCCCTTATAACCTCTTGTTTCAACCTTCTCATTCCTCTGTTAGCCCTTCTCTATTTTCATTTCAAAACGCAAGCAAAGGAAATTAGGGATTTATTTGAGTAAAGAGAATTTTTATAACGGTCATTTTTTTTACACGTGTGTGTGTTTACGTGGCGGTCAAATCAATAAAAAATGCTACATCATTAACGACATCCATAATATAACAGATGGGTGATGATAAAAACCCAATATTAAAAGTTGAGTCATTAAATCGACTCAATTTAAAGATGAGTGAGTAAAATAGGAGAGATACAAAAGTTGAGTCATTATTTTTGTATTTTACCCTAATAATTAAGTACATCATTTCTCGTTTCATTATTTTAAAGTTGAGTCATTCCTCTTGTGTCTTTTTATTGATTTGATTTTTTTAACTTAATGGCAGCCGTCGGATGGGATCAGAAAAGTGGTGTTTGGAGGTCAAGTGACAGATGACGAATTTGAAAGCTTAAACAAACAGTGAGATCTACTTTCACTTCTTTCTCTCCTTATAGAACTTATCTTCATTTCGATTTATCTGGAAACATTTTTAAGCTCCATGTTCGTATAAAATAACTTTCAGAAGCTTCGAGCTGTCACTAGAAATTTGTTCTTTGTCTTCTTCAAATGTTTCTGCCATTATCGCTCATTATTATCTGAAATGCTGTTTTGAAATTTTTTTAACTAAAAAGAAATTTCTACTTCAAATAATATGCGCGTAATTTAAAACTTTTGAAGTTTGATAGTTCTGTTATCCGTGATTAACAACCACGATCGATCGGATCTCCGTTCTGATCCAACTGTACCAACCGTTGAAGGAGATCTAACTGTAACTATTTGTAATGTACCTAACCTAGGCTATAACGTCTCCGTGAATCTGAAGTTCTCACTGTTTCCGAAATTAGTAATGCTTTGCGAATTGCAAGGCTCAGTGATTTTAATATACATATGTCGTATCATTTTTTACCAAGATTTTGCTTGTTTGTTGGCATTCTTATGTAAAACTCGGTAATGTTGTTCAATTATTATTTTCTTGGTCTCTGTCTTAAGGGGATTTGTTAGGATTATTCAATAAGCCCTTAATCTTGTAGTGGAATGTGAAAAGGAATTTGTGCTTTGGTCGATTTTGCATCTTCTTCATTCCTATTCATTTAGTTCTATGCTGCTTATTCATCTGTTGCAATTCCCAGGAAACCTTGTTCCGGATATAAAATGAAGGAAATGACTGGAAGTGGGATTTTTGCAGCCAATGGAGAAAATGATGAATCAGAACAAGGCAGTGCTAATCCTACTTCAAACAGCAAAACTGGACTACGAATGTACCAGGTATGCATTCAATTCTTCCACTTCCAAATTCTGTTATAATATTTATTATAATTCAAACCTATGTTTAGACTTTTGATCATAATGCATTTGTATCAAGTAACGCTTCATTAAAGATTTTGATGCTTGGCTCTGTCAGCAAGCACTAACAGGAATTAGTCACATCTCATTTGCCGAGGAAGAGAGTATTTCCCCCCAAAAGCCGACAACTCTTCCCGAGGTGGCGAAGCAGCGTGAGCTAAGTGGAACCCTAGGAACCGAGGAAGCAAAGTTGAAGAAGCAACTCTCTGATGCAAAGTGCAAGGACCTCAGTGGGCATGACATCTTTGCACCTCCACCTGAAATTTTACCGAGGCCAAAATCAGTACGTGCATTGGCATTGAAAGACAATTTTGACATGGGAGAACCTGATACACATAATGTAAGTACATGTTTAAGCTCCTAAGTTTGTGAATTTTCTCAATGCACTAATAGGTTGCTGGTTATGTACTATGGTATGCCATTTTTTGTGAGTTACTTGGGTAACAAACAGAACTTAAGATTGTTAGGAGTCCATATAGTTGGCTTGGAGTAAGTAGCAGATTTACAATTATGACTTTCTGTACTTTTAATTTTACTTGCACAGAGACTGGGAAGCATATCTTCCGTAGTTCCTATTTGAGGTTTGCCTTTTGCAGTCATTAAACGCTCAAGTTTGTGATTAATCAATTGCCTTTTTTTTTATCAATAATCAAATTTGAATATCTAACTGGTTGAATTTTGATGTTATTTTGTAGCCTGCTGGAAGTAGCATGTCAAGTGAGGAGGCTGCGGTTAAGACAGCAAAGAAAATTCATAATCAGAAATATGCTGAACTTTCAGGAAATGGCATATTTAAGGGTGATGTTCCCCCAGGTTCTGCTGAGAAACCACTCAGTGCCGCAAAACTACGGGAGATGAGTGGCAGTAACATCTTTACTGATGGGAAGGCGGAGTCTCGAGACTACTATGGTGGCGTACGCAAACCCCCGGGCGGTGAAAGCAGCATTGCTTTGGTTTAACTTCTTAGCTCTCTTAACTCTGTCATATTGCTTCAGCTGTGTCTGGTGATTTATCTTTAGTGGGGGTGTGATTATATTATATGACCTTTTCCATTGTTTTAGGGTTAACATGTCAACATGAGCTGTGGACATATGCTAATTGCTCTCCTTGTCCGTAATCTTGTGTTTTTCAGTCCCATCTTGGTGAAGGCCTTGGGCTGTTTCAGATTTTGATTTTGTTGCTTAGTGCCTTAGATTGTTTGCGTAAGTCCATAATTGATCTACATGCTTGGGCTTGTGTTCTGGTAAGCTTCTTGATTTAACCCCCTTGTTGAATTGATAGCATTTACCTACAACACGTCTCAGGAGGAAGATAGTAGGTGGAGACTCCGTATTTAAGTTATTATATTTTTATATATGGGTAGTGTTCGTAACATATTTACAATGTTATGTTTTAATTATTTTTATGTTCTTGTCTACTAATTGCTTAGTCTCTAGCAAACCATGAACGCCTTGCTTGAGAATCCAATTGTTGTTGGATTTAGGGACGGGCGTAAGATTTTATGTTAGTGGGTGTGAACTATTAGCAAGTTATATTAGAAATTTAAGGATGTGGAATTACAAAATTTTAGGGGGTGCGAAGATCATCAATAGAAAATACATAAACTATATGACAATTTGAAATTTCCTAGGTGTGACTGCCCCTTCTAACACCCATCGGTCATCCCTGGTTCCACTTTCAAACGAAATTAGCATTCAATTTTCAAGGAGTACATATTAATTCAATTTAAAAAAAAATGTGTTTGTGATCGTGATTACATCTTACCCGATAGTGATAAATTATTACTCTATTTATTTGTAAGTGTTAAATAATCTGTGTAAATGTACTTCATTTTTAAATAGGCTAATCTGATGAAATATATTTTCATAATTAATGAAACCAAATATTAATATTATTACCCCTCTCCCCGGTGATGGATGTCTTATATGCTTTTATAACTGCTGCTGCAACTAGAGGCATATTTCAATTTCAATTCAAGTGCAAAAAGGTCTCCCTTACGGATGACTTATTCATCTTTTTGAAAGGTAACATTGAATCTGGCTTGGGAGTACTTACTGTTTTTGAAACCTTCTATGAGCTTTCTGAACTGAAGATGAATGTTGCCAAGAGTGAACTATTAGCATGTGGTATTTCTGAGGAAAAGCTTGCTGCTATTCACTCTGCTACTGGTTTCAAAATAGGGCACTTACCAGTGAGGTACTTGGGGGTTCCTTTGGTTACTAGAAAGCTGACCCCCTTCTAGAGAAACATACTAACTGGTGGGTTGCCTGGCTGAAAGCATATGTTATCAAGGTTGAGGACTTTTGGCTCATTTCAGTTAGATAACTAAAAAATGAGGCCGAGATCCTTTTTTCTCCTGCAGGTAAATTTGGGAAAGGAGACAGAGTTGAATAGCATCCTCTGCACACTCCCAAGAACTCTATTATGGTCTGGATGGGCTTCTCACCAAAGATGGATTGATTTGATGGGAGTGGGATAGGAATGTTCTGTATGGGATGATGAAATAAAGTGGGATAGGAATGTTCTGTATGGGAATGGGATGATGAAATAAAGTGGGATGTGGATAACCTGAAGGGAAAGTCTCATCGTTTTCATCCTCAAGATTGCCATAAATGCTTGCATCTGTTGTATATGGGAAGAAATAAATTACAGGTTCTTTCGAAACTCATCGAAAACCGTTGCTGATCTTGTGAATATTGTAAACGATTTTGCTAGCATTAAGCTTCATAGGAAAAGTATAGACACAAATGACACTGTAAATAGGAGGTTGTGTCTTGATTGGGGATCCTTGTATACTTGAGAGTCCCTCTTTTATTGATTGGTTTATGTTTTTTATAAGTAGCTTGCTACTTTCTTGGATAAATAAAGCACACATTTTATTAAAAAAATTTAATATTATTACATTTGAAAAACCATTTTTTTATTTTTTTAAAAATTATTACTATAATTTTCTATTTATTAATTAAAATTTTATAGCAAACAAATGGATACCCAGCATAAGCGCAGAGGTCGATAATAGTTGAAGTTCCTTTTGTAGTGGGCCAAATCTGCTCATCTTTCTATGACTGTGAGCCTTGTTGAAAAAAGGTAATATTGCTTATAAGGTAGTTTACAAATGGGAAGGTCAACTCTCCCTCACTCAAGTGGGCCAAATATGGGAACTCATGTTCATATGGGCTGCGAAAAACCATTTGTCAAGGAATAGAATTGCAGTAAAATGCGGGTGAGTTTATAATATAGCAGCCTAATTTAAGGTAAATTTGTTAAAGTAACTTGTTATATTTTTTTACAATATTTTAGTTTAGTTTCGAAAATTTCCAAAAAAAAAACAAACAAACTTAAAACGTTATGAAAAATGTAACATTTTAGTTGTTCCGAAATTTGTTGTTTTTTAGTCTTAAATTAAATTATTTTTTTAAGAAATTAAATTAGATTATTTTACCATATACCTTCTCGTAAAATGCATAACGAAACACAAGATGGAAACATTCAGTGGCAGTCCTAGCGGATGCAAGGCTACGTTGGTGTGGGCATAGACCCACCCTCAACCTTTTAAACTTTATATATTTAGCTTTAATTTTTTTAATTTGTATGAATTAGTCTTTCAATGTGTTGTGCCCACCATGAAATTTTAAGATATTACGTGTGTCCACCTTCTAAAATATTTCTAGATTCGCTACTAAAAACATTGACAAATAAGAGGATGAAAACATCAATAAATAGGATGCTAATTGTGAAGTTTAATTTGGTTCGATTTTTTGTTTGTTTTCCTAGATGAGCTTAGTTATTGTGTCCTTTGAGGACGACAGACTATGGTTGAATAGTGGCTTAATAGTTAAAAAGATGCTCAATATATACTTTTTTTTTAGTTTGGTGCCTAACGTTTCATTTCGTAATTCAGATTAAGTTTTTTCGTCAACGGTCGTTAAAATTTTTTCGTTAACTAATTATAACATGGCATGTGACCTATTTTATATACTTATTTAATTTCTGAATTGCTTAAAAATTATATACTTCTTAAAAAACCCCAAAGTTTTAATTTCTTTCAAACAAACCCTCAAATCACATCTCCATAACCGTTCAACATCCCCCATGTCGACGGTTCACCGTTCATCACCCAAGTGTCGGGTACCTCACCGTTCAACATCCCTCACCCTCTAGCCATCAATTAGAAGCCCAACCGGTTTCTTTTATTTTTATTTTTATTTTTGAATGTTTGTCAACGGAGCAATCGACGGTTCATTTGTCGGTTTTCGACGACAAAATCATGGAGCTTTCGGCTGGGAGGGGGGGGGGGGGTGAAGGCAAGGGTGGTGGTTGAATCGGTGGTGGGAGGGGAGAAATTTAAGGATCTAGGGTTTAGATTCAAGGGTTTTAGAGAAATTAAAGATTTTGAGGTTTTTTTTTATAAAATTAAAGATTTTTTATTTTTTAGAAAAATAAAAATTAAAGAAAATACCAGAATATGCCACGTGCCATATTTTTATTGAATAACAAAAATTTTTAACGTCCGTCACGAAAAAACTTAATATGTGTTACGGAATGAAACGTTAGGCACCAAAGTGACATAAAAAAACGTTATGCACCAAACTGGAAGAAAGGGTATAGTTTGAGCCTTCAATATTCTTTAATTATTAAGCCTTCAATATTCTTTAATTTTGTAATGTCGGGATCGAGTTCTTTTAACTTTATTAATAAAATATATTTTTCTTTGCAAAAAAAAAAGAAAAGTGAAATTCTATCATTGCACTATTTTACCCTCCTCATTTAGCAGGAGGCATGGTTGGTTAGGTGTTCTACCTGCAACTGTCTTTACCATAAAGGAACAATTTGAAATTGCTGACTTTTCGACACACCTTATTAGTTAGGGTCGCTTCATGAATCACTGGATCCGTCACTAAATGTAAACAGTAACATGTTTAGAACATTTTGTGACGGATTTCTTTCGTCACTGATGCCTCAAATTCTTATAGTGGATCCAACTGCAATGTTTTCAGAATTTGTATAGCATTACTATGTAATCAACAACGAAACAAAACATTGCGATTCTCAGTCATCTTTGTCATGATCCATTGAAGGAAGGGAAAGCTTTTATTTTTAGTGGGGAACATGTGGGGTTCATGAAAATCACTTAAGACCTGCTGCGAGGTAGACAAACATAATGTCCCCATTTCTACTGGAAAGAATCCCATTTTTTTTTTAAATGCGATATCCAGTTTATAGGCCAATTAATTTTGATTGGATTTTACAGATGCCCAATATGAGGGTGACCCTCCAAACTCAGTTTTTTCCACTTACAATATCAAAATTTGAACCCACAACCTTGTTTAAAAGACCTAACACATCATTTCACTATACCAACCGGTTTTCGGTAGAAATAATCCAATTTTTTTTGGAACTAAATGTTGAGCTTCTTGTAGTGCATTCAATCCATTATAATATTTTTTGCATTGTTATAACGTGAAATTCATGTTTTTTAAGTTGTTATTGAAAAGTTGTAAGGTTAGGGTTGATAGTGATGTAATTCAATCACTTGTTATTTTATTTTTTTTTGATAAATCTTAAAATTAATCTTAATCCTACCTAGAGGAAAGAGGAATGGGTCTCTAGTAGAAGAAAGAGGAGTGCTCCTAGTGAGTCTAGAACTCATGAATTAAGAAAATATGATGGAACAAAAATGAGCTGCTTGACCAACCGACCAAATAAACTTGCTCATAATATTTTAAATTTTAAAATAATAAAGACTATATAATAAAATTATAAGTACAATGACAAAATTTTACAAATAGAGAGTTCAATGATAATTTGAACATATATAAATTGAAATGTATTATGCCTCTGTTCATGTTCTATATTAGATCAAAAGAGAAACGGTAAAGTTCTTAAAATAATAGTGATTGTGAGCTGAGGATTAGTTCAGTTAATATTATATATTCTTAAAGATTATGGTTCAAGTGACTTTAGAGGTATAATGTCCTCCCGAAATAAGTATTAATTAATCAAGTGGCTTCGTGTACATAACTACATATGATGATCAACTTATGCTATGGGATAAAATTAAATTGGTTGTTTTCATCACACAAATCAGTTATTAAGCGGTTGTTTTCCGTTAGGGTAAACTATAACGGAGTTCACTCAATTATGAGTAATGTTACATTTAGATTACTTAATTATTAAAGTTATATTTGAGTCACTCAATTATAGGCAAGTTTACATTTGAGTCACTCAATTATGGGCAAGGTTACGTTTGGGTCACCCTTCATATTTTAAAAAAAAGTATATCAATTTAGTCATTTTTTCTTTCATATCACTTGTATACACTCGTTAACATTAGAGTACTTCATTTGAAATCATTAATTAATCTAATACACAAATTGATATACTTTTTAAATATGAAGGGTGACCCAAATGTAACATTACCCATAATTGAGTGACCCAAATGTAACATTACCCATAATTGAGTGACCCAAATATAACCTTTAATAACTGGGTGACCTAAATGTAACCTTACTCATAACTGAGTGACCCAAACTTTTAATAATTGAGTGATCCAAATGTAAACTGTGACCCAAACTTTTAATAATTGAGTGATCCAAATGTAAACTTACTAATAATTGAGTGACCCAAATGTAACTTTTTTATAGAAAGCCACTTGTATTATTAAAAGGAAATATTCATAATTACAATGAGGGTTTGCAACCACAATCGTACGCTAAATACATAATTCAGACATTTTTCTATAAACATAATAAACTAGCCACTTGAGATCATACAATGACCATTTATGGAAAAGGTTAAAACCCAACCAAAAGACTCTAACAAAATATAGATATGAACATATTTGATTGCATCGGCAAACGAACCACAAAAGGGGATCAAACTATTAAAAGACCACCGACAACCGCAAATCAGAGCCGAGCGTCGTGAGAAGACTATCCACGAATGCAAACCGTGTGTCCAAATCTAATCGTAGGGTCCAAAGCAGGGAAGATCAACATGATAACCAAATAAGCGCCATCTAGATCAGTTGATGCGATGTCAAATTCAATAATGAGAAAAACAAAAATCAAAAGAATAAAAAACGTACAAAAAGACGGAGGAAAACGTGTCACAAGACAGAAGAAGACGCGATACAAAGGTAAAGTTATTCTTATTAATTTTTAAAAAAAAAATAATATAACAAGAAATAAAAAAATTATTGACAGTCAATAACTAGCACTAAGGCTGGTACCGCGAACAGCAGCCAAATCAAATAAAAAGAATAAGAGGCGGCTGCTCTGCAGAAAACTCTATGTACTTTAAGAGAAAACCCTAAAACGAAATTACCCAAATGTAACTTATGCCTTATTATCATGAATAAAATTAATATTTGCCGAAAAATATAAAATAAATTTTTGTTTATGAAGATTAAATTAATAAGTGATTACAGGTGAGCGATAAAAGATTTATATATAAAAGTACTTAGTCATACGTTCAAATTTGAAGTAATTTTAAAAGTGTGAACAAACGTCAACAATTCTGTAGTAATATTTCATGTACCTCATAAAAAAAAGGTACCTTTATAATTTTAAATTGGGTTGATTTTCAAATTAATTCATGACACTAAATTCAATTAAAATTTTAATACTAGTATAGATAAATTAAACTGATATAAAAATACAAAACTATTAAGCTTTTGTTTTTTTGGGGGCATTGGCTCATTATGCAGTTTTAGTTTGCTTTTGGTTTTGTTTTCCTTCTAATTTTTTTTTTGTTGATTGGACAACACTCATATTTGGTCCATTGTTTCAAGGTTCTATTCTTATCAATGATGTAGATCTGCACTATTTTCATTGTTCAACTGTTTTAGTTTGAGTTAGTTATTTAGGTCGGAAGTTTTGAACTAGCCACATTTTTTTTTGGAAAGAAAAAGAAAAAATTCTCTATTTTTTATTTTTACCCAATAAAGTATTTGAAAAGTTTTTTTTTTAAAAACTAATAGACTACTTTATCGCCAAAATGGAGTAAAAACCCCACCTTGAAAGTTAATATGTAATCTAAAACAGGGGGGACTAAGGCCCCGTTTAGGAATGAAGTTTAAACGTGATTTTGTGTAAAATGTTGGTTTGCAACTGAGAATCATTGCTAAACAGCTATAAAATAGAATAAAAGCTGGTTTAAAATGCTAATTGGAAGTTAAAATAAAAAAGCTATAAATTCTAGCTCTAGGCGGTGGATGATCTCGGTTGGAAAGCTAAAGACAATTTTACCCTTATTTAATATTTCCAACGGTCATCACTATAAACATATTCAGCAGAAAGGGATTTCTTTTCTTTTTCTTCACAGATCATCCCTTTTTCACCGTTCTTGAAAATCATCAGGATAAAATCATTTCTCTAGAGCTTTACCCTCTTTTCTGTAGGTTCAGGCTTCACCCTTTTCTTGTATTAAGCAGGTCATCAGCTCAGCAACATCTTTTTTTTTTTGGTTTTTCGAGGGTGCTCTACAACTATCTAAAAAGAAATTTTAAGGTACGTTATTGATGCTTAACTACTCTATCCTTCAAGTTTCTATTATTTTTCTTGAATTGGGTCTTTCTCTAGCAATTTCTCCCCTCTATTTATGTTATTTGTTCCCCTTTTCAAGCTCTGATTTTTATGCTTTTGTTTGTTTAAGAAATCTTTAAGGTTTTAGTCCCGAGATCACCATAAAAGGTTGCTCCTTTAGAAAAATTAAGTTAAATTTCAAGTTTTTTGGCCATTGGTTTAGTTTTAGTGTAAAACAACCATACTGCAGTTATCCAAACTATGATACTGCCATTACTAAACTTTTTCCCTTTGGATCTTCATATATATTTTTGGTTGTTCTGTATCTAAAAGAAATGTGATATAAGGGGGTTAAATTTGTAGTTAAGTGAACTTAATGGAATTTGGATCGTTTTCTTATTTGATTCGATTATTATTTGATCAACAAGAGAAAAAGAGTTTGGGTGTAAATAAGGGAAGCTTATGTTATTTGTGGATCCAATTCTGATATCTAGGTGTTTATGCCTTAGATATTTGTCTTCAACCTGATTTTTCATAGTTGCAATCCAATTTGAAGTCAAGTGTCACTTGGTTGATTAAACGGATCATTGACTAATTTCAATAATCTTGTTTCCTATGATGGATGATTAGTACAAATTACTATGATCCATGAAGGAAATTTGCAGAAGAACTCCTGGTTCCATGTTAAGGCACCACATTCATACAAAAAAGTGGTTCTAGTATCACTGTAGTTAAATTTCAGAGAGAATAATTCTTCCAAACTAATCAAACTATATATCATGTTGCATGCATCATGTTTCAATTTATTAGCAGTGAAATGCTTCATTTTTCCAAACTAAATATTAAGTTCGGCTCTAATGATTTGTAGTAAGTGATTAGTTTTGTGTATATTCTCAATAGCTTTTGTCGATAATCTTAGGCTATTCGTGTAGCGTGTAAGGTTGCTGAAAATAAAATGTTCAATTATTTATAGTCTGGTTCTGAAGTGTAATATATATCAAGTATTCTGATGTTTAATTTTTATAAATAATTTGAATATATATGATAGATGAAAAGTACTTCGCTTGTTGAAGCAAGTGGTGAAAAATTTAAAGCAATATGGGATAGGAGGTTGACAGTAATATTCTGTGACATCTATATTAAAGAGATATTAAATGGTAATAGACCTGGTACTCATTTTAAGAAAGAAGGATGTATAAAAACAGTGAAATTTTTTGAGAATGAGACGGGAAAGTCTTATACGCAAAATACAATTGAAGAATAGATGTGATTTATTGAAGAAAGAATGAAAGTTGTGGAAAAAACTTAAACAGAAAGATACCGGTCTAAAATGGGATCATACAAAAGGAACCATTGATGCCTCAAAAGACTGGTGGGAAAATAGACTCAAGGTATGCTAAATATTCTTATAATATTTGTTTTTCTCATTTCTAATGCTAATAATAATTGTTTACGTTAATTTATTAATTTATATGTAGGTGGTGCCCGATGCTAAGAGATTCAAGTCTGTAGGTATTGATCCAGAAGTAGAAAGAAAGTTGGACCAAATGTTTAGAGGAATAGTTGCCATTGGTGATAAAGCTTGGGCACCTTCTTCGGGTACATTGCCAACTGATTTTTTAGAGCATGATGATAACGAGATACTTGGCGAAATTGGGGAAGAAAATGCAACAAATGATGTTCACATGTCAAGTCAAGTAGGATATGATGAAAATAATGATAGTCTTGGATTTCAATTCGAGCCTATACATATACAACAAAAACGAAAAGCCAATGAGATGGGAACAAGTTTGAAGGCTGGGAAAAAAAGTTCATCAAAGCAAATTAAAGGAGCTGCAAGGTTGTCTTCGCAGATTGATAAACTATGCAGTGCAACTGACAATATGAGTCACGCGACATCTAGTTTGACTCCTGTTACAGATCCATTTGGCATTCCTTAAGCAATCAAAATGCTTGATGAGTTGACAGAGGAAATTTCAAAAACTAGCTCATTTAATTCTTTCCGAATATGAAAAAAAGAGAAAAAGAGAGAAGCCTTCCTCGACCCTTCACCTAACCCCATCGGCCACTCCTCCGATCGCCTCCACCACCCCGTCGTGGCATGCACCGCCGTCACCTCCTTGTTCGCCGTCGTGCCCTGAATCGAACCCCAAGCACCACGCGCAAAACCGACACTTCGTCTGCCATGGAGATCGATTTAAAGATTCGACGGAAACCTCCCTCTCACCTATGATTTTTGATTTTTCTGACCGCCTCGACCGTCTTTTCGCGGTGCCGTCAGTGCCATCGTCATCTCTGAGCCATGGCGAGCAAAACCCAACTGGGCAATCGACCGATCAACGCCGATAAAGGCCTGTCGGAGTAACGCGAGTTCGACCGACTTTGGTTTAAAAATTATATGTAGGGAAGTGCAACACTCGACTTGATTTGAAAAAAAATAAATTTTTAGGTTTGATGTGAAAATACTCGACTCATAATTTCATAAACTCGATTCAAAAATTCAAAATAAAGTTTGAATTATAAAATAGAAATTCCAATAACTCGACTTGACTTGAAAAAATTAAATTTTTTGGTTTGATGTGAAAATACTCGACTCATAATTTCATAAACTCGACTCAAAAATTCAAAATAAAGTTTGAATTATAAAATAGAAATTCCAATAACTCAAATTTTTTAGTAGTTAGTGGACTACATTTTTAAGTTTGAGTTATTAAATAGGAGCAATTTGGGCACCTAAGTTTCAAAGGGTATACTTTGGTCACCTATTTTTCATCTAAGCATTTATAATATTATTGTACTAATTGATTGTAAAGTTTTAGGATTGAAAAATGAATTTTTAAAAATTTAAGGGTGAAATTATAAAGAAACATTTTTATTAGTGACTATAATGTTTACCTTTTGAAATTGAGGAGAAAAAATTTACATGAGATAAATTTCAATGGATATTGCAGTAATTTATCCTTATTTTAATTCCGCCACATCAGCAATCCGTTAGGGGACTAACGGACTATAACGTCGGAGTGACCAAGTCTTTACACATCGAAAACGTAGATGACCACTTATTGGCACTTTTCAAAAGTGGTGACTAAATCTGTACAAACGGGAAACGAAAGTGACCCCTGCAGTAGTTTACCCTATAATATATTATTGATTTTAGGGAAAATATATATTTTTTACTTGAATTTAGCTTCAAGGTACAATTTAGTACCTAAACAGTTTTTGGACCAATTAGGTTCTTAAAACTTGGCTTTTAAGGTTCAATAAAGTTTTTCTCGTCTAATTAGGTTCTTGAACTTGATTAATAGTTCAAATTCGCACTCAAATTTCATTTCTTTTTGTCTAAATTAATACTTATAATAAACGATTTATTTAAATCAATTTGAACCATAAAACTAAATTTTAAGTATCGATTTAAACCAAGCCATAAAGCCTGAAGGTATCTACGTGTTTAAGTCGGCTGACCAGTTAGGTATATATGCTAATTCATTTTTATATGATTACTTAATGAATTAGTACAAATGAATAACGTCAATAATATAATTTTTTATGTTTTGGTTTTTTAAGTTATCCACCGGAACGAGCATATTAATTAATCTTTTGTATTTTGTTAACTCATAGGGTGGTAAACACCGACCACAAGTTTTAAAACTGCTCCATACTATTTTTAAATTTTGTTAGTTAAGTCATTTTAAAAATTTTAAAAATTTCTCATTATGTCTCAATATTTTTAAAAAATTGTTAAACACGTTTTCTTTTTGAAAATTTAAAATTAAACCTTTAAATTTTTTAAAAATTTTAATCGGAGCCTTTAAATTATTTAAAAGTTTTAAGTAGGCTCCTCTAAACTCTATTGTCAAAATCTACTTATGCTCATGTGGTAAATAAAATTTTATAATTTGATGCGACTTAAAAGTGATATTATTTGAATGATAAGTGCCTTTTCCATCAAATGAACTAATAAAAGAAGAAATTGACTTAAAGTGATAAAATAGGTATTTAGGACACCCCAACCGCCTCACTAATAAATTGTTTTTAATTATTGTAAATAAAACTTGTGGTATAATATAAAGACATGATTTTGATTTTGGTTAATATTAGATTTTGAATTTAATTTTGAGCAAAGTCTCACTATTTTCGAGTAAAGCATATTTGGCCGGTTGGTTAAGCTGCTCATTTTTATTCCCTTTGTTCTATATTCAAGGCGGAAATCGAACCATTAACCACTGGTTAAAATAAGGAAGACCTATGCTATCTCACATAAATCATGGGGTTAATAAAATTTTGTATTTTGATGCGACTTAAAGTGATAAAAATATAAAAGGGTAAAGTATACAAATGGTCACTAAACTATCCTAAAAAATATAAAATGGTCACTAAACTTTCAAAAGTTACATAATGGGCTTTAAACTTTAACTTTTGTTACAAAATGGTCACTGAGCCGTTAACTGTTGTTAACTGAGTGACATGGCAATTACGAAAATTTGTATAGCAACACATTTAATCATCAATATTTACACATTGAATCAACTTAGACATCTATAATGAGGGTTAAATTAATACTAAATTGATTAAATGTATAAATATTGAGGATTAAATATGTTATTATTCAAATTTTTGTAACTGTCACGTCATTAACTTAACGACAGTTAACAACTCACTGACCATTTTGTAACAAAAATTAAAGTTTAATGCCCATTATGTAACTTTTGAAAGTTTGGCGATACTTTTATATTTTTTGGATAGTTTAGTTACCATTTGTACACTTTACCCAAATATAAATTATTTGAATGATAAGTGCTTTTTCTATCAAATGAACTAAAAAAAGAAATTGAATAGTAAAACCTCTTGATAAAATAAGTTTTCAGGACACCCCAGCCGCCTCACTAATAAATTGTTTTTAATTGCTGTAAATAAAACTTGTGGTATAATATAAAGATATGATTTTACTTTTGGTTAATATTAGATTTTGAATTTAATTGTGTAATTTCTCACTCTTTTCGAGTAAGTATATTTGGCCGGTTAGTCAATCTGTTCATTTTTATTCTCTAATATTCTTTTAGGTCATGGGTTCTAGACCCACTAGGAGCATTCTCCTTTCTTTCTCTAAGTTCCCATTCCTCTCACTTCTAGGTACGATTAGGATTAGGTTTAGAATTTGTCAAAAAAATTCTCACTCTTTCCTTTATTTTAAAACAATAATTTTAAGGTGTTTTTACCCCAAAGATTTCATTTTTATATTATTTACGTATCTAACATATTAAAAGAAATTAATTCCCTAACTAGCACCATTTGTAGGAACTCGTCTGGCCGGTATTGTAACCCCCTCGCCCCAGTCTGGTAGACTGACCGGTTCGAGTAGGCTACACGGGGAAAATCGATGCGAAACCCGTTAAGGTTCCACCTCGGTTAGCAACCCTAAAAAAATTTCTTTTAATTATATATTCTCTAAAGGCACGTTTAAATCCTATGTGATCACGACATCGGAAAACGACACAAGTTAAAAGCAACCAAGCCCAAACAACATGTTAATCAACCCATTTTTAGGTTTATAAGCAGGCCACTTCGAAACACCCAAGGGGTGTATCGAAACGCCTTGACTTGGTCAACGGTCCCAAGTCCACACGAGAAGGCCGGATCGAAACGACGGTCAACCGTTCCGAAACACCCCCAACGGTCAACGTCTCGTGGTCAACGACATATTGACCGTTTCGAAACACCTGGACCAGTTTCGATACCCCAAAATATCGACAATTTCTCAGATTTCTAGTAGCCAAAGTGTTTCGAAACTGGTTCTGAAACAGACAATTCCAGTAGCCAAAACGTATCGATAAGAGTTTCGATATGGGGCCCTGGAACCACACCCGTTTCGAAACAGGACAGCCCGTTTCGAAACACCTGTTGTCTGCAATTTTCCAAAATTAGTTTTAGACATCTCCAATTGATTCCGAACATCCGAAACGACTACACGAAGCATGCAAATTATACAAATACATTCTAGAGGCATGCACCCTATAGCATCATACTCAAATACGCAAGGATACATGGTAGTACATTCATTCAACGATCATACATCTCATAGACTAGTGTAAAACCTATGTTTGATTTTGATATAATTAGATCTTTAATGATCAATTTGAAAAACTTAAAATTGTTTTTTATAAGTCCCTTAATAAGTTTTAAATCACCAACTCTTTAAAACTGATTTGAAAAACTCAAACTCAAAATATTTTCTAAGTGTTCCAAGGCCAAACTATAGAAAAACGTTCAGGTGTATCGATACACTCCCAAGCGTATCGATACCTTTTTACAAAACTTGGCTACTGTCGGAACACGTATCGATACGGCAAACCCTCGTATCGATACGCCCCTGTGTTAAAATCCAAAGAGTTTGAATGGAGTACCGATACGGCAAACCCTCGTATCGATACAGCCTTTATAATTTTTAAATATAAGTCGGTTTAAATTTTATGACCGTTGGTGTCAGTTGGTTGGTAACCAAACTTTAAAAGGTCGTTGACCCGTATCGATACGCCTAACCCCCGTACCGATACGAATATCGACAGTGAGCTAAGTTGAGAAAAAGGTATCGATACGGCCTTTACCGTTTCGATACCCCGTACCGATACGCTTACGCGCGTATCGATACCCCTTATTTATTGCACACAACGGCTCTTTCTTTTCTGAGATAGGTATCGATACACCTTCCCGCGTACCGATACACATAGCTGCAGAAGTGCATTTATGGTGGTAAGAGAGGGTTCCAACGGCTCCATTTATGTTCCCAACCACCCAAACGGCTAGAAATCAATGAGGAGGTATAAAAAAGACATCCAAAAGCTACAACAACAACAACTATTGATCTTCAAGAAAACATCTATTCATCAAATCCAAGCAATTGTGCAAAAATCCATATTGTCTAGAAACCCCAATTGTAATTTTCATTCTTATCTTGTTCAATTGGGTTGAGAGCTTGTAATTGGGCTATCATTTGTATTAAAAGATACTCTATTAGCCAACAAATTTCTTTGTTCTCTTGTTGTGAGGATTGGGTTGAATTTTGGGTAGAAAATTCAACCGAAATTGTAAGGGTTGCCTCCTTAGCCTAGAAAAGGGGAAGAACAATTAGTGGAATTGTTGCAAATCCTTAGTGAAGCTAAGGTAGTGGATGTAGAGTTCATTTGGAACTTGAACCACTCTAAAATCCCTTGTCATTATTTTTAATTTGCAATTTCCACCACAAAATCTTTAAATTTCCAATTCACCCCCCTCTTGGTTTATATCGATCTTTCGATCCACTCAACAATTGGTATCAGAGCCTACCTCTTTGAGGATTAACAACCACAAGAGAAGTTCCTTGGAAGAGTGTGATCATCAAAATATCAAGAGATGACTTCAACCTCCGGTTCCGGCATGTATGAGTCTCAATCCACAACAAAGCCTCCCTTCTTTAATGGTGATAACTATTCTTTTTAGAAGAATAGAATGCGTCTCTTCATCAAGTCAAATGACTACCTAGTGTGGGATGTGATTGCAGATGACCCTTATATTCCATTGAAGCAAGATGGTGAAAGCAAGATGGTCTTAAAGAAAAAAGATGTAGATGAGTGAAGAAGAAAGGAAAAAGATTCAAGTCAATGACAAAGCTCTCCACATGCTATTTTGTTCTTTCGGTCCGGACATCTATTCTAAGGTCTCATCCATCGAAAGTGCCAAAGAAGTGTGGGACACTCTTGAGACTACTTATGAAGGCACCAACGATGTTAAAGAAACTAAGATTGGAACTCTCAATCTTAGTTATGAAAATTTCAAGATGGAGCCCGATGAGACGGTGTCAAAGATGTTTGATCGTTTCTCCACTATTGTCAATGGGCTAAAGGGTTTTGGAGAAATCATACCGGAAGACAAGCTTGTCCGGAAGCTACTCTATTCACTTCCTCAGTCTTGGGATGGGAAGAGAACCGCTATCATTGAAGCTAATAATTTGAAAACTTTTAAGCTTGATGAGCTTGTGGGTTCTCTCCTTACTCATGAGATCATGAAGCAAGGAAGGGAAGATGAGAAGAAGAAAGAAGAGAAAAGGGTAGAGAAGCTTGAGGTTGAGAAGAAGAAGAAGATGGGAATAGCTCTCAAGGCTAAAGCTTCACAACATGAAGAGAGCTCTTCTAGTGAGGAGGATGAACTAGAAGAATTGGCTATGATAGCCAAACGATTCTCACGTTTTATGAGGTCCAACCGGGGAAGAAAAATCCAAGGAAAGATGGACTTCAAAAGCAAGAACAAAGAAGAAGGAAGGGATCCTATCATTTGCTTTGAGTGCAAACAACCCGGCCACATACATTCGGAGTGCCCTCAAATCAAGAAGAAGGGCTTTGAGAAGAAGAAGAAGCTCAAAGCCAAGCTTGCTACTTGGAGTGATGAGGAGTCATCAGAGGATGAGGAACAAGAAGTGGCTAATCTTTGTCTCATGGCACTTGAGGAAGATTCCTCCATGGTAACCTCTAACTCATCTACTTTAGATTTTGAAGAATTAAATGATGCATATGATGAGTTACAAGAGGTCTATGATGAATTAGTTGAGAAATATAAAGAGTCGGTCATTAGGAACAAAAAGATTATTTTGGAACTAAATGAGAAAAATGACTCACTCACTCAAGCTAATTCAAAATTTGAGAAAAAGATATTAGGATTAAAAGATGAACTAAAATTCTTTCAAGATGAAAATGTTGATCTTAATAATCTTTTGTCTCAATGTAATAGTGAACACCAAAAGGTGTTGGGTGAGCTAAATGAGCTCAAAAAGTCTTTGAAAAATGTTGGTAGTGTCAAGCATGAAATAGGTGAATCCTCAAGAACACACCAACCTAAGAAAAAGACTAACTACTACAAACAAGGTAGCTATCCTAGACATAGTAGAGCTAAAAGAATTAGAAGTGTATGGGTTCCTAAGGAACTTGTAAAATCTAATAATATTATTGTTGTCATCTTGAATTCCTAAGGGAACCAAGGTTTTGGGAGCTAACACTCATGGACCCAAAATGATTTGGGTACCAAAAACAAAAGCTTAATATCTTTGTTTGTAGGGGGAGCATTGCTACAAGGCCAAAGCACAAAGTCAAAACTCATGGTACCTTGATAGTGGATGCTCAAGGTATATGACCGGAGACAAGAGTAGATTCATGGATCTAAAGCCAAAAAGTGGAGGAATAGTGACATTTGGTGACAACTCCAAAGGCCACATTAAAGGTATTGGCTCCATAGGTAATCACTCTACTATTCTCATTGAAAATGTCTTATATGTCGATGATCTTAAACACAATTTATTGAGCATAAGTCAATTGTGTGATAAAGGATTTAATGTTTTATTTGATAAAAATGGATGCAAAATTGTAGACATTAAATCTAATAATATTATGCTCATAGGTCATCGCATAGGGAACATATACATGGTGCATCTAGATGACATTCATACATCTCATGCATGCTTAGTTGCACAAAATGAAAATGATGCATGGTTGTGGCATAGGAAACTAGGACATGCTAGCATAAGTGTTTTAGAAAAACTAGTCTCCCTTAATCTAGTTAGAGGTTTACCCAAGATAAAATTTTCAAATGATAAAATTTGTGATGCATGCTCAAAGGGTAAACAACATAGATCTTCCTTTAAATCCATTAATGATGTTTCTACTAGTAGATGTTTACAACTTATCCATATGGATTTATTTGGGCCAATTAGGACTATGAGCTTGGGTGGTAAGTCTTATGCTTTTGTACTTGTTGATGATTTTTCTAGATTTACTTGGGTTCTATTTTTAAGTACTAAAGATGAGGCTTTGGAAAAATTCATCACATTTTCAAAATTAACCCAAAATGATCTTGAACTTAAAATTTCATATATTAGAAGTGATCATGGAACCGAGTTTCAAAATTTGGGGTTTGAAGATTTTCTAAATGAATATGGTATTAGCCATAGTTCTTCGGCTCCTTGAACTCCTCAACAAAATGGGGTAGTTGAGAGGAAAAATAGAACTTTGCAAGAAATGGCTAGAACTATGCTTTGTGAAAACAATTTACCTAAATATTTTTGGGCGGAAGCCACAAACACCGCTTGCTATATTGCAAATCGAGTAATGATTAGGCCAATTTTAAAGAAAACACCTTATGAGATTTTAAAATCTAAAAAGCCTAACATTAGCTATTTTCACCCTTTTGGTTGCAAGTGTTTTGTTTTAAATAATGGAAAAGATAACTTAGGTAAATTTGATGCAAAAAGTGATGAAGCTATTTTTATAGGTTACTCTTTAACCTCTAAAACCTATCGAGTATTTAACAAAAGAACTTTAGTAGTAGAAGAATCTATTCATGTTGTATTCGATGATAACCTCCTTCCTAGGAAGGATTCTTGTGATGATGATGATGTAGGAATCATAAATGCCTTTGATGGAGGACAAACTTCAAAGGAGGATGAGATTCAAACAAAAGAAGAGGACACACAAGATCCACCTCTTGAAGCCTTGAAGGACTTGGCTCTTGAGGAAAAGGAAGTGAGCTACCCAAGGGAGTTGAACTATGTCAAAGATGGTGAAATCTTGGGTGATCCATCCAAGGGGGTAACCACTCGATCTTCTCTTAGATTAATGAATCATGTTGCATTTATCTCATGCATAGAGCCTAAGAATATTAAAGAAGCATTGAAAGATGACTTTTGGATTATGGCTATGCAAGAAGAGTTAAATCAATTTGAGAGAAGTAACGTTTGGACATTAGTTGATAGGCCTAGTAATCAATCTACAATAGGAACTAAATGGGTCTTTAGGAACAAGCTAGATGAGAGTGGTAACATTGTAAGAAATAAAGCTAGACTAGTAGCACAAGGTTACACTCAAGAAGAGGGAATAGATTTTGATGAAACCTATGCACCCGTAGCTAGAATGGAAGCCATTAGGATGTTGCTTGCATATGCATGTTATCATAATTTCAAGCTTTTTCAAATGGATGTTAAAAGCGCATTTTAAATGATTTTATAAATGAAGAAGTGTATGTGGAACAACCACCGGGTTTTGAAGACTCAAAATTTCCAAATCATGTTTTCAAACTCACCAAAGCTCTTTATGATTTAAAACAAGCTCCTAGAGCTTGTTATGAAAGACTTTCAAACTTTTTAATTGAAAAAGGATTTGAAAAACGTAAGGTGGACACTACACTTTTTATAAAAATGTATAAAAATGACATCTTAGTAGTTCAAATTTATGTTGATGATATTATTTTTGGTTCTACTAATGAATGTCATTGTCAAGAGTTTGCTAAGTTAATGCAAGGTGAATTTGAGATGAGCATGATGGAGGAGCTCTCATTCTTTTTGGGACTCCAAATCAAGCAAAAGAAGGATGACACCTTCATCAACAAAGCAAAATACATAAAGGATATGCTCAAAAAGTTTGTCTTGGAGAATGCAAAGCCTCAAGCCACTCCTATGAGCTCATCTACAAAGCTTGACAAAGATGAAGGAGGTAAGTGTGTTGACTCTAAGCTTTATCGTTCTATGATTGGATCATTGCTTTACCTTACCGCAAGTAGACCGGATATCTTGTTTAGTGTTTTCTTGTGTGCTAGGTTTCAAGCTAGTCCTAGAGAGTCTCACCTTATAGCCGTTAAGAGAATCTTTAGGTACCTTAGAGATACTCCTTGTTTAGGTCTTTGGTACCCTAGAGACTCTACCTTCAACCTTCATGCTTACTCGGATGCGGATTATGGGGGTTGTAAAATCGATAGGAAAAGTACTTCGGGAACTTGTCAATTCCTAGGTAGTATGCTCATATCTTGGTTCTCTAAGAAACAAAATAGTGTAGCCTTATCTACCACCGAAGCCGAGTACATATCCTTAGGGATTTGTTGTGCTCAAGTCCTTTGGATGAAGCAACAACTCTTAGATTATGGAATTAAAGTTGAAACCGTTCCCCTAAAATGTGACAACACTAGTGCAATATGCCTAACAAAAAATCCCATCCAACACTCTAGAACCAAACACATAGAGATAAGGCATCATTTCATTAGAGATCATGTCCTTAAAGAAGATGTGGTTATAGAGTATGTAGACACCTTAAATCAATTAGCGGACATATTTACAAAACCTTTAGACAAAGAGCGTTTTTGGTCCCTTAGGAGAGAGTTAGGTCTAGCTAGCCTATCTTGACCTTTTAGGACCTCTTTTGTGCTTAAATTTGCTTGATCTTGTGAAATTCCATGTTTATGTGTTTAGACTCCTAATTTCATCCATGCCTATAGTTAGCGGGAGTATGCTTCTATTAAAATATGCTTAGAACTGCTCATTCATCATTTGCATACTTTTAGGAGATGTTAAGTTCGAGCCTTTGGTTGTTCTTTGAACCAAATATGCATTTCTAGGCATACGATATCGATACGGATCTATGCATATCGATACGTGTTCTTCATTCAGCTTCCCAGAATTCACTTCGCTTACACAGGTATCGATACGATTAATCTCGTATCGATACGAGTCGTTTCGATACGGACCCCTCCGTTTCGATACGACTCTCCAACGGGCATTTTTGCGGAAAAGACGATTCTATCCCCGTATCGATACACCCTCAGGCGTATTGATACTCGATTGCGCAGACAGCTTTAAATTTGGATTTTAATGTGTTCAACTTTTACCAAAATTAAAACTCTTCAAAACCTAAAAACCTTAGCCGTTTTTGCCTATAAAAGGCCCTTCCTCCTTCATATTTTTCACACCTCAACTCAAATCTAAAAGAGTTTTTGAATCAAGCAAGGCTTTGTGCTCTCTCTCATCACAATTGTGCTAGTTTTTCTTCAATCTCTCAAGTTTCTATCAAGGTAATCTTTTCCTTCTTTTTCTTTTTCAATTTTTTTTTGTTTTGTTTTGTTGTTTTGTTTCATCTTTTTATCAAAACCTTTGTTTCTGCAAAACTTTTCTTCAAATTTTTCTTAAATTTTTTCCTTGGTTTTTACTCAAAATTGAAGAAATCCTCTTGCTTAATTTCTCTTTTAGATCATGGCTCCAAAAGAACCATCGAGGAAGCGTACAAGGGTTTCTCAAGCCGGTGAATCATCCACCCTTGGAGCGATTGCTCGTCCGAACTACTCAATCATCTATGAGCAATCCTTTGATGGCAACTCGGGTCTAACTCATTTTCGTCAATATGAGAATTATAAGATCCGTGCCGAAAGGGTAATATCCGTTCCTTTTCTCGACTCCGAGCGTTTTAAGTTTGAATATCTTCCTTTGTTTCATCGTTGGAACTTCATGGATTTCATCTCTATTCCCGGTTTTTATTATCGCCTTTTGGTTTTGATTTTCTACTCTAATGCCAAAGTTATTACTCATGATGGGGAAGTTGTTGCCATTAGCTCTTACCTCATGGGGAAGAGAATCATTCTTGATGTCAAATCCATTTGTGAGGTTTTCAAATTAGAGGATGAAGGCATTGATGATGAGCATGCTTTGGGGGCATGTTCTTAGTGGATCCGTCACTGCCCTAAATGCTCAAGACCGGATCTTACATTTGATGGTGTCTTGGTGGTTTCGTCCCTCCAGAGGAAAATATTCCACCATCCGTCAAGTGGATGATTTTTGGATCCGTTGCTTCTGTGAGAAAAAGCGCCCAAATCTTGCTCGACTCATGTTCACGGAGATCGTCTACCTCGTGCAAAATTGTCACACAACTCTCGTCACCTCCTTTACATATGGTACGGCTTTGAGTTATTTCTTTATTAAAAAGGATATTGATTGCTCTTATGACTACCCAACTCCCCTCACCGATCCCATTGATGAGCGATCTCTTGCTCGGGCTAAGTTTCAATATCTTAATGGTGAATGGGTACGTCTTGCTGAGTTACCACCCGAGGCCACCGCCGTATTTGAAGAGCCTCAAGCTCCTCAAGATCCTCAAGCTCCTCAAGTCCCACAACCCTCCATGGATGCTCTTATGACCTCTCTCAATGAGAAATTTACCGGGTTGCGCACGGACATGAATACTCGTCTTACTTCCATGGAAACAACCTTTGATACAAGGATGACGAGTATGGAGAATCGCCTCACATCCCTTGAAAGCGGGCACAATTCTTTGAATATTTCCATCACCGCTTTCCATGATGAATGGCGCAATAGTATGCGGGATAATGAGCCTATGGGAGTTGATGATGAAGATGATGAAGACGACGAAGAAGATACCTAGACGTTTCTTCTTGCATATCATGCATATCATTTAGGATTTTCTATTTTATGCACCTTTGCTTTATGTTCTTAGGATTAAGTTTGTTTTAGGATTAAACCTATGCTTTGATTTTCTGTTTTTGTTTGGATTTTAAGAATTAATGCTATGATGAATAATATCAGTGTTGCTTATTTATACCTTTGCCTTCTTTACGCACTTAATTGTCTCAAGATTTTTTGATCTAACAAAAAGGGGGAGAGAAACTAGCTCACACTTCAAATATTTTGATTTTAACTCAAAGGTTACCGAGCTTATATTAAGGGAGAGTTAATTTGTAAAGATTTTTCAAAATATCAAAAATTTTAAGTTTTAGTTTTGTTATATCAAAAAGGGGGAGATTGTAAAACCTATGTTTGATTTTGATATAATTAGATCTTTAAGGATCAATTTGAAAAACTTAAAATTGTTTTTTGTAAGTCCCTTAATAAGTTTTAAATCACCAACTCTTTAAAACTGATTTGAAAAACTCAAACTCAAAATATTTTCTAAGTGTTCCAAGGCCAAACTATAGAAAAACGTTCAGGTGTATCGATACACTCCCAAGCGTATCGATACCTTTTTACAAAACTTGGCTACAGTCGGAACACGTATCGATACGGCAAACCCTCGTATCGATACGCCCCTGTGTTAAATTCCAAAGAGTTTGAATGGTGTACCGATACGGCAAACCCTCGTATCGATACGACCTTTATAATTTTTAAATATAAGTCAGTTTAAATTTTATGACCGTTGGTGTCAGTTGGTTGGTAACCAAACTTTAAAAGGTCGTTGACCCGTATCGATACGCCTAACCCCCGTACCGAAACAGATATCGACAATGAGCTAAGTTGAGAAAAAGGTATCGATACGGCCTTTGCCGTTTCGATACCCCGTACCGATATGCTTACGCGCGTATCGATACCCCTTATTTATTGCACACAACGGCTCTTTCTTTTCTGAGACAGGTATCGATACACCTTCCCGCGTACCGATACACATAGCTGCAGAAGTGCATTTATAGTGGTAAGAGAGGGTTCCAACGGCTCCATTTATGTTCCCAACCACCCAAACGGCTAGAAATCAATGAGGAGGTATAAAAGAGAACTCCAAAATCTACAACAACAACTATTGATCTTCAAGAAAACATCTATTCATCAAATCCAAGCAATTGTGCAAAAATCCATATTGTCTAGAAACCCCAATTGTAATTTTCATTCTTATCTTGTTCAATTGGGTTGAGTGCTTGTAATTGGGCTATCATTTGTATTGAGAGATACTCTATTAGCCAACAAATTTCTTTGTTCTCTTGTTGTGAGGATTGGGTTGAATTTTGGGTAGAAAATTCAACCGAAATTGCAAGGGTTGCCTCCTTAGCCAAGAAAAAGGGAAGAGCAATTAGTGGAATTGTTGCAAATCTTTAGTGAAGCTAAGGTAGTGGATGTAGAGTTCATTTGGAACTTGAACCACTCTAAAATCCCTTGTCATTATTTTTAATTTGCAATTTCCACCACAAAATCTTTAAATTTCCAATTCACCCCCCTCTTGGTTCATATCGATCTTTCGATCCACTCAACAACTAGCATTCAAGATCCATTCTTCCACAAGGACATACACTTAGACACTTAAGATAGGCAAATCCAACATGGTTTACAAGCAAGGCATACATCCAAAAGCCAATCAACGTAACATATGAAAGGAGTCAAATCATGCTCCTAGACAAACCACATCAACATATACATGTCCCATTGCTTGACCATTACATCCTTAAATTAAAATGTCCATACTTGATAGCTTAGATAGTACCACAAGGCACACACACTTGGAGGCCCCTTCTTGCACTAGCAACCCACGAACTAAGGATCTGCATTGTCGAACAAAAGAGAGCGTAAGCATAAAGCTTAGTGAGGGTAAGATCTTTAAAAACAAACCTCGACAATGCAGGGTCCAAGCACGAGTACAACAAGGTAGAATGCATGTTCTTACCTTCGATCCACATGAGCCAAAAGTACAATGATGCATGAACATTTATACAATCTAATGCCATGCTCAACAAGCTCAATCCACATCATATGTAAACACATATAATAATCCAAATAGGAATCACATTCCAAATCACATTGATACACATATCAACTCACATTGGCACCTAGCTATGACTCGAATACGCGGATAAACACGTTGGAACTCACATCCAACAACAACTTTACCTCAAGGTGGGATTACACTCATCACCGGTCTCGCGGAGGGGATTCCACTCATCCTCACGCCCCGTCGATGGGATTACACTCATCACCGACTATCACAATATATAAGAAGAATTTTCGGGCAAACTCGTACTCCATCTTGATGACTACCATCATCAAGACCACGTGCGCATTTGACTCTCGTGTGCACACTAACATCCTAATGATCGATCATTTGTACTCAAGCATACTAGTGCCAACATTAAACCAAAACCACAACATATCATAACACTTCCGTGCTTAGCACGTACTCACCATGATCATAATCATGAACATTCTACATGCATATCACAATGCATCAATATCAAGCCTCAACATATATGTATAGCACATTTATACACAACCATCACCAACACAATCATCATGAGGCATAATCACTAATTAAAGAGTGCAACCGAGGTCTCTAATTAAAGCTTAGGATTATGTTACCACTCTAATCCTAACTCTAGGTGGGTCTACCAAGCCCAACCTAGTCCACATGCTTGAACCAAACACTTAAAACCACTTTGAAAACATTTAACCACTCACCTTCACTTCCAAGCTCAACTACCAAGCAAGCAACACCTTCAAGTTTCTAGATTCACTCCCGATGCTTCACCAACACACGTCCTTGTCTCTAAACAATCCCAACATAATCTAAACAACTTCAAATCAGCTTAAACATCAAAGTAGCTAACCCGGAATACTATTCAAACATCAAACACAAGAATTCAAGCCATGGATAACCACCAAAATTACCAAACTCGAGCAGCCTATAAACCTCAACCAACACTCATGTTTTCAACATTTTTACTACTCCCAAATGATTCCAAAGTGACCCCCGACTATAATACTATCCTCAGCCCACAATTTCCAACACAAACCATACCCAAAACTTATCCCAAAACCCCTAAAAAACCCCTTGGAAACCCAAATCCGGGAATGTGTATAAAACCAAGTAAAAATCATATATGTTGGACCATTTGATTCACAAACATCATATCCAACATTATTAAATCAAAACCTTAAGTTAAAAACAATGAAGTTACCATTTTTATTCAAATCCTCCAAAAACTCAAATTCTAAAACTTGGATGAAAATGAAAACTACTTGTACTTTTGAAGAGAGGAAGTTGAGAGCAAGTCGAAAACATAATTACCTTTCAAAACCGAGCTGAAATGGAGATGAGATGAAATAGAATAGTGAAAGAGGGAGGGGCTTCTCTTTGTCGTGGGTTTTTGTTTTGAGAAGAAGATGAATAGTGAAACTATTTTAATAAAATGAGAATTTAAATTGAAAGTTGAGTTATTTACAAGATTTCCATTAATGAATGGAAAATTCTCCTTTACTTTGAAATCCATGTAATTTGAGTTTCATTTCAATTTAGTCCCATCATAAAATGTTTGCTTTGAAATCACAAGGTCCAAATAATATATAATATCGTTTTAATCATAAATCGAGACCCAAAATATTATTTAAATATTATTTTCACCCGACCCCTAAACCCGGGTGTTACAACTCTCTCCCATTTAAGGAATTTCGTCCCCAAAATTACCTGACGGAAACAAGTACGGGAACTGCTCAAGCATATCAGCTTTCTTCTCCCACGTGGCCTCTTCCACACCTTTATGTCTCCACAACACCTTGACCAACTCTATGGTCTTGCCACGCAACACCTTGCTATCAGAAGCAAGTATCTCAACTGGTTCTTCATTATAAGACAAATCCAGATTCAACTCTATCTCCTCAACAGGCATAACATGAGAAGGATCTGATCTATACCTCCTAAGCATCGACACATGAAACACATCATGGATCTTCTCTAACTCAGAAGGTAATCTCAAACGATAAGCTACATGCCCAATCCGCTCAACTATCTCATACGGACCAATAAATCTCGGACTCAGCTTGCCTTTCCGGCCAAATCTCACCACCTTCTTCCACAAAGATACTTTCAGAAACACTTTCACACCCACGGAGAACTCAATCTCTTTCCTATTCAAATTTGCATAAGACTTTTGACGATCGGAAGCTGCTTTCAAACGGTCACAAATCAACTTCACTTTGTCGGTAGTCCCCTTAAGCAAATCCGACATAGGTAACAACCTCTGACCCGTTTCAGCCCAACAAATCGGAGTCCTACATCGTCTACCATACAAAGCCTCATAGGGAGCCATTTGAATACTAGACTGATAACTGTTGTTGTAAGCAAACTCAACTAAAGGTAAGTGCTTCTCCCAAGAACCCTGGAAGTCAATCACACAACAACGAAACATATCCTCTAAAATCTGTATCACTCGCTCTGACTGTCCATCGGACTGCAGATGATAAGGAGTACTAAAATGCAAACGGCTACCTAGAGCACTATGCAAACAACCCCAAAACCTCGAAGTAAATTTCGGATCTCTGTCTGAAACAATAGACTTCAGAACTCCATGAAGTCTCACAATCTCACTGATGTACAAGTTCGCCAACTTGTCTAAAGAATTCGTAGTGTTCACTGCTTAGAAGTGAGCACACTTAGTGAATCTATCAACAATCACCCATACATAATTCTTCTTCGAAGGAGACAACGGTAATCCCAACACGAAATCCATGGTGATTCTCTCCCATTTCCATTTCGGAATCTTCAAAGGTTGTAACAAACCTGAAAGAACCTGATGTTCTGCCTTCACTCTCTGACAAACCATACAACGACTCACATACTCGGCTACATCCTTCTTCAAACCAACCCAGAAGTAATCATTCTTCAAATCACAGTACATCTTGGTACTACCCGGATGCATAGAAAAAGGACCCGAATGTGCTTCACTCAGAATCTGACGCCTCAACTCAACATCTTCCGGTACAACAACTCTATCTCTAAAGCACAACAAATTCTCACCACTGAAACTATACTCGGTCGGTCTACCTTCGGCTATGTCTTGAACATGAGGAACTAAAGACACATCTTGCAACTACTTCTCTCTAATCAACTATATCAAAGGGGGCTTTACTTGCAACTCTGTGATCAAACCACCATCATCGGATACACTCAATCTAGCAAACATAGCTCTCAACTCAACTGCAACTTTTCTACTCAAAGCATCGGCTACCACATTTGCCTTACCCGGATGGTATTCAATGGTCAAATCATAATCTTTTAACAACTCAAGCCATCTTCTCTGTCTCAAGTTCAACTCTCTCTGTGTCATCAAATACTTCAAGCTTTTATGATCGGTGTAAACTATACACTTCTCACCATACAAGTAGTGACGCCAAATCTTCAATGCAAACACAACTGCGGCTAACTCTATATCATGAGTAGGATAGTTCTTCTCATGAACCTTCAACTGTCTAGAAGCATAGGCAACAACTCTTCTTTTTTGCATCAAAACACAACCTAAACCTATGTAGAAAGCATCACTATAGATCACAAATTCTTTACCTGAAGCAGGTTGCACTAACACTGGAGCATTTGTCAAAGCTTCTTTCAATTTCTCAAAGGCCTTCCGTCTTGCATCTGACCATTCAAACTTAACTCCTTTTTGCAACAATTTAGTCAAAGGAGCAACTGCTCTAGAGAAACCATCAACAAATCTCCTATAGTAACCGACTAATCCTAGGAAACTCCTAATCTCAGTCACAGACTTAGGTTGTTTCCACTCAACAATAGCCTCAATCTTCGATGGATCAACACGGATACCTTCGGCCGAAACAACATGGCCAAGAAATACAACCTCTCGAATCCATAACTCACACTTGCTAAGCTTCGCATACAACTGATTGCTCAACAACCTCTGTAACAAAAATCTCAAGTGCTCATCATGCTCTTCTTCTGTCTTCGAGTACACAAGGATATCATCTGCGAAAACAACTACAAAACGATCTAGATAGTCTCTAAAAATCCTGTTCATCATATCCATGAATGCTGCAGGTGCATTTGTGAGCCCAAACGACATCACAAGGAACTCATAGTGACCATATCTAGTCCTAAAAGCTGTATTCGGAACATCACACTCTTTTACTTTCAACTGATAGTACCCTAATCTCAAGTCTATCTTCGAGAACACTAAAGCACCTCTCAACTGATCAAACAAATCATCTATACGAGGCAACGGATACTTGTTCTTCACAGTCAACTGATTCAACTGTCTGTAGTCAATACACATACGCATACTGTCATCTTTCTTCTTTACAAACAACACATGAGCACCCCAAGGAGAACTATTAGGCCTAATGAATCCACGGTCTAATAACTCTTGTAACTGACTCTTTAATTCTTTCAACTCTTTCGGAGCCATACGATACAGAGCTATGGAAACTGGAGTAGACCCTGAAACAGTCTCAATCACAAACTCAACATCTCTGTCAGGAGGCAAACCTGGTAACTCTTCAGGAAACACATCCGGAAAATCACATACTGTTCTAATATCTTTCGGTCTAGCCTCACTCATATTCGGATTCATCACATAAGCTAAGTAACCCCCACATCCGGAATCCATCAACCTATGAGCCTCTAAAGCTGAAACAACATTAGACAAGAACTTAATGTTCTCGCCTACTACTACTACCTCGTAGTCATCAGAAAGTTTCAAAGAAATCCTCTTCGTCTCAAAGTCCACACTAGCTCGGTGTTCAACTAACCAGTCCATACCCAAAATAATATCAAAACCATAAAAAGGAAGCTCCATCATATCAACAGAAAACACATGACCCTGAATCTTCAGCGGACATCTCCTATACATACATCTAACTACAACTGTCTCACCAAAAGAACTAGTCACATGTACACCTACATCTAAGATCTCAACAGGTATATCTAACTTCCGTGCATGCTCACTCAAAATGTAGGAATGGGTAGAACCCGAATCAACCAAAGAAAGCAAAGACATAGACTGTAACTCAAAATTACCTGCTATCACATCAGTGTCGTTCCCGGCCTCTCTCTGAGCATAGACTCTCGCTGGTCCTCCTGCCTCTGGCTGTACTGCCACAACATGAGCAAGGTTCCTCTAAGCATCTACCCTAGGTGCATCAGCCCTAGGCTGAAAGTAGACACGACTGGGCCTACGACCTCTCCGATAATCAGTCGCTCTCGCAGGAGCCTGAGCTATGTTCGGTGCTTGTGCCGCCTGATGCAGACACTCTCTCCTAAAATGGTCCCTCGAACCACAGTTCCAACAAACATGGAAGTTACCCCAACACTCACCAGAATATTGTCTCCCACAATGTGTGCACTCGGGCAAACACCCTCCTCCTCTATGGCCTTGGTGGCCTCTACCATGGTGGCCACCGCCACGTCTATGGTCAAACTGCTGCCCACCGCCTCTATGCCTCTTGGCATCTCCACGATCAAAGTTGTTATGCCTCTTACCAGAACTAGAACCTCTAGAACGCTTGGTCAGCCCCAAGCTATGCTCAATGTCCTTGGCTCTAGCAACCAAGACATCAAAATCAAAATAATATGAAGCTAAAGTGTACCTCTTAAATTCCTCATGAAGCCCATATCTGAAACGGTTACATCGATCCCTCTCAGTAGGAACTAACTCTGGAGCATACTGACTCAAACGAACAAAGCGGATCTCGTAGTCAGTCACAGAAGCATCTCCCTAAACAAGGGTCATAAACTCTCGCTTCTTCTCATCTAGATACCTCGAACCCAAGTATCTCTTTCTGAACGCAGACTCAAAGAAATCCCAACCAATCTCTGCATCTGGAACTCCGGTAGTAATGGTGACCCACCAGGTGTAGGCATCACCCTGAAGCAAAGAGATCACGCAGCCCAATCTACGAGCACCCACACAACCCATCTGAGCTAAGATGCGAACGGTCTTCTCTAACCATAACTCAGATCTCTCAGGTGTAGACCCTCTGAACTCTTCGTCCCCTAGGCTACGGAGCCTCTCCAACGGTAAACTAGCATCATCGCCCCTAGGCTGAGCTGCAGCCTGGGCTCCGGCAACTGCGGCCTAAATTGATCCCGCTATAGCTTGCACAAGTGGAGCCATATCTATTCCGGCTGAACCTTGGCCACCCTGGCCACCTTGAGGTCCCTCTCCTTCCGCTCCATCCTCGCCTCCAACTCTAGGCTGAGGAGGTGGTGGTGGTGGAGGTGGTGGAGGAGCTCCAATTCCAGCAGCAGGCTCTACTACATGAGCCTCTACTCCAGCCACCAGCTCATTTACAGAAGCCGCAACACGTGGTTCCTGACGAACCACCCTCGGCCTACCTCTCGGCCTCGACATCGTGCTCACAAACAACAACTACACACAACAACAAAGCACAAAAGAAAAGGGTTAGCAAGACAAGGGCTCCAAGTGGCTCAAGTATGTTCCCTCACTTTAAAAATCATTTTTCCGATGTAATAGTAGCAATGAGACTCTAAACATCATGCTTCGAACAAAACAACAAGAATTCTTGATAAACAAGCAAATATACATTAAGCATACTTGACAAGCAAGCAACCACCATGAATAACAATACCAGAAATTAAACTTACCTTACTTACCTGCCCAAGGTCTCGAAAACCTTAGGCTCTGATACCAACAAGTGTAACCTCCTCACCCCGGTCTGGTCGACTGACCGGTTTGAGTAGGTTACACGGGGAAAAGCGATGCAAAACCCGTTAAGGTTCCACCTCGGTTAGCAACCCTAAAAAATTTCTTTTAATTATATCTTCTCTAAAGGCACGTTTAAATCCTATGTGATCACGACAGCGGAAAACGACACAAGTTAAAAGCAACTAAGTTCAAACAGCATGTTAATCAGTCCATTTTTAGGTTTATAAGCAGGCCGTTTCGAAACACCCAAGAGGTGTATCGAAACGCCTTGACTTGGTCAATGGTCCCAAGTCCACACGAGAAGGTCGGATCGAAACGACGGTCAACCATTCCGAAACACCCGCAACGGTCAACGTCTCATAGTCAACGACATATTGACCGTTTCGAAACACCTGGACCAGTTTCGATACCCCAAAATATCGACAATTTCTTAGATTTCCAGTAGCCAAAGTGTTTCGAAACTGGTTCCGAAACAGGCAATTCCAGTAGCCAAAACGTATCGATACGAGTTTCGATACGGGGCCTTGGAACCATACCCGTTTCGAAACAGGATAGCCCGTTTCGAAACACATGCTGTCTGCAATTTTCCAAAATCAGTTTTAGACATCTCCAATTGATTCCGAACATCCGAAACGACTACACGAAGCATGCAAATTATACAAATAAATTCTAGAGGCATGCACCATATAACATCATACTTAAATACGCAAGGATACATGGTAGTACATTCATTCAACGATCATACATCTCATAGACTAGCATTCAAGATCCATGTTTCCACAAGGTCATACACTTAGACAATTAAGATAGGCAAATCCAACATGGTTTACAAGCAAGGCATACATCCAAAAGCCAATCAACGTAACATATGAAAGGAGTCAAATCATGCTCCTAGACAAACCGCATCAACATATACATGTCCCATTGCTTGACCATTACATCCTTAAATTAAAATGTCCATACTTGATAGCTTAGATAGTACCACAAGGCACACACACTTGGAGGCCCCTTCTTGCACTAGCAACCCACGAACTAAGGATCTGCATTGTCGAACAAAAGAGAGCGTAAGCATAAAGCTTAGTGAGGGTAAGATCTTTAAAAACAAACCTCGACAATGCAGGGTCCAAGCACGAGCACAACAAGGTAGAATGCATGTTCTTACCTTCGATCCACATGAGCCAAAAGTACAATGATGCATGAACATTTATACAATCTAATGCCATGCTCAACAAGCTCAATCCACATCATATGTAAACACATATAATAATCAAAATAGGAATCACATTCCAAATCACATTGATACACATATCGACTCACATTGGCAGCTATCTATGACTCGAATACGCGGATAAACACGTTGGAACTCACATCCAACAACAACTTTACCTCACGGTAGGATTACACTCATCAACGGTCTCGCAGAGGGGATTCCACTCATCCTCACGCCTTGTCGATGGGATTACACTCATCACCGACGATCACAATATATAAGAAGAATTTCCGGGCAAACCCGTACTCCATCTTGATGACTAGCATCATCAAGACCACGCGCGCACTTGACTCTCGTGTGCACACTAACATCCTAATGATCGATCATTTGTACTCAAGCATACTAGTGCCAACATTAAACCAAAACCACAACATATCATAACACTTCCGTGCTTAGCACGTACTCACCATGATCACAATCATGAACATTCCACATGCATATCACAATGCATCAATATCATGCCTCAACATATATGTATAGCACATTTATACACAACCATCACCAACACAATCATCATGAGGCATAATCACTAATTAAAGAGTGCAACCGAGGTCTCTAATTAAAGCTTAGGATTATGTTACCACTCTAATCCTAACTCTAGGTGGGTCTACCAAGCCCAACCTAGTCCACATGCTTGAACCAAACACTTAAAACCACTTTGAAAACATTTAACCACTCACCTTCACTTCCAAGCTCAACTACCAAGCAAACAACACTTTCAAGTTTCCGGATTCACTCCCGATGCTTCACCAACACACGTCCTTGTCTCTAAACAATCCCAACACAATCCAAACAACTTCAAATCAGCTCAAACATCAAAGTAGCTAACCCAGAATACTATTCAAACATCAAACACAAGAATTCAAGCCATGGATAACCCCCAAAATTACCAAACTCGAGAAGCCCATAAACCTCAACCAAAACTCATGTTTTCAACATTTTTACTACTCCCAAATGATTCCAAAGCGACCCCCGACTATAATACTATCCTCAGCCCACAATTTCCAACACAAACCATACCCAAAACTCATCCCAAAACCCCTTGGAAACCCAAATCCGGGAATGTGTATAAAACCATGTAAAAATCATATATGTTGGACCATTTGATTCACAAACATCATATCTAACATTACTAAATCAAAACCTTAAGTTAAAAACAATAAAATTACCATTTTTATTCAAATCCTCCAAAAACTCAAATTCTAAAGCTTGGATGAAAATGAAAACTACTTGTACTTTTGAAGAGAGGAAGTTGAGAGCAAGTCGAAAATGTAATTACCTTCAAAACTGAGCTGAAATGGAGATGGGATGAAATGGAATAGTGAAAGAGGGATGGGGCTTCTCTTTGTCGTGGGTTTTTGTTTTGAGAAGAAGATGAATAATTAAACTATTTTAATAAAAGGGGAATTTAAATTGAAAGTTGAGTTATTTTTAAGATTGCCATTAATGAATGGCCAATTCTCCTTTACTTTGAAATCCATGTAATTTGAGTTTCATTTCAATTTAGTCCCATCATAAAATGTTTGCTTTGAAATCACAAGGTCCAAATAATATATAATATCATTTTAATCATAAACCGAGACCCAAAATATTATTTAAATATTATTTTCACCCGACCCCTAAACCCGGGTGTTACAGGTATGGCTAGTTCTATGCATTTTTATTTTTTAATTGGAACTCGCCTAGTTGGCATGACGAGTTCCATAGGTTTTTATTTCTTTAATGGGAGCTGATAACGAATATCCCACAGAACTCACCATACCAACTAGGCGAGTTTCATTAAAAAAATAAAAACAGGGAACTCGCCTAGCGAGTTTCTGTAAAGAGTTATAGACCAGGAATTAGGGATGGGCACGGGTCGGGTAGGGTTTTTGGCCCACCCGAACCCGACCCGAAACTAACTATTCTAAAACCGAACCCGACCCGACCTGATCCAAGTCTTTAAAAAACTCGACCCGACCCGACCCGAAAATAAATATTTTAAACCCGACCCCGACCCGACCCGACCTATAAAAAAAATTAATTTTAGGGACCTAATTGTAAAAAAATAATTTTAAGAGGCATAATTATAAAAAAACAATAAATTTAAGGACTAAAATGTAAATAAAAAATTAATTTTAAGGACCTAATTATAAAAAATATATAAATAGGGGGTATTATTACAAATATCCCTAAAAATTTAAGGAAAAATTACACTATTAGTCCCGGGTCAGGCCGGGTCGAATTTTTTCACCCTAAAACCCAAACCCGACCTCACCCTACACAAAACCGACTCGACTCGAACCCAAATTTTTCATAAAAATATCTGACCCGATCGGGCCGGGTCGGAACCCGCCGGGTCCGGGTGAAATGCCCATCCCTGCCAGGAATTACTATTTTTTGGGTGTCAGATTTGTAAATAATATAAAAAAGAATTTGGGTAAAACTATCATCTTTTAGGTTTAAATATACATTTGATCGAGATTTACTAATTAACTTAATGATCATGGATATTCACCCGCCTCACCTCTTGTGTGGGTTTGAACCTTGACATTTGCCTTTAAAATATTATAGTAACACAACTTAATAAAAAAAATATACATTTGATCCCTTTAATGGTATCTAAAAATCAAGTGAACAATCACTTTTAATTATGAATCAATTGAGTTATTATTTGAAAGATTGAAATCAGTAAAGGCCCTCTATTTGCAGCTTTCATTAAACAAACATGTGATTAGTTAAAATTTATTTATTTATCTAAAAATCATTAAAAATATAATAAAAATATAATTTCAAATAATAATTATAAAATTATAACAAATTTTTAAAAATCCAAAAATTCCAAAAATGATTTTTATTATTTTTGAATTCAATATTACATGCTTGTCCTATAAATCAGAAGATATTATACCTTTATTTAAATAAAATATGATAACTATATAAATATCACGTTTTTATTATATTATTTATACATTAGACAATGTCCCCTAGATTTCTTTATATAATCATTCTTTTTTTACGCTAATCCAAAGTTCCAAACTAATATTTTATAACTTTTCCATAGTAATTGTTGTAAGTTATGTATTTGTAAAAAAAAAGAGAAGCAACTGTTTATAGAAGAGCTTTGAAATATACAAATTTTGAAAATAAAACTATATTTTACAGACCAAAGGAAAATGAAACAAACATGTAACTTGATTTCGTATCCGTTATGTCCATTGAAATAAATTACGATAATTTGTATAATAATTTTTGATATTCTGGTTGTTGAACTATTTTTTTTGCACCACTAGTGAATTAACTTTTTCAATATTTTTTTTTTAAATTATTAACACAAAAATAAAAACTATTCACCAATATCTACCGACACTCATCAAATATATTTTTAAAAATAAAATATAATTAATGTATTTTAATATTATAAATAAAATATTTAAAACATTAATCAAAATTAAATTGACGAATTTGATATTTAAGCCTTTCGTTTATTTCATTTGAGTGTAATATGGAAATGAAGATCATAAGTTAACATTTTTTATGGGAAAATATTTTATGTGTTGGCGGTGAAAATTTGTTTGCCACACGTACCTAATTTTTAGGGTTTAGAGATTAGAGTTTTAATTTTCGTGGTTAAATTTTAAGGATTGAAGATAAATTTATGGTTTAAATGTTAGAGATTAGAGTTTAGAATTTAGGATTAGAATTTAGAGCCCACAAAGGGACATATGGCAGCTTTAGAAGCAGGGGCATAGTCAAATGGGGGCTGACAGAGGCCTGTCCCCCGCGACTCACCCTTACAGTTTATTTTTCTGCCCTTACAACTTTTTTTTTTTAAATTTGACACATGCAAAAATTTTAAATTATAATTTATTTTACTTACTTTGACATCATAAAATAGTTCTTACCTTAGTGGTAAAATGTATAAGTGAAAGAAAATATGTTTTACTTGAAGTCAATAAATCAAATCCTACTATTGAACATTTTTAGTCGTGTTTTTTTTCCAAATTTCTCTATAACTAATATATTAACATTTTATTTTCGGCCCCGTTAACTCATAATTTAGGGTTTTACCCCGGTTTAGAAGTCCGTTTGTGGAATTTTTTTTCCACGACAGTATATCAAATAATTACTTTTTTTATTATATATTATATGATTAAATTGTTAAAATTATTCATTTTCTCATAAAAATGCTTTAATACCTCATATTCTAATTGTTTTAATATTCTAAAATAAATAAAAAACAATTGTTTAACTAAAGATACTTTAGTTATTTTTAATTAGTTGATATCAAATTAACTCGTAATATCAACTCAATCAAATAATTTATTTATAGCATAGATTATAGACATTTGAAACTTGAGAACATCATACTATTGACCACTAATTGGCATGTATATGAAGTGTGAACAATAGCAGGACATGATCTGCTTCGTCTCAGACACACACAAAATATTTTGCACTGCAATCTGCACGGAACGCCTATAAGTTGTTTTCAAGAATATATGTTCTCAGGTTTGAATGTTTTGAAATCTCAGACCCATCATCAAATGCTTAGAAAGTTCCATTTCCATTTGTTTATTTTTAAGGCAGCTGGACTAGGTGATAGGTGGCTCAACATGACCAACTTTAATAGGGATGCCAATGGGAAGGGTACCATTCCCACACACATTTCTGCCAAATTTTTTTATCTTTACCCTGCCCACAATTCGTTGCGAATATAAAATTTAAAATCATTTCTGCCCTGCATCCCACAAGACTAAAGTCATTTCTGCCCCGTCACCCACGTGGGTCTTGAGACCCACCTAATCCCCTATTTACATGCCCATAACCAATTCATATAATATGATTATAAATATTAGTTAAAAAAATATAAAACAAATTTGTTATGAAAAAAAGATGAAATAAATGTCACTTGGACTCACCCTACATATGTGACATTATTCCAATTGTTGTCATTTAAAAAAAAAATAATATACAAAATTAGATTTTGTACAATACAAAAGGTTGGACCAAAAAGATACTAAAGTCTATTATAAAAGACAACAAAATAGCACAAATAACATGTCAATAATATTTCAATTGTTGTAACAAATAAACAATATATAAAGAATTAAAAGGAAATAACAATGAAAAATAACCTTTTAAAAAATAAGAAAAATACCAATAAAATCAAAATAACAAACAATATTAAGAAAAAAATTAAACAAAGTAGAAGAATAACATACATATGATGAGGACTGAGAAGAAGAAAACAAACCTTAGAAAGAAGACTTTAACGAAAGTCAACAGTAAAGAAGAAATCAATAAACATAAATATTATATATGTATATATATATATATTTTTCATAAATATTCCAAGATAAATCAATATAAATTAGGCTAAAGGGGTTATTTTGCCATCGAGTTTGACCCAAATTAGCAATGTTGCCCCTCACGCGAAAACGCGTTCAATTTGGTCCTCCAATTCGCACATTGTAGCAAATTAGCCCTTTGATCAACGTTGACCGTTACGGTGCTGGCGTGGTAGTCAACTGTGCTGATATGGCTGTCCATGATGTTGACATGGCATTGCATGTGTGATGATGATGTGGCAGAGGGGCTAAATTGATTTTTTAAATCGAATTTGAGGGCATAATTAATATTTTTGCCAAGTTCAGGGACATAATTCATTTTAATTGAAAGTTCGATAACTTACTTAATCTTTAAGCTAAAAGATAATAAATTATTAAAAATTTTAAAATATTTAAATACTCATAAAATATTTATAAATATAAAATATTTATAAAATAATAAATTATTAATTTAAAAATTAAGTAAAAACATAAAATTAAAAATATGAAAATTTATAAATATAAAAACTCGAAATTTTAAAACATTTATAAACTATCGGAAAAGTCTTCAACTATTTCTGGCTATGTTAAGCCTACAAATATTTCTTGCGCATATTTTCAATGGAATCATCCTTGTGTTAAAGTAGAGAATGTAACGCCCCGGTTTTGGGCTTGGTAGTTTTGAGCGTTGACCGGTTTGGTCAAAGTGCTGTTCGAATCTAAAAAGGTGAAATTAGGAAAGCCTAGTTCGGGTTGCATTAAAAATATGGAAAAACGTTCTAAAATCATCTTTTAATATATATAAGTGAACTGTGAAATCAATTTTACAAAATGAGTTTTGGAAGGGTGACATTTTGGCTAGTGACCAAAATGTAATTTTTGAAAGTTGAGTGACTGTTTTAGAAAGGGTTGAAACTTTGAATCTTTAAGGAGCTAATTACCCAAAGGGAGTTTCTTCAGATTTTTCTAAGATATTTTAAGGTTTAATTCTGATTTTAAAACATAAGAAAAGAGGAGGGAAAATCATTTTTGGCTATTTTGTAACTAACTTCCAATTTTCCTTTTCTCTCAACCCAAACACTTTCTCTCCAGAGAATTTCTTCTGATTTTGTCGCTCAAATCTATCTTTTCAATTCTCCTTGGATTCCTAATCATTTCAACAGCAAAACCTTGCAATTTGCTAATTGGATTTTCAAGCTTTTTGGCTCTAAAGAGGAGAAACTCAAGTTTGGAGGTAAGAACGTCCTTCTCCTCTAAACTATCAGTTCTTTACTGAAATTCCTAAGTTCTCAATCCTTAATTGAAGTTTTATTAAAGGCTTTTAAGTTGTTTAAATGGATCTTGGCTTAAAATGCAAGATTTGGTGATTTTTGATGAATTTTCGTTGGATCTGTTAAATCAGTGATTTGAGATGTGTTTTTGATGATTAATGAACATTAAATTGATAAGGAATTGAGTTTTGATTAATGCAATCCCGGATAGGTTGAATTTCCTAAGTTTAGCTTGTGATTCTTGGATGTTTTTGAGGTGATCTTGTGGATCTGATGTTGCTGGAGGTATAAGGGAGTTGTTAGACTCTTTTTAGATGTTAATTGATGTTAAAGGATGCTTAGTTGTGATGGTTTATGGCTGGGCTTTGTTAAGAAGTGGTTTGGAGGCATTTTCGGTTGTGTTTGGTGGCCGAAAATGGAGTGTGGATGAGAGCAGCGAGTTTAGGTGCTTTCATTGAAGCTATTAATGCATGATGATGCATTAATCCTCTGCTTTGATGTGTTAAAACAGGGGAGTCATCTTTGGATCCAAGAGTTGGTGATCCGGAGGCTTGAATTGGTGTTTCGGCAAGAGGCGAAGTGGAATCGGTGAGTGAAATTGGGTTTTCGGCTTTGAAACCAGTGTCTTGGGAGCTTAGTTTAAGTCTAAACAACTTTGCTAAGCTCAAGTGTAAGTTTTCGGAAATACTCTCTAGTGGTGGCCATGGTTTGATTGTTGTGCAATGTGGTTTATTGCATGTTTTAAATTCTGTTTTGAAAGCATGATTTAGCATGGTTAATGCTGATTTTGTAAGCCATATGTTGAAGGAAGCTCAAGGTAAGAGTTCCTTGTTTTTGAGCATGGTTAAAATGTGGTTTGATGCTTATAAATGCATGATGAACATGGCTTGGTTTAAATGCTTTAAAACAGTGGATTAAATGATGATTATGATGTATATTGGCAAGTGATGTTTTGAAAAGGTTAAGGTCACTAAGGTGGTTAAAAGTCCTTGAGTGAGCCTTGTGGATTCTAAGAACTTCATGGTGGTTAAAAGTCCATGATGATTCTTGTAAGGTCACTAAGGTGGTTAAAAGTCCTTGAGTGAGCCTTGTCACTTAAGAACATCAAGGTGGTTAAAAGTCCTTGGATGATTCTTGTTAAGGACACAAAGGTGGTTAAAAGTCCTTGTGTGGTCCTTGCCATGGTGTTTAAAAGTCCATGGGCCAAGGTGTTTAAAAGTCCTTGGGGCCAAGGTGTTTAAAAGTCCTTGGGAAGAGCACAAAGGTGGTTAAAAGTCCTTGTGTGGCTCTTGGAAATTATAAGACCACAATGGTGTTTAAAAGTCCATGTGTGAGTCTTATGTTGAACTTGTTTTAAAATGATGATACTTATCACTTGTGGCCAATATGACATGAAATGATATGGAAGCATGAATTGCTTGTATAAGTTGCTTTGAGCATGAGTATTTGTTGATTTGAAATATGTTTTATAAAGTGTTTTATAAAAGCATTATTGGATGGTTTTTAATGAGCATTCCTCACTAAGCTTTTGCTTACGCTCTCTTTCGTTTTCTTAAACCAATAATGCAGATCATTAAGGTACCTAAGGGTAGCAAGGAAGGCAAGCAATCAAGTGGAAGTTGAGCTCAATGTATGGAAGGTTTTCTTAAGTACATTTTAGCTTTTGGTAATTTGGCAATGGGGGACCTATGAGTATGTTTTGGGAGATGTTTTGAACTCCCCAAGTATGATAAATGTTGTTGAGATTGCTGGTTTTGTAATTGGCCATTATATGCTTGTTTTAGAAGTTTTATGCTAGAGTGGTTTGCTTGTGTAGGAAGCATGCCATTAGAATTGGGGCTTTTCATTCATGATGTTAATATGTTGAATTGTTGATGCAAGCATGTCTCTTACATGTTGAATTGCATGCTGGTAAAGTTTGGTAGCATTTGGAGCATGATTGGATGTTTAATTGCATGTTTAAGTGTGCATCTTGTGGCTTTCTGTGCAGGGTGTTTCGGAACAGTGCCTACCGTTTCGGAACGGGTGCCTTAAACCAGCCCAGGCGTCCGAAACGGGAGAGACCGTTCCGAAACGGAAAGGCCACTGCCAGCCCGTGTTTCGGTACGCGTTGCGGAACGGCCCCGCGTTTCGAAACAGGCTCTCCCTGTTTCGGAACGGTCGACCATTGGGGGCTGACATTGGCAGTTAAATGTTTTGGATTGTTTGCAATTTAGTCCTGAATCATGTTTGTGCAATTGTATGAGTTTGGGAAGTCCTTTTGAGTTGAAAATTTACAGAGAAGCATGAAACCTGATTAATTTCAAGTTGGTAACTTTAATTTGGGTTAAGGCCTTATAATTTACAGAATTTACAATTTGGTCCCTAAAGTTGTAAATTGTTCAATTGGGTCCCTGTTTGATCTCTGATGTTTATGATCTTTGTGTATGTTGTTTGTATGATCACAAATAGGGTTAATATGCATATAGACAAGATTAAAAAGAAAAAAAGGGTCGTTAATCAAGGTTGACTTTGGTTTTCCCCGTGTGACTTTCTTAATTCGGGTCAACCGTCTAGGCCGGGTTAAGGGGGTTACAGAGAAACAAAAAATTCCTTTGTTTTTCTACATAAAATATTCATGAGCATAAATTTGATGTAGAAAAGCGAAAAAATTGAGTTTTTATAACCCCTCGTCCCGGCCTAGCCAATAGACCGAACCCAACGGGTCACACGGGGAAAACCGAAACAAAACCCGTCATGATCTCACTCTGATTAGCAACCCTATATTTTTTTGATAAATTAAACTTCTCTAGATGCCATTTATATCTTATGTTATGCCACTAACAGCGGAAGAAACAAACACGAACGAGAACCAAACAATTCAGACAATAAAAGATAGGTTTTAGCCATTTACTTCAGGCCATATCGATACACTTAAGGACCGTATCGATACGCCTTTAACGGTCAACTTCCCCCCAAAGTCAACCTTGTGAAACCGTATCGATACCTCCAAGGCTGGTATTGATACGCTCCCAACGGTCAACACTCCAAAGTCAACTTCAGAGGACCGTATCGATACACTTAGGCCCGTACCGATACCCTCAATTTCTCGTCAAATTCTCACATTTCCAGCAGCAAAAATGGTATCGGTACGCCTTCCCGTGTATCGATACACTTGGCTTAAAACATGAAGACCGTATCGATACGGCCCCAACCGTATCGATACTCCAGACTCGACAGTGTAGAATTTTACTGGTTTAAGCCAAAAAAAGCAACACCATAACACCAACTTAAGACCTCTAGACATGCATACATACCCCAGCCAACATAGAGCAATCAAGTAATACTCATTTAAGGCAATTAAACATGCAACAAGGCTCAATTTATCAAACAAGGTTTAAGAAACAACCAAACATGCTTAACATCCACCGAAAAGGTCAAAAGCCAAATCAAGCATACCTCAACACTTTAAACATGTTAACAACATTAGCAATAACAAGACTTAGGAGTTTGGACACCAACTCCACAACAACAAGCCTAGCATTCCCATTGTCTTAACATTATTACAACTAAGAGAACCATACTTTGAGCTAGCAAGAATTCCAAGAACTTCTCCCTTGCCCACTTGCCTCCCGGAGCCTCTAACGATCTGCATTGTTGGAAAGGAGAGCGTAAGCTTAAAAGCTTAGTGAGCGGAGCTCTAAAGCACAACAACAATGCAGTTCAAAACATATATATGTATAGCTTTAAAGACAAAACCATTTAAGGAGGAAGTACGATAAATGGAAACATAGACAAAACATGCTTTGTACATGCATAACCAATTCCCGGTGGGACTACACATCACCGTACACAACAACTAGTGTAACACCCCGGGTTTTGGGGTCAGATGTTACACGAGTAAATCGGGTTTGGGTCGTGGGCTCGATTTAAATTAAATTGGGCCTTGGTTTTAATTAAAAGAGGTTTGAAGTTCATTAAGGGCATTTTGGTAAATTTTTAAATAAGGGGAAAAGGATGAGTAAAAGGGGATTTTTGGAAAATCTTTCTCTTCTTCTTCTTCCCTTCAAATTTCACGTTAAACCTCCCTAAACCTTCTTGTTACTATTCCATCAAATCCTTTCACCATTTCAAGTGTTTTCATCAAGGTAAGACTATTTTTGACTTGTCCTCTTCATTCCTAACACATTGATGGTTTTAGTTTTTGAAAAAACACCATTGTTGAGATTTTCTAGTTTTTAAGGTTTTAAAGAAAATGAAGGAGCTTTAGTGTGTTTTTGTTGGATTTTCGTTTTGTAAAGCTTATTTATGTTGAACCCTTGCCCTTAGATGCAATATATTTCAAAATGGAGAGGTTTTAACAAGAATCCCGAAATGAGTTTTGTGGGTGTTTTAAAAGGGGTGAAAACTAGTGTTTTTGGTGTTGTTTTGTGAAAGGGAGTTGGGCTGGGGTTATAGTGATACTAGAAGGTGGTTTTGAAGGTGTTTAGAAGTGTTTTGAGTGTTGAAATCATTGGTTTTCTGCTGGGTTGTTGGGGAGTATGAAAATGGGGATTGTTGGTGTTGGCTTTGGTTTGAAATTGTGAGAAATTAGCTTGTAATTGTAGTTTGGGGATGTGACAGTGTTTTATGATGTTTTGACTTAGCAATGTGTTGTTTTTGATTGGTTAAAATCAAGGGAAATCGTCGGAGAGGCTTCGGGCACGATTCTGGGGAATTTGGAGACTTGAGATTAGTGTTTCGGCTTTCGGTTGGGTTTCATCGGTGAGTGGAAATGTTTTGAACTTGTTTTGCTTTCGGAATGGATTCTTGGGGGTTTGGGTGGAGCCTTGTGGGCTAACCTAAACCCAAGTGTAAGTTTACTAATCCTACCTTGATGGTTAAGTGATGAAGTGTGATTAATTGTTGTGATATCATATGCATTGTGGATTGCTTTTACATCCATTGTTGTGGTGTAGTCGTCGTTGGTGTCGAGACTCACGTGATGGTTGTCATAACTACAGTGATGTATAGGCCCACCGGTAGTGACTAGTAGAAGAGTACGTTGATGTGTAGTCCCAACGGAAAACTACTAGTCAAAACGGTGATGTGTAGTCCCACCGTGATTTGGGTTGTGCTTGTGCAAACCTTGTAATTGTGTTGTTGTGCCTCATTTCGTGCATATAAATGGTTTACTTATATTTTAAGAAATATGTTTTGAAAACTGCATTGTTAATGAGTTTTTAGAGCTTCGCTCATTAAGCTGTCAAGCTTACGCTCTCTTTTTCTCCAACATGCAGATCGTTAGAGTTCGAAAGGCAAGTGGGCAAGGGATGAGCTTTTGGAGTTCTCGAGTAGCTCAAGTATGATTTAAGTATTTGTAATAATGCCTAGACAATGAGAGTGTAGACTTGTAGGGAGTTGGAGTTCAAACTCCTTAGTTGGTTTGTTGGTGTTCAAGCATGTTTGGATTGTTGATGCTATGTGTTTTGTATGAGCATTGCTAGACTCATATGTGCATGTTTTTTATGTTGCCTAAATGCTTTGTGTTTTGAAGGCTTATAGCCATGTTCCATGGATGCTTATATGTTTGTTTAAAAACATGTGAAACCTTTTTAAGAAATGTTCAAGTGTGTGTTTATTGCCTATGAAGGATATGGTGTGGTTATGTATGCTTTCATGTAAGTTTCCTACCTAGTTGCCTATCTTGTGTTGGATGCCATGTTTGATCGGTTATGTTGAATCACATGATATGTTTTGGTTGCTAAATGATGTATGAGAGTTGGTGCGTTGCTAGGCGAGTCGTAAATTGCATCTAGAGTCGAATCTTGAGTCGTTTTGCAGCTAAATTGAATCTTGCAGTGCAGGGCGTATCGATACGCCCATGGGCTATATCGATACGGTCCTACACTTTGGGGCTCAGTTTAAGCCTAGCATACCGGTACACGGGGGTGTATCGATACACCAAAAGCTCTCTGGAAATTTGAGAAATTGATGAGATTTTGGTGTATCGGTATGGGCCTTGGGTGTATCGGTACAGTCTTTTATCATTGACCGTGAGAAGTTGACTGTTGAGGGCGTATCGGTACGCTCAACCAGTGTACCGATACGGTCTCCCTAGGTTGACTATGGGTTGTTGACCAAGTCAAGGCGTATCGATACGGTCTTCTAGCGTACCGATACGGCTTGTTGTAAAAACTAAAATGGGCTGTTGAATTGCTTGTTTTGATTGCTCGTATCGTTTCGTTGTCTTTCCGCTGTCGTGTCTCACATAGGAAGTATTAAGTCCTTTAGACAAGATACTGTTTAAAAGAAATTTCCTAGGGTTGCTAATCGAAGGGGAGCCTTAACGGGTTTCACCTCGGTTTTTCCCTGTGTAGCCTACTTGGACTGGTCAGCCGTCTAGACAGGGACGAGGGGGTTACATTTGATGGTATCAGAGCCTGAGGTTTCCGAGACCTCAAGTAGGTAAGTGAAGTAATTTTGATGTTTTATGTTGTTGCTATGTATCGGTGAGTGTTTTACCATGTATGCTTTAAGTTCCTTGCTAGTACGGTGTTTGAAAGCATGTTTTAGTGACCTTGTTGTTGGTTAAGGGTTAGTCAAATGTCCCCATTGTTAGGTGTTGTAAAAAAATGGTTTTTGGTTTAACGAGCTTGAGAACCTGAGTCCTTGCCCTTTGCTAACCTAATGTTTTCCTTGTGTGTTGTGTGTTTGCTCTTTTAGATTCTATCTCGATATGGTGAGACCGAGGGGGCAGCCTAGAGCGGGTGACCAGGCACCCGGGGGTGAGCCTCTTGTTCCTCCTGCTCACGATGGTAATGGAGTAGGTGGCGAAGGAAATGTTCCTCAGGCTGGTGCGCAAGTCGGAGGTGATGGTAATTGGCCTCAGGCCGGTGCTAATGTTGGAGGTGTTGGGGCTCAGGGGCCAGCGGTCGCGGACATGACCCATTTGATTCAGACCATAGCCAGAGCTTTTCAGACAGCTTTGGCTGGTATGTAAGCTGCAGCACCACCTCAGGGTGCGGGGGCAGGTCTACCCTTAGAGAGGCTTCGTAGCTTGGGAGCAGTTGAGTTCCGTGGGTTGACTCTTGAGGGTTCAGAGGCGTGGCTTGAGAGTACTACACGCATATTGGGTCAGATGGAGTGCTCAGACGCCCGTAAGTTGGGTTGCATTATCTCCTTGCTTCAGGGGGACACATATACTTGGTGGACCACTATTACATCGGGTATGGCCGAATCGGATATCATGTGGGAGTTCTTCGGGAATGCATTTAAGAGAAAGTACCTCAGAGCTCGGTATTCGGATGAGGAGAAGAGGGAGTTTATGGCCTTGGTTCAGGGTAACATGACCATGTCCGAGTACGAGGTTCAGTTTGTGAGATTGAGCCAACATACACCTGAGTTGGTTCCTAGTGAGAGGGAACGATGTGAGAGCTTCCGGTATGGGTTGACTAGAGATGTGAAGACCTACATGCTTGCCTCTGACTATACTGAGTTTGATGTCTTGGTCTCTAGGGCCAAGGATATAGAGTAGAACTTAGGCTCTAGTGCACGAGCTAGTGGGTCCGACTTCGGAAAGAGACACGCGAATTGGGATAGAGACCATGCCAAGAGGAATAGGGATAAGAGGTATTAGCCCGATTTGAGGCATAGGGGTGGTAACTATGGTCAGGGCCGTCAGGGCGAAGGAGCTGTTGTACACACTCCGCAGTGCACTAGATGCGGGAGACGCCACCAGGGCGAGTGTATGGGTATCTACGGGGCGTGTTGGAACTATAGCTCCCGAGACCATTTGAGGCATGACTGTCCACACCCGGCTAGGGGCGGACCGGCTCCAGCTAGGGGTTTTGAGCATCAGAGAGGCCGTGGGCGCGGTCGTGGAAACTTTCAGCCGAGGAACGAAGGTCAGAGGAACTTAGCTCACGTAGTGGCAGTTCAGCCCAAGGGTGGAGGACCGGCTAGGGTGTATGCACAGCGAGAGGCTGGGAATGACACAGATGTCATCGCATGTAATTTCTCGTTATAGTCTTTGAGTTTGCTTTCTTTGATAGATTCGGGGTCGACACATTCTTACATTTTGGGTGAGCACGCAAGATCCTTAGGGTTAACATGTGAGTGGCTAGAGGTAGGTGTTAATGTTACTAGCTCTTTTGGTAATACAATGGTAGTTAGGAAAATGTATAGGAGGTGTCCCTTGATGGTTCAGTGCCACGTGTTTCCGGTTGATATGATGGAGTTACCGTTCTACGGTTTTGACGTGATTTTGGGCATGTATTGGCTCGTAGAGCATAGAGCTAGGGTTGACTTTGAGACCAAGAGAGTTTCCTTAAAGCTTACAAATGATTTCGAGGTTGTGGTAGTTGGCGAGAACGTTAGGTTCTTATCCAATGTTGTTTCTGCTTTGGAAGCTCAGAAGTTGATGAATTCGGGTTGTCAGGCTTATTTGACTTATGTAATGAATCCGAATACGAGTGAGGTTAGACCGCAAGACATCAGGACAGTTTGTGGCTTTCCGAGTATTTTTCCGGAAGAGTTGCCTGGTTTGCCTCCAGATAGAGCAATTGAGTTTGCTATTGAGACGTATTCCGATTCTGAACCAGTGTCTATTTCTCCGTATAGAATGACACCGAAAGAGCTGGAAGAGTTGAAGACACAACTTCAGGAGTTGTCTGATAGAGGCTTCATTAGGCCTAGTATTTCTCCGTGGGGGTGCTCCGGTCCTGTTTGTGAAAAAGAAGGATGGTAGTATGAGGATGTGTATCGATTATAGGCAGTTGAACAAGGTGACAGTTAAAAACAAGTACCCTTTGCCTAGGATAGATGACCTGCTCGATCAGTTGAGAGGTGCTTTAGTGTTTTTGAAGATTGATTTGAGGTCCGAATACTATCAGTTGAAAGTGAAGGATGTGGACATACCGAAGACAGCCTTCCGTACACGTTATGGGCACTATGAGTTCTTGGTGATGCCTTTCGGGTTGACTAACGCCCCAACATCTTTCATGGATATGATGAACCGTGTGTTTCATGAGTTTTTGGACAGGATTGTGGTAATGTTCATAGATGACATCTTAGTGTACTCTAGGACCGAAGAAGAGCATGATGAGCATTTGCGGTTGGTGCTTCAGACCTTGCTAGAGAATCAGTTGTATGCCAAGTTAAGCAAATGTGAGTTTTGGATTAGGGAGGTAGTCTTCCTAGGTCACGTGATCTCGGCTAATGGGATTAGTGTGGATCCCAAGAAGATAGAAGTCATAGTGAGTTGGAAACAACCGAAGTTAGTGACAGAAATCCGTAGTTTCCTAGGTTTGGCGGGATATTATAGAAGATTTGTCGAGGGATTTTCAAGGATAGCGGCTCCGTTGACTAAGTTGCTTCAGAAGAATGTCCCATACGAGTGGTCAGATGCAAGACAATAAGCATTTGAGAAGTTGAAGAAAGCTTTGACCGAAGCTCCTATCTTGATTCAGCCTGAACCGGGGAGAGAATTTGTGATTTACAGTGATGCCTCGTACGTAGGTTTTGGTTGTGTGCTTATGCAAGAAGGTAAGGTGGTAGCATATGCGTCGAGACAGTTGAAAGTGCACGAGAAGAACTATCCCACCCATGATATAGAGTTAGCCGCAATAGTGTTTGCGTTGAAGATCTGGAGACATTACCTTTATGCTGAGAAGTGCACCGTACATACTGACCACAAGAGTTTGAAGTACTTGATGTCTAAGAGGGAGTTGAACCTTAGGCAGCTTAGGTGGTTAGAGCTTCTTAAGGACTATGACCTTACGATAGAGTACCATCCGGGTAAGGCAAACGTAGTGGCCGATGCTTCGAGTAGAAAAGTGGCAGTTGAGTTGCGAGCTATGTTTGCAAGATTGAGTGTGTCCAAGGATGAGTCTTTGGCATCTCACGTGCAAGATATAGCCGAGGATATGCCTACCGATTTTTGTTTTGGTGAGAACAGGATCCTGTGTTACAAGGATAGGATAGTGGTTCCGGAAGATGCCGAGTTGAGACGTACGATCTTGAACGAAGCTCATAATAGTCCTTGTTCTATGCATCCGGGTAGTACGAAAATGTATCGTGGGTTAAAGGAAGAGTACTATTAGGTTGGGTTGAAGAAGGATGTGGCTGAGTTTGTGATTAAGTGTATGGTCTGTCAGCGAGTCAAGGCGGAGCATCAGTTTCCTTCAGGGTTGTTACAGCCGTTGAAGATTATGGAAGTGGGAACGTATCACCATGGACTTTGTGTCAGGTTTACCGTTGACTCCTTCGAAGAAAAATTCAATGTGGTTGATAGTTGATAGATTTACTAAGTGTGCACACTTCATACCCGTTCATACTACCTATACCTTAGATAAGTTGGCCGATCTGTACATCTGTGAGATAGTGAGACTACATGGAGTACCGAAATCGATTGTGTCAGACCGAGATTCCAGGTTCACAGCTAGATTTTGGGAGTGTTTGCATCGTGCCTTGGGTACATGGTTGAACTTCAGTATTTCGTATCATCCGCAATCAGATGGTCAGTCAGAGAGGGTGATTCAGGTGTTGGAGAACATGTTGAGGTGTTGTATCATCGATTTTTAGGGTTCATGGGAGAAACATCTACCGTTAGTAGAGTTTGCATACAACAACAGTTATCAGGCTAGTATTCAGATGGCTCCGTATGAAGCTCTGTATGGTAGAAAGTGTAGAGCCTCGATTTGTTGGGCCGAAGCCGGACAAAAGCTTGTACCGATGTCCGAGTTGCTTAAGGGCACTACTGAGAAGGTAAAGTTGATATGTGATCGTTTGAAGGCAGCTTCAGGCCGACAGAATTCATATACCGTCTTAAAGAGAAAAGAGATAGAGTATGATGTGGGTGAGAAAGTGTTTATGAAAGTCTCACCTTGGAAGAAGGTGATGAGGTTTGGTAGGAAGGGTAAGTTGAGCCCGAGATTCATTGGACCTTATGAGGTAGTTGAGAGGATTGGTCTTGTTGCTTATAGATTGAGACTCCCGACTGAACTAGAGAAAATCCACGATGTATTCCATTTATCGATGCTCTAAAAGTATAGGTCAGATCCGTCTCACGTAATGCCATTGGAAGAGATTGAGTTGAACCCTGACTTGTCCTATGACGAAGAACCGATTGAGAATCTTGCTACGGACAAGAAAGTGTAGCGTGGAAGGTTTATCGAGTTAGTCAAGGTATTGTGGAGACACCAAGGTGTGGAGGAGGCTACTTGGGAGAGAAAGGAGGACATAGAAAAACAGTTTCCGTACCTCTTTCCGTCAGGTAATTTCGGGGACGAAATTCCTTAAGTGGGAGAGAGTTGTAACGCCCCGGGTTTTGGGGTCAGATCTTACACGGGTAAATCAGGTTTGGGTCGTGGGCTCGATTTAAATTAAATTGGGCCTTGGTTTTAATTAAATAAGGTTTGAAGTTCATTAAGGGCATTTTGGTAAATTTTTAAATAAGGGAAAAAGGATGAGTAAAAGAGGATTTTCAGAAAATCTTTCTCTTCTTCTTCTTCCCTTCAAATTTCACGTTAAACCTCCCTAAACCCTCTGGTTACTATTCCATCAAATCCTTTCACCATTTCAAGTGTTTTCATCAAGGTAAGACTATTTTTGAATTGTCCTCTTCATTCCTAACACATTGATAGTTTTAGTTTTTGAAAAAACACCATTGTTGAGATTTTCTAGTTTTCAAGGTTTTAAAGAAAATGAAGGAGCTTTAGTGTGTTTTTGTTGGATTTTCGTTTTGTAAAGCTTATTTATGTTGAACCCTTGCCCTTAGATGCAATATATTTCAAAATGGAGAGGTTTTAACAAGAATCCCGAAATGGGTTTTGTGGGTGTTTTAAAAGGGGTGAAAACTAGTGTTTTTGGTGTTGTTTTGTGAAAGGGAGTTGGGATGGGGTTATAGTGATACTAGAAGGTGGTTTTGAAGGTGTTTAGAAGTGTTTTGAGTGTTGAAATCATTGGTTTTCTGCTGGGTTGTTAGGGAGTGCGAAAATGGGGATTGTCGGTGTTGGCTTTGGTTTGAAATTGTGAGAAATTAGCTTGTAATTGTAGTTTGGGGTTGTGACAGTGTTTTGTGATGTTTTGGCTGAGCAATGTGTTGTTTTTGATTGGTTAGAATCAAGGGAAACCGTCAGAGAGGCTTCAGGCACGATTTTGGGGAATTTGGAGACTTGAGATCGGTGTTTCGGCTTCTGGTTGGGTTTCATCGGTGAGTGGAAATGTTTTGAACTTGTTTTTCTTTCGGAATGGGTTCTTGGGGGTTTGGGTTGAGCCTTGTGGGCTAACCTAAACCCAAGTGTAAGTTTACGAATCCTACCTTGATGGTTAAGTGATGATGTGTGATTAATTGTTGTGATATCATATGCATTGTGGATTGCTTTTACATCCGTTGTTGTGGTGTAGTCGTCATTGGTGTCGAGCCTCACGTGATGGTTGTCATAACTATGGTGATGTGTAGGTCCACCGGTAGTGACAAGTAGAAGAGTACGTTGATGTGTAGTCCCAACGGAAAACTACTAGTCGAAACGGTGATGTGTAGTCCCACCGTGATTTGAGTTGTGCTTGTGCAAACCTTGTAATTGTGTTGTTGTGACTCATTTTGTGCATATAAATGGTTTACTTATCTTTTAAGAAATGTGTTTTGAAAACTGCATTGTTGATGAGTTTTTAGAGCTTCGTTCACTAAGCTATCAAGCTTACGCTCTCCCCTTTTCCAACATGCAGATCGTTAGAGTTCGGAAGGCAAGTGGGCAAGAGAGGAGCTTTTGGAGTTCTTTAGTAGCTCAAGTATGATTTAAGTATTTGTAATAATGCCTAGACAATGGGGGTGTAGACTTGTAGGGGGTTGGAGTTCAAACTCCTTAGTTGGTTTGTTGGTGTTCAAGCATGTTTGGATTGTTGATGCTATGTGTTTTGTATGAGCGTTGCTAGACTCATATGTGCATGTTTTTGATGTTGCCGAAATGCTTTGTGTTTTGAAGGCTTATAGCCATGTTTCATTGATGCTTATATGTTTGTTTAAAAGCATGTGAAACCTTGTTATGAAATGTTCAAGTGTGTGTTTATTGCCTATGAAGGATATGGTGTAGTTATGTATGCTTTATGTAAGTTTCCTACCTAGTTGCCTATTTTGTGTTGGATGCCATGTTTGATCGGTTATGTTGAATCGCATGATATGTTTTGGTTGCTAAATGATGTATGAGGGTTGGTGCGTTGCTAGGCGAGTCGTAAATTGCATCTAGAGTTGAGTCTTGGGTCGTTTTGCAGCTAAATTGAGTCTTGCAGTGCAGGGCGTATCGATACACCCAAGGGCTGTATCGATACGGTCCTACACTTTGGGGCTCAGTTTAAGCCTAGCGTACCGGTACACAGGGGTGTACCGATACACCAAAAGCTCTATGGAAATCTAAGAAATTGACGAGATTTTAGTGTATCGGTACATGTCTTGGGTGTATCGGTACGGTCTTTTATCGTTGACTGTAAGAAGTTGACTGTTGAGGGCGTATCGGTACGGTCAACCAATGTACCGATACGGTCTCCCTAGGTTGACTATGGGTTGTTGACCAAGTCAAGGCGTATCGATACGGTCTTCTAGCGTATCGATATGGCCTGTTGTAAAGACTAAAATGGGCAGTTGAATTGCTTGTTTTGATTGCTCGTATCGTTTCGTTGTCTTTCCGCTGTCGTGTCTCACATAGGAAGTATTAAAGCCTTTAGACAAGATAATGTTTAAAAGAAATTTTCTAGGGTTGCTAATCGAAGGGGAGCTTTAACGGGTTTCACTTCGGTTTTCCCCGTGTAGCTTACTCGGACTGGTCAGTCGTCCAGATCGGGACGAGGGGGTTACAACTAGCACATTTCCGGTGGGACTACACATCACCGTACTCATCTACTAGTCACTTCCGGTGGGACTACACATCACAATATTCAACAACAACTAACCAACACGTGGGGCTTGACAACAACTACGACAACACAATAACATTAAAGGATGATAAAAGCAAATTGCATTTCAACCAACAACGTTCATAAACACATTCATCGGCACTTACCGAAACAAGGCAAGAAAACAATTACACTTATACTTGGGTTTAGGTTGGCCCCTAAGGCTCCACCCAAACCCCAAGAAACCTTCCTTGAACTTTATAAAGCTTCAAAACAATTTTCGCTCACCAGCCAACGTACGAAAGATGATCGAAATGCCGTTTCAAGCTTCCTCAATACCCAGTGTTGCATCCAAAACCATTTCCCCTGCTTTCAACCATTTCAAACCAAGGTATCAATACATAATCTAACACCAAAACTCACTGAAAAGCAACAATCCATCAATCGACACATTTACTCAATCAAAACAAAGCCGAAATCAACCGAAACGTTGCCAAAACATCATCCAAACACAATATGACTTTACCCAGCGTTTTTAACCTTCAAAATTCACCAATTAATATCTTAAAACACCCTATTAGGTCTGTATACCTCCAACCCTCGTTTTACCACAAAACTAAGCCAAAACACCACTTTTTCACCTTCAAAACTTACCCACTGCACCTAGTTTCGGGTTTTATTGATTAAAACCTTATTTCAACACTTTATTAACACCAAAATGTTATTTATAACCCCCTAGAAACACAGAAATCAAAGCCCACTCGAAAATCATCAAAAACTAACCATTTTTGAAATAATGAGTTTTAGGGAAAACTTAGAAATCATTGGGTAAATGGAAAACTAAGTTGTAATCTATCTTAATCTAGTAAAGGCCAATAGATTAAAACGTTTACCTTGAAGAAATCACCACAACTGAAGATTTGATGAAGAAATGCTTGCTCTTGAAAAGTTATGAGTTTTTTCCCTTGAAAAAGATGATAGCTCCTTTTGATTTTGAAATGAAGATAAAACCCTTTTTATTAAACTTTATGCAACCTAATAAATTAAACAGGTTCAGGGAAATTACACAAGTAATCTCTCATCCACCCTTTTCCCACAAAAATCTCTTTTTAAACCACTTTTCATTTAAAAATAGTCCTGAAACATCATTTTAAAAATCATAACCAATTTACAACTGGCCCATTAACTTCTGAGCCCTAAACCTGGGGCATTACAACTCTCCCCCACTTAAGGATTTTTGTCCTCGAAATTACCTGAGGAAAAGAGATACAAAAACTGTTTCTCGACGTCTTCCTTCCTCTCCCAAGTGGCCTCTTGCACACCTCGGTGTCTCCACAAAACCTTGACTAACTCGATAGACCTCCCATGCAACACATTTCTATCCGTAGCAAGAATTTCAATCGGCTCTTTATCATACGGCAAATCTGGGTTCAATTCAATCTCTTCCACTAGCATTACATGAGACGAATCCGATCTATACTTCCGGAGCATCGAAACATGGAACACATCATGAATCTTCTCTAACTTTGTCGGCAGTCTCAATCTATAAGCAACGGGACCAATCCTCTCAACTACCTTATAAGGACCAACGAACCTCGGGCTTAACTTACCCTTCTTACCAAACCTCATCACCTTCTTCCAAGGTGAGACTTTCAAAAACACTTTGTCGCCCACGAGATACTCTATCTCCTTTTTCTTCAAATCGACATACGCTTTTTGTCTCTCCGAAGCCGCCTTCAAGCGATCACAAATTAGTTTTACCTTCTCGGTAGTTCCCTTAAGCAAGTCGGGCATAGGTACAAGCTTCTGCCTAGCCTCAGCCCAACAAACAGGTGTTCTACACTTCCTACCATACAGAGCCTAATACGGTGCCATCTGAATACTAGCCTGATAACTGTTATTGTACACAAACTCTACTAACGGTAGGTGTTTCTCCCAAGAACCCTGAAAGTCGATGACGCAACACCTCAACATGTCCTCTAACACCTGAATAACTCTCTCTGACTGATCATCTGACTGCGGGTGATACGAAGTTCTGAAGTTCAACCAAATACCTAAGGCACCATGCAAACACTCCCAAAATCTAGTTGTAAACCTCGGATCTCGGTATGATACAATCAATTTCGGTACACCTTGCAACCTCACTATCTCACTGATGTACATATCTGTAACACCCCAAATTTGGGCCTAGATTTTTAAGGTCTGAACCGGACCGGTCTGAAATACGGTTCGAATCTAAATGGAGTTTTAGGGAACACCTAGTTCGGGATGTTTTAAAAATATAGAAAAAATATCTAAAAATCCTTATTTAATATAAGAAAGACAATGGTGGAATCAATTTAACAAAATAAGGTTTGTAAATACTACATTTCGGTGTAGTGACCAAATCACAGTTTTTGTAAAGTTAAGTAGTGACTGTTTTGTAAAGGATTGAAACTTTGAATCTTTAAGGAGCTAATTTTACCAAAATGTTTTCATCAGATTTTTCCTTAATTTGGGTGATTTAATTAATGTTTTAATTAAATAAAAATGAAGGTGATTAAATTAGAAAACTACCTTTGACTTTTCATAACTACTTTTCACAAATTTTCCCTCATTTTATTTTCTATCAAATTCCTTTCAACCAAGCACATTTTCTCCAGCAAATACACTTTGATTTCCACTTCATTTGATGAGATTTCAATCACTCTTTGATTCCTAATCAATTCCTCATCAAATCCAGTTGATTTCTACATTGGATTTTCAAGAAAACTTGCCCAAATCAAGGAGAAATCATCCATTAGAGGTAAGCTTCATCCTTCTCCTCTAATGATCAGTTCTTTACTGAAATTCCCAAGTTATCAATCCTTTATTAATGATTTTTAAGTGGTTTTAATGTTAGAAACAAGAAATTGTCTTAAAACTCAAGATTTTGGAAGAGATCTTAAAGATTTTCGTGGTGATTGATTGGGCTCTGTTTTGAGATGGTTTTCTAATGTATTTTGGGTGTTAATTGATGTTACAAATGAGGTTTTATCAATCAAATCCCGAATAGGTTTGTTTCCTAAGTTTTGCTTGTTAGAATGATGGTTTTTGGGGTGATTTTGGTGTTCTATTATAGCTAGAGGTATAAGGACGTGGTTGTGTTGGTTTTTGATGTTAATTGATGTTTAGAAATGATTAAAAGTGATGGATCTTGGCTGGGTTTGGTTTTGAAAGAGTTTGGAGGTGATTTCGGTAGCGTTTGGTAGCCGAAATGTGGTGTTTGTGTAGAGCAGCGAGTTTAGGTGTGTGGCTGATGATTTCAATGCATGATGATGCATTAATCCTATGCTCTTATGTGTTTAAAACATGGGAGACATCTTCGGACACCCTTGGAGTTGATCCGGAAGCTTAGATAGCGTTTCGGCGAGCAAGCGAAACGTAATCGGTGAGTGTGTATGGTTTTAGAAGTCCTTGAGGGACAAAGAATCAAGGTTTGGGGATTTAGGAAAGGTTTGAAACACCTTCCTAAGCCCGGAATTAAGTATTGGCTAGATTGCTCTCTTGAATGTGGTGATTGCCTCTTAAATGCTTTTACATGCTCATGGTTTAAGATTGATAAATTCGTACTGTTTTTATGCATGTTTTATAGCATGAGATGATGCTTGAAATGATTTCATGAAGTAGCATGTTGCATAGTTAAGATTTGAGCTTTTATGTTAAAGCATAGCAAATGTTATGGTTTTGAAATGAGATGAGAATATTTGAGAATTGTTGCATGAAAAATAGTAGGTGAGATGATGTTTTAACATAATATATTGGCATAGATGTTGAGATACTTACCGGATATAATTGATCGATCAATATGATGAGAGTGCACTATAAACTGAAAATTCGTACGTGCTCTTTGGTTAAGCCAAAGGGAGAGAACCGATGATGGGCATTCCATCGAGTATGACTTGGTGAAATACCCAAGCTTTGTGGCGATGAGAGATTCCGCCATGTGAGTACGGTGATGTGAGATTCCACCGGAAACTATGTTGCTAGACGAGTGAGTACGGTGATGAGAGATGCCACCTGAAGTGTCTAGTGAGATGTCCGCATATCCGAGTAATAATGAGATATGAAATGCCAATATAGAATATGTAATGGTTTTTGATTCACATGTACCCTTGAAGAAATGGTTTATGCTATGAGAAATGCATATGTGATTTGTTTATGAAATGCTTTAGAGTACAAGAATGAGTATGGCTTTGCCATGAGTTTTGCATTGGTTTAAATGCATGAGATAGAATGAAGGTACATGTGTTTTCAATGAGAAGTTGCTTTGAATGGTTTTCAAGCATGAGATAGAATGAGCATGTTGTTTAAAAGCTTTTGAGAAAGTGTTTTCAAGATATGCATTATTGTGTTGGTTTTCTTTAGAGCATGCGTCACTAAGCATTTGTGCTTACGCTCTCTCTTTCACCAATAATGCAGATAATTGAGGTGTTTTCGGGCATCAATGAGGTTAAGATCATCCAAGAAAGTCCAAGCTCATGTATGGTGAAGTTTTCACACACTTTAGTTTTGATATAATGGCAATGGGAAACCAAGAATAGTATTTGGGAGATATGTTGAACTCCCTAAGGTTGTGGCATGTTTGTGTTAGCTTGTTTGAGTTGTAAATGGCCTTAATTGTTTGGTTTGAGATTGGATTGCTTATTTTGGTCTTGTGATTAGGAAGCATGCCTCTAGACTAATGAGAATTTGTGTTTGATGCTATGTTCGTGTTTGAATGTCCCAAATATGTTCCTTATATGTATGATGAATTGATGGTATGATTTGGGAGTCTTTGAAGCATGTTTGAGTGTGTTAATGTACGAAAAACCAACATTTGCTGCTGTTTCTGGGCAGGGTGTATCGAAACACCCTCTAGTGTTTCGAAACGGGGGCCTGAAATGGTCTTCGTGTTTCGAAACGCCTGAGGCTATTTCGAAACATTTTGGCTACTTGAATGTCACGTTTCGGTACTGGTCTCGGAACATACCCGCGTACCGAAATGGTCAACACCGTTTCGATACAGCATTTCGGTACGGTAGGTAGGTGTTCCGAAACAAGCGACCGTTGGACACAGATTTGAATTGCTTTGAGTTTGCATGCTTTACATTTTAGTCCTAAATGTTGTGATTGCAATTGCTTGAGCTTGAGATGTCTTTTTAAGATGAAATTTGGCAGAGAAGCATGTAACATAATTAATTTCATAATGGTAATCCTAAAATCAACGAAGACCTTCTAATTTACAAAAATTACAATTTGGTCCCTAATCTTGTATAAAGTGCAATTGAGTCCCTAACTGATAACCGATCGCTGTGCCTTTCTCGTCTATGTCTCGTGAGTGCTCACTTAGGATTAATATGTATTTAGACAAGATTAAAAAGAAAAAAGGTCGTTAATCAAGGTTGACTTTTAGGTTGACTTTGGTTTTCCCCGTGTAATCTTCGTAGTCCGGGTCAAGCGTCTAGGCCGGGCTAAGGGGGTTACAATATCGACCAACTTATCTAAGGTGTAGGTAGTATGAACGGGTATGAAATGGGCACACTTAGTGAACTGGTCGACTATCACCCATACTGAATTCTTCTTCGATGGAGTCAACGGCAATCCCGACACAAAGTCTATGGTAATACGTTCCCACTTCCATTCCGAAATCTTCAACGGCTGTAACAAACCTGAAGGAAACTGGTGCTTGGCCTTAACTCGCTGACAAACCATACACCTACTCACAAACTCAGCCACATCTTTCTTCAACCCAATCTAGTAGTACTCTTCCTTCAACCCATGGTACATCTTTGTACTACCCAGATGCATAGCAAAAGGACTATTATGTACTTTATTCAAGATAGTACGCCTTAACTCGGCATCTTCTGGAACTACTATCCTATCCTTGAAACATAGAATCCCATTCTCGCGAAAACAAAAATATGTGGGTTTACCCTCGGCTATATGTTGCACGTGAGGTGCCAAAGATTCGTCTTGCAACTGTTTCTCTCGAATCAACTGAACCAACAAAGGTTTAACCTGTAGCTCGGCTATCAAACTGTTGTCCCGTGACACACTCAATCTCGCAAACGTAGCTCGTAACTCGACTCCCACTTTTCTACTCAAAGCATCAACCACTACGTTTTCCTTACCCGGATGATTCTCTATCGCAAGGTCATAGTCCTTAAGGAGCTCTATCCACCTACATTGTCTAAGATTCAGCTCTCTCTGAGTCATCAAGTATTTTAAACTCTTGTGGTCAGTATAAACAGTGCACTTCTCACCATAAAGGTGGTGTCTCCAAATCTTCAGAGCAAACACTACTGCATCTAACTCTATGTCATGAGTGGGGTAGCTCTTCTCGTGAACCCTCGATTGTCTCGAAGCGTAAGCTACAAGCTTACCCTCTTGCATAAGCACACAACCTAAAGCTACATACGATGCATCACTGTAAATCACAAACTCCTTCCCTGGTTCAGGCTGAATCAAAATAGGAGCTTCGGTCAAAGCTTTCTTCAATTTCTCAAACGCTTGTTGCCTTGCGTCTGTTCAATCATACGGAACACTCTTCTGAAGCAATTTAGTAAAAGGTGCCGCAATCTTCGAAAATCCCTCGACAAATCTTTGGTAGTACCCCGCCAAGCCTAGGAAACTACAGATTTCTGTCACTGACTTCGGTTGTTTACAACTCACTATGGCTTCTATCTTCTTGGAATCCACACTAATTCCATTGGCTGAGATCACGTGACCTAAGAAGACTACCTCCCTAATCCAAAACTTGCATTTACTCAACTTGGTATACAACTAATTTTCAAGCAAAGTCTGAAGCACTAGTCGCAAATGCTCATCATGATCTTCTTCGGTTTTGGAGTACACTAAGATGTCATCTATGAACACTACTACAAACCTATCCAAAAACTCGTGGAACACTCAGTTCATCATGTCCATAAATGCAGCTGGAGCATTTGTAAACCTGAAAGGCATTTCCAAGAACTCGTAGTGCCCATATCGTGTACAAAAGGCTGTCTTTGGTATGTCCATATCCTTTACCTTCAACTGATAGTAACCCGATCTCAAATCAATCTTCGAAAACACTGAAGCACCTCTCAATTGATCAAGCAAATCATCTATCCGCGACAAAGGATACTTGTTCTTTACTGTTACCTTGTTCAACTGTCTATAGTCTATACACATCCTCATACTGCCGTCATTTTTCTTCACAAAAAGGACCGGAGCACCCCACAGGGAAATACTAGGCCTTTTGAAACCTCTATATGACAGTTCCTAAAGCTGTGTCTTCAACTCTTTATATGGCATTCTATACGGAGCAATAGACACGAGTGCAGAATCTGAATACATCTCAATAGCAAACTCAACTTCCCTATCTGGAGGCAAACCTGACAACTCTTCCAGAAAGACACTCAGAAAATCACAAATTGTTCTGATGTCTTGTGGTCTAACCTCAATCATATTCAGATTCATCACATAGGCCAAATACGCTTGACAGCCGATACCCATCAATCTCCGAGCTTCTAAGGCAAAAACAACATTGGATAAGAACTTAATGTTCTCGCCAACTACTACAACTTCAAAAATCATCCGTAAGCCTTAAGGATACTCTCTTGGTCTCAAAGTTTACCCTAGCTCTATGCTCTATGAGACAATCCATGCCCAAAATCACATTGAACCCATAGAACGTCAATTCCATCATATCGACCGGAAACACATGGCGCTGAATCATTAAAGGACACCTCCTATACATCTTCCTAACTACCACAGTCTCGCCAAAAGAACTAGTAACATTCACACCGACCTCTATCCACTCATACGGTAAACCTAAAGATCTTACATGTTCACCCAAAATGTACGAATGTGTCGAACCCGAATCTATCAAAGAAAGCAAGGTCAAAGACTGTAACGAGAAATTACCTATGATGACATCTGTGTCATTCCAAGCCTCTCACTGTGCATACACCCTAACTGGTCCTCCACCCTCGAGCTGAAATGCCACCACATGAGCTAAGTTCCTCTGACCATCATTCCTCGACTGAAAATTACCTCGACCACGCCCACAGCCTCTCTAATGCTCAAATCCTCTAGCTGGAGCTTGTCCGCCCCTAGTCGAGTGTGGACAGTTACGCCTCAAACGATCTCGGGAACTAGAGTTCCAACATACCCCAAAGGTACCCATACACTCGCCCGGATGGCGTCTCCCGGATCTAGTGCACTCAGGAGTGTGAACAACAACTCCTTGGCCCTGATGGCCCTGTCTATGGTTACCGCCCTTATGTCTCGAATCAGGCTGATACCTCCTATCTCTATGCCCTTTGGCATGTTCTCGGTCCCAATCCGCATGTCTCTTCCCCGAATTAGACCCACTAGCACGAGTACTCGAGCCTAAATTATGCTCAATATCCTTGGCCCTAGAGACCAAAACATCAAACACTGTGTAATCAGAAGCGAGCATATACGTCTTCACATCCCTAGTCAAACCATAATGGAAGCACTCATATCATTCTCTCTCACCGGGAACCAACTCGAGGGCATACTAGCTCAACCTCACAAACTGGACCTCATACTCTGACACCGTTTTACTATTCTGAACCAAGGCAAGGGATTCCCTCTTTTTTTTTCATCTTGATATCGGGCTCCAAAGTACTTCTTTCTAAAAGCCGTTTTGAAAAATTCCCAAGTGACATCCGCTTCGGCCATACTCGAAGTAACGATAGTCCACCAAGATATACATCTCCCTGAAGCAAGGAGACAACGCAACCCAACTTACGAGTGTATGAGCACTCCATCTGGCCTAAGATTCGTGTAGTGCTCTCGAGCCAAGCCTCTAAACCCTCGGGAGTCAAACCACAGAACTCAAATCCGCCCAAACTACGAAGTCTCTCAAGGGGTAAACTAGTCCTCGCACCTTGAGGTGGTGCTGCAGCATGTATATCGGCTAAAGCTGTCTGAAAAGCCCCGGCTATAGTCTGAATCAAATGTGTCATGTCTGCACCTACCGAACCATGACCAGCCTAAGCTCTACTACCCCCAACATTCGCCCCATCCTGAGGCTCCACTCCGATTAGCAACTCTAGAAAAATTTCTTTTAAAGTTATCTTATCTAGATGCATCATTTATATCCTATGTGAAAGGACACGCAGCGGAAAACACACATGGATACAAAACACGCGAAACGGAAAATTTAATCAACCCTTTTTAGATTTTCCAACATGCCGTATCGATACGCTAGAAGGCCGTATCGATACGCCTGAACTTGATCAACACCCCAAAGTTAACCTAGGGAAACCGTATCAATACGCTATCAACGGTCAACTTTTCTAAGGTCAACTACGCAGATCGTACCGATACACTCAGGACCCGTACTCATACGCCAAAATCTCGTCAATTTCTCAGATTTCCAAAGAGCATTTGGCGTATCGATACACCCCCACGTACCGGTACGCCCTGCCCAAAACAAGCCCCAAAGCAAGAGACCGTATCGATACAACCCTTGAGCGTATCGATACGCCCTGCACTACAAAACCTATTTTGGTAGCTAAAAACACAAGGACTCGACACTAGAGGCATATAACGACCATTCAAGCAACATACAATCATGCATATAACACAAGGCATCCATGGATAAACATATAAAGCATATCAAACACATAGTGATGCAACATTCGTCAAGATAGGATTTTAAAGGGAGACGTGCAATACAAAGCATTCACCAACATAGCCAAAAGTTAAATGAAAGCATACTTCAACATGACATGAGGCATTACAAGACCAAACAACTAAACGAACTTGTCTAAGCAAAAAGAACATGCCAATAACACTTCAAACATAAAGGTCTTATCCCATTGCTTAAGTACTAATTATTGAAGTCTAAACCATACTTGAGCAAACCAAACTCCCTTGGATTCTCCCTTGTTCCCCGAGTTGCTCTGAAGGTCTAAGGGCTTGCATTGTTGGAAAAGAGAGCGTAATCATTTAAAATTAGTGAGCGGTGCTCAAAATGGTAGCTACAACAATGCAATTTTAAAACAATAGTTTGCTTGAAAACCAAAACCATTTCCACATGCTTGAACACACAATGTCATGTATTTACCTTCACGTGCATTTACTGAATGCAACCACAAGCCATAGGCTTGCCATATGCTCATTCTCATAACGCAAGCAAAGTAAATAACAATGCATAAACATAAGCATAATAGAGGGAAATCAACAACATGCTTAACATGAGAATTAAAGAATTCATGGGTATATTGACATTCAACGTTTTTACTCGGATATGCAGATAGTTTCTCAAACCCACTAGACACTTCTGGTGGAATCTCACATCACCGTACTCACCCGTCTAGTAATAACATAATTTCCGATGGAATCTCACATCACCGTACTCCTCCTTAGTGGAATCTAACATCTCTAAGGCCGCACGTGAATTTTACCTTGGAATCTAACATCACTAAGGCCACACACGAATTTTACCTCGAGTGCACTCTAATCCTATTGACCGATCAATTATATCTGGTAACAACCCAACACATGTCAATATACTCAATTACAAACACAAGCATTACCGATGCTTGAACCACTTACCAAGTCCAAACTTCCATGCAAGGCATGTACTCACAATGCAAGTATAAGCATAAGTCCCACATCTCAACATGCATAACAATGAAATTCAACACATAATGACATAACATGTTCAACTTGCATTCAAGAATCGTAAAACGCAATTTAATTGCATAAAACATGTAAAACTTACTCTCGAGCTTGGATTGGCCTTTCAAGCTCAATCCAAACTCCCAAAACATTCCCTTAACCACGTTAAGGCTTTTAAAATTGATCCACTCACCAACCAACACACAAACGATGTCCGAGATGCCGAATCAAGCCTTTGAACTACCCAGATTTCCATCCACAAAGCGCGAATCCAATCCCTCTATTTTGAGCAACCCAAAAATCGAACATTAGAACACAAATTCACTCACAAACACAGCAAAGACCCAGAACTCAACAACCTTGCATCTACGTACATCAATTCAAGCCGAACTTCCACCCGAAACATAATCAATTCAAACCTAAACTACTAGCAGCCATACCGAATGAGTTTACCATAAAAAACCTACTTTTTAGCATCCCAAAACATCAATCCAAAACTATCAAACCTCCAGCTGCCATTTAGACTCAAAACCCAACCAAAAACTTGAGATTTCCAACTCTTAAAATCACTCATAATACCTATTTTGGGTTTTCTCTAAAAACCCATCATTTTTATGTTATTTTAGTGTTAAAACAAAGTTAAAAACACTCTCAACTCAGCCAAAATCTACCCAAACGAAAACCCATAAATTTCCCTTTATTTCAAACCAAACTTTAAAAACCAAAATAAGATAAATCCATGAGTTTTACAAAAATATCAACATTTAAGACTCAAGGAAGATGAAACTAAGTTGAGGAACCACTTACCTTGAAGAAATCACTTGGTTGAGAGCTTAAAATCAATGGAATAGTAAATAGGGTTTGGGGAGGGTTTTAGAACGTGAAATAGGATTTGAAAAGATGATAGCTTTTGATAAAAATCCCCTTTTTGTTATTTCTTTTATTAAAAATCCCTCTTTTGCCCTTTTTCCTTTAAAATTCTTTTTTGGTGTATTAAAAATAGTTTTCTCCAATTTAATTTAACCCGACTCGGTTCGACTAATCCGATAACTCCCGGCCCTAAACTTAGGACGTTACAAGCTCATCACAACTACTCTTTAGGTCTGAAATTAAGATAGGAGCAAACTACAAAACTCTGAACCCATTGAGTAGAGTCATCTCGTGAAGACTTTCATTCACTCATGCTAATTTGTCCGTCACTTCAAAAATTTCAGATTCATGGACTTTGATAGCAGCGAAGTGTCCTTGCACATGATTTTTCCTAGAGCTGGTTTCAGGCACCTCTAGGGAAAAACAAATATAATTTTTTTTCTTTCCAGCCGTGGCAGTGCTTTTCTTTTTCTGTTTGTTGCCTTCCGCGACAGCTTCTTACAACCATTCTAGAATTTTACAAATAATTCAAGCAGGACGTGTTTATCAGAAATTCAATCAAATTCAACAAGTAACATTAGTGTTTTTAATTTTTGGAAATTATAGAAAAAGTCTAAGTTTAATTCACGCTTTCCCCAAAATTAAGTTCTTTTTAATTGGTGTGAAATATTTAAAACCGGCTATCCTATCATAGGCACAAATTCTAACAAAAATTTTCTTGTGATTAATTGTAAGGCAAATACATTATGCAACCTATATGCTCTAATTATGCCTAAACATGATGGGTGCTAACCCCCCCAAACTCGAGATGTGCATTGTCCTCAATGCACAAAATAAAAAAAGCAGAGTAATAAAAGACAAGGAAAACGATTAAAACAGAAAAACAAGTAATAAAAAGAAAGAAAAGAAACAACACTAGAAGTTGTCGGATGGTTGAGATGATGCTGGAGTCTTTGAGGCAGATGAGGAAGATGTAGACTGGATGACTAGGCGGCGAATGACAGAGGTCCGGGCGATAGGCTTGGCAGGTGATATCTTTACTGTCTGTGGCGGCTGCACTCTCTTGGGCGTAAGCCAAATAGCTTCACTATGGTCCAGCTAATACTCTGATTCCTCATCCTCTGGCGCTGGTTCGGCCAAGATAATATGCCTCTTCCTTTTCCTGCTTAGCGCCACCATGGGTGCTGCCGATGGCTCTACTGTTGTTGTTGGTTCTCTGGTTTCTACCGTCTATTGCCCAACATCATTGGATGGGGAGGTGTCTGCCACTATTTCCGCTGTGAAGGCTGGAGAGAATTGTTCTTGATGCCTATTTGGAGTGTCAGCCACCGTGTTAGAGGCAGAGTAAGACGAATATCACGTTAGAGAGGGTATATGGCGGCGGAAAGCGGTATGGCGGGAAACTGCTTCTTGTGGTGTAGTTTCTCTGGGTTCAGCTGCGGCGGCCAGTTCTTCTAGGAAGCTGGGTAAGGAAGGGCCATCTTGGGGAGCTTCTGCAACAAATAGGCCACAAAAGCCTCTTGGACTTCCCCTACATACTTCATGAAGGTCAGCTGTTGCTTCTCTATTTTCTTGTTGCTGTCAATCAGTGTGTTGAGCAGCTGGATAACTTTAGAGTTTTGGGCAGCTTCAGTACTACCTCTTGCTATCGGGGCAATGGTGTTGTCGGCCGACGACTGAGAGGGTGTGATTGGTTCTGTCTCAGGCGTCTGCCTCATATGGAGCCTGACCTTCCTTGTCCAGCCTTCCCTTGGTGGTGTCAGCACGTCTTTGGGGTCATAGGGGACGTTGAAGTTCGTGCAAAGCCCGATGATGAGGGAGGGTAAGTAGAGCCTACCCTTAGATTTTCGATAGCAGATGTGGATTTCCTTGCAATTTATGTCGTCGACGTTGATTGGCCGATTGTTCTTGATGGAATGGATTAAGGCGAGACGGGCCCGGTCGACTGTTGTGTTGTGAGAGGTGGGTAGAAGGCGTCGCTTTATGAACGTATTCCACAGTATTGCCTACAGCAGCACTGGACAGACCCGCTGTGTTTCCCCGCCAGCCACAGGGTGTTAGGTTCACAGAGCATGTCCTTCATCCTGTCGTAGTCGGCTGTTGTCAGTGTCTGCCTCAAATCCTCATAGAGGTTGTCGTCTATCTCTAGTCCATAGAACCTGTTGATGGTGGCGACATTGAGCTTTACTGCCTCCCTTTTGACAAAAATGAATGGCACTTCTGGGCGGGGTTGGTGGGTGTATAGCGTTTGGGTGTTCTCTAAATATGAGCGCAAGTGCACACTCATGTCAAGTTATAGTATAAAAGATATCGTCTCCCATAGGGATTGGATAGCTTAACTCAAATTTTAATTCTTGCACAACGAAAATTAAATGCACAAATAAGTTTAGTTTTGTAAAGAATGAAAAGTAAATAAAACACAAGTAAATATAGAGAAGAGATCAGATTGATAGAATGGGTTAGATTATGCTGCTCCCTAGGGTGAAACTGCGTTGAATAGGTTAAGATGATTTGCGCTGCTAGACTTTGCTGCCTCAGCGGAGGATGGCAGATTGGCTGCTTTGACGCTTTCGCTGCCTCGGCAGTGGAATGGACGATTGACTCAGCGACAAACTCGACAGACCTTCAAGGCTCGATAAAGCACTTCGATATTGATCCCGCTTATGTCTAAGTCAGAATACTATTGTTGCCCACTGTAGATGATACCCGTCACAACGTGAATCTTGTAAAGACATCAACCTTGGTTCGTCCTCTTTTAGCCGCCTTAAACTCGTACCTATGTCTAGGTCGAATTGATCAACACCTGTTTAGGATGACGATCATACTTATCCATTTCGTGAGTTTGACTCTCTCGATATCGAACAAATAAATAGTAAACAACTAATCTTTCGAACCTAATTGAAAACTATGAAGAGCATGGAATAAGAAAACCTTGAAGTTTTATTGCAAAAACAAACTTAATTCCTAAACAACCATTCTCACACTAGTTTACAACATAACCCAAAGCCAAGAGATAATTTAGAACATAATGGCGGCAAGAAAACCTAAACTATGCCTAAGGAAAACCTAAGTTTTTTTGAATTAAAAAAATATGTCAAGTATATATAGGCTTTAGCTAGGAAAAGTCCTCCTTGGAGTAGAAGTCTTCAAAGTAGCTTTTTCATTAAATGCAACCTTTAATTCTGACTTCTTTGAGTTGAATGTGGACTTCTTCTCTTTGCCTTGCACCGCAAGTTATCTTGATCTCCTCCTCTGGTGGCTCTGTCCACTGCTCCAAACGTCAGAAAATTGAGTGGATAGCAACGTTAGAATCAGGATTTTCTACTTTACAGATTGCACTCCAATTCTCCAATTCCTCAGCTTGCTGCCCTGGGTGGCAGGTATGGAGGTGGCAGCTACTCGACAGGGGCTTTCTCTGCTTGGAACTACATCAGTACAGCTCCCTAGTCTACTGCCTCAGCATCAGCTCCTCAGCTCCTCTCTCCTTCTGCCAGCTTCTAGAACCTGAAACTAAAACTAAACTAAAACAACATATTTTCCTTACCAAATAAAAGATAATCAATAAAAGCATGGAAAAGTAAAGAATACTGTAAATATGCAATGCATAAACCTAAATATGCCTAAAATGTACTTAAGAACAACAATAATATGAGATGGAATGAATATAAAACATAGGACTAATGAGCACTTTACACCCCCCAAACTCGAACTATTACTTGTCCTCAAGCAATGCAAACCTAAACATACTTGCCCTTTGAACTAATCAGAAAAAAACATGTTTTAAACTTGATTTAACACCTCAAGGCCGTGGAACCTACATTATATTAGTGAAAGGATAAGAGCATAAATTACCTCTGAATTAAACTGCAATGCCAGTGCAGTGTGTTCAGAAACTGTGTACAAGCTGAATCTGATGAATATTCTAAGTAAACAAGGATGGTGTCATGGTATATAAGGTTACTACCGAGGCAACATATTTAAGCACATTTATTTAATTATGGAAGTAAGGGCTTCAGCTTATCACAACTACTCTGTAGGTCTAAAATTAAGATAGGAGCTAACTACAAAACCCCGAACCCTCTGAGCAGAGTCATCCCGTGAGGACTTTCATTCACTCATGCTAATTTGTACGTCACTTCAAAGACTTTCAAATTCATGGACTTTGATAGCAGTGGAGTGTCCTTGCACATGATTCTTCCTAGAGCCGGTTGCGGGCACCTCTAGGGAAAGATAACATAAAATTTTTCTTTCCTGTCGTGCCAGTGCTTCTTTTTCTATTTGTTGCTTGCCGCGACAACTTCCTACAACCATGTTAGAATTTTGCAAATAATTCACGCAGGCAATGGTTATCAGAAATTCTAACAAATTCAACAAGTAACAATAGTGTTTTTAATTTTTGGCATTAATAGAAAAATTCTAAGTTTACTTCATGCTTTCCCCAAAATTAAGTTCTTTTTAATTGGTGCGAAAAATTTAAAGTCGGCTATCATATCATAGGCACAAGTTCTAACAAAAAATTTCTTTTTCGAATAGTTTTTAAAGGCAAGTACATTATGCAACCTAATATGCACTAGTTATGCCTAAAAAAAACATGAGAGCTAACCCCCAAACTGGAGACGGGCATTTCCCTTAATGCAAAAAATACAAAAGAAAAACATAAACATAAAGATAAATACAATTATAAGAACACTTAAATAAAGAAAAGAAAAGAAAGAAAAACTCTAGAAATTGGATGAGGGCTGAGAGGAGGTTAGGGTCTTTGCGGTAAAGGAGGAAGAGGAAGATTGAATAACAAGGTGGCGGCCGAAAGATGTCCGGGCGACTGACTTGGCGGGTGATACTTTTGCTGTCCGCGGCGGCTGACTCTCTTAGGAGTGGGGCGAGGTGCTTCACTCTTTTCCGGTTCAGATTCTGACTCCTCGTCCTCTGACTCGGTGGAGATGATGTGTCACTTCTTCTTCTTGGTTGCCTCCTCCATTGATTCTGCCAGAGGGTTTTTTGTCGCGATTGGTGCTGCTGCTTCTGTAGTTTGCTGCTCGACCTCGTTGGAGGTGGAGGTGTTTTCCACCGTTTCTGCTGTGTAGGCTGAGAAGAGATGTTGCTGATGCCTTTTGGGACTTTCTGCCACCGTGTTAGAAGTGGAGGTGGCGGAGTATGAGGGGTAGTGCGTTGGAGAGGGCATCTGGCGGCAGAGGGTTGCGTGGCAGACAGCTGCTTCTGATGGTGTTCCTTTGGAGGGTGCAGTTGTGGCGGCTAGGTCGGCGGGGAAGGTTGGCAGAGAGGGGCCGTCATTGGAAAAATTTTTGTAGGAGATATGCCACAAAAGCCTCTTGGACCTCCCCCACGTACTTCATGAATGTCAATTGTTGCTGCTCTATCCTTTTGTTGCCGTCGATAAGAGTGCGTAGCAGGGTAATGACTTCACTGGTCTAGGCAACTGCAGTACTGCCTGGGGCGGCCGATATAGCTCGCTGGGTGGTGGAGGGTTGGCTCGGAGTGATAGGTTCTGTCTCTTGGGCCTGCATCATCTGCAGGCGGACCTTTTTGGTCTAGCCCTTTTTTGGTGGATGTCATCTGATCATTTGGACCGGAGGGAACGTTGAAGCTGGCACATAAACCGGTCATAAGAGATGGGAAGTACAACCGACCCTTTGATTTTCGAAAATAATTGTGGATCTCCTTGCAAATGATTTCTCCAATGTTAATCGACCGGTTTACCATGATGGAGTTGATAAGTGCGAGACGAGGCCTGTTCACTGTGGAGTTGTGGGAGGTGGGCATCACACGCCGTTTGTAACCCCCTTAACCCGGCCTAGACGGTTGACCCGAATTAAGAAAGTCACACGGGGAAAACCAAAGTCAACCCGAAAGTCAACCTTGATTAACGACCTTTTTTTTCTTTAATACTTTATCTAGATGCACATTATCCCTAGTTATGATCATACAAACAACATGCTCAAAGATCATAAACATCAGAGATCAAACAGGGACCCAATTGAACAATTTACAACTTTAGGGACCAAATTGTAAATTCAGTAAATTAAGAGGTCTTAACCCAAATTAAAGTTACCAACTTGAAATTAGTCAGGTTTCATACTTCTCTGCCAAATTTCAGCTCAAACGGACATCCCAAACTCATACAATTGCACAAACAAGTTTCAGGACCAAAATGCAAACATTCCAAAACATTTAACTGCCAATGTCAGCCCCCAACGGTCGGCTGTTCCGAAACAGGGAGAGCCTGTTTCGAAACACGGGGCCGTTCCGCAACGCGTACCAAAACGAGGGCTTCCCGTTTCGAAACGGTGTCTCCCGTTTCGGACGCCTGGGTTACTACAAGGCACCTGTTCCGAAACGGTAGCCACTGTTCCGAAACGGCCTGCACAGAATGCAGAAATTGCATGCTTAAACATACAATTGACCAACCAATCGTGCTCCAATTACCACCAAACTTTACTAGCAACAAATTCAACATACAAGAGACACATTTGCATCAACCAATCAATATAATATCATCATATAAGAAAAGCCCCAATTCTAATAGCATGCTTCCTACTCAAGCAAACCATTCAAGCATAAAACCTTCAAAACCAAGCACATAAAAGCCAAATACAAAATCCAGCATTATTAACAACATTAATCAAACCTAGGGAGTACAAACATCTCCCAAAACATCCATATTGGTCCCCCATTGCCAAATGCCAAAAGCTAAAGGTGTACAAGAAAACCTTTCCATACTTGAGCTTAATTTCCACTTGATTGCTTGCCTTCCTTGCTACCCTCAATGCACTCTAATGCTCTGCATTATTGGTTTAAGAAAAGAGAGAGAGCGTAAGCAAAAGCTTAGTGAGGAAAGCTCATTAAAACCATTCAATAGTGCATTTATAAAATACTTTATAAATCATACTTCAAAACATCATTTATACATGCTTACAAGCATTCTTAAACAAGCAATACATGCTTCCAAATCAATACATGTCATATTGGCCACAAGTGATAAGTTCCATCTTTTTAAAACAAGTTCAACATAAGACTCACACATGGACTTTTAACCACCATTGTGATCTTATAATTCACAAGGACCACACAAGGACTTTTAACCACCTTTGTGTCCTTTACAAGTTTCACCCCAAGGACTTTTAAACACCTTGGCCCATGGACTTTTAACCACCATGGCAAGGACCACACAAGGACTTTTAACCACCTTTGTGTCCTTAACAAGAACCATTCAAGGACTTTTAACCACCTTGATGTTCTTAAGTAACAAGGCTCACTCAAGGAATTTTAACCACCTTAGTGACCTTAACAAGAATCACTCATGGACTTTTAACCACCATGAAGTTCTTAGAATCCACAAGGCTCACTCAAGGACTTTTAACCACCTTAGTGACCTTAACCTTTTTCAAAACATCACTTGCCAATATTCATCATTTTCATCAAATAATCCACTGTTTTAAAGCATTTAACCAAGCCATAATCATCATGCATTTTTAAGCATCAAACCACATTTAAACAATGTTCAAAAACAAGGAACTCTTACCTTGAGCTCCCTTCAACATATGGCTTACAAAATCAGCAATAACCATGCTAAATCATGCTTTCAAAACAGAATTTAAAACATGCAATAAACCACATTGCATAACAACCAAACCATGGCCACCGCTAGAGAGTTTTTCCGAAAACTTACACTTGAGCTTAGTAAAGTTGTTTAGACTTAGACTAAGCTCCCAAGACATTGGTTTCAAAGCTGAAAACCCAATTTCACTCACCGATTCCGTTTCGCCTCTTGCCGAAACACAAATCAAGCTTCCGGATCACCACCACTTGGATCCAAAGATGACTCCCTTGTTTTAAACACATCAAAGCAGAGGATTAATGCATCATCATGCATTAATAGCTTCAATGAAAGCACCTAAACCCGCTGCCCTCATACACACTCCATTTTCGGCTACCAAACACAACCGAAAATGCATCCAAACAACTCCTCAACAAAGCCCAGCCATAAACCATCAAAACCAAACATCCTTTAACATCAATTAACATCTAAAAAGAACCTAATAACATCCTTATACCTCCAGCAACATCAGATCCACAAGATCACCTCAAAAACAACCAAGAATCACAAGCTAAACTTAGGAAATTCAACCTATCCGGGATTGCATTAATTAAAACACAATTCCTTATCAAATTAACATTCATTTAACATCAAAAACACACCTCAAATCACTGCTTTAACAGATCAAACGAAAATTCATCAAAAATCACCAAATCTTGCATTTTAAGCCAAGATCCATTTTACAACTTTAAAACCACTTGTAAAACATCAATTAAGGATTGAGAACTTAGGAATTTCAGTAAAGAACTGATAGTTTAGAGGAGAAGGACGTTCTTACCTCCAAACTTGAGTTTCTCCTCTTTTGGAACCAAAAAGCTTGAAGAATCAAGTAGCAAATGGTGAGGTTTTGTTGATGTGATGATTAGCAATCAAAAGAGGATTGAAAAGAGAGATTTGAGTGAAAAAATCAGAAGAAAATCTCTGGAGAAAAGGTGCTTGGGTTGAGAGAAAATGAGAGAAAAGAAAATAGAAGATTTGAGAGAAAAGTTAGTTAGAATTAGGAAAATATCTTCCCTCCACTTTTCTATAGTTTAAAAATCAGAAATAATTCATTTAATATCTTAGAAAAATCTGGAGAAACTCCCTTTGGGTAAATAGCTCCTTAAAGATTCAAAGTTTCAATCCTTTCTAAAACAGTCACGCAGTTTTCAAAAATTACATTTTGGTCACTAGCCAAAATGTCACCCTTCCAAACCTCATTTTGTAAAATTGATTTCACAGTTCACTTATATATATTAAAAGAGGATTTTAGAACATTTTTCCATATTTTTAATGCAACCCGAACTAGGCTTTCCTAATTTCACCTTTTTATATTCGAACAGCACTTTGACCAAACCGGTCAACGCCCAAACTTCCAAGCCCAAAACCGGGGCGTTACACCGTTTGATGAAAGTATTCCACAACATCGGCTCGGGCAGCAATCGGCGGCGTTGGACTGAGCCGCCATGTTTTCTCGCCAACCAAGGCGTATTGGGCTCGCACAGTCGGGCCTTTATTCTGTCATAGTCGGTAGCCGTCAGTGACTACGTCCAGTTTTCATGTGGGTTGCCGTCCATCTCTAGTCCGTAGAAGCTGTTGATGAGGACATCGTTGAGTTTGACAGGTTCCCCTCGAACAAACACGAACGAAACTTCTAGGCGTGGGTGGTGGGCATAGAATTCTCAGACCATTTTGATGTTTGCCACCTCCGGCTGTCGTGCGAATATCTCCCAACCTTTGCTGTGTATTTTCTCAAACAGGGTGGGCTCAAGGACAAGATCCCTATCTTCTGGGAGTAATGGAACCCTTGTTCCTCCCATATTTCTTGTTTGGTGAACTGGGTTCTGATCTCTTTGAATCATCATAGGAGAAGAACCTTTGGAAGGTGGGTTTGGATTGAGATGTTGATGCCATGTGTGAGACGGTTTTTGTAATCTTAAACTAAAAAAGAAGATTATGAGAAAGAGAGTAGTAGATTCAAGAATAGGATAACAAGGAGATGAAAGTAAAGTAAATGAATGGGAGAGGTGGAGTTTATATAGATGATGCTGAGAGATGTCGTGGCGGCATTAAATGTCCAACAGGCAGATTGCTTCGTGCACGTTACGGGATTTATGCCTGTTACTTCTATAGCTGTTGGCAGCTAGTCGTTAGCATTCAACTAGACATTACGCGATTTATGTGCTGGGCCGCCTTCAACTCTCTTGGCGCGATGATGGGCGGGCTCCTTGCTGGGCCTTCTTCTTGGTCCGGCCCTTTTATTCCTAAAACCTGAAATAAAAATAAAAATCATTAAATAATAAATTCTGAAAAATAAAAATGTGGAGAACTAATTTAAAATCTAAACCTAAAAGAAAGAAAATAAATTGTAATAAATCAAATTCTACTCCTAAAATAAGAAATAAATAAAATAAGAAAGTTAAAATTAACTAAGTTATGTTGGGAGTGCATTGGTGTGCATCTCCCAGACATAAACACCTCCTGAGGTGATGTGCTATTCTCTCTCCTGGGGGTTCTCTTGTTTTGTAAGGTGGTGTGATGTTGGGTCCTTTTGTCTGCCCTTTGGTCTACCGTGACAACAGCTGTCTTGCCCTGTCTCAGTGCTGATTTTGGAGGCCTGAGCGTCCGTGCATCCTTCCTTTTCCTTTACTGAGGGCTGTAACACATTTAGCTTGATGCTTTGATTGTCTACTCTCATGATCAGCTCCCTATCTTCCACATCAATTAGTGTTATGCCCATGGCCATAAATGGTCGCCTAAGGATGATATGGGCATTTTCATCAGCCTCACAGTCTAAGATGAGGAAGTCTGCAAGAAATATAAGGCTGCCCACTCGAACTAAGATGTCTTCGATCTTACCCTCCGATTGTACAAATGAGTGATCAGTAAGTTTCAGCATAATGGAGGTAGGTTTGGCTTGCCCAATACCTAGCTTGTCGAAAACTGCCTTGGGCATCAGGTTGATGCTGGCTTCTAAGATGCACAGGGCTTTCATGGCATAGTTGCTGCCGATCCTGCATGGAATAACAAAGCAGCTCGGATCTGTCTTTTTGGCTGGGAGCTTGTTGTGCAGCATAGCCATGCACTCCTCTGTCACAGCTACGGTTTCAAACTCCCCAATTCTTTTCCTCTTAGAAACCATGTCCCTTAGGTATTTTGCATAATTGGGCATATTCTGGATGGCTTCTATGAGAGGGATATTTATGTGCATCTGTTTCAAAATATCCAGGAATTTCCGAAACTAGTGCTTTTGCTTATGTTTCTTAAGCCTCTGGGGGAAAGGTGGCAGTAGCCAGATGTCCTCTATACGCTCCTTACATGTGAACTTGATCTGTGGAGGGTCATCTGCCTTAGGGCTGTTGTCAGGCTCATCTGCCGGGGCAGCTGGTGTTGATGCTGCCGCGGCAGACAGTTCATTTGCCGGCTTTTCCTTTCTGGGTTCATCCATCTGTTTCCCACTTCTGGTTGATATGGCTTTGCATTGGTCGTACGCGGGTTTAGCTGTTACCTCTGTACTGCTGGATGCTGCACCCATTGTCCTATTGCTTATGATTTCCGTGAATTGCCCAAACTAGGTCTCCAGGTTTTTTATCGCATCCTCTTGATTATTCATCCTCATATCAGTCCTGTCTATAAACGACTCAGTTTTATCAATAAATTTGTTAGTACGAATAACAAAATCACCGGTTCTAGACATAAAAGTATATAAAGTATTTTCGAGTGAGTTATTTCTCGTATTCTACTGCTGCTGAGGTGGCTGTCTAGACAGGTTCTGTTGGTATCCTTCTGGTTGCTGAGTTGGATTTGCAGTCGTGTTTGGATTACTCTAGGAGAATTTCGGGTGCTTCATCCAACTAGGGTTGTAAGTGTTGGTGTTGGGTTTGCTATTCCTCTCATAGGTCCCCATGAAGTTCGTGGATTCATTGCACTTAGAGGAATCGTGATTGCCCCCACACTCATCACAAAAGGGCTCCACAACCTTGGCCTCGTATATCTTTCCTTTGGCCATGCTCATCACCAGCTGTGTCAGCTTGTCCAGGCAGGCATTAACAGATTCTGTTGCCTCTACCTCATTCACAACAACTGGGCACCTTATGCCGCCGCGGTGGGTTGTAGGGAACTTTTAGTCGTTCTTAGCAATCTTGTTCAGGATCTGTAGTGCCTCCTCAGGTGGTCGGTCAAGGATTATCCCATTGGTGGACGCATCGAGCATCATTTGAGTTGGGTAATTCACCCCATTGTAAAACATCGACACCCGCGTCCACGTCGGAAAACCATGAAGCAGGCAGTTATTGAGCATATGTTGGTTCCGCTCCCATGCTTCATACATTGGCTCGTCATCCCCTTCTTGAAAGGCTGTCATCTCGTTTCTCAATCTGTCTGTGACATTGGATGGGATGAAATGATCCAAGAAGTCTTTGCACAACTCTGTCCATGTATTGAATGACCCTGCCGGCTGGTTGTTCAACCATTGGTTCGCCCTATCCCTTAGTGAATAGGGGAATAACCTCAACTTTAGCACCTCTTGGTGGACTCCGTGTATCTTGAATGTTATGCATATGTCTAGGAATCCTCTCAAATGTTGTCGAGCATCTTCTGTGGCAGTTCCTCAAAATTGCCCCAATGTATTGATCATGTTCAACATTACGGGCTTTAACTCAAAGTGATCCGCCTCGATTTTAGGTTCTGCAACAATTAGGTCAAATCCCCTAAAGTCCTGCTCCAAATAGTCCCTGGTGGTTCGTTCATACTGTTGCTGCCTGGGCGGAATTGAGGGTTGTTGTCTAGGTGGAACTTGCTGTTGTTGTCTGGGCGACGAATCTTGTTGCCCATCCCTGCCGATACGAGCATCGTTGGCAGGGTTATCGTCTTGTCCGTTAACCATTGTTGCTTTTGCTTTTCCTTTTTCCTTTGCTTTCTCTAGGGCTTCTCCGACTTCTTTCTTGAGTTCTCTTGCTCTTCATTCGATGTCGTCAAAGAAAATGATTTCGCCTTTTGGATTTGCTTTGGTCATGCACTAGCAAAGGAAACTGTAAATTTTTCTTCTTCCGAATGTAATAGAAAAAAACTAAAAATTAAATGCAAATTAAAAAAGTGCAGAAATATAAAAATGAATTTATTGTTGCCAATCCCCGACAACGACGCCAAAAACTTGTAGAGCATTTGGGTGTTCTCTAAATATGAGCATAAGTGCACACTACTCACAAGTTATAGTATAAAAGATATCGTCTCCCACAGGGATTGGACAACTTAACTCGAATTGTAATTCCTGCACAACGAAAATTAAATGCACAAATAAGTTTAGTTTTGTAAAGAATGACAAGTAAATAAAACAGAAGTAAATAAAGAGAAGAGATCAGATTGATAGAATGGGTTAGATTATGCTGCTCCCTAGTGTGAAACTGGGTTGGATAGGTTAAGATGCTTTGCGCTGCCAGACTTTGCTACCTCGGTGGGGGATGGCAGATTGGCTGCTTTGACGCTTTCGCTGCCTCGGCAGTGGAACAGACAATTGGCTCGACGGCAAACTCGACAGACCTTCAAGTCTCGACAGAACGCTTCGATATTGTTCCTGCTTATGTCTAAGCTAGAATATTGTTGTTGCCCACTACAGATGATATCCGTCACGGCGTGAATCTTGCAAAGACAACAACCTTAGTTCGTCCTCTTTTAGCTGCCTTAAACTCGTAACTATGTCTAGGCCGAATTGATCAACACCTGTTTAGGATGTGGATCGTACTTATCCCTTTCACGAGTTCAACTCTCTCGATACCGAACAAATTGATAGTAAACAACTAATCTTTCAAACTTAATTGAAAACTATAAAGAGCATGGAATAAGCAAACCTTGAAGTTTTATTGCAAAAACAAACTTAATTCCTAAACAATCGTTCTCACACTAGTTTACAACATAACCCAAACCCAAGAGAGAATTTAGAACATAATGGCGGCAAGAAAACCTAAACTATGCCTAAAGAAAACCTAAGTTGTTTTGAATTACAAAATATGTCAAGTATATATAGGCATTAGCTAGGACAAGTCCTCTGTTGCGTGTCAAAAGTCCTATCGCAATGTAGTGCAAGTGTACACGACGCAAGTAGTAAAATGATACTTGGAGTATCGGATATCGTCTCCACAGGGACTGGAAATAGCTTTATCCTTGAATTACTGCACGAGAGAGAAAAGAGTTTTAAAATGTTTGGAAAGTAATATTGGGAAATAATGAATATAAAAGAATAAAGATTCAGGGTTAAGAGATAGGCCGGTATTGATTTGCTCGGTAGTGCAGGTGTTGCACTGAAAAGAAATTCATGTTCTGTCGTCGTACCTGTCGCGGCAGAAGTCTGTTGTTGTCGTGGCAACGATCACACAACTCTTCACTTCAAGCTTGGCAAGAATCCCTGCTATGACTTGTCCTATCCCTAGGCCCAAGTGTTGTTGATGAACACTTCTTGGATGATACCTCCCGACATGAATCGAAGGGTGAACACCAATGTTGTTGAATTCTTCCTTAGCCACTTAACCTCGTCCTATCCCTAGGTCCGAGATAGTTCAACCATAAACTGGAGAACCAGTACTTACTCCTTTCATATACTTAACTCTCCCGATATTAAGTAAATAGATAATCTCACAATGCTCTCCCGATACTCTTGAAGGATGTTGAAACCAGAATAAGCAAACTTGTAACCCCCTTAACCCGGCCTAGACTGTTGACCCGAATTAAGAAAGTCACACGGGGAAAACCAAAGTCAACCCGAAAGTCAACCTTGATTAACGACCCTTTTTTTTCTTTTTAATCTTGCCTAGATGCACGTTAGTCCTAATTGTGATCACACATACATCATACTCAAAGATCACAAACATCAGAGATCAAACAGGGACCCAAATGAAAAAATTACAACTTTAGGGACCAAATTGTAATTTCTGATAATTAAAAGGACTTAACCCAAATTAATCTTTCCAACGTGAAATTAATCAGGTTTCATGCTTCTCTGTGAAATTTCAGCTCAAAAGGACTCCCCAAGCTCATACAATTGCACAAACAAGTTTCAGGACTAAAACGCAAACAATTCAAAACATATAACTGCCATTGTCAGCCCCCAACGGTCGACCGTTCCGAAACAGGCAGACCCCGTTTCGAAACACGGGCCGTTCCGCAACGGGTTCCGGAACACGGGCTGGCAGTGGCCAAATCGTTTCGAAACGGTGCCTACCGTTTCGGACGCTTGGGTTCATTCAAGGCACCCGTTCCGAAACGGTGCACACTGTTCCGAAACGCCCTGCACAGATTGCAGCAAAATGCATTCCAAAACATGCAATTGATCATTCAAACATGCTCCAAATGCTACAAAACTCTACCAGCATGCAATTCAACATATATAAGACTTATAAGCATCATCAAATCAACAAACTAACATCATATGCAAAAAGCCCCAATTCTATAGGCATGCTTCCTACACAAGCTAGCTATTCAAGCACAAACTTCCAAATCAAGCATGTAATGATCCAATACAAAAAAACCAGCATTCATATCATCATTCAACATACTTAGGGAGTTCCAAACACCTCCCAAAACATACACATTGGTCCCCCATTGCCAAATTACCAAAAGCTAAAAGTACTAATAAAACCTTCCATACATTGAGCTCTACTTTCACTTGAATGCTTGCCCTCCTTACTGCCCTCAAGGTTCCCTAATGTTCTGCATTATTGAATTAAGAAAACGAAAGAGAGCGTAAGCAAAAGCTTAGTGAGGAATGCTCTTAAAAACCATTCAATAATGCATTTAAAAACATTTATAAATCATGCTTTAAATCAACCTTTGCACATGCTCAATAGCATACTAAAAACAAGCATCTCATGCTTCATAACAACATAACATGTCATATTGGCTCAAGTGAAAGATTCCTTTTCTTTAAAACAAGTTCATCAACTTTCCCAAGGACTTTTAAACACCTTGGCCCCAAGGACTTTTAAACACCTTGGCCATGGACTTTTAAACACCATGAAAGAGGACCACACAAGGACTTTTAACCACCTTTGTGTCCGTAGCTTGAATCACCCCAAGGACTTTTAAACACCTTGTCCCCAAGGACTTTTAAACACCTTGGCCCCATGGACTTTTAAACACCATGGCCCCATGGACTTTTAAACACCATGGAAAGGATCACCTAAGGACTTTTAACCACCTTAGTGTCCGCAACAAGAACCATCCAAGGACTTTTAACCACCTTGATGTTCTTAACTAACAAGGCTCACTCAAGGACTTTTAACCACCTTAGTGACCTTAACCTTTTTCAAAACATCACTTGCCAATATACATCATTTTCATCATTTAATCCACTGTTTTAAACCATTAAACCAAGCCATTTTCATCATGCATTTCAAAGCATCAAACCACATTTAATCAATGTACAAAATCAAGGAACTCCTACCTAGAGTTTCCTTCAACATATGGCTTACAAAATCAGCAAACACCATGCTAAATCATGCTTTCAAAACAGTAATTAAAACATGCAATAAACCACTTTGCATCACAACAAAATCATGGCCACCACTAGAGAGTAATTCCGAAAACTTACACTTGAGCTTAGCAAAGTTGTTTAGACTTAGACTAAGCTCCCAAGACATTGGTTTCAAAGCCGAAAACCCAATTTTCACAAACGCACTCACCGATTCCACTTTCCTTCAAGCCAAAGCACCAAATCAAGCTTCCGGATCAACAACTCTTGGATCCAAAGATGCCTCCCCTGTTTCAACACATCAAAGCAGAGGATTAATGCATCATCATGCATTAATTGCTTCAATGAAAGCACCTAAACTCGCTGCTCTCATCCACACACCATTTTCGGCCACCAAACACAACCGAAAATGCATCCAAACCACTTCTAAACAAAGCCCAGCCATAAACCAGCAAAACCACACATCCTTTAACATCATATAACATCTAAAAACAACCTATTAACATCCTTATACCTCCAGCAACATCAGATCCACAAGATCACCTCAAAAACAACCTTGAATCACAAGCTAAACTTAGGAAACTCAACCTATCCGGGATTGCATTAATCAAAACTCAATTCCTTATCAAATTAGAGTTCATTTAACATCAAAAACACATCTCAAATCACAAGTTAATCAGATCTAACGAAAATCATCAAAAATCATCAAATCTTGCATTATAAGCCAAGATCCATTTCACCACTTAAAAACCTTTAATAAAACATCAATTAAGGATTGAAAACTTAGGAATTTCAGTAAAGAACTGATAGTTTAGAGGAGAAGGACGTTCTTACCTCCAAACTTGAGTTTCTCCTCTTTTTGGAATCAAAAACCTTGTTGAATCAAGTAGCAAATGAAGAGGTTTTGTAGATTTGTTGATTAGGAATCAAATGAGAGTTGAAAGGAGGAATTTAGGTGAGAAAATTAGATCAAATCTTCTGGAGAGAAAGTGTTTGGGTTGAGAGAAAATGAGAGAAAGAAAATTGAGAAAAGTTAGTTGCAAAAATATCCAAAATAGCCAAATGGCTTTCCCTCCACTTTTAATATCATTTAAAATCAGAATTTAGTCTTAAAATATCTTAGAAAAATCTGGAGAAACTCCCTTTGGGTAAATAGCTCCTTAAAGATTCAAAGTTTCAACCCTTTATAAAACAGTCACCAAACTTTTGAAAATTACATTTTGGTCACTAGCCAAAATGTCACACTTCCAAAACTCATTTTCCAAAATTGATTTCACAGTTCACTTAATTATATTAAAAGATGATTTTAGAACATTTTCCCATATTTTTAATGCAACCCGAACTAGGCTTTCCTAATTTCACCTCTTTAGATTCGAACAGCACTTTGACCAAACCGGTCAACGCCCAAAACTCCTAAGCCCAAAACCGGGGCGTTACAACTCTTCCCCCCTTAAGAAATTTCGTCCTCGAAATTTACATGAAGGAAAGAGATAAGGAAACTGCTTCAACATGTCTTCCTTCCGCTCCCACGTGGCTTCCTCAACACCTCGATGCTTCCACAGCACCTTCACCAATTCAATGGTCTTGCCACGAAGAACCTTGCTATCCGAATCCAGAACCTTCACTGGTTCCTCATCATAGGTCATATCCGGATTCAAAACCACTTCCTCCACAGGCATCACATGCGAAGGATCAGATCTATACTTCCGGAGCATAGAAACATGGAACACATCATGAATCTTCTCCAACTCTTGAGGTAACCTCAACCGATACGCAACAGGACCCACACGCTCAACCACCTCATATGGTCCAATGTACCTAGGGCTCAACTTACCCTTCCGGCCAAACCTCATCACCTTCTTCCAAGGCGAAACCTTCAAGAACACACGGTCACCCACCGCATACTCTATCTCCTTACGCTTCAAATCCGCGTAAGACTTTTGCCGATCAGAGGCAGCCTTCAACCGTTCACAAATGAGCTTCACCTTCTCGGTGGTCCCTTTCAACAAAGCCGGCATCGAAACCAACTTTTGACCAGATTCAGCCTAACAAAGAGGAGTCCTACACTTCCTCCCATACAGAGCCTCATAAGGTGCCATCTGTATACTCGCCTGATAACTATTGTTATAAGCGAACTCAACCAAAGGCAGATGCTTCTCCCAAGAACCTTGGAACTCAATCACGTAGCACCTCAACATATCCTCCAAGATCTGGATAACTCGCTCAGACTGACCATCCGATTGAGGATGATATGATGTACTGAAATGCAACCTTGTACCCAGAGCTTGATGCAAACACTGCCAGAAACGCGATGTGAACCTCGGATCCCTATCCGACACAATCGACTTAGGCACACCATGCAGCCGCACAATCTCAGCAATATACAGCTCTGCCAGCTTATCCAAAGAAAACGTAGTATGCACAGGCAAGAAATGCGCACACTTCGTCAGGCGATCCACAATCACCCAAACAGAATTCTTCTTTGATGGAGACAAAGGTAAACCAGATAAAAAATCCATGGTAACCCTTTCCCACTTCCATTCAGGGATTTTCAACGGTTGCAACAAACCAGAAGGAACCTGATGTTCAGCCTTAACCCGCTGACACACCAAACACTTGCTCACAAACTCTGCAACATCCTTCTTCAAACCCACCCAATAGTACTCATCACGAAGATCACGATACATCTTAGTACTACCAGGGTGCATAGCAAAAGGACTACTATGACCTTCAGTCAGAATAGCACGCCTCAACTCAACATCAGCAGGCACTACTATTCGACTCCCAAAACACAGCACACCATCATCATTAAAGCAGAAATCCGAAGGTCTACCCTCCGCGATATCCTGAACATGAGACACCAAGGAATCATCCAGCAACTGTTTTTCCTTGATCAACTGAACCAAAGATGGTTTCACTTGCAACTCAGCAACAAGACCACCATCTCGCGATATGCTCAAGCTAGCAAACATAGCCCTCAGCTCAACAGCTACCTTCCTACTCAAGGCATCCGCAACAACATTAGGCTTTCCAGGATGATACTCAATCGTCAGATCATAATCCTTGAGCAACTCCAACCAACGCCGCTGCCTAAGATTCAACTCCTTCTGAGACATCAGATACCTCAAACTCTTGTGATCTGTGTACACAGTACACTTCTCACCATACAGATAATGTCTCCAAATCTTCAGAGCAAAAACCACTGCAGCCAGCTCAATATCATGCGTAGGATAGTTGCGCTCATGCACTTTCAACTGCCGCGATGCATAAGCCACAACCTTACCCTCTTGCATCAGCACACATCCCAAACCAACATAGGATGCATCACTATAGACCACAAACTCTTTCCCTGATTCAGGTTGAACCAAGATAGGAGCTTGCGTCAAAGCTGCCTTCAGCTTCTCAAAAGCCTGCTGTCTCGCTTCCGTCCACTCATACTTAACATCCTTTTGCAACAGCTTCGTCAAAGGAGCAGAAATCTTGGAAAAACCATCCACAAACCTTCGGTAGTATCCCGCCAAACCAAGGAAACTACGGACCTCATGAACAGACTTAGGAACTTTCCAGTTCATCACCGCCTCAATCTTCTGAGGATCAACACGAATCCCCTCAGCTGAGACCACATGCCCAAGAAACACCACCTCCTTAAGCCAGAACTCACACTTGCTCAGCTTAGCATAAAGCTGATTCTCCAACAAAGCTTGCAGCACAATCCTCAAATGCTCTTCGTGCTCCTCCTCAGTACGCGAGTACACGAGGATATCATCAATGAACACCACAACGAACTTGTCCAGGTATTCATGAAACACACGATTCATCATGTCCATAAAAGCAGCAGGAGCATTTGTCAAACCAAACGGCATCACAAGGAACTCATAATGCCCATACCTTGTCCTGAAAGCTGTCTTAGGCACATCCACATCCTTCACCTTCAACTGATAATACCCTGACCTCAAGTCAATCTTAGAGAACACAACAGCTCCCCGAAATTGATCAAAGAGATCATCAATCCTCGGCAAAGGATACCGATTCTTGATAGTCAACTTGTTCAGCTGACGGTAATCAATGCACATCCTCATAGTGCCATCTTTCTTCTTCACAAACAAGACCGGTGCTCCCCAAGGTGACACACGATCTAGCAGCTCTTGCAACTGCGTCTTCAGCTCCTTCAGCTCCTTAGGTGCCATTCTATAGGGAGTAATGGACACATGAGTTGTATTCTCATACAGCTCAATTCCAAACTCCACCTCGCGATTAGGAGGTAAACCAGGTAACTCCTCAGGAAAAACACCAGGAAACTCCTTCACAACCCTGATATCTTGCACCCTCAACTCCTTAGAGCTAGGATTCATCACAAAAGCTAGATAAGCTTCGCAACCTTGCCTCAGCATCCTGCTCGCCTCCAAGGTAGACACCACATTGGCAAGAAACTTCACATTCTCACCAACCACAACAACTTCATAATCATCCGCAAGCTTAAGCGAAACCCGCTTATTTTCACAATCTACCACAGCACGATGCTCAGCAAGCCAATCCATACCAAGGATCACATCAAAACCATAGAAGGGCAACTCCATAAGATCAACATGAAAAACATGTTCTTGAACAACCAAGGGACACCTTCTATAAAGCTTTCGAGTCACAACAGTTTCACCAAAAGAACTAGTGACACGAACACCAACATCCAAAGACTCAACAGGCAAACCAAGCAATTCAGCATGCTCACGCAAAATGTATGAATGCGTAGATCCAGAATCAATCAAAGAAAGCAATGGCAAGGATTGCAAAGTAAAGGTACCTGCAATCACATCCGCATCATTCCTTCCCTCACGCTGAGCATACACCCTAGCTTGGCCTCCACCTTCAGGCTGAATAGCCACAACATGGGCCACTCCACGACCACCTTCCTCTCTCCTCTGGAAATTACCACGGCCGCGCCCACGACCTCTCTGTGGTGCAGCAACAACAGGAGCACGCTCTTGGCCACCAGCCAACCTCGGACAATCTCGCCTCAAGTGGTCTACAGAACCACAATTCCAGCATCCATTTCCAGCTGCCACAACAGGAGCTTGCACCTCCCTCACAGCACGAGGATAGTCACGCTTCATGTGACCACGTGAACCACAGATCCAGCAAGCACTCGGATCAGCTCTAGCATTGCCTCCTCTAGCAAGTGCACCACCACCTCTCTTGGCTGAGGACTGATACTTCTGATCACGCCCCCTCTTGTTCTGTCCACCTCCGGAACTATACTCAGCAGCTCTCTTGCCAGAACTCGCTCCAGCACCTTTCGCAGATAAACCCAAGTTCATCTCTATGTCCTTGGCTCGGCCCACCAACACATCAAAATCATCATACTCAGTGGCCAGCACATACATTTTCACATCCGTCACAAGACCATAACGGAACCTCTCGCACCTTGCCCTCTCGTCAGGTATCAGCTCCGGTGCATACTGACTGAGTCGCACAAACTGCACTTCATACTCAGCCACACTCATGCTCCCTTGGGTAAGAGACATGAATTCACGCTTCTTCTCATCAAGATATCTCACTCCAAGATATCTCCTCTTGAACACATTCTGAAAGAATGTCCAAGTAACATCAGCTTCAGCCATCCCAGCTATGGTGGTCGTCCACCACGTATACGCATCGTCCTACAGCAGGGACACAACACATCCCAGCTTTTGCACATCCGTGCAGCTCATCTGACCCAAGATACGCTTGGTACTCTCTAGCCAAGCTTCAGAACTCTCAGCTGACATACCCCTGAACTCAGTCCCACCAAGACTGCGCAGACGCTCCAAAGGTAGTCTAACTCCAGCATCTCCCTGATGCCCAGCTCCTTGAGCTCCAGCTATTGCTGCTCGAAAAGCACCCGCAATAGCTTGTACCAACATAGACATATCAGGCATAGCTTGCCCCTGACCAACCTCTGGTCCAGCAGCTCTAGCACCAGCTGCAGCTTCAGCTCTCTCACCTCCAGCACCACCACCAGGCGGAGGAGGGGGTAACACCGCACTACCCGTGTTCTCTTCATTCTTGTTCTCGTTAGGAGCCGTAGCTCGCACACTACCTCGTAACTCTCTACGTGGTGCCATACTTTTACCATGCAATCACAATGCAAATAAAACAAGTCAGACCCAGCAAGGTAAGCAATCCAAGTATTCAAGCTCAATTTCATTCAAAACCAACATCATTTCATTAGCTTTTGTTTGGCAATGGGTACCCTCAACATGCTACATCACAGAATACAACTCAATTGCATCCGAATCACAAGCCACTAAACATGCTTTCGAACAACAAGCATACAAGTCAAACATACTTCAATCATGCATACACTCATTCCCAATTACTCGAGAACTCAGCTCTGATACCACCAAATGTAACCCCCTTAACCCGGCCTAGACGGTTGACCCGAATTAAGAAAGTCACACGGGGAAAACCAAAGTCAACCCGAAAGTCAACCTTGATTAACGACCCTTTTTTTTCTTTTTAATCTTGCCTAGATGCACGTTAGTCCTAATTGTGATCACACATACATCATACTCAAAGATCACAAACATCAGAGATCAAACAGGGACCCAAATGAACAAATTACAACTTTAGGGACCAAATTGTAATTTTTGATAATTAAAAGGACTTAACCCAAATTAATCTTACCAACTTGAAATTAATCAGGTTTCATTCTTCTCTGTGAAATTTCAGCTCAAAAGGACTCCCCAAGCTCATACAATTGCACAAACAAGTTTCAGGACTAAAACGCAAACAATTCAAAACATATAACTGCCATTGTCAGCCCCCAACGGTCGACCGTTCCGAAACAGGCAGACCCCGTTTTGAAACACGGGCCGTTCCGCAACGGGTTCCGAAACACGGGCTGGCAGTGGCCAAACAGTTTCGAAACGGTGCCTACCGTTTCGGACGCCTGGGTTCATTCAAGGCACCCGTTCCGAAACGGTGCACACTGTTCCGAAACGCCCTGCACAGATTGCAGCAAAATGCAATCCAAAACATGCAATTGATCATTCAAACATGCTCCAAATGCTACCAAACTCTACCAGCATGCAATTCAACATATATAAGACTTATAAGCATCATCAAATCAACAAACTAACATCATATGCAAAAAGCCCCAATTCTATAGGCATGCTTCCTACACAAGCTAGCTATTCAAGCACAAACTTCCAAATCAAGCATGTAATGATCCAATACAAAAAAAACCAGCATTCATATCATCATTCAACATACTTAGGGAGTTCCAAACACCTCCCAAAACATACACATTGGTCCCCCATTGCCAAATTACCAAAAGCTAAAAGTACTAATAAAACCTTCCATACATTGAGCTCTACTTTCACTTGAATGCTTGCCCTCCTTACTGCCCTCAAGGTTCCCTAATGTTCTGCATTATTGAATTAAGAAAACGAAAGAGAGCGTAAGCAAAAGCTTAGTGAGGAATGCTCTTAAAAACCATTCAATAATGCATTTAAAAACATTTATAAATCATGCTTTAAATCAACCTTTGCACATGCTCAATAGCATACTAAAAACAAGCATCTCATGCTTCATAACAACATAACATGTCATATTGGCTCAAGTGAAAGATTCCTTTTCTTTAAAACAAGTTCATCAACTTTCCCAAGGACTTTTAAACACCTTGGCCCCAAGGACTTTTAAACACCTTGGCCATGGACTTTTAAACACCATGAAAGAGGACCACACAAGGACTTTTAACCACCTTTGTGTCCGTAGCTTGAATCACCCTAAGGACTTTTAAACACCTTGTCCCCAAGGACTTTTAAACACCTTGGCCCCATGGACTTTTAAACACCATGGCCCCATGGACTTTTAAACACCATGGAAAGGATCACCTAAGGACTTTTAACCACCTTAGTGTCCGCAACAAGAACCATCCAAGGACTTTTAACCACCTTGATGTTCTTAACTAACAAGGCTCACTCAAGGACTTTTAACCACCTTAGTGACCTTAACCTTTTTCAAAACATCACTTGCCAATATACATCATTTTCATCATTTAATCCACTGTTTTAAACCATTAAACCAAGCCATTTTCATCATGCATTTCAAAGCATCAAACCACATTTAATCAATGTACAAAATCAAGGAACTCCTACCTAGAGTTTCCTTCAACATATGGCTTACAAAATCAGCAAACACCATGCTAAATCATGCTTTCAAAACAGTAATTAAAACATGCAATAAACCACTTTGCATCACAACAAAATCATGGCCACCACTAGAGAGTAATTCTGAAAACTTACACTTGAGCTTAGCAAAGTTGTTTAGACTTAGACTAAGCTCCCAAGACATTGGTTTCAAAGCCGAAAACCCAATTTTCACAAACGCACTCACCGATTCCACTTTGCTTCAAGCCAAAGCACCAAATCAAGCTTCCGGATCAACAACTCTTGGATCCAAAGATGCCTCCCCTGTTTCAACACATCAAAGCAGAGGATTAATGCATCATCATGCATTAATTGCTTCAATGAAAGCACCTAAACTCGCTGCTCTCATCCACACACCATTTTCGGCCACCAAACACAACCGAAAATGCATCCAAACCACTTCTAAACAAAGCCCAGCCATAAACCAGCAAAACCACGCATCCTTTAACATCATATAACATCTAAAAACAACCTATTAACATCCTTATACCTCCAGCAACATCAGATCCACAAGATCACCTCAAAAACAACCTTGAATCACAAGCTAAACTTAGGAAACTCAACCTATCCGGGATTGCATTAATCAAAACTCAATTCCTTATCAAATTAGAGTTCATTTAACATCAAAAACACATCTCAAATCACAGGTTAATCAGATCTAACGAAAATCATCAAAAATCATCAAATCTTGCATTATAAGCCAAGATCCATTTCACCACTTAAAAACCTTTAATAAAACATCAATTAAGGATTGAAAACTTAGGAATTTCAGTAAAGAACTGATAGTTTAGAGGAGAAGGACGTTCTTACCTCCAAACTTGAGTTTCTCCTCTTTTTGGAATCAAAAACCTTATTGAATCAAGTAGCAAATGAAGAGGTTTTGTAGATTTGTTGATTAGGAATCAAATGAGAGTTGAAAGGAGGAATTTAGGTGAGAAAATCAGATCAAATCTTCTGGAGAGAAAGTGTTTGGGTTGAGAGAAAATGAGAGAAAGAAAATTGAGAAAAGTTAGTTGCAAAAATATCCAAAATAGCCAAATGGCTTTCCCTCCACTTTTAATATCATTTAAAATCAGAATTTAGTCTTAAAATATCTTAGAAAAATCTGGAGAAACTCCCTTTGGGTAAATAGCTCCTTAAAGATTCAAAGTTTCAACCCTTTATAAAACAGTCACCAAACTTTCGAAAATTACATTTTGGTCACTAGCCAAAATGTCACACTTCCAAAACTCATTTTCCAAAATTGATTTCACAGTTCACTTAATTTTATTAAAAGATGATTTTAGAACATTTTTCCATATTTTTAATGCAACCCGAACTAGGCTTTCCTAATTTCACCTCTTTAGATTCGAACAGCACTTTGACCAAACCGGTCAACGCCCAAAACTCCTAAGCCCAAAACCGGGGCGTTACAAAACTTGAAGTTTTATTTCATTGAATAGAAAATTCCTGAAACTGTACAATCCTTGCAACTACTTTACAAAATCAACCTTTAGCCCTAGGGGAAGTTTAGAACATGATGAGAATGGGGGAAAAGACAAGGGTTTTGGGGAAGACGGCTAGAGATGAGATATCCTTCCCTAGGTCGAATTACATGCCTTTATATAGGCCATGGGTTCAAGTTTTCTAATAAGGTAAGAATACAAGTTCAAACTAAAGTACAACTCTATTTAAGATTAAATCTTCTGAGTAGATGCCCTTAATTCCTCCTCTTTTCTTGCTTTGGGTTTCTTCCTTGAACTTTGGGCCTGGCCTTCATTCTGCTCCAGGGCTTAGAAAAATATAGGAGTGATCCACGACAGACCGGCTTGAATTCCTCTATATGTCGAGCTCCACTTCACTTTTCCCTTTCACCAACGCTGTCGTCCTGGCTGCCACGACAGTGGCCACGACAACATCTTGTTTCTTGACACCAGTGGCAAAAGTGACTAAAACCAATGGCAATTATGCTATTTTATCTAATTGTGATGTATATGTGAAACTTTACCTAAATGCAATGAATTATGCTTGAATGCAGCAGAAATATGGGTTATATAAGGGGTAAATTATAGAACTTTTGCGCACTTAACACACCCCCAAACTCAAGTTCTTGCTTGCCCTCAAGCAAATATGACCTAACTAAAATTAAAATTTTTGTTTGGCTTAATTCAATGAACTTTTCATTACCTACCATACATGCCCTATCACGAGCAATACCTTGTCGGATGTTTCTGGATTTATTCGGAACCATGCTATAGGTCTCGTGTAGTGTGTGCATGTTTTGTGAACAAATATGTGCCTAGACTCCTTTAGTTTACTAGAATAATTAAGCTACTTACTTGAATTTTTTGCCAAATTTCATTTTCTTGGAGGCAATTATTAGGCTCCTTTAGTTTTTTTTGAATTAGACTCAGTGTTCTTCTTATTTTAAGTTGACTAGAGCCTGTTTTTGGGCACCTCTAGCTAACTTCCTAAAGCCGGTGATGGGCACCTCTAGGGGTATTGAGTCTAAGTTTTCCTTTTCTTATTTTCTTTTCCTAGAGCCAGTGTTAGGCACCTCTAGGGGCAACTCAAGTGGTTAAACTTTCCTACTCTAGTTTACAAATAGAAGTTTAGACAACATATAAGAGTCACAAAGGGTGTTTGAAGATCAGAGCTATAGAAAGGCTCTAAACAGTTCCTAAAAACATCCTAAAGGCACTGCCACGACAGAGTATGTCGCGGTAGGTAAGTTCAGTTCAAAGAATTAAGCCAAAATTTGTTTTTTTTTACAAAAATAAACTAAATAATAACTAATACTTAGACACAATTAACACTTCATTACTGGAGGGATGCCACCCCCAAACTCGAGGGTTGCATTGCCCTCAATGCATGATAAAATGAAAAACAACAAAAGAAAATAAAATACATCACAAAAGAAATAAAACAACAGAGACAACAAATATAAGATAGGAACTTAAGTTGAGGAGTTGTCATCGCTGCTGCTGCTGATATGGAGCTGTCGGCGGGCAGTGACTTTCATGGCAGGTGTCGTCATTGTATTGGGAGAAGAAGAGGCTATCTTCTTTTTGGCTTCTCTTGGTGCCTGGACACGAGTTGGTGAGATGTGTGGGGGCTTGACCAGCACCTCAACCTCATCATCAGAGTTGCTGCTGCTGCTGTTGGCAGATCTGCCTTGGCCGGAGGGTCCTTCGCCAACCTCGTTGGGCTTTTGTCTTTTCATTGTCGTGAAGTCTTTGGAGAGGTTACGGGCAACTGAGGGCTCTCTGTTAGAGTCCTTCCAGACGGAAGAGGAGGAGAACCATTCAAAATAGTCTTCGTTGAGTTATGACAGGGGCTCATTTCTTTTATCGCCTCTGGCAGTGGCAGTTTGGTTGCCGCCTTCAGCTGTCGTGGCCGGTGTAGGTGTTGAGGCAGCAGATGGAGTTTTAGGTGTGGCAGCAGGGGTAGGAGTATGTGTGGGGGCAGCAAAATATTGTTCTGGGAAGGAGAGGAACCGTACATGTGTAAAATTTAAATCATTATGAATAAAATTTACCGTTGCTGTCGTGAAATCCCTCATGTAGCTCATCAGTCTGAGCTGCCTTTCCTCTATTTTTAAGTATCAAAAGCATCTGGGCAGAGGTGTCTGGTGGTGAAGCTGCTGCCGTTGGCTGCTGTTCTACTGCGGCAGGTTCGGCGGAGCTGGGGCTTGTTGTCTGCTCTGCCGTGCCAGAGGGGTTGAAGTAGGATAGTGGGGTGGCAGCTTTCTGCTCAATGAGGCTGAAAATGTTCCTCTCCGTCCACCCTTTCCCTCGGATTTTGACGTCTTCAGCAATTTCTGGCACGTTGTGGCCCCTGCATATGGTAGTGATGAGGTACGGGAAGACAAGGGGTCCCGATGGTCGGAGGGCACATTCAAGAATTCCCTCCCGTATGTATCGGCTGAAATTTATAGATCTCTCATTTAAAATTGAATGCACAAGGGCTAACCTTGGTCGGTCGACGGTACTGTTGTGGGAGGATTGCATTATGCGCTTCTTCACAAAATGATTCCACAGTTTGGCCTGTGGAGTCAACTGAGTTCTTTTCACCGTCCATCGATGCTTTGGGTCGGTGTTCCATTATGTCCCCTCCTTAGTGAGTTCTGCCATGACCGCGTCATAGTCTGCCGGCGACAGACTATTGAGGAACCTCTTGTGGGCGTCCTTCTTTTTACTCACATATAGGTCGTAGAGGGTGTTGATGTAAGAAGGCTCGAAAGAAAGCTTTTTACCTCGAACTGTCACGGTCGTAGTGTCTTTGTTGTCGACGACAGCATAGAATTCCCTAACGAGCGTGATGGTCATCTCTTCCGGTTGGGCAGCAAACTGCTGCCATTTGAGGACATGGATCTTTCTTGCTATGAAACTTTTGAGCCCGAGGTCTCCCGTGGGTTCGGTGTAGAGGAACCCTCGTTCTTCCCACATCTCCCTATTCTGGAAGGAGCTATAATATCTCTTAGCGGAGTCGGCAGAGGCGAAACGGTCTGGAATGACACTATGGCATGGGGTGCTTACTGTTGCGGCAGAACTAGAGGCAGCACGGCGACGAGTTTGTTTGCTAGTCATCTTTGCAAGGACTGTGGAAAATATAAATAAAATTTTAAGACCTAGAGAAAAGAAGTTGAGAGAATAAGAGTGAGATGAAAAATGAATAGTGAATGGGGGTTTATATAGATGGGTGATTTTTTGCCTGTTGGAGCTGTAACGGCAGGCGCGAATAACAAGGCCAGCTGTTACGTGGTTTCTGACGCGTCTGTCACGCGTTTCCGTGTCTGCTGCGTTTGCGTGTCTGTCGCGACAGCTCCGTGACAGGCTGTCTTCTCCATGTCTGTCGCGACAGCTGATGACAGGCTGTGACGACAGACTCGTCCGTTGGGCTTTTTGGGCTGCTGTGGGTATGGTGGGCTGGTTCATCCTTTCTCTTTGGCTTGTTTCCTTTGTTTTCCTAATAATTGATAAATAAAATATTAATTCCTAAAATAAAATAATTAAATCTAATTTCCTAATAGATAAAATAAAATAAAATAAAATAAAATAAAATCTAAGTTAAATTAGGGATGCCTTGAGGGGCATCTCCTAAAGTAACTACTTCCTGCATCCTTGGGGCTTCAGTCCCCTGATAATGCTTTAGTCTCTGTCCGTTGACTTTGAATTGGTGCCCGTCCTTATGGGATTTGATTGTGATGACACCATGAGGGAAAACCTGGATAACTTGAAAAAGGGCCGTACCATCTAGAGTTAAGCTTTCTTGGGAAAAGTTTTAACCTAGAGTTAAACAACAACACCTGCTACCCTGGGCAAAACTGTCGTGGCAGCAGTTTCCTGTCGTGCCACCTTTTGGTTTTATCTTTGTATATCCTGGCATTGTCGTAGGCCATTGCTCGAATTTCTTCAATTTCATTCAAGTCCAGTAGCCTCTTTTGTCCTGCCTTATCCAAGTCCGTATTTACTGCCTTGATAGCCCAGTAAGCTCTGTGTTCTATCTCAACAGGTAAGTGACATGTTTTCCCATAGATAAGCATGTAGGGTGACATTCCCAATGGTGTTTTGAATGATGTTCTATAGGCCCAGAGTGCATCATTGAGGTGTAAAGACCAATCTTTTCGAGTAGGTTTAACCATATTCTCAAGTATGGTCTTTACTTCCTGGTTGGATATTTCGGCTTGTCCATTGGTTTGAGGGTGGTATGTTGTTGCAATCCGGTGCTTTACTCCGTATTTTCTCAAGGTAGCAACAATTACCCTATTATCAAAATGTCTCCCTTCGTCACTGATGATCGACTTAGGAATGCCAAATTTGGAGAAAATATTCTTATACAGAAATCTCTAAACAGTTTTTGCATCATTTTTTTTGAGTGGCGATCGCTTCTACCCACTTGGACACATAATCCACTGCCAGTAGGATGTACAGGTTCCCACAAGATGTCGAGAATGGTCCCATGAAGTCGATTCCCCATACATCGAAGATTTCGACTTCTAAAATGTTCTGCAGTGGCATCTCATGCCTTCTCGAGATGTTCCCAATCCTTTGGCATTTGTCACAACTTTTGTAAAAGGCTTGTGCATCCTTGAACAATGTGGGCCAATAGAGACCAGATTGCAAAACCTTGGCAGCGGTTTTGTTTCCACCTAGGTGTCCTTCATATGGGGAAGCATGGCAGTGGTGAAGCACAGCTTCCTGTTCATCTTGTGGTACGCATCTCCTGATACTTTGATATGCACAATGTTTGAAAAGAAGAGGTTCGTCCCAATAATAATGTTTTGCATCATTTTGGAACCTCTTCCTTGCTTGGTAATTAAGTTCAGGAGGTAGTACTCCGCTAACAATGTAATTAACAAAATTAGCGTACCAAGGAAGTTCAGAAAACTTACCTGCAGTCATGGCTGTTGCGGTAGTGCTTGTGGCAGCAAAATGCTGCTCATCCGGGAAGGTCTCCAGTATGTTGGTCTTATCTGTCGATTGACTGTTCCTGTCTCTAGCCTCGACAAGTGGTCTGCCACTTGGTTCTCTGTTCCCTTTTTATCCTTGATGTCAATGTAGAATTCTTGCCATAGCAGAATCCAACATATTAGTCTCGATTTTGCATCCTTTTTCGTGAACAGATACTTCAGTGCTGAATGGTCTGTATGGACCACCACCTTCGTTCCAAGTATGTATGGACGAAACTTGTCGATTGAGAAAACCACTGCTAATAGTTTCTTTTATGTTGTGGTGTAGTTCACTTGGGCATCATTCAGTGTTTTGCTGGCGTAATAAATTACATGGAAGAGCTTATCCCTCCTTTGACCTAGCGCTGCCCCGACAGCATAGTCACTGGCATCACACATTATCTCAAATGGTAAACTCCGGTCTGGCGGCTGTACGATCGGGGATGTTACCAGCTTCTCCTTCAGAATTCTGAATGCCTCAGTACATTCAGTATTAAAGTTAAAGGGATGATTATGCTCCAATCAGTGGCATAAGGGCTTGGTAATCTTCGAGAAATTGGCAATAAATCGTCGATAAAACCCATCATGCCCTAAGAAACTCCGAATCCCCTTGACTGTTGTAGGTCGCGACAGCTTTTCGATGACTTCTATTTTTGCTCTGTCCACCTCTATGTTGCGAAAGCTTATCTTGTGGCCTAGGACTATCCCTTCATCCACCATGAAGTGGCATTTTTCCTAGTTTAAGACCAAGTTCGCTTCTTCACATCTTTGGAGCACCTTCTGTAGGTTGCCTAAACAACCTTCAAAACTGTCTCCAAAGACGGAAAAATCATCCATGAAAATTTCAAGGAAGTCCTCTACCATGTCGGAGAATATCGCCATCATGCACCTTTGGAAGGTTGCTGGTGCATTGCAGAGTCCAAATGGCATTATCTGAAAAGCATAAGTGTCGTATGGGCATGTGAAGGTAGTTGTCTCTTGATCCTCCGGTGCAATAGCTATCTGATTGTAACCTGAGTAACCATCAAGAAAACAATAGTAAGGTTTACCCGCTAATATATCAAGCATTTGATCAATAAAAGGTAGGGGAAAATGGTCCTTCCGGGTAGCTTTGTTAAGCTTCCGGTAATCCATACAAACCCTCCAACCGGTCACAGTCCCGGTTGAGATTAGTCCGTTCTCTTCGTTGGTCACCACGGTTATTCCTCCCTTTTTAGGTACACACTGCACCGGGCTCACCCACTTACTATCCGAGATGGCATAAATTATTCCGACATCAAGCCATTTGATAATCTCTTTTCTCACCACTTCTCGCATAGCGTCATTTAAGCGTCTCTGAGCATCAATAGTCGGCTTATGATCATCTTCCAGGAGAATTTTGTGCATACGTAATGCCGGACCGATGCCTTGGATATCAACTATCATCCATCCAATAGCCTTCTTATGCTGCTGCAACATTCCAATTAACTGATGTTCCTGTTTCTGCATTAACTTGGAAGAGATGATTACGAGCAAAGTATCATTTAAACCAAGAAAAACATATTTAAGCTGCCCTGGCAGGGGCTTAAGGTCTAAAACAGGTGGTTCTTCAACTGAAGGCTTTTGGATTATGTGTTCATTCGAGGTATAATTTAGGGGCTCGAATAACTTACTTGGACGATTGCCTATCCAATTTACCTCCTCATGACCTTCAGTGTCAGATATGTCTGAATCGGAGGAGTCACTGTCATCGTTGCTGCCGTGACAATCTTCCAGATGACTGCTATAGCAGTGACCAAATTTTAAGTCATGGCAGCTCGGCCTGATGCATGGTTGGTCAAATATTACTTCAGTTATGGCCTTGCACTCTTCTTCTGCATCAGCGTGTTTGATTGCTTGGAGAACATTGAGCTTGATTTCTTGATCATTCACTCTCATTGTCAGTTCTCCTTTCTCCACATCAATAACAGATCTGCCTGTGGCTAGGAAGGGTCGCCCCAGGATGATTAGTGCATTTTCATCTGCTTCACAGTCTAGAACAAGAAAGTAGCATGAAAAATAAACTTGTCCACTCTTACTAGAATATCTTCGATCTTCCCTTCTTGTTGTACGTAAGAGCGGTCTGCCAACTACATCATGATTGTCGTGGGTCGTGCTCGTCCAATACCTAATTTCTGAAACAGATTTTGGCATTAAATTTATGCTAGCACCTAGATCAAAAAGTGCCTTACCCACGAATTTGTCACCAATTATGCACTGTATGATGAAGCTCCCAGGGTCCTTCTTCTTCTGGGGTGGATGCCTGTGCAAGATAGTCATGCATCCCTCTGTCATTTTTACCGTTTCAAACTCCCCAAGTCTGGACCTTTTTGACATGGCGTCCTTGAGAAATTTTGCATAACCGGGCATCTTCTTGATGGCCTCTAACAACGGTTTATTAATGTGCACCTGCTTAAAAATGTCATAAATCTTTTTGAGCTGGTCATGTTTCTGCTTTTATAACCACTGTGGGAAAGGAGGTGGAGGACGGTAATCTTCCAGACGTCCTTCATATGGTATTCAGATCTGAGGAGGCTTAGGTTCTTCAGCATTCTTTTCTTGCTCCTATGTCTCCTCTGTTGTTGTGACAGGTGTGTCGGCAGCAGGTTGTTCGTCCTCTGTCGGGGCAGTGTTCACGGCAGATGTATCTAGGGTCGGTTCCTCAATTGGTATGGATTTCATCTCTGGCCCTTGCAGTTGTTTCCCACTCCTAGTTGTAAATTGCTTAATATGCTGGGAAACCTGGCCCATCTGTGGCTCCAGTGATTTGAGGGTGGCCTCATGGTTAGTCATCCTCATCTCTGTATTGTCCATGAATGACTCAGTTTTCTTGACAAAGTGGTCCATGTTTGCCATGTAAGCTCCTGTCTGTGACATGAATGTGGCTAAAGTCCGCTCCAGTATACTAGGTGGGCTATCGACTGCTGTTGCGGTTGCTGCTGTGGTTGTTGTCGTGACAGGATTCTGGGTGCCCCTTGGTTTTGGTTGTTCTGCATCTGAGGATTAAGTGCGTTGTTTGGATTGCTCCGAGAGAACTTGGGATCTTTCCTCCAGTTGGGATTGTAATTGTTGGAGTCGTAATTTCTTGGCTTGTTGTAATTTCCAACATACATCCCTTCTTCTAGCTGTAACGGACGGTCTTCCGAACTGTGGTTCCCACTGCAAGTTTCACATATCTCTTCTGCAGAATATATAGGTTTAGAATCTTTTTTAATAGATTTTCCACTGCCTTTGTGAGGTACGCAACCTGTGTCTTCAGGGAATTGTCAGCTTCATAGTCTTTTACAACTATCCCTCGTTTACCTCTCCTTGCTGTAGGGAATTACTCGTCATTCTTTGCTAAGTTTTTCAACACCATCATGGCTTCGTCTGGATCATTATCCAATAACAGTCCATTTGCTGCAGAATCTATTATCATACGAGTGTGTGTGTTGGCAGCATTGTAGAATTTAATGACTTGATTCCACACGGGGAATCCATGCATCAGGCAGTTCCTTAGAAGATTTGCAAACCTGTCCCATGCCTCGTGCATTGGTTCGTCATCTTCCTATTGAAAAGTAGCAATTTCACTACGCAATCGCTCAGATAAGTGAGAAGGATTAAAACGAGACAAAAATTCACGAGAGAGATCTGCTCAAGTTCGTATTGAACTCGGCGTTAGTTTATTCCACCAAGTTTTAGCTCTGTCTCTTAGTGAATGAGGAAATAACCGGAACCTCAGTATTTCCGGATTTATTCTTAGTAATCTAAACGATCCACAGATTTCTTGGAACGTTTTCAGATGTTCTCTTGCATCCTCTGTTGCAGCACCACTAAATTGGCCAGCGGAGTTTATCATGCTGAACATAACAAGTTTCAGCTCGAAATTCTCACCTTCCACGTCTGGCAAGGTGGTCTCCAGTTCAACATGATCATTGATAATGTAGTCACGACAGGACTGTCGTGCGGCCACGACAGTGGCAGGCCGTCCATTCTGGTCATCTAAGGGAGGATCTTCATCATTCCTCGGGTTATTATTTACCCCGTTATGCATTGCTTCTAACTGTTCCTCAAGATAATCGTTTCTTGCTATCAAGAGGAGGACTCGGTTCCTAAGGTTGCACGTATGTTTGATTTCAGGGTCTAATTTGTACTCAGGTTCTTTGCCTCGTCTTGATCTGCGCATAAGCAAGCGGAAAACCTTGTGAAAAGCACATGGTAAACAATCCCAATAAAAATAGAAAAATTAAAAAGTAAAAGTGTAGTAAAAGTAAGGGTAAAGATATGTTGCCAGTCCCCGGCAACAGCGCCAAAAACTTGTTGCGTGTCAAAAGTCCTATCACAATGTAGTGCAAGTGTACACGACGCAAGTAGTAAAGTGATACTTGGAGTATCAGATATCGTCTCCACATGGACCGGAAATAGCTTTATCCTTGAATTGCTGCACGAGAGAGAAAAGCGTTTTAAAATGTTTGGAAAGTAATATTGAGAAATAATGAATATAAAGAATAAAAATTCAGGGTTAAGAGATAGGCCGGTATTGATTTTCTCAGTAGTGCATGTGTTGCACTATAAAGAAAGTCCTGTTCTGTCGTCGTCCTTGTCGCGGCAGCACCTGTCGCGGCAGAAGTCTGTTGTTGTCGCGGCAGCGATCACACAACTCTGTACTTCAAGCTTGGCAAGAATCCCTGCTATGACTTGTCCTATCCCTAGGCCCAAGTGCTGTTGATGAACACTTCTTGGATGATACCTTTTGGCGTGAATCGAAGGGTGAACACCAATGTTGTTGAATTCTTCCTTAGCCACTTAACCTCATCCTATCCCTTGGTATGAGATAGTTCAACCATAAAATGGAGAACTAGTACTTACTCCTTTCATATACTTAACTCTCTTGATATTAAGTAAATAGATAATCTCATAATGTTCTCCCGATACTCTTGCAAGATGTTGAAACCAGAATAAGCAAACTAGAAGTTTTATTTCATTGAACAGAAAATTCCTAAAATAGTACAATCCTTGCAACTACTTTACAGAATCAACCCTTAGCCCTAGAGGAAGTTTAGAACATGATGAAAAGGGGGAAAGCGACAAGGGTTTTTGGAGAAAATGGCTAGAGATGAGATATCCTTCCCTAGGTCGAATTACATGCCTTTATATAGGCCTTGGGTTCAAGTTTTCTAATAAGGTAAGAATACAAGTTCAAACTAAAGTACAACTCTATTTAAGATTAAATATTCTGAGTAGATGCCTTTAATTCGTCCTCTTTTCTTGCTTTGGGTTTCTTCCTTGAACTTTGGGCTTGGCCTTCATTCTGCTCCAGGGCTCAGAAAAGTATAGGAGTGATCCACGACAGATCGGCTTAAATTCCTCTATCTTTCGAGCTCCTCTTCACTTTTCCCTTTCACCAACGCTGTCGTCCTGGCTGCCACGACAGTGGCCATGGCAGCATCTTGTTTCTTGACTCCAGTCCTGTGTTCTAGCTCTGCTCCTTCGCTGTCCTGAGTGTGCCACAGCAGATACCTGCAAAAGTGACTAAAACCAGTAGCAATTGTGCTATTTTATCTAATTGTGATGTATATGTGAAACTTTACCTAAATGCAATGAATTATGCTTTAATGCAGCAGAAATATGGGTTAAATAAGGGGTAAATTATAGAACTTTTGCACACTCAACATCCTCCTTGGAGTGTAAGTCTTCAAAGTAGCTTTTGCATTAACTGCAACATTTAATTCTAACTTCTTTGAGTTGGATGTGGACTTCTTCTCGTTGCCTTGCACCGCAAGTTATCTTAATCTCCTCCTTCGACGACTTTGTCTACTACTCCAGATGTTAGAAAATTGAGTGGATAGCATCGTTAGAATCAGGATTTTCTGCTCTGCAGATCGCACTCCAATTCTCCAATTCCTAAGCTTGCTACCCTGGGCGCATGAATGGTGGCGACAACTACTTGGTAGTGGCTTTCTCTGCTTGGAACTGCATCAGTACAGCTTCCTGGCCTGCTGCCGCAACATCAGCTCCTCTCTCCTTCTGCCAGCTTCTAGTTCTTGAAACTAAAACTAAACTAAAACATATTTTCCTTACCAAATAAAAGATAATCAATAAAAGCATGGCAAAGTAAAGAATACTGTAAATATGCAATGTATGAACCTAAATATGCCTAAAATGTACGTAAGAACATCAATAATATGAGATGGAATGCATATAAAATATATGACTAATGAGCACTTTACAGTGGGCGTAAAACTCTCGGACGAGGGTGACGTTGGCTACATCCGGATGCTTTGCAAAGATCTCCCACCCTTGGCCATGGATCTTCCCGAAGAGGGCAGGTTTGAGACCTAAGTCCCCTGTTTGCTGTGAGTAGTGAAATCCTTGCTTCTCCTAAACTGCTCGGTTGGCAAATTGTGTACAATGGCTCGTTTGGTCTAACTTGGAGAAGAATCTCTGGAAGGTGGGTTTGGATTGTGATGCTTCCATAATTGTGAGTCGGTTGTAATCTGAGAGTGACTAAAAATAGAAAATATTTAAGAAAGCAAGTGGACGCAGAAGAGGTTAAACAAGGAGATGAAGTGAAGAAAATGAATGAAATAGTGAGGTGTATATAGGGGTTGTCGAGAGATGCCGTGGCAGCATTAAATTCCCAACGGGAAGATTTTCAAGGAACTTGTTATGAGATTAAATGCCCGTTACGCTGTAGCTGTTGGCAGCTAGCTGTTAGCGGTATTCTAGTCGTTACGCTTTTTTGCGGTAGGCTGCCTCCAACTGTCTCGACAGCATGGTGGGCGAGCTCCTTGTTGAGCCTTCTTCTTGGTCAGACTTTATTTATTCCTAAGCCTGAAAATAAAATAATTAACTAAATAAAGAAAACTGAAAAATAATTAAATCTGAAGAAAAATAAAAATGCAGAAAATAAATTGCATAAATTAAAATCTAATCCTAAAACATAAAAATAAAAAGAAAGATATTAAAAATAAATTAAGTTATGTTAGGAGTGCATTGAGGTGCATCTCCCAAACATAACCACTTCCTACGCTGGTTGTGCTTTGCTTTTTGCCCGAGTGGGTCATCTTGCTCCTCAAGGTCTTTACTGCTGTGATTTTTGCCCTAGCGGCTGCTGCCTTGCTCTGCTTCTTGGCTTTCCTTAAAGGCATGTGTTTTTGGGCATACTTCTTCTTCTTTGGTTGGTTTCATGGACTGTAAAACACGTATCTTTATGTTCTGATTATCCACCGTCATTATGAGTTCCCCATTCTCTACATCTATCAATGTTCTGCCCGTGGCTAAGAATGGTCGCCCAAGAATGATGGGGGCGTTCTCGTTTGCTTCATAGTCCAGGATGAGTAAGTCAGCTGGAAAAATGAAGTTGCCTACTCGTACAAGGATATCTTCAACTTTTCCTTCTAGTTGCACAAAGGAATGGTCAGCTAGTTGGAGCATGATAGAGGTTGGATTTGCTTTTCCAATTCCTAATGACATCCCTAACCACAAAACAAGTATTCCCATTGCTAAATCATTATTACAACTTAAAATCCATACTTGAGCTTAAGCTACGATCACCGGAGCCTTTCCCTCGCCTTCCTTTGGTTCCCGGATCGCTAACGATCTGCATTGCTGGAGAGGAGTGCGTAAGCATAAAAGCTTAGTGAGTGGTGCTCAAAACCACAACAACAACAATACAGTTTTAACAAAACCATTTAAGACTTGAAAACAAAACCACAAGCATGATTTCCAACAATATGACTAACATCAACCATACATATGCTTGGCATCTTACGTCAAGCAACAATCTATAACGACAAGGCATAATCCCCAACATTCAAACATGATAACATTAAAGCTTTCATCACCGGATACGCGGATTGGACTCGATGGCATCTTACATCACCGATTCTATAAGAACAACAAGACTCATTATGGCATCTTGCATCACCGAGGTCTAACAATAAAGCTTCTGGTGGCATCTTACATCACCGTACTCCTCTCTAATGGCATCTTACATCACTAGGGCCACACGCGAATTTTACAAGTGGACTCTAATCCTATGGTTGACCAATTATACCCAGTAAGACCCTCAAATTTGCCAATACTCAACATCATATAAACCAACATAACAATATCACACTCAATAGTTTAAATACACACATTCATCTCATCTCATATCAACAATGCTTAACAAGAATTAAAAATATAATTTCGGAAAAGTAAAGCGTAAACTTTAAATACTTACTCTCGAGCTTAGGTTGGCCTTTCAAGCTCAACCTAAACCCTCTAAAACATTTCCACTCACCGGTAGAACCCAAACGATAGCCGAAACACCGATTCAAGCCTCTGTAACACCGAGTGTCGCGTCCGAAGTACCCAAATCACTATCCGTTGCTTCTACCCAAATAAAAACAAAGAGTTAACATAATTTTCAACAATCAAACCCTCTGAAATCAACTCTATCTCAATTCAACAACAACCATTTCCGATTCCTACCCAAAACTAATCAAAACCAATCACATTTCCACTCTAACAAAAAATCAACCACAATTTCATCAATTTAACATCCAAAACACACCCAAAAGCTTCAAAACCTTCAACACACATCCACAAACCCCTTAGGAACTATTTCCAACCACAAACAACCCAAAAACCCATTTTCCCCAACTCAAAATTTAGCCATTTATTCCTTTTAGGGATTTCTTGATAAACTCACCATCTTAACCTTATTTTATACTCAAAACATGACTTAAAACTCACTGTAACCAATGTTTTCACTAAATTGCTTAAACCCCTTCAAAACCCCATTTTACCCAAAATGACAGAACTTGAGAAATCACCATGTTTTTGGAAAGAAAATGTTACAAATAAGATTTAAATGAATAGAAAAGTAAAAATCAAGTTGTTTACCTCTTTGAAACCATCAAAATGGTGAAGATTGGTGAAAATGGATGGTGGCTAGACACTTGGGAGTTTTAACGTGAAAAGGTTTTGAAAAGGGGGAAGAAGAAAGTGGGTATCTATCCTTTTTTCTTTTCTTTTGAAGTATTCTATTTTATTTCATTTTTTTATTTTGAAACTCTCTTTTAAACAAAAATCCTCTTTTGCCTTAATTTATTTGTATTTATCCTTAAAACTGAATTTAATTTTTTAAAACCCCTTTTATGAAACCATTTCATTTAAAGACAACCCGAACCCTAAAACTCGATTTATAAACCTTGCTCGGGTCTCAATCCGAACTCCCAGACCCTAAACCCAAGGCGTTACAAATTTCCTAGAGGATTATGTTGAATCTGATAATTGGAAGAAAATAGAAGAAATGGAAGCTAGGGTTTCTATTGTCGATTTGGGAATTTGGAAGAGAGAACTGTTGAAGGAAGAGAAATCAATTAATATTCTTTTTATTAAAACCAAAATTAATTTTACAATATCCAATTTACATATTTATAATATTAAAGAAACTAAAGGAGAAAATAAAGAAACTAAACTAACTAATCAAACTTAATAATTGTTTATTAATAACTAATATCCTAATAGCCCCCTCAAGTTGGAGCATACACATTGTGAATGCCCAACTTGGAAATAGACTAATGAAATAAAGCTGGTGGTAAAGCCTTTGTAAAACAGTCAGCAAGTTGGTTCGAAGAAGAAACATGCAATAGATGCAGCATCCCTTGGTGAAGCTTTTCTCGAATTAGATAACAATCAATTTCAATATGCTTGGTACGCTCATGCTGGACTGGATTCTCTGCAATTTTAATTGCAGACAAATTGTCACAATAAAGGTTTGCAGATTGAGAAGGCAAGTGCAGGCCAGAAAGAAGGAATAAGAGCCATTGTAATTCACAAGTTACAGTAGCAAGGGCTCTATATTCAGCCTCTGTAGAAGACCTAGAAATTGTAGACTATTTTTTAGACTTCAATGAAATCAAGGTAGAACCAAGAAAAATACAAAAACCTGTAGTGGATTTGCGTGAATCAGGGCAAGATGCCCAATTAGGATAAGAGAATGCATTTAGTTTCAAATCATTAACTGCATGAAAAATAAACCTTGGCCAGGATTGCCTTTCAAATACCTTAAAACTCTATGCATTGCAGAAAGATGAATGTCAGTAGGAGCATAAAGAAATTGATATAATTGATGTACATCAAAAGTAATATCATGACGAGTGTTAGTCAAATACAAAAGCTTACCTATCAATCGTCTATAAGAAGTAGCATCATCCAAGGGAACACCATCTAATCTAGAAAGTTTATTCTTAACATTAAATGGTGTTGAAGCATGTTTGGATCAAGAAAATCCAGTTTCTTCCAAGAGATTAAGAGTATATTTATGTTGGAAAAGGTTAATACCCTCTTTTGATCTAGCTATTTCAAAACCTAAAAAGTACTTTTAGAGCGTTTGGGTGTACTCTATATATGAGCACAAGTGCACACTCTTGTCAAGTTATAGTATATAAGATATCGTCTCCCACGGGGATTGGACAGCATGGTTTGAATTGTAGTTCCTGCACAAGTAAGATAGTTGTTTGAGTTGAAAAGTAAATAAAAATACAAGTAAAAGAGGAAGTGATCAGGTTGATAGAGAGGGTCGGGTTATGTTGCTGCTTAGTGTGAAACTACGTTGAATAGGCCGAGTTGTTTTGTGCTGCCACGATTTGCTGCCTCGACGGGTAATGGCAGGTTGAGGCGGCGGCAACTTTTGATACCACGGCGGAACTCTGCTCTTGCAACTTTCGCTGTCTTGGCAGGTGAGATGGAGGGAAGTCCTAAAGGAAAGTCTGGAAGATACTCCAAGTTCGGCGAAACAATTCTAAAGTGATTCTTCCTATGTCTAGGCAAGAATTCTGTCACCACGTGATGTAAGCAATACCTAGCAATCCCAGCGTAAACCTAACACATGAAGTCTACGTTTGGTTGCTCCTTTTAGCCGCAGAAATTCTAACTTATGTCTAAGCCGAATTAGTCAACACCTCGACATGATGAGACCGTACTTAATTCTTTCGTGAGTTTGACACTCTCGTGTTGGACAAATGGATTTCTTCAACTAGACTTTTGGAACTAATTGAAGAAGTGAAGAACATGAATTAAGCAAGCTTGGAATATTTTATTGCAAAAACAAAACTTGAAAAACCTAAACAACCGTTCTCACAACTAATTACAACATAACCCTTAACCCAAGATAGGTTTAGAACATGACGGCGACAAGAAAACCTAAGCTACGCCTAACGAAAGCTTAAGATGATTTGAATTAAGAGTACAATAAGTATTTATAGACAATAGCTAGGTCTTGTCCTTCTTGGAGTAGAAGTCTTCAAAATTAGCTTTCCTCATTAAATGTGACTTTAAACTCTGACTTCTTTGAGTTGAATGTGGACTTTATCACGTTGCCTTGTCTTACAAGCAATCTCGAGATTTCGCTTAGGCGACTCTTCCCGCTGCTACAAACGTCGAAAAATTGAGTGGATGGCACCAATAGAATCAGGATTTTCTACTCTACAAATCGCACTATGGTTCTCCAACTCTAAAGTTTGCTACCGTGGGCAACATGGTCGACGACAGCAGCACTTAGCAGCTACTCAGCAGTTACTGTCTTTAGCTAGAACTGCATCAGTACAGCTCCACGGTTCGCTGCCTCAGCATCACATCCTTAGCTCCTCTTTCCCTCTGTCAGCCTTTAGTACCTAAAACAAAAAATACACTAAAACGACATCCTTTCTTCGCCAATTAAAAGATAACCAATAAAAATATGGTAAAGCCAGGAAATACTATAAAATGCAATGCATGGTCCTAATTATGCCTAAGATGTGCTTAAAAACAATAATAACATGAGATGGAATGTGCATGAAATATAGAACTTGTGGACACTTTACACATCCCCAAACTCGAACTATTGCTTGTCCTCAAGCAATGCAACCTAAAAGACTTGCCCTTATAATAACCAGAAAGAAAAACATGTTTTCAACTTGATTTCATACCTCAAGGCTGTGGCACCTATATTAGGTTAGTGAAGGGATTTAGCAAGAAAATAACTCAGAATTAATTCCTAATGCCAGTGCAGTGTGTGCATGACTATGTAAAGGCCGAATATGCAGAATAAATAAATAAAAAAAAGAAGATGTTGTGATATATAAGGTTGCTACTGAGGCAGCACAATTAAGCACACTAATTTAATCATGGCAGTGAGGGCTTCAGCTTATCACAACTACTCTTCTGGGTCTGAAATTAAGATTCAATCAAAATACAAAATCCCGGACCCTTGGAGTGGAGTCATCCCTTGAAGACTTTCGTTCACTCATGCTAATTTATCCGTCACTTCAAAACTTTCAGATTCATGGACTTTGATAGCAGCAAAGTGTCCTCGCAAATGATTCTTCCTAGAGCCTGTTGCGGGCACCTCTAGGGTAAAACAACAATGTTCTTTGTTTTTACTTATCTTGTCATGGTAGTGATGTATGTTTACGTTTCTTTTGCCTGCCTCGGCGGCTACCTGCAATCATTTGATAGAACTTTGCAAAGAATTCTAAAAAAAGTAGGCAGTGTTCATTATATATTCTAACAAATTCAATAAGTAACAGAGGTGTTTTATATTTTTGGCAATTAAAAAAAATTCTAAGTCATTTTTCATGCTTTTCCCTTATTAAGTTCTATTTTTAATTTGGTGCGACAATAAATTAATCGGCTATCCTAACATAGGCACAAGTTATAACAAAATTTTATGTTCTGATTATTTACTAAGGCAAGTACAGTGCACCCTATTTGCAGCTAAGTATGCCTAGAGAAATTATGCGAGAGCTATCCCCCCAAACTCGAGATGGGCATTGCCATCAATGCACAAAATAAGACAGAAAAATAAAAATAAAAACAAAATACAAGAGATAAAAGAAACATAAAAAAGAAATATAAAGAAAGGAGAAAGAAAAAGAACTAAAAAATGGCTTAGGGTTGAGAGGAGCTTAAGTCTTTTCTGCTGTGGATGAGGAAGAGGTGTAGATGATGAAGTGGCGGCCGACAAATGTCTTGGCAGTAGACTTAGCAGGTGAGATTTTTGCTTTCTGCGGCGGCTTGACTCTTTTTGGCGTAGGATGAGGCTTTTCTTGAGGATCAATAGGTGAAGCGACAGGAGGTGCTTCGCTCGCTTCTGACTCTGTCTCGAAGTCCATAGGCTCGGCGGCCATGATGTGCCACTTCCTCTTCCTAGTGCCTTCCTCCATGGGTGCTACTGGAGGGACAATCGCCAATGGGATGGCTGCTATTGCTGCTACCACTTTTGTTACCGGTTTCGGCGGCTGCTGCTCAATCTCCTCTGATGAGGAGGTGTTCGCATTGTCGCTACTGTGCAAGCAGATGAATGGTTCCGCTGAAGCCTCTCGGGGGAGTCTTCTACTGTGTCGGATGCAATGGTGGTTGAGAAAGATGGGTAATGCATCGGAGAGGGCACCTGGCGGGCGCTATGGCGGACAGCAGCGGCGGATGGCGTTCCTTGTGCTAGAGCTGCTGCGGTGAGTTCTGCAGGATATGGAGGAAGGATGGGTCCGTCATTAGGGAATTTCTGCAGGAGATAGGCCACAAAGGCTTCTTGGACTTCAGCCACGTATTTTATGAAGGTCAGTTGTTGCTGCTCGATGCGTTTGATGCTGTTGTCAAGGGTGTGCAGCAGCCTGAGGACTTCATTATTTAGGGCAGCTTCAGTACTGCCGTGGGCGGCTGGAGTGTCAAGCTGAGCGGCAGAAGGCTGGTTGGGCGTAATGGGCTCTGTCTTTAGGGCCTGCATCATCTGCAACAGACTTGTCTGGTCCACCCTTCTTTAGCAGTCGTGAACTCATCTTTAGGGTCTGCCGGAATACCAAAGTTGCCGCAAAGGCCTATGATGAGGGACATGAAGTAGAACCTGCCCTTTTTCTTTTTGAAGCAATTGTGGATCTTCGTGCATATGATTTCCCCAACGTTTAATGGCCAGTTCATCAGAATGCTATGAATGAGGGCGAGGCGCGGCCAATCGATGATAGAGTTTTGGGAGGTGGGCAGCAGGCGCCTCTTTGCAAATGTGTTCCACAACATTGCCTCAGGCAGCAGGTGGCGGCGTTGGACAGATCCTACATGCTTGCCTTTTGACCACGGCGTGTTGGGCTTGTAGAGTTTGGCCTTGATTTTCTCATAGTCGGCAGCCATCAGTGACTGCCTCCACTCTTTGTGAGGATTGTCGTGCATATCTAGGCTATAAAATATGTTGATGACAGCGGAACTCAGCTTGATAGGATCCCCGCGGACGTAGACAAATGGCTGCCCTGGGCGGGGGTGATGGGCATAGAATTCCCAAACCATGCTGATGTTGGCTATCTTTGGCTGTCATGCGAATGTCTCCCATCCCTTGTTGTGGATGGTCTCGAACAGGGCAATCTCTAAGCCAAGATTGCATGTCTCCCTTGTGTAGTGAAAGCCTTGCTCCTCCCATACATTCTTCTTAGAGAACTGATATATGTATCTTTCCTTGTCTGCCCTGGAGAATTCCTTTGACAAATTCCTCTTGATAGAGGGTTCAGTATCACTGGCGGCCCAAATAGAAGAGGATGAGAACCCATCAGCAAAAGCATCAAGATCCTCCGATGCCATTCGATGTTTCGTGCCTCGGGCAGATGGTTCAGCATGGGTGCTGCCTGCTGCTGTCGGGGCAGGCGATGGCGTTGAGGCGGCAGTGGGTATTCGTGGGGTAGTAGCAGGTGTAGGAGTGTGGGCAGGGGTAGTGACAGTAAAGTAATGGGCAGGAAAAGTAGGGAAGGCAGCATCAGGGAAATTTAAAGAATTTTGTATAAAATTTACCGTAGAGGCAGCAAAGTCCCTGATGAAGGTCATTAAGCCCAACTGTCTTTCCTCCAGCTTCTGAATGGCAACTAATATCTGGGCGGAAGAGTCTGTCGGGGCAGCTGCTGCGGCAGCTGGTTTAGTGTTTTGGCTGCTCTTGTCGTATCGGCTGTGGTGGCAGCTGGGTCGAATGACGACAGAGGGGTGGCAGCAGTCAGCTCCATAAGGCTGAGGATGTTCTTTTCAGTCCAACCTCTTCCTTCGACTAGCAAATAAGTGTGCACTTTTGGGACATTATGGTCGCGGCAGAGCGAGGTGATGAGGTACGGAAGGTAGAGAGGACCCGTCGGTCTGTGCGCACACTCCAAAATACTTTCTCGAATATAGCTGCCCACATTAATGGGTCGTTCATGTAGAATAGAGTGTATCAACGCTAACCTTGGTTGGTCGACGGTGGTGTTATGGGATGACGACATGATCCTCTTTTTTATGAAGGCATTCCATAACTTTGCCTCCGGCAGCAGCTGGGTCCTCTTCACTGTCCTTGGATTCTTCCTACTGGTGTTCCATTGAGTCCCCGCACTGGTCAACTCTGCCATGACAGCGTCATAGGCAGTAGTGTCTAATGTATTGAGGAATTGCTGGTGGGCGTCGTCATTGTTGCCGATGTAGAAGCCATATAAGGTGTTAATGTATTCTGCTTCAAGCGGCACTTCTTTCCCTCGAACGAACACCGATGTCACTGTCCTGCTGCTGATGGCAGCATAAAATTCTCGAACCAGCGTGACATTCATTTCCTCTGGCTGCTCCGCAAAGGTTTGCCACTCTAAAGCTCTAACCTTCCGGGCTATGAATGGTTTGAGGCCCAGATTTTCCTTCGTCGGTGTATAGATAAAGCCTCTCTCTTCCCACATATCTCTGCTAGCAAAGGAACGTGGGGGAGTTGCTGTCAGTGTGGAACTGGAGGCAGCATTTCGTCGGGTTTTCCTAGAAGACATATTTGTGCAAGGGTTGTGAAAATAAAATGAAAGCAAATGAAAACTAAAGAGAGAGCAAGTAAGAAAGGCAGAGGTGAGTGAAAATGAAAATGAAACGGGGTTATATAGAGAAGGATTTGCTGCCCGTTGAAGCTGTAACGACAGGCGCGAATAACGGGGCCAGCTGTTATGTGTTAACGTGTCTGACGCGTCTGTCACACGTTTCTACGTCTGTTACGCGTCAGTGACGTGTTTCCGCGTCTGTCGTGACAGCGTGATGACAGCCTGTATTTTCCGCGTCTTTCACGGCAGCTGTAACGACAGACTTCAAAAATTGGGCTTTTTGTTGGGCTGGTGGATGGGTGGTGGGCTGAGTTCACTTCTCCTGTTCTTCTTGACTCCTTTATTTCCTAAAAACAATAAAAAGAAAAACATTATTCAAATAAATCTTATTTCCTAATAAATAATAAATAATAAAATAAATAAATAAAATTTAGGTTAAATTAGGGATGTCGGTGGGGCATCTCCTAAGGTAACCACTTCCTGCATTCCTGGGGCTTCAGTCCCCTGATAATGCTTGAGGCGATGTCCGTTGACTTTGAGTTGGTGCCCGTCTTTTAACAATCGGATTGTTATGGCACCATGGGCAAAAACCTGTACGACTTGGAATGGGCCAGACCATCTAGATTTCAGTTTCCCTGGGAAAAGTTTCAGTCTAGAATTGAACAACAATACAAGTTGCCCTGGGCAGAACTGTCGTGGCAGCAGCTTCTTGTCATGCCACTTCTTAGTTTTATCCTTGTAGATTCTTGCATTGTCATAGGGCATTGTTCGAATTTCTTCAATTTTGTTCAGATCTAACAACCTTTTCTGCCCTGCCCTATCCAAGTCCATATTCACTGCCTTGATCGCCCAGTATGCTCTGTGCTCTATCTCGACAGGTAGATGACATGTTTTTCCATAAATCAATCGGTATGGAGACATTCCCAAAGGAGTTTTAAAAGTTGTCCTATAAGCCCATAATGCATCATTGAGAAGTAAAGACCAATCCTTCCGAGTTGGCTTAACCATCTTTTCGAGAATGTTCTTAAATTCCCTATTAGATATTTCAGCTTGTCCATTGGTCTGTGGGTGATATATTGTCGCGATCCGATGCTTGACACCGTATTTCTTCAAGGAAGCAATAACCCTGTTGTCGAAATGTCTCCCTTCATCACTGATAATCGCCTTAGGGATGCCAAACCTAGAAAAAAATGTTTTTGTGTAAAAACTTTTGGACTGTCTTGGCATCATTCTTTTGAGTGGCGATAGCTTCAACCCACTTAGAGACATAATCTACTGCCAGGAGGATGTATAGATTCCCACATGAAGATGGGAATGGTCCCATAAAATCAATCCCCCAAACATCGAAGATCTCGACTTCAAGAATGTTCTGCAGTGGCATCTCGTTTCTCCTTGAGATGTTTCCTGTCCTTTGGAACCTATCACAACTCTTGTAGAAGATTTGAGCATTTTTATACAGTGACGGCCAATAAAACCCTGACTGCAGCACCTTGGCAGCAGTTTTGTTGCCACCTAAGTGACCTCCATATTGTGAAGCATGGCAGTGATGAAGCATGTCTTCATGCTCTTCCTATGGTACACATCTCCTTATAACCTGATCTGCACAGATTTTAAAAAGAAGAGGTTCGTCCCAATAATAATGCTTAACATCATTTTGGAACCTCTTCCTGGCTTGATAATTAAGATCAGAAGGAATTATTCCGCTAACTAAGAAATTAACGAAATCAGCATACCAGGGAAGTTCAGAAGTCTTACCTGCCGCCATGGCTGTCGCGGTAGTGATTGCGGCAGCAAAGAGCTGCTCGTTTGGGAAGGTCTCCAGTATGTTTGTCTCATCTGTTGGTAGACTTTGTCCCTTCTCCAACCTTGACAAGTGATCTGCTACCTGATTTTCTGTCCCTTTTTTGTCCTTGATTTCAAGGTCGAATTCTTGCAATAGTAGGATCCACCGTATCAATCGAGGCTTTGCATCCTTTTTTGCGAACAGATACTTCAGGGCAGAATGGTCTGTGTGCACTATAACCTTCGTTCCAAGTATGTAAGAACGAAACTTGTCAATGGAAAATACCACAGCTAATAACTCCTTTTCTATGGTGGTGTAGTTGACTTGGGTGTCATTCAGTGTCTTGCTGGCATAATCTATGACATGAAAAATTTGTCTCTCTGCTGCCCAAGTGCTGCCCCGACAGCATAGTCACTAGCATCACACATGATCTCAAACGGCTGTGTCCAGTCTGGTGGCTGTACTATTGGGGCTGTTACCAGTTTTTCCTTCAGGGCCTTGAATGCTTCAGTAAATTCATCATTAAAGTCAAAGGGTCGGTTCTGCTCCAGAAGATGGCATAGGGGCTTGGTGATTTTTGAGAAATTTGCAATGAAACTTCGATAAAAACCAGCATGTCCCAAGAAACTTCTAATACCCTTGATTGTGGTCGGCGGCGGTAGCTTTTCGATCACTTCTATCTTGGCCCTGTCAACTTCTATACCACGGCAGCTAATCTTATGGCCAAGGAATATCCCTTCATCCACCATAAAGTGGCATTTTTCCCAATTTAAGACTAGGTTTGCTTTTTCACATCTTTCAAGTACCTTTTGTAGATTGCCTAGGCAGCTCTAAAAATCGTCCCCAAAGACTGAAAAATCATCCATAAAAATTTCAAGGAAGTCCTCCACCATATCGGAGAATATGGCCATCATGCACCTTTGGAAGGTGGCGGGTGCATTGCATAGTCCAAAAGGCATCCTCCTAAAAGCGTACGTTCCGTAGGGGCATTAGAAGGTCGTCTTTTCTTGATCTTCTGGTGCGATAGCTATTTGATTATACCCTGAATAACCATAAGAAAACTATAGTAAGGTTTACCCGCTAATCGATCAAGCATTTGATCAATAAAGGGTAAAGGAAAGTGGTCCTTTCAGGTAGCTTTGTTAAGCTTCCGATAGTCCATACAAACCCTCTAACCGGTCACAGTCCTGGTTGGGATTAACTCATTGTTTTCGTTGGTCACCATGGTCATTCCACCTTTCTTGGGAATGCATTGCACCGGGCTCACCCATTTGCTGTCGGAGATGGCGTAAATTATACCAGCATCTAACCATTTGGTTATCTCTTTACACACCACCTCTTTCATCGCATGGTTTAGCCGCCTTTGAGCATCTATAGTCGACTTATGATCATCTTCTAAAAGGATTTTATGCATACATAACGCCGGACTAATGCCTTGAATATCAGCTATCGTCCATCCAATTGCCTTTTTGTGCTGCTGCAGCATCCCTATTAATTGTTGTTCCTGTTCCTGCATCAACTTCGAAGAGATGATTACGAGCAACGTATCATTTGAACCAAGAAAAGCATACTTTAGCTGCCCTGGTAGGGGTTTCAGTTCTAAAACAGGGGGCTCAACAGTAGATGGCTTTTGGATTGCATGGTTATCCGAAGTATAATTTAAAGGTTCGAATAACTTACCTGGACGATCGCCTATACAGTTTACCTCCTCCTGATCTTCAGTATCAGATGTATCGGATTCTAAGGAGTTGATGTCGTCAGTGCTGTTGTGAGAGTCCTGTAGGTGGCTGCCGAGGCAGTGACCAATTTTGATGTCGTGACAGCCTGACCTGATGCAGGGTTGGTCAAGGGTAACTTCAGTGATAGCCTTGCATTCATCTTCTGCATCAGCGTGCTTCATAGCTTGGAGAACATTCAACTTTATTTCTTGATCGTTCACTCTCATGGTGAGTTCTCCTTTCTCCACATCAATCAGTGATCTTCCCGTGGCTAAGAAGGGTCACCCCAGGATGATTGGTGTGTTTTCATCTGCTTCACAATCTAGAACAAGAAAGTCAGCAGGAAAAATAAATTTATCCACTCTTACCAAAATATCTTCGATTTTTTCTTCCGGATGAACGTAAGAGCGGTCTGCCAGCTGCAGAATTACTGTCGTGGGCTGAGCTTTTCCAATACCTAATTTCTGAAAAACAGATTTTGGCATTAAATTAATACTAGCACCAAGATCACAAAGTGCCTTACCCACATATTTATCTCCGATTACACAAGGTATGATGAAGTTCCCCGGATCCTTGTTTTTCTGGGTTGGCTGCCTATGAAGAATACTCATGCATCCTTCTGTCATCTTAACCGTTTCAAATTCCCCAATTTTAGATTTCTTTGACATGACATCCTTGAGAAATTTGGCATAACCGGGCATCTCCCTAACGACATCTAACAGCGGAATGTTAATATGAACCTGCTTAAAAATATCATAAATCTTTTTGAGCTGAGATTCTTGCTTCGCTTGCTGTAACCGTTGAGGAAAAGGAGGTGGGGGACGATAATCAGCAATACGTCCTTCCCACTGCATACGAATCTGAGGAGGTTTTGGTTCATCATTTTTCTCCTCTGTCGCTTTTGCTGTCGTAACAGGTTTATCGGCAGTAGTTTGTTTGTTACCTTTCGGGGCAGCTTCCTCGGCAGGTCTGTCCAAGGCTGGTTTTTTCACTATTTTAGCTTCCTTCTCTTGCCCTGGTAGTTTCTTCCCACTCCTAGTAGTAATGGCTTTACACTGCTCATGTGTGGGCTGCCTAGCATTTTCTGTATTGCTAGGAAATCCTCCAGTCTACCTTGGCTTGATATGCTGGGAAGCCTGACCCATTTGTGTCTCCAAAGATTTCAGAGTAGCTTCATGATTTGTCATCCGCATCTCTGTTTTATCCATGAATGTTTCTGTCTTCTTGACAAATTGATTCATGTTCTCAATATAAGTACCTGTTTGAGACATAAAAGTAGCCAGAGTCTGTTCCAGTATACTGTTCGTGGCAGCTGGTGGCTGTTGTTGTTGCTGTTGCGGCTACAGTTGCTGTCGAGTCAGCAATCTAGGTCCTCCTTGATTCTGATTATTGTGTGCTTGAGGATTCATGGCATTATTAGGATTACTCTAAGAAAACTTGGGATCCTTTCTCCAGTTGGGATTATAGTTGTTAGAGTTGTAATTCGGCTTATAGTTTCCAACATACTTTCCCTCTTCTATCTGTATAGGACACTCATCCGAACTAAGATTTCCATCACAAATTTCACATACCTCCTCAACAGCAAATCGATGTTGCACATCATCGTTCAAGAGCTTTTTCATCACTTTAGTAAGGTATGCTACTTGTGATTTCATCGTGCTGTCGGCATCATAATCCTTAACAGCTAGAACCCGTTTACCCCCTCTTCTTGCTGTCGGAAACTGCTTCTCATTCTTAGACAGATTTTTTAATACTTGCATTGCCTCGTCCGGGTCTTTGTCCAATAATAATCCGTTTGCTGCTGAATCAATTCGAATACGAGTTTGTAAGTTGGCAGCATTATAAAACTTAGTTACCTGATTCCAGACGAGGAACCCATGCATTGGGCAGTTTCGTAGAAGAGTAATAAATCTTTCCCAGGCCTCGTGCATTGGCTCGTCATCTTCCTGTTGAAAAGTAGCAATTTCATTACGTAATCGCTCAGATAAATGTGAAGAATTAAAACAAGATAAAAATTCACGAGACAAATCTGCCCAAGTTCTAATTGAACCCGGCGTAAGTTTATTCCACCAAGTCTTTGCTCTGTCCCTCAATGAATGGGGAAATAACCGAAGCCTCAGTATCTCCGAATTAACTCCTGGCAGTCTAAACGAACCACGAATCTCCTGGAACGTTTTTAGATGCTCCCTAGCATCCTCTGTAACAGCACCACTGAATTGACCAACATTGTTGATCATGCTAAACATGACAGGTTTCAGCTCAAAGTTGTCAACATCTATGTCCGGTAGCGTGGTTTCTAGTTCTACATGGTCATTCAACATGTAGTCACGACAGGACCGTCGTCCGGCAGCGTCAGCAGGGTTGCCGACAGACGGTCTAACCTCTCCATATCCAACAGAAGGGTCGTCTCCTCGGTGTGCCATCGTCTCTAACTGTTCCTCAAGGTACTCGTTCCTGGCTAGTATGTGACGAAGTCGGTTCTTGAGATTGAATGAACGTTCGATTTCTGGATCTAATGGATACTCAGGATCTTCACCTCATTTGCGCATAAACAAGGAACCTTGTGAAAAGCAAGAGTTGAACACACCAAAGAAAAACAGAAAAATAAAAAAAAAAACAAAAACGAAAAGTGCAGTAAAAGAAAAGGTAGAGTTATGTTGCCAATCCCCGGAAACGGCGCCAAAAACTTGTTGCGTGTAAAATAGTCTATCGCAATTGTAGTGCAAGTATACACGACGCAAGTAGTAAAGTGATACGAAGTATCGGATATCGTCTCCACATGGATTGGGCTAATAGCTTCACCTTAATTCACTGCACGAAAGTAAAGAAAATATTTGAGAAGTTGTCACGAAAATAATAAAGAGAACTTAAATAAAAGAGTAGGGAAATCAAGATAGAGAGAATGGGCTGGTATTGAATTGCTCAGTAGTGCAGGTATTTCTAAGTCTCGGAACTCCAGTTCTCTCATCGTCCCCGTCGCGGCAGCACCTGTCGCGGCAGCAGTCCGTTGCTTGTCGCGGCAGTGAACACTTAACTCAGTACTTCAAGTTTGGCAAGAATCCTAGATGTGCCTTGGACTATCCCTAGGTCCAAGTCTGTCGATGATCACGTCTTTGATGATACCTCCCGGCGTGAATCGAAGGATGAACACCAATGTCGATGAATTCTTCTTTAGCCACTTAACCTCGTCCTATCCCTAGGTCCGAGATAGTTCAACTATAAACTAGAGAACTTCCTCTTATTCCTTTCGTATACTTAACTCTCCTGATGCTAAGTAAATTGATAACCTCATAATGCTCTCCCGATGCTCTTGCAAGATATTAATAACCAAAATAAGAGAAGTTGAAGTTTATTTTATTGAACTGAAAATTCCTAAAACAAAAACAACCCTTGCAACTACTTTACAAATCAACCCGTGGCCCTAAGGGGAATTTAGAACATGTTGAGGGAAGGAAAACGGCTAGGGTTTCGGGAAGGAAGCTAGGGAATCAGTTATTCCCTCCTAGGTCGAAATATATGCCCTTATATAGGCTTTGGGTCCAAGTTTTCTAAAATAGCAAGAATACAACTTTAAATTAAAGTACAATTCTAATAAAGACTAAATTTTCAAAGAATCTACTTTCCAGCCGTCATCTTTCTTGCTTGGGATTTTCTCTCCTTGAACTTTGGGCTTGACATTCCTTTCGATCTGGGGCTTGAAAAAATATAGTGATTTCACACGATAGACGGGCTGAATTTTCTCTATCTGTCGAGGTCAACTTTGCTTCTTCTCCTCAAAACTGCTGTCGGCCTCTGCTGTCACGGCGGCAACCATGGCAGCATCGTCCTCTTTGACTGCTCGTCCAGATCCAGCTCTTCTGCTTCACTGCCCAGCGCCTGCCCATTCCGTCTGCTACAGCAGCAACCTGCAAAAACAACCATTTTTAGTAGAAAATGTGCCTTTTAATATATTTGTGATGTTTTGCTGTAAACTGACCTAAATGCAATAAATAATGCTTGAATGCAGCAGAAATATGGGTTAAATAGGGTGTAAATAATAGAACTTTTACACACTCAACAATAGCCTCTCTATAGTTTTTAGGTTCTTTCAATATATAAACATTATTAATGTATGCTTGATGATTAAAAGAAATATGGTCATAAGAGAGGACCTGGGAAATATTGTGAGGTGTGGAATGTGATGTGAGTTTACTTCTTGCCAAAGAAAGCTGGTAATCATCAAGCTTATGAGGCAGCCTGACTGTTCTTGATGACCTTCTAGGATGAACAAAAGCATTAGGCTTAGCTGGTGACTTAGAAGGTTGACTCTCAGCTATAGAAGTCTCAACAAATTGATCTACGAGTGAATCTGGTGCATACTGTGAAATTTCTGAATCTGGTGATGCATGCTGAGGATTAGGAGCACACTGTGATTTTGATACAAGCTGTGAATTTGAACTTTGAACATCAACAGAATTTGTATAAGCTAAGTCTTTAACAGAAATATTAGTATCAATGACAGGAAAAATAATTTCAGATGATGAATTAAATTTACCTGTTTGAAAAGGAAATACAGATTCAGAGAAGAAAACATCTCTGGAAACAAATATACTCCTTGTTTGAATATTAAATAACCTGTAACCTTTGATATGTTTTGGAAAGCCAAGAAAAACACACTGAATTGCTCTAGGATGCATTTTAGTTTTAGGTTTGGGCAACACAAAAGCATAGGCAAGGCATCCAAACACTTTTAGATTATCAAAGTTAGGTTTAGTTTGGTAAAGAATTTCAAAAGGAGTTTTGTTAAAAAGAATTGGATTTGGAGTTCTATTAATTAAATAAGCAGAATGAAGCATACAATCAAGCCAAAAATCTAATGGTAAAGAAGCTTGAATGTGCAAACACCTAGCAACAGCAAGAAGATGTTGATGCTTGCGTTCAACAATGTTGTTCTGTTCTGTTGTGGAGTGTAGGTGCAACTATTTTGATGAACAACTCCTTTAGATTTATAAAAATTTAACATTTCAAATTCTCTAGCATTGTCAGTACGTATGCATTTTATTTTTATGTCAAACTGAGTAAGAATCAGCTCATAAAATTCAGTAATTAACTTTGATACCTCAAATTTAATCTTCATAGGAAATACCTAAACAAAACAACTTTTATCATCTATGATGGTAAGAAAATAAGCATGGCCATAGAAACTCTTAATAGGGAATGGACTCCAAACATCAGCATGAACAAGATCAAAAATAGACTCAAAAACAGAATTACTGGAAGAAAATGAGGGTTTTTTTTGCTTAGACAAATGACAAGTATTACAATCTAAAGAGTGCACAACAGGTATCTTATTATGCAATATAGAAAAGAAGTGCATCCTCTTTCTTGAGGGATGTCCTAATCTAAAATGCCAAAGGCTTGAATTACAACTAGAAACAAAATTAGAACTAGAAACAGTAGAATAACTTCTTAAACGAGCATTATTAAAGAAAGTATTCAATTTGTACAAACCAGTGGCCTCACTAGTTGTACCGATCGTCATCCAATGATGCACATTCTGTATAAAACAAATTCCAGAAGTAAAAATCAAGGAAACATAATTATCTTTAGTCAACTGGCTTACAGAAATTAGGTTAAAATTGAATCCTAAAATATGGATAACATTTTTAAGAAAATGTGTTCTTAAAATAGTAACAGTCCCTATATGACTTACTTGAACTAATTGATTATTAGGCAATTTGAAAAACTTATTATCAACCTTAGAATAACTAGAAAACAATTCTAAGGAACAACAAATGTGATATGTTTCACCACTATCAACTATCCATGGCACATTGTTAATTCTAAAAGTAGAACATGAAAGAACAGTACCTAGAGCATCACTTGGATCATCATCAAAAGCATAAGAAAGAAGATTAACCTTTGACACAGTATTCACATTAGAACCAATTAGCAGAGAGTTACTTTTCTCATTAAGCAGACCAATCAGAGCATCATATTGTTCTTTAGTGAAAGTAAGAGAACCATCTTCTTTAGGAAAAGAATCAGATCGAGAAACATCACTAACACAACCAGAACCCACTTGATTCATTTTACTAATCTAAGGCATATTCCTATACCCAGGGGGATATCTATGTTTTTCTATAACACATTTCTATTGTATGACCATACAATCTAACAGTGTACACACATGGGTCTCTTAGAATTATTAGAATACTTCTTAGCAACATAATCTATAGCATTTTGTCTACCTGAATCAACAGAGGAACGACCAGTCAGCATGACATGAGATTCACTATCAAGACTAACAGTAGAGAAAAGGGTCGTTTCATGTTGAGCAACAAGCGAAAAAACTTCATTAATATTTAGTAATGGTTTACGCATTAAAATCTGGGTTTTAGGAACAACAAAGTTTTCATTCAGGCCTCGAAGAAAACATAACACTCAATCTTGTTCTCTATAGATTGAGGCTGAGCAAGAACAAGATTGCAACGGCCGAAAGACACAAATCTTATCCCAAACATTTTTAAATTGAGTAAAATAGGCAGAGACCGTAAGATTACCTTGATTCAGGCTAAAAAAACTCCTGAAACAAATCAGAAATTTGCAGCAAATCGCCTTGGCTGAAATGGTCAAAGAGATTAACCCAAATATCAGACGCACTATCTATCCAAATCACACTCTGTGCAACTTATGGATTCAACGCCCTCTGGACTCAAGACATGACGAGATTGTTACACTTTACCCAGGCAGAGAAGTGAGGATCTTCACGCTTCGGTTCTTTGATAGACCCATCAACAAATCCAATTTTGTTTTTGGATATCAATGTCATTCGAATAGAACGCGCCCATGCATGATAATTATTGTTGTTAAGAAGCGAAGAGGTCAACACTAGTGAAGGATTTTCACTAGGATGAATGTAATACGGGTCACAAGGATCATCATTTTTGAAGGAATTTCGAGAGACGTCAACGGAACGAGAACGAGAATCAGAGGTTTCTTCAACTGATACCATGTTGAATCTGATAATTGGAAGAAAATAGAAGAAATGAAAGCTAGGTTTTCGATAGTCGATTTGAGAATTTGGAAGAGAGAACAATTGAAGGAAGAGAAAGCAATTAAAATTATTTTTATTAAAACCAAAATTAATTTTACAATATCCAATTTACATATTTATAATATTAAAGAAACTAAAGAAGAAAATAAAAAAACTAAACTAACTAATCAAACTTAATAATTGTTTATTAATAACTAATATCCTAACAAATTATTCAATATTGAATTATGTATTTTGAAGACAAATATGAAGTTTATTTCAAACAATCCTCATTGGTTTGGAAACTAGAAACTTTGGAGCTGATTTATCACAAAATTTCCGTATTTGAACACATTTTTTATTCAACAATGATAGATTTAATACACTTTAACGAGATCCTTCTAAAAGATCTTGTTTTCGAAGAAATTTTGCTCGACAAAAAAACAAGACTGCATTATGAAGTTTACTTGTTTGGCAAGTTAGAATTTTTCCTTATTCGAAAAATAATATTTGACCACCTGCGCTAGTCGTTATGAGACAAAATCTAAATTATTTTAAGTGGAAAAAAGGGAGATGTGCTACTCAAATCGACACATGTCTATATAAAAGAAACTTTAAATTTTAATTGCTTGTGGTTTTTCAAGGTTTTTATTGTATTATTTGAAAGAAAGTTTTATTGTTTCACATGAATCAATTTATTTAAGAAACGTTGTCAGTGTGCTATTGAAATTTTCAAAGGTTGTGTTTACAAAAAAAAAGTGTTAAGTAATTAGTGGGATATTACTTAAGGGAGAGAATAACCAGGACACCATTATATGATGGAGCACCTACAATTAGTTTCTGTAGTTAAGTCAACGATTCTTGTCTTTTACACTAAGAATATTATAGTGAACTTTTATCTAAACATGGTTCCACATAGGTAGAATCGTTGATCAATTTGAACTGCATAAACAAACTATCTTGTGTTCTTGATTACATGGTAGTATTTGTTCATATTTTTTCTTAATCTAATATGATTCACTTAATATCAACAGAATTGAGCTTTACCCAAAATAGCTACACTAACAATTTATATTAAAGTCTAATCCATATAGTTGATCATAACATAGTGTGTGTGCGTGCGCGCGTGCATGCGTGTGCGTGTGTGGGATATTTTTTTTTACTTTTTTTCTGATTAGATACTTAATCCACTAAATATCACATGTTCATGAGTCTGATCTGGGCCAGAATGTTCAGCTTGATGAGTACATGATAATTTGCTTTCCTACTTTTAATTTATTTTTATGTTAGTTTAGATTTTTATTTTAAATTTAGTTGATTCTTATTCTCAATTTATGTTATCCTAACATTCTAAATTCCTAATTTTATCTCTCAACTTCTTCAATCACTGCTCTCTATTGCACTTGTTGTTTATGTGTTATTTTGAATTGTCGTATATTCGAAAATAATCTAAATTAGTAGCTATAACTGGTGCAAATAAGCATATTCAATTTTGCCCTGTTTCAAATAGTCGATGGTTTAATTAAGAGGGAAGTTTCTTAAGTTTAAATTGTATGATTTTTTTTTTTAAGAAAAAAAGAGTATTAATTTGTCCTAGGTACCTGCTAACTTGCAGGTATCCAACTACCAGATACTCGTTCTTTTCGGGCCAACTATTTTATTATTTGATGAATTAGGTGTTCGACTATTTGGGCTATTTTACACCAAAAACTTAATTTAATTAAATATTTAGAAAAATGGCCACACGGACTATTATTTAGAAAAATGACCTCTAAATCTGTCACGTATGAAGAACTCGCGTTTCGAGGGTCGCGAGACACGGAATCGCGCTACGCAGAAAGCGAGTTCTGCATACGTGGCAACACTTTTCAGAATAACGAACTTTACGGAAACTCGCTTTCTGCCAAATGTGAATTCCCCGAGAATTTCAAGAGGCGACTGAATTTATCGCGGGGAACTCGCTTTCTGCAGAAAGCAAGTTCTTTGCAATTCTGGGTGGAAGAACAATCTTCGATTGGCATGTTCGACCATTATTTCGGGCTTATTAATCGATTATTTTTTGTAATCATTCAGTTTGACTTCGTAGCACTGGAAATTCTCTTTCATTTGACACCAATATGGGCAATTTCCGTCCGTTCTAAACATAGTAAAATTCGCGTCGAAAACGGTATCGTAGCTTGATTTTTTTATTGAATTTTCCTTTAATCGAATAACAGTAATTAAAAACAAAATTAAACATAAATTAGGAAAAGTATAAAAAAAATTACTAAAGAAAATTAAAATTGTGTAATTACAAAATAAAAAAATAATGTCTTTCATAAATATAATTAAACATAATTAAATGAAAAAGGCCCTAATGAGGTCAATGTCCACCCGTTCCGCAGCGGGGTGCACGACGATCTTGTAGCGGATTCTTCTGAATGTCATGTGGTCCAGGTTAGTTCCCATCATCATCATCAGGAGCAGCAGCAGCAGCATCAAAAGCATCATCATCAACTCCAAAGAGGTCCTCGAAACGCAGACTCGTGTTGGGACCGGGGCGGGTGGAGAATAAGCTAGCCGGCGGCGTATGCTGTAAAATGTTGTAGTCGACTAGTGATGCCAACGGTAGAACATTGATCACCGGAGAACCGCTCATCAGTATGGAGGGACGATAGGCATCTAAGAAGCCGAACTCGGGTGGAGGCCTCATCTTCTGAAACGTAGAAGGACCAGTGAAATTCTGAAACACTGTTCCAAAAGATGATGCTCCTGCAGTGTGAGTTCGCGGTCTCGGAATGTGCTGCCTAGACTGGCTCTGGCTGGGTCGGCGTTGAGGGCATGGGCGGTTTTGGGGAGGCATCTCAATTTCTCGCTCGCGCTCCTCCAGAGTAAGTAAAGGTGGCATCCCATTATGGAGGTACCACTGAAAATAGTCGAAAGTGACAGACATGGCCCAATCCACAATGGGTGCGAGGATGGGCGGTCGACTGGCATATCGGTCCATCCATTGTTGGACCCAATCAGCGTGATGATGACCCCAATGAATTTTTGTCTTCCCTTACCGCGTCAATCGGTGTAATTCGTCCAAATTAGGCGGCAGCTACAGAACCCCTTGGATGTACCCAAATTGTCGTAGAACCCGGTCTGTAGGATGCCACTCGAAAATTTTGTAGTTGATGAGTGGCACTCGCAGCAACCATACGTGAGAGGACTGCGCAATGTCTGGCAGAGTAATCTGGTGAATCGCAAGAATAACGTACGAAGTCCACACAAACTGAAAATGTAACGCCCCGGTTTTGGGCTTAGAAGTTTTGGGTTTCGGACCGGTTCGGTCGGAGTGCAGTTCGAATATATTAAAGTGAATTTAGGAAAGCCTAGTTCGGGTTGCATTAAAAATATGGAAAAATGTCTTAAAATCCTCTTTTAATATATATAAGAGATTGGTGAAATCAATTTTACAAAATGAGGTTTGGAAGGGTGACATTTTGGCTAGTGACCAAAATGTAATTTTTGAAAACTGTGGGACTGTTTTAAAAAGGATTGAAACTTTGAATCTTTAAGGAGCTATTTACCCAATGGGAGTTTCTCCAGATTTTTCTAAGATAATTAAGTGATTAATTAAAGGTTTTTAAATAAAACTAAAAGGAGGGAAGATATTTTGGAATTTCCAACTAACTTTTCATATTTTCCATTTTCTATTTTCTCTCATCTTTTCTCTCAAACCAAACATCTTTTCCAGAACTTTTCCCTCTGGTTTTGTCATCTAAATCACTCATTTCATCTTCCTTTTGATCCTCAATCATCTCTTCATCAAATCCTTTGCATTTGCTAATTGGATCTTCAAGCTTTTTGATTCTAAAAAGGGAGAAACTCAAGTTTGGAGGTAAGAACGTCCTTCTCCTCTAAACTCTCAGTTCTTTACTGAAATTCCTAAGTTCTCAATCCTTAAATTGTGTTTTATAAATGGTTTTAAGGTTGTGTTCATGATCTTGGCTTTTAAATGCAAGATTTGGTGATTTTTGATGAAAATTCATATGATCTGTTTAATCAGTGTTTTGAGGTGTCAATTTGATGTTAAATGAATGTTAAATTGATGAGAAATTGAGTTTTAATTAATGCAATCTCGGATAGGTTGAATTTCCTAAGTTTAGCTTGTGTTCTTGGTTGTTTTTGGAGTGATCTTGTGGATCTGTTGTTGCTGGAGGTATAAGGATGATGTTAGATCCTTTTTGGATGTTATTTGATGTTTAAGGATGGTTAGATTTGATGGATCTTGGCTGGGCAATGTTGTGGTGTTGTTTGGATGCATTTTCGGTTGTGTTTGGTAGCCGAAAATGGAGTGTGGATGAGAGCAGCGAGTTTAGATGCTTTCATTGAAGATATTAATGCATGATGATGCATTAATCCTCTACTTTGATGTGTTAAAACAGGGGAATCATCTTTGGATCCAAGTGGTGGTGATCCGGAGGCTTGATTGGTGTTTCGGCAAGAGGCGAAACGGAATCGGTGAGTGGATTTTGGTTTTCGGCTTTGAAACCAGTGTTTTGAAGGTTTGGGAGCTTAGTTTAAGTCTAAGCAACTTAACTAAGCTCAAGAGTAAGTTTTCGGAAAAACTCTCTTGGTGATGGCCATGGATTGGTTGTATGCAATGTGGTTTGTTTGCATGATTTTAAATCTGTTTTGAAAGCATATCTAGCATGTTTATTTGCTGAGATTATAAGCCATGTGTTGAAGGAAGCTCAAGGTAAGAGTTCCTTGTTTTTGAACATTGTTTAATGTGGTTTGATGCACAAAAATGCATGATGTTTATGGCTTTGTTAAATGCTTTAAAACAGTGGAATATTGATGTTAATGATGCATATTGGCAAGTGATGGTTAAGGTCACAAAGGTGGTTAAAAGTCCTTGTGTGAGCCTTGTTTATTTAAGAACATCAAGGTGTTTAAAAGTCCTTGGATGGTTCTTGGTTAAGATCACAAAGGTGGTTAAAAGTCCTTGTGTGAATCTTGTGAATTTTAAGAACAACAGGGTGTTTAAAAGTCCATGGTTGGTTCTTGGTTAAGGTTACAAAGGTGGTTAAAATTCCTTGTGTAAGCCTTGTTATTTAAGAACATCAAGGTGTTTAAAAGTCCTTGGATGGTTCTTGTTAAGGACACAAAGGTGTTTAAAAGTCCTTGTGTGGTCCTTGACATGGTGTTTAAAAGTCCATGGGGTTAAGGACACAATGGTGTTTAAAAGTCCATGTGTGGTCCTTGGAAAGTATAAGATCACAATGGTGTTTAAAAGTCCATGTGTGGATCTTATGTGGAATGTATCACTTGTTGCCAATATGACATGTAATGAAATGGAAGCATGAATTGCTTGTTTTAAATGCTTATGTGCATGACTAAAGGTTGTTTTGAAGTATGGTTTATAAAGGTGTTTTATAAATGCATTATTGTGTGGTTTTAAATGAGCATTCCTCACTAAGCTTTTGCTTACGCTCTCTCTTTTCTTAAACCAATAATGCAGAGCATTAAGGTGCATTGAGGGCAGCAAGGAGGGCAAGCATCCAAGTGGTTAACTAAGCTCAAGTATGGTGATGGTTTCTTAAACACTATTAGCATTTTGGCATTTGGCAATGGGGGACCTATCTTGTTGATGTTTTGGGAGATGTTTTGGACTCCCTAAGTTGAATACATGTTGTTAATAATGTTGGTACATGTAATTGGCCTTTAAGAAGTGAATTTGGTATTTTTATGCTTGAATGGTTTTCAAAGTAGGATGCATGCCTATAGAATTGGGGATTTTCATGATTGATGTCATAATAATGTTTGGTTGGTGCAATTATGTTCCTTGTATGTTGAATGTCTTGCTGGTAAAGTTTGGTTGCGTTTGGGGCATGTTTGATAGGTCAATTGCATGATAAACCAACAAATTTTCTGCAATCTGGGCAACCTGTTTCGGAACAGGTGCTACCGTATCGGAACGGGGGCCTGAAATGGCATGGGCGTTTCGAAACGAGAGGCAGTGTTTCGGAACGGATATGCCACTGCCAGGCACTGTTTCGGAACCTGTTGTGGAACGGTCCCGCGTTTCGGAACGGGTCTTCCCTGTTCCGAAACACTCGACCGTTGGGCACTGAAATTGTTGGTTATATGTTTTGAAATGTTTGCATTTTGGTCCTGAAATATATTTATGCAATTGTATGAGTTTGAGATGTCCGTTTTAGCTGGAATTTGACAGAGAAGCATGAAAGATGATTAATTTCAAGTTGGTAACTTTAAATCTGATTAAGTCCTTATAATTTACAGAATTTACAATTTGGTCCCTAAAGTTGTTTTTTGTGCAATTGGATCCCTGAATGTTCTCTGATGGTTATGATCTTTGAGTATGTTGTTTGTACGATCATATCAAGGGATTATGTGCATCTAGACAAGTTTAAAAAGAAAAAAAAGGTCGTTAATCAAGGTTGACTTTCGGGTTGACTTTGGTTTTCCCCGTGTGACTTTCTTAATTCGGGTCAACCGTCTAGGCCGGGTTAAGGGGGTTACATTTGGTGGTATCAGAGCTGAGTTCTCGAGTAATTGGGAGTGATTGTGTACATGATTGAAGTATGTATGCTATGTATGCTTGTTGAGTGAAAGCATGTTGAGTGGTTTGTGAATATGTTGCAATTGAGGTGTATGCTGTGGTGAAGCATGTTGTGGGTACCCATTGCCAAATCAAAGCTAATGTAATGGTATTGTTTTTAAGTGAAAATGAGCTTGAGAACTTGGATTGCTTACCTTGCTGGGCCTGACTTTGTTTATTTGCATTGTGATTGCATTGTTAGAGTATGGCACCTCGTAGAGAGTTGAGGAGTAATGTGCGAGCTACGGCTCAGAATGAGAATGAGAATGAAGAGAATGTTGAAAGTGCGGTGGATTTACCTCCTCCACCTGGTGGTGGTGAAGCTGGGGGTGAAAGAGCTAGAGTTGCAGCTGGTGCTGGGGTCGCTGGACCTGAGGCTGGTCAGGGGCAAGCTGTTCCTGACATGACAGTGTTGATACAAGCTATTGCTGGAGCTTTCCAAGCAGCAGTAGCTGGAGCTCAAGGAGCTGGGCATCAAGGAGATGCTGGAGTTAGACTACCCTTGGAACGTTTGCGCAGTCTAGGAGGGACTGAGTTCAGGGGTTTGTCAGCTGAAGGTTCTGAGGCTTGGTTGGATAGTACCAAGAGAATCTTGGGTCAGATGAATTGCACTGATGTGCAAAAGCTGGGCTGTGTAGTATCCTTGCTACAGAATGATGCTTATACGTGGTGGACAACCACTATCGCTGGGATGGCGGAAGCTAGTGTAACTTGGACGTTCTTTCAGAATGCGTTCAAGAGAAGGTATCTAGGTGTGAGGTACCTAGATGAAAAGAAGAGGGAGTTCATGTCTCTTACCCAAGGGAGCATGTCCGTGGCTGAGTATGAGGTTCAGTTTGTTCGACTCAGTCAGTACGCACCTGAGCTTGTTCCGGATGAGCGGGAGAGGTGTGAAAGGTTCCGTTATGGTTTAGTGACGGAAGTTAAGATGTATGTGCTGGCTACCGAGTATGATGATTTTGATGTGCTGGTGGGCCGAGCAAAGGATATTGAGATGAACTTGGGTTTGTCTGCTAGAAGTGCTGGGTCAAGTGCTGGTAAGCGAGTAGCTGAGTATAGTTCCGGTGGTGGACGGAACAAGAGGGGACGTGATCAGAGGTATCAGTCCTCGGCTAAGAGAGGTGGTGGTGCGCCTACTCGGGGAGGCAACGCTAGAGTTGATCTGAGTGTATGTTGGATATGTGGTTCACGTGGCCATATGAAGCGTGATTGTCCTCGAGCTGTGAGGGAGGTGCAAGCTCCTGTTGCGGCAGCTGGTAATGCGTGCTGGAATTGTGGATCTACGGATCACATGAGGCGAGAGTGTCCTATGTTGGCTGGTGGCCAAGTACGTGCTCCTGTTGTTGCTGCACCGCAGAGAGGTCGTGGGCGCGGCCGTGGTAATTTCCAGCGGAGAGAGGAAGGTGGTCGGGGTGTGGCTCATGTTGTGGCTATTCAGCCTGAGGGTGGTGGCGAAGCCAGGGTGTATGCTCAGCGGGAGGGAAGGAATGATGCAGATGTGATCGCAGGTACTTTTACTCTGCAATCCTTGTCAATACTTTCCTTGATTGATTCTGGATCTACGCACTCATACATTTTGCGTGAGCATGCTGAATTGCTTGGTTTGCCTGTTGAGTCTTTGGATGCTGGTGTTCGTGTCACTAGTTCTTTTGGTGAGACTGTTGTGACTCGAAAGCTTTATAGAAGGTGTCCTTTGGTTGTTCAAGATCATGTTTTTCATGTTGACCTTATGGAGTTGCCTTTTTATGGTTTTGATGTAATCCTTTGTATGAATTGGCTTGTTGAGCATCGTGCTGTGGTGGATTGTGAAAATAAGCGAGTTTCGTTGAAGCTTGCGGATGATTATGAGGTGGTTGTGGTTGGTGAGAATGTGAAGTTTCTTGCCAATGTGGTGTCTACGTTGGAGGCGAGCCGGATGCTGAGGCAAGGATGTGAGGCTTATCTAGCTTTTGTGATGAATCCTAGCTCTAAGGAGTTGCGTGTGTAAGATATCAGGATTGTGCGGGAGTTTCTTGGTGTGTTTCCTGAGGAGTTGCCTGGATTACCTCCTAACCGCGAGGTGGAGTTTGGAATTGAGCTGTATGAGAATACAACTCCTGTTTCCATTACCCCTTATAGAATGGCACCTAAAGAGTTGAAGGAGCTGAAGACGCAGTTGCAAGAGTTGCTTGATCGTGGGTTCATTCGGCCGAGTGTGTCGCCTTGGGGTGCACCGGTCTTGTTTGTGAAGAAGAAGGATGGCACTATGAGGATGTGCATTGATTATCGTCAGCTGAACAAGTTGACTATCAAGAATCGGTATCCTTTGCCGAGAATTGATGATCTCTTTGATCAATTTCGGGGAGCTGCTGTGTTCTCTAAGATTGACTTGAGGTCAGGGTATTATCAGTTGAAGGTAAAGGATGTGGATGTGCCTAAGACAGCTTTCAGGACAAGGTATGGGCATTATGAGTTCCTTGTGATGCCGTTTGGTTTGACAAATGCTCCTGCTGCTTTCATGGACATGATGAACCGTGTGTTTCATGAATACCTGGATAAGTTTGTTGTGGTGTTCATTGATGATATCCTCGTGTACTCGCGTATTGAGGAGGAGCATGAAGAGCATTTGAGGATTGTGCTGCAAGCTTTGTTGGAGAATCAGCTTTATGCTAAGCTGAGCAAGTGTGAGTTCTGGCTTAAGGAGGTGGTGTTTCTTGGGCATGTGGTTTCTGCTGAGGGGATTCGTGTTGATCCTCAGAAGATTGAGGCGGTGATGAATTGGAAGGTTCCTAAGTCTGTTCATGAGGTTCGTAGTTTCCTTGGTTTGGCAGGATACTACCGGAGGTTTGTGGATGGGTTTTCTAAAATTGCTGCGCCTTTGACAAAGTTGTTGCAAAAGGATGTTAAGTATGAATGGACGGAAGCAAGACAGCAGGCTTTTGAGAAGCTTAAGGCAGCTTTGACGCAAGCTCCTATCTTGGTTCAACCTGAATCAGGGAAAGAGTTTGTAGTCTATAGTGATGCGTCCTATGTTGGTTTGGGATGTGTGTTGATGCAAGAGGGTAAGGTGGTGGCTTATGCATCGCGGCAGTTGAAGGTGCATGAGCGTAATTATCCTACGCATGACATTGAGTTGGCTGTAGTGGTTTTTGCTTTGAAGATCTGGAGACATTATCTGTATGGTGAGAAGTGTACTGTGTACACGGATCACAAGAGTTTGAGGTATCTGATGTCTCAGAAGGAGTTGAATCTTAGGCAGCGGCGTTGGGTGGAGTTGCTCAAGGATTATGATTTGACGATTGAGTACCATCCTGGAAAAGCTAATGTTGTAGCGGATGCCTTGAGTAGGAAGGTAGCTGTTGAGCTGAGGGCTATGTTTGCCAGTTTGAGTATTTCGCGTGATGGTGGTCTTGTGGCTCAGTTGCAAGTGAAACCATCTTTGGTTCAGTTGATCAAGGAAAAGCAGTTGCTGGATGATTCCTTGGTACCGCATGTTCAGGATATCGCGGAGGGTAGGCCTTCGGATTTCTGCTTTAATGATGATGGTGTGTTGTGTTTTGGGAGTCAGATAGTAGTGCCCAGTGATGCTGAGTTGAGGCATGCTATTCTGACTGAAGGTCATAGTAGTCCTTTTGCTATGCACCCAGGTAGTACTAAGATGTATCGTGATCTTCGTGATGAGTACTTTTGGGTGGGTTTGAAGAAAGATGTTGCTGAGTTTGTGAGCAAGTGCATGGTGTGTCAGCGGGTTAAGTCTGAGCATCAGGTTCCTTCAGGTTTGTTGCAACCGTTGAGAATCCCTGAGTGGAAGTGGGAAAGGGTTACCATGGATTTTGTATCTGGTTTACCTTTGTCACCATCAAAGAAGAATTCGGTGTGGGTGATTGTGGATCGCCTGACGAAGTGTGCGCATTTCTTGCCTGTGCATACTACGTATTCTTTAGATAAGCTTGCGAAGCTGTACATTGCTGAGATTGTGCGGCTGCATGGTGTGCCTAAGTCGATTGTGTCGGATAGGGATCCGAGGTTTACATCGCGATTCTGGCAGTGTTTGCATCAAGCTTTAGGTACACGGTTGAATTTCAGTACATCCTATCATCCTCAGTCGGATGGTCAGTCAGAGCGTGTTATCCAGGTTTTGGAGGATATGTTGAGGTGTTGCGTGATTGAGTTTCAGGGCTCTTGGGAGAAGCATTTGCCTTTGGTGGAGTTTGCTTATAATAATAGTTATCAGGCAAGTATTCAAATGGCACCTTATGAAGCTTTGTACGGGAGGAAGTGTAGGACTCCTCTTTGTTGGGCTGAAACGGGTGAAAAGTTGGTTTCGATGCCAGCTTTGTTGAAAGGAACCACTGAGAAGGTGAAGCTTATTTGTGAGCGGTTGAAGGCAGCTTCTGATCGGCAAAAGTCTTACGCGGATTTGAAGCGTAAGGAGATTGAGTATGCGGTGGGTGACCGTGTGTTTTTGAAGGTTTCGCCTTGGAAAAAGGTGATGAGGTTTGGCCGTAAGGGTAAGTTGAGCCCTAGGTACATTGGACCATACGAGGTGGTTGAGCGTGTGGGTCCTGTTGCGTACAGGTTGAGGCTACCTCAGGAGTTGGAGAAGATTCATGATGTGTTTCATGTTTCTATGCTCCGGAAGTATAGATCAGATCCTTCGCATGTGATGCCTGTGGAAGAAGTGGAATTGAATCCGGATTTGACCTATGATGAGGAACCGGTGAAGATTCTGGATTCGGATAGCAAGGTTCTTCGTGGCAAGACCATTGAGTTGGTAAAGGTGTTGTGGAAGCATCGTGGTGTTGAGGAAGCCACGTGGGAACGGAAGGATGACATGCTGAAGCAGTTTCCTTATCTCTTTCCTTCAGGTAAATTTCGAGGACGAAATTTCTTAAGGGGGAGAGTTGTAACGCCCCGGTTTTGGGCTTAGAAGTTTTGGGTTTCGGACCGGTTCGGTCGGAGTGCGGTTCGAATATATTAAAGTGAATTTAGGAAAGCCTAGTTCGGGTTGCATTAAAAATATGGAAAAATGTCTTAAAATCCTCTTTTAATATATATAAGAGATTGGTGAAATCAATTTTACAAAATGAGGTTTGGAAGGGTGACATTTTGGCTAGTGACCAAAATGTAATTTTTGAAAACTGTGGGACTGTTTTAAAAAGGATTGAAACTTTGAATCTTTAAGGAGCTATTTACCCAATGGGAGTTTCTCCAGATTTTTCTAAGATAATTAAGTGATTAATTAAAGGTTTTTAAATAAAACTAAAAGGAGGGAAGATATTTTGGAATTTCCAACTAACTTTCCATATTTTCCATTTTCTATTTTCTCTCATCTTTTCTCTCAAACCAAACATCTTTTCCAGAACTTTTCCCTCTGGTTTTGTCATCTAAATCACTCATTTCATCTTCCTTTTGATCCTCAATCATCTCTTCATCAAATCCTTTGCATTTGCTAATTGGATCTTCAAGCTTTTTGATTCTAAAAAGGGAGAAACTCAAGTTTGGAGGTAAGAACGTCCTTCTCCTCTAAACTCTCAGTTCTTTACTGAAATTCCTAAGTTCTCAATCCTTAAATTGTGTTTTATAAATGGTTTTAAGGTTGTGTTCATGATCTTGGCTTTTAAATGCAAGATTTGGTGATTTTTGATGAAAATTCGTATGATCTGTTTAATCAGTGTTTTGAGGTGTCAATTTAATGTTAAATGAATGTTAAATTGATGAGAAATTGAGTTTTAATTAATGCAATCCCGGATAGGTTGAATTTCCTAAGTTTAGCTTGTGTTCTTGGTTGTTTTTGGAGTGATCTTGTGGATTTGTTGTTGCTGGAGGTATAAGGATGATGTTAGATCCTTTTTGGATGTTATTTGATGTTTAAGGATGGTTAGATTTGATGGATCTTGGCTGGGCAATGTTGTGGTGTTGTTTGGATGCATTTTCGGTTGTGTTTGGTAGCCGAAAATGGAGTGTGGATGAGAGCAGCGAGTTTAGATGCTTTCATTGAAGATATTAATGCATGATGATGCATTAATACTCTGCTTTGATGTGTTAAAACAGGGGAATCATCTTTGGATCCAAGCGGTGGTGATCCGGAGGCTTGATTGGTGTTTCGGCAAGAGGCGAAACGGAATCGGTGAGTGGATTTTTGTTTTCGGCTTTGAAACCAGTGTTTTGAAGGTTTGGGAGCTTAGTTTAAGTCTAAGCAACTTAGCTAAGCTCAAGAGTAAGTTTTCGGTAAAACTCTCTTGGTGATGGCCATGGATTGGTTGTATGCAATGTGGTTTGTTTGCATGATTTTAAATCAGTTTTGAAAGCATATCTAGCATGTTTATTTGCTGAGATTATAAGCCATGTGTTGAAGGAAGCTCAAGGTAAGAGTTCCTTGTTTTTGAACATTGTTTAATGTGGTTTAATGCACAAAAATGCATGATGTTTATGGCTTTGTTAAATGCTTTAAAACAGTGGAATATTGATGTTAATGATGCATATTGGCAAGTGATGGTTAAGGTCACAAAGGTGGTTAAAAGTCCTTGTGTGAGCCTTGTTTATTTAAGAACATCAAGGTGTTTAAAAGTCCTTGGATGGTTCTTGGTTAAGATCACAAAGGTGGTTAAAAGTCCTTGTGTGAATCTTGTGAATTTTAAGAACAACATGGTGTTTAAAAGTCCATGGTTGGTTCTTGGTTAAGGTTACAAAGGTGGTTAAAATTCCTTGTGTAAGCCTTGTTATTTAAGAACATCAAGGTGTTTAAAAGTCCTTGGATGGTTCTTGTTAAGGACACAAAGGTGTTTAAAAGTCCTTGTGTGGTCCTTGACATGGTGTTTAAAAGTCCATGGGGTTAAGGACACAATGGTGTTTAAAAGTCCATGTGTGGTCCTTGGAAAGTATAAGATCACAATGGTGTTTAAAAGTCCATGTGTGGATCTTATGTGGAATGTATCACTTGTTGCCAATATGACATGTAATGAAATGGAAGCATGAATTGCTTGTTTTAAATGCTTATGTGCATGACTAAAGGTTGTTTTGAAGTATGGTTTATAAAGGTGTTTTATAAATGCATTATTGTGTGGTTTTAAATGAGCATTCCTCACTAAGCTTTTGCTTACGCTCTCTCTTTTCTTAAACCAATAATGCAGAGCATTAAGGTGCATTGAGGGCAGCAAGGAGGGCAAGCATCCAAGTGGTTAACTAAGCTCAAGTATGGTGATGGTTTCTTAAACACTATTAGCATTTTGGCATTTGGCAATGGGGGACCTATCTTGTTGATGTTTTGGGAGATGTTTTGGACTCCCTAAGTTGAATACATGTTGTTAATAATGTTGGTACATGTAATTGGCCTTTAAGAAGTGAATTTGGTATTTTGATGCTTGAATGGTTTTTAAAGTAGGATGCATGCCTATAGAATTGGGGATTTTCATGATTGATGCCATAATGATGTTTGGTTGGTGCAATTATGTTCCTTGTATGTTGAATGTCTTGCTGGTAAAGTTTGGTTGCGTTTGGGGCATGTTTGATAGGTCAATTGCATGATAAACCAACAAATTTTCTGCAATCTGGGCAACCTGTTTCGGAACAGGTGCTACCGTATCGGAAGGGGGGCCTGAAATGGCTTGGGCGTTCCGAAACGAGAGGCACTGTTTCAGAACGGATATGCCACTGCCAGGCACTGTTTCGGAACCTGTTGCAGAACGGTCCTGCGTTTCGGAACGGGTCTTCCCTGTTCCGAAACACTCGACCGTTGGGCACTGAAATTGTTGGTTATATGTTTTGAAATGTTTGCATTTTGGTCCTGAAATATGTTTATGCAATTGTATGAGTTTGAGATGTCCGTTTGAGCTGGAATTTGACAGAGAAGCATGAAAGATGATTAATTTCAAGTTGGTAACTTTAAATTGGATTAAATCCTTATAATTTATAGAATTTACAATTTGGTCCCTAAAGTTGTTTTTTGTGCAATTGGGTCCCTGAATGTTCTCTGATGGTTATGATCTTTGAGTATGTTGTTTGTACGATCATATCAAGGGATTATGTGCATCTAGACAAGTTTAAAAAGAAAAAAAAGGGTCGTTAATCAAGGTTGACTTTCGGGTTGACTTTGGTTTTCCCCGTGTGACTTTCTTAATTCGGGTCAACCGTCTAGGCCGGGTTAAGGGGGTTACAGAAAAAATTTATTCGAACGTTAATTATATGAAATTTGATTAGAAAAATAATATTAAGAACTACAAATAAATTTTCGGATTACCATATCGTGGCGCATCTTGTCGATCACAAGCCTGTAGTCTCGCTGATTGGTTAGCAGTCCCTGGTGGGTGAGTGCACCGGCCCACCTGTTATTAATGGAAAATAAATAAATTTGTTAGAGAAATTATTAAAAAAATATATATTCAATTAAATAATTTTAAAAGTACCTTCGAAGAAGTAGAAATATGTAAAGCGTGGGCTGTCTAGGCTGGGGGCTTAAAAATGGCATACGAAACCAAGCCCAAGACTGAAGGAGTAAATGACACCCTCCGAGAACTTGTCTGTCAGGGTCGACGGTTCTGCAAAGCTACTTAAACAAAATGCCCAAGACCGCTGCTCCCCAACATTTTGCTCTTGATTCTGCAAAATTAATTAGATGATACAGCCACATGACATGCACTTTGTTACGGGATTTATTAGGCATCAAAATCCCTCCAATAATGCGTAGTATGTGTGCACGAGCAAACCACTTTGAAAATATATAATAATAAAAATATTTTAATAAAAAAGGCACGAAATATATATAAAATATTTCAAGTATTAAAAAACGCGAAATATATAATAAAAAAATATTTACCCGTTTTGTTTCGTCATCCGCATCGGGGGAGGACTGAAAATCGTTGGTCAAAAAAAGTCATGTAGATTTTGCCACCGTCGAACGTGTCCGGCTCTTCTCCCAATAGGTCTTGACATAGGGTTGGCCAGTCACCATCGGCTATACCGGTAATAAGATTGCCGTCTGTAGGCAAGCCAAGATGGTATGTGACATCTTCTAGTGTAATTGTAGCCTCGCCACACGGAAAATGAAAAGTGTGTGTTTCTGGCCTCCATCGTTCAATTAAGTCGTTAATCAGAGAAAGATTCAACTTCGTACCATACACGATTTTCGTGACGTAACAAAAACCAGCTTCCTCAATGAACGGCATAATCTCTCGATCGGACGCGGCGGTGATACGATTGATGTATAACGTCAATGCGCGTTCGTAGTGCTTGAAAAAAATAAAACAATATATAATAAATAAAAAATAGTAATAAAATAAATAAATTACTAAATAAATAAAATAAGGTAAAAGGAAAAAAAATTAAAAATATTAAGAATATTACCTCATTAGTTGTCCTCCAGTAATCGAACACGTGTTGCTGGTCTAGTTGCAATAAACTCGCCATTTGTATGGAGTATGAAAAATATTAGAGTAGAAGATGAAATAAAACTCGCTTTGTGATTTGTTTGTGGGGTAGGAACCAACTATTTATAGAAGAAACCGTGCTCGCTGTGAAGCGATATTAAAGCGACCTCGCTTTCTACAAAACACGATATTCCAAAGAACTCGCGTTACACAGAACGCAGCTTTCATTGAAGAGACACGGCATCGCAACAGGCACGTACACTGAACGGGAAGAGAGGACCTCGCGTTCTGCAGAGCGCGAGTTTCCAAAGAACTCGCTATTTGTAGTACGCGAGGTCGTGGGATTTTTAAATTTAGCCTTTAATAGCCCTTTATAATGTAATATATATTAATAAATAATAACGAAATCATTATAATAATAGCTATATTTATTAATACATCTGATTAGTATAGTATATAGTATAATAATTTTTTTTACTTTTCTTATTTATTAATATAATATAATAATAAAGTTGAATAATATAATATATTTGAATAATATAATACATTTGATATTAGTATAGTATAATAATAATTTTTTTTACTTTTCTTATTTATTAATATAGTCTAATAATAAATTTGAATAATATAATATATTTGAATAATATAATACATTTGATATTAGTATAGTATATTTATTAATACATTTGAATATTTATTAATAGATTTGAATAATATAATTATAAATGATATATTTTCATTTAAAATCGGATTTAAGTATTTCTTTTTTACAGTTGAAAGGATTACAATATTTCTTTACAATTAAAATGATAAAATTGTATTTGCAACCAACCAACATTTATTGAAGAAGTTGAAACTTGTTCTGACGGTGATGATCATCATTAAGGTGATGCTAATGACCGACCCTTGTGAATCTTGCCTTGCACTCGGTGCCTGTCTTGAATCTTGGAGGTCTATTGGATATATTGTTACTTGCATGCCATTCAAAAAGACCTTGAATTCCTCGATGTTGTGATTTGTTGTTGTCGATCCTCGTGAACAAAAATACGGAATAGTTAACATTTTCTCAACATATATATGCAACTACGAATAACGACAAATCACAATATCGGGGAAATTAGTTTGGGAATAAATTTTCCCGATACGTGATTTGTAGCCACTAGTAGTTACAAACCAAAACTTCACGCATTCAATCTGAGAAGGCAATTTTTCTCTCGAATGAGTGTTGCTTCCCTTTCTCGATCAACTGAGTATTTATAGAAGCAGCAGACGGTGATGACATGGAGAACTCGCTTTCTCTAAAACGTGAGGTATGTAGAAACTCGCGTTTCGTAAAACGCGAGGTCACTGACACGTTAGAAATCTTATTTCTACCAAAGTCGTTCTTTGCAGAACGTGATTTGCCTTGAGATTCGACGAATTTGGGCTATATATACTTGAACGTTGCTGAATATTTGCACTTGTATTGAGCTGCAAAGTTTGAGTATTCGAATGATTAAAAAAATCTGTTGGGTAGAAGATGTGGTGCAATGTATCGTCTGTGTTTGTGTAACATGATCGACAAATCACAATATCGGGTGGATTGATGGCACGTGCGAAATCATGCCTAGTGCAACTTGAGGTGTCCTCTATAGGGTTTTCTCCGGGGGCGCGTGCCGATTACATTTGATAATGTGGGTCAAAGCTGCTACCATTTCTGGTGTTTTGAAGCCATGCTAAGACCCCCGCATGTAACGGTGTTGGTGACATTTGTAACGTGGAAGAACACCGGTGTTGGTGACATTTGTATCGTGTTGGTGACAATTATTTTAACATACGAAAAATAAAAATAAATTTTCATACGTAATTCATATGTAATATTTTACGTGTTTCAATGCTCGTCTTCTATAAAAATAATAATTTGAAAGAACACTAGTTTATTTACATTGGTTCATTTACACCCTATAAATAGACCTCTTGCCTCAAGTTTGAACTCACTCTTTCATTTACTTTCATTGTAATGGCTGCAAGCGTAGATGATTTACCATCTATTGGGAGTCACTCTTGTGATACTGATGTCGATACTGACGGTGATCTAGTAATTAGGATGATATACAGTGCGAAGAAAATGGTAGAGGATTCAATTAAAAACTACAACACACGTTGATCAGTTCGTTCGACAGTGAAGAAAACGACCGCGAACAAATATATCGTAGAATGTGTCGAAAAGAGCAACGACTGTAACTAGATGATTCATGTATCACGGACAAAGACGTTGAACAACGTTTGGAAGATAAGAAGATACGACGGACCTCATACATGCCAGTTGTAACAAAAAATGACATGTAATACGTCTATGTTTGTTAATTACATATTTTGTGATTGTTAACTATTTGAAAATCGAAGCATTAAATTACAATTGAAAGGATTATGTATTTATTTACATTTATTGAAGAAGCTGAAACTTGTTCTGACGGTGATAATCATCATTAAGGTGATGGTAATGATCGACCCGTGAAACTTTCCTTGCACTGGATGCCTGTCTTGAATCTTGGAGGACTATTGGATATATTGTTACTTGTCTGCCAGTCAAAAAGACCTCGAATTCCTTGATATTGTGATTTTTTTTGTCGATCCTCGTGAACGTATGTCGGAATAGTTAACATCTGCTCAACATATATATGCAACTACAAATAACGACAAATCACAATATCGGGGAAATTAGTTTGGAATAAATTTTCCCAATACGTGATTTGTAGCCACTAGTAGTTACAAACCAAAACTTCACGCATTCAATCTGAGAAGGCAATATTTCTCCCCAAATGAGTGTTGCTTCCCTTCCTCGATCAGCTGGTATTTATATAAGCAGCAGACGGTGATGACTTGGAGAACTCGCGTTCTGTGAAATGCGAGGTCTTTAGAAAGTCACTCTTCATAAAACGCAAGGTCATTGACACGTCAAGAATCTGATTCCTGCCAAAGTCGCTCTTTGCATAACACGATTTGCCTTGAGATTCAACGAATTTGAGCTATACATACTCGAACATTTTGGTATATATTTGCACTTGAATTGATTTGCAAAGTTTGAGTTTGAGTATTCGAATGATTAGAAAATTTGTCAGGTAGAAGATGTGTTGCAATGTATCGTTTGTGTTTGTGTAACATGATCAACAAATCACAATATCGGGTAACTTTTGCTTTTTATGTACAAGGAAACTTCTTGCTACGCTTGTTAGTCAAGAAGTCACATAAATACACAGGTCGGCCAAGGTTTCTCTTTTGAGAAAAAGTTTGCAGTAGGTTCTTATGCATGTAACGATGTTGGTGACATATGTATCGTGGAAGAACACTGGTGTGGGTGACATTTATATCGTGTTGGTGACAATTGTTTTTAACATAAGAAGATAATGTAGTGGCTCATATGTAATATTTTACGCGTTTCAATGCTTGTCTTTGTTTGTTAATTGCATATTTTGTGATTGTTAATTGTTTGAAAATCGAAGCGTTTCAGATGTAGGAAATAATATTTGCGATAATTATATTAACGAAAAGTAGTACTACATTGTTAATTGAAAGAAGTACTCAAGCATTAAATTAATAAGCATACTTAAATCTACTAGAACGAATCATTTTTGTTGGCCTCGTAATCGGTACTTATGTCAGAAGTTAAGTTTAGTTCCTCAATTTTCTGTTCCTTCTTCTGCCGTCTCCTATAATTTTTTTGTAAATACTACGTCCTCGTCTTGAGGCTTAAGTATTGTTGATGATTTGGAGCCGTCATCAAACCTTACATTAACCTCGATGTTCGTGGCTCCGGCACGTTTGTATGCTCGAAACATCTTGCGCATATCTTTATGATCATATAGTGTTAGCATGTAGTGTTCTTCTGGGCCGGGCTCATTCACTAGAACTTTGGCAAGCAAAGTAGAAATTTTGGAGCTTGTAGACTCCTTAACTCTTATTGATATCAACTCAAACAATCCATCTCTTGTGATTTTCTCATTGAAGGAAGTGTAGAAGTAGGTTCCACGAAAGAAAACATTAGCAGAAAAATGTGCCATAATTTGTCAAAGAAATTGTTTGAGTTGTGTAAAAATTTTAAGACTCTGGCTTAATATTTATAGGGTTGAACAATGTCCAAATAATTTGTCAAATTTGCGTTTTAGAGGACGTGATTTTCGACATTATTCAAAGAAGTCGTGTTTTACAGGATGCGATTTTCGAGGTCGCATTTTACATGACGCAATTTACATATTATTTCTGACTCGGGTAACATCACTATGATATGAAAACATTACATAAAGCTCAAGCTCAAGGGCCCACCCTAAACAAAACTAATGATGAGATTCCACCATCATTTTCACATCAGCGTCATCCATAATGTGGAATAATGAGTATGTTAATGGTTTTAAAGACGTCGGCATTTTGTACTTCAATGATTCTATCTTTTTGCTAGGACTATGTGAAACATGTTTCTTCACTTCATTCATCAACTTCTTATTCGATAAGTTGCATAGCAACGGAAGCAATATTCCACTTGATGACTGAAAAACGACGTCGAGAGATGCATCATCGATTATCTGACCATTGTAGTAAACCAAAGCTGTAATACTTTTTGGTCTCGACATATTATATCGATCGAAGTCCTTACAAATTAAATTCCAACCTTCCTTGTATATATATATACCTCCCATTGCCACACTTATTCAAACATGTATTCAATTCAGTTTGATACAGAGTACAATTATTATTTACCTTTCAGACTTGTCAGTCCAGCTTTGTCAGTGGCTGACTCGATAAAAAACTCGTGTTCTGTAAAACGCGACATCCAAAAGAACTCGGTTTCTATGAAACACGAGATCATCGAATCTTTTAGAATCTCGCTTTTTGTGAAACGCGAGGTCAGAGAATTTCATAGAATCACGCTTTCTGCAGAAAGCGAGTTCCCTAACACGTCTGCAAAAGCAAGATTCTCCAGGATTTTCCGGATGAATAAGATACTAGAAGTCACTTTGTTCCCTTATATGAAGCAGAATGCAATAATGATATTATATAGCATTAACAAAACAAGACATTCAATTTTTCAAGTCTTTCAATTGCCAGAAAAATGTCGAGACGAGGAGGTATTGCTGCTCTAGTATACTACGATGGTGAGATAATCGTTGATGCCTCGCTCGGCGTAATTTTTCAGTCATCGAATACTGTAACACTGAAGATTCTAAGGAGATTATCCTACAATAATTTGATTAAAGAACCGGAGAGCAAAGTCCCGCATGGCCAAAACCAAAATATGTCCGACTTGAAGTATAGTTTGTCAATCTCTATAGATCCGTTAACGTACTCCGTGTAACGCTCTGGTTTTGGGCCTAGATGTTTTAGACGTTGAATCGGGCTGGTCGGGAACAGTTCGAACCCTTGAGGTTGGTTTAGGGAAAACCTAGTTCAGGATGTTTTAAAAAAATAGAAAAATATCTAAAAATCCTCATTTATTATATAAATAATTATGGTAAAAAACAATTTTACAAAATGAGCTTTGGAAATATTACATTTTGGTATAGTGACCAAAATGCAGTTTTTGCAAAAGTTGGCTAGTGGTTGTTTTGTAAAGGATTGAAACTTTCAATCTTTAATGAGCTAATTTTACCATTTGTTTTCATCAGATTTCTCTTTAATTTTGGAGCTTTTAATAATGATTTTATTAAAGAAATAAAAGGGAATTAAAAGAAAATCAAAGGTTGACTTTTTATAACCAACTTTACGATAGTTTTCTCTCTTTTAGTTTTCTCCCAACTTCCAATCAGCCAAACACTTTTCTCTCATCAAAGAACCTCTGATTTTCATCTTGTTTGTTGAGATTTCATCTTCCAAAATATTTCCTAGCTATGTTTCATCAAATCCTTTTTGATTTTGCTTTGGATTTTCAAGGAAACTTGCCCAAATTAAGGAGAGATCAACCATTAGAGGTAAGCTTCGTTCTTCTTCTCTAATGATCAGTTCTTTACTGAAATTCCCAAGTTATCAAACCTTTGTTAATGGTTTTTGAGTTGTTTTAATGTGATAAACATGAAATAGTTGTTAAATTCAAGATTCTTGATGAGATCTTGGTGATTTTCGTATTTCTATGTTAAGATCTGATTTGAGGTTGATTTCTAACATATTTCGGTGTTATTTAATGTTGAGAATGAGGTTTTAACAAATCAAACCCGGATAGGTTTGGGTTCCTAAGTTGTAGATGCTAGATTTGTGGTTTTTGAGGTGTTTTTGGTGATCTACTTTTGCTGGAGGTATAAGGTCGTGTTTATGTTGATTTTTTATGTTGATTGAGGGTTAGAAAAGGTTAGAATTGATAGATCTTGTATGGGCTTTGATTTGAGAAAGTTTGGAAGTGATTTCGGTTATTTCAGATAGCCGAAATGCTAGTTTTGAGTAGAGCAGCGAGTTAGAATGAGTGGCTGGTGATTTTAATGGATGATGATGCATTACTCCTCTACTCTTATGTGTAATGAACAGAGGAGACTTCATCAGACGCGTTTAGTGTTGATCCGGAAGTGCCAGAAGCCTAGAAATCGTTTCGGCAAGCAAGTAAAACGATATCAGTGAGTGAAAATGGTTTTAGAAGTCCTTGAGGGACAAGGAAACAAGTTTTGAGGATTTAGGATTGGTTTGAAACATCATCGTAAGTCCGGAAGTAAGTATGTTTAGATTATCTCTCGAAATGTGGATGATGCCCCTAAATGTTTTGACATGCTCATGATTTGAGATAGATAGATTCCTACTGTTTTATGCATGATTTATGACATGAGAAGATGTTTTATATTGATCCCATGGGATAGAACAACATTGCAAAGGTTTTTGAGATTTTGATTAAATGTTATGCATGAATTGTGGTTTTGAAATATGATGAGAATGATTTAGATATGTTGCATCAAAACGGTAGGTGAGATGATGATTTAATGTAATATATTGGTATAAATGATGAGATGATTACCATATATAATTGGTCGACTAATAGGATGTAAAGTGCACTATAAACTAAAATTTGTACGTGCTCTTTGGAGTCGGGAAATGGGGGTAGTGCCATACCAATCCAAAGTGAGAGTCTGATGATGAGAGATACCATCGGGGTAAGTCTTGGTGAAATACCCAAACTTTGTGGCGAAGATAGATGCCACCATGAGAGTCTGATGGCTAGATCCCACCGGGGTAGGACTTGACTTTGTGTCAAGCTATCCACATATCCGAGTAAAGATAGAATATGAAATGCCAATATATGAGAATGAACCTTGATTCACATGTACCATTGTTGAAATGATTTTATGCTATGAGAAATGCATATGAGATTTTGAGATTATAAAATGCTTTTGAATATCGAGCATGTGTGGCTTTTCTATGAGATTTGCATTGGTTGAATGCATGAGGTAGATAGATATATGGTACATGTGATTTTCAAATGGTGTTTTGCTTTGAGGTGGTTTTCAAGCATGAGATAGAAAGAGCATGGTTTTAGAAATGATTTTCAAGATAGATTTTAATGCTTGCATTGTTGTGTTGGTGTTTCTAGAGCATGCCTCACTAAGCTATCGTGCTTACGCTCTCTTTTACCAACAATGCAGATAATTGACACATTTTGGGCAGCAAGGAGGCTTAATGGAATTCAAGGATTGTTAAGCTCAAGTATGGCGTTATACTTTTACTTTAGTAATGATATATGGCAATGGGATTTTATTGGTTTGTTTTGGGAGATGTGTTTTGAACTCTCTAATGTTGATGCAAGTTATATGTGTCCTATTTGGTTAGTAGAAGGCCTTTATAATGGTTTTGATGTTTTACCTTGCCTTTTGGTATGCTAATGGTTTGTGGTTTAAGCATGCTCTATTATATGCCTTGCTATGCTTGTGATGATCTATCAAATGTTTACCAAGTACTTAGAATTGCCTGCTTATATGATAGAGTGGATGTCTTAAACATGTCCATATGTTTTGGTGATGATTTGTTGAAGTTTTATACGAATTTGGGGCTGTTTGTGGGACATTTCTGGTATGCATATCGATACTCGGGCTTATGTATCGATGCACATAAGCAAAATTTGTGCCTTTTTGTACAGGGGTATCGGTACGGATGGAAAGTGTATCGATATGGGTAGGCCAAGTTTGAAGGGTGTATCGATACGCGGGCTGTGACACCCAATTTTGGGCTTGGAAGTTTAGGGTCTGAACCGGACTGGTCTGATTTTTTGTTCGAATATAAAAGGTGGTTTTAGGGAAAGCCTAGTTCGGGATGCTTTAAAAATATGGAAAAATATATAAAAATCCTCTTTTAATATATATATAATAGAGTGGTGAAATCAATTTTACAAAATAAGGTTTGGAAGTGCAACATTTCGAAATAGTGACTAAAATGTAATTTTTGAAAAGTTCAGTGGTGACTGTTTTGTAAGGATTGAAACTTTGAATCTTTAAGGAGCTAATTTACCCAAGAAAGGATTTCTCCAGATTTTTCTTAGAATTTAATGATTTAATTAATGTTTAATTAATTAAAGGAAAAGTGGAAAACCAATTTTTAGATTTTCATAACTAACTTTAGTTAAAACTTTCTCATCTCATTTTCTCTCAAAATTCCCTCAGCCAAACACATTTCTACAGCAACATTTCTATTGATTTTCACACCAAATGATGAGGTTTCAATCATCAATTGATTCCTAATCCTTTCTACATCAAATTCTATTGTTTTGCTTATTGGATTTTCAAGGAAATTGTCTCTAATCAAGGAGTAATCTACATTTAGAGGTAAGGATGTTCTTCTCCTCTAAATACTCAGTTCTTTACTGAAATTCCCAAGTTCTCAATCTTTAAATTAAGTTTTATAAATGGATTTAATGTTATGAACTTGATTTTGGCTTAAAACTCAAGATTTGGAAGAAATCTTGAAGAAATTCGTGGTGATTGTTTGGGCTCTGTTTTGAGATGGATTTTAAATGTATTTTGGATGTTTAATGATGTGTAATTGAGGTTTAATCAATGCAATCCCGAATAGGTTGAATTTCCTAAGTTTTTGCTTATGAAAATGCTGGTTTTTGGGGTGATCTTGGCGTTCTGTTATAGCTGGAGGTATAAGGACGAGTTTAGGTTCTTTTTGGATGTTAATTGATGTTTAGGAATGGTTAGAAGTGATGGATCTTGGCTGGGTTATGTTGTGGAAGAGTTTGGAAGTGATTTTGGTTGTGTTTGGTAGCCGAAATGTTAGATTTGGTTGGAGCGGCGAGTTTAGGTGTAATAGCTGAAGATTTTAATGCATGATGATGCATTAATCCTCTGCTTTGATGTGTTTAAAACAAGGGAGGCATCTTCGGATACTTGTGGTGTTGATCCAAAGGCTTGAACGGCGTTTCGACAAGCTTGCGAAACGGAATTGGTGAGTGAAGTTGGGATTTCCAGCTTTGTAATGAATGTTTGAAGGTGTGGGAGCTTAGTTTAAGTCTAAACAACTTAACTAAGCTCAAGAGTAAGTTTTCGGGAAAACTCTCTCTCTGGGATGAATCATGAGATGGTTGGATGCAATGTATTTAATTTGCATGTTTAAATTTTGTTTTGAAAGCATGTTTTAGCATGATTAATGTTGGTTTTGAAAGCCATGTGTTGAAGGATGCTCAAGGTAAGAGATCATTGGTCTGATATTAGTAAATGTGGTTTTGATGCATGGTGATGCATGATGGTTTAATGGCTTTGATTAATGCTTTAAAATAGTGGGTTATTGATGATAAATGATGTATATTGGCAAGTGATGTGTTGGTTTTAAAGTACTTGAATCGGATATAGTTAGTCGGCTATAGGATTGGGTGCACCGTGAATAAAGTCGCCTTGGATGTTGAGGGGTTGTAATTGTACCGTAAACTCCATCCAAGTACACTAACGAGATGGTTAAGATCACAATGGTGGTTAAAAGTCCATGTGTGGATCTTGTGTTGTGTGTCCCGTGTTCTCGTTAGTGATGTTATACAACTACTGATGAGTGATGTTGAGGGGTTGTGATTGTACCGTTAAACTCCATCACGGGTGTTGAGGGGTTGTGATTGTACCGATAAACTCCACCTTGTGTGTTCGGTAGTGTGTATGAAGCGTAAGGGACAACGCTTGTAATCCGCGTATCTGATTGTGTTTTATGTTGTAAATGGTTATGGTTTATCACTTGGAAGCCAATATGACATGTTGATGTTAATGAAGCATGAGATGCTTGATGTGTATGCATTGTTGCATTAGAAGTGATGTTTGTGTATTAAAAGGCTTGTGAAAAATGTTTTATAAAATGCATTATTGTGTTGTTTTTTTAGAGCATGCCTCACTAAGCATTTGTGCTTACACTCTCTCTCTTGAACCAATAATGCAGATAATTGAGGTGTTTGAGGGCAGCAAGGAGGCTAAGAATCCAAGGGAAAGCTAAGCTCATGTATGGTGATGTTTTCACAACATTACTAGTTTTTGATATTTGGCAATGGGAACCTAGGATGTGATTTGGGAGATGTTTTGGACTCCCTAGTTGTGGCATGATGCCTTAAATGTCTTGGATTTGTAAATGGCCATTTTGATGTTGTTTTGGTGTTTTGATGGTTGGTTGGTTTTGGATATTAGGGTGCATGCCTATAGACTTGTGGATTTCCTTGATTGATGCCATGGATGTGTTTTAATGTTGCAAACATGTACCTTATATGTATGTTGACCTGTTGGCATGATTAGGAAGTCATTAGGATGTGTTTGAGTGGGTAAATGTATGTTAAACCAGCAAATTCTGCACTTTCTGGGCAATCCGTATCGGAACATGCACTATCGTTTCGAAACGGGGGCTTGTAATGGCCTTCGAGTATCGAAACGGATAGAGGTCGTTCCGAAACGTTTTGGCCACTGCCAGGCCCTATTCTGATACAAGTCTCGAAACGAACCCGCGTTTCGGAACGGTCAACCCCGTTCCGAAACAGATGACCGTTGGGCACTGATTTGAATGGTTTTGAGGTTTGCAAGCTTTACGTTTTAGTCCTGAAAATTGTATTTGCAATTGCTTGAGTTTGAGATGTCCGTTTAAGATGAAATTTGACAGGGAATCATGTAATATGACTAATTAAGTTTTGGTAACCTTAAAATCAGTTAAGTCCTCCATCTTTCCAGAAATTACAATTTGGTCCCTAACTTTTGTATGCTGTGCAATTGAGTCCCTTATTGCATTACGATTGTTGTGCTTTTCAAGTATGTGTTTTTCAAGGGTACGCTTAAGGTTAATGTGCATCTATATAAGAATAAAAAGAAGAAAAAAAGGTCGTTAATCAAGGTTCACTTTCGGGTTGACTTTGGTTTTCCTCGTGTAATCTTCGTAGTTCGGGTCAACCGTCTAGGTCGGGCTAAGGGGGTTACACGGGCTTTTCTGCGAGTTTGGTCACTGCCTCCCCGCGTATCGATATGGACCCTAGGCGTACCGATACGCGACCGTTAAAATCAGTTATAAGCATCTTTTAAAGCTTTGAAATGTTGCATTTTAGTCCCTAATCTTCATGTATGCAATTGGATGTGTTTGATTAATCAGATTGGGATGAAATTTGACAGAGAATCATATAATGTGACTAATTAAATAATGTAACTTTAAAATCAGAAAATTACTAGTAATTCGCAGAAATTACATTTTGGTCCCTAAATGTCCTATTTGTGTAATTAAACCCCTAAACGAATTCCGATCGTTAAACTGTTTCTTCCTATGCTCTTAAGTGATCACATATGATTTAATTTACATCTAGAAAAGATAAAAAGAAAAAAGGATCATCAATCGGAGTCGGCTTCAACGAGTGGGCTTCGGATTTCCCCGTGTAATCACCTCGGTTCGGGTCAACCGTCTAGACCGAGCTAAGGGGGTTACATTTGATGGTATTAGAGCCAGGTTTGTGAATAATTGGGGCGTTGGTAACTGGTTGGTAAGTGTAAATGCGAGTAGTTATAAATTTTGTGAAAGCATGTTGTGTAATTGTGCAATGTTTGAGCTTTATTAAGATGAAATGCATGCAAGTTGATTGTTTGAGATGAAATTGTGTTGTTATTCTATTTTTGGGGGTGTAGATTGGAACTCATTGCCATATCATTACTATTGGAAGAAATAGTTTTGAAAAATAAACTTGAGCACCTTGGATTTCCATGCCTTGTATTGCCTAACTGAGTTTTATTGCATTTTGCTAGTTGCATTGTTTTGAATGAGGCTACGTAGAGAACTTAGAATTTGTAACCCCTTAGCCCGGCCTAGACGCCCGACCCGAACTAAGAAGATTACACGGAGAAAACCGAAGTCAACTCGTTAAAGTCAACCTCGATTAACGACCCTTTTTTCATTTTATCTTCTCTAGACGCACATTATTATCCTATATGATTAGCGTTTTGTTTTGGTGAAAGTGACACAGTAAACAGAATTCAATTAGGGGTTCAATTGCATACAAACGTCTTTTAGGGACTAAATTGTAAATTTCCAAAATTATATAGACTAAAAAGATTTTAAAGTTACCAACCCAAAATTAATCATATAACATGCCAGCATGTCAAGTTTCATCTCAAGTGGATCATCAAACCACGTTTAATTAAGCAAACAACATTTAAGGGCCAAATTGTATGAAATTGAAACCTGAAAGAATTCAAATTCAGCATCCAACGGTCAAGTGTTTAGAAACACAAGACCCTGTATCGGAACGGCTGTTTCGAAACCAGGTTTACCATTTCGATATGCGGGTGCGTTCCGAAACTTGTTTCGAAACAATGTGTTACAATGGCAAAATGTTCTAGAACGTACCTACCCTTTCCGAAACACCATGACCATTCCAAGCCATCGTTTCGAAATAAGTAAGGGCGTTCCGAAACGCCTTGCCCTGCATTTTCCCAAATTTCTGGTTTTACTCAACTATTCACCTCTGAAATCATCCCAATACATGCCACATCACACATACAATATGAATACACATCAAAGATCACCAATACGAAGCATAAGTTAAAACATAGCATCAAACTTGCAAGCTTAAGAACTATGGGCATGCTTCCTAGATGTCAAAATCATAAAAGGCTAAAAACCACATTCATGCTTAAACCAACATTCAAAGACCACTTACAAACCAATATAAGCAAACCAAACATGCTCAAGGTGTTCAACATCACCAAATAAATCCAAGAGTAGAAATCTCACCCATTGCCTCTTATTAAACTTAGGTAAAACCACATACTTTGTCTAGTCAAAAGAGCTTGGATTTCCCTTGCTTCTTGCTGCCTCAAAAGTCTAATTCTCTGCATTGATGAAATAAATGAGCGTAAGCATGAAGCTTAGTGAGGATCGCTAAAACCAAACATTCATCAATGCATTTTACAAAACTGAAAATATCATCAATTTTCATCTTATGCCTTTCCTTAAAACACGCTTCTTAAAGCATCAATGCACTTTTTAAACCACATGCTCATAGCATCATCAAATTAACAGCAAATATTCTTTAGCTCATGCTTAAACCAAGCATCACATGCACTCTAGCATAAACCACAAGCATCTCATGCTTAAACCATAATCAACAACATTATATTGGCTCACAAGTGATCAATTCTCAAACCATACCAATACCAACATAAATGACACAATCGGATATGCGAATTACAAGCGTTGTCCCACACGCTTCATACACACTACCGGACTACACAAGGCTCACACACGAGAGCAACCCTCCATCGTTGTGGAACCCGTGGTGGAGTATAATGGTACAATCACAACCCCTCAACACCATTCATCAGTAGTTGTATAATTCCACTAACGAGAGTACGGGACACATATCACAAGATCCACACACGGAATTAAACCATCAATCGTTGTGATCTTAGCCTCAATCGTTATGGTACTTGGATGGAGAATACGGTACAATTACAACCCCTCGACATCCAAGGCGAATTTATTCACGGTGCACCCAATCCTATAGCCGGCTAACTATATCCGGTTAAAGTAACCAAAAACTATTTCCATCATTTGCCAATATAATTATTTAACATCAATATTCCACTGTTTTACAAGCATAAACACAATGCCATTTCCACAAGCATAAACATGCTTAATATCAAATGCACTAATCACATAATTCCAAGGATCACTTACCATGTGAATCCTTAACAAAATGGCATTAAAATCAGCAACTTCAATGCTCTAAAACATGCTTTTAAACAGTAATTAAATCACATTCAACTCAAGTACATTTCCAACAAAACATAGCACATTTCCGAGAGAGACTTTCGAATCACTTACTCTTGAGCTTAGTTAAGTGTTTCAAACTTATACTAAGCTCCCAAGACCACGCTCAAAGCGTTGCAAAGCTGGAAAATCCATTTCGACTCACCGGTACGCGAGGCCTTGCTCGACGACACAAAAATCATCCTTCCGGAGCCTCCAAAATATCTCGTTTGCTCTCGGATCAAGATCTCCTATTTTCACATCATCAAAACAGAGATCCAAATGCATTAAAATACATTTCAACACCAGAAACTAAACACAAACTCGTTGCTCACCCAAACTACACAAATTTACCCATCTGAAACAACTGAAAACTCAATCGATTGCATCCTAAACCAAGCCCAGCCAACATACATCACTTTTAACCATTTATAAACATCAAAGCAATCTAAAAACATCCTAAACCCATCCTTATACCTCAAGCAAGCATTACTACATCATTTCACCCCAAAAACTCAACTAAAACTATCAAGAAACTCAAGGATCTCAAGGATCTCGGGATCTATATCAACAAAACCTCTTTTCAACATATTAATCAACACAAAACTCAATTAAAATCCATCCAAAACAGAGCCTATCAAAACAAATCCGAAAATCAAAATTTTAATCATATTTTTGTAATATTTTGATCTCAAATCAAAACTATATTGGAAACTCAACCAAAAACTTTAATTAGAAGCCAAAGATCTTGGGGATTTCAATAAAGAACCTAGATTGAAGGTTAAGAATGGATTTACCTCCAATCCTTGCTTTCCTCAATGAATAACAAGTTTTAGGTTCACAAAACTTTAAAAATCTTGAAGAGAAATCTTGAAATTGGTTTAGAAATAAATGAGAGAGTGTTTGGGAGAAAAGAATTCTAGAGAAAATGATTTAGAATGGTGTTTGGCTGAAAATGAGAAGAAGAAGGTAGTTACGTCAAATGAAATCTCAATTTTCTTATTTTTATTAATTTTAATTAAATAAAACCCTTTTATTTAATCACTTAAAATCCTTTTAAAACATATTTCATATTAAGGAAAGGCTAAATTTCCATAAAGCTCCCTAAAGATTCTAAGATTTTGGCTCCTCTTTTTAAAATTGCATTTTCCACAGTTTTGAAACTTTACATTTTGGTCACTACCCAAAATGTACTACTTTCGAAACTCTTTTTGTAAAATTGATTTGACCAACCCCTAAAACATGATTTTAGAGGATTTTATCAGTTCTTACCATATTTTTATCCTCTCTCGATCCTTGATTTCCTTAAATCAACTAACGTGTTTCGAACCATTTTCGACCGGTTCGATCCGAAGTCTAAAACATCTAGGCCCAAAACCAGGGCGTTACAGAATTAATACGCATAATGCGGCTAAGAACGAGATGGAAGAGCGTGTTGAGAATTTACCGCCTCCTCCTCCTGGTGGACCACGTGCTGGTTGTGAAGTGGGGGCTGGTGCTGCTAAAGTTGGGGTAGGGGTTGCTAAACCCGAAGAGCATGTGGGAAAGCTGCTCCTAATATGACCATGCTGATTTAGGCTATTGTTGGGGATGTTGTGTGTAAAATAGTCCATCGCAATAGAGTGCAAATGTACACGACGCAAGTAGTAAAGTGATACACGAATTATCGGATGTCGAATCCACAGGGACTGGAAATAGCTTTATCCTTGGATTGCTGCACAAGAAAGAAATAAGAGAGTTTAAATGTTTGTAGAGGAATAATAAAGAATACTGAAGATAAAAGGTTAAAGGATTCATGATAGAGAAATAGGCCGGTATTGATTTGCTCAGTATTGCAGGTGTTGCACTGTATAGAACTTCATGTTATGTCGTCGTCCCTGTCGCGGCAGCAGCTGCGGCGGCAGCAGTCTGTTGTTGTCACAGCAGCGATCACACAACTTTGTACTTCTAGCTTGGCAAGAATCCCTGTTGTGACTTGTCCTATCCCTAGGTCCAAGTCAGTCGATGAACACGTCTTAGATGATACCTCCCGGCGTGAATCGAAGGATGAACACCGATGTTGTTGAATTATTCCTTAGCCACTTAACCTCGTCCTATCCCTAGGTCTGAGATAGTTCAACCATAAACTGGAGAACTCGCACTTATTCCTTTCGTATACTTAACTCTCCCGATATTAAGTAAATGAATAATCTTACAATGCTCTCCCGATACTCTTGCAAGATGTTGAAAACCAGAATAAGCAAACTTGAAGTTTATTCTATTGATCAGAAAAATCCTAAAAACAGTACAATTCTTGCAACTACTTTACAAAATCAACCTTTAGCCCTAGGGGAAGTTTAGAACATGATGAGAAGGGGAAAACGACTAGGGTTTTGGGGAAGACGGCTAGAGAATGAGATGTCCTTCCCTATGTCGAATTACATGCCTTTATATAGGCCTTGGGTTCAAGTTTTCTAATATGGCAAGAATACAAGTTTAAACTAAAGTACAACTCTATTAAAGACTAAATCTTCTGAGTAGATGCCTTTAGTTTGTCCTCTTTTCTTGCTTTGGGTTTCTTCCTTGAACTTTGGGCTTGGCCTTCATTCTGATCTAGGGCTTAGAAAAATATAGGAGTGACCCACGACAGACCGGCTTAATTTCCTTTTTCTGTCGAGCTCCACTTCACTTTTCCCTTCACCATTGATGTCGTCATTGGCTGCCACGGTAGCGTCTTCCTTCTCAACTTCAGTCTTGTGTTCCAGCTCTACTTCTTCACTGCCTTGAGTCCACAACAGCTACCTGCAAAATCAGCCAAAATCAGTAGCAACTGTACCATTTTATATAATTGTGATGTATATGTGAAATCTATCCTAAATGCAATGGATTATGCTTGAATGCAGCAGAAATATGGGTTAAATATGGGATAAGAAGTAGAACTTTTGCACACTCAACACACCCCCAAACTCAGGTTCTTGCTTGTCCTCAATCAATTAAGACGTAAAAAGAAAAATAAATAAAACTTTTGGTTTGGCTTAAAACAGTGAACTTTTCCTTACCTACCATTCATGCCCTATTGCGAACAACACCTTGTTGGACACTTCAGGATTCATTCGGAACCTTGCTATAAGTATCGTGTAGTGTGTGCATGTTTTGTGAACAATTATATGCCTAGACTCTTTTAGTTTACTAGAATAGCTAAGCCACTCACTTGAATTTTTATGCCAACTTTCATTTTCTTGGAGGAAATTCTTAGGCTCCTTTAGTTTTTTTCTTAGACTCGATTTTCTTTTCTTAATTTAAGTTTGACTAGAGCCTGTTTCGGGCACCTCTAGCTAACTTCCTAGAGCCGGTTTCGGGCACCTCTAGGTGTATAGAGTCTACTTTTTCTTAACTTCTTTTCCTAGAGCCAATGTTAGGCATCTCTAAGGGCATCTCAAGTGTTTAAGCTTTTTCCTATTCTAGTTTACCAGTAGAGTTCTAGACAGTATAAGAGTCACAAAGGGTGTTTTAGGATCAGAACTATAGTAAGGCTCTAAACTGTTCCTAAAAATATCCTAAAGGCACTGCCACGACAGAGGCTGTCACGGCAGGTAAGTTCAGTTCAAAGACTTAAGACATTTTTTTGACAAAAATAAACTTAAATAATAATTAACACTTAGACACAATTTTGAACCTAATTGACACTTTATTACTGGAGGGATGCCACCCCCAAACTCAAGGGTTGCATTGCCTTCAATGCATGATGATAGAAATGACAAAATAAAAAAAATACATCACAGTAATAATAAAATAGCAAAACAGTAAAAATAAGATAGGAACTTAATTTCAGGTGCTGTCGTCGCTGCTGCTACTACTGATCTGTAGCTGCCGGCGGGCAGTGACCTTCATTGTCGGTGCCGATAGAGTGCTCGGAGAGGCGGAGGCAGTCTTCTTCTTAGCTTCCCTTGGGGGCTGGATACGAGTGTGTGAGATCTGGGGTGGCCTTTCCAACACTTGTACCTCTTCAAATGAGTTGTTGTTGCTGCTGCTGCCACTGCTGCCAGACTTGCCTTCACCAGTGTTGGGCTTCTGTATTTTCATCGGAGTGAACTCCTTTGAAAGGTTTCTTTTGACAGAGGGCTCTCCATCAGATTCTTTCCAGATGGAGGAGGAAGAGAAACCGACGATAAAATCATCAAGTTCGGGCAGCAGCTCCTTTCGTTTCTCTCCTTTGGCAGAGGCAGTGGCGGTGTGGCTACCGCCTTTAGCTATCGTGACCGGGGTTGGAGTGGATACAACAGAGGGTGTTTTTGGTGTGGCAGCAGGAGTAGGGGTATGGGCAGGTGTAGGGGCGGCGAAGTAATGCTCTGAGAAAGCATGAAATTGTACATTTGCAAAATTTAAATTGTTTTGAATAAAATGTACCGTTGCTGCTGTGAAGTCTCTGATGAAACTCATCAGACCTAGCTTCCATTCCTCCATCTTTTGCAGTGTGGCTAAGATTTGAGTGGAGGAGTCTGCTGGAGGAGCTACTGCCGTTGGCTGCTGCTGCTCTGCGGCGGCAGATTCTTGCTGAGTGGGCTCTGCTGGCTCTTTTGCTGCGGCAGATGGGTTGAAGAAGGATAGGGGTGTGGCTGTTTTCAGTTCCATTAAACTGAATATGTTGCGCTTCGTCCATCCTTCCCTCGGACCTTGTAATCGTTAGGGATTTAAGGAACGTTGTGGTCGCGGCAGATCTCGGTGATGAGGTACGGGAAGAAAAGGGGTCCCGCTGGTTGAAGGGCACACTCTAAAATTACCTCTCGTATATACCGGTCAACATTAATAGGTCTCTCATTTAAAATAGAATGAACGAGAGCTAACATGGGTCTGTCAACCGTGCTGTTGTGGGAAGAAGGCATTATCCTCTTCTTTAAGAAGTGGTTCCAAAGTTTGGCCTCCAGAGTGAGTTGAGTGCGTTTCACCGTCCAACGATGCTTGGGATCAGTATTCCACTCTGTCCCCTCTTCAGTTAATTCTGCCATGACAGCATCGTAGTCTGTCGGCGATAGACTTTCCACGAACCTCTTGTGTCCGTTCTCCCGTTTGCTGACATAGATGTCGTAGAGGGTATTGATGTATTCTGGCTCGAAAGTAACTTCTTTACCTCGTATGGTCACGGTCTGCGTATCCTTGCTGTCGACAGCAGCGTAAAATTCCCTGACCAAAGTGACATTCATCTCCTCGGGCTGGGTAGCAAACATCTGCCATTTGAGGGCCTTGATTTTTCGTGCTATGAACGGTTCGAGCCCGAAATCTTTTGTGCCTTTCGTGTAAAGGAACCCTCTCTCTTCCCACATCTCCTTCTTTTGGAAAGAGGTTTAGTATCGGTCGACGGAGTCGGTGGTGGCAAAGCGGTTAAGGAGTCGGTCGTGGCTGGGTGTACCGGCTGCTGCGGCAGAGCTGGAGGCAGCACTTCGTCTTGTTTGTCTGGTACTCATAATTGCAAGGCTGTGGAAAATGAAAGAAATTTGAGATCTAGAGAGAAAGCAAGTTGAGAGGGTAAAAGTGAGGTGAAAATGAATAGTGAAATGGGGTTTATATAGATGAATGGTTTGCTACCCGTTGGAGCTGTAACGGCAGGCGCGAATAACGGGGCCAGCTGTTATGCGGTTTCTGACGCGTCTGTCACGCGTTTCCGTGTCTACTGCGCGTTTGTTACGCCTTTGCGTGTCTGCTACGATAGCGTGTTGACAGGCTGTATTTTCTGCGTCTGTCGCGACAGCTGTTGACATGCTGTGACAACAGTCTCCTCTTATGGGCTTTTTGGGCTGCTGATGAGATGGTGGGCTGGTTCACTTCTTCTCCTCTCCTTGTTTCTCTTATTTCCTAAAAATAATTAAAATAAAAACTTAGTTCCTAGAAATAAAATAATTCTAATTTCCTAATAAATAAATATATATATAAATATATAAATAATAATAATAATAATAAAAATAAAATTAAGTTAAATTAGGGATGCCTTGTGGGGCATCTTCTAAAGTAACCACTTCTTGTATCCTTGGGGCTTCAGTCCCCTGATAATGCTTTAGTCTATGTCCGTTGACTTTAAATTGGTGCATGTCTTTTAAGGATTTGATCGTGATGGCACCATGAGGAAAAACTTGCACAACTTGGAATGGGCCGGACCATCTAGATTTCAGCTTCCCTAGGAAGAGTTTCAACCTAGAGTTAAATAACAACACAAGGTGCCCTGGGCAGAACTGTCGTGGCAGCAACTTCTTGTCATGCCACCTCTTTGTCTTGTCCTTGTAAATCCTTGTGTTGCCGTAGGCCATTGCTCGAATTTCTTCAATTTCATTCAAGTCAAGTAACCTCTTCTGTCCTGCCTTATCTAAGTCCATGTTCACTGCCTTGATAGCCTAGTAAGCTCTGTGCTGTATCTCAACAGGTAAATGGCATGTTTTTCCATACATCAGTCTGTAGGGTGACATTTCCAATGGTTTCTTAAATGTTGTTCTATAGGCCCAGAGTGCATCATTGAGGTGTAAAGACCAGTCCTTTCAAGTAGGTTTAACCATCTTCTCAAGAATGTTCTTCACTTCCTTGTTGGATATTTCGGCTTGTCCATCGGTCTGAGGGTGATATGTTGTTGCGATCTAATGCTTTACACCATATTTTCTTAAGGCAACGGCTATTACCCTATTGTCAAAAAGTCTCCCTTCATCACTAATGATCGCCTTAGGTATGCCAAACCTGGAAAAAAATATTTTTGTGTAGAAATCTATGAACAATTTTGGCATCGTTTTTCTGTGTGGAGATCGCTTCAACCCATTTGGATACATAATCCACTACCAGTAGGATGTAGAGGTTCCCACATGATGTTGGGAATGGTCCCATGAAATCAATCTCCCATACATCGAAGATCTCGACTTATAAAATGTTTTGCAGTGGCATTGTTGGAGTATGCCCAAAGACCAATCATATGATGATTGAATAGACATACTATTTTACTAGATTTATCAAGTAATGGCATTGCCGTTATTATCATTTGGTATGTTTCTGTGCATCAAACTAACCATTGGATAATAATGTCCATACGATAATACGATTATTGTTAAATAGAATCCTCAGTCGAATATTATTACGGGTATGGACAGTGATAATATATAAAGACTAATATGTGGTTTATTGATAACAAGTGTTGTAATTGACATAGAGATGTCAAAATCAACACATAAGTATTTGTTAGAGAACAACATACTGGATTGACCCGCTATGAGCATGTTTCTTGGGTAATTATGTGACATTCACAACATTGCTCATGATAAACATATGTATGATCCTCATACTTGAGATCAACATGATTTCAACATAAAGATTTACGTATTTTGACATAGTCAAACGTGTGTCGTAACTGACTACATTATAAAGACTGATGATTGGATACGTGATGACCTATGTAGTGAAATATGGTTGATCAAGAAAGGAATTGTCCCTCCTATATAATGGGAGAAATATCTTCGGCCACTTGATTGAGTGAGATTAGAAAATGCATGGTCATGCTCGAATATTATGATATAAGATATCATAGAGATTCGTTAATAATAATCTACTCAAGACATCAAGAAACACTAGATGGACAACGCAAGTGTGACTAACCCATGACTTGTGTTCATCTAAGATATAAAGGACAAAAAGGATAAAATACATAAACAAAGTTTATTCAGGAATTAGGAAAGTCAAACCATGACTTCATGCAACTTAGGTAGCAATGATGTATTGCTAGATGCCACTCATTGTTTGTAAAATTAGAACAATTCTAATTTTGCTGCTAACTTTGCATGAACCTACAAGGGTCACACCCTTCGAATGAAACGAACAAAAATTGGAAATCATACTCCCTATTTTAGGGAGATTGCCGAAAATCCCCTATGGGATAGGGGAAATTGGCAATTCCCTTAAATAGGAATAATATTGGGTAAATATTGTATTTATCAAATATTATTTAGAGCAGGAAAAATATTTAGAGACTTAAATATTATAGAATAAGATTCTAGAAATTTAAATATATATTTGGAATTTATATAATGTATATTTAATTCCAAGTTTATGTAGAATTAGATTCTACATAATTAAAAATATATATTTAAATATATTTAAATCCAAGTAAAGATAGAATGAGATTCTATATAATAATATATATATATATATTTGGATTAAATATAATGTATATTTAAATCCATGTTTTATGTAGAATATGATTCTACATAATTAAATTTTTATATATCATTTAATATTATCAAATATAATGTATATTTAATATAAGCCAATTTCAAGTAGAATTAGATTCTAAGAATTTTGGTTGAACTTGGATTTAAGGAATTCAACTAGAATTAAGTCTTTGAATACTATTTAAAGGGACAAGGGCTAGCAACCAAATCATCCCTCTTCCTCCTCTTGAAGATTTCGACAACACCCCTAGGGATTCCCCACTGGAATTCGACATATCCCAGAAAGCTCTATGAGAAGTTGTTCGATATTTTTCTGGTGTTCTACTTGCCCCTGGCAAATCCCTGAAGGTTCCCTTGCTCGATTGCAAGTCCCGGTTGAACTCCTGGTCGATTTCAGACTCCCTCGGAAATCCCTAGAGGGATTTCGACTTCTCTCTAGAAGGTGTTCAAACCTGTCGAAATTTATCCCTAAGTGTTAGGGAGGCGGAAACTTTGTTCGTTTTGTTCGGGTGGACTCCGTAGAGGTCGTTGCGAACCTGTGGTTATTCCGACATACCGTCGGTTTTCCAGTTTCCAGAGTTTTAAAAGGTAACTCTTCATCTTTTCACCCTTGATTCGTTCCTGTACATGGATCCTGGTTGGATTACGTCGGATTAATTTTTCCGCTGCGCCATGGGGCGTACTGACGTGACCCAACATGCATTTCATGTCTCCTTGAGATGTTTCCATTCCGTTGGCATTTGTCACAGCTTTTGTAGAATGCTTGGGCATCCTTGAACATTGAGGGCCAGTAAAAACCAGATTGCAAAACCTTGGCAGCGGTTTTGCTTCCACCTAAGTGTCCTCCATATGGTGAATCATGGCAGTGGTGAAGCACAACTTCCTGCTCATCCTGTGGTACACATCTCCTGATAACTTGATCTGCACAATGTTTGAAAAGAAGAGGTTCATCCCAATAATAATGTTTTGCATCATTTTGGAACTTCTTCCTTGCTTGGTAATTAAGTTCATGAGGTAATATGCCGCTAACTATGTAATTAACGAAATCAGCATACCAAGGAAGTTCAGAAAACTTACATGCCGTCGTGGCTGTCGCGGCGGTTCTTGTGGCAGCAAACAACTGCTCGTCAGGGAAGGTCTCCAGCATGTGTGTCTTGTCTGTTGGCAGACTCTTTCCCCTCTCTAATCTTGACAAGTGGTCTGCAACTTGGTTTTATGTCCCCTTTTTATCCTTGATTTCAATGTCGAACTCTTGCAGCAGCAGAATCCAACGTATCAATCTAGGTTTTGCATCTTTTTTAGCGAACATATACTTCAGTGCTGAGTGGTCTGTGTGGACCACCACTTTCGTTCCAAGTATGTATGAATGAAAGTTGTCAATCGAAAACACCACTGCTAACAGTTCCTTTTCTGTTGTGGTGTAATTCGCTTGGGCATCGTTTAGTGTTTTCCTATCGTAATAAATTACGTGGAATAGCTTGTCTTTCCTCTACCCAAGTGCTGCCCCTACAGCGTAATCACTGGCATCACACATAATTTCAAATGGCAAAGTCCAGTCTGGTGGTTGTACGATTGGGGCTATTACCAGCTTCTCTTTTAGGATTCTGAATGCCTCAGTATATTCAGTATTGAAGTCAAAGGGACGATTCTGTTCTCGTAAGAGGCATAGAGGCTTGGTAATCTTTGAAAAATTTGCAATAAACCTTCGATAAAACCCAGCATGCCCTAAGAAACTCCGAATTCACTTGACTGTGGTGGGTGGCGGTAGCTTTTCAATTACTTCTATCTTGGCTCTATCGACTTCTATGCCGCGTCAGGTTACCTTGTGGCCTAGGACTATCCCCTCATCCACCATGAAGTGACATTTCTCCCAGTTTAAGACCAAGTTCGCTTTCTCACATCTTTCAAGCACCTTCTGTAGGTTGCCTAAGCAACTTTCAAAACTGTCTCCAAAGACGAAAAATCGTCCATGAATATTTCCAGGAAGTCCTCCACCATGTCGGAGAATATCGCCATCATACACCTCTGAAATGTTGATGGTGCATTGCAGAGTCCAAATGGCATTCTCTGGAAAGCGTAAGTGTCGTATGGGCAAGTGAAAGTCGTTTTCTCTTTATCCTTCGGTGCAATAGCTATCTGGTTATAACCTGAGTAACCATCAAGAAAACAATAATAAGGTTTTCCCGTTAATCTATCAAGCATTTGATCAATAAAAGGTAGGGGAAAATGGTCCTTCCGGGTAGCCTTGTTAAGCTTCCGGTAATCCATACAAACCCTCTAACCGGTCACAGTCCTGGCTGGGATTAGTTCGTTCTCTTCATTTGTCACCACGGTTATTCCTCTCTTTTTAGGAACACACTGCACCGGGCTCACCCACTTACTATCCGAGATGGCATAAATTATCCCAGCATCAAGCCATTTGATAATTTCTTTTCGAACCACTTCTCGCATAGCGTCGTTTAAGCGTCTATGGGCATCAATTGTCGGCTTATGATCATCCTCTAGGAGAATTTTGTGCATACATAGTGCCAGACTGATGCCTTGGATATCAACTATCGTCCATCCAATAGCCTTTTTATGCTGCTGTAGCATCCCTATCAGTTGTTGTTCCTGTTTCTGCATCAACTTGGAAGAGATGATTACGGGCAACGTATCATTTAAACCAAGAAAAACATATTTAAGCTGCCCTGGCAGGGGCTTAAGGTCTAAAACAGGTGGTTCAACAGTTGAGGGCTTTTGGATTATGTGTTCATTCGAGGTATAGTTTAAGGGCTCGAATAACTTACCTGGACGATTGCCTATCCAGTTTACCTCCTCTTGACCTTCTGTGTCAGATATGTCAGAATCTGAGGAGCTGCTATCGTCGTTGTTGTCGTGATAGTCTTCCAGATGGATGTTGTGGCAGTGACCAAATTTAATGTCATGGCAGCTCGACCTGATGCAGGGTTGGTCAAGGATTACTTCAGTGATACCCTTGCATTCTTCTTCTGCATCAGCGTGTTTGATTGCCTGGAGAACATTGAGCTTGATCTCTTGATCATTCACTCTCATTGTAAGTTTTCCCTTCTCTACATCAATCAGTGATATGCTTGTGGCTAGGAAGGTTCGCCCCAGGATGATTGGTGCATTCTCATCTGCTTCACAATCTAAAACAAGAAAGTCAGCAGGAAAAATAAACTTATCCACTCTTACAAGAATATCTTCGATCTTCCCTTCTGGTTGTACGTAAGAGCGGTCTGCCAGTTGTAGCATAACTGTTGTGGGTCGTGCTCGTCCAATACCTAGTTTCTAAAATACAAATTTTGGCATTAAACTAATACTAGCACCTAGATCACAAAGTGCCTTACCCACGAATTTATCACTAATTATGCATGGTATGATGAAGCTCCCAGGATCCTTCTTTTTCTGGGGTGGATGCCTGTGTAAGATAGTCATGCATCCTTATGTCATCTTAACCGTCTCAAATTCCCCAAGTCTGGATATTTTCGACATAGCATCCTTGAGAAATTTGGCATAATCGGGCAACTCCTTGATAGCCTCTAACAACGGTATATTGATGTGAACCTGCTTAAAAATATCATAGATCTTTTTGAGTTGGTACTCTTGTTTCTGCTTCTGTAACCGCTGTGGAAAAGAAGGTGGAGGACGGTAATCTTCAAATCGTCCTTCACATGGTATTCGGATCTAAGGAGGCTTAGGTTCTTCATTCTTCTCCTATGTTTCTTCTGCTGTCGTGACAGGTGTGGCAGCAGCAGGTTGTTTATCGTCTGTCGGGGCAGTGTTCGCGACAATTGATTCTAGGGCTGGTTCCTTAACCGGTTCGGCTTTCTTCTCCAGCCCTGGCAGTTGTTTCCCACTCCTTGTTGTAATGGCTTTGCACTGCTCATGTGTGGGTTATCTAGCGACCTCAGTATCGTTAGGGAATCCTCCGTTCTGCCTTGGCTTAATATGCTGGGAAACCTGACCCATCTGCGTCTCTAGTGATTTCAGTGGAGCTTCATGGTTTTTCATTCTCATCTCTGTTTTATCCATGAACGACTCATCCTTTTCGACAAAGTGATCCATGTTTGTCATGTAAGCTCCTGTCTGTGACATGAATGTGGCCAAAGTCTGCTCCAGTATACTAGGTGTAGTTGCCGGCTACTGTTGTGGTTGTTGTTGCGGTAGTTGCCGTGTTAGAATTCTGGGTGCCCCCTGATTTTGAGTGTTCTGCACTTGAGGATTCAATGTGTTGTTTGGGTTACTCCAGGAGAACTTGGGGTCTTTCCTCCATTTGGGATTATAATTGTTGGAATCGTAATTTCTTTGCTTGTTGTAGTTTCCAACATACATCCCTTCCTCTAGCTGTAATAAACAGTCTTCCGAAATGTGATTCCCACTGCAAGTACCACATACTTCTTCTGCAGAGTAGACCGGTTGTGAATCTTTCTTTAGCAAGTTTTCTACTGCCTTTGTGAGGTATGCAACATGTGTCTTTAGGGAATTGTCGGCTTCATAGTCCTTCACGGCTAGCACTCGTTTACCTCTCCTCACTGTGGGAAATTGCTCTTCATTCTTGCCTAGATTTTTTAATATACCATGGCTTTGTCTGGATCTTTATCCAACAGCAATCCATTTGCTGCTGAATCTATTCTCATTCGGGTGTGTATGCTGGCAGCATTGTAAAATTTGATTACTTGATTCCAAACGGGGAATCCGTGCATTGGGCAATTCCTCAGAAGAGTGGTAAACCTGTCCCATGCCTCGTGCATTGGCTCGTCATCTTCCTGTTGAAAAGTAGCAATTTCATTACGTAATCGCTCAGATAAATAGGAAGGGTTAAAACGAGATAAAAATCCATGAGTTAGATCCGCCCAAGTTCGTATTGAACCCGACGTTAGTTTGTTCCACCAAGTTTTTGCTCTGTCCCTCAGTGAGTGGGGAAATAACCGAAGCCTCAGTATTTCCAGATTTACTCCTGGTAATCTAAATGATCCACAGATTTCTTCGAACGTTTTCAGATGTTCTCTGGCATCATCTGTAGCAGCACCACTAAATTGGCCAGCGGAATTGATCATGCTGAACATGAAAGGTTTCAGCTCGAAATTTTCAGCTTCCACATCTGGCAGGGTGATCTCCAGTTCCACATGATCATTAATCATGTAATCACGGCATGAACGTAGTGCGGCAGCGGCAAGCTGTCTGTTTCCTTCATCCACAATAAGATCTTCAGGATCTTTGAGATTCCCTTGGTTGTTCCTCCCGTTATGCATAGCTTCTAACTGTTCCTCAAGATAATCGTTTCTGGCTATCAAAAGACGCACTTGGTTCCTGAGATTGCACGAGCGTTTGATTTCAGGGTCTAGTTGATACTCAGGTTCTTTGCCTCGTCTGGATCTGCGCATAAGCAAACGAAAAACCTTGTGAAAAGCACAGGGGGAACAGTCCTAATAAAAACAGAAAAATTAAAAAGAATGTGCAGTAAAAGTAGGGTAAAGATATGTTGCCAGTCCCCGGCAATGGCGCCAAAAACTTGTTGCGTGTAAAATAGTCTATCGCAATAGAGTGCAAGTGTACACGACGCAAGTAGTAAAGTGATACATGAAGTATCGGATGTCGAATCCACATGGACTGGAAATAGCTTTATCCTTGGATTGCTGCACGAGAAAGAAAGAACAGAGTTTAAATGTTTGTAGATGAATAATAAAGAATACTGAAGATAAAAGGTTAAAGGATTCAGGATAGAGAAATAGGTCGGTATTGATTTGCTCAGTATTGTAGGTGTTGCATTGTATAGAACTTCTTGTTCTATCGTCATCCCTGTCGCAGCAGCACCTGCGGTGGCAGCAGTCTGTTGTTGTCGCAGCAGCGATCACACAACTCTGTACTTCAAGCTTGGCAAGAATCCCTGTTGTGACTTGTCCTATCCCTAGGTCCAAGTCTGTCGATGAACACGTCTTAGATGATACCTCCCGGCGTGAATCGAAGGATGAACACCGATGTTGTTGAATTCTTCCTTTTCCACTTAACCTCGACCTATCCCTAGGTCCGAGATAGTTCAACCATAAACTGGAGAACTCGCACTTATTCCTTTCGTATACTTAACTCTCCAGATATTAAGTAAATGAATAATCTCACAATGCTCTCCCGATACTCTTGCAAGATGTTGAAAACCAGAATAAGTAAACTTGAAGTTTATTTTATTGAACAGAAAAATCCTAAAAACAGTACAATCCTTGCAACTACTTTACAGAATCAACCCTTGGCCCTAGGAGAAGTTTGGAACATGATGAGAAGGAGGAAAACGACTAGGGTTTTGGGGAAGACGGCTAGAGAATGAGATGTCCTTCCCTAGGTCGAATTACATTCCTTTATATAGGCCTTGGGTTCAACTTTTCTAATAGGACAAGAATACAAGTTTAAACTAAAGTACAACTCTATTAAAGACTAAATCTTCTGAGTAAATGCCTTTAGTTCGTCCTCTTTTCTTGTTTTGGGTTTCTTCCTTGAACTTTGGGCTTGGCCTTCATTTTGTTCTAGGGCTCAGAAAAATATAGGAGTGGCCCACGACAGACCGGCTTAATTTCCTCTTTCTGTCGAGCTCCACTTCACTTTTCCCTTCACCATTGCTGCCGTCATTGGCTTCCACGGCAGCGTCTTCCTTCTCAACTTCAGTCCTGTGTTCCAGCTCTGCTTCTTCACTGCCTTGAGTCTGCCACAGCAGCTACCTGCAAAATCAGCCAAAATCAGTAGCAACTGTGCCATTTTATATAATTGTGATGTATATGTGAAATCTATCCTAAATGCAATGGATTATGCTTGAATACAGCAGAAATATGGGTTAAATAGGGGATAAAAAGTAGAACTTTTGCACACTTAACAGGGGCCTTTCAAGCAGTAGTAGTCGGTGCTCATGTGGCTGCACCTCAGGCTGCTGCTGGTGCGAGTTTGCCGTTGGAGCAACTCCGCAGTCTTGATGGGGCTGAGTTTAGGGGTCTGACCCCTGAGAGTTCCGAGTCTTGGTTGGAGAGCACCAAGAGAATCCTTGGGCATATGAATTGTAATGATGTCCAGAAGTTGGGATGCATTGTATTCCTGTTGTATGGTGACGCTTATACGTGGTGGACGACTACTATAGCTGGATTAGAAGATGCTGAGGTGACTTGGATGCTCTTTTTGAATGCGTTCAAGAGGAAGTGTCTAGGAGTCCGATATCTAGATGAGAAAAAAAAAATTATGTCCCTGTTGCAGGGAAGCGTGTATGTGGCTGAATATGAGGTACAGTTTGTACGCCTTATCCATTATGCACCTAAATTGATCCCTAATAAATGTGAGAGATGCGAGCCTTTCCAATATGGGCCGGTGGCAGATGTGAAGACATACATGCTTGCATCGGATTACACTGATTTTGATGTTCTGGTCACTCGAGCCAATGACATTGAGCTGAACCTTGGTCTGGTGAGTTGAGTAGGAGGATCTAGCTCAGGGAAACGAGCTGCAGATCCTGATGCTAGAAGGGATCATTTTAAGAGGCCTAAGGATCGAAGGTCTCATTGGGATTCTAGACGTGGGGGAGTTAACCCAGGGAGAGGTCAGCAAGGACCGAATGCTTTCATTCGTACACCTGAGTGTAACCCGTGCGGTAGAAGGCACACGGGAGTGTGCTGGGGCAGCATTGGCACATGCTGGAATTGTGGTTCTCGTGGTCACATGAAACGGGATTGTCCTCAGCTGATGAGAGAGGGACAGGCTCTGGTGAGAGCAGCTGAGCCACAGAGGGGCCGTGGGCGCGCCCGTGGAAATTTTCAGCGTAGAGATGATGGTGTGAGGAATATAGCACATGTTGTAGCTGTTCAGCCCGAAGGTGGTGGTCAGGCCAGAGTGTATGTCCATCATGAAAAGAGGAATGGCATTGATGTGATCGCAGGTACCTTTACTTTGCAGTCTTTTTCATTACTTTCTCTGATTGATTCTAGGTCTACACATTCATACATATTGCGTGAACATGCTCAAATGCTTGGTTTGCCTGTTGAGTCTTGGGATGTTGGTGTGTGTGTGACTAGTCCCTTTGTTGAAATGGTTGTAATGAGGAAGTTGTATATGAGATGTTCCTTATTGGTGCAAGAACATGTGTTTTTAGTTGATCTCATGGAATTACCTTTCTTTGGATTTGATGTAATCCTTGGTATGGATTGGCTAGTTGAGCATAGGAATGTTGTGGATTTTGAGAATAAGCGAGTTTTGCTGAAACTTGCTGATGATTATGAAGTTTTGGTGGTGGGAGAGAACATAAAGTTCCTATCTAATGTGGTTTCAATGCTTGAAGCGAGTCGATTGTTGCGTCAAGGATGCGGAGCTTATTTAGCTTTTGTAATGAATCCTAGTACGAAGGATGTCTGTGTTCAAGATATAAGGATTGTGTGTGAATTCCCTAGGGTGTTTCCGAATGAGCTACCTGGTTTGCCGCCTAGTTAGGAGGTTGAGTTTGGAATTGAGTTGTATGAGAACTCAACTCTGGTGTCCATCGCTCCCTATCGAATGGCACCTAAGAAGTTAAAGGAGCTGAAGACGCAACTTCAGGAGTTTCTTGATCGAGGCTTTATTCGGCCTAGTGTGTCACTTTGGGGTGCATCGGTCTTGTTTGTAAAGAAGAAAGATGGCACGATGAGAATGTGCATTGATTATCGTCAGCTGAATAAGTTGACTGTTAAGAATAAGTATCCTCTGCCAAGGATATATGCTTTTTTTGATCAGTTTCATAGAGCGGTTGTGTTCTTGAAGATTGATTTAAGGTCTAGGTACTATCAATTGAAGGTTAAGGATGTGGATGTGCCAAAAACAACTTTTTCGGACTAGGTATGGGCATTATGTATTCCTGGTGATGCCTTTTGGTTTGACGAATGCTCATGTTGCATTCATGGATATGATGAACTAGGTGTTTCATGAGTTCTTGGATAAGTTTGTTGTGGTGTTCATCAATGACATCCTTGTGTACTCTCGTACAGAGGAGGAGCGCGAGGAACATTTGAGGATTGTCTTGCAAGTGTTGCTAGAGAATCAGCTTTATGCTAAGCTGAGTAAATGTGAGTTTTGGTTGAAGGAAGTTGTTTTTGTTGGTCATGTGGTTTCGGCCGAGGGAATCCGTGTTGATCCTCAGAAGATTGAAGCGGTGGTGAATTGGAAGCCTCCTAGGTCTGTACATGAAGTTCGTAGTTTCCTTGGTTTGGCGGGTTACTGCCGAAGATTTGTGGATGGATTTTCCAATATTGTTGCTCCTTTGACGAAATTGTTGCAGAAGGATGTTAAGTTTGAGTGGACGAAAGCGAGACAACAAGCTTTTGAGAAGCTAATGGAAGCATTGACGCAAGCTCCTATCTTGGTTCAACCAGAATCTAGAAAAGAGTTTGTAGTGTTTAGTGACGTATCCTATGTTGGTTTGGGGTGTGTGTTGATGCAGGAAGGTAGGGTAGTAGCTTATGCATCACGACAGTTGAAGGTGCATGAGCGTAACTATCCCACACATGTTATTGAGTTAGCAGCGGTGGTGTTCGCTTTAAAGATTTGGAGGCATTACCTATATGGTGAGAAGTGTACTGTGTACACAGATCACAAGAGTTTGAAGTATCTTATGTCTCAAAATGAGTTGAATCTTAGGCAACGACGTTGGGTAGAGTTGCTTAAGGATTATGACCTAACGATCGAGTAACATCCGGGAAAGGCCAATGTTGTGGTCGATGCTTTGAGCAGGAAAGTGGTTGTGGAGTTGAGGTCGATGTTTGCTTGCTTGAGCATATCGCGAAATGGTGGCCTTGTTGCAAAGTTGCAAGTGAAACCATCTTTGGTTCAGTTAATAAAGGATAAGCAGTTGCTTGATGATTCTCACGTACCTCATGTTCAGGATATTGCGAAAGGTAGGCTTTCAGACTTCAGTTTCAATGATGATGATGTTCTATGTTTTGGGAGTCGGATAGTGGTGTCGAATGATGTTGAGTTGAGGCGCACTATTCTAAATGAAGCTCATAGTAGTCCTTTCGCTATGCACCCTGGTAGTACGAAAATGTATCGTGATTTGAAGGATGGGTACTATCGGGTGGGGTTGAAGAAAGATGTTGCCGAGTTCGTTAGCAAATGTATGGTTTGTCAGCGCGATAAGGCTAAACATCAGGTTCCTTCTGGGTTGTTGCTGCCATTAAGAATCCTAGAATGGAAGTGGGAGAGGATTACCATTGACTTCGTTAATGATTTTCCTTTGTCGCCATTGAAAAAGAATTATGTTTGGGTGATTATGGATCGCCTTACGAAGTGTGCACATTTCTTTCTTGTGCATACTACGTATACCTTGGATAAGCTAGTTGAGTTGTACATTGCTGAGATTGTGCATTTGCACGGTGTTCTGAAATCTATAGTGTCGGATAGAGATCTGAGGTTCACGTCGAGTTTTTTGGTATGTTTGCATCAAGCCTTGGGTACACTGTTGAATTTCAAAACTTCTTATCATCCGCGGACGGATGGACATTAGGAGCGTGTTATCCAAGTGCTTGAGGATATGTTGAGGTGTTGCGTTATTGAGTTTCAAGGTTCTTGGGAGAAACACTTGCCTTTGGTTGAGTTTGCTTATAATAATAGTTACCAGGCAAGCATTCAAATGGCACTGTACGAGGCTTTATACGAGAGAATGTGTAAAACTCCCTTTTGTTGGGCTAAAACGGGGCAAAAGTTGATTTCGATGCCATCTTTGTTGAAAGGAACCACCGAGAAAGTGAAGCTCATTTGTGAGCATTTGAAGGCAGCATCGATCTGGCAAAATTCCTACGTGAATTTGAAGCGTAGGGAGATAGAGTTCGCAGTTGGCGAACGTGTGTTTCTGAAAGTTTCACCTTGGAAGAAGGTGATGAGATTTGAACGGAAGGGCAAATTGAGTCCAAGGTTCATTGGACCATATAAGGTGATAGAATGTGTGGGTCTCGTTGCTTATAGGTTGAGGTTGCCTTCAGAATTAGAAAAGATACATAATATGTTCTATGTATTCATGCTTTGGAGATATAGATCGGATCCGTCGCATGTTATGCTTGTAGAGGAGGTTGAGTTGAATCCAGACTTAACATATGATGAGGGGCCCGTTGAGATTCTAGATTTTGATAGCAAGGTTCTCCGGGGTATGACCATCCAGTTGGTCAAGGTCTTATGGAGACATCGTGGCGTTGAAGAAGCTACGTGGGAAAGGAATGCTGACATGAAGAAGCATTTTCCTTACCTTTTTCCACCAGGTAAATTTCGAGGACGAAATTTCTTAAGTGGGGGAGGGGAGTTGTAACGCCCTGATTTTGGGCCTAGATGTTTTAGACGTTGAATCGGGCCGGTCAGGAACGGTTCGAACCCTTGAGGTTGGTATAGGGAAAACCTAGTTCTGAATGTTTTAAAAAATATAAAAATATCTAAAAATCCTCATTTATTATATAAATAATTATGGTAAAAACAATTTTACAAAATGAGCTTTGGAAATATTACATTTTGGTATAGTGACCAAAATGTAGTTTTTGCAAAAGTTGGCTAGTGACTGTTTTGTAAAGGATTGAAACTTTGAATCTTTAAGGAGCTAATTTTACCATTTATTTTCATCAGATTTCTCTTTAATTTGGGAGCTTTTAATAATGATTTTATTAAAGAAATAAAAGGGAATTAAAAGAAAATCAAAGGTCGACTTTTCATAACCAACTTTACGATAGTTTTCTCTCTTTTAGTTTTCTCTCAACTTCAATCAGCCAAACACTTTTCTCTCATCAAAAAACCTCTGATTTTCATCTTGTTTGCTGAGATTTCATCTTCCAAAATATTTCCTATCTTTGTTTCATCAAATCCTTTTTGATTTTGCTTTGGATTTTCAAGGAAACTTGCCCAAATTAAGAAGAGATCAACCATTAGAGGTAAGCTTCGTTCTTCTCCTCTAATGATCAGTTCTTTACTAAAATTCCCAAGTTATCAATCCTTTGTTAATGGTTTTTGAGTTGTTTTAATGTTATAAGCATGAAATAGTTGTTAAATTCAAGAATCTTTATGAGATCTTGGTGATTTTCATATTTATATGTTAAGCTCTGATTTGAGGTTTGGTTCTAACATATTTTGGATGTTATTTGATGTTGAGAATAAGGTTTTAACAAATTAATCCCGAATAGGCTTGGGTTCCTAAGTTTTAGATGCTAGATTTGTGGTTTTTAAGGTGTTTTTGGTGATCTGCTTTTGCTGGAGGTATAAGGTCGTGTTTATGTTGATTTTTGATTTTGATTGAGGGTTAGAAAAGGTTAGAATTGATAGATCTTGGATGGGCTTTGATTTGAGAAAGTTTGGAAGTGATTTAGGTTATTTCATATAGCCGAAATGCTAGTTTTGAGTAGAGCAGCGAGTTAGAATGAGTGGCTGGTGATTTTAATGCATGATGATGCATTAATCCTCTTATCTTGCGTGTAATGAACAAGGGAGACTTCATCGAACGCGTTTGGTGTTGATCCGAAAGTACCGGAAGCCTAGAAATCGTTTCGGCAAGCAAGCAAAACGATATCGGTGAGTGAAAATGGTTTTAGAAGTCCTTGAGGGACAAGGAAACAAGTTTTGGTGATTTAGGATTGGTTTGAAACACCATCCTAAGTCTAGAAGTAAGTATGTTTAGATTTGCTCTCGAAATGTGGATTATGCCCCTAAATGTTTTGACATGCTCTTGATTTGAGATAGACAAATTCCTACTGTTTTATGCATGATTTATGACATGAGAAGATGTTTTATATTGATCGCATGAGATAGAACATTGCAAAGAGTTTTGAGATTTTGATTAAATGCTATTCATGAATTGTGGTTTTGAAATGAGATAAGAATGATTTAGAAAGGTTGCATCAAAACAGTAGGTGAGATGATGATTTAATGTAATATATTGGTATAAATGATGAGATGATTACCGGATATAATTGGTCGACCAATAGGATGTAAAGTGCACTATAAACTAAAATCCGTACGTGCTCTTTGGAGTCGGGCAATAGGGGTAGTGCCATCTCGATCCAAAGTGAGAGTCCGATGATGAGAGATACCATCGGGGTAGGTCTTGGTAAAATACCCAAGCTTTGTGGCGGAGATAGATACCGCCATGAGAGTTCGGTGGCGAGATCCCATTGGGGTAGGACTTGACCTTGTGTCAAGCTATCCGCATATCCGAGTAAAGATAGAATATGAAATGCCAATATATGAGAATGAACCTTGATTCACATGTATCAATGTTGAAATGATTTTATGCTATGAGAAATGCATATGAGATTTTGAGATTATGAAATGCTTTTGAATATCGAGCATGTGTGGATTTACCATGAGATTTGCATTGGTTGAATGCATGAGGTAGATATATAGATGGTACATGTGATTTTCAAATGGTGTTTTGCTTTGAGGTGGTTTTCAAGCATGAGATAGAAAGTGCATGGTTTTAGAAATGATTTTCAAGATAGAGTTTTAATGCTTGCATTGTTGTGTTGGTGTTTCTAGAGCATGCCTCACTAAGATATTGTGCTTACGCTCTCTTTTACCAACAATGCAGATAATTGACACATTTTGGGCAGCAAGAAGGCTTAAAGGAATTCATGGATTGTTAAGCTCAAGTATGGTGTTATACTTTTACTTTAGTAATGATATATGACAATGGGATTTTATTGGTTTGTTTTGAGAGATGTGTTTTGGACTCCCTAATGTTGATGCAAGTTATATGTGTCCTATTTGGTTTGTAGAAGGCCTTTATAATGGTTTTGATATTTTACCTTGCCTTTTGGTATGCTAATGGTTTGTGGTTTAAGCATGCTCTATTATATGCATTGCTATGCTTGTGATGATCTATCAAATGTTTACCATGTGCTTAGAATTGCATGTTTATATGATAGAGTGGATGCCTTAAACATGTCCATATGATTTGGTGATGATTTGTTGAAGTTTGTAACTCCCTCGTCTCGGTCCGGACACTTGACCGGTCCGAGTGGGCCACACGGGGAAAACCGAAGCAAAACCCGTTAAGGTTTCCCCTCGGTTAGCAACCCTAAAAATTTCTTTTTAATTTAATCTTCTCTAGAGGTACATTTAAATCCTATGTGATCACGACAGCGGAAAGATTCGAGAAGGACATGCAACTGGATACGAAACAACAAGTAAACAATCCAATTTTAACTTGTTAGGCAGGCCGTTTCGAAACACACTCAAGGTGTATCGAAACGCCTTGACTTGGTCAATGGCCTCAAGCCCACACGAGGAGGCAATATCGGAACGGAGGTCAACCGTTTCGAAACACCCTCAACGGTCAACTTCTCGTGGTCAACGAGATATTGACCGTTCCGAAACACATAGACTCGTTTCGAAACCCCATCATCTCGGCAAATTCTCAGATTTCTAGTAGCCAAAGTGTTCCGATACCCGTTTCGAAACAAGGGTTCATAGTGGCCAAACCGTATCGCAACTCGTTTCGATACGGGGTCCCTGAAGCCAAACCCGTTCCGAAACAGCCCAGTCCGTTTCGAAACACTGGTTGTCTGCAAATTCCCAAAATCAACCTTAAGCGTTCCCAAAGGATTCCCGACGTTCGAAACGACAACTCGAAGCATACAAACCATACAAATACTTTCTATAGGCATGCTCACTAATATCCATACTCAACATACACAAGATATACAAGAAGACATCCACACCAAGGACCATACATGGCATTACAATTAGCATACTTTAACAAGGTCAACTATAGACAAATTTAAGGTAAGCAAAATACCAACATGGTTTACAAGCAAGACATACATCCCAAAAGCCAATTTAACAAACACATAAGAGGAGTCTAACATGCTCCTAAACAACAACATCATACTTCAAAAGCATTATGACACGAATACATGTCTCATTGCTTGACCATTACATCATGAACTAAAAACTATACTTGATATTTAGCACCACAAGCACACACACTTGGAGGCCTCTTCTTGCACTTAGCAACCCACAAGCTACTGATCTGCATTGTCGAACAAAGAGAGCGTATGCAATAAAGCTTAGTGAGGGTAAACTCTTTAAAAATAAACCTCGACAATGCAGGGTCCAAGCACGATCTCAACCAAGGTAAATGCATGATCATACCTTCGATTCTTGAGAGCCAAAATGTCAATGATGCATGAACAAATATCAATATTATGTCATGCTCAACAAGCTCATTTCCACAACATATGTAAGCACATATATACATCCAAATAGGAAACACAATTCCACATCACATTGATACACATATCAATTTATATTGGCACCTAGCTACGACCCGAATACGCGGATAAACACGTTGGAACTCACATCCAACAACCACTTTACCTCATAGTGGGATTACACTCATCACCGGTCTTGTGGAGGGGATTCCACTCATCCTCATGCCCTGTCGATGGGATTCCAATCATCATCGACCTATATATATAACAATTTCTGGGCGAACCCGTACTCCTCCTTGGTGACTCAACGCCACCAAGGCCACGCGCGAATTTGACTCATGTGTGCACACTAACATCCTAATGATCGATCATTTGTACTCAAGCATACTAGTGCCAACATTTAACTCAATCCACATTATCATTTACAACCAATTCCGTGCTTAGCACGTACTCACCATGATCACAATCATGAACAATCCACATGCATAACACAATGCATCACAACCATGCCTCATCACACATGTATAACACATTATACATAAATCATCATATCATAAACATCACGAGGCATAAACATCAAGTAAGAGTTCAACCAATATCTCTAGTTTAAGCTTAGGATTAGGCTACCACCCCAATCCTAACTCTAGGTGGGTCTACCAAGCCCGACCTAGTCCACATGCTCGAACCAAACACTTAGAAAACACTTTGAAAAACATTAACCACTCACCTTCACTTCCAAGCTCAATTTACCAAGCAAGCAATCACCTTCAAGCTTCTGGATTCACTCCCGATGCCTCTCCAACCCGAGTTCTTGCCTCTAAACAACCTCAACACAAACCAAACAACTTCCAATCAGCCCAAGAATCGAAGTAACTAACCCGGAACAGAATTCAAACATCAAACTCGACATTTTAGGCCATGGACAAACCCCAAATTTACCAAACTCGTGCAGCCCAATAACCTTGATAAAAACTCATGTTTCCAACACTCTTTTTACCCCAAAATGATCCCAAAGCAACCCCTAACCATAGTACTAACATTAGCCCACCAATTCCAACCTAGAACAACCACCAAAACTCACCCAAAACCCTTCAAAAACCCTCACAACACCCAAATCCGAAAATTAGTTTAAATCATGTAAAATTCATATATGTTGCATCATTTGACTCATAGACTTCATAACTAACAACATTAAATCGGAATATTAAGTTAAACATAGTAAAGGTTTCATTTTTAATCAAAACCCTTGAAAACTCATTTTCCAAAACCTTAATGAAAATAAAAACTAATTGTACTTTTGAAGAGAGGAGGTTGAGGACAAGTCAAAAATGATGTTACCTTTCAAAAATGAGTTGAAATGAAGGAGAAATGAGATGGAATAGTGGAGGGGATGAGCTCTCTCCTTTTCACGTTGATTTTGGTTTGGAGAAGATAATGAATAGTGAAATGTTGTAAAAAGGGGGATTTAAAATTGAAACTTGTATTATTTACATGTTTTCCATTAATGAATGGCTATTTCATCCATTTTGTAAAATCCTTGAAATTTAAGTTTCATTTCAATTTAGTCCATCAACAAAAGTTTATTTTTGAAACCCGAGGCCCAAAAGATTATTTTAGTTATAAACCGAACCCAAAACAATATTAAAATATTATTTTCACCCGACCCCTAAACCCAGGTGTTACAACTCTCCCCCACTTAAGGAATTTCGTCCCCGAAATTACCTGACGGAAACAAATACGGAAACTGCTCAAGCATATCAGCTTTCCTCTCCCACGTGGCCTCTTCCACACCTCTATGTCTCCACAACACTTTGACCAACTCTATGGTCTTGCCACGCAACACCTTGCTATCAGAAGCAAGTATCTCAACAGGCTCTTCATTATATGACAAATCCGGATTCAACTCTATCTCCTCAACGGGCATAACATGAGAAGGATCCGATCTATATCTCCTAAGCATCGACACCTGAAAGACATCATGGATCTTTTCTAACTCAGAAGATAATCTCAAACGGTAAGCTACAGGCCCAATCCGCTCAACTATCTCATACAGACCAATGAACCTCGGGCTCAACTTGCCCTTTCGGCCAAATCTCATCACGTTCTTCCACGGAGATACTTTCAGAAACACTTTCTCACCCACAGAGAACTCAATCTCTTTCCTCTTCAAATCCGCATAAGACTTCTGACGATCGGAAGCTGCTTTCAAACGGTCACAAATCAACTACACTTTGTCGGTAGTCCCCTTAAGAAAATCCGTCATAGGTAACAATCTCTGACCTGTTTCAGCCCAACAAATCGGAGTCCTATATCGTCTACCATACAAAGCCTCATATGGAGCCATCTGAATACTAGACTGATAACTGTTGTTGTAAGCAAACTCAACTAAAGGTAAGTGTTTCTCCCAAGAACCCTGGAAGTCAATCACACAACAACGAAACATATCCTCAAGAATCTGTATCACTCGCTCTTACTGTCCATCGGAATGCGGATGATAAGAAGTACTGAAATGCAAACGGCTACCTAGAGCACTATACAAGCAACCCCAGAACCTCGAAGTAAATATAGGATCCCTATCTGAAACAATAGACTTCGGAACTCCATGAAGTCTCACAATCTCACGGATGTACAAGTTTGCCAATTTGTCTAAAGAATTCGTAGTGTTCACTGCTAAGAAGTGAGCACACTTAGTGAACCTATCCACTATCACCCACGCAGAATTCTTCTTCGAAGGAGACAATGGTAACCCCGGCAAAAAATCCATGGTGATCCTCTCCCATTTCCTTTCCGGAATCTTCAAAGGCTGTAACAAACCTGAAGGAACCTGATGTTCTGCCTTCACTCTCTGACAAACCATACAACGGCTCACATACTCGGCTACATATTTCTTCAAACCAACCCAGAAGTAATCATTCTTCAAGTCACGGTACATCTTGGTACTACCCGAATGCATAGAAAAAGGACTCGAATGTGCTTCACTCAGAATCTGACGTCTCAACTCAACATCTTCTGGTACAACAAATCTATCTCTGAAGCACAACAAGTTCTCACCACTGAAACTATACTCGGTCAGTCTTCCTTCGGCTATGTCTTGAACATGAGGAACTAGAGACACATCTTGCAACTGCTTCTCTCTAATCAACTGAATCAAAGAAGGCTTCACTTGCAACTTGGTGATCAAACCACCATCATCGGACACACTCAATCTAGCAAACATAGCTCTCAACTCAACGGCAACTTTTCTACTCAAAGCATCGGCTACTACATTTGCCTTACCCGGATGGTACTCAATGGTCAAATCATAATCTTTTAACAACTCAAGCCATCTTCTTTGTCTCAATTTCAACTCTCTCTGTGTCATCAAATACTTCAAGCTCTTATGATCGGTGTAAACTATACACTTCTCACCATACAAGTAATGACGCCAAATCTTCAATGCAAACACAACTGCGGCTAACTCTATATCGTGAGTAGGATAGTTCTTCTCATGAACCTTCAACTGTCTAGAAGCATAAGCAACAACTCTTCTTTCTTGCATCAAAACACAACCTAAACCTATATAGGAAGCATCACTATAAATCACAAACTCTTTACCTGAAACAGGTTGCACTAACACTGGAGCATTTGTCAAAGCTTCTTTCAATTTCTCAAAGGCCTTCTGTCTTGCATCTGACCATTCAAACTTAACTCCTTTTTGCAACAATTTAGTCAAAGGAGCGGATACCCTAGAGAAACCATCAACAAATCTCCTATAGTAACCGGCTAATCCTAGGAAACTCCTAATCTCAGTCACAGACTTAGGTTGTTTCCACTTAACGATAGCCTCAATCTTCGATGGGTCAACACGGATACCTTCGGCCGAAACAACATGGCCAAGAAATACTACCTCCCGAATCCAGAACTCACATTTACTAAGCTTCGCATACAACTGATTGCTCAACAATCTCTGTAACACAAATCTCAAGTGGTCATCATGCTCTTCTTCTGTCTTCGAGTACACAAGAATATCATCAATGAAAACGACTACAAAACGGTCTAGATAGTCTCTAAAAATTATGTTCATCATATCCATGAATGTTGCAGGTGCGTTCGTGAGCCCAAACGGCATCACAAGGAACTCATAGTGACAATATCTAGTCCTAAAAGCTGTATTCGGGACATCACACTCTTTCACTTTCAACTGATAGTACCCGGATCTCAAGTCTATCTTCGAGAACACTAAAGCACCTCTCAACTGATCAAACAAATCATCTATGCGAGGCAACGGATACTTGTTCTTCACAGTCAACTGATTCAACTGTCTGTAGTCAATGCACATACGCATACTACCATCTTTCTTTTTCACAAACAACATAGGAGCACCCCAAGGAGAACTACTAGGCCTAATGAAACCACGGTCTAATAATTCTTGCAACTGACTCTTTAATTCTTTCAACTCTTTCGGAGCCATACGATACGGAGCTATCGAAACTGGATTAGACCCTGAAACAGTCTCAATCACAAACTCAACGTCTCTGTCAGGAGGCAAACCCGACAACTCTTCAAGAAACAAATATGGAAAGTCACAAACTGTTCTAATATCTTTCGGCCTAGCCTCACTCATATTCGGATTCATAACATAAGCTAAGTAAGCCCCACATCCGGAATCTATCAACCTATGAGCCTCTAAAGCTGACACAACATTAGACAAGAACTTAATGTTCTCGCCTACTACTACTACCTCTGAGTCATCAGTGAGTTTCAAAGAAATCCTCTTCGTCTTAAAATCCACACTAGCCTGGTGCTCAACTAACCAGTCCATACCCAGAATAATATCAAAACCATAGAAAGGAAGCTCCATCATATCAACAGAGAACACATGACCCTGAATCTTCAGTGGACATCTCCTATACATACGTCTAACCACAACTGTCTCACCAAAAGAACTAGTCACATGCATACCTACATCTAAGATCTCAACAGGTATATCTAACTTTCGTGCATGCTCACTCAAAATGTAAGAATGTGTAGAACCCGAATCAACCAAAGAAAGCAAAGACATGGATTGTAACTCAAAATTACCTACTATCACATCAGTGTCGTTCTCGGCCTCTCTCTGAGCATAAACTCTCGCTGGTCCTCCTGCCTCTGGCTGTACTGCCACAACATGAGAAAGGTTCCTCTGAGCATCTACCCTAGGTGCATCAGCCCTAGGCTGGAAGTAGCCACGACCGCGCCCACGGCCTCTCTGAAAATCATTGGCCCTCGCAGGAGCCTGAGCTAAGTTTGGTGCATGTGCCGCCTGATGTGGACACTCCCTCCTAAAGTGGTCCCTCGAACCACAGTTCCAACAAGCATGGAAGTTACCCCAACACTCACCAGTGTGATGTCTTCCACAACGTGCGCACTCGGGTAAACGCCCTCCTCCTCTATGGCCCTGATGGCCCCTACCATGGTGGCCATCGCCTCGCCTATGGTCAAACTGCTGCCCGCCACCTCTATGCCTCTTGGTCAGCCCCAAGCTATGCTCAATGTCCTTGGCTCTAGCAACCAAGACATCAAAGTCAGTGTAATCCGAAGCTAAGGTATACCTCTTAACTTCCTCATGTAGCCCATATCTGAAACGATCACATCGGGCCCTCTTAGTAGGCACTAACTCTAAAGCATACTGACTCAGACGAACAAAGCGGACCTCGTAGTCAGTCACAGTAGCATCTCCCTGAACAAGAGCCATGAACTCTCGCTTCTTCTCATCTAGATACCTCGGTCCCAAGTACCTCTTTCTGAAAGCAGACTCAAAGAAATCCCAATCAACCTCTGCCTCTGGAACTCCAGTAGTAATGGTGACCCACCAAGTGTAGGCATCACCCTAAAGCAAGGAGATCACACAACCCAATCTACGTGCGCCCACACAACCCATTTGAGCTAAGATGCGAACGGTCTTCTCCAACCACAACTCAGACCTCTCCGGTGTAGATCCTCTAAACTCCGCAGTCCCTAATCTACGGATCCTCTCCAAAGGTAAACTAGCATCGTCACACCTAGGCTGAGCTGCAGGCTGAGCTCCCGCAACTACGGCCTGAAATGCTCCCGCTATAGCTTGCACTAGCGGAGTCATATCAATTCCGGCCGGACCTTGGCCACCCTGAGGTCCTACTCCTTCGGCTCCATCCTCGCCCCCAACTCCAGGCGGAGGAGGTGGTGGTGGTGGTGGTGGAGGAGCTCCAACTCCAGCAGCAGGCTCCAATACGTGAGCCTCAACTCCAGCCACCGGCTCAACAGGAACCGCAACCCGTGGTTCCTGACGAACCACCCTCGGCCTACCTCTCGACCTAGACATCGCTCTCACAGATAATAACTACAACCACAACAACAAAACATACAAAATTGGGTTAGCAAGGCAAGGCTCCCAAGTGCTCAAGTACGTTTCCCTCACTTAAAAAATTCTTTTCCGATGTAATAGTAGCAATGAGACTCTTGAACAACATGCTTTTAAACGAAACAATCAGCATACTTGTCATACAAGAAATCATGCTTACAATGCAAGCAAACACCGTGCACATCAATACAAAACTTAAACTTGCCTCACTTACCTGCCCAAGGTCTCGGTAACCTTAGGCTCTGATACCAACAAGTGTAACCCCCTCGTCCCGGTCCGGACACTTGACCGGTCCGAGTGGGCCACACAGGGAAACCCGAAGCAAAACCCGTTAAGGTTTCCCCTCGGTTAGCAACCCTAAAAATTTCTTTTTAATTTAATCTTCTCTGGAGGCACATTTAAATCTTATGTGATCACGACAGCGGAATGATTCGAGAAGGACATGCAGGTTGTTTCAAAACACACTCAAGGTGTATCGAAGCACCTTGACTTGGTCAACGGCCAAGCCCACACGAGGAGGCCGTATCGGAACGGAGGTCAACCGTTCCGAAATACCCTCAACGGTCAACTTCTCGTGGTCAACGAGATATTGACCGTTTCGAAACACATAGACCCGTTTCGAAACCCCATCATCTCGGCAAATTCTCAGATTTCCAGTAGCCAAAGTGTTCCGATACCTGTTACAGAACAGGGGTTCACAATGGCCAAACCGTATCAGAACTCGTTCTGATACGGGTTCCCTAAAGCCAAACCCGTTCCGAAACAGCCCAGCCCGTTTCGAAACACTGGCTGTCTGCAAATTCCCAAAATCAACCTTAAGCATTCCCAAAGGATTCCCAACGTCCGAAACGACAACCCGAAGCATACAAACCATACAAATACTTTCTATAGGCATGCTCCCTAATATCCATACTCAAAATACACAAGATATACAAGAAGACATCCACACCAAGGACCATACATGGCATTACAATTAGCATAGTTTACAAGGTCAACACTTAGACAAATTTAAGGTAAGCAAAATGCCAACATAGTTTACAAGCAAGGCATACATCCCAAAAGCCAATTTAACAAACACATAAGAGGATTCTAACATGCTCCTAAACAACAACATCATACTTCAAAAGCATCATGACACGAATACATGTCTCATTGCTTGACCATTACATCATGAACTAAAAACCATACTTGATAGTTAGCACCACAAGCACACACACTTGGAGGCCTCTTCTTGCACTTAGCAACCCACGAGCTACTGATCTGCATTGTCTAACAAAGAGAGCGTAAGCAATAAAGCTTAGTGAGGGTAAGCTCTTTAAAAACAAACCTCGACAATGTCAATGATGCATGAACAAATATCAATACTATGTCATGCTCAACAAGCTCATTTCCACAACATATGTAAGCATATATATACATCCAAATAGGAAACACAATTCCACATCACATTGATACACATATCAATTTATATTGACACCTAGCTATGATCCGAATACGCAGATAAACACGTTGGAACTCACATCCAACAACCACTTTACCTCACGGTGGGATTACACTCATCACCGGTCTCGCGGAGGGGATTCCACTCATCCTTACGCCCCGTCGATGGGATTCCACTCATCATCGACCTATATATATATAACAATTTCCAGGCGAACCCGTACTCCTCCTTGGTGACTCAACGCCACCAAGGCCACGCGCGAATTTGACTCATGTGTGCACACTAACATCCTAATGATCGATCATTTGTACTCAAGCATACTAGTGCCAACATTTAACTCAATCCACATTATCATTTACAACCAATTCCGTGCTTAGCACGTACTCACCATGATCACAATCATGAACAATCCACATGCATAACACAATGCATCACAACCATGCCTCATCACACATGTATAACACATTATACATAAATCATCATATTATAAACATCACGAGGCATAAACATCAAGTAAGAGTTCAACCAATGTCTCTAATTTAAGCTTAGGATTAGGCTACCACCCCAATCCTAACTCTAGGTGGGTCTACCAAGCCCGACCTAGTCCACATGCTCGAACCAAACACTTAGAAAACACTTTGAAAAACATTAACCACTCACCTTCACTTCCAAGCTCAATTTACCAAGCAAGCAACCACCTTCAAGCTTCCAGATTCACTCCTGATGCCTCTCCAACCCGAGTTCTTGCCTCTAAACAACCTCAACATAAACCAAACAACTTCCAATCAGCCCAAGCATCGAAGTAACTAACCCAGAACACAATTCAAACATCAAACTCGACATTTTAGGCCATGGACAAATCCCAAATTTACCAAACTCGTGCAGCCCAATACCCTTGATCAAAACTCATGTTTCCAACACCTTTTTTACCCCCAAATGATCCCAAAGCAACCCCTAACCATAGTACTAACATTAGCCCACCAATTCCAACCTAGAACAACCCCCAAAACCCCCAAAACTCACCCAAAACCCTTCAAAAAACCCTTACAACACCCAAATCCGAAAATTAGTTTAAAACATGTAAACCTCATATATGTTGCATCATTTGACTCATAGACTTCATAATTAACAACATTAAATTGGAATATTAAGTTAAACATAGTAAAGGTATCATTTTTAATCAAAACCCTTGAAAACTCAATTTCCAAAACCTTAATGAAAATAAAAACTAATTGTACTTTTGAAGAGAGGAGGTTGAGGACAAGTGAAAAATGATGTTACCTTTTAAAAACGAGTTGAAATGAAGGAGAAATTAGATGGAATAGTGGAGGGGATGAGCTATCTCTTTTTCACGTTGATTTTGGTTTGGAGAAGAGAATGAATAGTGAAATGTTGTAAAAAGGGGATTTAAAATTGAAACTTGTATTATTTACAAGTTTGCCATTAATGAATGGTTATTTCATCCATTTTGTAAAATCCTTGAAATTTAAGTTTCATTTCAATTTAGTCCATCAACAAAAGTTTGTTTTTGAAACCCGAGGCCCAAAAGATTATTTTAGTTATAAACCGAACCCAAAATAATATTCAAATATTATTTTCACCCGACCCCTAAACCTGAGTGTTACAAAGTTTGATACGAATTGGGGGATTTTGCGGGACATTTCTGGTATGTGTATCGATACTCGGGCTTGTGTATCGATACGCATAAGCCAAACTTGTGCCTTTTTGTACAAGGGTATCGGTACGAATGGAAAGTGTATCGATACGGGTAGGCCAAGTTTGAAAGGCGTATCGATACGCGGGAGAGCGTATCGATACCTTTTCTGTGAGTTTGGTCACTGCCTCCCCGCGTATCGATACGGTCCCTAGGCGTGCCGATACGCGACCGTTAAAATCAGTTATAAGCATCTTTTAAAGCATTGAAATATTGCATTTTAGTCCCTGGTCTTCATGTATGCAAATGGATGTGTTTGATTGGTCAGATTGGGATGATATTTGACAGAGAAGCATGAAATGTGACTAATTGAATAATGGTAACTTTAAAATCAGAAAAGTCTTTGTAATTCGCAGAAATTACATTTTGGTCCCTATGTAACACCCCAATTTTGGGCTTGAAAGTTTAGGGTCTGAACCAGACCTGTTTAAATTACGGTTCGAATATAAAAGATGATTTTAGGGAAAGCCTAGTTCGAGATGCATTAAAAATATGGAAAAATATCTAAAAATCCTCTTTTATTATATATAAGAGAGTGGTGAAAGCAATTTTACAAAATGGGGTTTGGAAATATGACATTTCAAGTTAGTGACTAAAATGTAATTTTTGAAAAGTTGGTGACTGTTTTAAAAGGATTGAAACTTTGAATCTTTAAGGAGCTAATTTACCCAAGGGAGGGTTTCTCCAGATTTTTCTTAAATATTAAAGATTTATTTAATGTTGTTTAATAAAAGGAAAGGAGGGAAAATAGATATTTTGGTTTTATAACTAACTTTTGTCAAAATTTTCCCATTTCTTTTTCTCTAAATTTTCCCTCAGCCAAACACATTTCCCCAGCCACTTTTCCTCTGATTTTCACATATAAAGTTGAGATTTCAATCTCTAAATGATTTCTAATCATTTCTACACCAAATCCCCATCATTTGCTTATTGAATTTTCAAGAATTTTGGCTCTAAACAAGGAGAAATCCACATTTAGAGGTATGAACGTCCTTCTCCTCTAAATACTCAGTTCTTTACTGAAATTCTCAAGTTCTCAATCCTTAATTTGACTTTTATTAAAGGTTTTGATGTTGTGATCTTGATTTTGGCTTAAAATGCAAGATTTGGATTTAATTTTGAATAAATTCGTATTAAATGATTGGGCTCTATTTTGAGATGTCTTCTTGATGTATTTTGGATGAATAAATGATGTGTAGTTGAGGTTTAATCAATGCAATCCCGAATAGTTTGATTTTACTAAGTTTTTGCTTGAGTTAATGGTGGTTTTTGGGATGATTTTGATGTTCTGCTATAGCTGGAGGTATAAGGACGTGATTAGGTCCTTTTTGGATGTTAATTGATGTTTAAGAATGTTTGGAATTGATGGATCTTGGCTGGGTAATGTTGTAGAGGTGTTTGGATGTGATTTCGGTTGTGTTTGGTAGCCGAAATGTGAGTTTTGGTGAGAGCAACGAGTTTAGGTGTTGTGGCTGAAGATTTTAATGCATGATGATGCATTGATCCTCTGCTTTGATGTGTTTAAAACAGGGGAGACATCTTCGGATCCTTGTGGTGTTGATCCGGAGGCTTGATCGGTGTTTCGGCAAGCTTACGAAACGGAATTGGTGAGTGAAGTTTGGTTTTCAGCTTTGAAACTAATGTTTGAAGGTTATGGGAGCTTAGTTTAAGTCTAAACAACTTAGCTAAGCTCAAGAGTAAGTTTTCGGAGAAACTCTCTTTTTGATGAACCATGAGATGGTTGAATGCAATGTGTTCATTTTGCATGTTTAAATTCTGTTTTGAAAGCATATTTTAGCATGTGTAATGCTGGTTTTGTAAGCCATGTTTTGAAGGATGCTCAAGGTAAGAGATCCTTGGTTTAACATTGATAAATGTGGTTTTGATGCATAGTGATGCATGATGGTTTAATGGCTTTGTTAAATGCTTTAAAACAGTGGATTGATGATGTTAAATGATGTATGTTGGCAAGTGATGTGTTGGTTTAAAAGTACTTGAATCGGATATAGTTAGCCGGCTATAGGATTGGGTGCACCGTGAATAAAGTCGCCTTGGATGTTGAAGGGTTGTGATTGTACCGTAAACTCCATCCAAGTACACTAACGAGATGGTTAAGATCACAATGGTGGTTAAAAGTCCATGTGTGGATCTTGTGTTGTGTGTCCCGTGTTCTCATTAGTGATGTTATACAACTACCAATGAGTGATGTGGAGGGGTTGTGATTGTACCGTAGACTCCATCACGGGTGTTGATGGGTTGTGATTGTACCGGTAAACTCCACCTTGATATTGGTAGTGTGTATGAAGCGTATGGGACAACGCTTGTAATCCGCGTATCCGATTGTGTTTTGAGTTGAAAATGGTTATGGATTATCACTTGAAAGCCAATATGACATGTTGTTGAATTGAAGCATTAGATGCTTGGTTTGTATACATAGATGCATGATAAATATTGTTTTGAAATTAAAGGCCTTGGAAAGGTGTTTTTACAAAGTGCATTATTGTGTTGTTTTATTAGAGCATTCCTCACTAAGCATGTGTGCTTACGCTCTCTCTTTCTTGAACCAATAATGCAGAGCATTGAAGTGCTTAAAGGGCAGCAAGGAGGTCAAGGATCCAAGTGAAAGTTTAAGCTCATGTATGGTGACTATTTTCACAACACTATTAGCTTTTGGTATTTGGCAATGGGAACCTAGGTTGTGATTTTGGGAGATGTTTTGGACTCCCTAAGTTTGGTTTGTGCCTATGGTGTTTGGAACATGTAAAGGGCCATTTGGTATTTGGTTTTGGTGATTTGATGATTGCATGATTTTCATTATAGGATGCATGTCTATAGATTTGGGATTTTCCTTAAATGATGCCATGATTGAGTTTTGATTATGCTAATATGTTCTCTTAATGTTTGATGACTTGTTGGCATGATAAGAAGGTCTTATGTATGTGTTTGTTGGGTCGGAAGGGTGATAAACCAGAAAAATTCTGCATTTCTGGGCAATCTGTATCGGAACGGGTGCTACTGTTTCGGAACAGGTGGCTTGAAATGGCCATGGCGTTTCGAAACGGGTAGAGCCGTTCCGAAACGGATTTGCTACTGTCAAGCCCTGTTCCGCAACAGGTTTCGGAACGGTCCTGCCTTTCGGAACGGTCATCCCCCGTTTCGGAACACTCGACCGTTGGGCACTGAATCATATGGTTATATGTTTTGCAATCTTCACATTTTAGTCTTGAACTTTGCTTATGCAATTGCTTGTGTTCGGAGTGTCCGTTTGAGATGAATTTTGACAGAGAGGCATGAAACATGACTAATTTCCTAATGGTAACTCAAAAATTGGCTAAGTCCTCGTAATTTCCAGAATTTACAAATTGGTCCCCAAATTCGTAAGTTGTGCAATTGAGTCCCTAATTGTTTTCCAATTGCTGTGATTTTTGAGTATGCTTATCCCAAGAGTTCACCTAGGGTTAATATGCATTTAGACAAGATTAAAAAAAGGGTCATTAATCAAGGTTGACTTTCGGGTTGACTTTGGTTTTCCCCGTGTAATCTTCGTAGTTCGGGTCAACCGTCTAGGCCGGGCTAAGAGGGTTACATTTGGTGGTATCAGAGCTGAGTTCTCGAGTATTTGGGAATGGTTATGTGGGTGATAAGTGTATGATTGCTTTGTATGCTTGTTGAGTGAAAGTATGATGTATGAATTGTAAGCATGTTACAAATTGTGGTGTATGCTGTGGTAAAGCATGTTAGAGGGACCCATTGCCATATCAAAGCTAATGAAATGATTTGTTTTTAATTGAAAATGAGCTTGAGTACTTGGATTGCTTACCTTGCTGAGCCTGACTTTGTTGATTGCATTTGTGATTGCACTGTTTAGTAAATGGGACCTCGTAGAGAGACGAGGATTAATACGCGAGCTATGGCTAAAAATGAGAATGAAGAGAATGCTGAAAATGTGGTGGATTTACCTCCTCCACCTGGTGGTGGTGGTGCTGGGGGTGAGGGAGCTGGTGCTGATGCTGGTGCTGGGGTCGCTGGACCTGAAGCTGGGCAGGGGCAGGCTGCTCCTGACATGACAGTGTTGATTCAGGCTATTGCTGGAGCCTTTCAGGCGGCGGTAGCTGGAGCTCATGGAGCTGGGAATCAGGGAGATGCTAATGTTAGACTACCTCTGGAACGCTTGCGCAGTCTGGGAGGGACTGAGTTTAGGGGTTTGTCTGCTGAAGGTTCTGAGTCTTGGTTGGAAAGTACCAAGAGAATTTTGGGACAAATGAACTGCAATGAAGTGCAGAAGCTGGGCTGTGTAATATCTTTGTTACATGACGATGCGTATACCTGGTGGACAACCACTATCTCCGGAATGGAGGATGCTGATGTGACTTGGACGTTCTTTCTGAACGCGTTCAAGAGGAGGTATTTGGGTGTACGATACCTGGATGAAAAGAAAAGGGAATTCATGTCTCTTACTCAAGGGAGCATGTCAGTGGCTGAGTACGAGGTTCAGTTTGTCCGACTCAGTCAGTACGCACCTGAGCTTATCCCTGATGAGCGGGAGAGGTGTGAACGTTTCCGTTATGGTTTGGTGACGGAAGTGAAGACCTATATGTTGGCTGCTGAGTACACTGACTTTGATGTGCTGGTTGGTAGAGCAAAAGACATTGAGTTGAATTTGGGTTTATCTTCTAGAGGAGTTTGTTCTAGTGCAGGCAAGCGAGCTGCTGAGTATGGTTCCGGTGGCGGACAGAACAAGAGAGGACATGATCGGAAGTATCAGTCTTCAGTTAGGCGTGGTGGTGGAGGGCAAGGTGAGCCTGTTCAGGGAGACAGGGCGAGAGCTAATCAGAACACATGTTGGGCATGTGGATTGCGTGGTCATCTGAGGCGTGATTGTCCTCGAGCAGCGAGGGAAGTGCAGGCTCCTGTTGTGGTGACCGGTAATTCGTGCTGGAACTGTGGTTCGGCGGATCACATGAGGAGGGAGTGTCCTCTGTTGGCCGGTGGTGGTCAGAGACGTGCTCCTGGAGTTGTTGCACCACAGAGAGGTCGTGGGCGCGGCCGTGGTAACTTCCAGTGCAGGGAGGATGGTGGAAGGAATGTGGCTCATGTGGTAGCTGTTCAGCCTGAGAGTGGTGGCCAGGCCAGAGTGTATGCTCAGAGGGAGGGGAGGAATGATACGGATGTGATCGCAGGTACTTTCACTTTGCAATTCTTGTCATTACTTTCCTTGATTGACTCTGGATCTACACACTCATACATATTGCGTGAACATGCTCAATTGCTTGGTTTGCATGTTGAGTCTTTGGATGTTGGTATGCGTGTAACTAGTTCTTTTGGTGAGACTGTTGTGACTCGAAAGCTTTATAGAAGGTGTCCTTTGGTTGTGCAAGATCATGTTTTTCATGTTGATCTTATGGAATTGCCTTTCTATGGTTTTGATGTAATCCTTGGTATGGATTGGCTTGTTGAGCATCGAGCTGTTGTGGATTTTGAGAATAAGCGAGTTTCGTTGAAACTTTCGGACGATTATGAAGTGGTGGTGGTTGGTGAGAATGTGAAGTTTCTTGCCAATGTGGTGTCTACGTTGGAAGCGAGCCGGATGCTGAGGCAAGGTTGTGAAGCTTACCTAGCCTTTGTGATGAATCCTAGCTCTAAAGAGTTGCGTGTGCAAGATATCAGGACTGTGCGAGAGTTTCCTGGTGTGTTTCCGGAGGAGTTGCCTGGATTGCCTCCTAATTGCGAGGTGGAGTTTGGAATTGAGATGTATGAAAACACAACTTCAGTGTCCATTACTCCTTATCGAATGGCACCTAAGGAGTTGAAAGAGCTGAAGACGCAACTTCAGGAGTTGCTTGATCGTGGTTTCATTCGGCCGAGTGTGTCACCTTGGGGTGCACCGGTCTTGTTTGTGAAGAAAAAGGATGGCACTATGAGAATGTGCATTGATTACCGTCAGCTTAACAAGTTGACTATCAAGAATCGGTATCCGTTGCCGAGATTTGATGATCTTTTTGATCAATTTCGGGGAGCGGCTGTGTTCTCTAAAATTGACTTAAGGTCAGGGTATTATCAGCTGAAGGTGAAGGATGTGGATGTACCAAAGACAGCTTTCAGAACGAGGTATGGGCATTATGAGTTTCTTGTGATGTCGTTTGGATTGACGAATGCTCCTGCAGCTTTCATGGACATGATGAATAGAGTGTTCCATGAGTACTTGGATAAATTTGTTGTGGTGTTCATTGATGATATTCTCGTGTACTCTCGTACTGAGGAGGAGCATGAAGGGCATTTGAGAATTGTGTTGCAAGCTTTGTTGGAGAATCAGCTTTATGCCAAGCTGAGCAAGTGTGAGTTCTGGCTTAGAGAAGTTGTGTTTCTTGGTCATGTGGTTTCTGCTGAGGGGATTCGTGTTGATCCTCAAAAGATTGAGGCAGTGATGAATTTGAAGCCTCATAAGTCTGTTCATGAAGTCCGTAGTTTCCTTGGTTTGGCAGGATACTATCGGAGGTTCGTGGATGGGTTTTCAAAGATTGCTGCACCTTTGACGAAGTTGCTGCAGAAGGATGTTAAGTATGAGTGGACGGAAGCGAGACAGCAGGCTTTTGAGAAGCTTAAGGAAGCTTTAACGCAAGCTCCAATCTTGGTTCAACGTGAATTAGGGAAAGAGTTTGTGGTGTATAGTGATGTGTTCTACGTTGGTTTGGGATGTGTGTTGATGCAAGAAGGTAAGGTGGTGGCTTATGCATCGCGTCAGTTGAAGGTGCATGAGCGCAATTATCCTACGCATGACATTGAGTTAGCTGCGGTGGTTTTTGCTTTGAAAATTTGGAGACATTACCTGTATGGTGAGAAGTGTACAGTGTACACGGACCATAAGAGTTTGAAGTATCTGATGTCTCAGAAAGAGTTGAATCTTTCCGAAACGGATTTGCTACTGTCAAGCCCTGTTCCGCAACAGGTTTTGGAACGATCCCGCGTTTCAGAACGGTCATCCCCCGTTTCGGAACACTCGACCGTTGGGCACTCAATCATATGGTTTTATGTTTTGAAATCTTCACATTTTAGTCCTGAACTTTGCTTATGCAATTGCTTGTGTTCGGAGTGTCCGTTTGAGATGAATTTTGACAGAGGCATGAAACATGACTAACTTCTTAATGGTAACTCAAAAATTGGCTAAGTCCTCGTAATTTCCAGAATTTACAAATTGGTCCCCAAATTCGTAAGTTGTGCAATTGAGTCCCTAATTGTTTTCCAATTGCTGTGATTTTTGAGTATGCTTATCCCAAGAGTTCACCTAGGGTTAATATGCATTTAGACAAGATTAAAAAAAGGGTCGTTAATCAAGGTTGACTTTCGGGTTGACTTTGGTTTTCCCCGTGTAATCTTCGTAGTTCGGGTCAACCGTCTAGGCCGGGCTAAGAGGGTTACATTTGGTGGTATCAGAGCTGAGTTCTCGAGTATTTGGGAATGGTTATGTGGGTGATAAGTGTATGATTGCTTTGTATGCTTGTTGAGTGAAAGTATGATGTATGAATTGTAAGCATGTTACAAATTGTGGTGTATGCTGTGGTAAAGCATGTTAGAGGGACCCATTGCCATATCAAAGCTAATGAAATGATTTGTTTTTAATTGAAAATGAGCTTGAGTACTTGGATTGCTTACCTTGTTGAGCCTGACTTTGTTTATTGCATTTGTGATTGCACTGTTTAGTAAATGGGACCTCGTAGAGAGATGAGGATTAATACGCGAGCTATGGCTCAAAATGAGAATGAAGAGAATGCTGAAAATGTGGTGGATTTACCTCCTCCACCTGGTGGTGGTGGCGCTGGGGGTGAGGGAGCTGGTGCTGATGCTGGTGCTGGGGTCGCTGGACCTGAAGCTGGGCAGGGGCAGGCTGCTCCTGACATGACATTGCTGATTTAGGCTATTGCTGGAGCCTTTCAGGCGGCGGTAGCTGGAGCTCATGGAGCTGGGCATCAGGGAGATGCTAATGTTAGACTTTGATTTTTCTCGTCAATCGGAGTCGGCTTTAACGAGTTGGCTTCGGTTTTCCTCGTGTAATCACCTCAGTTCGGGTCAACCGTCTAGACCGGGCTAAGGGGGTTACACTCAGTATGATGCATTGCAGACAACGGTGTTGTGGAGCTAATGCTGTCAACCCACTTGGAGTATTCATTAGGCGGTCCCCTAGAGTTGTTTGCATCATTTTCTGATTCTAATCTTTCTATCGAAATCCCAACATGGAGACGGGCGAATTTTGACTTTGATCCGAATGCCAATGTTGATAGCATGATGGCCAGTTTACGGAATGATTTCAACCTGCTATCTACATACAGTCCACGTAACGAGTTCGGTGCATCTTCGTCTGATGTGCCAAGACATTCGTGCGTAGCTAGTTTCGGGTTCGACCTGAACTAGCTCCCGAACGATAAATTTGATGCGCCAAGACATACAACATACAATATGTACAGTCAGTATACAATGGGGGGAGGTAGCGTCATCATCCCATATGAGGTCCGACCATGAATCATTCAACCCCTTCGATGATTCCTTATATGGACGACACTCAACGTATGTCCCTAGCACGGAGTACATTCAACCATCTATGGGGAGACATTCTTGTATAGGTGCTCTGGAATTTGATTTTTGAAATACGGTTCATGAGCGGTCTCGCGATCGATGACCAACCTACTCGCCTGAAAGGGTAGTGATCGACAACGCTGAACTATACCGGTTCGAGGGGGATAATACTAACGAAGAACCACTTAGGGAACCCAAACCCGAAGGCGACGAGCAAGGGCCCTTCTATGAAGAACCAGAAGACGTGATCATTCCAACAATCGATATGGATGAGTTGGAAGGCAACGAAGAACACCCAACAACAAGCAACGTTTCAGTATCGGTCGCACCTATTTCTTATTACCAACCACCATCCCACTTCACGACGGTTGATATGGATGCGTTGGACGTTCCAGAATTTTCACAATTCCAAAAGCAAACAATTGACGGCAAAATCAACCGTGATAATGGTGAACTGGCCACTGGTATGATGTTCCTTACAAAAGAACTGGAGGTGGTCGTAATTAAGCAGTACAACATTCACCGCATTGTTACGACGAATATGGAGAAAACACAATCGAGTTTCTACAAGGCGGTGTGCGCCCACAAGAAGAATCAAGGATGTAAGTGGAAAATTCGTGTATTTCAATTGAAGAAGGCGGGCGGCCTGTGGAGAATCACAAAACCGGAAGGGCCTCATACATGCATCGTTACTAGCGTAAGTCAGGATCACAAGAACCTCGATGTACACGTCCTCTGCAAACCCTTTATGCCACTGGTAAAAGCAAATCCCCGGGTCACGGTTTGCGTCTGTCAGGATACAGCTTAACAGGTCCACCTCTACTATCCTGAATACCATAAAGCATGGTATGCAAGGAACTAAGCCGTAGAAAAATTGTTTGGCCGATGGGAGAAATCTTACAATGAGTTGCGCTCGTGGCTAAACCTGATTCAGAAACACATACCCGGAACAGTTGTCAAACTTCATACAACTTCGGCATACGAAAATGGTCGTGTCATTCGAGGTGCTTGTCAATTCCACCGGCTATTTTGGACATTCCCCCAGTGCATTAATACATTCAAGCACTGCAAACTGATGGTTCAAATCGACGATACATGGTTGTAGTGGAAATATACATAGGTCATACTTCTGGCGGTTGCACAAGACATCAATCGAAAAACCGTGCCTGTAGCATTCGCAATTGTCGAAAATGAGGATCTCGAGTCTTGGGTGTTCTTCCTTAAGAACCTACGGAAACATGTTCTTTCTCCTGTAATGCGGGCAAGGGACGATGAGATATGTCTTTTTTCCGACAGAGGCACAAAGATCTTGTGGGCAATAGAATGTTTGGGCGATTCTTGTAAACCTTCGTACATTTACCACCGTTATTGCTTGCGACATATTGCGGCAAACTACTTGCAGCAGTTCAAAAACCATGATGAACGTGCTCTTGTGCTTCGAATGGGTACGTTTTTTAAGTCATTTTCATTTACGATATCTTTGCATGTGTTTTTCACCCCTAAATATTCAACTGTCATTCCCTAAGCAACTTGCATTACGTACATGAGGTAGAGGACAAGTTCAAAGAAGTGAGAGCCAGAAATAAAAATGGTGCGGACTACCTCGACAAAATCCTGAGGGAAAATGGCTTAGATCATATGACGAGGGTAAACGATATGGTCACATGACAACAAACTTGGCTGAGGCAGTCAACTCGGCACTCAAGAGAGTATGGCATTTGCCTATCACTTTCATTGTCAAAGCGACCTACTATCATCTGGCTACCCTATTTACAACCTTAGGAAGGCAAGCAACTGAGTACATGGTAGGTGGCCACAAAGTCCACCTAGACTTTCGCGATAAATTGCAAATTGAAGTGCGCCGTTCAAATGAGATGACTGCAACTCTCTTCTCGCGAGAAGGACGTTTGTTCCGTATTTCAGAATTTTCCAAGCCGTAGGAAGGCATACGACATAATGCGTACGTGGTAGATCTAAGGAAAAGAACTTGCGACTGCGGAGTATTCCAAACATTCAAATACTCGTGCTCACACGCCATTGCTGCTTTTTCAAACCAACAGATTAACTACATGAGACAGTTTGATTCGGTATACTTACTCGAAACGGTATTCAAGGTTTACGAAAAAGAGTTTCCTCCCATCGAAAATGAAATTGATCCTTATGTCGTTGATATTGAACTGACCATACGCCCAGATCCAGCACTAATAAGATAAAAAGGGACGTCCATGATCGACATGAATTTACTGTGCTGAGGATTTGGTCGAACATAGAGAGAAAAATGGACAAAGGAAACATTGCAGTAGATGTCACAATCCTTGACGCACAAAGAACAAGTGTCCTAATCACTCGGGCCCTCGTATTAATTAAGTCTTATTCGTTTTAAAAATTCTTTTTTTGGCTTGTCGTTCTTGCAGAAAGTGCCTATGAGGCCATCTTATACTTTCATAGATTCACAAAACAAGCTACGATACCGTTTTCGACGCAAATTTTACCAAGTTTAGAACTGACAGAAATTGCCATTATTTGTGCCATATGAAAGAGAATTTCCAATACTACGAACACAAACTGAATGATTACCAAAAAATATTCGATTAATAAACCCGAAATAATGCTCGAACATTCATATCAAAGCTTGTTCTTCCACCCAGAATTGCAAAGAACTCGCTTTTTGCAGAAAACGAGTTCCCCGCGATAAATTCAGCTGCCTCCTGAAATTCTCGGGGAACTCGTGTTTGGAAGAACGTGAGTTTTTATAAAGTTTGTTATTCTGAAAAGTGTTGTCACGTATGCATAACTCGCTTTCTGCGTAGCATGAGTTCGTATCTCGCTACCTCCGAAACGCGAGTTCTTCATACATGGCATATTTGGGGGTCATTTTTCTAAATAATAGTATGTGGGGGCCATTTTTCTAGATAATTAATAAAAATGGGTTTTTGGTTTAAAATAGCTGACTATTTGGGTTTCTAAAAATACGAGTATCGATTATGAACATACCTACTGCAAAAAATAAGAACATTAATCGATGTGAACTGTATAAATAAACTTTCTTCTGTTCTTGAACATTGCTTTAAATTTAGGGATGGCAATTTAGTTCGAATTCCATCTTGAAGAAAAATAAATTTAATCCAAATTTAATTAGAAAATAGGAGGTGGGTCTGATATAGACCATGTCAGAGTTTAATCTGAGTCCGATCTATATTTGAGTCTAAAACATATGAACTTAATGTTTTGAAACTTAAATTGATCATGCCTTAAAAGTTATTTATTTATATATAAAAAGCAACTCTGGCGTCCTATCTTCTTCAAATACTACTATCTTTCTCAATATTGTGGGTGACTAAAACTGAAGTTTCAAGATCAAGGCAAACTCCATTCACCTTCATCGATCTCTTCTTCTTAAAAAAAAAAATATTTGTTTGAGTTGTCACTTTAAAAAAGAAAAAAAAACTAATAGGATTTCGAATTTTCATACTTGAATTCATATTTTGAATATTTTAGTTGGATCGGACTCAGACTTTGACCAATTCGAAGGTTCGATTGTCAATCAGACTCAAGCTATATAGAGTCTTATCGAAATCTGATTCATTGTGATACCACTAATTGTAACCCCCTAAACCCGACCAAGAAAAAAAGACCGAATTTAGAAAGTCACCGTTGAAAACTTTTCCCTCAAGTAATAAATTTTAGGTTTAAATAATTTATAAAAACAAATTAATTATTAATTAACAATAAGTATCGTAAAATACTACAATTGTTTTCAAAACTCAAATATTATAAAAATATTTCGATCATTTAATAAAATATCTGAAATGAAGTTTGTAAATATATGCTGAAACATAATCCCAAAATATAAAGTTTCAAAATTTGAAATACGTAAATATCCCAAAACATAAAATAACAATAATATTAATAATAACAACAACAACAACAACAACACCAACAACAACAACAATAACAACACGAATTTAAGTTGAAAAAGGAGAATCAATTCAGCCGTGGGAAAAAAAGAATTAGAATTCAATTTGAATTAAAAAGGTTGAAAAGAAATAAATTAAACAAATTAAAAAAAAGACGGGTGAGCTTAAAGAGAATTGAAATTCAATTTGATAAAAGGGTTATTTATGGAGACATTCCTTAAACTTTCAAGAATTTTCATATTAACTTTCAAGTTTGATAAAAATTCTTATTTAATCCCTCATAAAATAGTTAGGGTTCTGAATTAAAAATTCTCAATTTTTGAAGTTTTCAATTAGGAATTTCAAAATTAAATTTATAAGTTAAAAATTTTATAAATCCAGAATTTATAATTTAGACATATTTTTTTTTTGGGTGTTACAGATCTTGTAAACATTGTTTGATGCAACTACACCAACAATTATTAATATCATTCTCTCCAACTCCTAGTCTTCAATTGCGTCAGGATGCCATTTACTGTCATCACTGCTTACGTACACTTTAACTTGCAAAGATAAAAACACAATCCAATCCTAGTAAATAAATATGAAAAAGATGCTTCAACAGCCTCACTATCATAGCTGAAGTCCTTGAAATGTATAAAAAATATGATTGTTTATACAAGGCAAAGTTGTGGCGCAATTCATCTCTTGGCATATCTTATATTACGATTTAATTAATCTAGCTTTGCGCATAAAATTCTATTGTTCCTACTTCCTACACATCCTATTCAGGGGCAAATCCAGGCGGCAGGTGCTTGTCCCTAATTTCACTTCTAGTCCCTTCAAAATTAACTAGTTTATTAGTTCATATTAGGCTTTTAATTAATGGAAAAATTATATTTTAGACCCTCTCAAACATTAATCTAAAGTGTAGTTTGTCACACATGTCTCGGTGGATGGAGATGTGAAAAACAATCATGATTGCTAAAAACCAGATAATTCAGTGGCATGGGCCACCATGATTCCAAAAGAGAAAAGTTCAACATTTTCCCTCTCAAAAACATGTCATCTTCACCCAACAAGTTGCCATATTGCCAAGGATCAACCCCCTCCCCCTTGTTTAATTTCCAAATATAATCATCACCATCTTCTCCTTTTTCTTGATACGGCTAAATATTGCATCCTCTTTTTCTTACCCATCTCACTAATTCTCATGTTTAATCATTTCCCCATGCTTTCAAAATGATTCTAATTTAACCCCTAACTCCTCTCTCTACTCATTCATACGCCCATAGATAATGTACATCTCTTTGTATATTCCAATAAATAGGCTCAAGGATCTAGCATGTGATGCAAAATCCGGGGCAACCAATCAAATTATGAAGAGAAAAAAAAATTAATGATCATTGACTTTTTGGCAGGATATAGCATCTCTCATTGCTTTAAGAATTTCATCCATTGTAATCCATTTCCAATTACTCAAATCATATATAACCATAAGAGGCAAAGAATCTAATTGATCAACAAATTATTGTGAATATTGTTATGAATATTTATCTATGTGGATGTCTATCATGATTAGAACTTTATCAAAGGAGTTTGATTTATTTATTATTATGAATATTATCTCTATGTATTAGAGTTTAATGTATTATGTACTTCTTATGCCTATAAATAGATGATTCATTGAAGGCATTGTATACAATTCTATATTTTGAGAATAATACAAATCTCCCTCTTCCTCTCATCTCTTTGTTCTTCTTGTTCTTCTTTATTTTATTCACAACACGTTATCAGCACGATCTCGCTCGCTCAATTACTGTGATTATTGTTGGTGGTTCTCGAAAAGAATTTCAATTTGATATTGGTGACTACATCTATCATATATCCAGCTTACCTTGGAAAGTATGGTATGTTTTACTTATTTATATACTAATATAATGATTGATTTATCATTCTCCAAAAGTTAGTATATTCATATCTATTATTTGGTTATTATTTTAATTTATTATTATTTTATTCATACTTGAAGTAACTCTTGAATTAACGAAAATTAAAATTATCGTCGTACTTCATTAGATGGATTGATAAAGCAAACCAAATTAAAGCTCTCAAGGATTTCGGCTAAATGCTATTGGGCGCACAAGTTGGAACATTTTATTACACAATATATTAGTTTTATTCAAAGTTTTTATTATTCTATTCTAATTTATAATTGATTCAATTCAAGGATTGTGTTGTCATGTGATTGTTATATATTTTGTTTTATCATTATTATTATTATGGTAATTTATATGACTAAATTCGAGATATAATAACGTGAATCAAAAGCAAAAGGAATACGTTACTTTGATGTGTTTATATATTCATCAAAATGTCGCTTGATTTTAACTATGGTTGTTTATAATTTGATCACATCAATTATAGTTATGTTTATTCAACTTGATCTATGACTACTTTTATACTTTTTGATCTAGTCTCAAATTATTTTTTTTATTCTATTGATAAAAGTCGATGATTTTAACCGTGTTTTGAGTTTTACATGTATTCAAATGAGTTGGAAAGAGACATGGTGTAAAAAAGATTATGAGAAGATGCCTTGGTTCATTTGCTACGTCATCATTGTCTTTGAGACGAAATTCAATATTGGTAAACTCTATTTTTATTTTTATCTTTTAAAATACAATTTTAAAGTGCGATAAATCATGATGATTTTGGATTTACAAGAAGATTATTATAAAGTCTATATTTGCTTGAAAGCAATATTTCTTCTTCGTCGAAAAACTCGACCATAGACTTCTCCCAATTTCAAGTTACGAAAATTCGTCTTGATCCAAAAAGTTTTATGGGAGGCATTCTTTGAAGTGAATGCAAAGCATGATGTTTATTCCATGCGATTATCAATGATGGAGCATTCCCTGAAGTGAATGCAAGCATGATGTTTATTCCATGCAATTATCAATGATGGGGCATTCCCTGAAGTGAATGCAAGCATGATGTTTATTCCATGCAATTATTGGATCTGTTTCATTCCCTGAAGTGAATGCAAACATGTTAAATCATTATTCAATTAGAGACATAATTTCGATATAATCCAAGTATAATTGGCTGGACATCCCGTTCTGCGAGGCTACTGGTCTCAAAGGAGGTTTTTAAAGGACCTTGTGGACAGGTTTAACAATGCCGCGTACGAGGATTAAATCTTTGTTCTCTGTGATAAGGATATGTGAAAAAGGTTTTAAAGGCCCACTGGCTCTACTCCATTCCCTGAAGTGAATGTGAGATTATATTATGGAATGAATAAAAAATCACATTAAAAGTTGTGATCGTGGTCGAGGCTATGAATATACACATGAAAAATATAGTCGTTTTAAGAATACTTCTACCCGCTGGTAGCGAAGTTATAAGGATGACAAGAGTGATAAAGATCATTCTAAGGAAGTGAAATCCTTTTACCAACGTGATGTTATAAACCATTGGTTTCGTACTTGTCAAACGCCAAAGTATTATGGACTTTATCTATAATCATGAATGATAAATGAAATAAAATATAAACAAAATTTGTTTATGGCGAAAATAATTATGGCGTTATTGATCCAACTCAATTGGATATTGTTAATTTTCTCAATACCCTTGAAGGGAATAATTTATCATTTATTTTATTTCCCTTATAACCTCTAACATGAATAATTGGTTTTTCTTATGTTAATTCGTTTTATTTATTATTTATTTATGTTGATTTGTTTTATGTTTATTTATTTCACATATTATTTATTTACAATTTATGTTAATTTATTATTTGAAGAATATGATTACTTCCGGAATAAAATATACAATGAATTGTGGTTATTTATGCCTAGAATTGTGGCTATTTATGCCTAGCAGATAATGCAAGTACTCATATTGTACTTAAGCATAAGAAATATTTTTCCCATTTAAATGCAAGGGGAAATATGAGTAGTATTTCTCATAGTACTAAAATATCAATACTCCGGAAGAGCACTTGAAAGTTTATCTCTGATAGATAATCGACTTGATATGATGTGCTATATTTTATATTTTTCATTCCTCGAAGTGAATGATACAAAGTACATATTTTCATTACCTGAAGTAAATGAAACAAAGCACATTTTGAAAGGTGCACAATTATGCATTTCTCGATTAAAATGCAAGGGAATAATGTGAGTACTATATCTGGAAATACTAATATCACAAAAGGCTCTGGTTGAGCAAATATGTTATTGTCAAATGGAACTTTATTCCATATTCACAGTGCGTTATACTCGTCAAAGTCATAAAGAGAGCAATATGAGTTCGTAAACTATCCCTTTGGGAATTATAGATAACATATGTTATCAATTGGCATTTGAAATAAGCCAATATGGATATAAGTTTTGGTAGCCAAAAAGTCAGTTGAAAGCTCTAGAAGAGCTATATATTGCTACCAAAAGATAATTTCAATTGAAAGCTCCGAAAGAGCTAAATATATTCCTATTTAAAGGAACAATTTTGATGGTCGTACTAGACATGTACGAGTAAGATTGAATTACATGTTATGGTAAACAAGAAGTTTACAAATTTAGAGATATATACACATATATATAGTTGGCATGATCGGTTAGACCATCCTGATCAATAATGGTGCAGAAATTATTGAGATTTACATGCACATGTATTAAAAGAACCTGTAGTTCTTGCGGTGCTTATTCTCAAAGGAATGGATTAAATTCCACTTATTAAAGAACGTGAAGTTCTTGTGTTGCTTAAAGGAATTGATTAAATTCCACTTACTAAAAGAACATGAAGTTCTTGTGTTGTTTGTTCTCAAAGAATATAGATGATCCCACTTACCAAAAGAATTAGAACTTAAAGTTCTTGTACTGAAGTTAAGATTGTATGTCTTGCATATCTGAACGAAATATGGGCCCATATATCTACAAATGTGGAAAGTTTTATATGATTTTAGTAGATGCATCTACATTGTTTTATCAACTTACAACTAGAAGTTTGTGAGATTGATTCTAAAAAGATTCAGATTATGCAGTTAGACCATTCGTCTTGAAAAGCTAGTGGGTTTATATTTTAGGCTATATCAGTTGTTACAAAGCCTATTGATTATGAAAAATATAGTTTAGCAAAATTTCAATTGGATGCCTCCTATTTAATAGCTAAACTATGAGAACAAAAGAGTTATTATTTATATGGTGTTTCCATATAGCAACACTTATACACATCAAGCCAACGAGTTATAATAAACTCCCCGTTATGATTGGTTTTTGGTCAAAAACCATACATTTCCCATTTTATGATTTTTGAATGTGCGATATGAATTGCTCCACCACACGCACAAAATGGGTAAATAAAAAGGGTTGAGAATATATATTGAGTACGAGTCTCCTTTTATGTTTAAATTCTTAAACATTAATTGGAGAATCATTTATGACATGATTTTTCTCAACATCAGGGGGAGATAATAATCAGCTGGATAGAGGAAAATGAATTATCATTATCTAGATCCTCGTATATGAACTAGAAGTTCATAAGATAATTCATGTTATTACATGTCAACTGCCAGACATATTTACTGACCCAATGAGAGTAATTAAGTCTCATATACCAGCTGAAATGCTCTAAGTTTAAATTACATGTTAGAGCGAGAGAATGTAAATCATGCCTGAAGCATGATAGTTGAAATGGTTCCAATGATCAAAATTCTCGTAAATAGAAAGTAATATTTGGTCATATATTGGAGGCGGGTGCTCCTGAAGAGACTCAAGACATAACAAATAATAAAACTCTATAAGAGTTTCAGGTACCTGAAATAAAGATTGAAATCTTGAAGAGATCTCGATGAGTTATGTCAGTACGAGAATGGAACCAGAAAATTGGAAAGTTGTCGACAACGATTTTACAAACAATTCTACATAAAATACTTCTATAGAAGTAAAGAAAGAAATCGAGGATATTGTATAAAATCTATCAGGAAGTATAGATATTGAATTGGCCAATGTTGAAAGACGCTTTGAACTTCTAAAATAGAAGTATTTGGACCAGCAGTCCAAACACCTAAAGGTGTAATGCAAGTGATCCACAAATAAGTAGTCGTAAATACGACTTGAACTATGATTTATGAAAAGTTTTAATTACTTCATGGTGGATGCAAGTGATGCACAAATAAGTAGTCGTAAATACGACTTGAACTATGATTTATGAAAAGTTTTAATTACTTCATGGTGGATGCAATTACTTTGGCAGTTTTTGAAAATTTTACATGTGTCTAATTATTTGTGGATCCATATTTATCCTTGAAGGATCTAAAATGCTATAAGCATTTGAAAATTTCTGAGGAAATTTATTTAGACATGTCTCATGAATATTTTGGCACATTTGGTATAATCGCCTTAGTGAATACTAATTGAGAAAATACTATAAGAATGATCAGATTTCCTTATGTATTTTATAAAGGAGTTTGGATCAAGATCCATTATGATAATTTTAGAACTCCTAAAGAGCTTCAAATTGGAAACTCATGAAGTACTTTCAATACAAGTACTTGAATCTTGACATCAAGTTTATCTCGACCTGAAGATCGAGCATTTTTATATATTTCTTTTATCTATGAATATACAAAGATCATTACATTTAGATCTTCAAACATTCGTTGATGCCTCCTCAAATGTCGTAGAAATAATTGTTATGCACGAGGCAAGCCAAAAATGTGTTTGGCTAAGGCTATTGACCCAACATATCCAAAAGATATGTGGATTTACTTTTACAAGATATGATAAAAGTTATCTTGTGTGAAGATAACGCAAGATGTATATCTCAGTTTGAAAGTGGATACATCATGGAACATATTACTCTAAAGTTTCATCCCTCGCGATCTTTAGAAAAATGATATTCAAGATTAAATTATGAATATTCAAAGATCTTCTGTGATGTTTTCATGAGGGGGAGTAAATACGCGTTGCACTCTTTTTCCCTTAACCAAGGTTTTGTCCCAATGGGTTTTCCTGGTAAGGTTTTTAATGAGGCAACAAGTTATGCGTATCAAAGATGTGTGTACTCTTTTTCCTTCACTAAAGAATTTTTTTTCCCATTGGGTTTTTATCTTAGTAAGGTTTTAACGAGGCACATTATCTTCATAGACATCCAAGGGGGAGTGTTATGAATATTTATCTATGTGGATGTCTATCATGATTAGAACTTTATCAAAGGAGTTTGATTTATTTATTATTAGGAATATTATCTCTATGTATTAGAGTTTAATGTATTATGCACTTCTTATGCCTATAAATAGATGATTCATTGAAGGCATTGTATACAATTCTATATTTTGAGAATAATACAAATCTCTCTCTTCCTCTCATCTCTTTGTTCTTCTTGTTCTTCTTTATTTTATTCACAACAAATATCAAATTATATAAATTATTGTGATTACCTTTTTCTGATATTATTAGTGAAACATAAAATTTTAAGGTAAACATATATATATCACTTAACTTTAAGTTTAATATCAGTTATATCATTTGTAACCCCCTCGTCCCGGTCTGGTCGGATGACCGGTCCGAGTGGGCCACACGGGGAAAACCAAAGTGAAACCCGCTAAGGCTCCCCTTCGGTTAGCAACCCTACTTTTTTTTCTTTCATTTTAATCTTGTCTAAAGGATTGTTAAGTCCTAAGTGATCACAACAGCGGAAACAATCAAAGGAAATCACATTCGAAACACGGCCATGCATAAGCAGTCCATTTTAAGCTTACAGGGCAGGCCGTATCGATACACCAATCAAGGGTATCGATACGCCTTGCCTTTGTCAACCCAACCAGTCAACTCGAAGAAGACCGTATCGATACAGCCCTTGAGCGTATCGATACGCCCTCTTCGGTCAACATCTCGTGGTTAACGAGATGAACCCGTACCGATACGCCCCAACACCGTATCGATACTCCCTCGAGTATCGATACGCCCAACCAAATTTGAGCCTTGGAGGCAGTGGCGTATCGATACGGCCCGCAGGCGTACCGATACGCCCTGCACTGCAACACTCCCAAACTCATCAAAAACGAACAAGACTCAAACCTAAATGCACTTCAAGGCTTCCCTAGACCCAAATCAGCATTCATACAACATTTACATACCACTATTTAGCCATACAAGCACCCAACATGTACAAACATCAAGGAAATCATGCAATTGATCAAAGATGACATTTAAGCATTCAAAGTCTCATGCTTCAACATTCAAACACAAAGGCAACCTCAAAGGCACATGGCCAACATTCATGGTAAGCAATTTAAGCATGGATTACAATTCAAACATGGCATCACAAGCCATACAAAAGCAAGATAACATGGAGTCTAAGCAAGCTCCTAAACAACCAACAATCATCCATCAAAATAACACATGTCCCATTGCTTAACTAATACATGTTCAACATTAAAAACTCATACTTGAAGTACTCAAGGCTAACAACCACACTTGGAGGCCCTCCACTTGCTCAAGCAACCCACGATCTAAGGATCTGCAATGTTGAACAAAGAGAGCGTAAGCAATGATGCTTAGTGAGGGTGATCTCTTAAAAACAAACCTCAACATTGCAGGGTCCGAGCACGATCTAGCCAAGGCAAAACACATATTTACCAAGGATCCACAAAAGCCACAGGATAAAGATGCCTGAGCACTATTCAATATAAATGCCATGATCATGAGCTCAATTCCACAATACATGTAATCACATTTAAACATCCAATTAAAGATCATATATCTCAACACATTGATACACTTTTCAATCAACATTGGCACCTAGCTATGACCCGAATACGCGGATAAACACGTTGGAACTCACATCCAACAACCACATTACCTCACGGTGGGATTACACTCATCACCGGTCTCGCGGAGGGGATTCCACTCATCCTCACGCCCCGTTGATGGGATTCTACTCATCATCGACTATATATAAATACAATTTCCGGGCGAACCCGTACTCCTCCTTGGTGACTCAACGCCACCAAGGCCACGCGCGACTTTTGACTCATGTGTACACACTAACATCCTAATGATCGATCATTTGTACTCAAGCATACTAGTGCCAACATTTTACTCGTACCACATTACTCATTTCAATCAATTCCGTGCTTAGCACGTACTCACCATGAACCATCATCATGCATGTCTCAAGCATCTCAAATCATGCCTCATCTCACATGTATAACGCAACATACATAAGCATTCATATCACATTTCATACGAGACATACACATCCACATATATGAGTTCATTCAAAGGCTCTAGATCAAGTTTAGGATTAGGCTACCACCCTAATCCTAACTCTAGGCGGGTCTACCAAGCCCAACCTAGTCCATATACTCGAACCAACCATTTTAAAACCAAGTAAAACAATTAACCACTCACCTAAGCTCCCAAGCTTAAAGACCAAGCAAGCGACCACCTTCAATTTCCCGGATTTACTCCCGATGCTTCACTGATGTCCAACCTCGATTCTTTCAAAACAGAGTTGAAATGGATGAGAAATGGGATGGAATAGTAGCTTGGTAGAGAGTTCTTCCCTTTCCCGTTGGTGAAGAAGAGAATGAATAGGAAAATGGGAGTTTTATTGTATAAAGGGGATTTAAATTGGAAAAATGGGTAAATTACAAAAAGGCCATTAATGAATGGCTATTCCCTTGTTCTTTAAATAGCTCTTCAACTTGCAATTAAATCAATTTGGTCCCATTTCAAATATTTATTTTGAAACCCGAAATTTAAAAGGATCATTTTAATTATAAACTCAAGCCCAAATAATATTAAAATATTATTTTCACCTAACCCCTAAACCCCGGGTGTTACACCATTGAACTAAAAATCGATATTATTTTAGCATTGAACTTTAGCTTATGCTTCAATTATATAATTGAAGTCTACATCACCGATTTCTTTGGTCCAGTGGTAAAATTGAAGTCTAACTAAAGTCAGTGGTAAAATAGTATCGATTTTTATTTTAGTGGTATAATCGATGCTAAATTTAAAGTTCAGTGATATCTGATGTTGTTTACCCAAGTTTTAATACGTGTTTTTAATAGTCTAAAGGTGATTACAATGTTGTATCTATTCATATATATTATTAACTCTTTGACAATACATAAACATATTGCGGACATTGCAAATGAACCCGAGTTTCTTAAGATGAACATCATCCGCTTTTCTACTAAAACTACTTGTTGGTTTCAAATTTTAATACGTGTTATGTATATAATTTGAGTACTTGGACATACCAATTCATATAGTATGATACAAAATATTATTTATATATGTATATATAAATGCTTTCCTAACTTCTTTTAACTCACTTAAAGAAGAAAAAACCCACTTACAATATGTATATATAATTGCCTTATAAATACGGTACCCAACAGTTTTTATCGTTATTTAGAGTATATCTTAACGTGAACGCCAGCTGCCTAAAATAATAATTGAAGAGAATTATTTAGGATATTAATCTAATCAAAATGAAGGAGATTAATAATAACAAATTATTGAAATAATAGGAAGCCATATATATTTTTTTTAACTCTTAGTTTATGATTGCGGCAGGTAAGGTGTGGATTCCTTCAATCTTGCCGTCGATTGCTCCGCACCATCTCTCAAACCCCTTATCCCTTTTAGTTAAGGAATAAAGAAATATTTAGTCCCTAAACTAATAATATTATCTAATTTAGTCCCTAAATAACTTTTGTCAGCATTAGTCATTGAGTTTTGACAGTTTTTCCAATTATAATTCTTTTAATGATGTGAGGCTCTAAAATTCGTGACACGTGGTACAATCCCATAGTACCATAACATTAAAATGACCAAAACTCTATGTTTTGGGAGTAAATTAAGAAAAGTTATAAAATTGAAGGACTAAATATTACTTTATCTCTTTAGTCAATTAAAAAGTATGTTTTTTTTGTTATAAAAAAGTCATAACCTAAAAAATAAAAATTCTGATATCAAACTATATCTTGAAAAATTAAATCATTTATTCTAGGGTTGGCAATCGGGTGGGGAATAACCGAAAATCATGGAGATTTGAACCGATGTGCATGGGGAATAACCGAAATCCTTACCTATGGGGACGAGGATGGGAAAGTTTTATAATCGGAGCTCAAATGGGGATGGGGACGGGGATTGCTATATTTGAACCGTACCTGTATAAATCACCGAGGGATTCCTAAAAATATCCACAATAACCCCCCAAAATATCTGTAGGGATCCCGATATTTTACGAAGTTTGATGGCCATAAGGGTAATTTACCTATGTTTCATCAAAAATCTATTCTCACCTGAGCATGGCCGGCTAGAGTAAGTTTGAAAATTCTTTGTAAATTCTATAAAAATAATTAGAATGTTATCTATACATTGTTGTAAACATGATTTAGTCTAATTTTGTTTAAAATACACGGTGATTAATTTAGATATGTATTCTAAATTATATGAATATTTGAATGTTGAAAGGTCATAAAAATTTGGCAGCATATTTCATTAAAAAGTTTTAGTAATGACTTTGAAAAAACACCAAAAAATCGACAAGTTAAATTAGGAAGTGAGCGTTATATTTATATAATCACACAAAAGTCTAGATTTGTTTAAAACAAACAGTTATTGATTTCGAGTTACTTATTAGAAATTATTAATTTTTGAGTGAGCAAATATTAGAAGAAAAGACAACAGATTGTTTCGAAAAACAACAATAACAGTGACTTCGAAAATTCACCATAAATCGTACGAGTAAAATTAGAAGAAGTAATTTATATGATTGGAAAAATTATCGAATCTAGTTTCTTTTAAAGGTAGTGCAAGATGCCATGTTTCAAACAGGGGATCCGTAAGGGGTGGGTATGGGGATGAAAAAATCCCCGAAATGTTTAATGTGATTCCCCACTCCGTCTCCAAAACCGTATCCGCAAGTGTTGGAGACGGAGTGGGGAATGCAAAACCGTCCCGGATCTGTCTTGTTGCCACCTATAATTTATTCAGATGGTTTCATAAATCAATTAAAATAGAAGATTAAGGTGAATTAACAAAAATAAACATGGTAGAATAATAATTAATCATATTATTTAATTTGAAAAAAAATCATACTCCTATTAATTATAGGATTAGAACTAGTACTATTTGAGTTAGAATTATATTTGAAGAATATTAGTATTATATTTTGTTCAACGAAGAAAATTCTTTAAAGTGTACTACAAGTTAATTAACAATAAAATACCGAAAGAGAAATTTTGAGAAATTATTAGGATTATACATAAATAAGTTAACTAGGAAAAAAATCATTGTCTTCATTTATTTATTTATTTTCATTTTCTTGTAATTATTAGAAGTTGAATAGGTTAAAAACTAAAGGTTGGGAGAAGGTCCTTGGTCCTCTCTCTTTCAGTTTAGTCACATAAAAAGATTAAGCAGTTCCCAAGAGATTTTGAAGGAAATAGGTAGACAAGGACCACCAGCCAGGGCATGGTGTTAGGGTTTGGGGGAATTTAAGGAACAGAAAACAAAAAGGCCATTTATTTTATTAACAGCACCGGCGTATTTAATTTCTCCCACTAGACAAGGTACGAGGAGAGTGGTTTCCTTGTTTCTTATCATAGATAGATGTTGCAGTTGAGTTCACAAACACAAGACATTATAGATTAAACTAAATGGTTCCACTGTATATCTTAGTAAATGTTTAATCCCAATAAAAGGAGGATAATCATAATATATGGGGGTCTGACAGAATATAAGTAATTTTCTAAAAAAGAAGAAGAAGAAGAAAATAAACCCTTCTAGTTCTTCTTCTGCATGAAGATATATTTTTGCAAATCATGTGATTTCTACTCTGCAGGACAAATCCATGAATCGACTGTACCTTCAGCTCTTGATGGAACATTCACCGGTCCCTTGTCATGGTGGAAAGCTGACGAGGAGGAGGCCGAGTAGTTCAATTTGCAGCTGTTTACTCTTTGTGAATTATGGTCATTGTTGCTTCCATAATTCCCATCTAAAGGCCTCAAATGGTCTTGATTCCCAACGTTCAATCCAATACCATGAGCCGCTTCTGGTGTTAAGCCGCCATGACCATGTCTCAACCCCAATACATCAATGGAAGCCATGGCTGCTGAGCTTCCCTGGGACTTCACACCAAAAGATGGGTCTAGGAAGGACTGGAATGATAGTATTTGGCTCTGGTTTTGCAAGTTTGACATATTCTGAGGCTGCTTTAGTAAGCCTAAATCAGAAGGGAGTTGATAGTTAGTAGAGCTAGGATTGAAAGCATTAGCCATGGGCATGGCGGTGTTGCTTGTATCAGCAGCATCAAGTAAAGGATTGTTTAACAATGAAGGAGAGGTTGAGGATGCAAAAGGAGCCGTGTGAGCCCTTTTAGCCGAGGGACGTAAAGAGTAGAGAGAACCCAAAGATTCCAAATGAGTGGACCGTGATGAGCCAGATCCGAAAAGGTCGAGCCTTCGGGAATACGACGAGCCTGAAAACGGTGGTGCTGGGATTCCAGTGAATTCTTGCACCATTGCTCTAAAATTCGTTGTGTCGGTTGTGAGAACTGTAGTCGGTGCTCTCCTTGATGCTCTTGTCCTCTTCTTGGGGTTCTTTGCCACACTTGTTGTCCGATCAGATTGTGTTGAAGTTCTTACACCATTTTCATGAACTTGATTAAGTAAGATAGACTGGTTGGGTTCAGATCTTAGGCTCATCCGAGGCCTAACCCCATCAAAATTCAGCAGTGAAGAATTGTTTGGGGGAGATAGAGAGAACGGGTTGAGATAATTTGCACAAGGATCAAATAAAGTAGGTGGCTGATCTTGGTGGTGGACGACGAATGAGGGGTGTTGATTTGACAAGGGATTAAAATGGCCTGAAGCGTTCAGAAAAGCCGGGACTGACTCAGTTCTTGAGACTGAGTCGTACTCTTCATCACCACCACCGCTTGAAGACTGCATGCTACTACTGTTACCAGAATCCATGGCGAAAACTTCGATTATGATATTATCTTTGGGAAGGCAAAGAGAAATAAAAGGGTTAAAGACAATTATGAAGACATCCTTCTAAAACAGCTTTGAGAAAGTTGCCGCCGTATATTCCTTCCCCTGATCTTGTGTTTCAGTGGAAGAAGAAAACCATCTTCGTACACGGAAAACAAGGTTTTAGGGTTTTGGGTGCAGGAAAAGAGACGAGTGAGAGGAAAAGGGTTTGTTTATGAAAGAGAAGATTGGAGAGAATGAAGCAAAATGGTTTCCACTAAGAAGATAGTGCGGGGTGGGGTAGCCATTGGAGAAGAGAAAAGAGGTGGCGGTGGCTGGCAACGGGTCAAACTCAAACTGAATGCGATGGAGAGAGAGAGGTTGCCTTAATAGTAATATATGCTCATTGCTACATTAATGTGAATGTACCAAAACTATGTTTTTATTTACTATCATATACGAATACGAAAAGTATATGTCAATTTAAATTTTATTAGTAATTAGATTAAATATATATATTAATAATTAATATACGACAATATCAAAAAATTAACTCTAAAAATAAGTTTTGTCTAACCTTTACTGTACGTATGTTAATGGTTATTAATTAACTTGGATTAAATCAAAGATTCCTTTGAAAATACACATCTCAATATCTGTTTTGGAAATATAATTATTCCTACTTAATCAAAAAATTCTTTTACAAATAATCTCTCATCTAATAAGATATAAAAAAAAACTTTTTAACACCAATTTTCTTATTTAATTCTCTCATTACATTCTTCTACTTTCATTTTCAGTATGAAGAAGCTGTTTCAAATTTTTTTTATTAAATTTTTCTTCATTGTCGTTACTTTTAACGACGGCCTTCAAACTGATTTTTAATTTTAATGTTATTGTATATTTGTATATATATAAGATTATCCTCTTTGATGAAAGATCATTTGTTCTTTATTAGTTTTGTTGTTTTTCTTTGCTTTGCTTTGTTAGAATCACACCACATTTGTTTTTTTTTTTTTTGCTTTGTTCGTTTGCTTGTGTGGCAGTTTATTTGTCTTTATTTTTACAGGCTTGTATGTTTTTGTGACAATATTGTTTGCTATTATGACAATTTAGCATTCAGATAACAAGAATTATTGAACATTTCTTGTTACAAGATGATCGACGGTCTGATGTTTTTATTCCTTAATGGTAGTTTGTCGATGTGCCAAGAATTCTTTGCGGAAGAATATTTGATTTATAAAGCTTTATGATAAAAGTATAAGACTGTGCAAGTTTTTCTGTAAAGTGGTGGGTTTTGCTTCTCATGTCTTTCACACTCTTTGAAATTTACTGTATTTAATTTTCACATTAAATTTTCAATGGTTATGGTGTGATCATTTTGTAACCCTCTTCACTTTAAATATAGGGATGAGTATTTTTATCCGATTCGGTCGGGTTTCGACCCGACCCAGCCTGATTGGGTCGAATTTTTTAATAAAAAATCGAGTTCGAATCGAGTCTTTATTAAGGGTAAGCTTGGGTCGGGTCGGGTTTAGGGTGGAAAATATATGACCTGACCCAGGACTAAATCTGTAATTTTCCCTTAAATATTTTAGGGATATTTATAATGATACCCTCTTTATATATATATTTTTTATAATTAAGTCCTTAAAATTGAATTTTTATTTACAAGTTAGTCTTTCAAAATATAATTTTTTACAATTAAATCTCATAAGATTATTTTTTTACAATTAAGTCCCTAAAATTAATTTTTTTTCTATAGGTCGGGTCGAAGTCGGGTTTAGTATAATTATTTTCAGGTCGGGTTGAATTTAAAAAATATATATTTGAGTCGAACCGGGTATATGTTTAGGGTATTTATTTTCGAGTCAGGTTCAAGTGGGTCACCGACTCGTGCCACCCCTATTTAAATATAATCAAATATACATTTTTTGTTCAATTTTTTCTCACCAAACCTTAAAGCCTAAATATTAAAAATCATAAATCGTAAACCCTAAAGATCTTAAACCTTAAAAATTCTAAATGCTAAAAATAATAAACTCTAAAATCTATAACTCTAAAAATTCTAAATACTTAAAATCTAAAACCCTAACCATTGAAACCATAAAAAACATTACAACTATAAACCTTAAATCCTAAATTTTAATACCAAACCCATTAATCTTAAACCGTAATCACTAACCAACCCTATCCAAATCAGGAAATTTTTTATTTTATTTAATAGGATTAATATTATATTTTGAATTAAATACTATCCTATTAACCGATATGTTAATTTCAGAGCGATATTTGACTTAATCTAAATTATTTAATGATACTTAATTTATGTCTTGGAACATATGTTAGAAAAACCTCTAAAAGCAATTCAAAATTTTACACTAGATTTAAAAAAATTAAACGATTTCAAGTTTTTATTTAAATCCACATGTGAACTCAACAAGTGTCTAAGTGAAAAATTATATGATGTTCATTTTAGGAGACACGAGTTTAAATCGCTTTGTCTATAAGGTACATGTTCATTGTCAAAGCGTTAATAATATCTATAAACAAATATTACATTGTAATCAACTTTAGACTATTTAAAAAAAATTAAATCCACCTTCAGGTGCTAACCAGGCTTTGACTAACAAGGTAGGGGCACAATTAGGTGTGAATGCAGCGATGAAACCAGAAAATTTAAGCAGTTGTATTACAATTAAAAAATGTGGTGTTAAATTTAAATTATGATGTCATAATTTAAAAAGTGATGTGAATATGATTTTTAAAATAATATTAAATTTATTTATATAGCTTTTTCTATAAAATTTATATAAAAGTGTCAATTGACATTCCAGTCAATAGTCGGACTCTATTATGTTGGAATATAGTTTAGCTGGAAATTAATTTTAATTAATAATTAAATTTTTTTAGTAATATGCATGTCCGTTTTACAATTTATGTTCAGGGTGCGATGCCACCTCTCTTAATAATTCTGTCTTCAAAGTTTGAACTCGCGCCTTCTCCTTAAGACTACAATGTGTCTTACCAATCTGCACAACACATGTTTACTATTTTCTAAATACAAATTCATATTTAATTTTTATCTTTTTGTAAATGCACCCAACACCTGTTTGAGTTTTAAAAACAAAAATATATTATAATGGCTTGATAACCCAATCCTCGTTTACTATTTTCTAAATACAATTTCATATTTAATTTTTATCTTTTTGTTTAGTTTTCTAACCCTAACACTAATCCTTAACCGCTCTTCATCTCGATTCTCGACCACAGTGTTCATCTATTCGGTCAATATATAGGCATTCTCGCAATTTAATTTTGTGTTTTTTTTTTTGTATTTGCATGTCTTCTCAAAACACACATTGATTATTAAATAATTGCTTTTTATACGTATTGGTCACAAATAAATTACTAGTAAATAATTACAATTGTATGAATAACTCTTTAAGATTTTAATAATATTTTTAATATACTTTATTTGGATATTTTATATTACTCTTAAGTTTGATTATTAAACAACCGTCTTATTTTTATTTTTGTCATAAAATAATGTTTATATTGAGGAAATGTGATTTAAATTTATTTTATTAATTATATTATTAATGTTACACAATTCTCGTATGTAAAAATTATAAAATTAATTTACTATATTTGAATCATTATATCATTAAAACAAAAACATTTATATTACTATATTTTATATAATCATAAAAAATAATTTTTTGAATTAGAATATGTATTAATTTAATATATTTGTTATACATATATGTTTCGTGTACTATATGATTCATAATTAATATTTTAAATTTATTTTACCTTTTAATTTAACATAGAGAGTTATTACCATTAAACAAAACATAGAGAGTCATTATTATTTATAAATATATTTTCATAAATTAAATATTTAATTTATTCATTTATATTTTATATATTTTCATATAATTATATTCATCACTAATGTATGTTTAGTTATAAATTCGGGTTTCTTGGGTTTTGGTCAGATTTCACTTGGGCTCGGTCATGTTTTAGTCTCAATTTTTTTTTAAAATTCGGATCTTGTCGGGCTTGGGCTTTCTCGAAATTAGATTTTTTTTTAGACTTGAAATTTTTGAGCTCGAATTTTCTCGAGATCCAATATTAAAGGCTCAAATATGCATAAATGGAGTTTCACAGCTCAAGCCTGCTTTGTCAACTCTAATTCTAGCTTAACCAATATACGAAGCCCTGAGAATGCAACAAAATTAAATACTTGATGGGAGAGTTTTGTTGTCCTACCTAACTCGATTAGACTAGTTTAAGAAAATGAAGAAAAAAATTATAATATGAAAGAGAAATTAACAAAATTAGACTTGGTTAGGTTTGGGTGATGATTTTTATAGCCAACTTAGCTTGACATGATACAAATATAAATTAAATGATTTAAAATATTTTTATGTAGTGAATTATAAATTTAATACAAAATTATATGTTTTTAAATTTTAAACAATAAAATGAGTATGGAGTGAAAGTCACAATTCCTAAACCTGTATTATAAAATAAATATAAACTATACTAAAAATTCTCAATTCTGTACACATTAATAATTTAGTACTAGTTCATGTTTCCCCCTTTTATCAATAAATACATACAATATTTTGAAGAAAATAACAATTATTCTTTTCATACTAAAATTCCAACCTTAACTTATTGTAGTGAAGGAAAATAGTTTTCTATGGTAATCTCTTTCCATTAATAATTGAAGAGTAACCGCCATTGGAGAGCATATGAATGGTGTTTTGTCTAAGTCAGTTGGAATTTAAGACTAATCTTATTATGCGTAAAGGAAAGGAAAGTAATCAAATTCAATCCCTTGGAAGATCATTTTATTTAGGATTTTTCATACCAAATCACATGCTTAGAGAAGCCATCTTTGCCGTTGAATGCTAATGGTTTGGCTAAATCAGGGGACAAGAGTTCTCTTTGCTTGTTTTTGTTGACTATTTTATAAAATTGCTTTCTAGTTTTCATGACTTTGGTGCAGGTTTGGCACCATAAATTATAGATGGAATTTATTATAGTAAAGTACCGAAACAAATAAAAACTATGCTCAAATATTTATTTAGTCACTTAAATTTTATCGTGTTTCTATTTTGGTCACTAACCGTACAAATTTCAATTTAGTCATAAAACTTTTGAAATTTGTTAGTTTAGGTCACTCGGTTGTTAAATTTTGAATAAAATTTAACCAAGAAGTAATCATTTTCGATTCAAAGGTTGTAGATGCATATTTGAAAATGTTGAAGATACAAAGATTTTACAAATGATAAAAGAAAAATAGCCAAACAGAAAAAGATCGTCTAAAAAATAAAAATGAAAGAGAGAAGAGAAGAGATGATTTTCAATGTAGGCTTTTAGATAAAAAATTGATTTGGGCCAGTGCCATTATGATGGTTAATATAGCCACAGAGATAGCCCATAAATGAATGAGAATTAGTTACCCAATCTGTTAGGGTAGGTGGGCTAGCAATAACAACCCGAAGATTAGTTGACAACAGAATAATTAACTTTCAGATCTTTCTAATTCTCTAATATTCTCTCCACTTTTTCTTTCCTCCTCTTTCACAACTTGATTAGTAGACTACACTGTGAGAAGATTCCGCAATTCTAGGAAACGCGTGATGGCCAACGCCTTAGTGAGAGCATCCACAATTTGGTGTTGGGATGGCACATAATTAACCTCTAACTGTTGACTCAACACTTTCTCACCAACAAAGTGAAAATCAAGCTCGACATGCTTTGTTTTTGAGTTTAGAACTAGATTAGCTACTATAGCTACAATACTAGTATTATCACACCATATTCGTGGTATTGAAGCAAGAGAAATACTCGTATCCTTGAGAAGTGTTTGCACCCAAATAACCTCAGAAGCAGCATCAACCAAGCTGTGATACTCAGCTTCAACAGTGGATCTTGACACAAAATTTTACTTTCTGGAGCTCCTTGACAGGAGATGATCACCCAAGTAAGTACAATACCCTTATATGGATCGACAATCATCCACATCACTTCCCCAATCAGAGTCAGAGAAAAATTACAGAGTGAGAGGGGTATCTTGTACTGCAAACCAAATGCCATACTCTAAAGTGCCTCAAAGATACCTCATTATCCTTTTTTTACAGAAGACCAATGTGCATCTGTGGGGTGCTGCATGTATTGAGCCACTTTATTCATAGCATAAGCTATATCGGGTCTTGTATGACAAATATACAAGAGAGCTCCCACAATACTTCTATATTGTGAAGCATTAGTATACTCATTACCAAAATCTTTATTAAGCTTAGTAGATAAAGCCATAGAAGTATCAACATGTTTAGTACACATCATGTTATACTTGGTGAGAACCTCATTCACATATTTCTTTTGACTAATAAAGAGTCCCTCATAGGTTAGAGGGGCTTTGACCCCTAGAAAATGTTGAATCTGTCCAAGATCCTTGAGGAAAAATTTGTCATCCAGAGCTTGAATAATAGAAGCCATATAATCTGGGGAAGCACTTGTAACCAATATGTCATCAATGTAAACTCCTATATAAGTAACAACATAGTCCTATTGCTTAATAAATAGTGAGGAGTCAGCATTGGATGATAGAAAGCCAAGACAACAAAGAAATTCCATAAGCTTAGTGAACCGGTTTTCAGGTGCTTGCCTAAGGCCATACAAGGCCTTCCTAAGCTTACAGACTAGAGGTGACCCATCTGGACCCTTTTAAATAAAACCAGTTGGTTGCTTCATGTAAACATCTTCCTCAAGGTCTCCCATCACGAAGTGTGAAACCAATATTTTAATTTTGATATAACTAAAAACCTAAAGACTAAATTGAAAATGTCAAAACGAATTTTTAAGTCCTCAAACATCCCCATATGATTTTAAGATTATGCCAAAGTTAAAAACAAAGTTTTCAAATATTTTTCTAAGTGTTTAAAGCCGAAACAGTGTTTTTCAAGTCCCTGTTTCGAAACGGCCTAAGGCGTTTTGAAACGTTTTCATCACTGCCAACCCCTGTTCCGAAATGCATATCAAAACGGCTTTAGAACACATGAACCCGAATCGAAACGGCTACAAGCGTTTCGAAATGGTTCTTCATTTTGATTTGAAAATTATAACCGTTGTAATATTTTAACTGAATTTTCAAAGATCATTAGGGTTTTTCGAAACAGGCTCAATCTGTTTCGAAACGACCTTTGACAGTGGCAAAACTGTTTCGAATCGAGTCCAAGCGTTTCGAAACTGTTCTTCATTTTGATTTGAAAATATGACCGTTACAATGTTTTTAACTGATTTTTTGGAAACTGTCAGGGTGTTTCGAAACGGGCTCAGGCTGTTTCGAAACGACCCTTGACAGTGGCAAAAGTGTTTCGAAATGACTTCAACACGTTTCAAAACGGGCTCTTAAATGCACCCCAACGGCTCTTTCTATTTTAGTCCGTTCCGAAACAGGTACCCCACGTTCCGAAACGGGTTGTTGCAGACTACATTTATGGAGGTGAGATAACATCCCCAATGGCTCTATTGATGAATGCAACAACCACAACAGCTAGAAATCAATGAGAATGTATAAAAGGGACCTCTAAAAGCTCAAGCATCAACTATTGATCCAAAAGCAAATATCCATACATCAAATCCAAGCATTTGTGCTAAAATCCCATATTGTCTAGAAACCCCAATTGTAATTTTCATTCTTATCTTTTTCAAATGGGTTGAGTGCTTGTAATTGGGCTACAATTTGTATTGAGAGATACTATCTTAGCCATCAAATTCTTTGTTACCTTTGTGTGAGGATTGGGTTAAATTTTGGGTAGAAAATTTAACCGAAAATTGTAAGGGTTGCCTCCTTAGCCTAGAAAAGGGGAAGAGCAATTAGTGGAATTGTTGCAAATCTTTAGTGAAGCTAAGGTAGTGGATGTAGAGTTCATTTGGAACTTGAACCACTCTAAAATTCTTTGTCAATATTTTTAATTTGCAATTTCCACCACACAAACCTTAAAAATCCAATTCACCCCCTCTTGGTTCATATCGATCTTTCGATCCACTCAACAGGAAGACATTGTTTTTGGAAGAATAGAATGCATCTCTTCATCAAGTCCAATGACTACTTAGTGTGGGATGTCATTGAAGATGTCCCTTACATTCCATTAAAGCAAGATGGTGAAGGCAAGATGGTCTTGAAGAAAAAGGTGGAGATGAGTGAAGAAGAAAGGAAAAAGATTCAAGTAAATGACAAAGCTCTCAACATGCTCTTTTGTTCATTTGGTCCGGACATCTATTCTAAAGTGTCATCCATGAGAGTGCCAAAAAAGTGTGGGACACTCTTGAGACTACCTATGAGGGAACCAACGATGTTGGGACACTTAATCTTAGTTATGAGAATTTCAAGATGGAGCCCGATGAGACGGTGTCCAAGATGTTTGATCGGTTCTCCACTATAGTCAATGGGCTCAAAGGTTTTGGAGAGATCATACCGGAAGACAAGCTTGTCCGGAAGCTACTCTATTCACTTCCCGAATCTTGGGATGGGAAGAGAACCGCCATCATAGAAGCTAAGAATTTAAAGACTTTAAAGCTTGATGAGCTTGTGGGTTCTCTCCTTACTCATGAGATTATGAAGCAAGGAAGGGAAGAAGAGAAGAAGAAAGAAGAGAAAAGAGTAGAAAAGCTTGAGGTTGAGAAGAAGAAGAAGATGAGAATTGCTCTCAAAGCTTCATTACATGAATAGAGCTCTTCTAGTGAGGAAGATTCTTCCATGGTAACCTCTAACTCATCAACTTTAGATTTTACATATGATGAATTGAATGATGCATATGATGAGTTACAAGAGGTCTATGATGAATTAGTTGAGAAATATAAAGAGTCGATCATTAGGAACAAGAAAATTATTTTGGAACTAAATGAGAAAAATGACTCACTCACTCAAGCTAATTCAAAATTTGAGAAAAATATATTAGGGTTGAAAGATGAACTAAAATTTTTTCAAGATGAAAATGTTGACCTTAATAATCTTTTATCTCAATGTAATAGTGAACACCAAAAGGTGTTGGATGAGCTAAATGAGCTCAAAAAATCTTTTAAAAATATTGGTAGTGTCAAGCATGAAATAGGTGAATCCTCAAGAACAAACCAACCTAAGAAAAAGACTAACTACTACAAACAAGGTAGCTATCCTAGACATAGTAGAGCTAAAAGAATTGGAAGTGTATGGGTTCCTAAGGAACTTATAAAATCTAATAACATTATTGCTATGTCATCTTGGATTCCTAAGGGAACCAAGGTTTTGGGAGCTAACACTCATGAGCCCAAAATGATTTGGGTACCAAAACAAAAGCTTAATATCTTTGTTTGTAGGGGGAGCATTGCTACAAGGCCAAAGCACAAAGTCAAAACTCATGGTACCTTGATAGTGGATGCTTAAGGCATATGACCGGAGACAAGAGTATATTCATGGATCTAAAGCCAAAAACTGGAGGAGTAGTGACATTTGGTGACAACTCCAAAGGCCACATTAAAGGTATTGGCTCCATAGGTAACCACTCTACTATTCTCATTGAAAATGTCTTGTATATCGATGGTCTTAAACACAACTTATTGAGCATAATTCAATTGTGTGATAAAGGATTTAATGTTTTATTTGATAAAATTGGATGCAAAATTGTAGACATTAAATATAATAATATTATGCTCATAGGTCATCGCATAGGGAACATATACATGGTGCATCTAGATGACATTCATACATCTCATGCATGCTTAGTAGCACAAAATGAAAATGATGCATGGTTGTGGCATAGGAAACTAGGACATGCTAGCATAAGTGTTTTAGAAAAACTAGTCTCCCTTAATCTAGTTAGAGGTTTACCCAAGATAAAATTTTCAAATGATAAAATTTGTGATGCATGCTCTAAGGGAAAACAACATAAGTCTTCCTTTAAATCCATTAATGATGTTTCTACTAGTAGATGTTTACAACTTATCCATATGGATTTATTTGGGCCAATTAGGACTATGAGCTTGGGTGGTAAGTCTTATGCTTTTGTACTTGTTGATGATTTTTCTAGATTTACTTGGGTTCTATTTTTAAGTACTAAAGATGAGGCTTTGGAAAAATTCATCACATTTTCAAAACTAACCCAAAATGATCTTGAACTTAAAATTTCACATATTAGAAGTGATCATGGAACCGAGTTTCAAAATTTAGGGTTTGAAGATTTTTAAATGAAAATGGTATTAGCTACAATTTTTCGGCTCCTCGAACTCCTCAACAAAATGAGGTAGTTGAGAGGAAAATAGAACTTTGCAAGAAATGGCTAGAACTATGCTTTGTGAAAACAATTTACCTAAATATTTTTGGGCGAAAGCCACAAACACCGCTTGCTATATTGTAAATCGAGTAATGATTAGGCCAATTTTAAAGAACACACCTTATGAGATTTGAAAATCTAAAAAGCCTAACATTAGCTATTTTCACCCTTTTTGGTTGCAAGTGTTTTGTTTTAAATAATGGAAAAAACAACTTAGGTAAATTTGATGCAAAAAGTGATGAAGCTATTTTCATAGGTTACTCTTTAACCTCTAAAGCCTATCGAGTATTTAACAAAAGAACTTTAGTAGTAGAAGAATCTATTCATGTTGTATTCTATGATAACCTCCTTCCAAGGAAGGATTCTTGTGATGATGATGATGTAGGAATCATGAATGCCTTTGATGGAGGACAAACTTCAAAGGAGGATGAGATTCCAACAAAAGAAGATGACACACAAGATCCACCTCTTGAAGGACTTGGCTCTTGAGGAAAAGGAAGTGAGCTACCCAAGAGAGTTCAACTATGTCAAAGATGGTGAAATCTTGGGTGATCCATCCAAGGGGGTAACCACTCGATCTTCTTTTAGATTAATGAATCATGTTGCATTTATCTCATGCATAGAGCCTAAGAATATTAAAGAAGCATTGAAAGATGATTTTTGGATTATGGCTATGCAAGAAGAGTTAAATCAATGTGAGAGAAATAACGTTTGGACATTAGTTGATAGGCCTAGTAATCAATCTACCATAGGAACTAAATGGGTCTTTAGGAACAAGCTAGATGAGAGTGGTAACATTGTAAGAAATAAAGCTAGACTAGTAGCACAAGGTTACACTCAAGAAGAGGGAATATATTTTGATGAAACCTATGCACCCGTAGCTAGAATGGAAGCCATTAGGATGTTGCTTGCATATGCATGTTATCATAATTTCAAGCTTTTTCAAATGGATGTTAAAAGCGCATTTTAAATGGTTTTATAAATGAAGAAGTGTATGTGGAACAACCACCGGGTTTTGAAGACTCAAAATTTCCAAATCATGTTTTCAAACTCACCAAAGCTCTTCATGGTTTAAAACAAGATCCTAGAGCTTGGTATGAAAGACTTTCAAACTTTTTAATTGAAAAAGGATTTGAAAAAGGTAAGGTGGACACTATACTTTTTATAAAAATGTATAAAAATGACATCTTAGTAGTTCAAATTTATGTTGATGATATTATTTTTGGTTCTACTAATGAATGTCATTGTCAAGAGTTTGCTAAGTTAATGCAAGGTGAATTCGAGATGAGCATGATGGGGGAGCTCTCATTCTTTTTGGGACTCCAAATCAAGCAAAAGAAGGATGGAACCTTCATCAATCAAGCAAAGTACATAAAGGATATGCTCAAGAAGTTTGGCTTGGAGAATGCAAAGCCTCAAGCCACACCTATGAGCTCATCTACAAAGCTTGACAAAGATGAAGGAGGTAAGTGTGTTGACTCTAAGCTTTACCGTTCTATGATTGGATCATTGCTTTACCTTACCGCAAGTAGACCAGATATATTGTTTAATGTTTGCTTGTGTGCTAGGTTTCAAGCTAGTCCTAGAGAGTCTCACCTTATAGCCGTTAAGAGAATATTTAGGTACCTTAGAGATACTCCTTGTTTAGGTCTTTAGTACCCTAGAGACTCTACCTTCAACCTCGCAAGTGCAAGATTGGTGAATCCTCTCTTTGCAAGTCCGAGTTTCGCTATGTGAATGATGTTTGAGAACGTGTTGATAGAGAAGCTCATCTTCCTCCTATTGCACCTCCACCGCAAGTTCAAGTTGGAAACAATGAAGCTCTTACGACTCTCATTACCGAGTGGTTCAATGCCTTGGATACTCGCATAGCTTCGGGTTTTTGGTGCCATCGACACTCGCTTGCAAAATGTCGAGGATCGCCTCCTATCTCTTGAGACTTCCCACTCGAACTGAGATTTGTCCTTCTCTACCCTTAATGGCCAATGGACGAAGTTCCACCGTTCTCAAGTCAAGAGCGATGATGAGACTTCCGATGATGATGATGGTGGTGACGAGGCCTAGGTCATTCATATCATATCATATTATTTATGCATTTTAGGTTTAAGTTTGCATCTTTATGTTTCATTATGTTTTAGGAACCTATGCTTTTGATCTTTTATTTGAGATTATATTTTGAACTTAATGTTGATTTATGTTTTGGATATTTTAATTTTATGAATTAATATTATTGTTGCTTATTAGTTAATGCTTATTGGTACTAATCCTTTGTCTTCTCTATGAGCCTTATTTATCTTTTTTTAATTTAACAAAAAGAGGGAGAAGAAATTTAAGAGCCACAAACAAAAATTCATTTTAAATGTTTTTAAGTTTTAAAAATTGAATTTCAAAGTTAAAACATTCTTAAAACTTTAAAAACCTATCTTAAATTAAGGGGGAGTTAGAATATGTTCGAAATTTTCAAAACTCTTAAAAATTCTAACTTTGGTTTTGTTATAAAAAATGGGAGATTGTGAAACCAATATTTTAATTTTGATATAACTAAAAACCTAATGACTAAATTGAAAATGTCAAAACGAATTTTTAAGTGCTCAAACATCCCCATATGATTTTAAGATTATGCCAAAGTTAAAAACAAAGTTTTCAAATATTTTTCTAAGTGTTTAAAGCCGAAATAGTGTTTTTCAAGTCCCTGTTTCGAAACGGCCTAAGACGTTTCGAAACGTTTTCATCACTGCCAACCCCTGTTCCGAAACGCGTATCGAAACGGATTTAGAACACATGAACCCGTATCGAAATGGCTACATGCGTTTCGAAACGGTTCTTCATTTTGATTTGAAAATTATAACCGTTGTAATATTTTTAACTGAATTTTCAAAGATCATTAGGTTGTTTCGAAACGGGCTCAATCTGTTTCGAAACGACCCTTGACAGTGGCAAAACTGTTTCGAAACGAGTCCAAGCGTTTCGAAACTGTTCTTCATTTTGATTTGAAAATATGACCGTTACAATGTTTTTAACTGATTTTTTGGAAACCGTTAGGGTGTTTCGAAACGACCCTTGACAGTGGCAAAAGTGTTTCGAAATGGCTTCAACACGTTTTGAAACGGGCTCTTAAATGCACCCCAACGGCTCTTTCTATTTTAGTCCGTTTCGAAACAGGTACCCCGCGTTCCGAAACGGGTTGTTGCAGACTGCATTTATGGAGGTGAGATAACATCCCCAACGGCTCTATTGATGAATGCAACAACCACAACGGCTAGAAATCAATGAGAAGGTATAAAAGGGAACTCTAAAAGCTCCAGCAAAAACTATTGATCAAAAAGCAAATATTCATACATCAAATCCAAGCATTTGTGCTAAAATCCCATATTGTCTAGAAACCCCAATTGTAATTTTCATTCTTATCTTTTTCAATTGGGTTGAGTGCTTGTAATTGTGCTACAATTTGTATTGAGAGATACTATCTTAGCCATCAAATTATTTGTTACCTTAGTGTGAGGATTGGGTTAAATTTTGGGTAGAAAATTTAACCGAAAATTGTAAGGGTTGCCTCCTTAGCCTAGAAAAGGGGAAGAGCAATTAGTGGAATTGTTGCAAATCCTTAGTGAAGCTAAGGTAGTTGATGTAGAGTTCATTTTGAACTTGAAGCACTCTAAAATTCCTTGTCAATCTTTTTAATTTGCAATTTCCACCACACAAACCTTAAAAATCCAATTCACCCCCTCTTGGTTCATATCAATCTTTCGATCCACTCAACGAGAAGACATTGTTAACATCAATCTGATGTACCTTCTAGTGATTTGCAACCACTAATGACAGAAGTGTATTAACTGTAAAGAATCTAATAACTGGACTAAACGTCTCAAGAAAGTCATACCCTGGAATTTGTGAATATCCCTTAGCTACCAGGCGAGCCTTGTAATGGCTGACAGACCCATCATAATTAAGCTTGGCTCTAAAGAGCCACTTTGAACCAATTGCTTTCTTGTCCGTAGAGAATGACACTAAATCACAAATCTTATTTTTTTCAATAGAGCATTACTTTCGGCTTGAACAGTACCAGCCCAATGAGGATGTTTTAAAGCTTCCTGAGCTGAAGATAGAGCCTTATGACACTCAACATTGAAGACCTTAGGCTTGAAGACACCAATCTTGCTTCGAGTAACCATGGGATATTTATTAATCTACAAAGGAGTGTGTGACACAACATCAACCATCAAAGGAGAAGTGGAAACCCCACTCTGATCATGTTTAACCATTTACTGGTGCAGCTACTTTAGAGGGATTTGACCTACACTGGGGACTAGAACCAGCTTGTTCTTGAGATATAGAGTTACTAGTATGATGTGAAGGAGAACTAGGACAAATAGAGCTATTAGCAGGATCCAATGCATCATAATTAGGAGGAGGAGTAGAATGAGAAAGATGAACATATGGAACCTGAATATTAGTAAAGGGATGAGCTTCAGCAACACCAATAAGTTCACCAGATTCACCAATCTTAACTACTTCATGAATACCATCAGATTCACCAGATGTACTAGTGGCAGCTGCTTCAAGAACATCATCAGAGTCACCAGACGCATCAGAGGTGGCTAATGTAGAATGTTGACCAAGACCATGCTCAGAAGGTTAAGTTGTTGTTCCAGGAGATGGAAAAAACAAGGAGAATGAAATTCAGCCGCAGTCGAGGGAGAAGAGGATAAAAAGGAAAGCCTTGAAAAAGGAAAGCGACCTTCATTAAACTTAACATGTCGTGATATATAGATTTGACCATTTTCTACTAGACATTGGTAACCATGATTATTCGGGGAGTATCCAAAAATACACAGGGCTTAGACCTGAAGTCAAATTTGTGAGCATTATAGGAAGTAATGTAAGGAAAACACTAACATCCAAACACTTTAAGGAAACCATAATCAGGGACATTTCTATACAACTATTGATGTGGTGACAAACCATTGAGTGTAGGTGTAGGAATCCTATTAATCAGAAATACGACACTTAACAAAACATATGACCAATATTGAAGAGGCACAACAACTTGAGCAAGAAGAGTAAGAGTAACATCTATAATATGTCTATGTTTCCTCACAACAACACCATTTTGTTGAGAGGTCTTAGATCAGGTAACTCTATGTTGCACACCAAGCTTAGCTAATTTAGATTCCAAGGCTCTAAACTCACCACCACTATAAGTTTGAAGAGTAATTAATTTAGCAGAGAATTGATTTTGCACAATAGCATAAAACAATTGGAAAGCTTGGAAAACCTTAGATTTATTATGCGAAATAATCAAAGACGAGCCATCACCCAGAAAAACTTTACCCGTACCTGAGTAAGGTTTGCTAGTCTACGTAATGTGCTTATCATTTGCAATGTGATGTGTCGCACCAGAGTTTGGATACCACTGATCAGCCATAGTGAGAATACCATGCACAATGAGAGAGTTGACATGAGCCATGCCGTCAGTAGCTTCAGTAGGTGTGCCAACAAGACCTAAAGGAGAAGTTACAATTGGATTATAGCAAGTATCACCAGAATTAGCAATATGAGGAGTTGTCACGCTATAGAAATATATGTTTTGATATAATAATTGAAATTTTTTTGGACCAAATTCGAAAAGAATGTAAAATATTCTCTAAGTCAAAAACAACTTGAAAATAAGTTTGAGGATGTTTAAAAAGGTTTTGGCAATGTTTGAAATGTTTTTAAGTAGCCAAAATAGTGCTTTTGATGTACACGTTTCGATACAAGCATAATTTGTACCGATACGTTTTGAAACTGCCAGAATCTGATTTGATACATGGCTTACCTGTTTCGATACGGATAGGGGTTGTTTCGAAACACCATTTGGTGTTTCGATATGCCTGCGTGGCATACACCCCAACGACTAAAACTCTCAACGACTATTTCCCAATGACTATTTGAATTGTAGGTTGTTTCGATATGACACTAGACGTTTCGATACAGGCGTTCTGATACGACCCAAAGTGTTTTGATACGGCACAATACATCAGACTCCAACGGTTAGTTCTGAAGAAGAGCATTTCGATACAGCTACGTGTGTATCGAAACACACATCACCAGAACTGCATTTATGGTGGGAAATAATGTCTCCAACAGCTCCAATTCAACCCCAACGGTTCTCAACGGATACAAACTCAATTAGGAGTATAAAAGTGACCTCCAAGCATCAAGGAAAGGCCAGTGCTTCAATTGTCAACAACCATATGATGAGAAAATTTATCTTAGGGCTTTTATTATTCGTTCTTTGTATAAACAACACTTGTGAGCCTAAATTGTCAAATTTGCTCAAGTGTTTAGGTTTTGGTGAGTGCTTTAGTGTGCAAACATCAACTTTTTAAGAGGGATTTTAGTTTTCATACCTTTATCTCTTGTAGAGAGGGTTTGATCAAGCTTTGGGCTAGAAAGATTTGATCGTTGTAAGGGTTTCCTCCTCATCCAAGAAAAAGGAACGAATCAATTAGTGAATTGGTTGTGAAATCCTTAGTGGGAAGCTAAGGTAGTGGATGTAGGTTTGGGTGAGTGCTTTAGTGTGCAAACATCAAAATTTTAAGAGAGATTTTAGTTTTCTTACCTTTATCTCTTGTAGAGAGGGTTTGATCAAGCTTTGGGCTAGAAAGCTTTGATCTTTGTAAATGTTTCCTCCTCACCCAAGAAAAGAGGATGAATCAATTAGTAAATTGGTTGTGAAATCCTTAGTGGGAAGATAAGGTAGTTGATGTAGGTGCTTGTTCGAAGGTTGAACCACTATAAATTCATCGTGTCATTTATTTTTGGCTTGCACAAATCAATCCCCCAAAAATCCAATTTCTCCACCACTTGGCTAACTAAATCAGTTGAAGAAAATTGAGCTTATCAAGCCTAATAATTGGTATCAGAGCGAGGCTCAATCAAAAGAGATTAACATTCTATTGAGGCGATTCGGGAAGCTCGATACATAATTGAATCAACTGGTAAAATGTCACAACCCATCGATAAGCCACCATTCTTTGACGGGACCAACTACGCTTATTGGAAGATTAGAATGAACTTCTTCATCAAATCCAAAGGCTACAAACTTTTGGGATATTGTTGAAGAGGGTCTTTATGTGCCACAAAAAGTAAAGGCGGAATGGAATGCAGATGATCGCAAGAAAATGAAGCTTAAATGCAAGGCTTTGCACATCCTCTTTTGTGCATTTAACCCCAATATGTAACCCCCTAGACCCGTCTATGCGTTACAACGGATCCTAGGAAGTCACATTAGGGTCACAAAAGCGACCCATAATAAAAAATACACATAAAAACATATTTCTTCAAAACATTTATTAAACTGTAAAATCAACGATTGTTTAAAATACCATTTCGAGGAGTCATTTAAACACATAACAGAAATTTCAGAGAGTGCTTTACAAATACTATCATAAAACAATACATGACATACATGCCCACTAACTATACAGTACCGTACTCAAAAAGCAACATCGAGAGAACTCTGAACACCGATGTCAAACGTTATACCATGATATATATTCCTTTAACATGCGATGGTAAAAACAACGTGAGCTTGGAAAAGCTCAGTAATACAGAACTACCAAAAGATGCTATAAGCTCATGCAGATATATGGTAGGTATAACATTTTCATGATGTTCCGCGCAGTAACGGTCTCCATTTCTGTTCTACTATTTCGAGGTTGCATCATACTCGAGAATAACGATATTTGTTCTTTAACCAGACCTCGAGAATTAGACGGGAATTATATAGGCTGAGAACATACGAGGTAGTAATCAGAGAGTTTGGTGTCTAGTGTGTTCCAACGGTGCAACGTTAATGCATGAAATGTAACAATGCAGTAAACCTTTTTATTTAAAATACATTTGTTTCAATTAGCCGTAAAGTTCATTTTACTTCTATATTTACCCTCCAACCATACTCTAGTATATAGTTTCCCTAGTGCGGTATCATGTACATACATTAACCCGAGCCCATTGGGCGTGGGTACCATCCTAAGGATATACCTTAGAATACGGGCGGCCCTTGCCGAAGCATAGGAACCGAAAACGGGCGGACCTGGCCGAAGCCTAGGATTCGAAAACGGGCGGACCTAGCCGAAGCTTAGGATCCGAATATGGGCGGACTTACCAGCTGGATCAGGGTTGAGCCGACGGTAACTTCATATCGTGTCCCAAGTACCCCAGTGAAGAAGATCATCAATAGTTCATTAATCAATAATTGTATTTTTAGCAACACATTATTCGTATAGCATGTTTGTCATATCGGGTGCATAGGCAAATACAAGAAATATAGTACGGTCATGCTTAATTTATAAAACATGTCATGTTCATGTGAGTTCAAGTATGTCAATCAAGTGCACGTGATCGGTATTATAACATATAAATCAGTATGCAAAACAGTCGTGTGGCACATATGGAACACACTAGGTGGAACAATTTGTCTCTTGGAGATACTTGGCATTTACGGAAGAAAACACATTAAACTTTTGACAATTTGAACGGATTTTTGAAACGAGGCCCCTATTAAAGGAGGGGTTTGTACTAACGGTTCAAACCAGATATTCGGGAGATGATACATCAAGATCTTTGAGAGTTTAGGCATATCATGAGTGATTTAGCCATTTAAGCCTACCAAGGGCATTATGGTCATTTTATCATACACGGGCATTTCAGTAATTTATACCAACAAGGCGTAAACAGTGGCTCAGAAATTCTATTTGCTCATCAAGTTTCCAACCATGCATTCAAAGATTTTTATGTTAAAATCTTTCACGATATCAGATACATTCAAGGCTATTTTGATTACTTTGGCCAACGATGGCATTTTGGTCATTTAATTATCAGAGATGATTTTGTAATTTAGCCCAATAGTGATAAAATGAAGATTTATAATATTTAAGATTTCTAGAAGTTTATCGAGCCTTTAAAACCCATCGAACTAACATGTCCAAACCTTACAGTACTAACCAAACCTTTTGATGTACGCACTTTAGAAGTATCATTTCAAAATACTGATTGTATCTTATATCTGAACGATTGCCTTCATATTTCACCACAGAACTTGCCACAGATCAGTCAAACCTATGTTCTGTGCGGAAAAACTTCCATCCTCATATTAATATTAGGAGTAATTGACATACCAGAGTCATGCTTAAACCCTTAGGGGCATTTCAGTCATTTTCAACTTTATTGGCATTTCTAGAATTTTATCAAAGTCAATCTACTTATTCCAATCAAGGGGGGTATTTTAGTCATTCTGAAGCTCGAGATAGCCATCATTCCTATCAATTGAACCATTTATAGTATTTCAATCATTTAAGTACTCATGGGTGTTCAGCCATTCAAGAAATTTCGGTACCTCCAACCACTTCATTCATTTCAAAACTCAAGGGTTTATCCATCCTTCCAATTAATTGCAAACCTCAATGTCCGAGAATACTTTATCCCTTTTTGTCAATACGATCATCCGATTAATTTAACCATAATAGTATTTCCAGTACTTTTAGTCATTTCCGTCAATTCAGTATTTTGAGTCGCTTGATCAATTTAGAGGTACAAATAGTTTCCCGTAAATATATAATCAAGGATTCATTCTAAATTCAAGGAAGTCTAACACCTTTCAATCTCGAACGTTTAAATCTTCTTACCATAACTTACAAGTAGATCGGAGTTTCCAAATAAATCAAGTTGTTTTACCATATCCACTGTAGATTTCTAGACCGCTTCCAATTTCAAGGGTATTTTAGTCATTCTCATACCTCAAGGGCATTTTCATAATTCATAATAAAATATTTCTTGCATTTACTCATTTGACATCAGTAATCAGGTTTGGAGATTAACCGCCTTATTAATTAATTTAATGAACTCCAGACCCTTACATTTATTAACTTTCTCATTCGAACATTTCAATCTTTTCTAGGTTATCGTACTCAATTTCATATCAGGTTTGGCTTAAGCAGGGTTAACGACACTCTTTATCATATTCATGCATGCATTAACCAAATACCAACATGTTCATAAAACATACTAGAGTTAGTAGTGTATTACCTTTAATCCTTGCTATATCGATCAACCATGGTACTCCATTCGATCACTCTCGAACCCGAATGCGGCGTCCTCAACGTCCCGAATACAAGGAACTATGATTACCTTCAATCGCACAAATTCCAATTTTAGTCCTTATTCACATTGCTCATATTTGATTAATAAATTACATAAGCAAACTTGAGTTCAAGGTCTAATTCGGAGGCTTTCAGGTTAAAATTTCATGTAACGAGCATAAAAAATGGACTCAGGACGTCGAATAACAGAAAATAGGGCTTTTCGGAAAAGTTGACTTTTTGGTCAAAGTCAATACTGACGTCAGCGGTGAAAGTCAACGCTAACGTCACTAGGCTGACTCAGCGAGTTGACTCACTGGGTTGACTCAGGCGAGTTGACTAATTGGGTTGACTCGGGCGAGTTGACTCATTGGGTTGACTCGGGCGAGTTGACTCGGTCAACGGGTCGAGTACGGGTCAACGGGTCAAGTACGGGTCAACGAGTTGGGTCAGTTATTGGGCTTGGGCCGGTTTGTTCGAACCGGTTCAGACGTCTCGATTCAAGGCCAGATCGGGTCTGAGCCGGCCGGCTCAACAACCACCGTCCAAGGCGGCCGGAAATCACCTTGGACGGTGCGTGAAGCCCACGCGCGACCTTTCCCAGTCAGAAAACATGCCAGACAACACCAAAAACACCGAAAACGACCTTAACTCTAACCTATTTCAACTTGGAACCCAAAATTTAGGTCAAAACTCACCAGATTTACCGAAATCGAGGATAAACACTCGCAACTGTCATGGCTCCGATGACGGTCTAATGGTGGCCGTTCGACGATCGGTGATATAGGTTTTGCTCAGCTTGAAATAGAGAGTCTAGGGGTGGCGTCGACGTGGCGAACGAACGCCCACGGTGGTCGGAATCGATTAAAAACCGAGAGGGTCCTTAACCCTAGGTTTGACGAACCGTTGAAGCACGATGGCCGACGATCGAGACGGCAGCTGCGCGAGTGGCTAAGGGCATTTGGCTCAGGACATCGAGGCGGTCCGTTCGACGCTGGCGGTGCGAGGCACAACGCGGTGATGGAGGGAATGCAGCGGTGGACGATGAAGAGGTTTTGGGAGTGACTTTTGAGATCTTCTGGATATTTCCAGGTTCAAGATGAAACATTAATGAGGGTGTTGGGGATATATCAGATTATTATTTTATTTTTAGATATCCGTAAGGATTAATTTAAATTTTTCTTAGCGCAACAAATAACTAAGAGCTTACCTAGCTCAATTGGTTAGTACACTGGTTCACCACTCAAGGGGTTATGGGTTCAAATCCCATTGATAACATTTTCCCCCTTTTTTTCTTTCTTTGTTTCTCCCCATTTATTTTAGCATCAATTATTATTATATATTTTTGGGGGGTGTTACAACTCTCCCACCCTAAAAGAAATTTCGTCCTCGAAATTTACTAGAGTTAGAGGAATGCAAAAACTGCTCTTTCATCCATCAATCTACTAAAACTTTTCCATCAGAGTATTCTTATTCCTCGGAACTCTCAGACGGTCACAGATCAATTTGGTAGTGCCTTCAATCATTCGGGTTGTCCTTGGACTCAAAGTCATCCTATTATACATCCCGAACCAACTAATTTCAATACAATGTTTGAATCCATATCGAACTTCAAAAAAATGCCAAGCAAACCCTTGTCTAATAACTTTTATTATAGTTGGTCTCAATCAGGGATAAATACTCAAGGCCTCCCACAGAGCCTTTTCAGAATCAAGATGTAAACATCACGTTTAAATCAGTAAGATGCATGTGACAGTACATTGTGCCATGTTTCCCCAAAAATATCTTTCTTCTAATCGATCAAACATAACCAAGGTTTTAAACATATGTCACTTACCTTCAGCGTAATACTCCGATAATTGTTTACTTCGTGCATAACAGAGTCACCACATAATCTATACTTTAACCAATCTCACATACACCTTTCTTTTAGATTTGTAATACTATTATCAAATTTCCATCAGAATATTCTCGAACACAATCATTATCACTGAGCTACCTTACATGTAATCTTATATCAGTTAACTCATATGATCAAACCTTCATTATCTATCTTATTCTTATCTTCAATTCCACACGCATTAACCATCTCAGTTTCTTTATCTTGATTCAAATCCATCAATTTAATCCAAAGCATAGGCGAACAGTAAGGAGGTTTCTTGAAATTACAGATCGAGCTATGTAAGGCACAATACTTAGATTAGCTTATTTTAGAAAAATAGATTCGACATTGGAGTTTCGGCACGAAGCAGTACGGTTATGCTAGGGGCATGCAAAGACCAGACACCCTATGACAGACGATCGACCGATCTACCCAGAATGATGCAACTCTAAGCTCTGATACCACTAAATGTAACCCCCTAGAATTGCCTATGCGTTACAACGGATCCTAGGAAGTCACATTAGGGTAACAAGAGGGACCCACAGTAAAAAATACACATAAAAACATATTTCTTCAAAACACTTATTAAACTGTAAAATCAATGTTTGTTTAAAATACCATTTCGGGAAGTCATTTAAACACATAACAGAAATTTCAGAGAGTGCTTTACAAATACTATCATAAAACAATACATGACATACATGCCCACTAACTATACAGTACCGTACTCCAAAAGCAACGTCGAGAGAACTCTGAACACCGATGTCAAACGTTATACAATGATATATATTCCTTTAACCTGCGATGGTAAAAACAACGTGAGCTTCGAAAAGCTCAGTAATACAGAACTACCAAAAGATGCTATAAGCTCATGCAGATATATGGTAGGCATAACATTTTCATGATGTTCCGCGCAGTAGCGGTCTCCATTTCTGTTCTACTATTTCGAGGTTGCATCATACTCGAGAATAACGATATTTGTTCTTTAATCAGACCTCAAGAATTAGACGGGAATTATATAGGCTGGGAACATACGAGGTAGGAATCAGAGAGTTTGGTGTATAGTGTGTTCCAACGATGCAATGTTAATGCATGAAATGTAACAATGCAGTAAACCTTTTTATTTAAAATACATTTGTTTCAAGTAGCCGTAAAGTTCATTTTAATTCTATATTTACCTTCCAACCATACTCTAGTATATAGTTTCCCCAGTGCGATATCATGTACATTCATTAACTCGAGCCCATTGGGCGTTGGTACCATCCTAAGGATATACCTTAGAATACGGGCGACCCTTGCTAAAGCATAGGAACCGAAAACGGGCGGACCTGGTCGAAGCCTATGATCCGAAAATGGGCGGACCTGGCCGAAGCCTAGGATCCGATAACGGACGGACCTAGCCGAAGCTTAGGATCCGAGTACGGGCAGACTTACCAGCTTGATCAGGGCTGAGCCGACGGTAACTTCATATCATGTCCCAAGTACCCCAGTGAATAAGATCATCAATAGTTCATTAATCAATAATTGTATTTTTAGCAACACATTATTCGTATAACATGTTTGTCATATCGGGTGCATAGGCAAATACAAGAAATATAGTACGATCATGCTTAATTTATAAAACATGTCATGTTCATGTGAGTTCAAGTATGTCAATCAAGTGCACGTGATCGGTATTATAACATATAAATCAGTATGCAAAGCAGTCGTGTGGCATACATGGAACACACTAGGTGGAACAATTTGTCTCTTGGAGATACTTGGCATTTACGGAAGAAAACACATTAAACTTTTGACAATTTGAACAGATTTTTGAAACGAGGCCCCTATTAAAGGAGGGGTTTTTACTAACGGTTCAAACCAGATATTCGGGAGATGATACATCAAGATCTTTGAGAGTTTAGGCATATCATGAGTGATTTAGCCATTTAAGCCTACCAAGGGCATTATGGTCATTTTATCATACACAGGCATTTCAGTAATTTATACCAACATGGCGTAAACAGTGGCTCAAAAATTCTATTTGCTCATCAAGTTTCCAACCAGGCATTCAAAGATTTCTATGTTAAAATCTTTCACGATATTAGATACATTCAGGGCTATTTTGATTACTTTGGCCAACGATGGCATTTTTGTCATTTAACTATCAGGGGTGATTTTGTAATTTAGCCCAATAGTGATAAAATGAAGATTTACAATATTTAAGATTTCTAGAAGTTTATCGAGCCTCTAAAACCAATCGAACTAACATGTCCCAACCTTACAGTACTAACTAAACCTTTTGATGTACGCACTTCACAAGTATCATTTCCAAATACTGATTGTATCGTATATCTGAATGGTTGCCTTCATATTTCACCATAGAACTTGCCACAGAGCAGTCGAACCTATGTTCTGTGTGGAAAAACTTCCATCCTCATATTAATATTATGAGTGATTGACATACCAGCGTCATGCTTCAACCTATAGGGGCATTTCAGTCATTTTCAACTTAAGGGGCATTTCTAGAATTTTATCAAAGTCAATATACTTATTCTAGTCAAGGGGGGGTATTTCAGTCATTCTGAAGCTCGAGATAGCCATCATTCCTATCAATTGAACCATTTATAGTATTTCAATCATTTAAGAACTCGTGGGTGTTTCAGCCATTCAAGAAATTTCGGTACCTCCAACCACTTCATTCATTTCAGAACTCAAGGTTTTATCCATCCTTCCATTTAATTGCAAACCTCAATGTTCGAGAATACTTTATCCTTTTTTGTCAATATGATCATTCCGATTATTTTAACCATAAAAGTATTTCTAGTACTTTTAGTCATTTCCGTCAATTCAGTATTTTGAGTCGCTTGATCAATTTAGAGGTACGAATAGTTTCCCATAAATATATATTTAGGGATTCATTCTAAATTCAAGGAAGTCTAACACCTTTCAATCTCGAACGTTTAAATCTTGTTACCATAACTTACAAGTAGATCGGGGTTTCCAGATGAATCGAGTTGTTTTACCATATCCACTGTAAATTTCTAGACCGCTTTCAATTTCAAGGGTATTTTAGTCATTCTCATACCTCAAGGGCATTTTCGTAATTCATAATCAAATATTTCTAGCATTTACTCATTTGACATCAGTAATCAAATTTGGAGATTAGCCACCTTATTAATTAATTTAATGAACTCCAGATCCTTACATTTATTAACTTTATCATTCGAACATTTTGATCTTTTCTAGGTTATCGTACTCAATTTCATATAAAGTTTGGCTTAAGCAGGGTTAACAACACTCTTTATCATATTCATGCATGCATTAACCAAATACCAACATGTTTATAAAGCATACTAGAGGTAGTAGTGTATTACCTTTAATCCTTGCTATATCGGTCAACCATGGTACTCCATTCGATCACTCTCGAACCCGAATGCGGCGTCCTTAACATCCCGAATACAAGGAACTATGCTTACCTTCAATCGCACAAATTCCAATTTTAGTCCTTATTCACATTGCTCATATTTGATTAATAAATTACATAAGCAAACTCGAGTTCAAGGTCTAATTCGGAGGCTTTCGGGTTAGAATTTCATGAAACGAGCATAAAAATGGACTCAGGACGTCGAAAAATATAAAATAGGGCTTTTCGAGAAAAGTTGACTTTTTGGTCAAAGTCAACGTTGACGTCAGCGGTCAAAGTTAACGTTGACGTCAACGGTCAAAGTCAACGCTGACGTCATGCTGACGTCACTGGGCTGACTCGGCGAGTTGACTCACTAGGTTGACTCAGGCGAGTTGACTCACTGGGTTGACTCAGGCGAGTTGACTCACTGGGTTGACTCGGGCGAGTTGACTCACTGGGTTGACTTGGGCGAGTTGACTCGGTCAACGGGTCGGTTACGAGTCAGGTACGGATCAGTTATTGGGCTTGGGCCGGTTTGTTCGAACCGATTTGGACGGCTCGATTCAAGGCCAGAACGGGTCTGAGCCGGCCGGCTCAACAGCCACCGTCCAAGACGGCCGAAAATCGCCTTAGCCGGCGCATGAAGCCCACGTGCGGCCTTTCCCAGTCGAAAAACACGCCGAACAACACCAAAAACACCGAAAACGGCCTTAACTCTAACCTATTTCAACTGGGAACCCAAAAATTTAGGTCAAAACTCATCAGACTTACCGAAATCGACGGTAAACACTCGAAACTGTCGTGGCTCCGACGATGGTCTAACGGTGGCCGTTCGACGATCGGTGATATAGGTTTTGCTCGACTTGGAACGAAGAGTCTAGGGGTGGCGACGGCGTGGCGAACGAACGCCCACGGTTGCCGGAATCGACGAAAAACCGAGAGGGTCCTTAACCCTAGGTTTGACGAACCGTTGAAGCACGATGGTCAACGATCGGGACGGCAACTGCGCGAGTGGCTAAGGGCGTTTGGCTCGGGACGTCGAGGTGGACCGTTCGACGGTGGCGGTGCGAGGCAAGGCACGGTGGTGGAGGGGATGCAGCGGTGGACGATGAAGAGGTTTTGGGAGTGACTTTTGAGATCTTATGGATATTTCCAAGTTCAAGGTGAAGCATTAATGAGGGTGGTTGGGGATATATCATATTATTATTTTATTTTTAGATATCCGTAAGCATTGATTTAAAATTTTCTTAGCGCAACAAATAACTAAGAGCTTACCTAGCTCAATTGGTTAGTACACTGGTTCATCACTCAAGGGGTCCTGGGTTCAAATCCCATTGATAACATTTTCCCCCTTTTTTCTTTCTTTTTTTCTCCCCATGTAACCCCCTTAACCCGGCCTAGACGGTTGACCCGAATTAAGAAAGTCACACGGGGAAAACCAAAGTCAACCCGAAAGTCAACCTTGATTAACGACCCCTTTTTTTTCTTTTTACTCTTGTCTAGATGCACATTAGTCCTAATTGTGATCACACAAACATCATACACAAAGATCACAAACATCAGAGATCAAACAGGGACCCAATTGAACAAATTACAACTTTAGGGACCAAATTGTAATTTTTGATAATTAGAAGGACCCAACCCAAATTAAAGTTACCAACTTGAAATTAGTCAGGTTTCATGCTTCACTGTGAAATTTCAGCTCAAAAGAACTTCCCAAACTCATACAATTGCACAAACAAGTTTCAGGACTAAAACGCAAACAAATCAAAACATATAACTGCCAATGTCAGCCCCCAACGGTCGACCGTTCCGAAACAGGTAGTCCCCATTTCGAAACACGGGCCGTTCCACAACGGGTTCCGGAACATGGGCTGGCAGTGGCCAAACCGTTTCGAAACGGTGCCTACCGTTTCGGACGCCTGGGTTCATTCAAGGCACCCGTTCCGAAACGGTGCACACTGTTCCGAAACACCCTGCACAGATTGCAGCAAAATGCATTCCAAAACATGCAATTGATCATTCAAACATGCTCCAAATGCCACCAAACTTTACCAGCATGCAATTCAACATATATAAGACTTATAAGCATCATCAAATCAACAAAATAACTTCATATGCAAAAAGCCCCAATTATATAGGCATGCTTCCTACACAAGCTAGCTATTCAAGCACAAACTTCCAAAACAAGCATGTAATGATCCAATACAAAAACCAGCATTCATATCATCATTCAACATACTTAGGGAGTTCCAAACACCTCCCAAAACATACACATTGGTCCCCCATTACCAAATTACCAAAAGCTAAAAGTACTAATAAAACCTTCCATACATTGAGCTCTACTTGCACTTGAATTCTTGCCCTCCTTGCTGCCCTCAAGGTTCACTAATGTTCTGCATTATTGAATTAAGAAAACGAAGAGAGCGTAAGCAAAAGCTTAGCGAGGAATGCTCTTAAAAACCATTCAATAATGCAATTAAAAACATTTACAAATCATGCTTTAAATCAACCTTTGCACATGCTCAAAAGCATACTTAAAACAAGCATCTCATGCTTCATAACAACATAACATGTCATATTGGCTCAAGTGAAAGATTCCTTTTCTTTAAAACAAATTCATCAACTTTCCCAAGGACATTTAAACACCTTGGCCCCAAGGACTTTTAAACACCTTGGCCATGGACTTTTAAACACCATGAAAGAGGACCACACAAGGACTTTTAACCACCTTTGTGTCCATAGCTTGAATCACCCCAAGGACTTTTAAACACCTTGGCCCCAAGGACTTTTAAACACCTTGGCCCCATGGACTTTTAAACACCATGGCCCCATGGACTTTTAAACACCATGGAAGGGATCACCTAAGGACTTTTAACCACCTTAGTGTCCGCAACAAGAACCATCCAAGGACTTTTAACCACCTTGATGTTCTTAAGTAACAAGGCTCACTCAAGGACTTTTAACCACCTTAGTGACCTTAACCCTTTTCAAAACTTCACTTGCCAATATACATCATTTCCATCATTTAATCCACTGTTTTAAAGCATTAAACCAAGCCATTTTCATCATGCATTTAAAAGCATCAAACCACATTTAATCAATGTACAAAAGCAAGGAACTCCTACCTAGAGTTTCCTTCAACATATGGCTTAAAACATCAGCAAATACCATGCTAAAACATGCTTTCAAAACAGTAATTAAAACATGCAATAAACCACTTTGCATCATAACAAGATCATGGCCACCACTAGAGAGTAATTCCGAAAACTTACACTTGAGCTTAGCAAAGTTGTTTAGACTTAAACTAAGCTCCCAAGACATTGGTTTCAAAGCCGAAAACCCAATTTCACAAACGCACTCACCGATTCCACTTTGCTTCAAGCCAAAGCACCAAATCAAGCTTCCGGATCAACAACTCTTGGATCCAAAGATGCCTCCCCTGTTTCAACACATCAAAGCAGAGGATTAATGCATCATCATGCATTAATTGCTTCAATGAAAGCACCTAAACTCGCTGCTCTCATCCACACACCATTTTCGGCCACCAAACACAACCGAAAATGCATCCAAACCACTTCTAAACAAAGCCCAGCCATAAACCAGCAAAACCACATATCCTTTAACATCATATAACATCTAAAAACAACCTATTAACATCCTTATACCTCCAGCAACATCAGATCCACAAGATCACCTCAAAAACAACCTTGAATCACAAGCCAAACTTAGGAAACTCAACCTATCCGGGATTGCATTAATCAAAACTCAATTCCTTATCAATTTAGAGTTCATTTAACATCAAAAACACATCTCAAATCACAGGTTAATCAGATCTAACGAAAATCATCAAAAATCATCAAATCTTGCATTATAAGCCAAGATCCATTTCACCACTTAAAAACCTTTAATAAAACATCAATTAAGGATTGAAAACTTAGGAATTTCAGTAAAGAACTGATAGTTTAGAGGAGAAGGACGTTCTTACCTCCAAACTTGAGTTTCTCCTCTTTTTGGAATCAAAAACCTTGTTGAATCAAATAGCAATTGAAGAGGTTTTGTAGATACAATGATTAGGAATCAAAAGAGAGTTGAAAGGAGGGATTTAGGTGAGAAAATCAGATCAAATCCTCTGGAGAGAAAGTGTTTGGGTTGAGAGAAAATGAGAGAAAGAAAATTGAGAAAAGTTAGTTGCAAAAATATCCAAAATAGCCAAATGGCTTTCCCTCCACTTTTAATATCATTTAAAATCAGAATTTAGTCTTAAAATATCTTAGAAAAATCTGGAGAAACTCCCTTTGGGTAAATAGCACCTTAAAGATTCAAAGTTTCAACCCTTTATAAAACAGTCACCAAACTTTCGAAAATTACATTTTGGTCACTAGCCAAAATGTCACACTTCCAAAACTCATTTTCCAAAATTGATTTCACAGTTCACTTAATTATATTAAAAGATGATTTTAGAACATTTTTCCATATTTTTAATGCAACCCGAACTAGGCTTTCCTAATTTCACCTCTTTAGATTCGAACAGCACTTTGACCAAACCGGTCAACGCCCAAAACTCCTAAGCCCAAAACCGGGGCGTTACAACTCTCCCCCCTTAAGAAATTTCGTCCTCGAAATTTACCTGAAGGAAAGAGATAAGGAAACTGCTTCAGCATGTCTTCCTTCCGCTCCCACGTGGCTTCCTCAACACCTCGATGCTTCCACAGCACCTTCACCAATTCAATGGTCTTGCCACGAAGAACCTTGCTATCCGAATCCAGAACCTTCACCGGTTCCTCATCATAGGTCAAATCCGGATTCAAAACCACTTCCTCCACAGGCATCACATGCGAAGGATCAGATCTATACTTCCGGAGCATAGAAACATGGAACACATCATGAATCTTCTCCAACTCCTGAGGTAACCTCAACCGATACGCAACAGGACCCACACGCTCAACCACCTCATATGGTCCAATGTACCTAGGGCTCAACTTACCCTTTCGACCAAACCTCATTACCTTCTTCCAAGGCGAAACCTTCAAAAACACACGGTCACCCACCGCATACTCTATCTCCTTACGCTTCAAATCCGCGTAAGACTTTTGCCGATCAGAGGCAGCCTTCAACCGTTCACAAATGAGCTTCACCTTCTCGGTGGTCCCTTTCAACAAAGCCGGCATCGAAACCAACTTTTGACCAGTTTCAGCCCAACAAAGAGGAGTCCTACACTTCCTCCCGTACAGAGCCTCATAAGGTGCCATCTGTATACTCGCCTGATAACTATTGTTATAAGCGAACTCAACCAAAGGCAGATGCTTCTCCCAAGAACCTTGGAACTCAATCACACAACACCTCAGCATATCCTCCAAGATCTGGATAACCCGCTCAGACTGACCATCCGACTGAGGATGATAGGATGTACTGAAATGCAACCTTGTACCCAGAGCTTGATGCAAACACTGCCAGAAACGCGATGTGAACCTCGGATCCCTATCCGACACAATCGACTTAGGCACACCATGCAGCCGCACAATCTCAGCAATGTACAGTTCTGCCAGCTTATCCAAAGAAAATGTAGTATGCACAGGCAAGAAATGCGCACACTTCGTCAGGCGATCCACAATCACCCAAACGGAATTCTTCTTCGAAGGAGACAAAGGTAAACCAGATACAAAATCCATGGTAACCCTTTCCCACTTCCACTCAGGGATTTTCAACGGTTGCAACAACCCAGAAGGAACCTGATGCTCAGCCTTAACTCGCTGACACACCAAACACCTGCTCACAAACTCTGCAACATCCTTCTTCAAACCCACCCAATAGTACTCATCACGAAGATCACGATACATCTTAGTACTACCAGGGTGCATAGCAAAAGGACTACTATGACCTTCAGTCAGAATAGCACGCCTCAACTCAACATCAGCAGGCACTACTATCCGACTCCCAAAACACAACACACCATCCTCATTAAAGCAGAAATCCGAAGATCTACCCTCCGCGATATCCTGAACATGAGACACCAAGGAATCATCCAGCAACTGCTTTTCCTTGATCAACTGAACCAACGGTGGCTTCACTTGCAACTCAGCAACAAGACCACCATCTCGCGATATGCTCAAACTAGCAAACATAGCCCTCAGCTCAACAGCTACCTTCCTACTCAAGGCATCCGCAACAACATTAGCCTTTCCAGGATGATACTCAATCGTCAGATCATAATCCTTGAGCAACTCCAACCAACGCCGCTGCCTAAGATTCAACTCCTTCTGAGACATCAGATACCTCAAACTCTTGTGATCCGTGTACACAGTACACTTTTCACCATACAGATAATGTCTCCAGATCTTCAGAGCAAAAACCACTGCAGCCAGCTCAATATCATGCGTAGGGTAATTGCGCTCATGCACTTTCAACTGTCGCGATGCATAAGCCACAACCTTACCCTCTTGCATCAGCACACACCCCAAACCAATATAGGACGCATCACTATAAACCACAAACTCTTTCCCTGATTCAGGCTGAACCAAGATAGGAGCTTGCGTCAAAGCCGCCTTCAGCTTCTCAAAAGCTTGCTGCCTCGCTTCTGTCCACTCATACTTAACATCCTTTTGCAACAGCTTCGTCAAAGGAGCAGCAATCTTGGAAAAACCATCCACAAACCTTCGGTAGTATCCCGCCAAACCAAGGAAACTACGGACCTCATGAACAGACTTAGGAACTTTCCAATTCATCACCGCCTCAATCTTCTGAGGATCAACACGAATCCCCTCAGCTGAGACCACATGCCCAAGAAACACCACCTCCTTAAGCCAGAACTCACACTTGCTCAGCTTAGCATAAAGCTGATTCTCCAACAAAGCTTGCAGAACAATCCTCAAATGCTCTTCGTGCTCCTCCTCAGTACGCGAGTACACGAGGATATCATCAATGAACACCACAACGAACTTGTCTAGGTATTCATGAAACACACGATTCATCATGTCCATGAAAGCAGCAGGGGCATTTGTCAAACCAAACGGCATCACAAGGAACTCATAATGCCCATACCTTGTCCTGAAAGCTGTCTTAGGCACATCCACATCCTTCACCTTCAACTGATAATACCCTGACCTCAAGTCAATCTTAGAGAACACAGCAGCTCCCCGAATTTGATCAAAGAGATCATCAATCCTCGGCAAAGGATACCGATTCTTGATAGTCAACTTGTTCAGCTGACGGTAATCAATGCACATCCTCATAGTGCCATCTTTCTTCTTCACAAACAAGACTGGTGCACCCCAAGGTGACACACTCGGCCGGATGAAACCACGATCAAGCAACTCTTGCAACTGCGTCTTCAGCTCCTTCAGCTCCTTAGGTGCCATTCTATAGGGAGTAATGGACACAGGAGTTGTATTCTCATACAACTCAATTCCAAACTCCACCTCGCGATTAGGAGGTAAACCAGGCAACTCCTCAAGAAAAACACCAGGAAACTCCTTCACAACTCTGATATCCTGCACCCTCAACTCCTTAGAGCTAGGATTCATCACAAAAGCTAGATAAGCTTCGCAACCTTGCCTCAGCATCCTACTCGCCTCCAAGGTAGACACCACATTGGCAAGAAACTTCACATTCTCACCAACCACAACAATTTCATAATCATCCGCAAGCTTAAGCGAAACCCGCTTATTTTCACAATCAACCACAACACGATGCTCAGCAAGCCAATCCATACCAAGGATCACATCAAAACCATAGAAGGGCAACTCCATAAGATCAACATGAAAGACATGTTCTTGAACAACCAAAGGACACCTTCTATAAAGCTTTCGAGTCACAACCGTTTCACCAAAAGAACTAGTGACACGAACACCAACATCCAAAGACTCAACAGGCAAACCAAGCAATTCAGCATGCTCACGCAAAAATGTATGAATGCGTAGATCCAGAATCAATCAAAGAAAGCAATGACAAGGATTGCAAAGTAAAGGTACCTGCAATCACATCTGCATCATTCCTTCCCTCACGCTGAGCATATACCCTAGCTTGGCCTCCACCTTCAGGCTGAATAGCCACAACATGGGCTACTCCACGACCACCTTCCTCTCGCCTTTGAAAATTACCACGGCCGCGCCCACGACCTCTCTGCGGTGCAGCAACAACAGGAGCACGCTCTTGGCCACCAGCCAACCTCGGACAATCTCGCCTCAAATGGTCTACAGAACCACAATTCCAACATCCATTACCAGCTGCCGCAACAGGAGCTTGCACCTCCCTCACAGCACGAGGACAGTCACGCTTCATGTGACCACGAGAACCACAGATCCAACAAGCACTAGGATCAGCTCTAGCATTACCTCCTCTAGCAGGTGCACCACCACCTCTCTTGGCCGAGGACTGATACTTCTGATCACGTCCCCTCTTGTTCCGTCCACCTCCGGAACTAAACTCAGCAGCTCTCTTACCAGAACTCGCTCCAGCACCTTTTGCAGATAAACCCAAGTTCATCTCTATATCCTTGGCTCGACCCACCAACACATCAAAATCATCATATTCAGTGGCCAGCACATACATTTTCACATCCGTCACAAGACCATAACGGAACCTCTCGCACCTTGCTCGTTCATCAGGTATCAGCTCAGGTGCATACTGACTGAGTCGCACAAACTGCACTTCATACTCAGCCACACTCATGCTCCCTTGGGTAAGAGACATGAATTCACGCTTCTTCTCATCAAGATATCTCACTCCAAGATATCTCCTCTTGAACACATTCTGAAAGAATGTCCAGGTAACATCAGCTTCAGCCATCCCAGCTATGGTGGTCGTCCACCACGTATACGCATCGTCCTGCAGCAAGGACACAACACATCCCAGCTTTTGCACATCCGTGCAGCTCATCTGACCCAAGATACGCTTGGTACTCTCTAGCCAAGCTTCAGAACTCTCAGCCGACATACCCCTGAACTCAGTCCCACCAAGACTGCGCAGACGCTCCAAAGGTAGTCTAACTCCAGCATCTCCCTGATGCTCAGCTCCTTGAGCTCCAGCTATTTCTGCTCGAAAAGCACCCGCAATAGCTTGTACCAACATAGACATATCAGGCATAGCTTGCCCCTGACCAACCTCTGGTCCAGCAGCTCCAGCACCAGTTGCAGCTTCAGCTCTCTTACCTCCAGCACCACCACCAGGCGGAGGAGGGGGTAACACCGCACTACCTGTATTCTCTTCGTTCTCGTTCTCATTGGGAACCGTAGCTCGCACGCTACCTCGTAACTCTCTACGTGGTGCCATACTTTTACCATGCAATCACAATGCAAATAAAACAAAGTCAGGCCCAGCAAGGTAAGCAATCCAAGTATTCAAGCTCAATTTCATTCAAAATCAACATCATTTCATTAGCTTTTGTTTGGCAATGGGTACCCTCAACATGCAACATCACAGCATACAACTCAACTGCATCAACATATCAAGCCACTGAACATGCTTTCGAACAACAAGCATACAAGGCATACATACTTCAATCATGCATACATTCATTCCCAATTACACGAGAACTCAGCTCTGATACCACCAAATGTAACCCCCTTAACCCGGCCTAGACGGTTGACCCGAATTAAGAAAGTCACACGGGGAAAACCAAAGTCAACCCGAAAGTCAACCTTGATTAACGACCCTTTTTTTTCTTTTTACTCTTGTCTAGATGCACATTAGTCCTAATTGTGATCACACAAACATCATACACAAAGATCACAAACATCAGAGATCAAACAAGGACCCAATTGAACAAATTACAACTTTAGGGACCAAATTGTAATTTTTGATAATTAGAAGGACCCAACCCAAATTAAAGTTACCAACTTGAAATTAGTCAGGTTTCATGCTTCACTGTGAAATTTCATCTCAAAAGGACTTCCCAAACTCATACAATTGCACAAACAAGTTTCAGGACTAAAACGCAAACAAATCAAAACATATAACTGCCAATGTCAGCCCCCAACGGTCGACCGTTCCGAAACAGGTAGTCCCCGTTTCGAAACACGGGCCGTTCCGCAACGGGTTCCGGAACATGGGCTGGCAGTGGCCAAACCGTTTCGAAACGGTGCCTACCGTTTCGGACGCCTGGGTTCATTCAAGGCACCTGTTCCGAAACGGTGCACACTGTTCCGAAACACCCTGCACAGATTGCAGCAAAATGCATTCCAAAACATGCAATTGATCATTCAAACATGCTCCAAATGCCACCAAACTTTACCAGCATGCAATTCAACATATATAAGACTTATAAGCATCATCAAATCAACAAAATAACTTCATATGCAAAAAGCCCCAATTCTATAGGCATGCTTCCTACACAAGCTAGCTATTCAAGCACAAACTTCCAAAACAAGCATGTAATGATCCAATACAAAAACTAGCATTCATATCATCATTCAACATACTTAGGGAGTTCCAAACACCTCCCAAAACATACACATTGGTCCCCCATTGCCAAATTACCAAAAGCTAAAAGTACTAATAAAACCTTCCATACATTGAGCTCTACTTGCACTTGAATTCTTGCCCTCCTTGCTGCCCTCAAGGTTCACTAATGTTCTGCATTATTGAATTAAGAAAACGAAGAGAGCGTAAGCAAAAGCTTAGTGAGGAATGCTCTTAAAAACCATTCAATAATGCAATTAAAAACATTTACAAATCATGCTTTAAATCAACCTTTGCACATGCTCAAAAGCATACTTAAAACAAGCATCTCATGCTTCATAACAACATAACATGTCATATTGGCTCAAGTGAAAGATTCCTTTTCTTTAAAACAAATTCATCAACTTTCCCAAGGACTTTTAAACACCTTGGCCCCAAGGACTTTTAAACACCTTGGCCATGGACTTTTAAACACCATGAAAGAGGACCACACAAGGACTTTTAACCACCTTTGTGTCCATAGCTTGAATCACCCCAAGGACTTTTAAACACCTTGGCCCCAAGGACTTTTAAACACCTTGGCCCGATGGACTTTTAAACACCATGGCCCCATGGACTTTTAAACACCATGGAAGGGATCACCTAAGGACTTTTAACCACCTTAGTGTCCGCAACAAGAACCATCCAAGGACTTTTAACCACCTTGATGTTCTTAAGTAACAAGGCTCACTCAAGGACTTTTAACCACCTTAGTGACCTTAACCCTTTTCAAAACTTCACTTGCCAATATACATCATTTCCATCATTTAATCCACTGTTTTAAAGCATTAAACCAAGCCATATTCATCATGCATTTAAAAGCATCAAACCACATTTAATCAATGTACAAAAGCAAGGAACTCCTACCTAGAGTTTCCTTCAACATATGGCTTAAAACATCAGCAAATACCATGCTAAAACATGCTTTCAAAACAGTAATTAAAACATGCAATAAACCATTTTGCATCATAACAAGATCATGGCCACCACTAGAGAGTAATTCCGAAAACTTACACTTGAGCTTAGCAAAGTTGTTTAGACTTAAACTAAGCTCCCAAGACATTGGTTTCAAAGCCGAAAACCCAATTTCACAAACGCACTCACCGATTCCACTTTGCTTCAAGCCAAAGCACCAAATCAAGCTTCCAGATCAACAACTCTTGGATCCAAAGATGCCTCCCCTGTTTCAACACATCAAAGCAGAGGATTAATGCATCATCATGCATTAATTGCTTCAATGAAAGCACCTAAACTCGCTGCTCTCATCCACACACCATTTTCGGCCACCAAACACAACCGAAAATGCATCCAAACCACTTCTAAACAAAGCCCAGCCATAAACCAGCAAAACCACATATCCTTTAACATCATATAACATCTAAAAACAACCTATTAACATCCTTATACCTCCAGCAACATCAGATCCACAAGATCACCTCAAAAACAACCTTGAATCACAAGCCAAACTTAGGAAACTCAACCTATCCGGGATTGCATTAATCAAAACTCAATTCCTTATCAATTTAGAGTTCATTTAACATCAAAAACACATCTCAAATCACAGGTTAATCAGATCTAACGAAAATCATCAAAAATCATCAAATCTTGCATTATAAGCCAAGATCCATTTCACCACTTAAAAACCTTTAATAAAACATCAATTAAGGATTGAAAACTTAGGAATTTCAGTAAAGAACTGATAGTTTAGAGGAGAAGGACGTTCTTACCTCCAAACTTGAGTTTCTCCTCTTTTTGGAATCAAAAACCTTGTTGAATCAAATAGCAATTGAAGAGGTTTTGTAGATACAATGATTAGGAATCAAAAGAGAGTTGAAAGGAGGGATTTAGGTGAGAAAATCAGATCAAATCCTCTGGAGAGAAAGTGTTTGGGTTGAGAGAAAATGAGAGAAAGAAAATTGAGAAAAGTTAGTTGCAAAAATATCCAAAATAGCCAAATGGCTTTCCCTCCACTTTTAATATCATTTAAAATCAGAATTTAGTCTTAAAATATCTTAGAAAAATCTGGAGAAACTCCCTTTGGGTAAATAGCTCCTTAAAGATTCAAAGTTTCAACCCTTTATAAAACAGTCACCAAACTTTCGAAAATTACATTTTGGTCACTAGCCAAAATGTCACACTTCCAAAACTCATTTTCCAAAATTGATTTCACAGTTCACTTAATTATATTAAAAGATGATTTTAGAACATTTTTCCATATTTTTAATGCAACCCGAACTAGGCTTTCCTAATTTCACCTCTTTAGATTCGAACAACACTTTGACCAAACCGGTCAACGCCCAAAACTCCTAAGCCCAAAACCGGGGCGTTACACCCCATTTATTTTAGCATCAATTATTATTATATTTTTTTGGGGGTGTTACACAATATCTCTAAGAAGATGTCCTCTTGCGAAGATGCCAAGGAAGTATGAGACAAGCTTGAAGTCACATACGAAGGAACCAACGATGTAAAGGAGACCAAGTTCGGTCTTCTCAACCTCAAATATGAGTACTTCAAGATGGAGCCAGATGAAAACATCACGAAGATGTTCGATAGATTCTCCACCATCACAAATAAGCTTAAAGGCTATGAAAAAATCATTCTGGAAGATAAGCTTGTTCGAAAGCTTCTCTATTCTCTTCCTAAGTCATGGTACTCAAAGAAGACCGCAATCATCAAAGCAAAGAATCTTAAGACTTAAAAGCTTGATGAACTTATGACGTCTCTTCTCACTCATGAAATTATGAAGAAAGGAGAAGAAGAGGAAGAGAAGAAGAAAGAGATAAAGAAGATGGGGAAAAAGAAAATCGTGGAGCTTGGCATCAACACTAATGCCATGGCTCTCAAGTCCTCCAAGTGCAACCATGTTGAATCAAGTGAGGATGAAAGTGAAGAAGAAGAGATGACCCATCTCTTCGAAAATTTTTCCCGATTCATGAAGAGAAAAATGAATGAATCCAAGCATGAATCAAGGAAGAAAGAGAAGGCAAGCTCTTCAAGCCATAAAAATAAGGCATACGTGGCTACTTGAAGTGACGAAGATTCCACCGACAATGAAATAGCCAACCTTTTCCTTATGGTCATCGAAGAAGATTCAAGGGTAACTTCTAACTCGTCTTATTCAAATTCTTATACTTTTGATGAGTTACACTAAGCCTATGATGAATTGGTTTTTGAATTCAAGACTTCATTTTTGAAAAGCAAAAAATTGATTTCAAAGTTAAAAACCGAAAATGATTTGCTTTCTAAAACCAATTTAGAGTTTGAAGAAAAAAACAAAGATTTTGAACTGAAAGTTTCAAGTTTACAAGAATTGCTTCAAACGATTGAAAAGGATCATCAAAAGGAGATTGATGATCTTAAGAAAGAAAAAGAATTGGTTTCCAATGAACCCCAAAAGAAAAACAATTTGGGAAAATCAAATTTTTATGTTAGACAATCTAGTGCCCCTAGATTTTTGAATGGTAAAATTTTTAGAAATATTTGGATCCCAAAAGGACCAAGTACTTCAACTATAAAGGATTAAATTGAAAAATGGATACTTAAGAGGACTAGATTTTGTGCCACTAACATCTATGGATCCAAAGCAATTTGGATACCAAAAATTACTTGATTATTTTATGTTTGGTGTGATAGAGAATGATCAACAAGTCCAAATTTTAGGGGGAGCTCCATACACACAAGGAAGAACACTTAGAGAAGGAAGGCTTCACATCCTTCCTTGAAGTCCAAGTGTTGGTAAAATTTTCTAGTTCTTTTTGTTTTTGATTAGATTATTTTTCTTTACAACTAGATTATCATATTGTTGGACTAACAACATTTGATGCTTTGAGTAAGGGGGACCAATTTTGAAACCAAAGGTTTTAATTGTGTGAATTTTTTAACCTCCTATGTTATTTTGAGCTTAATGTCTTTTAAATTCTTTTTGATATAACAAAAAAAAGGAGAGAAATGATTTGAAAAATTAATTTTTCAAGAGAATAAGGGAGAGCTTTAACTTCAGTCAAATTTTAAAATCTCTTATTCAAATTTTTAAATACTAAGGGGGAGAATCCCAAACAATTTTTCAAGTTGGTTTTATTATATCAAAAAGGGGGAGATTGTACAAATATATGTTTTGATATAATAATTGAAAAATGTTTTGGACTAAATTGAAAAGAATTTAAAATATTCTCCAAGTCAAAAACAACTTGAAAATAAGTTTGAGGATGTTTAAAAAGGTTTTGGCAATGTTTGAAACATTTTTAAGTAGCCCAAACAATGCTTTTAATGTACCCGTTTCGATACAGGCATAATCTGTATCGATACATTTTGAAACTGCTAGAATCTGTTTCGATACAGGGCTCACCTATTTTGGTACGGGCATAGGTTGTTTCGAAACACCCTTTAGTGTTTTGATACGCCTAGGTGGCATACACCCCAACAACTAAAACTCTCAACAGCTATTTCCGAACGACTATTTGAATGTAGGCTATTTCAATACGACACTAGATGTTTTGATATGGGCGTTCTGATAAGGCCTAAAGTGTTTCGATACGACACATTACATCAGACTCCAACAACTAGTTTTGAAGAAGGGCGTTTCGATACAACTACGCGTGTATCAAAACATACATCACCAAAAATGCATTTATAGTGAGAAATAAAGTCTCCAACGGCTCCAATTCAACCCCAACAGTCTTCAACGGCTACAAACTCAATTAATAGTATAAAAGGGACCTCCAAGCATCAAGGAAAGACCAATGCTTCAATTTTCAACAATCATATGATGAGAAATTTTTCTTAGGTCTTTAATTATTCATTCTTTGTATAAACAACACTTGTGAGCCTAAATTATCAAATTTGCTCAAGTGTTTAGGTTTGGGTGAGTGCTTTAGTGTACAAACATCAACCTCGTAAGAGGGATTTTAGTTTGCTTACCTTTATCTCTTGTAGAGAGGGTTTGATCAAGCTTTAGGCTAGAAAGCTTTGATTGTTGTAAAGGTTTCCTCCTTATCCAAGAAAAGGGGACGAATCAATTAGTGAATTGGTTGTGAAATACTTAGTGGGAAGCTAAGGTAATGGATTTAGGTGCATGTTCGAAGGCCGAACCACTATAAATTCATCGTGTCATTTATTTTTGGCTTCAACAAATCAATCACCCAAAAATCCAACTTCTCCACCACTTGGCTAACTAAATCGGTTGAAGAAAATCGAGCTTATCAAGCCTAACACACGCTCATTAGGTTCAGTAAATGTATCCGTGTAACGAGTAAGATTGATTCCCATAGGTGTAGAGACTAAAAGAAATCCCCGATATCACTTGGAAGAACCGTTTAAGTTTGAAAAATTGTGGGAAAATGATGGAGTCGCCACTGATCACATGAGTAAGGTAGACCCGACACAAGAAAGATAACAAAAAATAGGGTTTGAGAGTCGGTTATGTGTGGGAAAGGGTTCGCACCACAACCACACCCAAAATCAATTCGTTGTCAATTACGAGTGACCTTAATATTGGAAATTGCGAGTTTGAATTTAATTTAAGTTTCTTTTATAAAAGTGAGTTAATGTCAAAGGCCCCATTACTCGAAGAATAAACAAAGACCACCACCGCTACCTCCGGTACTAGCCGAGTTTACCCTCTAATAATGGGAAACCACATCAATAATTAATATATATATGATTGCAACAATATAAACAAATAAGCATGACATATGTACAAGATAATGACATAAAACATAAAAATAAACAAATGCGGAAATAAAAGTGAAAATTAAAGGTTAGAGAGTTAGGGGTTAGTTAGTTAGCTGAATTAAACTTGCCATGAATAATATGGATCATACCCCCTTGCAGGTCACCGTAAGGCCGTAGACGATTCATGTTCGAACAAATTAATTAATATGCAATGCAATAGACAATATGTTGAATAAAAAATAAAAGAGATAAAATATATGAACAAAAAACATAAATTAAAGCATGAACCGAATATGAAAACTAAAAATAGCGAAAACAAATAAAATAAGGAAATAAGAAAACATACAAGCCAATGTAAATAAAAATAATAAAATCATGGTGAAAATTCATAAAATTTAAAAGAAGGAAAAATTTAAAATGGGGTTTCGTCATTTAAGGTGCAAAGTGTCACGAACATACCTTCGTTCACTCGATAAGTATATTGTGTGGCACTTGAAAGGGACGCTTCATGACCAAGTCAACATTTGTTCTCCATTGATCTATTTAAGATAAAGCAAGCAACACGTCATTTTGTAAGCCACAACTTGATGCTTCAAGCCACAAGTCGATATTGTAGGGCATATCAGATGACCATAGTCGACCTCCACCTTCCCCGAAGGAAGAAAAGTGGTTTTATTAAATGAAAGAAATGATTGGGTTACAAAAAAAAGACTCGCCCATACCATCGACTAGTGGTTGTAGGGTTCGTCTCGATGGTGTGTGTAGGACATGTACCTTAACCAGTAGATCAGTTCAAACTCTGCTGACTGTCCATCCCTACATATATGTGGAAGTAACTTTATTCAAATAACCCGAGTAGACATTAAAATGCTCGAAACGAGGACACTTTTCCCTAACCATGGAAATACAAACTCTTTTCCCTAAACATTATGATGATTGACATGAGGACAACTTATTACTTACCCAACCTTGGGGCCCTATACATAGCTGGCCATGATGCATCTACCTGGTTGTGGCCATATACATGTGATAACCACAACATTCTCCCCCATCTAATTTGTCGACGTCCTCGTCGACTAAGCAGACTTGAGCTCCAAGCTTCATAGAATTATCTACTCCATCTTTATGTAACTGCAATGTTGGCGTCTTCCTAGTAGCCCTCAGAAGAATCTTGGCCTCTACTACTCCTGATTGCTCCCATTGGAAGATCAAACAACTCACTTAAGGGACTGGAATGCCTTTCAAAGATATCATGAAGTCTAAACCTATGACGACGTCAAAGTCATCCATAGGAACTATTGTGTAGTTAATATTTCCCTCCCATGATCCAATATTGGTCTTTACATTATTTGCACTTCCTCATATACTCGATGCTTAAGAGTTCACATCTTTTATTCGCCCCTTTTCCTTGGTCAGTTTCATATTGTACCATTCTGCTTCCTCCGGAGAAATGAAGGAATCAATTGCTCTTGTATCTACCAAGGATTTGTGACTTTCTCATTCAAAACTATGTTCACATACATCAAGCCTCTCTCTGGTTCTGTCGTATCCCTGTCTTGTTCTAATTGCAAAGAATATACGAAAAGGATAAAACACACACTAGCTTGCTTATCCTATTGTTATCTGAATAGTTACCAAACTGATATGAACCTTTTGTAGTAGTCCTCATCTCAGTCAGCGCACTTCTTTGTTGGTATTTTGCCAATCGGAGATGACCATGACAAAGAAAGAAACGTAGCATCACCTAGATGAATCATTATTTTGTCCTCTATCACTTCCCCATGTTGAAGGTTTCTCTACTCGTGCTACTTTGTGATTTGCCATCCCACTGCCATTGTAGTTACCATGACCAGTTTCGTTACCGGTACCATTGACATTGCCATTACCATTCCCACTATTGTTACCGTTTCCATTGTCCCGACTAGTGTCATCACCATTCGCGAATGTACCCTTACACTTCATGGAACTTTCATTGTAGTCACTAAGTCGTTCGACAACAGCCATCGCCTCAGCCACATTTTGCGCTCTTTGTCTCTGTACCTCTATATTGCCCACAATTTGAGTCCTTCAAGAAAGTAGAACATTTTTTCCTATTCGGCCATATCCTCGATGTCTAACATTAACACGGTAAACTCTCTCACATATTCATGTACTATTCATGTGTGGAAAAGATCTCTGAACTTCATCCGCACATTAAACTCCACATTCTCAGGGAAAAACACATTCTTCAATTCCTTCTTCATCTCCTCCCAAGTCTCGACGGAGCACACATCGCCATCAAATTTGAACTGCCACCACAAGTTGGCATCTCCTGTTAAATACATTGAGGATGTAGAGACCTTGTCCTCATATGATGTGGTATGCACTACTCGAAAGTATTGTTCAATGGAAATAAGAAATTCTCAAGCTCTTTGGCATCTCTATTCCCTTCATATCATTGGGGCTCTAGGACCATGGCCCTCTGGCCCCCGACAATTGCAGTTGAATTGCCTACAACCACGTAGATCATGTTGATGAGACAACTGAGTTCAACCAACTCATTCTTAAGAACACTCATAGCTTCATTTGCTTCATTGTCGAGTTCTTTTATGGCGTCTTCCAGTTCCTGTTGAACTTCCTCAATTTCCCTAATAAGATCGCCCGAGGCCATATGAGCTTTCATGGCAGCTATTGCAGCTTCAAGCTCTTCAAACATGGCAAGATCCACTGACCTATTGTTTCAACTTCTGACCATTCTGAAAAGTATGTACGCATCGTTGTATCCTGCGAACACAGACAAGCACCATTGTTCCAAGATACAAAATAATTGTTAGTGTACCATTGATAAGGTTAGGCACTAATGTGCCTCAAATCAATCAAACATTCTTCTTATTAACGCAACAAACGCCTCTATGTTGAAATATAAATGAGCACCATAGTGGGTTATTTCTCGAGCGACATCATACTAGGATAATCATTTTGGGTAACAAAAAGTACCTTCGTGCACTGATACCAATATGAGTTCCAAGCATTCATCATGAAACTACATGTAGTCAATTTCTCAATATTGAGGTAACCATAGTGATTAACGTTAAACACCTCTTACGTACTGATTTCACTATGACAACCTAGTCAACACTGTTGTTTAAGGCATATTGAGTGCCTCTGCACTAAACAACCATAGTTCGTAATGTCAGTCACCTCTGTGAACTAATTACACTATGTTGAACTCTTTTTCACCTCTATTCGATAAGTAATAAGTGCATATGCATTGAAACAACTATAGTGGTTAACGTCAGTCACCTCTGTGTACTAATGCCACTAGATTCAACTCATTTGCACCTCTGTGCAATAAGTAATAAGTGCCTGTGCGCTGAAACAACCATAGAGGTTAACGTCAGTCACCTCTATGTACTATGCTGTAACGCCCTGATTTTGGGCCTAGGCATCTTTAACGTCGACTCGTGGTTCGTAGGTGCTAGATTAGAGATTTGGTTTTGTTTGGTAGTGGATCAGGGAAAACTTCGTTCGGGATGTGATAAAATTATGTGAAAAATTTCTAAAATCCTTTTTAAATATATATTGAGGGAAAGTGAAGCCAATTTAGGAAAATGATTTTTGGAAAGTTGACATTTCGGTTTGATGACTAAAATGAAAAAAATTGCAAGTTTCATTTTAATGCCTAAATTGAAGAGAGCCAAAACTTAGAATTCTTAGGGAGCTATTACACCAAGTTGTTATCAGTTATTCCCTTGATTTTGTGTTTTAAATGATTTAATTAATTGATTTAATAATGGGTTTTATTAAAAGAGATTTTTAAAGGCTAAACATTTTCTTACGTAACTACTTTTCTCCTAAACTTTTCTCCCAACTTTCTCATCATCCAAACTTTCTTTTCATCACTAAAAACTCCAGATATTTATCTCATTTCATCTACTTTTGATTCCTAAATGATGCCCATGGATTTCTACAACAACTAGCTAAAGTTTTCTTGAAGGATTTCTTCAAAATCATTGCAAATCAAGGGAAAAGCTTGTGTTAGAGGTGATCTTTATTTTCTCTCATCTAATCAAGGTTCTTTATTGAAATTTCCAAGTCTTTGGCTCTTTAATTTTGTTTAATAACAAAGTTTTGTAATTTAATTGATGAAAATTGCTAAATTAAGCTTTGAAAGATAATTTTTCAAGATTTTTGGTATGGTATTGTTTTGATTGATTTGAGGCTGATTTTAATCATGATTTAGATGTTAAATGATGTGGAAATAAAGATTTTATAATGGTAATCCCGAAATGAGTAGGATCTCTAATTGTTAGATTGTTAGATTTTGGGTTTTTGAGGTGTTAGTGTGAAATTTGAGTTGTTGTAGGTATAAGGATGTAATTAGGTTGATTTTAGATGTTAGTTAATGTTTAATATTGGATGGAAGTTTTGGATTATGGCCAGGCTAAGATTAGAGAGTGATCGAAGGTGATTTCAGTTGTTTTCGGATGGATGTTTTGGGCAGAGCAGCGAGATTGTTTAAGTTGCTAGTGATTTTAACGTATTATGATGCATTAATCCTCCGTTCTTGTGTGGTGCAAATAGGGGAGAACACATCGGAAGCAATCAGTGAAGTTCCGGGGGCTTCAGACACTTGATTTTGCGTCGGTGAATCTTTGTTTCGCGTGTCGGTGAGTGAGAACATGATTTCCAGCTTTGAAACACTTTAAAGGTGGTTTTTGGACCTTAGTGTAAGCTTGAAATGCTTTACTAAGTTCAAAAGCAAGTAAAAAGATTTTCTCCCTCGGATTGTGCTTTTATGAGTTTGTTGATGCACTTGATTTTAAATGCATGTTACCTATTATTCAAAGCATGATTTTAAGTGAGCGATTTACTGTTTTTGATGTTATGTTGATGAAGGATGCACATGGTAAGTGATCCTTGTAAGTATATGCTTATGCTTGTATTTTGAAGCATGGTTTGATGCTTGGAAATGTGGTTTATTAGTAATGCTTTGAAAACAGTGAGGTTTGTGCTAAATGTGAATTATATTGGCAAATGATGTGAAAATGGTTTATAAATGAAATTGGATATAGTTAGCCGGCTATAGGATTGAGTGCACTATAAACAAGTTGCCTTGGATGTTGAGGGGTTTATACGGTGTACCGAATACTCCATCCAAGTACCCTAACGATTGAGGAAATTGTATAGTGTCTCGTCTCTTGTTAGTGGGGTTATACATCTACCGATGCATGGTGTTAAGGGGTTTATATGGTGTACCGAATACTCCACCATGAGTATCACAACGGTAGAGGATAGCTATCGTGTGTGAACCTTGAGATGTCATTGAGATTGTATGAAGTGTTGGGACAACATTTGTGAATCTGTGTATCCGATTGACTAGTGCTTAAATTATACATTGTTTTATTAATAATTACTCATTGATTAGTTGTTTTAAGATGCTTAGCTAGTGATTTTATGTTCCTTTCAGTGCAGGACTTTGTGGCTGGAAAGTAGACTAAGAAAGTCTGGATTTCGCATGTTTTCTGGATTCATGGTTAGATTAGTGGGCATGAACTGGAGCATGAAAGTGCTGAATGGGCGCGACACGTCAGCAATACGAAAGATGATGTCAGCTACAGAAGAGTGGGATGATGACGTCAGCAGCGGCGATGATAGCTTATCAAGTCCATTTTGATAGCTTACTAAAAAGATTTAAATTTTAAACTTGGGGATTTATCTTTTGTATTATCTTTTTAGGAATTATCTTTTTACCTTTTATCTTTGGGATTTAAATTTTGAGAATTATCTTTTTTATTTTTAGGATTTTATCTCCTAGGTTTTTTAGGGTTTTTGAGGACTACAAATACCTCATTGGGGTAAGCCTCACAATATCTCATCATTTGTTCTTCACTTTATTTCTACTTGAGTTTATAAAATTCTCTTCGTCTTTTAGTTTTATTTTCTTTTTTTTACTTTATTTTTTCGGAAATTATGCTAAGCATGGTTAATTCAATAATCATGCAAAGCTAAATTTTCCATAGCCAAAGGCGTTAGCGATGACTCGATTTCAATGTGAGGAATGAAAAGCTCTTAAATAACTTCAGGTTTTACTTGTCTCTATTTTCAAAAGCTAAACTTTAAACCAAAACTAATTTTGAAACAAAAGATTGACTTTTATCAAAATATGGTTTTCAGTTAATATGTGGGAGGAAAGGTCGACTATTGAAGCACATTCGTCTTCATGGGAACACTCTTAGTAAATTGATTACTAAGGGAAAATTTGAGATCAAAACCATTATTATTGAAATAACACCGTTCGAGTCGATTTTTATTGTGCTTAAAACGACCCTAGTCTTCAACATTGTTGTTGATTAAGATCAAGTTCGAATATCTATATCAAAGATAGAACTTGGGTATTCAGTATACAAAGTGAAGTCTCAAGGATTGAACCTTGTGGACAAGTAAAAATCTTTCTCTAATGATCCAAAGAAATTGAGTGAAAGCGAAAGCCTGTGGCTAGTTTTTAGATATCAAATTTATTTACCTTTAACTACTTCAATACAATATTTATTTATTACCTTTCTTTAATCAACCACCCGACCTAAAAACTCAATCCACTTCAAGGCTCATAGGTCAACAATCACCGATGTGGTTTTGAGAAATGAGCATGTTGATGATCACTTGTAATCCAATATCATTGATGATGTGCTATGATATGGTTTATGATGTATAGAAATGAAAATGCATGTTTTACTCTTTAAGCTTTGTGTATGGTAGCTATACATGAGAAGACTTAAGTGGATTGTTAGTAATGGATTTGTTGTTGGGTTATAACACATGTTGCATGATGTTTAACATGCTGATTTGTTAAGGAAAGTGCATGGTTTTAAAAAGGGCATGATGGTTTTCAAACGATGTTTACTAAATTGAAATGAGATTTCAATGTGGTCAAGAAAATAGTTTTAATGCATTGATGGTGTTTTGGTTTTGAGCACTCTTCACTAAGCCTTATGTTCATACGCTCTATTTGTTTCCATCAATGTAGAGAATTGAGGCTTTAGAGGCAGTGTGGAGCAAAGGATCGCAAGAGACTTCTTTTGAGAATGTATGCTTTGGTTTAGACTATATGTAATAAGGGCAATAGGGGATCCGTTGTGTTTTTGGGAGATTTGTGTAAACTCCCTGTTTGAGCAAGTGTTCATTGTTGTTTTAGAGTTGTAAATGACCTTTGATTATTGGTTTGTGCATTGTTATGCATTTTGGTATCTTGCTTGGCTTGTTTGCTAGGTTGTATGCCTATAGTTATCATTGATGCAAATTGCTATGATATAATGTTGAATATGCGATGAATGTTTGAGGTTTGGATATGTTATTTTTATGTTCAAAGCATGTTTGAGTGATTATGGATGCATTGAAGTATGAAAAACCAGCAAAATGACATTACATGTCTTTAGGTAGCGGTACGGTTGTGAGAATATCGATACATACCAAGCAAAATTGAAGGGGCGTATCAATACACGGGGGTGTATCGATATGGTTTTAAGCACTAGTTTTGTGGGTATCGATACGGTCCATGAGGGTATCGATACAGTCATGTGCCTTTGAATCTTGGAAGCTTATTCGCCATGGGCGTATCGATACTGGCTCTAAGGGTATCGATACGACCAGCTAGAAAGTTAGTTAAAAGTATCTTTGAATGTTCTATTTCTTTACGTTTTAGTCCCTCAATGTTATGGATGCAATTAAGTGAGCTTGGATGATTGTTTTGAGCTAAGACTCGACAGAGATGCATGCAATGTGTTTTACTAAAGGTTGGTAACGAAAAAATGACATAAGTCTCTATAATATGGTAAAAATACAAAATGGTTCTTAAATCATGTTTGTTCGCAATTAGAACCCTAATCGATGTTTGATTGAGTCACAAATCGTTCCGCTGCAATGTTTATCACTTAGGATACTAATGAGCATCTAGACAAGATAAAATGAAATAAATTAGGGTTGTTTATTGGAGTAAACTTCCCGATTTACTTCAATAGTTCCCGTGTGACCCGCTCGATTCGATCTAGCGTCTAGGCTGGGTCGAGGGGGTTACAGATGCCACTAGGTTCAACTCGTTTGCACCTTTGTGCAATAAGTAAAAAGGAGGCAACTTCGTGCTTGAAATAACAAATGATTACCATTATGCTAGGGGCAAAAGGGCACCTCTATGCTATCGAAAAAAGTTAGCACCTTTTTGTTATATTCAAAGGGGCACCTCCGTGCCTAAATCAATAATTGAGCACCACTGTGCTAATAGAAATAAAGACCACTCCGTTGAGATAATAAGCAGACACCTATGTACCAAAAGCAACAATCAGGCACCTCTGTGCTCTAACCAACTCTCATTTTATTTAATATTAGTGACTCACACAACCCACTCCTCTCACGAGGGCACTTGGTGTGGAGTCCAACAATCGAAAATCGTACTAATTCAAATTCACAAAAATCTCGCTCTGATACCACGTATCACATGCATACCTTCATTCACTAGATAAGGTTATTGTGCGGTACTTTAAATGGATACTTCCCGACCAAGTTAGCCTTTGTTCTATGTTGATCTATTCAATATATAGCAAGCAATGCGTTAGTTCTTAAGCCACAACATGATCCTTCAAGCAACAAGTCGATATCGTAGGGTATAACAGATGCCCATAGTCGATTCCCACCTTTCTAGAAGGAAAAATGGTTTTATTAAATAAAAAAGTGACGGGGTTACAAAAGAAGACCCACCCACACCATCGACTAGTGGCGGTAGGGGCCAACTCGGTGTGTGTAGGACATGTACCTTAATAAGTGGACCAGTCCAAACTCTGTCGAGTGTACCCTACATATATGTGAAAATAAATTTATGAAAATGGCCTGAGTAGACATTGAAATGCTCGAAACAAGGACACCCTTCCCTAACCACGGAAATGCAGACTCATTTCTCTTAATATTACGATGATTGAAATGAGGACAACTTATTACTTACCCACAACATTAAAAAAAGAAATGATAAAAAAATCAAACCCATTTTCATTCATCAATAAAATCAGTTAAAAAGCGAGAAACTCTCTATCCATCCTTTTCAGCAACTGAGGTCACACGAGCTATCCCTTCCGTTCATCGGCGACAGGTCCTCCACCGACCAACACAGCGACACCAGATTTCAATAAAACAAACCACGACTACCGAAGATTCAACCCAAAAGACATGTAATATTTTTAATCTCTCTTCCCCTTTTTATTTTGATTGAAAATCCGAACCCAGAAGAAAATCCTAAACTTTGATTTGGAAAAACCCTAAAAACCCCTTTGTTTTTTTTAAAAAACGTTTTTAATCCCAACTTTAATTTTGAAAACCTTTAAAGAAATACAAGCTTTATATTTTTAAACAACCATGAAAAACGTCATCCTTTTTGTAAAAATGAAGAAAATCAATAAAGAGAAACATAATTGCTATTAAAATTGAAAAAGCAGAATACTTAAGGTTTTCTCTTTTTTTTTTGTATTTCTGAAATTGATCCTTTTTTGTATTGATATTTCTCCCTATAAATGTGTTTCTTACAAAGATTTATAGCGGAATTTGAATTACAATGTTTAGAAAAAAAAATACTAGCTAAAAATCTCATTGGTCATGCTCTCTGCCCAAATTCTCATTCCTCTGTGTTTTTATTTGTTTTCATGGGAGGACCACCGTACAGAGGGAACCAACACTAGTGGAGGGCTCTAGTGACAGAATGGTATGAGCACGCGAGCACCAGAGGACCAGTGGTTAACGTGGCTAAGGGAGAAGCGGTTCTTGATCGACTATCGTCATGGTATGATGAATGGCTAGATATGATTGTGCAAGGATGTTTCTGGAAAGGGTGCCGAAGCTCATTAGCGGTGGCGGTTTCATCTGCATATTAAAATTCTTAGAATAATGTATGGGTGGTTGGGCTTTAGGTTTAGGGTGTAACACCCCCTTCTCGGCCTGGTTGGGGACCGGGTCGGACAATGTTACCTATGTTCAGTACGAAAATCGGTACAATAAAATTTCAATCAATACACAACATATGATCAATATTATATCAATAAAATGTTACTGAGTATACATCTTGGTCCAATTCATCCATTATGAAACAATAATTAATCATTTAAGGCCAACTCACGCATATTACAAGTTTTAGGAACTAAACAATAATATCTAATAAATTAGAGGTCCCTCAACACAATTGTTTATACCACAATAAAATTCAATACAATATAAGCAAGTCCGTAAATTTTCATACTTTTTAGAGATCATTTACTCATCCAATTGAATCATTCTGAATTAAGTGAGTAGTCCGTGAACTTTGCAAACTTTCAATTTAATCTTTCTAACCAACTTAACTAATCATGTATCGAAACACCTTGATGTTGTTTCGGTACGAGTGTATGATGGTCAACCTGAGTTGACTTTTCCCCTTACTTCATATCGATACGGGCAAGCCATGTATCCGTACGGGTTGACTTTCATTGACCTTGACTTTAACCCATTTCGATACTGGTTAGACTCTTATCGAAATAGAGGATCCCAGTAGAAAAATGTTTCGATAGAGCTCCAAACCGTATTGATACGCCTTGTTCCTTAGGATCAATTATGCTTAATCGTATCGATACGTCATTACCCCGTATCGATACAGCCTGACCTATAATGATAGATTTTTACTGGTTTTTAATCGAATTAACAAACCAAACGATGTTAAAATGCAATGAAACATTACACACAACATTTCAATACTATAAACTACTGGCATGTAAAATTTCACGATCATTCGAATACGTTTACTAGGATTTCACCTATGTGAGCCAAATATGCCATTTTTACCCACTTTTAGCCAATCCAAAAGTCGTTTTAGGGCATTCAATATTATTACAACTTATACACCTTACAAGCATACCAAAATGGGCAAAAAAGACTAGTTCAACTACTTTGCCACGTTCCTAAGAGTTCGTAAGGTTAAAATACTTTACTTTAAGCTTGTAATGACTTGTCTTGCCTCGACTATCCGATCTTCGACCACGATGATCTTTCAACCTGAAATGTATGAGATGAGATATGTTAGGCATACATTTCCTAGTGAGGTAGTCATATACAATGTAAATATCAATGAGTGATGCATGTACATATCTGTAAAACTAATGTTTTGATATAATAATTGAAAAATGTTTTGGACTAATTTAAAAAGAATTTAAAACTATTTCCAAAGTCCAAATAACTTGAAGGGAAAACTACACCGGTGGTCCCCTAACTATTACCGTCTTCCTACTTTGGTCCCACAACTATGTTTTTCGGCAAAAGCGTCCCTTCTGTTACATAGTTCTCCTATTTTGGTTCCTCGACGTTAAATATCTAACGGTTTTGCTGACTTGGCTTATTTTATATTTCCCCCAATTTCCACATCATTTATTAATTAAATAATATAACCACACGTGTAAAAAACTTGGCTTTATAAAAAGATGTGGTTCATAATTAAGGGCCATAACCCTAATTTTCTATTTTCTCTTTTCCTTTCTTCACTTTGAAAGAGACGACTTGAAGAAGGGCTATTACAGATTGAAGCTGGAAGGATTAGAAGTGAATCGATTTTGTTATTGTGACTGTCCATCCGAGTTAAAAACAAGCTGGACAGTAGATAATCCTTGCAGAAGATTTCTTGGTTGCCCAAATTTCAGCAAAAAAGTAAGAAATGTCGTTTTTTTGAGTGGGTTGATGCTGAAATTACTAAACGCCCAAGAATTATCATAGCTGGGTTGTTAAGAAAAAGAAGGGCAATGGAGCATGCGATGAATAGAGAGCGATTGTTTTGGATTATATGTGTTGTTGTTCTTGCCTATATGGTATTTTTAGGGTAATTTATGGGTTATTGATGTTTCAATATCTGACATGAATGAAATTATGGCTTTGTAGGTTTTTGATGTATTTAGGGTTTAGTAGGTTTGTAATGTAATTGGGTTATTGATGTTTATGGGTTAAGATTTCTAATCCTGTTTAGGGTTTAGTAGGTTTGTGTTGTATTGGGATTTAGGGTTTATTGAGGGTTGATGTTCAACTTTGGTTCATGTATGTTTCTATCATTTTTTGAAGTTAAAATCAATGAAATGAAACCATTTAGCTTTCTGAAATTTTTTAAAGTTCCTGTAAATGTAACATTCTTTCTCTATTATTACCATTCATTATAACACAAAGATGTGATCTCTATTCCATTCACAAGGACACAAAGAGTAATAACATTGAATTTCACTGAAATTATTCAATAAATTGCTACTCAAAATAGCTTCATACACCCTTTCAAAACAACTGCTAATCAATGTTTAAAATAGTAGTTGTTAATGTCATCAAATGACACAAAAAATAGGTATACACCCTACAACATAACACAAAATAGAGAAGCTATTGTCATTTTCAGTTTCATCATCAAATTTCTACCTAAATAGTTTAAAGCAGAAAACAAAATAGATTCAACAACAACTTCTTCAATAAATTCAAAGATATCTTCAAGGTTGAGTTGTTGAACTTTCTTGGATGTTGTTGAGCATCCATCTAACAACTTGAATTGGGGGTGGTTGTGTTGAAGCTTGCTGGGCAGGAACACTTGTCCTTGTGGTTGTTTGAGCCTCTTGGGTAAGGGAACTACTGGCTGGTGCAGGTTGTTTCCAAGTGCCATGAGAAGACCTTTTTATCTATATAAGAAAAAATAGTTAGTCTTCAAGATCATTTTTAATTACAAGTGTTATGTTGAAAAATACATAAATAATACGCACCAGGAGTTTAGGTCTTATTGTAGGTGGTGGTTGTCTTGAAGGTGGTTGGAGCCTGGTGGAGATGGAAGTTGTTGGCTGTTGTTGAGGAACAATGGTGGAAGTTGTTGGAGCCTGCTGGAGATGTGCACCTCTGGTCGAGGAATTCTTGAACTTGATGCTTGAGAAGAAGATCGAATTGAACTATTTCCACCAACAATGCCTTTGCATGTCCTGACATTGTGGCTAGTTCTCTTACACTTAGAACATGTCATGGTTACACCTTTCTTAGTAACTCTAACACCTTGAATAATGAGTTCATCAGCTTCTTTCTTCCTTTTTGTGAGGTCTGCCTGGTGGTCTTCTAATGGTTGGAGGTAAGATGGGTTCACAATATGTTTATCTAGCCCATTGACCAGGACCTCTGACTGGGTTCATCAAAGAGAGTATATTGCTTGTTGAGTAGTCTTTTTGTAACAGTCATCCACATACGACTCAGGTCTCTCCTCTTTCATCAGTATGGCTAAGATTGCATGGTGACATGGAATTCCTACCAAAATATATTAAACATATTAAACATAGTATAAACATAGTATAAACATAAATAAAAGCGAATATATTAATTACCTGTCAAGTCCCACTTTCTGCATGAACACGTGTGCTCTGTCAAGTTCACAACATGCTGGGAATGTGGTCCATATGAAACTTGGTATTTATTGCCACCAACATTGGTAGCCCAACACCTACATTATTTATGCATGTAACAGTTACTGCATTTTATCATGTAACATTATGAGATTTAACAACTTAATCTAACAACTTAATCATATAACAACTACTATATTTAACCATGTAAGAACTACTACATAGACAGATTAAAGAAGGGAAAACTAATATTTTCTCATTCTAATTTATTGTATTCTCATTCTAAAACTACTTAATCATATAACAACCACTACATTTAACAACATAGTCAGGGGACCAAAATAGGAAGACTGTAATAGTTAGGGGACCAACTTAGGAAGACTATAATAGTTAAGGGACTGAATTAGGAAGACTATAATAGTTAAGGGACCAAATTAGGAAGACTATAATAGTTAGGGGACCAAAATAGGAAGACTGTAACAGTCATTGCAGTTAAACATTTAACATTATTTGCAATCCTTGATAAGGTAAATTTCAACAGGGTTGAATTCTAAAGTTAAACAACTACTACATAGACAGATTCGAATTCTAAAGTTTAACATTATTTGCATTCCTTGATGTTTAATCATACCTTGCTGACATTTGCATTGATGTTTCTAACTTCTTTTGAATCTTTGGACATAAAGGTCCAATCCACTTATCAGCTTCATCAGACTTTTTTGCAATCCTTTGCATAAATTTTGTCTTAATTGCCTCGAACATGGTTATGATTGGTTTTGTTCTTGTTTCAAGAATAAACTGCAAAAAAAGTTAAATATAATTAACTTTGGACAAATAAATATGCACGCAATTAAAATACATATTACCTTATTAAAAGACTCGCATAAGTTATTCAGTAGGATGTCACATTTGGTTTTTGTTGGAAAAAATGCCTTGCTCTAATGTCTAGGATCCTTCTCAATCAACCAGTCATAAGCATCTGTTGATAGAGATTTCACTTCAGACATGACATCTTCATATTCTCTATCATAAGTTGCTCTGGCAGCTTTCCACAAGCCATCCTTAAGTGCTTTTCCACTGTGTTGTTTCTTGAAATTATTGTACAAGTGTCTCACACATGTTCTGTGATTAGAATGTGGAAACAGTTCTCTCAATACAACCAGTCCCTACATTTAAGACAAAAACAAATAATCAGGTAAATTTCAAGTAAATTATATAAAACATGTAACATAACAAAATTTAAGTGATGATATTTACCTTCTATCTATCAGACATGAATGATATGTTGTGTGAGTTGTTCAACTCCAAATCTAGGGCCAGGAGTTCAAGAAATCAGAACCATGATTCATGACATTCACTTTCAACAGCTGCAAAAGCTATGGGATATAGGCAGTCATTTGCATCAATCCCAATAGCAGCTAGCAAATGACCTTTATGATATCCCTTTAGGTGACATCCATCAAGGCATATAATAGGTCTACAACCAGCTTTAAACCCATCTTTGCATGCTTGCATGCAGATATACACCCTTTCAAATACTCTCTCATCTAACTTACAGATAGTGGTGGTCTCAGGATTGGTCAACCTAAGTTCCCCAAGATAATCATAAAGCAAACCATATTGTTCTTTGTGTTTTCCCTCAATAAGTTCAATGGCAAAGTCCCTTGCCTTATACAACTTAGAGTGATGCACAAGATGCACATAATCTTTCTTAACAGCTTAATGTAGGGAAGTTATAGAAAATTTTCTGTCAGCCCGAAAAAAATGTAGGTACTTCCTAGCTATAAACTTGGATGCCATCCTACTATTTTTGAACTCTTTAATGCAACAATGGTCATTTTTAATTGACTTAATTTGCCAAGTTTTATCCTGGGGGTCTTTAGGATATTGTCTTCCTCCCATTAGTACCCATGGGCATCTAGGCTTGCAAATCACCTTCACCCTTCGATTGTCATTTTTTTCAACTTTAGACCTAGTTTATTCTGCAAACCAAAATTCATAATTGCTTCATTTAACACCTCTCTATTGGTAAAAAGCATACCAACTTTTAGCTCAGGATTCTCCATGTCCAGCTCAACATTAAATTCTGGAAATCTTTTCTTCCTAACACCACTAGTTGAATCAGAATCTGACTCGTCTACACTATATAGTGAGTCAGAATATTCAATTTCTTTATCATTTTCTACCATTTTTTCACTTGCAACCCTTTCTTCCTCAAAATGAACCCTAAACTGATTTTTAAAACTACTATCACTAAATAAAGGCTCCACAGCCTCTTAAACATCTTCAACAGAATAATCACTATCCTCAAAATCAGATTTAGATTCACTAGCTAAGTACTCAGAATATGATGAGTCATAATCAGTTTAGGGTTCAATTTGTGGTTCAGTTTGGTGTGCAAAAACATGTTCAGTTTGGTGTACAAAAACAGGTTCAGTTTGGGGTTCAAATTGTTCATCTTGGGATGCAACAACAAGTTCAGTTTGTGGTATAAATTGAGGTTTAATTTGGGGTACAAATGGTTCATCTTGGAATGCAACATTAGATTTAGTTTTGGTTTGGGGTTTAAATGAAAATTCATCTTGGGGTATAAATGGTTCACCTTGGAATTCAACATTAGGTTCAGTTTGGGTTTGGGGTTCAAATGAAAATTTAGCTTGGGGTATAAAGGGTTCATCTTGGAATTCAACATTAGGTTCAGTTTGGGGTTCAACTGGAAGTTCATCTTGGGGTGCAAGAAAAGGTTCAGTTTGTGGTTCAAATGAAGGTTCAACTGGGGGTGTAACAACATATTCAACTTGGGATTCAAATGGTGTATCTTGGGATGCAACAAAAGTTTCAGTTTGGGGTTTAAATGAAAGTTCATCTTAGGGTGCAACAAAAGGTTCAAATGGAGGTTCAACTGGGGTGTAACAACAGATTCAGCTTGGGATTCAAATGGTGTATCTTGGGATGCAACAAAAGTTTCAGTTTGGGGTTCAAATGGAGGTTCAACTTGGGGTGTAACAACAGATTCATTTTGTGGTTCAAATGGTGTATCTTGGGATGCAGCAAAATTTTCAGTTTGGTGTTCAAATGGAGGGTCAGCTTGGGGTTCAAATTCAGGATCAATTTCATTATAACTATACGGGTTAGGTTCCTCATACTCAAACTCAGTTTCATCTTTTGACCCTAAACCCACACTTTCATCCATTTCAACCAAGTAAATATGCACATGATGGTTCTTAGGTAAGTCAACTACCATGTTCAAACAATCAATATCATTTTTCAAAGCTACAACCTTAAATGACACTCCTGGTACTACTCTAAAGGCTTTCACTGTTTTAGTTATCCCTAGAGTCTCAATCATGTGAGCTACTTCAAACATAGAAACTTCATCAACATCACAGAAATCAAAATAAGATACTAGGTTACTGTTATACTTCAGTTTGCGTGAATTGACAAAAGTACCACCATGGTGTATAACTGCTGTGAATAGTTTAGACTTGGGGGCTGCAAATAACACAATAAAATATTGTAATTCATCTACATAAACCACTGTAAACATAAAAAACATAAAGAATCATAAACACTGTAATTCAATACAATAAACATAAAGATATTTTCAGTAGCAATTCAATACAATAAACACTATAATGTAAAGATAGATCAGTAAAGACAATAAACACTGCAAATAACACAATAAAATAATTGTATGACCCACTACCCATAAAACATAAAGAATTATAAAAAGTTATAGTGGTCAACCAGTAGAGACAAAAACATGTTTTCTTTCGATAAAAGGTAAACACCAGAAAAAAGAAAAATCAGTAAAGACACTTCTTGGGTTCAAAATCGGTGGATTGTTTCTCAAATATTAAATAAACTACTATTAAAGAAAAAGAAACATCATAACTTCAAGAGAACGGTAGAAACTATAAACGTACCATATAGAGGGCTTGGTTTCCCTTTGATTCTCAGTTTCCAAACCATTTCGCGTTGAACCCCAAACTAGGTGTTTGATTCAATTTTGGGTGCGATTTCTCTGGAGAAGAAGAACCCTAGAAATTCGATTCGATTAAACTCTATTTGGTGTTTGATTTTGGGTGCAATTTTTTGGAGAAGAAGAACCCTAGAATACGATTAGATTGATTTTTTTGAAAAAGTGATCTGATTAGAATTGGGTTAGGATGGGTTTAGGCTTAGTGATGATATTACACGTGTGATTATATTATTTAATTAATAAATGACGTTGAAATTGGGGAAATATAAAATAAGCCAAGTAAGCAAAACCATTAGCTATTTAACGTCGAGGGACCAAAACAGGAGAACTATGTAACAAAAGAGACGCTTTTGCCGAAAAACACAGTTGTGGGACCAAAGTAGGAAGACAGTAATAGTTAGGGGACCACCGGTGTAGTTTCCCTAACTTGAAACTATGTTTAGGGATGTTTTTAAAAGGTTTTACAATGTTTTCAAAGCCAAACTTCACAAAACCTTCAAGGCGTTTTGAAACACCTTAGGGCGTTTCGATACGGGGGATTCCAGTAGCTAAAACATTTCGATACGGATATCGAAACGTGATTTCCCTGGATGAGAATTTTGCCTAGCGTTTCGAAACGGGCTATGCTGTTTCGATACGCCTACGTGGCATCGACCACAACGGTCATAAACCCCAACGGCTATTTCTCAACTAACATTTAAATGCAAGTTGTTTCGATACGGGACTAGGAGTTTCGATATGTGTTCCGAAACGGCCAAGGGCTTTCCAATACGAGTGCCTCCTCAGACTGCAAAGGCTCTTTCTACTTAAAGGGTGTTTCGAAACGGGCACGGCTGTTTTGAAACGGTGAGCTGCAGAAGTGCATTTATGGTGGGAAATAAAGTCCTCAACGGCTCCAATTCATCCCCAACGGCTAGTAACGACCATAAACTCTTCAAGGAGTATAAAAGGGACCTCCTAGCATCAAGTAAAGGTTAATGCTCATATTGTCAATCAACAAATGATCAAATATTGTCTTAGTGCTTAAATTGTCAATTCTTGTATAGACAAACATTAGTGAGCCAAAATTGTCAGATTTGCTCAACTGTTTTAGGTTTTGGTGAGTGCTAAATTGTGCAAACAAATACCTATTAGAGGGATTTAAGTTTGCTTATTGTTTCTCTTTGTAAAGAGGGTTTCGATCAAGGCTTTGGGTAGAAAGCTTGATCGGTGTATAAGGGTTTCCTCCTAAGCCTAGAAAATGGGACGAATCAATAGTGGATTGATTGGAAATCCTTAGTGACGAGCTAAGGTAGTGGATGTAGACCTTGGTTAGAAGGTTAAACCACTATAAATCATTGTGTCAATTATCATTTTAGCTTCCACACCAAATCCACCCAAAAATCCACCTCTCTACTACTTGGTGAGCCACATCGGTTGAACGAATCGAGCACCTCTCGACTCAACAATTCGTATTATAGCTTGGCTCAATCGAAGGGGATTCGCATCCTATTGAGAAGATCTTGCAAGCTCGATCATCATTTCATCAACCGGCTCAAATGGCGCAATCCATCGACAAACCGCCTTTCTTCGATGGAACCCACTATGCCCATTGGAAGATAAAGATGAAGTTCTTCATCAAATCTAGATATTATAAGCTCTGGGACATAGTTGAAGATGGTCCGTTCGTGCCTCAACGAAGCAAAGCGAAATTGAGTGCCGACGATCACAAGAAGATGGAACTTAATTGCAAAGCCTTGCACATTTTGTTTGTGCATTTGGCCCAACCATCTATGAGAAGATGTCTTCTTGTGAGAGTGCCAAGGAGGTATGGGACAAGCTTGAAGTCATATACGAGGGGACAAATGAAGTCAAGGAGACCAAGATTGTGCTCCTAACCTTAGAGAATGAGAACTTCAAAATGGATTCGGAAGAGAACATCGAGAAGATGTTTGATAGGTTATCCACTATCACCAATGGTCTCAAAGTCTATGGAGAAGCCATCCCGGAAGAAAAGCTTGTTCGAAAGCTCATCTACTCACTTCCCGAGTCTTGGGACTCAAAGAGGATCGTCATCATCGAAGCAGAGAATTTGAAGACCTTGAAGCTTGATGAACTCATGGGGTCACTCCTTACTCATCAAATCATGAAGAAGAACAAAGAGGATGAGAAGAAGAGAGAAGAAATTAGAGCTATGGGAGAGAAGAAAATCAAAGGGCTAGGCATCAATGCAAGTGTCGTGGCTCTCAAATCCTCCACTTTCCATCATGTCTACTCAAGTGAAGAGGAGGATAAAGAAGCTCTTCAAGAAGTGTGCCCCGTTCATGAAGAAAGCTTTGAGGGAGCTTGAACGTGATTCCAAGAAAAAGGAGAGGGCAAGCACTTCAAGCCATAAGAAGAAGGCATATGTGGCTATTTGGAGTGGTGAGGACTCCACCGATGATGAACAAGTCAACCTTTGCCTTATGGCCATCGAAGAAGATTCAAGGGTAACTTCTAATTCATCTACTTCATGTTCTTACTCTTTTGATGAATTACAAGATGCCTATGGTGATTTGGTTTTAGACTTTAAAAATCACATTTTGAAAAACAATAAATTGATTTCAAAGTTAAAAATTCAAAATGATTTGATTTCTAAAACCAAACTTGAACTTGAAGCAAAACTCGAGGAGTTTGAATTAAAATGTTTTGATTTACAAAAATTGCTTTAAAAAGTTCAAGAAGAAAAGGATTTGATTTCCAAAGAGCTAGAAAAGAAAAACAATTTTGGAAAATCAAATTTATATGTAAGACAATCTAGTGCCCCTAGATTTGTAAAAGGAAAATGTTTTAGAAGTGTTTGGGTCCCAAAAGGACTAACCACTTCAATTAAAAAGGATGACATTGAAAAATGGATTCCTAAGGGGACTAAAATTTGTGCTACTAACGTTTATGGATCCAAAGCAATTTGGATACCAAAAATCACTTGATTGTTTTTTGCTAGGTGTGATGGAGAGTGATCAACAAGTCAAACTTTGAGGGGGAGCTCCATGCACACAAGGAAGAACACTTGAAGAAGGAAGGCTTCACATCCTCCCTTGGGTTCAAGTGTTGGTAAAAATTCTAGTTGTTTTTTATTTCATTTTGTTTATTTTATTTTAAATTCAACTAGATGATCATATATGTTGGACTAACATTTTTTATGATGCTTTGAGTAAGGGGGAGCCATTTTAAAACCAAATTTTTATTTTTGTCAAATTTTACCTCTATTGTTATTTTGAACTTAATGTTTTAAATTCTTTTTGATATAACAAAAAGGGGGAGAAATGGTTTGAAAAATTGAATTTTCAAATGAATAAGGGGGAGCATTATTTGATTTCATATCTTTAATCTCTTATTCATATTTTTAAAGTTAAAGGGGGAGAATCTCAAACAACTTTTCAAGATAGTTTTATTATATCAAAAAGGGGGAGATTGTAGAACTAATGTTTTGATATAATAATTGAAAAATGTTTTGGACTAATTTAAAAAGAATTCAAAACTATTTCCAAAGTCCAAATAACTTGAAACTATGTTTATGGATGTTTTTAAAAGGTTTTACAATGTTTCAAAGCCAAACTTCACAAAACCTTCCAGGCGTTTCGAAACACCTTAGGGCGTTTCGATACGGGGGATTCCAGTAGCTAAAACGTTTCGATACGGGTATCGAAACAGGCTTTCCCTGGATGAAAATTTTGCCTAGCATTTCGAAACGGGCTATTCTGTTTCGATACGCCTACTTGGCATCGACCACAACGGTCATAAACCCCAACGACTATTTCCTAACTAACATTTAAATGCAAGTCGTTTTGATACGGGACTAGGCATTTCGATACGTGTTCTGAAACGACCAAGGGTGTTCCGATACGGGTGCCTCGTCAGACTGCAACGACTCTTTCTACTTAAAGGGTGTTTCGAAATGGGCACGGCTGTTTCGAAACGGTGAGCTGCAGAAGTGCATTTATGGTGGGAAATAAAGTCCTCAACGGCTCCAATTCATCCCCAACGGCTAGTAACGACCATAAACTCTTCAAGAAGTATAAAAGGGACCTCCTAGCATCAAGTAAAAGTTAATGCTCATATTGTCAATCAACAAATTATCAAATATTGTCTTAGTGCTTAAATTGTCGATTCTTGTATAGACAATCACTAGTGAGCCAAAATTGTCAAATTTGCTCAAGTGTTTTAGGTTTTGGGTGAGTGCTAAATTGTGCAAACAAATAGCTAATAGAGGGATTTAAGTTTGCTTATTGTTTCTTTTTGTAAAGAGGGTTTCGATCAAGGCTTTGGGTAGAAAGCTTGATCGGTGCATAAGGGTTTCCTTTAAGCCTAGAAAAGGGGACGAATCAATAGTGGATTGATTGGAAATCCTCAGTGGTGAGCTAAGGTATTGGATGTAGACCTTGGTTAGAAGGTTGAACCACTATAAATCATTATGTCAATTATCATTTTAGCTTCCACACCAAATCCACCCAAAAATCCATCTCTCCACCACTTGGTGAGCCACATCGGTTGAACGAATCGAGCACCTCTCAAATCAACAATATCCTCATGCTTATCAATAACATAACAAATTCATTCATAACCTTTGGATTGAATCAAGATAGTGGATACACAAATTCCTACACCTTGCCAAATCGATAAATGGTCTAGTCCATTAGCTTTGCCAATATGACCAATACCAGAACACATCCCTCCTCCTCGCCAAATAAATATAGGTCGTAGCCCTAGGACCGCAGTCGACTTGTACATTGTGCTCATAAATTGTATAGCATGCCAATAGTATCCAAAGTCTGTTCAAATCCAAGGTTCGATATTATCATTTGATCAATGTCTAATAATCAATACAATGTCCAATGCTTACAATGTTTGAATTTCAATGGCAATGTCCAATAGCAATGTTCAATGACTATGAAAACAACAATGGATGCTCAATATTTATACCATCAATGACTATGATCAATAAATTCATTTTCTATATTTCAATAACAATAACTTCATTAGTTCCGATGCACAATAGCCATGACAATATCAATGATCGATGCACAATACTTTACTTACCAATACTTACCTAATGCTTCCGATCAATAATCTGACACAATATCCTTTCAAACGATGTAATTGTTGGAGTATGCTCAAAGACCAATCATATGATGATTGAATAGGCATACTATTTTACTAGATTTATCAAGTAACGACATTGCCGTTATTATCATTTGGTATGTTTTTGTGCATCAAACTAACCATTGGATAATAATGTTCATACAATAATACGATTATTGTTAAATAGAATCCTTAGTCGAATATTATTACGGGTATGGATAGTGATAATATATAAAGACTAATATGTGGTTGATTGATAACAAGTGTTGTAATTGACATAGAGATGTCAAAATCAACACATAAGTATTTGTTAGAGAACAACATACTGGATTGACCCGCTATGAGCATGTTTCTTGGGTAATTATGTGACAGTCACAACATTGCTCATGATAAATATATGTATGATCCTCAGACTTGAGATCAACATGATTTCAACATAAATATTTACATATTTTGACATAGTCAAACGTGTGTCGTAACTGACTACATTATAAAGACTGATGATTGGATATGTGATGACCTATGTAGTGAAATATGGTTGATCAAGAAAGGATTTGTCCCTCCTACATAATGGGAGAAATATCTTCGGTCACTTGATTGAGTGAGATTAGAAAATGCATGGCCATGCTCGAATATTATGATATGAGATATCATAGAGATTCATTTATCATAATCTACTCAAGACATAAAGAAACACTAGATGGACTACGCAAGTGTGACTAACCCATGACTTGTGCTCATCTAAGATATAAAGGACAAAAGGATAAAATACATAAAGAAAGTTTATTTAGGAATTAGGAAAGTCAAACCATGACTTCATGCAACTTAGGAAGAAATGATGTATTGCTAGATGTCACTCATTGTTTGTAAAATTAGAACAATTCTAATTTTGCTGCCAACGTTGCATGAACCTACAAGGGTCACACCCTTTGAATGCAATGAACAAAATTGGAAACCATACTCCCTATTTTAGGGAGGTTGCCGAAAATCCCCAATGGGAAAGGGGAAATTGGCAACTCCCTTAAATGGGAATAATATTCGATAAATAATGTATTTATCAAATATTATTTAGAGCATGAAAAATATTTAAAGACTTAAATATTATAGAACAAGATTCTAGAAATTTAAATATATATTTGGAATTTTTATAATGTATATTTAATTCCAAGTTTATGTAGAATTAGATTCTACATAATTAAAAATATATATTTAAATATATTTAAATCCAAGTAAAGATAGAATGAGATTCTATATAATAAATATATATATATATATATTTGGATTAAATATAATGTATATTTAAATCCATGTTTTATGTAGAATAAGATTCTACATATTTAAATATATATATTTCATTTAATTTTATTAAATATAATGTATATTTAATATAAACCAATTTCAAGTAGAATTAGATTCTATGAATTTTGGTTGAACTTGGATTTAAGGTATTCAACTAGAATTAAGTCTCTGAATACTATTTAAAGGGACAAGGGCTAGCAACCAAAGTAGTTGTGAGAAACGGTTGTATTAGGTTTTGAGTTGTTTTTCAATAAAATATTCCAAGTTTGCTTAATCCATTGCTCTTCATTCTTTCAATTGTTCTACACCAGTCAGTTGGGAGAATCCATTTGTCGGGCACGAAAGTGCAAGACTCGCGTAAGGGTTAAGTACGGTCACAACGTGCTGAGGCGTGACTAACTTGGTTCTAAACCTGTCCATAAGTTTCAGTGGCTTAGAGGGATTACAAACCGAGTTGACTAGCCTATGTTAGGTTTACGACGAGATTGTTAGGCATTGCCTACATCACGTTAGCTCTCGAGCATCCTAACCTAGAAATAGTAGGGATCACTGTCGACTATCCTGTCGAACTTGGATTATCTGCCAGACTTTCCGCCAGGACTTCTTTCCATTCCACCTGCTGAAACAGTACACTCTTGTAGTGGTAGTGACCCGCTGCGACCGCGTGACAGAGTCATAGCTGCCGCCTGCCATACCCGCCGAGGCAGTATATCATGGCAGCACAATCCAACCTTAACCTATACAATGCAGTCTACACACTACTGAGCATCAATTACCTGACCCATTCTATCACTCTAATCTCCCCTACTTTAATTAATTGTGTTTTTAGTTTTTTCTATTAAACAAACGTGGAATTAATTGTGCATTTAAATTTCTTGTGCAGATATACACTCGAAGGAACTATACAAATCCTCGTGGGATTCGACATCATATATACTATAACTTGGCAGGAGTGTGCACTTGCGCTCTCACAAAAAGGGAACACCTACATGTCTACACATGTCCTCCAAGGTTTGTGATTGTTCTTGCGGAGGGCTACACTGCCATGGTATATCTGCCGCTGCGGCAACACAATTGTCATGGTAAAAAAAATTTGAGGTTGTTGATCATACCATGAAAAATCCTGATGTGGCGGCAGATACTGCGGCAGGTGCATCTGTTGTCCCAGTTGCTGTTGTGGCTTCTCCTGCTGTTGGTCCCATATGTCTTCTCTGATAAGTATAGGGCAATTTTCGAACACATGATTTCCCTCACATAGATTGCAAGAATTTTCCAACATCAGCTCTCGAGTGGTTTCTCTTGATTGCTCTTGAAGCTGACCACCTTGCCCTAGCATGTTTTTGTCTGCAGCAAAATTGTCATGGTAAATTTTTTGTGACAATTTTGATCATACCATTGGATAATAATGTCCATACAATAATACAATTATTGTTAAATATGATCCTTAGTCGAATATTATTACGGGTATGGACAATGATAATATATAAAGACTAATATGTGGTTGATGACAAGCGTTGTCATTGACATAGAGATGTCAAAATCAACGCATAAGTATTTGTAAGAGAACAACATACTGGATTGACCCGCTATGAGCATGTTTCTTGGGTAATTATGTGACAGTCACAACACTGCTCATGATAAACATATGTATAATCCTCGGACTTGATATCAACATGATTTCAACATAAAGATTTACGTATTTTGACATAGTCAAACATGTGTCGTAACTGACTACATTATAAAGACTAATGATTTGATACATGATGACCTATGTAGCGAAATATGGTTAATCAAGAAAGGATTTGTCTCTCCTACATAATGGGAGAAATATCTTCGGCCACTTGATTGAGTGAGATTAGAAAATGCATGGTCATGCTCGAATATTATAATATGAGATATCATAGAGATTCGTTTATCATAATCTAGTCAAGACATCAAGAAACACTAGATGGACAACGCAAGTGTGACTAACCCATTACTTTTGTTCATCTAAGATATAAAGGATAAAAGGATGAAATACATAAAGGAAGTTTATTCAGGAATTAGGAAAGTCAAACCATGACTTCATGCAACTTAGGTAGCAATGATATATTGCTAGATGCCACTCATTGTTTGTAAAATTAGAACAGTTATAATTTTGCTGCTAACGTTGCATGAACCTACAAGGGTCACACCCTTCGACTGAAACGAACAAAAATTGGAAACCATACTCCCTATTTTAGGGAGGTAGCCAAAAAAACCCCTATAGGATAGTGGAAATCGGCAACTCCCTTAAATGGGAATAATATTGGATAAATATTGTATTTATCAAATATTATTTAGAGTATGGATAATATTTAGAGACTTAAATATTATAGAATAAGATTCTATAAATTTAAATATATATTTGGAATTTATATAATGTATATTTAATTCCAAGTTTACGTAGAACTAGATTCCACATAATTAAAAATATATATTTAAATATATTTAAATCCAAGTAAAGATAGAATGAGATTCTATATAATAAAAATATATATATTTGGATTAAATATAATATATATTTAAATCCATATTTTATGTAGAATAAGATTCTACATAATTAAATATATATCATATAATATTATTAAATATAATGTATATTTAATATAAACCAATTTCAAGTAGAATAAGATTCTATGAATTTTGGTTGAACTTGAATTTAAGGAATTCAACTAGAATTAAGTCTCTGAATATTATTTAAAGGGACAAGGGCTAGCAACCAAATCATCCCTATTCCTCCTTCCAAATTTCGACATATCCTTGGGAATTCCCCTCTAGAATTTTCGACAAGTCTCATATTTCTTCTGAGAAGCTGTTTGATATTTTTCTAGTGTTCGTCTTGCTCCTGGAAAATTTTTGGCGATTTCCTAGTTCGATTCCATGTCCCGGTAGAACCCCTGGTCGATTTCAGACTCCCTCAGGAATCCCTGGAGGGATTTCAACTTCTCCCTGGAAGGTGTTCAAACCTGTCGAAATTTATCCCTAAGTGTTAGGGAGGCGGAAACTTTGTTTGTTTTGTTCGGGTGGACTCCGTGGAGGTTGTTGCGAACCTGTGACGATTCCGGTTTTACTTGACGTGGTTATTCCGACATACCGTCGGTTTTCCAGTTTCTAGAGTTTTAAAAGGTAACTCTTCATCTTTTCACCCCGGATTTGTTCATGTACATGGATTCTGGCTGGATTACGTCGGATTAATTTTTCCGCTGTGCCACGGGGCGTACCGACATGACCCAACAGTGGTATCAGAGCCACTTGTATCATACGAATTCGGACTTAAATTCTTGAGTGATGTTTATTTATAAGATGCATGTTGTTTGATTCGATTTAGATATTTATCGTTTATCGTATCACACCTAATAAAGACTTATTTCGATTATCATTGAATGATTAAGAGTTAATCATAACTATGTTAGGTTGCTTCAATGTTAAATGTTAACATGTTGAGACTAATAGTTAGTCTAGAGAACAAGTACTTGTTCGTAGTTTCATAGATTTATGAAATCTCTAAAAGGACTTCTAATTTGATAAAAGTTATCAAACTATCTTTCACGATGAATCCATAAGAGTTATGGTTAGACGATATGAAAAATGCATGTCTAGGATTGGCATCATCAAAGACCTGATACTTAAGTGTGCCTAGTGTGCCACCTCTCTTTCATGTTGACCTACCTGGTGCATTTGTTCGTTAACACAAATGGTTTATGAAACTTCGTGATCCTTCTTTGGCCCATTAACCGCAACATAGGGATAATCACTTTAAAACTCCGTAAACACGTCGTTACCTTGTTCGTACGATGTTTGAAATGCATGTTAGATTGCACGGTGTTTGTTTTGCATGGTTATAGCTCATAGCCTTTATAGTTTTGGTTTATATAAATACGGCTTGCGTGTCGTGCCTTTCTCTATCTTCTGTTGTACTTCTCTTCTCATCTCACTCCCTCGCATGTAACGCGAGTTTCTGAAAATTGTAAATACTCATGGAGATAAAGCAAGGACCAAGGTAACAATGTGGTGGGCCTTCCCTGGTGGACCGGACGTTTCAGAAGCATATTCTATCTTCAGTAGAATGGTCCTCCCACTGGCTTGGGATGGGTCGCCTTAGGTTAAGAAGGGCTATAATCATTGCATATTTATTTACCACTTATATTTACCTTGTATGTGATGCAATAAGTGTTTTATAAGCATGATTAAACATAGTTCTATTGATAGGATCAATGTTAAAATGATGAGATAATTAAGTAAATCCCTCACTATAATTCTAAGTCTATTTTAACCATCCAATATTTACCCTCATTAAAGCTTCGATCGATATAATACGAGCTTTGCCAAAGCAATGTCACATTTATCTATCTTAGTTAAACGCGAAGAATAAGCTAGTGATATTCGCCGGTTGAGATATTGGTATTGACTTAGTTGGGTTGTTCTAATAGGATTAGAAAACCTAGTGGTTAAAAGTTTTGGTTAATCATAAGATGATTTAAAGAACAAGAGTTGTTCGCCAAAAGATGAGGAATTACATGAGATGTAATTAGTAAGGTGTTACTTACCTAAATAACCATTTCCTAAAAGACTTGCCAAAGCTGATTTAGGAATGGTGAAATACGGATCCTCACTCACTAGAAAAACTATCGAAATGTTTTTCCGAAATTAAAACTAAAGGGTTTTTAATTTTGACGAAAATAGTGAGAGTAAATTTATAGTAAAGACCTATCTATAAATTTTAAAATTTAGTAAAACTTATATAGCATATTTTCTTTGTTGTAGAATTAATGTCAAATAATACTCTATCTCTGCGATCTATCCTTGAGAAGGATAAGCTCAATGGCATAAACTTCCTTGACTGGTTCCACAATTTGAGAATTGTTCTCAAACAAGAAAAGAAGGAATATGTCATTGAAGAACCTGTTCCTGATGAACTGGTTGCCACTACTTCCAGAGCTGACAAAGACAAGTTTAAGAAACACATGGACGACATGTTGGATGTCGAATGTCTTATGCTTGCCTCCATGACCCCTGAGCTTCAGAAGCAACATGAGGACATGGTAGCTTATGATATGATTCAAAATCTCAAGGAGATTTATGAAGGGCAAGCTCGTCAAGAGAGGTACGAGACCTCTAAAGCTCTATTTCAATGCAAGATGAGTGAGGGATCTCCCGTAGGAGCTCACGTCATCAAAATGATGGCCTACATCCAAACGTTGGAGAAGCTCGGCTTTCTGCTGAAAGACGAATTAGCTACTGATGTCATCCTGGAATCGTTTCCAGATAGTTTCAATCAGTTCGTCCTTAATTTAAATATGAATGAAATTAACAAGACGCTGCCACAGTTGCTCGGCATGTTGAGAACTGCTGAAATCAACCTGAAGAAGGTAGAACCTAAACTTGTTCTGATGGTCCGCAAAGGCAAGAAGAAAGGTAAATCGACAGCAAAGTGTAAAGGTAATGGTAAGACCAAAGTCGATGGAAAGGAAACATTGAAACCTACGAAGGGAATCAAGAAGGATGGAAAATGTTTCCATTGCGGCAAGACCGGACATTGGTAGAGAAACTGCCCCACACACCTACAAGAAGTCAAGAAAGCAAAAACGAGTGAGGCATCAACCTCAGAGGCTTCTAAAGAGAAGGCATCAGAATAGACATAGACCTGTGAATGGAAATAAAGCAAGAGTTGCTACATCATCCATTAGGACATGTGTTTTTTCTTAAATAGATTTGTTTTAGTTTTTAAGATTATTATTTTGTGCCTAAGTTTTAGTTATCTTGTAAGGACAATATATTTTAATTTTGAGATTATTTAAATAAATATTATTCTTTTAATCTCTTATGGCACAACGAATCAATGATTTTTAAACTAATCAAATCAATAATATTTATAAGATAAATAAAACAAATGACTAATCTCAAACTCGTAAAAAGTATTAAGGTAATTTGATGAAATCAAATTCAAGAATACTTAAAGTTTGATGAACTTTCAAAGAATATGAGATTGTCCCATAATTAAATCCCACAAGTGGAACGAAAAGTCTTTGAAAGAGAATCAAATATGTTAGACATGTTTTGATTCAGAACAAGTCATTTTCGACTTCTTTACACAATAGAAAAACAACTCTCATACTCAATTGTTTTTTTTAACTTGGTTCGAAATGCCATATAAGATATGGACTAAGAATTGTTCTAGAATACCTTTGAAGTTTTAAGGTTACGTACATGTTAAAATGTTTACAAAGTTCGAACCTTAAAAACTCCATTTGTTGTTTATCCTAATGAGAATAAAGTGTTTGTTTCTCAAACGAGAGTTTATATTGAAAGAGAATAATTCTCACAAAGGGATTTTATTTCTTCAACTTTAACAAGAACAAAATATTTGTTGGTCAAACGATAGTTTATCTCGAAAGAGAATACTTATCACTAAGGGATTTCATTTTTCAACGAGAACAAAATGTTTGTTGCTCAAACGAGAGTTTCTCTCGAAAGAGATTACCTCTCACAAAAGAAAAAATGGAATTTGGAATTTGAAGAAATTTTAGACAACAAATTTATGAACCAAAAATTGAGAATGTTCCACAAATGATCAAGGAACATTGGAACAAAACACAATCATTATGTTGATCCTTAAGAGAATACCATCTACTTGAGAAATATGGATTTCTCACTATCCGTACATGGAAACACTCTTCTTTTCGGATCAAGATAAAGACTAGGTCTTATCAGAAAGCAATGGTGAAGCCCAAAATTCGAGAAATGGCTAAGAGCCATGAGAGATGAGATGAAATCCATGTCTAAAACCAAGTATAGACTTTGGTTACCTAAAAGGGTAAAACCTAAGAGGTATGGATGAGGTTTTTTTTTCAAAAAGGAAAAACCGACATGGATGATAAAACATACAAAGGATGATTCGTCGCTAAAAGTTTACAACAAACTTCATAGTATAGACTATGATAAAGCATCTTCCTTGTAGCTATGTTTAATCCATCTTAATCTCACTTGCAAGTAGTTACATACCATGATTATGGAATCAAATAAAGGAATGTCAAAACCGCTTTCCTAAGGGAAAAACTTGAAACAGATGTGTACATGACACATCCAGAAGGTTTTGTCACTCCAGTAAAACACTTGGAAGGTATGTAAGCTACAAAGGTCTATTCGTAGACAAAGGCAAGCTTCTCGATGTTGGGATATTCGTTTCAGAAGATACGATCAAAAGGTTTGGTTTATCTAGAAACAAAGGGGGGACTTGTTTTCAAAAGAGCTAGTGGGAGCATTGTTACTTTCCTAAGTATTGTATGTAGATGACATACTCATCAAAAGGAACTAAAGATCGCAATCCGTTTTGCATTAATAAAAGATACTGTGAGTTAGCAACATGAGACAATATCTAACTCTACAACATAGGCTGAATGTATTACAGTCGACATAGCAATAGAGAAGGATGTTTGGATCTAAAGGGTTCACTTCTGAACTAAGGGTTGTTTCCAGCATATTAGATGCTACATAACTCTGTTATGATGGAACCTTTGCGTAAGCAAATAAAACCCAGATCTCATCAATAAATCCAAACATATTCTAAAATGCTTACATCTTGGAGATGTGAAAGTATACAACATACGCACAAAGTTGATAACTTTATCAACTCCCTAACAAAGCTTTTGACACAGCATAAGCATGTCAGTTACACTAAGCCATAGCGTATTAGATATGAGAATGATTGGTCTTAGTGCTAGTGGGAGATTGTTGGAGTATGACCAAAGACCAATCATATGATGATTGAATAGACATACTATGTTACTAAATTTATCAAGTAATGACATTGTCGTTATTATCATTTGGTATGTTTCTGTGCATCAAATTAACCATTTGATAATATTATCCATACAATAATATGATTATTGTTAAATAGAATCCTTAGTCGAATATTATTACGGGTATGGATAGTGATAATATATAAAGACTAATATGTGGTTGATTGATAACAAGTGTTGTAATTGACATAGAGATGTCAAGAACAACACATAAGTATTTGTTAGAGAACAACATACTGGATTGACCCGCTATGAGCATGTTTCTTGGGCAATTATGTGACAGTCACAACATTGCTCATGATAAACATATGTATGATCCTCAGACTTGAGATCAACATGATTTCAACATAAAGATTTACGTATTTTGACATAGTCAAATGTGTGTCATAACTGACTACATTATAAAGACTGATGATTGGATACGTGATGACCTATGTAGTGAAATATGGTTGATCAAGAAAGGATTTGTCCCTCTTACATAATGGGAGAAATATCTTCGGCCACTTGATTGAGTGAGATTAGAAAATGCATGGCCATGCTCGAATATTATGATATGAGATATCATAGAGATTCGTTTATAATAATCTACTCAAGACATCAAGAAACATTAGATGGACAATGCAAGTGTGACTAACCCATGACTTGTGTTCATCTAAGATATAAAGGACAAAAGGATAAAATACATAAAGAAAGTTTATTCAGGAATTACGAAAGTCAAACCATGACTTCATGTAACTTAGGTAGCAATGATGTATTGCTAGATGCCACCCATTGTTTGTAAAATTAGAACAATTCTAAGTTTGTTGCTAATGTTGCATGAACCTACAAGGGTCACACCCTTCGAATGAAACGAACAAAATTGGAAACCATACTCCCTATTTTAGGGAGGTTGCCAAAAATCCCCTATGGGATAGGGGAAATTGGCAACTCCCTTAAATGGGAATAATATTCGATAAATAATGTATTTATCAAATATTATTTAGAGCATGGAAATATTTAGAGACTTAAATATTGTAGAATAAGATTCTAGAAATTTAAATATATATTTAGAATTTATACAATGTATATTTAATTCTAAGTTTATGTAGAATTAGATTCTACATAATTAAAAATATATATTTAAATATATTAAAATCCAAGTATATTTAAATCCGATCCGATTTAAAAAAATCCGATTTAAATATATTCAAAAAAATCCGATCCGATTGATCTGATCCGATTATCTATTGATCTGATCCGAAATTTCGGATATCCGATCCATTTTTTATTTTTCGGATAATTCGGATCGGATATCCGAAAATTTCGGATCGGATACGGATAGTGGTTTTACATTTAGATCGGATATCTGATTATGCGCTATTCGAAAATTCAAATTTTTTATAGGTATAAATCTTATTATATTCGATATTTTTACTTGTTATATATGAAAAATTGAAATTTCTATGGATACAAATATTTTTATATTTAATAATTTATTGATTTTTATATTCGAAAACCTAAATTTTTCATGGATAGAACCATTAAATTAAAAAAATAATCAAATAAATTCATAAATTTCGGATATTCGGATATCCGAGTATCCGATACGAAAATTCGAATATCTGGTTTTTTCGGATCGGATACGGATCGCTATTTAAGTGATCCGAATATTTCGGATATCCGAATTTTTGGATCGGATCGGATCCGATATCCGAAATGAACACCCCTAGATAGAATGAGATTCTATATAATAAAAATATATATATTTGGATTAAATATAATGTATATTTAAATCCATGTTTTATGTAGAATAAGATTCTACATAATTAAATATATATTTCATTTGATTTATTAAATATAATGTATATTTAATATAAACAAATTTTAAGTAGAATTAGATTCTATGAATTTTGGTTGAACTTGGATTTAAGGTATTCAACTAGAATTAAGTCTCTGAATACTATTTAAAGGGATAAGGGCTAGCAACCAAATCACCCCTCTTCCTCCTCTTGAAGATTTCGACAACACCACTAGGGATTCCTACTAGAATTCGACATATCCCAGAAAGCTCTCTAAGAAGTTGTTCGATATTTTTCTAGTGTTTTACTTGCCCCCTGGAAAATCCTTGAAGGTTCCCTTGCTCGATTGCAAGTCCCAGTTGAACTCCTGGTCGATTTCAGACTCCCTCAGTAATCCCTGAAGGGATTTCGACTTCTCTCTAGAAGGTGTTCAAACCTGTCGAAATTTATCCCTAAGTGTTTGGGAGGCGGAAACTTTGATCGTTTTGTTCGGGTGGACTCCATAGAGGTCGTTGCGAACCTTTGACGATTTTAGTTTTACTTGACGTGGTTATTCCGACATACCGTCGGTTTTCCAGTTTCTAGAGTTTTAAAAGGTAACTCTTCATCTTTTCACCCCGGATTCGTTCCTGTACATGGATCCTGGCTGGATTACGTCGGAGTAATTTTTCCGTTGCGCCATGGGGCATGCCGACGTGTCACAATAGTAATCTATTTTAGTCGAAATCAATACCAATGAATTTGGGAAAGCTCCTCGCCTATTCTCGAGACTCCGACTACGCTCACCTTGATATACGATGCTTCTACAGCTCTCGGATGACAACACCCTTGTTTCTAGCTTTCGATGGAGATGGTGAAACCTCACTCCACTTCTTGAGCTAGAAAATCAATAGGGAGATTAGTAGGATTGATAATATGATATCAAAATCAATATTCGAATTTAATATGAACAACAACGATAAATCATCCATGGATGATCAAAACCCTAGCTTGAGATTAAGCTTGATACAATCATGGAATCCAATGATTGATTGAGGAATATAGCTTACCCAATTGATGGCAATGATTCGATAACAATTAGTCAAAGAAAAACTAAGCTAAAGTTTGCTCTCCAATGGAGGTGCTAGCTTGGAGGAAGATGATGAAGATTAGGGAGGTGCTTGCTTTCAAAATTTCGTGTATGTTTTCCCTCATTTCTATTCACTATATTTTACTTAGTGAACCGATGGCTTTCCTTCACATGAAGGTAGCTCAACCAAATTATCCATGTAAGTGGTGTCTTTAATTTTGAAGGGGCTAATCGCAAGGTTAGTCCCTTAATTCTCAATTCTCTATAGTTTTGCCCTCGAACTTGCAATTTCCTCAATTTAGTCACGAATTAGGTTTCAATATTATTTGATAGGGTCCAACGACAATAATTTAGCTCAATTCGAGTCCAATATAAATAATTAACTGGCTGATACAATATTTAGACTTTATCAGTATGAGATTTCTGATCACCGTGGCCTAATTTCGACTAGACCAGATTTTAGGGTGTTACAACTATCCCCCTTAAGAAAAATTCGTCCTTAAATTTTTACTTGAATTGAAGAGCTGAGGATATTGTTGTTTTATGGTCTCTTTAGGCTCCCGGGTAGCCTCTTCAACAGAGTGGCTTCTCTAGAGCACTTAGACTAACGACACAGATTTGTTATGAAGCTTTTTTACTTCCTTTTCCAGAATCTGAACCGGTTCTTCTTCGTAGGACAAGTTTGGTTGAATTTCTACAGACTCGGGTTCCACGATGTGTGAAAGATCAGAACGGTATTTCCAAAGCATCGATACATGAAAAACATTGTGGATTTTACTCAATTTAGAGGGTAATAATAATCGATATGCCACAGGGCCAACTCTTTCAATGACTTCAAAGGGTCCAATGAATCGGGGACTCAATTTTCCCTTCTTACCAATTTCGCACTTTAAGAAAGATTAGCATAAGCCTTTTGTCGGTCAAAGGCAGCTTTCAAGCGACTGTGAATAATGGTAACCCGTTCCTTAGTTTCCCAAAGTAAGTCAAGGCACAAAATCTTGCCTTCACCAAGTTTAGACCAACACAATAGAGTCCGACATTGTCTGACATACAATGCCTCATACAAAGCCATTTGGATTGAAGCCTAATAGCTATTATTTTATGAAAATTCAACATGGGGTAGGGACTTCTACCAAGTTCCACCAAAACCGATGGTACATTCTCGAGGCATATCATCCAATATCTGTATAGAAATGTTCAATAACAGTACAAATTTCACGGGTTTAATGGAAGATTCTTTCGATAATTACCTGAATTACCCTTTTTGACTGGCCGTTAGTTTGAGGGTGGAAGGTTGTGCTAAGATTAACTCTGGTGCCCAGAGCTCCTTGTAAGGTTCTCCAGAATTGAGATGCAAAACGGAGATCTCGATCGAAGATAATAGACTTGGGTAATCCGTGGAGTCGGATCACTTCCTTGATGTACAAATCAGCTAGTTTAGGAGACCGTAGTCCATTCTAATCGGTATGAAATGAGCTAATTTTGTGAAACGATCTACAATGACCCATATGGCGTCATGTTTTGCGAGAGTTAAAGGTAGACCACTAACAAAATCCATAGTGATCTTCTCCCACTTCCATTGCGGTGGATCAATGGGTTGCAACAGTCCAGTAGGAACACAATGTTCTGCTTTAACACGTTGGCACGTGAGACACTTGGAAATGTAATCGAATATGACCTGCTTCATGCCCGGCCACCAATAGAGTTCACGAAGGTCCTTATACATCTTCATAGACCCTGGGTGAACAGAAAAAAGACTTGAATGATCTTTAGAAAGAATATTAGTGCGGAGAGATTCATCATTAGGTACACAGATCCGGTCACGGAAACACAAGAGCCCTTCAGAATTAATTTTGAAGTCGGGGTTGTTTGATAATTTAGAGACAATAGATTGAAGCTGGTGATCTTGCTCTTGCAAAACCTTGATTCGTGAAATGATGGTAGACTGAACTTGAAGTTTAGCTACTAGACAATGATTCTTCCGAATCCGGAAGTGAGCATTAATTGCCCGAGGGGCCACAAGGAAACAATATCGCAACGAGTCAATGTACTATATAATACATACAACTCTATATTCATTGTCAATACTTACAAGGAAAAGGTTTGCGGCTAAGCGCATCAGCTACAACGTTGGCCTTGCTCGGATGGTAATCGATAACAAGGTTGTAATCTTTAAGGATTTCCATCCACCTTTGTTGTCGAAGGTTTAACTCTTTCTGAATCAATAGGTATTTAAGGCTCTTATGGTCGGTAAAAAGATAACATTTTTCTTCATAGAGATAATGTCTCTAGATGTTCAATGCAAAGACAACTGCAACCAATTCAAGGTCATGAGTAGGTTAATTCATTTCGTGCGGCTTAAGTTGTCTCGAAGCATAAGCGATGACTTTGCCTTCTTACATCAATACACATCCTAACCCGAGATGCGATGCATCACTATATATTGTGTAATCTTTTTCAGACTCAGGTTGGGTAAGGACTGGTGCATGGGTGAATATTTGTTTTAATTGATCGAAACTCCATTGTTGATCCTTAGTCCAAACAAAAAGAGCTTCTTTACTCAATAACTTAGTCAAAGGAGCGGCTATCAAAGAGAACCCTTTTACGAATCTTCTATAATAGCCAACAATCCTTAAGAAGCTTCTGACTTCACTAATGTTCTTCGGTGGACGCCAATCAACAATGGCTTGAATTTTCTTCGGGTCCACTTGAATTCCCGAGGCCAACAATGTCCAACAAAAGCAACTTCGATGAGCTAAAACTCACACTTGGAGAATTTTCCATACAACTGCTTCTCCTGTAAGGTTTGAAGCATGATGTGAAGATGATCTCGATGTTCCGCAATATTCTTGGAATAGATTAGTATGTCATCTATAAACACCACTGCAAATTTGTCAAGATAGGGCCTAAAGACACGATTCATCAAATCCATAAAGGATGTTGGTGCATTGGTTAACCCAAAGGGCATCACTAAGAATTCGTAGTGTCCATACCTTGTACGAATGGCTATTTTAAGTACGTCACATTCCTTCAATTTCGTTTGATAATATCCCGACCTCAAATCAATCTTGGAAAACACAGAGGCATCCTTTAATGGATCGAACAAGTCGTCTATTCTAGGCAATAAATACTTGTTCTTGATGGTTATCTTGTTCAACTGTCGGTAATTAATACACAATCGCATAGAACCATCTTTTTTCTTTACAAAGAGGACCAATGCTCCCCAAGGCGAAGAGCTCGATTGAATAAAGCCTTTTCTTAACAATTCTTGAATTTAAGCTTTCAATTCCTTTAATTCAACCGTTGCCATGCGATATGGTGCAATGGAAACTAGAGCAGTCTCAGGTTGCACCTTGATGTCAAACTCCACTTCACGGGTTGGGGGTAATCCTAGATGTTCATAAGGGAAGACGTCGGAAAATTCACATATAGTGTCAATGTTTTGAAATTGAGGTTTGTCTTTGGCTTTTATCGTCAAATCACACATGGAAGGATTCCTCACGTTCATCAAAACTTCCTTTTACAACAATCTACCCAGGCTTGATTCTCACTAAGCAAATCTAAGCCTATGATAACATCAAACTCGTGGATCGATAAAGCCAACAAATTGAATGGGAAAGGAATCCCTTGAATCAGTGAGGGACAGTTCTTACATACTACCCTCATGATGACACAATCTCCTAAAGGATTTGTTACAGAGATTTTTGATGATATTGGTTCGAAAGACATGCCATGTTTCTTGACTATTACGGTGCTTATAAAAAAATGGGTAGAACCAGGATCAATCAATGCATATAAAGGATGTGAATATAACTCAATGGCACATGCAATGACATCAGGCTTGTCCTCCTTTTCCCTACTCCTCACATGATACATCTGGGCAAGGGCTTTAGAATCTTGCTTATCGAATGGTTTCTCCGAACCACTCGATCTCTCATATGTTCTCGTTAATCCTTGCTTTGATCCCTTACCTCGAAAGGATTGAGCATGAGAGGTAGCAGTAGTCGGGTGGTTGTAGAATTGGTTGCATTTAGTGAACAATCACGAATGTAGTGACCTTGCTCACCATAGTAATATCATGCTCCAGTCTGTTTACGACATTGACCTGTTGGATGCTTGTTTTGGCAATAATTGCAAACTTGATGTTGGTTGGTCCGATTTGAACCTCCGGTGCTATCAATAGATGTTGCCTTAGCAAAGAACTGTGTCACAGATTGGGGCCTATCAATATTTTCAAAACGAGAGGGTTGTGGATAAACATTCTGCTTAGGGTCTTGATATCTTCCTTTCTTATTCCATTTGGGAGGTCGAGAATCATCTCTAAACATCTTTCTAGATTTACCTGACCCACTGGCCTATTGAGCTTTCTATACAGCTTCAGTGGCCTTGATTCGATTCACGAGGTCTTGAAAATCAACAATGCTCAATTCAGTAAACATGGGGCGTGATTCATCATTGAGCCTTGCAATGAACATTTGACATTTCTCTTCCTAAGTCTTTATATACTCAGCTCCGTATCTACAGTACTTGCAAAAGTCATGGATGTACTGCTCGATCGGCCGTCCACTTTGTTTAAGATGGAGAAAGATACTTCGCCTTTCAGCGAGATATAACTCACTTATGTATTTCTTACGGAATTCTTTAAGAAAGAACTCACAAGTCATTGTGTCCTCAGAGACTGTCAAAGTAGTAGTCTCCCACCAATGAAGTGCCTCGTCAGCCAGCAACGCGAGGGCACACTCGAGTTTGTGCTCGTCTAAGCACTGCAGCTGCTTGTTCAAGGTCCGTAGAGTGTTATCCAACAAATACTTGGCAACTTCAGGGTTGTCATCGTCTTGTCCGATAAAGGTGTAAGCTTGATACTGTGATAGCTTATCGATAGGAATTCGAGTATGTTGGACAATAGGAGCGATGGTTGAACAACTTGTTATGCCCTCATTGCAGTCGTAAACTACTTGAACATGTCACTCATGTTCTTATAACACTCAGCCTGAGCGGTAGATGTTGTAGGCTCAGTATTCTGAATATGAGAGTCCTGCAGATTCAGAGGATTTCCTCCTCTTATCTCCTCGCCATGAGTCGAGGAGCCGGTGGCAAGCTCGTCAATGTGAGCTTCATTTGTTTTAGACATATCTATATAAAAGATCGAATTAGTTGACAAGTTACAATATACACAATATATAACTTCTAGGTGGCAAAGTAACATAATAACAATGCAATGAGCCTCGGTTTAGCCCTAGAATCGACTAAACTCTAGCTTTGATACCATAAATGTAACACCCCCTTCCCGGCCTGGTTGGGGACCGGGTCAGACAATGTTACCTATGTTCAATATGGAAATCAGTACGACAAAATTTCAATCAATACACAACATATGATCAATATTATATCAATAAAATGTTACCGAGTATATATCTTAGTCCAATTCATCCATTATGAAACAATAATTAATCATTTAGGGCCAACTCACACTTATTACAAGTTTTAAGGATTAAACTATAATATATTATAAATTAAAGGTCCCTCGACACAATTTTTTATACCACAATAAAATTTAATACAATATTAGCAAGTCCGTAAATTTTCGTACTATTCAGAGATCATTACTCATCCATTCTGAATTCAGTGACTAGTCCGTGAACAATGCAAACTTTCAATTTAAGCCTTATAACCAACTTAACTAATCATGTATCGAAACACCTTGATGTTGTTTCGGTACGGGTGTACGATGGTCAACTTGGGTTGACTTTTCCCCTTACCCCGTATCGATACAGGCAAGCCCTATATCAGTACGGGTTGACTTTCATTGACCTTGACTTTGACCTATTTCGATACTGGTTAGACCCATATCGAAACAGGGGATCCAGTAGCAAAATGTTTCGATACAGCTCCAAACCGTATCGATACGCCTTGTTCCTTAGGTTCAATTATGCTTAACCATATTGATACTCCATTGCCTCGTATCGATACGGCCTGACCTATAATGATAGATTTTTTGTAGCTTTTAATCGAATAGACCAACCAAACAATGTTCAAATGCAATGAAACTTTACACACAATATTTCAATACTATAAACTATTGGCATGCTAAATTTCACAATCATACGAATACGTTTACTAGGATTTCACCTATGTGAGCCAAATATGCCATTTTTACCCACTTTTAGCCATTCCAAAAGTCATTTAGGGCCTTAAATATTATTAAAACTTATACACCTTACAAGCATACCAAAATGGGCACAAAAGACCATTTCAACTACTTTGCCTCCTTCCTAGGAGTTCGTAAGGTTAAAATACATTACTTTAGGCTTGTAGTGATTTGTCTTGCCTCGACTATCCGATCTTCGACCACGATGATCTTTCAACCTGAAATGCATGAGATGAGACACGTTCTACATACATTGCCTAGTGAAGTAGTCATATACAATGTAAATATCAATAAGTGATGCATGTACATATCCGCGTGCTTATCAATATCAATGTCATGTTTCAATATACAATGTTTAACATAATAAATTCATTATTAACCTTTGGATTGAATCAAGATAGTGGATACGCGAATTCCTACGCCTCGCTAAATTGATAAATGGTTTAGTCCCTTCCCCTCGCCAATATGACCAATATTAGAACACATCCCTCCGCCTCGCCAAATCAATATAGGTCGTAGCCCTAGGACCGTAGTCCACCAGTACAATGAGCTCATGAATTTTATGGAATGCCAATTGTATCCAAAGTCTGTTCAAATCCAAGGTTCGATATTATCATCTAATCAGTGTCCAATGATTAATACGATGTCCAATGCTTACAATGTTTTAATTTCAATGGCAATGTCCAATAGCAATGTTCAATGACTATAAAAACAACAATGGATGCTCAATATTTATACCAATTATGACTATGATCAATGAATTCATTTTCTATATTTCAATAACAATAACTTCATTAGTTCCGATGCACAATAGCCATGACACTATCAATAATCGATGCACAATACTTTACTTACCAATACTTACCTAATGCTTCTAATAAATAATCCGACACAATATCCTTACAAACAATGTTAGCTATTTTAATCGAAATCAATACCAATGAATTCAGGAAGGCTCCTCGCCTAATACTGAGACTCTGATTACACTCACCTTGATATTTGATGCTCTTTAAGTTCTCGGATGATAACGCCCTTGTTTCTAGCTTTCGATGGAGATGGCGAAACCTCTCTCTCCACTTCTTGAGCTAGAAAATCAATAGAGAGATTATTATGATTGATAATATGATATCAAAATCAATATCCGAATTTAATATGAACAACAACGATGGATCATCCATAGATGGTCAAAACCCTAACTTGAGATTAAGCTTGATACATCCATGGAATCCAATGATTAATTGAGGAATATAGCTTACCCAAACCGATGAAAATGATTCGATAACAATAAATCGAAGAAAAACTAAGCTAAAGTTTGCTCTCCAATGGAGGTGCTAGCTTGGAGGAAGATGATGAAGACAAGGGAGGCGCTTGCTTTCAATGTTTCGGGTAAGTTTTCCCTCAATTCTATTCACTATATTTTACTTAGTGAACCAATGGCTTTCCTTCACATGAAGGAAGCTCATCCAAATTATCCACTTAAGTGATATCTTTAATTGAGGAGGGGCTAACCGTAAGGTAAGCCCCTCAATTCTCGATTCTCTATAGTTTTGCCCTCGAACTTGTAATTTCCTCAATTTAGTCACAGATTAGGTTTCAATATTATTTGATAGGGTTCAACGAAAATAATTTAGCTCAATCCGACTCTAATATCAATAATTAATAGGCTGATACAATATTTAGACTTTATCAATATGAGAGTTTCGATCACCGGAACCTAATTCCGACTAGATTAAATTTTGGGGTGTTACATAGGGTATCTAGTGGGTCAGATTGGATAACTGAGCTTCAAGCTCTTTGAGTGTTTGTAATTGGATAAGGGAAGTGTCATATGGATTGAACATTGGTTTTAATGGATGGGTTTTTTTTTGGACTTTTTAACTGATATTATTTTGATTTTAATTATTAGGTCTAATACCTCTGAAGAAAAATGGGTATTACAATAGGAACATGCATGGATCCCTAAGTATGGTCTCAACGTCCATAAGCACAAAGGTTGCAGACTCAAAAGTATAAAGTTCACGACTAACAGTTATTGCCGCAATTAAAGGCTCAAATTCAATAGGCAGGCCATTGAGAACTGTGGCAATCTGTTCTACCTCACAGACAAGATTGTCTGTCGTAGCGAGAACATCACAGATTTCTTTGATCTGTGTAGTATACTCACGAATGGAAAGCGAACCTTTCTTGAGAGCAAGGAGAGGATAGTGAAGATTCATGATCTTCGTTGTTGACAATTGTGAGTACAACTGAATAACTTTGGTTTAGATAGTCGCCGTCCTTTCAACTCCGACCAATTTGGGTAGAATCTTGGGACTAGGCTTAGAAAGTAACCATGAGGCAAGATTGCAGTCCTCCCTCTTGAATCGACGATTAACAAGATTCAAGGTCAGTTGCCCAGACAAATTAGTAACAACTTTTGGAGGAATCTGAGTCGATTCATCCAAATAGAATTTAAAATTATGCTCTCGAACCATCAACATCACTTGCTGCTTCCAGAGCAGATTGATGCAATCATCCAAGAAAATATTGACCCAGTTATTAGCGAACGAGTGATCGGCAGGATTAGCAGCGACGAGGATTTGCTCAGTCGAATCGCTCGAGAGTGTCGAATCATTTCCGTCTATATCCATTGAAAGCAGACTCAAACATCACAAGATTGAACACAAAAAAATTTCTTAGAAAATTACACAGCGAAGCAAGAAAATTCCGCGGGAAAGAATACGAATGATACCATATTGAAGATACAATTCACAACTTTAAGCCCTTGATCCGTTAAATCTGTGTCTTGTAGTTGTAAAACCTGAAGAATCGCCAACAATTCAATATCAAAGGGAACTGAAACAACAACACAGGAGATAAATCAAATGGCAGCAAAATCTTTTCCCTTGGAAAGAAGAGGAAAAGCTGTACAATTATGTGATAAAAATACAAACTTCTAAATCATTCATATCAAAATCCCAGTTCTCAAATAAGAACTCGGGTCGAATTTTGTGGGGGAAGTTCTCAAATAAAGCACAAAGATCAGAAAACTTTATTCTTTATGAAGTCAACAAAAAAAAAAAAAAGTCACTGAGATAATCGCTGTCAACTCTTCCAGCTCCGACATCGGGACAAAGGGTATCTCGTTCCACCGACAACCCATGTTTCTTTGACAATATCAGTTGAAATTTCGTAGGAATCACAGTCGTATCCCATCACAACCAAGCTCTCTTCTTTCTTTCTGTTTTTTTCTTCCACTAATGGCTTCAACTTTGTTGTTTTCTTCTCTTCTTTTGCATCTTCCTCGTTCTCTTCTTGCCGAGCCTTAGCAGGAGCAGACCTGCAACGCATGAGTAAGAGTGCATTTGGAGGTGGAATTGCAGCTTGATCATCGTCAACAAGATCATGGAACATAGTCTCGTTGTTGTGATTCTCTTGCAGCACCATGAGCCATTTGGAAAAGATGGTTCTTGATGTCTCGTCGCCATCTTCATGGTTTTGATTGTCTTTGTTTTCTCCATTTTCATCTTCATCTTCGTCGTCAGAATTGATATCAGATCGAGGAAAAGACCCGAAGCATCGAAAATCGAAACGAGTGCCCCTCAAACACGTTAAGGAATGCACTTCTTTCTTAAAACCTAGTGACTCCACCCAACTTGCCCTCCTTTTACGATGCCTGCTACTGTGGATCTTCTCAATTTTTTCCATGACTGATTGCCAGTTTTTACATGAACTAGTTTTGGAACTGACTTTGATCTGTCCAGCACAGGTGACTTTTGGGGAGGTTGGTTCCATGATCCCGGGTCCTATTTGCTTGTTTTTAGCCCAAAGCAAAGGGCTGGCGTGGCTACCAGCTCCACAACCTTTTCTGGTGCTTGATGTCTTAAGGAGACGACGGTGGTAATGGAGGTGATGTTGGTTATTGTGGCGGTGCTTGTTGGATTCTGATGGCCTTGTGGGGCTGCAAATTGGCTTTGGCATCAAGGTTAAGCGGGAACGAGATAGGAGACATACTAGCAAATCTGCTGAAGGTGGTGCTCCTTTGGTTTCTCTTCCTTTCATATCAGATTTCTTTGGGCTTTTTCTTTCGATCTAGCAAGGGTTTTCTCTCTTTGTTTCTCTTGTTATGTTGTTTAATAGGCTATATCAATTAATGCAATATCTCCTAATTTGATTTAATAGGACATCCCAATTAATATGATGTCTCCTCGTTCCTAATTCGATTCTATCTAATTTGACTTTTTTATATATTATTCTAGTAGTCTTTTATAATATGGTAGAGTATTATTTTAAAGATTAATATCGTATACACTGGCGGTGGAAAACTGAAAGTTTTCACAAGCGCTTTAGTTTTAGGGTATATGGAATTATTTTAGGGTATAGGGTTTAGATGTAGGGGTTTAGAATTTAGGGATAGTTGTTTCAATTTAAAGTTTAGAGTTATAATTTAGGGTTTATAGGTTAGGCTTTAGTTTTTAGGGTAATATGACGAGAATTTAGGTTTTAACCTATAAACTCTAAATTATAACCCTAAACCTTAAATTGAAACAACTATCCATAAATTCTAACCCCCTACACCTAAATCCCTAAGTCCTATACCCTAAATTAAGTCTTTATACCCTAAAATTAATGCGCTTGTGGAAACATTCAGTTTCCACCGCCTGTGTATAAAATATTTATCCTTATTTTAAATACTTTATTGGGTTTTATTTTGATGCACAAGTTGTGTAAATTTTTTTTACACAATCCTTTTATAAAATTTAAAATCTAAATCACAAACCCTAGCAACCTAAAACCTAAACCCTAAGCCCTAAACCCTAAACCCTAAATTCTAACCATAAACCTTAAATTATATACCCAACATACTAAACCCCTAAACCCTAACCTAAAATCCTAAACCCTAAACCCTAAAATTAAAAGGCTTGTGTAAACTAAAGTTTACACAAGCTTGTGCATTAAAGTATTTTCCTACTTTATTTCTCTATCATTAAGATTTTGGTAATTACTTAATAGTTATCTTTACCTCTTTACCATTAGAACTGAGAAATAAAAATCATTTCTTCTCACATAACGTCAATCTACCCTAGCCGCTCTCTCACAAATTTTTAATTCCCACAAAGGAGTAATACAACTTTATCAACAGTAGCGTGTTTTTGAGTTTAAGGTGGGAATGTCAACCCCTTTAATTTTTTAAGTATTATAGGATTCCCGGCGTTTTGGAATCTAATGCCCCTTTCACATGGATCCTTCCTAGAGCTGATTCTGCTAACGTTTATAAAATTCATTGGAAAAAAAAAATCGTCGTCTATCATTCTCACTCTTCTCACCTTTGATTTTTTTTTTTTCAACTTAAATTTAAACTGAAATTTAAGATTTTGATGTCAATTTTTTTTAGCATAAATTGAAGAAGATGAAAATTTAAGAGCAAAGATGAATTTTATTTGGTTCTATTCCAAGCGTCTGTTACGTAAAGAATTAGTAGCTTTTGTGTGTGTTTTTACTTGAGATTTTGGTTTTAAAATGAAAATTTTCTATTGAAATTTGATGGGTTTCATTACTCAATAACTAAGAGTGTGTTTTAGACAACAATTGAAAAGAAGAGCAAGAATTTTTGGTGTTGATGGTTCGGCTGAATAAAAATTTTCAACTCTTTTTCATTCAATTGCTAGAAAAAGGTAAGAGCAACTCGATCTTTTTTCTTTTCAATGTAAGATTGACATACATTTTTTAAAAAATGTGATATATAAGATGCATTTTGTTAATTCTTGTTAAATGAGATTAGATCAATTATTAAAATTTTGTGATTTTTGGTAATGTGAATCCTACTTCAGCTGAATTGTTAGCAATCAAGGAAGCTTTGTCGCTCTTCGCTGCATCTAGTTGGGTGTCACGTGCTAAACTTGTGATATAATCAGATTGTAGTAGTGTAGTAACATGGTTACGACAGCCAAATACAACCCCTTTGCATTCAGAGATATTATTTTGGAATGTTTGAATGTTCATACAATTTTTCATGGCAGATTATTTTAGCGGCAAGAAAGCAAAATAGTGCTGCAGATGGCCTTGCAAAAGCTGGAATCGGTAGTGTTTAATATCTGGTCTTGCAAAAGCTGGAATCGGTAGTGTTTAATATCTGGTTTGTTATTGCTTTCAACAATCTTTTTGTGGTGGAATATGTTTTTAACTGTCATAGATTGTTGGAATACTATTCTTGGGGATTCAGGATGTAAAAATTTGGTTTAACAGTGTGCTGAGTACTGTTTTTGTGTTGAAAATGGTCACTTCAATTTGGATAAGCTAGCTAAAGGCGAAATTATTTGTGAAAGATCTGGTTGTAGTTGAACTGGTTTGATCTGTTTGCTTGTTTTTTTTTTTCCAGAATTTTTGAGACCTCAAGAGGTTATTGGAGTGTGAAGTTTCATTGTACCTAGCTGAAGTACCATGCACTCTTTTTTCTCCACCTAAAATTTAGGGAAACTTTTTTAACGAGGTCGATGTTTTTGTTCTCTGTTATTAATAAAATCTTTATTTTTCAAAAAAAAATTGTGATTAATTTCACAAATTTCTTTATATTTTTTTATCAAAATTTAGAGGAGAAAAATGGGGATAATTTTAGTTGATGAATGAAATTAAATGTATTGGTTAATGAAAATTTGATTAAAGTAGGGAAATGATAGTTTGATGTTAGCTCAAGTCACAAGTTAGAAGATAAGATAAAATAATTTTAATAAATAATTGATGTACAGAGTTGGTTTAAATGAGTTTGATGGATATCTAGACTAAATGCTAGTGAATGATGTTATTTATGATTGTTTTGAAGGATTGGAAGCTGAAGTATCACTAAATTTAGGAGATAGCAGTTACTCAAGTAAGAAATTTAGAGAGGTTACTATCCTAAAATTGGTTATTAGCATTAAATTGTGCTATGGAGAATTTAATTGGTGGAGTAAATTGAGATTGGAGTAAGGTTGGATTTAATTTTAGTTATAAAAGAGGAGAAAATGTTCCATGCTAGCTTATTTGCTTCATTTTAATTTTAATAGATATTATATGTAATAGATGTTGTTATTTGGTTTTGTATTTTATCTTCATTATATGTTTATTCTTTTTAACGGTTGGCACCAAGTTTATTGCTCCTGATTTGCAGGATAGATAATACTAATATGTTGTGATGTTCAGATAACTCATTTCTGTGATGGTAAAAAGATTTTTGGCATGTTTTCTGGTTAGGCCAGATAAATTTTCAACCTTAAGTTATAGTATTTGTTAATATACTCAAACGAATGTGATGTTATTGAAGAATTGGTGCAAATAGGGTTGGAAAAATGAAGAAATGGTAAGTTGTAGTCTGTAGTTTATGGAGGAATGAGATGTTTGATTGCCATGCTTGTTTATTTTTTGGTTGGAATCGTTAGAGAAAAGCTTCTTGGGTATATGGATTGTTATTTACTTAGTCGAATACTATATTGTGTTTAGGACAAGTCTATCCTTTCTCTCATGCTACTAACAGAGATTTTTAAAATTATTTTTTGGTGTTTTCTAACTTCTCTAGAGACTACAAGATTGTTGTGTGTCAGGGGATTACAATTTTTAATGAAGCCTTTTGTTTTGATAATGTTATACTCCTATATGGTGGTTTTGGTGGGGAGAAAAATGAGTTATTTGTTATCAAATGCTTTGAGGAGGTTGACTTTCTTTTTCAGTACTGCCTAATTAGGGTTTTAGGTAGATTCACAGGTGTTGGGTGTATATATTTTGGAAAGTTTGTTTAATCTTTTATGTGTTCAATTCCTTGGCCATTGATTATGGATTGGTTATTGATTGTTATATGAAAAAGTTTTTATTTTGGTAATTTATTGGTACTACAAAAGAATAATGATCATATCGATTTATCTTTCTACATTTTTTGAGTGAATATACGGTATTGGTTATGGTCTTCATAAGTGGTCTTTGTAATTGCATATGTAGGTAGGATCTTGTGTCATTCTTGATTTTCATCATGTGTTGTTGTGTTGGTTGCCTTTTGTTGCCGTAATAAATCTAAATAGTCAAGTATAGACTATTTTTGGGTGATTAATATGTTCAAGTTGTAACATGGCCTAGTGACCCATAATTTGGATCTCGTTGATGGGGTATTTTCTTTTATTAATAAAATTCTAATGTTCACGAGAAAAAATTGTTCATTGTTTCTTGTACAACTATGGTTTAATTGGTTTAATTGGTTTAATTGATAAAATAAAAGGTTCAAAATTAGTTAATTTAACCAAAAGTTAATTCACAGAAAATTAAAATTAGAATGATAAATTAAAAAAACAAAAAACTTACTTTGTTGAAAAGAAAAGAAAAGTAAGAAATTATAAATTTTTTATTTTTGATACAATATCTAAAATTACTAATAATTGAATGTCAAATGTGTTTAAATTTATTAATTCTTGAATTTTGATGGATATAATAATAATTATATTAATTAAAGTTTGGGTAAAGTATGCCAGGTACCACCGAACTATAGGGTGTGACCTGTTTTTAACATCAACCTTTCAATTGGTCCAAACTTACCACCGAACTTTATTTTTCGACTCATTTATACCACCCTGCCGTTAAATCGTTAACTCCGTGATGACATGAACGCTGCACCAAAACGACGTCGTTTTAGTGCCGCTATTTTGATAACAAATGACCCAAAACGACGTCATTTTGCTAGCAGAAATATGTAAAATTGTGCACTTAATGGGATTCAAACCTAGGACCTTAAGCATCAAAGACAACCTCTTAACCACCAAGCCAACCTAATATCTTTGAATTAATTTTAGCACAAATAATATATATTCTCAACTGTAGTTTGTCATATAAATATATTATTTCTAATATAATAATATTCAAATATTAGTATACATATATTAATACATAAATAATAAATTAAATGAAAATATATAAATATTTTTATATTATTAATAATATTAAATAGATAAATATATTATTATAAAAACTAAAAGACTAATTTTCAAAATAAAATTTGTTTAAAAAATCTAAAATTCGACAAAATCTTAATCCCTAAACCTATAAACCCTAACCCTAAACTATAAACTTTAAACCTTAAAATTTTATTCATAAACAAATAATATTAAGATATAAAAACAAATAATATATTATTATAAAAACTAAAAAATATAAAATTTTCAAAATTTACGAAAATCACCAAAAATTCACCAAAATCTTAAACCCTAAATCATAAACCCTAAACCCCAAAGCTTTGGGGTTTAGGGTTTAAGATTTTGGTGAATTTTTGGCGATTTTCGTAAATTTTGAGAATTTTATATTTTTTAAATTAGTTTTTTAGTTTTTATAATAATATATTATTTGTTTATATATTTTATTATTATTTGTTTATGAATAAAATTTTAGGGTTTAAAGTTTATAGTTTAGGGTTAGAGTTTATAGGTTTAGGGATTAAGATTTTGTCGAATTTTAAATTTTTTAAACAAATTTTATTTTAGAAATTAGTCTTTTAGTTTTTATAATAATATATTTATCTATTTATATATTTAATATTATTAATAATATAAAAATATTTATATATTTTCATTTGATTTATTATTTATGTATTAATATATGTATACCAATATTTGAATATTATTATATTAGAAATAATATATTTATATGACAAACTACAGTTGGGAATATATATTATTTGTGCTAAAACTAATTCAAAGATATTAGGTTGGCTTGGTGGTTAAGAGGTTGTCTTTGATGCTTAAGGTCTTAGGTTCGAATCCCATTAAGTGTACAATTTTACATATTTTCGCTAGCAAAACGACGTCGTTTTGGGTCATTTATTATCAAAATAGCGGCACCAAAACGACGTCGTTTTGGTGCAGCGTCCACGTCATCACGGAGTTAACAATTTAACGGCAGGATGGTATAAACGAGTCGAAAAATAAAGTTTGGTGGTAAGTTTAGACCAATTGAAAGGTTGATGTTAAAAACAGGTCACACCCTATAGTTCGGTGGTACCTGGCATACTTTACCCTTAAAGTTTTTATCAATGATTGCAAAGTTTATAATAAAAAAACCCTAAACCTTATTATTATAATAAGTTTCACATAATATGTATTTTAATCTTTTAATCAAAACTCTAAACCTTATTATTTTAATTATATTATTTTTATAAATTAATTTTATTATTTATAGCTCACAAAAGTTTCAATGGCAAAGTTTATCATAAATAATGTTCTCTTTTTATAATTTTCAGTACAAAATTTTTTCACTATATATTTTTATTTTTATCATTTTCATAAATTTAATTTATATTTTTAGAAAAAACTATCACAAGAATAAAAAAATTTAACTTAAAGAAGAATATATATCACAAGGGTAAGTTGGTCAAATATACATTCAAGTAATCTTATAATCTCTCAACCAAACACTGTCATCTTACATTCCTGTCAAGTAAACCAAACAAGGTAATGTAACATTCCAGTAATATTACAGGCAATATAACATTCCAGGAGTCAATTCTTAAAGGTAATATTACATTCCGTGAACCAAACGCACCCTTAAACTTTATATTTTGCTTCAATGTTACCACTTACCCGTTAACATTAGTTTTTTTTGTATAATAACATATTTAGTCATCCACGTTTACACATTCAGACAATTTAGACTTAATTCAGAAAAGTAGATAAATTTAACTCTCACCTTCTACACATTATTTCAATTTGTCCCTAAACAGTGAACCCTAAACCTTATACACAAAAATAAAATAAAAATCAAGAGCAGAGAGCCTCTCGACTCAGTACCCACCATCATGGCCACCCCCCATTGCAACTCATGTGCAGCAGTCAACACGACTTTAGCTAAACATTCGATCTTATCATTTTTGTAATCTCCATCCTCAATTACTGTCAAGTAAAAAGAAGCCTTATCATGTAGCACAACACCATCATTGACCTGACACAAGCATAAGAATAAGAAAATTGAATGAAAAAGATGCACCATATACGAAACTAACAAAATTTTACTTTCAAGAGCAAAACAATAAACTCAAGGGCCACTTGGCCACAAGAAAAATATTGCTCAATAGAAGATGAAACAAGGATCTAGTTAAAGTCTCAATCAATTAACAGTTAAATCTAGAACCTAATGTCACGCCTCACCAGATTGCACTAAAACAAGCCGAGGGACACACCCGCCAGAGTGCACCGAGAAACACCGATGTGCCCCACCTAGGTGCGCAACGCACGCCCAAAGGGTTCCATCCAAGGGCACTCGGGCCAACAAGGGAAAATGAGACGCCTTAGAGATTTTAAGGCCAAGGTTGATCCAAAGAAGGATCTAGAACGATCCAGGGTGCTCCAAACGTTTCCACACGAGTCCGAGGGGTTTCAGAAGGTTCCACGACCATCTAGGTTCATCCGGAGGAACCCAGAAGACTCGGGACAAGTCGGGAAATCTCAGGATAAGTCTGGAAGGCTCGGGACAACTCCGGACGTCTCCAGAATATTCTAGAATACCTTAGAATATAGTAGAGCTTTTAGACCATTTATGATATAACTAGATATGTATAGAATTATCTAGAGATATCTAGGCACCTTAGATATTTTGAGAGGCAATATTGTAACTGTTGGATCAAATCGATCCTAACCGTCCGTTGAGGAGGTGGGAGCCTATAAATAGGGCCACCCCCTCTCATTTGTAAATCACTCAAGTAGTCACTCAAGAAGTCCTCTTGTAAAGCATACTTGTAAAGCTTCCGTTGTTTAATACAAGATTCTTTCCTTGTAAACTCTCTTGCTCCTTGTGTTTTGTCATAGCGTTGCGAGATTAAGGCTTGCTAACATCACATCGAGAGTGTTAGCGCCGCACGGATTGAGCTTGAAGAAATAAGTCAGTGACAGTTCGTATCAGAGCGTGTTACGATCGTTGGGAGCATGGCTAAGACAAGCAAAACCCAAGTTGCTAGCCCGTCGGAGACCGAGGTCACGCATGACCAAGGTGGGCATGAAGTAAAGGCCGACCTTGCGGAAGGAAGGCCTCATGCCAAGTCTAAAGACATGATCTCTAGCTTTGAGTCGCGCTTGACTCGCGTGGAGGAAGGCGTATCGGGCATGGATGCCCACGTGGACGACCTTCAAGAGCGGATTGAAGGCCTTGAGGCGGAGGATGCCGAGATCCACACGGCCGTGAGGGTCATGAAGATCAAGCTAGAGGAGACCCTGCGCACGGAAATGGGTGAAGCACGCGACGCACTCATGGTAGAGCTCACAAAGGTACGTGAGTCATTTTAACATGAACTTGATAGCATGCATGCCCAACTCGAAGCATTGCAAGGCGACCTAGCCTTGTGTAAACGTGCTATGGCAGTCGGGCCAAGCACCACCGTGGAGGCTAGAAGGGTCGAGGTGCCCAAACCTCAAACCTTTTCGGGGACACGCAACGCCAAAAAAGTAGACAATTTCTTGTATGGCTTGGAGCAATACTTAGAAATTGTTGGCATCAGGGAGGATGCCTCTAAGGTCCAGACCGCGACCTTATACCTCACTGACACCGCCATGCTTTGGTGGAGAAGGAGGCGTCTTGATATTGAGAGAGATACGTGCACCATCTCTACCTTTGCTGATTTTAAAAAGGAGCTCAAACGACAATTCTATCCAGAGAATGCCGAGGATGATGCAAGGGCACGATTGCGAAGGCTTAAGCAAACGGGGAGCATCTAAGACTATGTCAAGGAGTTCACAAGCTTGGTGCTCGAGATCCCCAACCTCTCCGACAAAGACTCACTCTTTAACTTTGTCGATGGACTCCAACTATGGGCCAAGACCGAGTTAAGGTGTCGTGGGGTGCAAAACCTTGTCGATGCCATCGCCATGGCCGAGAGCCTCATTGATTACTCAAGCCACAAGAAGTCCACCCCCAGGCCAAAGGATGACAAGGAGGGCCATGCTAAAGGTGGGGGAGAGATGAGCCATCCCAAAGAGAGTCGTAAGGACGAGGACACACCGAAGCACAAAGGCTCGTCCTCATAGAGAGACAAGGACCGAGGTAGGTCTAGAGACTCTCATAGTGCCAAGAAGTCACCACCAAACGGTTGCTTCATCTGTGATGGTGACCAACGCCAAGCACTCAGTTCGCTCCTAGCCAGGCATCAAGAGGGAAGCGATGCCGACGAAGGTAGTGATGCCGAAGTGGGCCAAGGTGCACAAATGGGATCCATACAACTTATTTCAGCAGTTCAATAAGAAGGGGACACCAAGAGGAACAAGAGAAGTTCCATCCCCAAGGGACAAGACACCAAGGGACTTAAGCCAATGTCAATGCTCGACGTGGAGCACAAAGGCAACCAACCAACTTCAAAGGCCAAGGCTAAGGCCGAGTCATCGACAAAGCTTGAACGGGGTAAGCTAGGTGGCGTCACTAAGGACAAGTCCACGAGAGGGAATCGTGGCAATGCAAAGGCTAAGTTCGCGAAAAAGGCTAGCACAAGGGTGAAGTGCTACCTATGTGAAGGACCTCATGTGATGAGTTCGTGTCCGATATGAAAGCGTCTTGTTGCCTTCATCAAAGGGGTTGATGGTAAGGCACAACTAGATACGATTACCCAGGATCAAGCTGCCAAGCCGAGGGTGAAGACGAGGAAAGCTAGGAGCCGAGGGAGGCACACCAGCAACACCTCAGCAGCTCGACCGAGACGCGACGAGGGCGTCGCGAGATTGGGTGGGGGAGGATGTCACGCCTCACTAGATCGCACCGAAGCAAGCCGAGGGGCACACCCGCCAGGGTGCACCGAGAAACACCGATGTGCCCAACCTAGGTACGCAACACACGCCCAAAGGGTTCCATCCAAGGGCACTCGGGCCAACAAGGGGAAAATGAGATGCCTTAGAGGTTTTAAGGCCAAAGTTGATCCAAAGAAGGATCTAGAACGACCCAGGGTGCTTCAAACGTTTCCACACAAGTTCGAGGGGTTCAAGAAGGTTCCACGACCATCTAGGCTCATCTGGAGGAACCTAGAAGACTTGGGACAAGTCGGGAAAGCTCGGGATAAATCTGGAAGGCTCGAGACAACTCCAGACGTCTCCGGAATATTCTAGAATACCTTAGAATATGGTAGAGCTTTTAGACCATTTAGGATATAACTAGATATTTATAGAATTATATCGTTGGATCAAATCGATCCTAGCCGTTCGTTGAGGAGGTGGGAGCCTATAAATAGGGCCACCCCCTCTCATTTGTAAATCACTCAAGTAGTCACTCAAGAAGTCCTCTTGTAAAGCATACTTGTAAAGCTTCCGTTGTTTAATACAAGGTTCTTTCCTTGTAAACTCTCTTGTAACACCCGTGTTTTGGGGCTAGGAGTTAGTCGGGTTAGTGGTCCGAGTCGATAAAATTAAAATTAAATCAATTGGACCTTAGCTTGGGCTAATAGGGTTTTAAAATAAAAAGGAGGGACCAATACGGTGATTTAACCCAAATGTCTTAAAAAGCTAGACCACTTTTTGAAAGTTAAAGAGAACAAAAAAAAAGTGTAGTCATCTTTCTCATTTCCTTTCTTCACCATGGAAACCCTAACAAACCCTCCCAAATCCCAAATTTGTATTTCCATCAATTGCTTCATCAATTCAAGGGCGTTTTCAAAGGTAATCACATATTCAAACTCTCCTTTTTAATTCCTATCTATCCATGGTTATAGTTTTTAAAACCATGAACTTTTGAAAATTAGGGTTTGATTTAAAGTTTGAGTTTTTAATGGGTTTTTCATTTTGTTTTGATAAATTGAGTTGGGGTTTTGCTAAATCATGTTGAAATACTCATTATATGTTAATTTGGTTGATTTTTAATGAATTTCCGAAGTGGGTTCTTAAACCCATTTTTGAGTTGTCAAAAACACCATTTTTGGTGGGTTTTAAGGTGTAATTAGAGAGCTAATGGTATATGTATGCTAAGGGGATGATTTGAGACCATTTAAATGTCATTTGGGTGTTTGAAAATGGAATTTTCTGCTGGGTAAAATGGAAGTACGAAAATGGGAATTTTGGTGATTGTTTGGGTTGGAAATTGTTGGAGCTTGGCTTGCACCTATAGGTTGATGTTGTGGCTGAATTTAGTGATCATTTGTGAGTATAAAATGTGTTGGGAACTTGGGTTTTCATCAAGGATTATGGGCTGCTTGAATTAGATAAAGTTGGGGTTTGGTCATGACTTGAAATGTTGAGTTTGATATTTGAATTTGTATTCCGGGTTAGCTACCTTGATGTTTGAGTTGATTTGAGGTTGTTTTGCTTGTGTTGAGGTGTTTAGAAGCTTGGTTTTGGGTTGGTGAAGCCTTGGGATCAAATCCGGAAAATTGAAGACCATGGTTGCTTGGTGTTTGAGCTTGGAGGTGAAGGTGAGTGGTTATTGTTTTTAAATGGTTTTAAACATTGGTTCAAGCATGTGGACCTAGGTTGGGCTTGGTAAACCCACCTAGAGTTGATGTTAGGGTGGTAGCCTAATCTCAAGCTTAAGTTTATGGAACTTTGGTTGAACTTCTAATTGTTTGTTATGCCTCTTAATTATATGTGTTTACGGTAGTTATGTATATTGTGTTATGCATGTTGTTGAGGCATGGTTTGATGCATTGCTATGCATGTGGATTGGATTGTGAATTATGCATGATGATGATCATGGTGAGTACATTCTAGGCATGGTATTGGGTTGTGAAATACATGTATGTGAGACATGATATTTGATGCTTTGTCATATGCATGTAGCTATGAAAAATGGATTGCGTTTAATGTTGGCACTAGTATGCTTGGGTACAATGATCGATCATTAGGATGAGTGTGCACACAAATTGAGTCAAAACGTACGTGGCCTTGGTGGCGTTAAGGCACTAAGGAGGAGTACGGTGATGTAATATTCCACCGGAAGCTTTTATATTTCTACGAGATGATGAGTGGAATCCCATCCATAGGGCTTGTGGCGATGAGTGGAATCCCGCACATGCAAGGACCGGTGATGAGTGGAATCCCACCGAGGTAATGTTGTTGTTGGAAATGCGTTCCAACGGGTTATCCGCGTATTCGGGTCATAGCTAGGTGCCAATATGAGATTGTATGTATATACCAATGTGGGATTATGCTTATGTGCTTATATGACATGACATGTGATGTCCTTATGAATTGATATATGATGTGGCTAATGCTTTGGATTATGTATCATGCTAAGTTGAGCTTATGGTTGTTGAGCATGGCATAATGTTGACTATATGTTCATGCATCATGTTCATTTTGGCTTATGAGGATCGGAGGTAAGAATATGCATTTCATTTTGGAAATTGCTCGTGCTTGGACCCTGCATTGTCGAAGGTTTGTTTTATGAGCTTACCCTTACTAAGCTTTTATGCTTACGATCTCTTTTGTTCGACAATGCAGATAAATAGCTTGTGGGTAGCAAGGGCAAGGAAAGGTCTCCAAGTGTTGCTTTTGGTGAGCTTAATGTATGAGTTTGAGTAAATGAATGTAATAGTTAAGCAATGGGATAGGTTTTGATGATTGAGTTTTGATGTATGTCGATATTGGTTTGATTCTTGGATACCTTGTTTGATCTATAAATATCGTTGTTGTTGCATACCTTGAATGTCTAATTGTTTGGTTGCTAAGGCATGAAATCTTATGTGCTTGTATGACCATATATGCATAAATTTCCCTTTGTATGAATGCTATGTATGGATGCCTTGTTAATTGCTTGGTTGTTATCTATGGTTCATGTATGGTTGCTTAAATGTTAGTATGTGCAAGTCTTACAAGTGTTAATACATGCCTTTGGTTGGAATGCCTTTGCTAGAAAGTTTTAGTTGCTTGTATGTGTGAATCATCATCATGTGTGAAATGTGTCTTAATTGTAAGTTTAAGCATGCCTAAACTCTTGGTCTGATATTAGGATACATGTTAGTGTGTTGGTTGAGGTTTGAGAGAGATTTAAGGGCCACTTGGTGCCTTAAATCAGCTCAAACCTGTGTTTTCGTAGCAGGGGTATCGATACGGTTGGTCCCGTATCGATACGGCCTTCATAGTTCAGGCCCCATGTTTCGATACGCGAGGGGGCGTACCGATACTATTTTTGCTACTGGAGCTACTGTCCAGTTCTGTATCGGTACGGGCCTTCAAGCGTATCGATACGACCCCTTAGCGTTGACCATGGGAAGTCAACAGTTGGGGAGGGTATCGATACACTCATAGGGTGTATCGATACGGTCTCCACGGGTTGACTTTGACCAGTTGACCTGGTCAAGGGGTATCGATACGCCCCTTAGGTGTATCGATACCACTTGCAGTGAAGTTTAAAATTTGGGCTGTAATATGATCGTTTAAGTTCGTTCGATGATTCGTATGAGTTGTTCCGCTGTATGACCACATAGGATTAATACTCATCTAGACAAGATTTAAAATATGAGAAAAAATAGGGTTGCTAACCGAGGGGGAAACCTTAGGGGTTTTCACTCGGTTTTCCCCGTGTGGCCCACTTGGACCGGTCATCCGGCCAGATCGGGACGAGGGGGTTACATTTGTTGGTATCAGAGCCTAAGGTTTCCGAGACCTTGGGCAGGTAAGTGAGGTAAGTTGTGTTTTATGATTGATATGCACGGTGTTTGCTTGCTCTGTAAGTATGACTGCTTGTATGACAAATATGTTGATTGCTTGTTTAAAAACATGTTGTTTGTTATCCGTGTATGTTGTGATGAATGATTGATTGATTGAGAATGCATGTTGGTTGATAGTACGCTTATGTTTGCTTGTTTAGCAAGTAAGCCTTATTATATGCTTGGTTGAGCATGTATGTGTGTTGATTTGGTTGAAACATGTTTAGTAGAGTCCCATTGCTACTATTACATTGAAAAAGAGATTTTAAGTGAGGGAAACATACTTGAGCCACTTGGAAGCCTTGCCTTGCTAACCCAACCTTGTATGTTTTACTGTTGATATTGTTGTTGATTTAATTGCTTTTCGGTAAGTAAAAGTCATAGTTTCTGAAAGGGTGGACGATGTTGAGGGAGTCCATTGCCTTAGTTAGAGAGGTGTGGTTGTACCAGAATTGAGGTACAATTTTTCCGTTTGAGACAGTGTGTATGTGGGTTGATTCATGTGGATGAGGGACGATGTGATCAACTCTGGCATTAGTTAGTAAGAAGAAGTGAAGGCCTATTGGGTGGGGGGTCAGAGTGGTGTCAATGTTTTATCGAATGAGCCCTTGGTACAGTATTAAGTTGGTTTCCTCCAGTTGATTCTAAATCCGTGCTTTTGTATATCGTTAGCAAGTATGCAAGTTGAACATGCCTGGTGAAGTGTTAGTTGGTGACCGTTGGGGTTCGGCCTACGATTTTAATGCAAGACAGCCGGTTAGTGTCCGTGAGTGTGAGCTAGTTTGTGTAATTGGGTGAGTGTACGTTGAGTTGTTTTCCAGCAAGCGGAAGAGAATAAGTCACTTCCGATATAGTTGAGCCGAGAAGGGAGCCTTGAGCTTTGACTTCAGGATTGTTTGGTAGGGGTAGAACAGTTCCAGCTAGACTGTTTGTGTGCGATCAGAATTGAGTCTTGAAGTTACGAGATGCTCTAAGAACAGTTTAGAAGAGTCAGATTTTGTTGAAGAACCAGTCTGGAAACAAGAGGACCGAAGACTATCAGTTGTGTACATGTGAAGCTGTAATTTCCTCGAATACCTTCTTTTGTGTGAGCATCTAAGAAATTAGATATCCTTGCTGAGACCTTAGATGTAGGGGCACATGTGACTAGCCTTTTTGGGAGACAGTAGGGATCCGAAAGATGTACGGAAGATGTTCGTTTGTGGTTCAGAGTTACTAGTTTCTGGTAGATGTGAAGTGATTGTCTTTCAACGGTTTTGATGTACCTTTTGACAAGGTTCGGCTTGAATAGCACAGGGTTAGAGTATACATTGAGATGAAGAGAGAGTTGACTTGAAGTTGCAGATTTTTGTAAGACTGTAGTAGTAGGTGAGGATGCGAACTTCTTTTGAATGATTGATTCAGCTTTAGGGGTCAAGGATTGATTGAGCTTAGTTGGTAGGCTTGCTTAGCAAGTGTGATGAATTTGATTTTGAAAGAAGATTAAACCACATAATGCTATAATAGTTTGTGTTTTCCTAGAAGTGTTTGGGAGATTTACCCGGTCGTCTCTTGATAGAGAAGAAGAGTTCTTTATTGAGACCGTCTCCGAGGTTGCTTCAGTTTTGTTACTCTGTAACTTATGAATTCCGGAAGAATTAAGAATGTTGAAGAATTAACTTCGAGACTTGTTAGACCTCAGATTCATTAGGCCTAGTGCATCATCTCAGAGTGCTACAGTGTAATTTGTGAAGAAGAAAGAGTGACAGTACGAGAATGTGTTCAGATTACATACAGTCGAAACAAGTGACAGTGAATGATTAGTATCCGTTTTTGAGTGTCAGTGAATTGTTGGTCAGTTAGTGTGTGCTTCAGTCTATTTGAAGATTAGTTTGAGATCCGTTTACTGCTAGTTGAAAGTGAGAAAAGTTGAAGTACCGAAGACAGCTTTAGGGGCAAGATGTGATCGCCTTGAGCTCTGAGTTATGTCGTTTCGTTTGACTAGTGTATTAGTTACCTTCATAGAGATGTTGAGCAGAATATTTTCCTGAGTTTCTTGATCAGTTGTAGCAGCTCTTCTAGATGTCACGTGAGTATATTCAAGTACCGAGGAAGATCATGATAAGTTTTGAAGTTAGTGTGGTAGATTCTATTAGAGAATTAGTTGTATGTCAAGTTGTGCAACCTGAACTTCGAGTTAATGAAGATGTTCTCCTAGAACATGCAGATCATCCGAGTGTATTAGGGTGAATCCCAAGTAGGCAAAAGAAGACATGAGTTGGAAGAAATTGAAGACTGTGACAGATATCTATAGTTTCTAGGTCTAGCATTGTTACTCTCAGAGAATTGTAAATGATCTTTTGAAGATAGTTGCTCCATTGATAGATTGTTATAGAAGAATGTTCAGTTGTGTGGTTAAATGCGAGATAATGAGCCCTAGAGAAACTGAAAGAAACTTTGATGAAAGCTTCGACCTTGATCCAGTCATGTTAGAGAAAGAGTTTGTGAACCATGGTGATGTGTTACATGTAGAGTTAGGTTGTGTGCTTATGCAAGACAGAAGATTGCGACTTGTTCATCAAGATAGTTGAAAGACCGTGAGAAGAATTATCCGATATGAGACATAGAGTTAATTACAGTTGTAACTGCTTCGAAGACTTAGAGACAAAGCTTGTATAGTATGAAATGCGCAGTGTATATGTACGTATCATTAGATCTTGAAATATTCGAAGACTTGGGAATGGTTGGAACTTGAACAACATGAGTAGTTAGAATTGCTTGAAGACTGTGATCTCAAGATTGAGTACTATCCGAAGAGAGTCTACGTAACAACCGATGTTCCGAGTTGTATTTTGCTGTTAGATTAGTAGTTGAGTTACGAGTTGCAATTGCCGAATTCCGTATATCAAATGATAGTAGTTTTGTGGCCGAGTTTCGGGTTGAGACTACTTTGGGTCAGAATGTTTGATGAGAAACAGTTGGAAGACAGATTCTTGGCACCTCACGTGCAAGACATAGCGGAAAGAAGACCTTCAGAATACAGTTCAAAGGTGATAGAGTTTGTATTGTTAGAGATAGAATTGTTGTACTGATCGGCATAGAGTTTTGAGACGTGTTGTTTTGGCCGAAGCGCACGGTGGTTCATTTGTATTGCATCTGAGTTGTATGAAGACGTATCGTGGGTTGAAGACGAGCGCTTCTAGAGTGAGTTGATGAATAATGTGGTTCAGTATGAGAGTAAGTATGTAAATTGCCAGCGTGTCAAGACTGAGCTTCAGTTTTCTTCTAGTTTGTTGCATCCGTGGAAGATTCGCAGTAAAAGTGAGTAATAAAGATCCGAGATTTCAACTAGAATAATTTTGAAGACGTCTGCATAGTGTTTGGTTAATTGATGAAGACAGAGGATCAGTCAGAGAAGGTTATGAGTCAAGTGTTCAAGCAGTATTGTATGAGTTGGTGAATTGGGCTAGTTCTGTTGTTATCTGTTGCGGTTACCACCAGAGTTAGAAAGGGGTTTGAGATGTGTTCCGTGTATCTATGATTCAGAAATGTGAGTTAGATCTGTTCCGTGCTATATTTGCTGAAGAGATTGAGTTGAGTTTGAAATCGGCATGCCTTGAAGAATCAGTTGAGATCATAGTGTAAGATAGCAAGTGTTGCGTGGTAAGTCTTTCGAGTTGGTTAGTATGTTGTGGAGAGAGAGGAATGCGTGGAGGTGCATGTTTCAGTGGCCCTCCATGATCGATGAATTTCGGGGACGAAATTTCCTTAAGTGGGGGAGAGTTGTAACACCCGTGTTTTGGGGCTAGGAGTTAGTCGGGTTAGTGGTCCGAGTCGATAAAATTAAAATTAAATCAATTGGACCTTAGCTTGGGCTAATAGGGTTTTAAAATAAAAAGGAGGGACCAATACGGTGATTTAACCCAAATGTCTTAAAAAGCTAGACCACTTTTTGAAAGTTAAAGAGAACAAAAAAAAGTGTAGCCATCTTTCTCATTTCCTTTCTTCACCATGGAAACCCTAACAAACCCTCCCAAATCCCAAATTTGTATTTCCATCAATTGCTTCATCAATTCAAGGGCGTTTTCAAAGGTAATCACATATTCGAACTCTCCTTTTTAATTCCTATCTATCTATGGTTATAGTTTTTAAAACCATGAACTTTTGAAAATTAGGGTTTGATTTAAAGTTTGAGTTTTTAATGGGTTTTTTATTTTGTTTTGATAAATTGAGTTGAGGTTTTGCTAAATCATGTTGAAATACTCATTATATGTTAATTTGGTTGATTTTTAATGAATTTTCGAAGTGGGTTCTTAAACCCATTTTTGAGTTGTCAAAAACACCATTTTTGGTGGGTTTTAAGGTGTAATTAGAGAGCTAATGATATATGTATGCTAAGGGGATGATTTGAGACCATTTAAATGTCATTTGGGTGTTTGAAAATGGAATTTTCTGCTGGGTAAAATGGAAGTACGAAAATGGGAATTTTGGTGATTGTTTGGGTTGGAAATTGTTGGAGCTTGGCTTGCACCTATAGGTTGATGTTGTGGCTGAATTTAGTGATCATTTGTGAGTATAAAATGTGTTGGGAACTTGGGTTTTCATCAAGGATTATGGGCTGCTTGAATTAGATGAAGTTGGGGTTTGGTCATGACTTGAAATGTTGTGTTTGATATTTGAATTTGTATTCCGGGTTAGCTACCTTGATGTTTGAGTTAATTTGAGGTTGTTTTGCTTGTGTTGAGGTGTTTAGAAGCTTGGTTTTGGGTTGGTGAAGCCTTGGGATCAAATCCGGAAAATTGAAGACCATGGTTGCTTGGTGTTTGAGCTTGGAGGTGAATGTGAGTGGTTATTGTTTTTAAATGGTTTTAAACATTGGTTCAAGCATGTGGACCTAGGTTGGGCTTGGTAAACCCACCTAGAGTTGAGGTTAGGGTGGTAGCCTAATCTCAAGCTTAAGTTTAGGGAACTTTGGTTGAACTTCTAATTGTTTGTTATGCCTCTTAATTATATGTGTTTACGGTAGTTATCTATATTGTGTTATACATGTTGTTGAGGCATGGTTTGATGCATTGCTATGCATGTGGATTGGATTGTGAATTATGCATGATGATGATCATGGTGAGTACATGCTAGGCATGGTATTGGGTTGTGAAATACATGTATGTGAGACATGATATTTGATGCTTTGTCATATGCATGTAGCTATGAAAAATGGATTGCGTTTAATGTTGGCACTAGTATGCTTGGGTACAATGATCGATCATTAGGATGAGTGTGCACACAAATTGAGTCAAAACGTACGTGGCCTTGGTGGCGTTAAGGCACTAAGGAGGAGTACGGTGATGTAATATTCCACCGGAAGCTTTTATATTTCTACGAGATGATGAGTGGAATCCCATCCGTAGGGCATGTGGCGATGAGTGGAATCCCGCACATGCAAGGACCGGTGATGAGTGGAATCCCACCGAGGTAATGTTGTTGTTGGAAATGCGTTCCAACGGGTTATCCGCGTATTCGGGTCATAGCTAGGTGCCAATATGAGATTGTATGTATATACCAATGTGGGATTATGCTTATGTGCTTATATGACATGACATGTGATGTCCTTATGAATTGATATATGATGTGGCTAATGCTTTGGATTATGTATCATGCTATGTTGAGCTTATGGTTGTTGAGCATGGCATAATGTTGACTATATGTTCATGCATCATGTTCATTTTGGCTTATGAGGATCGGAGGTAAGAACATGCATTTCATTATGGAAATTGCTCGTGCTTGGACCCTGCATTGTCGAAGGTTTGTTTTATGAGCTTACCCTCACTAAGCTTTTATGCTTACGCTCTCTTTTGTTCGACAATGCAGATAAATAGCTTGTGGGTAGCAAGGGCAAGGAAAGGTCTCCAAGTGTTGCTTTTGGTGAGCTCAATGTATGAGTTTGAGTAAATGAATGTAATAGTTAAGCAATGGGATAGGTTTTGATGATTGAGTTTTGATGTATGTCGATATTGGTTTGATTCTTGGATGCCTTGTTTGATCTATAAATATCGTTGTTGTTGCATACCTTGAATGTCTAATTGTTTGGTTGCTAAGGCATGAAATCTTATGTGCTTGTATGACCATATATGCATAAATTTCCCTTTGTATGAATGCTATGTATGGATGCCTTGTTAATTGCTTGGTTGTTATCTATGGTTCATGTATGGTTGCTTAAATGTTAGTATGTGCAAGTCTTACAAGTGTTAATACATGCCTTTGGTAGGAATGCCTTTGCTAGAAAGTTTTAGTTGCTTGTATGTGTGAATCATCATCATGTGTGAAATGTGTCTTAATTGTAAGTTTAAGCATGCCTAAACTCTTGGTTTGATATTAGGATACATGTTAGTGTGTTGGTTGAGGTTTGAGAGAGATTTAAGGGCCACTTGGTGCCTTAAATCAGCTCAAACCTGTGTTTTCGTAGCAGGGGTATCGATACGGTTGGTCCCGTATCGATACGGCCTTCATAGTTCAGGCCCCATGTTTCGATACGCGAGGGGGTGTACCGATACTATTTTTGCTACTGGAGCTACTGTCCAGTTCTGTATCGGTACGGGCCTTCAAGCGTATCGATACGACCCCTTAGCGTTGACCATGGGAAGTCAACAGTTGGGGAGGGTATCGATACACTCATAGGGTGTATCGATACGGTCTCCACGAGTTGACTTTGACCAGTTGACCTGGTCAAGGGGTATCGATACGCCCCTTAGGTGTATCGATACCACTTGCAGTGAAGTTTAAAATTTGGGCTGTAATATGATCGTTTAAGTTCGTTCGATGATTCGTATGAGTTGTTCCGCTGTATGACCACATAGGATTAATACTCATCTAGACAAGATTTAAAATATGAGGAAAAAAAATAGGGTTGCTAACCGAGGGGGAATCCTTAGGGGTTTTCACTCGGTTTTCCCCGTGTGGCCCACTCGGACCGGTCATCCGGCCAGACCGGGACGAGGGGGTTACATCTCTTACTCCTTGTGTTTTGCCATAGCGTTGCGAGATTAAGGCTTGCTAACATCATGCCGAGAGTGTTAGCGCCGCACGGATTGAGCTTGAAAAAATAAGTCTGTGACACTAAGCCCTCATTTACTAATTACTACCCACTTTGTGCAAATCATAGCATCCAACAAAGGATGTAAATAATCATGTTACAAATTTTAATCAAATTTCCTCCAACCCATTTCTCCCTTGTCGAGCTACCCTAACACATTCACATTCCCACCTTAATCATTCATTCCTTACCCTACCCGAAACCTTCAGTGACTATCTTCTTCTCCATTCATCATCATCTCAGCCATCAACCACCATCCTCAACAATCCAAATCCCCAGCAGCGGCACCATTTCGACCTCCTTTCACTCCATCACCCGTAAGCTATCATCACTATTCGAAAGCCCTCATTGTGTACTCTCCAAGCCTACACCCAAAGCCGATCCTTAACCCCATTGTCATTGGTCGAGCACCGAGGCACCCCCTCCACTACCACTAGACCCTTACCAAAACCTAACACCCAGTAGCCCGAAACATTACTCACTCAAAAATCGCAAGACAGAAATCAGCAGCACTCAAAGAATCTAATTAAAAGAAAAATAAAGAGGGGAAAGAAAAAAGCTTACCTATCTCGTCCTTTCCTGTTTCCCGGCGATCGGACCCTCCAACAGTCGATCCCAACAGTGAGGGAAAAACTTAGGTAAAAGGAAGCATCATATCTCAAAGCCACAACGATCCAACGACGGTGGTCTGAGATCCGAAGAGAAATGGAGAATCTAAACATATGGAAAGAAAGAGGGAGAAATTGTTTGGACGTGTAAATGTAAATGACTAAATGTGTTATTATACCAAATATTTTAACAGTTGTTAACAAATGAGTGGTGAGCAAAACTTAAAGTTTAATGGTGACATTGAAGCAATTGGAGGTTTAGTTACCAAATTGAATAATGGGCCAGAGTTCAATTACTATTTGTAAACTTTACCCAAAATTTTCTGAATAGTCTTAAGGTGCTTACAAGATAGTATATGTTTATACATATTTGTAATTCTTTGATAAGATACACACACCTCACAGATAAAGTAATTTAAACTCGAATCACATAAGATGAACACCATCCTCTGTTTCACTATGACCACTTGTTAGGTTCAACCAAAAAATAAAATAAGAATAAAATTGTATGAGAAATGATATATTATGAAAAATAAATGTCCTGGGGTGTCTATTCTTTAGTACACATAGTAAGTCACGATCAGTAACAACACTTGGAAAAAAAGGATTTGGAGGATGATTTAAAATTAAAAATAGAGGTTTAAATTAAATTTTTAAAAAATAATGTTAAATTTTATATTTTTTTATAGAAAAATGAAATTTAATTAATATTTTGAAAATTTTAAAAGGTCTAATGAGAATTTTTTTTTTAAATATAGGAGGTGTTTTAATTAAAAATAATTAAAAACTAATCTAAATTTTAAAATTTTGAGGGAAGCAAATTAAATTTTAAAAACATTTAAGCGATTATTTTTTTTTTTAAATCTTGTAAGACATGCCTCTAACTCTTTTTGTCTTTCATCGTTAGTTAAGATATGTAAAACAGAAAATAAATAAAAAATTAAAGATATTAAAATTTCAAAATTATTAAAAATATCAAAAAGAAGAAAATCTCAGTATGTTATTTTTTTTTGATCAAGGAAGACTTTCATAAAATTAAAGGGGACAAACATACAAGAAAGGCGGTTCACCCTTAGCAACAAATCCGATAAAAGCCAAAGGTAACCGACGACCGAAACAAAAGAAAGCAAACATAAAGACCCGGCAAACAACGAGGAAATCTAAAATCATACAAAAACATAAAACAGGATAATGTGCCAGAAACCCAAGAACCCTAACAAAGGGTACAAGAACAGCCATAACCGACGTCGACGCCGAAGGTTTAAATGGCAAAACCAAAAGCCTGCAGGAATAATTACTTAGGCCCGAAAATAACATCATCGTCTCCGAAGGAGAGTATTTCACCGGAGCAGCGCCTGAGAGCTCTATCCAGAGGCAGGCTTCCAATATGAAGAGACCGGTCCTTATCAAGGCACTAGCTTCAGTAAACCACCAACAGGGACTGTTGAATGTAGACAAGCCTAAAACCTTCCAAGGCATAAACACGACACCAAGAACATTCGTAAAACACGTAAGAGATACGGTTGAAGACTGATAGATCCGAGAGAAAAATAGACACCCAACCGACTGAATAGGACCGCCTGGATCCCACCTAAAGCTGATATCGTTCGCTTTCCAAGAGACACCCAATCTCCAATAAGCAACAGCTTCCAAAAATACACTGAAAACGGCAAAAACCCACATGAAACTTCCAACATCTCGCCTAGTCCCATAGCATTTCCATATTCCATGATAGATTCTGGTTCCATGCAGAGATATTAAAATTGAAAACCTTTGACAGCATATCAAAGAAACCTGAAAAAGGAAAGATTTGGCCAGTACAAATGTACGATTCCTTTGACAGCAAAGCAGTGAGACTTGCAAAAGGAAAGATTTGAAAATCTCAAATGAACAGACTAGACTGCCCCTATCTTCCTGGCTCGAAAACCCCACCATTGTCCTTTCTTTCCCGGCGATCCAAAACCTTTGCCGGAATTTGGATTCAAAAGGGCGGAGCCGCCTGAAGTCCAGTCTTAAACCGTGGCCTTTTAACGTTGTCCACCACAGCTTTCCCAAAACGGAAGAGAAGCACCTTGGAGAAAGTCCAAACCACCCAATCAGCCATATCCGCCTGCCGGGCCGAAAGCCGTTCGCCTGAAAAACTCCGAGGTTTCAGCTGGGACAGCCTCGCCGGAGGAGAAAAGGAAGCAAACCAAACCTAGGCCACCGCCAGGAGATAGCTCCTAGCGCCCCACTGGAGTTTTGATAAGAGATTTTGGGCGGCGGCGATTTCAGAACTGGCCATGACTCGAAGACGGTTTTCCCCGACGGTGACCCGCCCCGCCATGCTCCATTCCGCTGGTTCAAACCTCCAGTCAGAGTCGCCCTCTGCTGCACTAGCGACCGTCGACCCATGAAGGAATTGAACACGACGACCGGCCCGGACTGGTCAAAGCACCGTCTGAGGGACGAGAGATATGAAGAAAGAGGGGGTTTCGGGCGCTATCATCAAATGTTTTGCATATAATCTCAGTATGTTATTATTTTAAGAAAGTGGCAGTAGCTGAATTTTAATTCACCCTTATTAAATTGCCTTAGCTCCTGCTGCTTGAATCCAAGGATGGACCCATGGGCAACTCTTTAAAAGATGAAGGGGGTTCTAAGTTTTCTTGAACTCTCTAAGGTTTTCCTTTCCTTTCTACCTATATCCTTTTCGTTTTAACCCACCCAGGAACTTTTGAGTCCTGGTTTGTTTTTCTCGTTTTGAATCTTGGTGTTCGATTGTAAACCATGGTGGTTTTCTTATTCTCTAAACCCTTCGTTTTTCCTCCCCTTTACTTGACTCCCCATTTGTTTTCCCTCTCTACCTTTTCCCCTATTTACATTTCAATCCTTTTTAAAAGTTCTTTATGGATCTGTCCGAGTCTTTAAACGACTCCCCGGGTGAAGTTAATGCGGAGTATGAAGAGATGGACTCTTTAGAGCTTGAAGCGGACAATAACATCAATGCTGCTATTAAATCTCTCTCTTATTGGTATTATTTCTGATAGAAGTATTAAATTCTCCACCTTGAATGTCATTTTGAAATGAGTCTGGCCAGCTAAAGGAGAGTTTGAAAGTTTCGATCTGGGAAAAAACTTTTCTCTTTTTGTCTTTAAAAAGGAAAAATGTAAACTTAACGTGCTTAGCCAAAGCCCCTGGTCTATACAACAAAAATACATGATTCTCAGAGATTGGCCGACAGGTGTAACTTTGGAGGAAATCGACTTCTTCCTCTCGGAGTTATGGTTTTAGATCTACAACTTACTTATGCCGCTTAACAACAAAAAAATGTTGCTCGAATAGGAAGTATTTTTCCAAAATATCTGGAGTCCAATATCAGCGTAAAATGGGACGATTTCCTCAAAATTAAAGTGGCTATGCATGTTGAAGATCTCATTAAAACAAGTTTCAACCTAAGAAGAGGCAAAAATGATCCTATTACAGCCCGATTTAAATACGAAAGGCTGCCGAAAATTTTCTATTCCTGTGGTCGGTTGAGGCATCCAACCAAAGAATGTGGTTTTATGGAGGAGAAATTCAAACGAACAGGCAGCTATGACTCTTGGCTAAGAGCTTCTTCTATGAAAAAGCAACCTCACTCTACTTTTTCCTCAGGAAAGAAAGTGAACTATGGTGCTTAAGAGAGCGAAAGAAACCACCAGAGAAGACGCGTGTCTCCAGTGTCGGATGGTATGCGTGGGGATGGAGTGCTTCCTGCCAGTGCCAATGATAAAGATGGAAACCTTTCCTTGGTTCTTTCAAATCATGACAAGACTGAAAGTATGAGGTATGAGGTTACGTCTAATCATGACTCTGGTGATTCAGCTAATTTCTCGCAATTCTTGGACAATGGGACGACGACATTTAATTCCATTTGTCTTATTCCTAAAGCTATCGAGAAAATAGCTCCCCTCATTGATCCTGGAAAAGCTGCATCTCCCCTTATGGAAAAGGAAGGATTTTGCCCAACTGTGTCAAATGCTTGTACGATTTTTTATGGAAGGGACAATTGGTTGCTTGGCTCTTTGTTTACCCTTCCTGCTCTGGACAGTGCACCACCATTCAAAGGGGAAGTTTGATCCTTGCTCATGTCTCTGCACAATGCAATGCACTTGTAATGGTTGTATGATATGTTAAACCAGAGTATGATACTGCTGGCTCTCCCACCTGATATCTGACCTAATTGTTTCTACGTGTCATCTTCTGTTGTACGTAAAAGTGCATTTTTAGACCCGACAACTATGCCATAAAAGACCACGTGATCTTGAACTGTCAATGCATTTGATAAATTTTATAGCAATTCTTACAGTTGAATTGACGTGCTTGAATATTTTAGTTTGAAATTTGATCATTTGTATCTCTAATTTTCTGTGGATGAATGCTGGATGGTTGCAGAATTTTGATACAGGACTGCCCTTCTACTCGAGGTGGAGTTTATCGTTCTGCAAACCAGAAAAGGTTGTGGTCTTGTTAGTTTTTTATGTAATGTACAACGTCGAATACTTGGCCGGACAAAATAAAAGCATTTCCTGGTTGGTCACAGCTAAAGACGCTGGAGGGTTTGAACTGTTCTTTGACGGGTTGTGGCCATTGTGGCTAGGCTTGGATTCAGGTTTCTAACTTTTCCCATTGTTTTATTCTATGTTGTACTAACCACAGGATATTCTCCTTCTATTTTGTAATGTTATGGATGATGCCCCATGCATATATATACTGTATACATACATGGAGTTCATACGAATACCTCCATCCTCACCTAACCCTCTTTGAAATTCCTTCCATTGAACAACTCCAAGAAGCAATAGGAAGAACAAGCAGTAGCCTTTTTCTTTGAGAATTAATACAGCAATGGCGGAGCAAAGTTACGTACAGGGAAAGACAGAAATGGAGTCTGCTGCAGAGGCATCCAAGGATGGAGGTGAAGCCAAAGAAACACATGAGAATACAGCAATGGCGGAGATGAAGCGAAAGAAACACATGAAATTGCTTGCTTACGGATTAGCATTCGCCATTTTCCAGACTATTGTCATCTTGGTTTTTTCGCTTACCGTGATGCGTATCAAAAACCCCAAGTTTAGAGTCCGCTCTATCACCGTCCAGGATCTCACGGTGGCAGCTCCGAACCCCCCTTCTTTCAACATCAAACTCAATGCCCAGGTTGCCGTCAAGAACACAAATTTCGGTCACTTCAAATTTGAAAACACCACGATATGGTTCGATTACAGGGGAGTTCAAGTTGGGGATGGTTTTGTTGCTAAAGGAAGAAGCAAGGCAAGATCCACAAAGAAGCTGAATGTAACTGTGGAATTGAACTCAAACAATATGCAACTAACTAATTCGAGCTTGCAAAGTGATATTGAATCTGGGTTTTTGGCACTGACCAGCTATTCCAAATTGAGTGGGAAAGTACAGTTGATGAAATTGATCAAAAAGAAGAAATCTACGGAAATGGTATGCGCCATGCTAGTTAACTTGGAGACCAAAGCTGTCCAAGATATCAAGTGCCAATAAACTTGAGGTTTGCAATATCAACTGCAGATGCAGTCTCTTAACAACGTAGAGGCTTATATATAATATGTAATTTTCTTTTTCATTTTTTAATGTTTTCTTCTACTTGTATCGATTTGTGTATTGCCTATTATATATAGGATTGTTTTAAGGTGGGGAAATTCTAGTTACCAACGGCTTAATAAATAACTAAAAAACGGCGGACTAATATAAACCGTTGGATGAAGCCGATTGGAGCTAAAGATATATCAACCGTTGGATTAAAAGAAAAAAGGGTGGGTGACTTGGTTAACCGGTTAGACTAAAATTGGCGGAGATTAAAACCCATAGTAAAGCGGGAAAATAGGAAAAGTTTTCCATTTGGCATCGAAAAGAAGACGCGAAGCTTTTTTTCTTTCGTTCCTAAACGCGCGAAGCTTGGTAGAGGTGGGAGAATTGTGTGTTCTTACACAAATACTGTATTCGGAGGAAAAAGTTTCCATTTATCATGTAAGTAAGGAATTTTTCGAGTAATTTATGTTTTAGGGTTTTGTGGGATCATGAACGGTTTGAGTTTTTCATTCAGTATTTTTAAGGTTTTGTGGAAATTTTCGGTTGTGATTTGAAGTACTTCTCGACAGACATATAAAACAGGGCAAAATATATTGTTTTGTGTTTATTAGATATGTTCCTTGTTAATGGTATAAGTTTGGTCGTTACGTACATAACGTTAACATAATTTTGCAGATTGAAGTTGGTAGCAATGGAGAAAGTTTGTGAAGCTGAGGTAAATGGTGGGCAGGGTACATGAAGAAAATTGTCAGCATATATGTTGTTCTAGTAAGTTATAGTTGAATGATGGTGGCATTGTTCAAATTCTAAGTTGATAAGCATAATTTAATTTGTACTCTAACAACAAAATGAATTTTGTACAGTTTCAGTGAATGTAGATGACTTAAGGGTGGTAAAAAGAAAATGAACAATACTGTAAGTAAGATGACAAAATTGTTATTATGTTTTGGTATTAGTTTGTAATGTGTTCATGTTATTCAAATTTAATAAGTGTGTGAATTGTACAGGCGAAGAAAGCACTAGGGAAGAGATGGTCGGAGACGACTGATGAAGAAAAGAAGCCGTACTTGGATAGGTACGAGGAGCTGAAGGGATCTGAAATGGAAAGCAATAGGAAAGGGAAGTAGAAGAAATTAGTGGAAAAGGGAGAAGTTAAAAAGACAAGTGGATGTTTATATTTATTTTTACTGAAAGTGGTTATTGTATGAATCATTTGCTGGATATATTTAAGCGTAACATAACGGGAAAATTTGTTGTATTAAATCTTGTAGGAGTTGTCATCGAGGTGCAGTATGAAGAAGGTATCAAGCTTGTTTAAAGAGATGAAGAAGATGAAAATTGACAGTGTTCTTAACGACATCAGGTTAGGAGCATTACGGGGAATGATTTCGCGAGAAATTAAGCGGGAACTTTGTCGGGAGTTAGCGGAGAAGTTTGATCTTGAAACGTCCACAATGGAATTTAGTGGACACAAGATATATGTTTTGGTAGAAGATGTTGAAGCAATTTTGGGTTTAAAGAACACATATTTAGATGTGGAAGTGGCGACGCGAAATGTAAGTGGAAAGGAACTAGCAAAGAAGTACAAAATCAGCACGAAGATTGCATATAAAGAACTTTTAAAGGAGATACTAAGTGGAGGTTTTGAGGCTAAGGAGTTGAAAGCACGTGTACTGTTGTATGTTGTTGGTTCAAGGGTCAGTAAAGAACCCATTTTGTACTAATAAATCAAGTCATTTTGAAGGCAGTGTATAATGACAATTGATTTATGTTATTGGTAACATTTAGGTCATTGATGTTGTTGGTTGGTCGATTGTTGATGAAGATAGTAGGACAAAATGTAAAGCAAAGAGAGGGTACATACCTTGCTCATTGAGTGTACGTAAAATTTGTTTTCATGTTATTGTTGAATAACAAATGACTTATGCGTTTGTGAAACATTGAGAATAATAATGGTTGTCTTGTAGGATCAACTTCAACGAGGGGAATTGGATGGTTCCCAGCTTGCTTCGTATTGGCGTAAGAGTTATGGACCATATGGTAGACTTAGCGACTGCAAATTGGTATGAAGAACGAGGAAACATTTAACTAAACTTTGCAATGTATTACGTAGATATATTATATGAGGTATGCTTATGTGGAGTTTCATTACTGAAATATAATTGATGGCAGGTCTTTACCTCTGTAAATGAAAATAATACTCATTGGTACATGTGCGTTATGGATATCGAGCGGGGGAAGCGAAGATACTAGAAAACTTGCCCACAACGCGAGGAAATGCTTCAAGAGTGGGTGTAACACAGAAGTTGGTAATAATCGTAAACTTATAACAATTTACCAATCTTTACTTACGTTAGTCAATATTTAAAAAAGTATGTGTGTCTGTGCATCTAGCTTAAGAAGCTAGGTGAGTGTTTGTTCGATGATAAGTTTGTAGATATTTTTGGCTCACCATCAAACGCAATTTCTGATCCCCCAATGATGGTGGCTAAATGCAGACGTCAAGGCAATGGGTATATTGTACTTCAAAAAGTTGAAATGTATTTTTTTGCTAGAATTTGATATGTTTGTTAATAATTTGATGTTTAAAGTGGTATTTCTTTGAACAGAGATAATTGCGGGGTTTATTGCATTCAGTGGATGCTATTATGGCACACGAAACGTGCTGAGGAAGTGGTACGCTCTGCTGTTGTCTGCATACATTTTAATAACTGTTCCATTGAACGAATTATATAATCAAAACTAATGCATCTATTGTTATAACTTGTGTTGCTAGACGGTCGGGGTATGAGACAAAATGCATATTTTGTATGATCTTGTGAATCATGATAAGAATAAAAGGAGGCGGGAAATTGCAGTTGAAACGAAAGCACATGTTGCCCAGCTTCAGTCACAACAATATGTTAGTCGTGTTAGCATTTGTCGGCATCAATGGTGAGGGAGTTACTGCTACGTGTGTTGTTCCTTAACCGTTAACTGGCCTTTAAATATTTCAGCTAACGTTCATATCTTTGCGATATATGTTGTGGTTATGAACAGATTGAAGTTGGAGCGTGGTTGCATTTATTTGGAAGGAAATATGTTTTGTATGTATGAAAAGCACATGAGATAGGAGAGGACCCTTCTTTTATCAGGTTGGCAGAGGTTTGTAGATAATTTTTGAATTGGACACAAAGAAGTCGGGCAACATATGGGTTGTATAGGATAATTTCCTATATTTGTACATGTACAACATATGGACTACATGGTTTAAGAATTGGAAATAGGTTATGCTTGTAAAGGGTTTAGGGTATTGCAAAGATGCATTATGTGTTGAGAAATCATATATATATATATATATATATATATATGTGGCTTTAAAGGATAGACATTTTCCATGGTTGCACTTACATTTATGTACTGTCCATTTCATAGTCACTACTGTCTGAAGATGGTCTAGTTCCAAAAGGAGAAGTCTTGCATCAGATAAAGTTAATTACAATGGCGTTGATTGTAACAAGAATCGTGTAAAGATTTAGGAAGTTCCATAAAAGTGTACCATGGATGTTGTAGTTGGAGGGATACTAAAAAAATTAATGTTGTCCTCGTTTGAAAGATGTTGGTCCTAACATAAATGTGGATGCAAACAAGCGTTAATCATCACATAAACGTTACTAACGTATGGTGATAGTAAAAAGAATCGTGCAAAGTAAGATGAAGTTGCATAAAACTGTACCATGGATGTTCCAGGTTGAGGGATATTAAAAAATCCGTCATCCTCAATTGAAAACTGACTGAGATTCGGTTGAGCTGCGAACATGTCGATGGCATTTGAGATATCAATTTCCTCTTCGGAAAGGCCTGTTGTGTCCACAAATGTTGGGGTTGGAAGTTGAAGCTTAAGATGAGGGCATGTGTTTCTATTGTGTCCCTCCAATTTGCAAAAGGAACAATGAGAGATCTGTGACTTTGCACGTTGATTTTTGACATTGGTTTTTCGTTTTGCTTCTTTTCGGTGCGGGTCCCTAACGGGTCGTTTGCCTTCTTTCTTTGATGAAGACTCCTTCAAGGTTGTGGAGTGATCAAATTCAGCAGTTAATCCAAGTATCTCATCTTTCGTGCTCTGAAACGTTTCGTCAGTATGAGATGCAAAGTAGCACAATTGCGTGGAAAGTGCTCGCAGAGAAGCGAATCGAGCCATTTGTTTCATTTCCGGTGGCACGTTGAAGTCAACAAATGATGGCACCGCAATCTTTGTATCTTTCGTCCACCGCAGATGTATTAAACATTTTGGGATCTCAGAGAAGTCTTCCAACTTCATAACGTGCAGCTGATGGTGACATGGAAGGTCGGCTGTCTCATATTTATTGCAGGAACATGTTATGTTCTGCGTTGCGACCTCAAGAACCACCTCATAAAATTGCGAAGGATCCTTATACTTTGTTAACTGATATGTCCGGAAGCCTCCACCTTCGACAGTTGGATGTATAGGACGATACAATGTCTCATTTTTAAGTTCGGTCTGAACAATTTTGAATGATGCTCGTGTATATACATCTGCTGCATTCCTTTCAAGTTCATTCAATTTGGTCATAGGAAAAGGTGTCACATTTGAACTGAAGAAATCTTCCCTTAACTCTTGAATTCGCGTCTCATTGATCCCATTGTCAATGGCACGGACAACATCTATATATGTCTTCTTAGAAGTGAGCATAATATTTAGCGTTGCATTCATAGCTTCGCACTTTTGGGTTGATCGAAGATTGGCAAAGAAATGTCCTGTAAGATATGCTTGTGCCCACATAGCCATTGTCTGATCCTTCTCTACAACCCAAGGATGATGTTCAACGTTAAACTGTTTAACAACTGACCTCTACTCCCGGTCAAATTCCTCAATTGTCAACCAAGATGACATGCATCTCTTAAATGCGGAAGTAAATTTTGTGTCACCAACGTTTGCCTGAGCATTTCGTGATAGATGCCATGAGCATATGCAATGGCAAGCAAGCGAGAACACCGTTTTTATTGCTCTGTGCATAGCCCTATCACCATCTGTGACAACTGAAATTGGAGCCTTGTTACACATTGCCTCTGCAAATTGTCTCAGTACCCATTCAAAAGAATCGGCAGTCTCGCCAACTAGAATTGCAACACTAAAGACAACTGTTTGGTGATGGTGATTGACACCCAGAATAGGCATTAGAGGCCGGCCATAGATATTACCTTTGTACGTCATGTCAAATGCAATGACATCACAGAAGCGTGCGTAGTCAGACCTCGATGTTGAATTACACCAAAAAAGATTATGCAACGCCCCTGAGTCATCAAGATCGTATTGCATGTAGAACCCGATATCCCGCTCTTTCTTCAAGTCAAAGTAAGTTAGGAGGGCATTTACATCACCGTCACGAATTTCTTCAGCGTTTGACTGGTGCAGTGAGTTGTACAAGTCTTTCCTTATGAAACCAACATTGTGGAAACCACCTGATTGTTGCGTGAAAAAATTCATAATCTGTGATGTTTTCACCCCCAAAATTTTCAATGCACGTGCCTCATTTAGATCACCCTCTGTAACTTCTCGACTCGACCGAAGAAACAGTCGCATAATAGGTGGGCACAGCTCGTGATTATGTGAATTATGAAAAAATGATATCCGCCACTGATCCGAATCGCGACATTGAACAACAATTTTTGCCTTGCAACCGATGCGTGTTATAGCGCGGGGCACACGTTTACGATCAACATCATTAACAGAAGCTCTGCGCTTGCCTACCCGGCTGCAACAAAATTATTGTGATATTAATGAACCAAGGCCATCATACCTTGTTGTTGATCGACACACACTGAACCCACAATTTATTACGTATTCTTTATAATACTCCCATGCAGCCTCACGAGAGTTAAACACCAAAACATCTAAATTTTTTGGCATAAGCGGTTCATTTGATATGGGTCCATGAGCCATATTATTCTCTCCAACGTTGTCATCCATGTATGATACAAATATTGAAGAGTGCGTACGAACCTAAAGTTTATTGCATACCGTTGAAATCAATTAGTACAATAAACATATGTAAAACATGTGAGCACTAGGTTTACACATTTTTCTTACCTTCACCTCCGATGTTCTGGTTGAGGAGAGAGTTTAAGAGATGTATGGAACTGACACTTGAAGAGGAGAGAGTTTGAGTTTAATGAAGTTGCCCTCTCTGGTAATAAAAAGGAAATAGCTTAGTTGGTTGTAACATTTATTATACACCAACTGTCTTGGCTGGATGAAATAAATGCATTGGGATCAGGTTTCGAAACCACCATAATTGAGGTTTCGATACCCCCTTCAGGACCACCGAAATAAGTGTTTCTGCCAAACCAACATCAGAAGGTTTCGATACCCCCTTCAGGACCAACGAAATAAGTCTTTCTGCCAAACCAGCATCGGAACCAGAAAAAGAAGGTTTCGATACCCCCTTTAGGACCAACGAAATAAGTCTTTCTGCCAAACCAGCACCGGAACTAGAAAAAGAAGGTTTCGATACCCCTTTTAGGACCACTGAAATACGTGTTTATGCCAAACCAGTATCAGAACCAAACAACGCGGTTTCAAAACCCCTTCACAACCCAAAACAACAGCACCCAAACCCTTATGAGGGGAATCGAAACCGAGTGAGCAGGTTTTGGAGGGAGATTAATTATTTATTTAAACATTTATGTAATATTAAAAGCCGCGAACGCCTCCTTCTTCTACTCAACTCCACATAGAAAACCCTAAAGCGAGAATACCAGCGTCGAAGAAGCATTTCTCATCCAATCTGAAATCCAAAGGAAGCTCTACTAAAACTTGAAATCCACACTATTTAGTGCTTGAAATCCACAGAATCCACACTATTTGGTGCTTGAAATCCACACTATTTGGTAAGTAAATCAAACATTAGTGACTGTGTTGCATCATGAATCGAAATCTGGTATTTTTTGCATCTTCGTTACTTTTATATAAACACACGTCTTTTAAACTTGCTTCTTTTGCATGAAATTTTTTGCAGGGAAGCTTAACCGTGTAGTCGTAGCTCTTCATTGTCTTAGATATGCCTCCTAAAAAGAATCCCGGTAAAGGTAAACGACCTAGATATGAACGCACTGCTTCTTCAGGTTCTCAAGAACCTCCTCCACCTCCAAATATTTTGCTGCTTTGTTTTAATGGTGACGATGGTCTTCAGCAGTACCATGAAGTTTATGCTGGAAAAAAGATTAGATAGGAGCGAACCATAGACTTAGATTTCTTGACTTCATAAGAGTATCAGTTTGATTTTTGGGAACTTTTTGTCGAATGGGGATGGATGAACTATCTAGATATTAAACCCATTGTGTACGAAAACCTTGTCAGATACTTTTATGCGAATGCTACCCTTGTTCATGATGGAAGAACAAAAACCGAGGTTGTAGCGATTGAGTCATTTCTAATGGGCAGGGAAATTACTATAACTGAAGACATTAATGCTAAATTCCTAGGTGTCGAAAATAGTGGAGAGTGGTATGAAGCAGAGCGTGTCCCTATTAAGTTTGATGATGATAGCCCCACACATCTTCATATCTCTGAAAGGCTTTTGCATCTCATGACAACTTGGTTCTTTCGGCCCTCCGGTGAACGATGCACTTGCATGCGTCATACCGATTACTGGTGGTTACACCAATTTTGGAGGAGAACGCGACCCAACATAGCCCGAATTATCTTCAAGTCTCTTGTGCAACTCATTAGCAACCCTGGAAGTGGCTCAATCAATTATGCATGTGTTCTAAGCCACATATTTGACTGTTTAAATATTAACACCACCTTGGACACCCCAATTCCGGTGAAGAGTAAAATTGATGAAACAACTACTAGGAAGACGGGTTGGACGTTCAATGGGGTTGAATGGGTGCATAAAAGAGATGAAGATGAAGCAAGAATTGTCGGAGGAAATGAAGCTGCAGCGGATGCTCCACCTCCCATCACACTTGAGTCCCTCTATGCTGCTGTCAGAGTGGCTTTCAGAACTTGGATGCATTTATGTGCTCTAGTCATGCAGAGACTCAAGCCCGTCTTAGGTGCTTAGAAGATCGTGTTAAATCATTGGAACTTGATTTTCATCGGCATGAATTTCCACCAACATCGGCTTCGTATGCGCCAGAGCATGAAGATGGTTAGACTATTCTGCATTGTATAACGAGTTTCTTGTATTGCACCTTGTACCAAAAAATATTTTGTTCTACTATTTCATGAACATTGTTCTATGTTTATTGTAATATACAATGGTTCAGCTCCCTTTGCCTTTGGTTTAGCCTTGCATTGTGTTTACTTTTCTTCAAACTTTGATTGTGTTCGTGAACATAACATTGGATTGTTTGAATATAGATTATATCCTATGTAATTCAGGAGAAGAGCAGTATCATGAACAAGATGGTCCAGTTGAAGGGCATGATCATGTGAGTGCTCCGACAAATACGCCTAAAGTGAGTCAAACTTACGTGCGTAGGAAGCTTCATCGAGTTGGCATAACGCCAAGTAATGCAATAGGCTCTGATATTCAGAGACCCAGGCGTGCTCCTGAAATGTATGGGGAGTGGTACCGAAACGTACCCGCTGCCCCATCGAAGAAGAACTTTCTTATTCTTGATTACAATGGCGTGCTTGCCAGTGTTAAGAAAGGCGGTATAACTTTTCTCCCGCTCTTCAATTTAAAATTTTTAGAAAATAGTTTATAAAATGATTTTTAACGTTGTCAGGTGTGCAACTATGCCCTGGTGCTATCGACTTTTTACATTTTTGTTTTAATGCGTATAAAGTGGCTATTTGGTCTTCAAGGAAAAAGTAATGTGGACCTCTTCCACCAACCTAAATCAATTGAACTAACCAATCTTTTACGAAAATCCCCAATTCTCTTATATTGTTCATCATTGCAGACAAAACCTTAATTGGGCACTTTGGAGAGTCAGCGGTCTTAAACACCACTTTGCCTTCATTTGGGTAACTTCTGTCTGCTTTTCTTTAACGCATCTTTATAAATTTCTACTCATTTGAAGGCATTCATTTCAATTATGTAGGATCAGGATATGTGAGAGGAACATCCCTCAAACCCATATATATTTGTAAAATATCTAAGCCGTGTGTGGGCTGTTATGCTTGAGTATAACGAAACAAACACGGTGGTGGTTGACGACTCACCAGATAAAATGATTAATAATTCGATCAGTAAATAACTCAACCTATTTCTTCTTACTTTCAGCCATGTAATCAATGAATCTTTTTTAAAGTAATTATGTTTTCGATTATGTACATGTCTCAGGAGAACACCTACATATGTCCTAAATCCTACAAGGAACTAGATGAGACAACTGATAAAGCATTAGGTAAAACATCCGAGCTCAAGCATCTTCATTATAAAGTTGGACCATTTTCTTAAACTCAAAGCTAATTATATAATTAATGTACATGCATTTGATCTTAGAAAAAGGTGGTTCCATTCGGGTCTGTATAGAAAACTTGGCCGCAACAGACAATGTTCAAGAGTATGTCAAGCATCATCCTTTTGTTGATTGACTGCATGTCATCCCAATCGTCGATCTTCAAAAATTTTGCCCATTCGAGTAATCTGATCTATATTATATGTTTCTCAGTGTTCTATAATTGTGTAAATACAACAAACACCGTTAAATATGTTCAAATCGCAATGTAAAATTTTGTTTCTTATTCGTAAACGATTCAAATTGTACTTATGTCATTATATGTTCAAATCTTCTACAAAAACGACAAACCTAGCCAAAAAATTTAAAGGATCGCTAAACCTGCACCGAAACCCCATATAGGTGGTCTCGATGCCACTTACTGGAATGAATTTTTTTTTTCCAAAATTGTGAAACTAGCACCGAAACCCCAAATAGGTGGTTTCGATGCCACCTACTGGAATGAATTTTTTCCCAAACTGTGAAACCAGCACCAAAACCGCATATAGGTGGTTTCGATGCCACCTACTAGAATGAAATTTTTTCCCAAACTATGAAACCAACACCAAAACCCCATATAGGTGGTTTCGATGTCACCTACTGGAATGAATTTTTTTAAGAGAAAACGGTATATACGTTTTTAATTACATTGTTTCACGAAGGTTCAAAATGGGTCATGTAGTTGTAAGTAATTTTGTACATACACAATTTTTACCCAAAAGGATACTTTCGTACAATTTTTTTAATGATTTTTGTATATACAAATATTAGTAGCATTTCTCAAACTTTCACCTATAGAAAATGGTATATACCTTTTTTTATTACACAATTTCTCCAACTTTCATTATGACTCATGTACTTGTAATGAAATGTGTACATACACATTTTGTTACCAATAAACATACTTTGATACAAGTTTTGTAAGGGGCATTGAAACCACATATATGTGGTTTCAGTGCTGGTTTAGCAGAATGAGAAAAAGTTAAAGTCATTTATGCGGCATCGAAATCCCCTATATTGAGTTTCGGTGCTGGTTGAGCAGAAATGGGGCGTATGTTTGCTTTTGTTAGGGTGATAATGGATCTTGTTCTAAAGAATTGTGTACATACAAAATTTACTTACAAAATATACATTGGTTTAGGTATTACAACGATTTATGTATATACAAAAATACAAAATGGGAAAATGTTGATCACATTGAAGGCGGCATCGAAACCACCATATTATGGTTTCGGTGCTGGTTTGGGAGATACGTAAATATTTCGACTTCAAGAAACCCCTTATTACTTGAAAATTAACAATTGAAGGAAGACAAAAGGATCACATTAAATTTAAGGATGAAGTATATTTATAAAACAAAAAAAACTGAACTCCAAGTGCATCGTTTACATATTGAAATAAAAAAAATGAAACTAAAAGAATGGAGCCTCCTCAATCCTCATCCATGTCCAGGGAAACGACCTTCATGCCCTCTACCGCCCATGGCACTTGTACCAGCCTCTCGTTGTGAACTGTGCTGACCAACCATCTCTGCATATGATCGCATCTCAAACTTGAGCCTATAGTTGCCTACTGAACAAAACATGACTGCATAAGTATGAGTAGAAGTGCATCTTGTATAAAATAAGAAAATGTGATATGACCATCAAGAGCAAGGACCCGGAGAAGTACCCAAGTGGCCCCATTACACGTGCACGGGCCAAGGAGTTTCAATCAGCCATGGAAAGCTTGTTTACAACAAGCCATGAACGTGAGAAAGAAGAAATAATAAGGGAGGAATGCCTTACCTTGCTCATGCATGCATTTGCATGAGAATTTAAGTATTTCAAACTTCATTCATGCATTTAGTTAAATTCAATAAAGTTATTTCTTTAATTAAACTAGTTAATTCATTTAACTAGTTCACTCAATTAACTAACTCTTTAATTGTTTCATGTATATATTATTTTAAGTTTGAATAAATCCTTTGTGTGTGTCTAGGTTCATGTGACGTGTGGATTAAAGAAGAGACTTTTCAACTTCAACTTGGAAACAAGTCATTGATGACCATCTTTACTCATGCAAACAAGGTAATTGAAGGCAATTCAAGGCTGAATTGTTTTCATCTTTTCAAGGTTGTTCATCTTCTTAGAGTAACAAAGCATTTAAGCTTCATAATTCACCTATTCAAGGTTGAAATTATGAACCAATGAAGGCCATTCACGTTCAAGAGAAGGGACATGTAATAATCAGCATTCAAATTATGCATTCAAGGCCTTTATTTATCATTTTTGAAGGCTGGTCATATTCCACAAATGGGCAAGCAATGAAGGCTGGTTTAATATCATTTAATCATCAAATTAAGTGATAAAATCATCAAGGAATTCAAAGAGACAAGCTGATTTGGATGTGTGGGATGTCTACATTCATCCTATGTTCACATTCATTCTCTTTTATCCATTTGCAAGCAAAATGAAGCAGCCCAAGAGTCACCACTCCTTTTGGACGAATTTAAGGCTAAATTCATCTCAATTTAAAGCAAAATTCATCCATCAAAAGGATAAGAAAGAAACATTTCATTTATTTGTAGTCAATAGCATTTAGATGAGCATTCATCTCTCTTTTATGTGACTTTTCATATGGTGCCTAGCCACACTATAAATAAGCACCTTAGGTTCATTTGTAAGGACTTTTTTTTAGAGAATATAAACCTTTGAAAGATTGCTTTCATCATGTTCTTGCGAGAACTCTATCGGCTTCAAGTTGTGCTTGTAGTCTTCTATCCATTTCATTTTACTATAGCGTTGGTTCCAAGCTCTCTTATAGCTTGTGGGTCACGTTCCACAATCCTCCACATCGACTCCATCAAAGTATATTGTTGGTTCCTTGCTCGTTATAGCTAGCGGGTCACAATTCTCTAACCTTGCAACCATACAAATCCACGCCGCCTTTAGCATCTCACATCACTCCTTCTTTGATTTATACCTTTCCATGATTATCATCCTCCATCCTTAGCCACCATACTATCCAAATTACCTATCCAATTCATTTCTTCATTATTTTTTTTATTATATTGCTATTCATCTCACATGTATGTTTTGTGATATCTCAGAGTTCAAAGCGTAGCAAAGAATATTTCTTACTAGAATCACGATCGGGCACATCTATATGACTCGGGTCACATTATCGGGTCCATATAAATTGGCATCGGAGCAAGGTTGATTCAGTAAGATAGTCGGTGTCTCTCTTCTGAAAAAAAAAGAAAAAAAAAAGAAAAAAAAGAAAAAAAATCGAAAAAAATTAGAGAAAGTTAAAGAGGGAGGGGGTATCGTATTCTCTATTCTTCTTTAAAAAAAATCTTACATCATTTTTCTTTTGCTACTATTTTGTCATCTTTACCAACTCTCACAATTTACCTTTTTTTGTTGTTGCCATTTTTTCTTATCCTACCTTCCAAATTCTTTTCGCCAAGTTTCGTTTTTTTTCCAGCCGAATTCTACAAGCCATTTGCAAGCCTTGAGGAAGTTCTTAAAAGAACTTGACTGAGAGCAAGAGTGGAAAAAGGCAAGAGTGCACATCAAGGGTAAAAGCCATCCCGAGTGAAACACGAGTGTGAGTGCATTTTCTTGGAGTGGAATAGGTGAGGTTTTGTGTTTGTGAGGTTTTAAATTTTTTTATTTTTGTTACTAATAATGTCTCAAAATTCCGTGAGAAACTTTGTTGGAGGAAGTAATAATGTTAACGTAGATGCAACTAACTCCAATCTTCAAGATATTATCCGAGAGATGGACAGGTTGTTGCAACAAAGGTTGGGGCCGATGCAAGAACGATTAGATCATTTGGAGGAAAGATCTCAACGAAGGCATAATTCAGATCATGAGGAAGAGTATGAGGGAGAGGTGGACGAAGAACTCATAGACGAGCGAGCCTCCCAGCAAAGTTTGAGGCGTCAAGAACCTAGGTACCAAAGAGCTCGACCAAGAGTTGATGATAATCTTAGCAACATCAAAATAACCATTCCTCATTTCCAAGGAAGAACGGATCCTGAAGCCTATCTTGCATGGGAAAAAAAGTTGAGCACATCTTTGAGTGCCACAACTACTCCGAGCTTAAGAAGGTAAAACTTGCAACCATTGAATTTACAGATTATGCACTAATATGGTGGGATCAGTTGACATCTAGCAGGAGACGCAATGACGAACATCCAATTTCTACTTGGAATGAGATGAAGGCCGTTATGCGTAGGAGGTTCGTTCCAACTCACTATCATAGATAGTTGTTCAACAAGCTTCAAAATCTCACCCAAGGCAACCGTAGTGTTGAAGACTACTTTAAAGAGATGGAAGTAGCCATGATCCGAGCTAACATTGATGAGGATCGAGAAGCCACCATGGTAAGATTTCTATCCGGCCTTGACCCAAATATTGCGGTCGTCATTGAGTTGCAACATTATGTGGAGATCGAAGACATGGTGCATATGGCCATAAAAGTGGAAAAGCAACTTAAACGGAAGGGTTCCACACGAACCTATGGGGAGCATCATCAAGATGGGGGCAAAGTTCTTACAAACGGAGTCCTCCAATACCACCCAATGAAAGAGGCGCACCACCCAAAGGAAGCAAGGCCAATGCCGAAACTAGCAAAGGAAGGCTCCGAATGTTCCAAACCGTTCCCGAGATATACAATGCTTCAAGTGCTTGGGAAGAGGGCATATTGCAAGCCAATGCCCAAATCGCAACACCATGCTTCTTCGTGATGATGGAGAGGTTGAATCGGAACAAGAGGAGGAAGATGAAATTGCTGCCATACAAGAAGATGAAGGTGATGATATAGAGTATGCAGCAGAAGGAGAGGCCCTTATTGTGAAAAAGAGCCTAAGTGTGCAAGCGAGTGAAGGGAATGAGCAACGCGAGAATATCTTTCATACTCGCTGCCATGTTAATGGAAAGGTATGCTTTGTCATTATTGATGGAGGTAGTTGTACTAATGTTGCTAGTACTCTTATGGTAGAAAAACTTGGATTAGCAACCACAAAGCATCCACATCCCTACAAGCTGCAGTGGCTTAATGACGGAGGAGAACTCAAGGTTACCAAGCAAGTTCTTGTTGCTTTCTCCATTGGAAAGTATAAGGATGAAGTTCTTTGCGATGTTGTTCCGATGCACGCTGGCCATTTACTACTTGGGAGGCCATGGCAATTCGATAAACGAGTCATACATGATGGATATACCAATCGGTATACACTCACCCATGGAGTAAGAAAGATTACCTTAGCCCCTCTTTCACCAAAACAAATTCACAAAGACCAAATACATTTGAGAGAAAGTATTGAAAGAGCCAAAGAGAGAGAGTCAAAAATGGAGGTAAAAGCAAGTGAGAGTGAGCAAAGTGAGGGTGCGAAAATGAGTGTGTTTACCAAAGAAAGAGAGTTGAGAAAGTGTTTGTTGTCGGGAAAGGAATTACTTGTACTTGTGTACAAGGAAAGTTTATTGAACACTAACCAACTTGATCACACTTTGCCTTCTTCTATTGTGTCTTTGTTGCAAGAATTTGACGAATTGGAGCGGTATTATCTCAAGGTGGACGTCCTATAGCATATTTTAGTGAGAAATTAAGTGGAGCTGCGTTGAATTATCCAACATATGATAAGGAGATGTATGCTCTTGTTCGCGCAATGGAAACATGGCAACACTATCTATGGCCTAAGGAGTTCATTATTCACACCGATCATGAGGCATTGAAGCACATTCGGGGGCAACATAAACTCAACAAACGACATGCAAAATGGGTGGAGTTTCTTGAATCTTTTCCCTATGTCATCAAATATAAGAATGGTAAGGAGAATATAGTTGCCGATGCATTGTCTTGGAGGTACGCTCTTCTAAACACCTTAGAATCTAAGTTGTTGGGTTTTGTTTTCATTAAGGATTTATACGAACCTGATTCTGATTTTGAAAAATTTTACCAAGCTTGTGAGAAAGGCACGTTTGAAAACTATTATGTGAACGTTGCATCACTTGCAAGAAGGCTAAGTCTAAATCCATGCCACATGGACTCTACACACCACTACCTATTCCAGAAGCACCATGGATGGACATTTCAATGGATTTTGTGCTAGGGCTTCCACGCACAAAGAATAACAAAGACTCCATCTTTGTAGCAGTGGATAGATTTTCCAAAATGGCTCATTTTATTCCTTGCAACAAGACTAATGATGCCTTACATATTGCTAACTTGTTTTTCAGGGAAGTCTTGAGATTACATGGTGTGCCAAGAACTATCGTTTCCGATCGAGACGTGAAGTTCTTAAGCCACTTCTGGAGAGCCTTATGGAGTAAGATTGGAACTAAGCTGCTATTTTCCACCACTTGTCACCCTCAAACGGATGGCCAAACTGAAGTGGTGAATCGAGTACTCTCCACTTTGCTTAGGAGCATTATTAAGAAGAATCTAAAGACATGGGAAGAGTGCTTACCACATGTGGAGTTTGCATATAACCGATCAGTCCATACCACCTCGGGACACACTCCTTTTGAAGTTGTGTATGGGTTCAATCCATTAACTCCGATGGACTTATTGCCATTACCCGCTGATCAAATTGTGAATAAAGATGGACTTAACAAAGCTGAATTTGTTAAGAAACTTCATCAACAAGTGCGGGATAATATTGAAAAGAAAACCAAGCAATATGAGCAGCAAGCAAACAAGGGTCGAAGGAGAGTTGTCTTTGAGCCGAGAGATTGGGTGTGGTTACACATGTGAAAAGAAAGGTTTCCAGCCCAACGGAAATCTAAATTGATGCCTCGAGGAGATGGGCCATTTCAAGTAGTTAAGAGGATCAATGATAATGCTTATCAACTAGACCTCCCAGGTGAGTTTAATGTTAGTGCAACCTTTAATGTTGCTGATTTATTTCCTTTTGATGTAGGTGATGATTTGGGGACAAATCGCTTTAAAGAGGGAGGGAATGATATGACCATCAAGAACAAGGACCCGGAGAAGTACCCAAGTGGCCCCATTACACGTGCACGGGCCAAGGAGTTTCAATCAGCCATGGAAAGCTTGTTTATAACAAGCCATGAACGTGAGAAAGAAGAAATAATAAGGGAGGAATGCCTTACCTTGCTCATGCATGCATTTGCATGAGAATTTAAGTATTTCAAACTTCATTCATGCATTTAGTTAAATTCAATAAAGTTAGTTCTTTAATTAAACTAGTTCATTCATTTAACTAGTTCACTCAATTAACTAACTCTTTAATTGTTTCATGCATATATTATTTTAAGTTTGAATAAATCTTTTGTGTGTGTCTAGGTTCATGTGACGTGTGGATTAAAGAAGAGACTTTTCAACTTCAACTTGGAAACAAGTCATTGATGACCATCTTTACTCATGCAAACAAGGCAATTGAAGGCAATTCAAGGCTGAATTCTTTTCATCTTTTCAAGGCTGTTCATCTTCTTAGAGTAACAAAGCATTTAAGCTTCATAATTCACCTATTCAAGGTTGAAATTATGAACCAATGAAGGCCATTCACGTTCAAGAGAAGGGACATGCAATAATCAGCATTCAAATCATGCATTCAAGGCCTTTATTTATCATTTTTGAAGGCTGGTCATATTCCACAAATGGGCAAGCAATGAAGGCTGGTTTAATATCATTTAATCATCAAATTAAGTGATAAAATCATCAAGGAATTCAACGAGACAAGCTGATTTGGATGTGTGGGATGTCTGCATTCATCCTATGTCCACATTCATTCTCTTTTATCCATTTGCAAGCAAAATGAAGCAGCCCAAGAGTCACCACTCCTTTTGGACGAATTTAAGGCTAAAATCATCTCAATTTAAAGCAAAATTCATCCATCAAAAGGATAAGAAAGAAACATTTCATTTATTTGTAGTCAATAGCATTTAGATGAGCATTCATCTCTCTTTTGTGTGACTTTTCATATGGTGCCTAGCCACACTATAAATAAGCACCTTAGGTTCATTTGTAAGGACTTTTTTTTAGAGAATATAAACCTTTGAAAGATTGCTTTCATCTTGTTCTTGCGAGAACTCTATCGGCTTCAAGTTGTGCTTGTAGTCTTCTATCCATTTCATTTTACTATAGCGTTGGTTCCGAGCTCTCTTATAGCTTGTGGGTCACGTTCCACACTCCTCCACATCGACTCCATCAAAGTATATTGTTGGTTCCTAGCTCGTTATAGCTAGCGGGTCACAATTCTCTAACCTTGCAACCATACAAATCCACGCCGCCTTTAGCATCTCACATCACTCCTTCTTTGATTTACACCTTTCCATGATTATCATCCTCCATCCTTAGCCACCATACTATCCAAATTACCTATCCAATTCATTTCTTCATTATTTTTTTATTATATTGCTATTCATCTCACATGTATGTTTTGTGATATCTTAGAGTTCAAAGCGTAGCAAAGAATATTTCTTACTAGAATCACGATCGGGCACATCTATATGACTCGGGTCATATTATCGGGTTCATATCAAAATGATAGAGAAAACCTTGAGTATGGCGGTTGAAGTTGTCGATGTCTTCTTTGGTAGCCATATAACCATAAAGTTGGCGTTGTCTGGCTGGACCATACAAGAAGCCCTGACAACGTTGCCAAGCCTCTCTATCAAAACCTTGGGAAGCAAACTGGGTATGCAGACGTTGAGCATAGAAATAACCTCTTGCCGTGCTCTGAAAAATTAGAAGGCTCATCCCACGATGGCCTTGAGGACCGTAAGAATGGCGAGCCTTAACAACAGATTCATAGGACCTAAAATAGTCAATAAGCTCTTGGTTTCCCATACCAAGCCACTGAAGTAGAAAATTCAAGACATTAGAAGTTAAGGAATTGTATTATTCATGAAAACTTATTTCAAAAGTTATACAACTACCTTCCAATTTGCATCTTGATGAAGCCTTGTGTTCATTATCATCACCATGGGTGGCCAGATTATTTGGTGATCCGCTTCCTCATTGTTTGAAGGCGAGGGGCAGGCAATAGCATCATCATTCTGATTATCTCTCAAACCACTCCATTCCCCATATGCTTGACCTTGAGGAACAGTCGAAGTACCCCTTCTACGCAATTCCTCGTCCAATAGTTGAAAAAAGTTGGCGATGGAGTTTGAGCTTTGGCCCGCCTTTGGTTTTGGTATGTGTCACTAGGGACTGAAGGCCACGAAACCTGTGAGTGGCACCAGGACCTCCTTCACATGCTGGACACTTCCATTGAGTAGAAGGGTCATTGATTGTGTTCATTCTATCGAAGGTCTCGAAAAACTTCTTGAACCATATGCATGTTTTCATTGTCTCATGACTTTGTTCCTCCTCTTCATCAGAATCAAAATAGACATCATCATCGTTGTTTGATTCTGAGTCGAAATCAAGTTTCCTCTATGCCCATGGTTGAGGATTGTGACTAGAACATCTGCTCGAACTTATTCTATCTGAAGATATTGAATAGAAGATGGTGAAGGAGAACTGATTATAGAAATAAATGAAGGGTTGAGTATATTAAGTTAAAGATGTTGTAAAGAGTAAAGAGAAGAGTTGTTAATTTATAGGGAATTTCAGTTGGGAGGGAAATTGAAAACTAAGAAAGGAAAGTGAGAAGGCACAATGCAAAGGTACATGAACATGAAATGTTGCATGTGATACAAGTGAAAAGACATGAAACTGAAAAGACAGATTCGTTCTGGGGGTATCAAACCAGCTTTATACAGGATGACCAGTAAACGGTGCATGTGATTACAGTGAAAACACACAACACTGAAAAGGCAGATTCCTTTTAGTGGTATCGAAACCATCTTTAGGGGTTTTGGTACTGTATACACTTAGTAGTAGCAAATGTACACAAATTGGACCATAGCCACTCTTGCAACATTTGGTTTATAACTAATTTAGTTAAAAAGGCAAGTGGATGTTTATATTTTGGTTTCGATGCCACCTAATCGAATGAAAAAAAATTGCCCATACTTTCAGAGCAGCACCGAAACCCCATATAGGTGGTTTCGATGCTACCTAGTGGAATGAAAATTTTGCCCATACTGTCAAACCATCACCGAAACCCCATATAAGTGGTTTCGATGCCACCTACTGGAATGAAAAAAATTTACCTTGTTGTAAGGATTTGTGTTTGTACACAATTTCTTACAAAGGGTGGAGCAAATTTCCCCCACAAAAAAATTCATATGGAATTGGGTATATACCTAATTTCTTATAATTTGAGTAAGAAACTAAGTATAATGGGTAAGAAATTGTGTACAAATACAACTCCTTACTTATTTTGTACCAAATTGTGCATTCTTGTAAGCAATTGAGTACAAACACGATTTCTTACAAAGGTTAGAGCAACTTTACCCCAACAAAAAATTTCGTCAGGAATTGGGTATACACTTAATTTCTTATAATTTTAGTAAGAAACTATGTATATCGGGTAAGAAATTGTGTACAAACACAACTCCATACTTATTTTGTACCAAATTGTGCATTCTTGTAAGATTTGAGTACAAACACAATTTCTTACAAAGGTTTGAGCAACTTTACCCCAACAAAAAACTCGTAAAGAATTGGGTATATACCTAATTTCTTATAATTTCAGTAAGAAACTAGGTATATCGGGTAAGAAATTGTGTACAAACACAACTCCTTACCTATTCTGTACCAAATTATGCACTATTGTAAGAAATTGAGTACAAACACAATTTCTTACAAAGGTTTGAGCAACTTTACCCCAACAAAAAATTCGTAAGGACTTGGGTATATACCGAATTTCTTATAATTTCAGTAATAAATTAGGTATATCGGGTAAGAAATTGTGTACAAACACAACTCCTTACCTATTATGTACCAAATTGTGCAATCTTATAAGAAATTGAGTACAAACACAATTTCTTACAAAGGTTTGAGCAACTTTACTCCAACAAAAAAATCGTAAGGAATTGGGTATATACCTAATTTCTTATAGTTTTAGTAAGAAACTAGGTATATCGGGTAAGAAATTGTGTACAAACACAACTTTTTACCTATTATGTACCAAATTGTGCATTCATGTAAGAAATTGAGTACGAACACAATTTCTTACAAAGGTCTGAGCAACTTTACCCTAACAAAAAAATCATAAGGAATTGGGTATATACCTAATTTCTTATAATTTCAGTAATAAATTAGGTATATCGGGTAAGAAATTGTGTACAAACATAACTCCTCACCTATTTTGTACCAAATTGTGCATTCTTATAAGAAATTGAGTACAAACACAATTTCTTACAAAGGTTTGACCAACTTTACCCAATTATAAAATTTGTAAGGAATTAGGTATATACCTAATTTCTTACCATTTCAGTAAGAAAATAGGTATATTTAGTAAGAAATTGTGTAGAAACACAAATTCTTACCTATTTTGTACCAAATTGTGCATTCTTGTAAGAAATTGAGTACAAACACAATTTCTTACAAAGGTTTGACCAACTTTACCCAACTAAAAAATTCGTAAGGAATTAGGTATATACCTAATTTCTTACTGAAATTGTAAGAAATTAGGTATATTTAGTAAGAAATTGTGTAGAAACACAAATCCTTAGCTATTTTGTACCAAATTGTGCATTCTTGTAAGAAATTGAGTACAAACACAATTTCTTACAAAGATTGGAGCAACTTTACCCCCAACAAAAAAATTCGTAAGGAATTGGGTATATACTTAATTTCTTATAATTTTAGTAAGAAATTAGGTATATCGGGTAAGAAATTGTATTCAAACACAATTCCTTACTTATTTTGTACCAAATTGTGCATTATTGTAAGAAGTTAAGTATATACCTAATGTCTTACAATTATTGTAAAGAATTCGGTTTTGGACTCAATTTGTTACTTTATAAGGAATTGTGTATATACCGTTATTCTTACAATTTTTGTAACAAATTAGGTACAAACTTTATAAGAAATTATGTTCAAAAAATGACCAGGTTAACCGGTTTGCCGTCTTTTTGCTGTCTTTTAAGTGTCGTTTTGCTTAATCTCCCCATATGGTGGCTGTTTTTAATTTTTGACACTATAACATTCTCTAGTGTCTCATAGCTTACGCTGCAGTTTCAATCACTATCCATGAATATATTTTATAAATAAATTTTGTTGAGTGGATCGTAGAACCGATTTAAGCGAAGAGGGGGTGAATTGGACTTTTAGAAATTTTAGTGGTGGAGTGGAAAATAAAAATTTGCTAGACAAGAGATTTAGAGTGGTTCAAGTTCCAATTGAATTCTACATCCACTACCTTAGCTTTACTAAGGATTTTTTCCAACAACTCCACTAGTTGATTTTCCCCTTTTCTAGGCTTAGGAGGAAACCTTTACAAAGTGGTCAATTTTTCTACCCAAAAATTGACCCAATCTTCACTCAAAGATTACAAAGAAGTTTAAGGCTAATAGCTAGTATCTCTCAATACAATTGTAGCCCTTTTTATAAGCACTCAACCCAATTGAACAAATAAGATTGGAAATATAAGATTCTACAATTGGGGTTTATAAGAAAATATGGGATTTTAGCATAAAAGCTTGAATTTGATGTTTGGATATTTCTTTTTGGATCAATAGTTGTTGCTGGTGCTTTTAGAAGTCCCTTTTATACCTTCTCATTGAATTCTAGCCATTGGGGTTGTTGCCTTCAGTATTATTGTCGTTGGGATGTTATCTTCCCTCCATAAATGCAGTCTGCAACTACCCGTTTCGAAACATCCGACCCTGTTTCGAAACAGACCAAAATAGAAATAGCCGTTAGGTTGTAATAAATAGGTCATACAGAAACGGACACGATCGTTTCGATACGCTAAGATCCTGTTCCGAAACGTACTGAAGCCTGTTTCGAAACAATTTGTCATTGTCAAAACCTGGATCGAAACAGCTTAGAAGCGTTTCGATACGCTTTAACTATATCTTAAAAAATTAGTTAAAAGGTTCAACGATCATATTTTGAAACTAAGTTTAAAAGTCGTTTCGAAACGTTTGAGGTCGTTTCGATACAGTCGTATCGAAACGGTTCAAACCGTTCTGTTGTTCTTCATCCGTTTCGAAACATAAAGACATGTTTCAATACACTCGTATAGAAGAAGGAAAGCTAGTTCCGAAACAGAGGTTAACAGTTTCAAAATGTTCTGAAACGCATAAAGGTCGTTCCGAAATGGTGACTCGAAAATCACTGTTTTGACTTGGTAATTACTTAGAGAATTTTGAGTAAGCTTAGGTCTTGACATGGACATTTTTCTTAAAGACTTAGGGAAGTTTTGAGGACTTAAAAATTCATTTTCTTTTATCAATTAATCCTTAAAGCCTTTGTTATATCAAAATCAATTCATTAGTTTTACAATCTCCCCCTTTTTGATATATAACAAAACCAAGTTTGAATTTTTAAGAATTTTAAATCTTGAAGACGTTCTAACTCCCTCTCAATGTAAGATGGGTTTTAAAATTTTGAAGAGACTTAAAAGTCAAGTGTTTGAAACTCAAGACCAACTTAATTTTTTTTTGCTCTTATTTTACTTCTCCCCATTTTTGTTAGATAAAAAAGAATAATAATCAAGGCTAATCATAAGAAGAAACAAGGTTAAAAGCAAGAAACCAAACAATATAATATAGATAGAATTAAGTTCAAGAAACAAATAACCAGACATAAATACTTAAAGCAATAGAGTTTAAGCTCAATCCCAAACAAAATAAGCAAAGCATAGGTCTTTAAAACATAAAAAGATAGAAGGGTGCAAAATTATTCCTAATATGACAGACTAATATGATATGCAATATAAAATCCCAAGCCTCGTCATCATCGTCACCACCATCATCAAGAGAATCATCATTGTCTTTAGCTTGAGCACGACGATAGTTCCTCTAATCACCATAGAATGTGGAGAATGATAAGTCCATAGATGATTGTTGATTCGCAAGAGTGGTAAGACGATTCTCGTTTCCAAGAACACGATCCTCCAAGGATTGCAAACGAGTGTTGATAGCACCAAATCCCGAAGCCATGTTCGTATCAATCGAGTTGAACCACTCAGTAAGGAAAGCCATAAGTGCCACATTGTTAGGAGCTAGAGCTTGAGGTGGAGGCTCAACTTGAGCTGCCGGAGCTCGCCTCTCAACACGAACCCATTGACCAAGAGTATAGTGAAACCCAGACTTGATAAGAGAAGATTCACCAATCTTTTTCTTGCAAGGTTCCGGAGAATCAAAAGAACAATCAAAATTGAGAGTACCAAAGACATCCCCATAAGTGAATGATGTAAGTGCATCGGTTTCGCAAATCTTCACTTGATGGACCATCTCGGCGAACATGATTTTGACCAAGTTCGGGCGTTGTGCTTTGTGAAAACACTCCAACCAAAAGTAATCAACTTGACGAACGTGGACAAACTTACCTCCTGAAGGGCGGATGAACCAAGAGATCATCAAATGGAGGAACCGGTCATGAGCATCCAATGTGAGAACGGATCCGGTGTGAGCACCAAAGTGGTTCTCATCCTCAATGCCTTCATCTTTGTGCCCAAGAGCTTTCTCTAAAACGGAAATATTAATAGTGAATTTTCTGCCCAAGAGGTACGACTCAATGCCAATCACCTCGATATGATCTTCATTATCAATAAGAATGGCATTGGAGTAGAACAGCAGGACCATATGCTTGTAGACAATGTCTGTAATGCTCAAAAAGGCCAAGAAGCTGCATTCTCGCAAGAGAGCTAGATAGCGGAATTCAAAGCGCTCGGAGTCAAGGAACGTGATATCCACAACACGCTCTCGGCGAACGGCTAAATCTTTGATAACTTTGAAACGGTCCTTAGTCTCTTGATTCCGAAGACTCTTTTGAAAAAAGAGGGTGAGGTTAGGACGGATGTTCGCTTGGGTTGAAGCTTCACCCGTTTGAGTCTTGTGTTTCTTGTTAATGTTTTCCATGAAATTCTTAAAAACATAAAGCAAGCAAATAAAGATTTAAATGTATGCATGTAAATCCTTAATTCAATCCAATGAAAAATCTCATTAAGGTTTTAAAGAAAAACACTTTAAAAACGTATATACAAAAGCTTTTTGAAGAAGAAACAACTTTTGAAAAACAGTAAAAAAATACGAGTAAAAACAAATATATTCGAATCAAAAACTTTGAGATTTTGATTTTTTTTACAAATTTTGAAGAACCCAAGTTGCAAAACATATAAACAATACAAAACTAATATTTTCTAACCTAAGATACGAATAAAATCAAAGAAAAAAGAAAAGGATGAAAAATACCTCAAAAGGGATTTTTGGATGAATGAATAGAAGAAATTGCACCAATTTGTTGAAGCTTGCTTAGAATTTAGTTTGTGAGTAAAATCCCTCAAGATTTGATAAAAAACAATGAGGTTTAGAGGGTTTTTTTTAGAGAAAATCGAGTTTAGGGTTTTTAGGAGTTTTAATGAAAAGCAAACTTTAACAATTAAAGCCCTTAAAAATTTGTCTAGATACGCGTTTCGGAACAGGCACGATCGTTCTGAAACGAGCGTACCAAAACGTTGACTGACGTTTCGAATCCTGTTGACAGTTCCGATACGGCTTTGACCGTATCGAATCCCACGTGGTAACCCATATCGAAATGTTTTTGGGCCGTTTCGATAGATTTCTTGGCAGAGGCAAAACGTTTCGAAACCCTTTTGGGCGTTTCGAAACACCCTAGTCATAAACCATTCTTTTAAGGCACTCGTATCGAAACAGATTTACCCGTTTCGATACGCCTAGACCTGGAGGTGCATATGAGGCTCTAAAATGAAGAAAAATGAATTCTAATAAGTTCTAAATGCATAAATGCTATGTATGAGCAAGAGAAACATGTAAAAACATAAACATACTCCCCCTAACTATAAGCATGGATGAAATTAGGATTAAAAACACATAAGCATGACATTTTGCAAGAAATCAAGCAATTTAAGCACAAAAAAGTCCTAAAAGGTCAAGATAGGCTAGTAAGACCTAACTCTCTCCTAAGGGACCAAAAACGCTCCTTATCTAGAGGTTTTGTAAAGATGTCCACTAATTGATTTAAGGTGTCTACGAACTCTAAAACAACATCTTTCTTAAGGACATAATCTCTAAAAAAATGATGCCTTATTTCTATGTGTTTGGTTCTAGAGTGTTGGATGGGATTTTTGGTCAGGCATTTAGCACTAGTGATGTCACACTTAAGGGGTATGGTTTCAACTTTAACTCCATAATCTAAGAGTTGTTGCTTCATCCAAAGGACTTGAGCACAACAACTCCCTAAGGATATGTACTCAGCTTCGGTGGTAGATAGAGCTACATTATTTTGTTTCTTAGAGAACCAAGATATGAGCATACTACCTAAGAATTGGCAAGTTCCTGAAGTACTTTTCCTATCAATTTTACAACCCCCATAATTCGCATCCGAATAAGCATGAAGGTTAAAGGTTGAGTCTCTAGGATACCAAATACCTAAACAAGGAGTATCTCTAAGGTACCTAAAGATCCTTTTAACGGCTATAAGGTGAGACTCTCTAGGACTAGTTTGAAACCTAGCACACAAGCAAACACTAAACAATATATCTGGTATACTTGCGGTAAGGTAAAACAAAGATCCAATCATAGTGCGATAAAGCTTAGAGTCAACACACTTACCTCCTTCATCTTTGTCAAGCTTTGTAGATGAGCTCATTGGTGTGGCTTGAGGCTTTGCATTCTCCAAGCCAAACTTCTCGAGCATATCTTTCTCGAGCATATCTTAGGCTCAATGCATGAGATAAAAGCAATATGATTCATGAGTTTGAGAGAAGATCTAGTGGTTACCCCCTTGGATGGATCACCCAAGATTTCACCACCTTTGACATAGTTGTACTCCCTTGGGTAGCTCACTTTCTTTTCCTAAAGAGCCAAGTCCTTCAAGGCTTCAAGAGGTGAAACTTGTGCATCTTCATCTTTAGTTGAAATCTCATCCTCCTTTGAAGTTTTTCCTCCATCAAAGGCATCAAGGATTCCTACATCATCATCATCATAAGATTCCTTCCTCGAAAGAAGGTTATCATCGAAAACAACATGTATAGACTCTTCTACTACCAAAGTTCTTTTATTAAATACACGATAGGCTTTAGAGTTTAGAGAACATCCTAAGAAAATAGCTTCATCACTTTTAGCATCAAGTTTACCTAAGTTGTCTTTCCCATTGTTTAAAACAAAACACTTGCAACCAAATGGATGAAACTAGCTAATGTTAGACTTCTTAGATTTTAAAATCTCATATGGTGTTTTCTTTAAAAGTGGCATAATCATTACTCTATTTACGATGTAGCAAAGGGTATTTGTGGCTTCCGCCCAAAAGTATTTAGGTAAATTGTTTTCACAAAGCATGATTCTAGCCATTTCTTGTAAAGTCCTATTTTTCCTCTCAACTACCCCATTTTGTTGAGGAGTTCGAGGTGCCGAAAAATTGTGGCTAATACCATTTTCATTTAAAAACTCTTCAAAACCTAGATTTTGAAACTCGGTTCTATGATCACTTCTAATGTGAGAAATCTTAAGCTCAAGATCATTTTGAGTTAATTTTGAAAACATGATGAATTTTTCTAAAGCCTCATCTTTTGTACTTAAGAATAGAACCCAAGTAAACCTAGAATAGTCATCAATAAGTACAAAAGCATATGATTTACCACCCAAGCTCATAGTTCTAATAGGTCCAAAAAGATCCATGTGAATCAATTGTAAACATCTACTAGTAGAGACATCATTAATGGATTTAATGGATGATCTATGTTGTTTACCCTTAGAGCATGCATCACATATTTTATCATTGGAGAACTTAATCTTGGGTAAACCTCTAACTAGATTTAGGGAAACTAATTTTTCTAAAACACTAATGCTAGCATGTCCTAGTTTCCTATGCCATAACCATGCATCATTTTCATCGTGTGCAACAAAACATGCATGAGATGTATGAATGTCATCTAGATGCACCATATATATGTTACCTATGCGATGACCAATGAACATTATTTTATTTGATTTAATGTCAACAATTTTACACCCATTTTTATCAAATAAGACATTAAACCCTTTTATCACACAATTGACTAATGCTCAATAAATTGTGTTTTAGACCATTGACATACAATACATTTTCAATGAGTATAGTAGAGTGATTACCTATGGAGCCAATACCTTCAATGTGGCCTTTGAAGTTGTCACCAAATGTCACTACTCCTCCACTTTTTGGCTTTAAGTCTATGAATCGACTCTTGTCTCCGGTCATGTGCCTCGAGCATCCACTATCAAGGTACCATGAGTTTTGGCTTTGTGTTTTGGCCTTGTAGCAATGCCCCCTACAAATAAAGAGTTAAGCTTTGATTTTTGGTACCCAAATCATTTTGGGTCCATGAGTGTTAGTTCCCAAATACTTGGTTCCCTTAAGAATCCAAGATGAAATGGCTACAATATTGTTAGAAACTACAAGTTCCTTAGGAACCCATACACTTCTAACTTTCTTGTTCTTATGATACTTATGGGAGCCTCTTTGTTTGTGGTCAACAAAGTTTCTCTTCACATGTTGGGATTTTGAAGAAGATGCTTTTTCAAAACCGTTTTTCCCAACATTGGTTAGAGAGGCTTTGAGTTTACTCACTTCCTCTTGGTGGTAAACATGATATTTTTCAAGAAGGTCATTTAAATCATTTGATTTCTTTCCAAACTCATTTGAGGAATTTTGTAAAACCAAGACCTTCTTTTCTAATTCTGAGTTGGTTTTAGAAATAGTCATATTGGGTCCTTAAAACCGAAATCATTTTCTTATTTTTTAAAACCATCTCCTTGTATTTCTCAACCAACTCATCATATACCTCTTGCAACTCATCATAAGCATATAGAAGTTCATCATATGTAAAATCAAAAGTAGATGAGTTAGAGGTTACCATAGAAGAATCCTCCTTAAGAGCCATGAGGCAAAGGTTGACCACTTCATGTTCCTCGTCCTCAAATGACTTCTCATCACTCCAAGTAGCAAGCTTGGCTTTGAGCTTCTTCTTCTTCTAAAAGCCCTTCTTCTTGAGTTGAGGGCAATCGGAACGTATGTGACACGGCTTCTAGCACTTAAAGCAAATTATTTGATCTCTCTCTTCTTCTTTGCTTTTGTTCTTGAAGTCCATCTTTCTTTGAAATTTTCTCCCTCGGTTGGACTTCATGAACTGTGAGAATCGTTTGGCTATCATAGCCAATTTCTCAAAGTCTTTCTCCTCACTAGAAGAGCTCTCATCTTTTCTACCTCATGCTTCTCTATCCTTCTCTCTTTCTTCTTCTTCTCTTCCTCTCTTCCTTGCTTCATGATCTCGTGTGTACGAAGAGACCCAACAAGCTCATCAAGCTTCAAAGTTTTCAAATTCTTTGCTTCAATGATGGTCGTTCTCTTACCATCCCAAGACACTGGGAGAGAGTATAGAAGCTTCCTTACTAGCTTATCTTCGGGAATTACTTCACCGAATCCTTTAAGGCCATTGACGATGATCGAAAACCAATCAAACATCTTTGAGACGCTCTTATCGGGGTCCATCTTAAAATTCTCATAACTCAAGTTTAGCAACCCAATCTCCGTCTCTTTCACATCGCTAGTGCCTTCATAAGTCATCTCCAAAGTGTCCCACACTTCCTTTGCGCTTTCAATAGATGAAACCCTTGAGTAGATATCCAGACCAAGTGCACAAAATATGATATGTAGAACTTTGTCGTTGACATACATCTTTCGTCTATCTTCCTCGATCATCTCCGACTTTACTTTCAGAACTAGTCTTCCTTCATCGGTTCTCTTAACCAGAATGTAGGGGCCTTCTTCCACTACATCCCAAACCATGTAATCCGTTGACTTGATGAAGAGACGCATTCGATTCTTCCAATATGGGTAGTTGTCCCCATTGAAGAAGGGTGGTTTAGTGGTTGATTGTGACTCATAGAGGTTGGAGGTTGAAGTAGATGCCATGAATTGTCATTAGAATAGATCACACTCTTATAGGAACTCCTCTTGTGGTTGTTAATCCTTCAAAGAGTTAGGCTCTGATATCAATGGTTGAGTGGATCATAGAAGCGATTTAAGCCAAGAGATGGGTGAATTGGATTTTTAGAAATTTTGGTGGTGGAGTGGAAAATAAAAATTTGCTAGACAAGAGATTTAGAGTGGTTCAAGTTCCAATTGAACTCTACATCCACTACCTTAGCTACACTAAAGATTTTTCCAACAACTCCACTAGTTGATTTTCCCCTTTTCTAGGCTTAGGAGGAAACCTTTACAAAGTGGTCAATTTCTCTACCAAAAATTGACCCAATCCTCACTCAAAGATTACAAAGAAGTTTAAGGATAATAGCTAGTATCTCTCAATACAAATGTAGCCATTTTTACAAGCACTCAACCCAATTGAACAAATAAGATTGGAAATACAAGGTTCTATAATTGGGGTTTACAAGAAAATATGGGATTTTAGCACAATAACTTGAATTTGATGTTTGGATATTTCTTTTTGGATCAATAGTTGTTACTGGTGCTTTTAGAAGTCCCTTTTATGCCTTCTCATTGAATTCTAGCCATTGGGGTTGTTGCCTTCATTATTATAGTCGTTGGGATGTTATCTTCCCCCCATAAATGCAGTCTGCAACTACCCGTTTTGAAACGCCCGACCCTGTTTCGAAATAGACCAAAATAGAAATATTCGTTGGGGTGTAATAAATAGGTTGTACCTAAACGGACACGATCGTTTCGATACGCTAAGAGCATGTTCCAAAACGAGCTGAAGCCCGTTTCGAAACAATTTGCCACAGTTAAAACCTGTATCGAAACGGCTTAGAAGCGTTTCGATACGCTTTAACTATATCTTAAAAAATTAGTTAAAAGGTTCAACGATCATATTTTGAAACCAAGTTTGAAAGTCGTTTCGAAACGTTTGAGGTCATTTCGATACAGTCGTATCGAAATGGTTCAAACCGTTCCATTTTTCTTCATCTGTTTCGAAACACAAAGACCTATTTCGATACACCTGTATCGAAATGGGAAAGCTAGTTCCAAAGCAGAGGTTAACAGTTTCAAAACGTTCCGAAACTCCTAAAGGCCGTTCTGAAACGGTGACTCGAAAATCACTGTTTTGACTTGGTAATTACTTGGAGAATTTTGAGTAAGCTTAGATCTTGACATGGACATTTTTCTTAAAGACTTAGGGATGTTTAGAGGACTTAAAAATTCATTTTGTTTTTTCAATTTAGTCCTTAAATCCTTTGTTATATCAAAACCAATTCATTAGTTTTACAAATTTAAATGTATTTTTTGTTAGTTAAATAATATTTCAAACAATTAATTCCGTTGAAAAATTTAAACCAAGCCTTACCTGATTCAACAAGTCAAAATAAGTTTTTTTATTAACCTATTTGTAACCCCTCGACCCGGTCTAGCACGAGACTCGAATTAAGGAGATCACATTGGTTTACCGAAGCAAACCCAAATTTACCATCTCGAATTCAGCCTATTTTTTATTTTATCTTATTTAGATGCAACGTTAGGTCCTATGGTGTACATACAAGCAGCGGTTCAAATTTCGTTTAAATCGAACACCAAGAAGACACTCAATTGTACATACGAGCCTTTTAGGGACCAAATCACAAATGTGGAAAATTACAAGGACTTAACTAGATTTCAAGTTGCCAATCTTTAATTAATCAGGTTTCATACTAACGTGAGAATTTTCAGCTCAAACGGATCATCCGAACACAGCCAATACATGCATGAACATTCATGAATTATATTGCAAAGAATCTAAACTTCAGCATAAATCCAACTTCCATTAACTAACTCACATATCAGTACTCAGGACCCCGTACCGATACAAACTTAAGGGGTGTATAGGTACACAAGCCTCCGTACCGGTACAGGCAGATATTTATATTCTCAAAGTAAATATCAAAATGCAAACTTATACAAGATAAGACAACATGACCACTCATGACTACTCGACCAATTAATAGATTTCAAATTAAGCCTTTTATATATCTCTACTTACTTTAAATCTCAATATATGACGGATTTCACACCACCCTCACCCCAGTTGAGGTGGATATGAGTATGCGTTTGGTGCATAGTGAGCATGTATGGATGTCAAAAGTCATACTTGCCTGGGTAATGGGTAGGTGATGGATTTGAGACCTTACCAGCACGCCTCGCATCCGTCCGCCCACTATCCACCATATGTATAAGGTTATTTTAATGAAAATGAAATATGTCCAGGATTTTATGCATAGGCATTTGAGAAGGCTCGAACCAAAAACCTCTAAAATGAATGGTTTACACCAAACCAATTTGAAGACTTAATATAATCCTAACACAAATAGTAAATAATAATGCAGTTGAACTTAATTTCATTTTACCTAATGATATAATTTTATAATATTTATAATATATATTTTTTAGATGAATTTGCACTTTGTATTCCATACTAAAAACCAATTACAACGTATGCGATATACCAGTAGTTGTGATATGTACACCTAAACAAAAAAAAAGAAGAAGAATCCATACATCTAAATCCCAAGCTGTACAAATACCCCTATGTTTCTACAGTTGCCTTTAAACAATTTTATCCTGAAGTTTCAATCTTACAGCCCCATGAATTTGCTTTAGAATCACCCCCTCAGAGGTGTTTGCACCCTGGAAAAGTCTCATGTTCCTCTCCCTACATAACATATAGATGCAGCCATTCCATGCAAGCTTTAAGACCATGCTAGGAAAGGATTTTTTTCTTCAAATTCGAACACACCCAGGCCAATTCCTGATCCAAGGAAAAGACCACCCTGCGAATCTGACAAGCAGCCAGAACATCTCTCCAAACCTTTTTTGAAGAAGCACATTGAATAAATAAATGATCCCTTGTTTCAAGATCACTCCTACAGAACAAACAACAACCATCCATATGCACCCCAAAAGAAAGAAGTCTACCCTTAGTTGGCAGCTTATCTACAGTGGTCATCCAAGTTATGAAGAAGTGTCGTAGAATATGCCTCGGATGCCAAACAATCCTTTCCCATGAAAATTTATCCCCTTGCTCACGAACCCCATATAGATTTTAGAGATAGAGTTCATAGAAACATGCAACAAATTAGTGAAACTATCCGCTTGTCTCGAAAGTGAAGCAAGCTACTCCAAGTCCAACTGCAAAGTTGAGGACAAGAGATTGACCAAAAGGAACCCTCTTTAATGATATACTCCTTTCTCCAAGCAATAAAAATGGAGCCCTCATTCAAAAGAAGCCATCGTATCAAGAACAAGAATCAAGCTTGGCTCCATGTCTGCAAATTCTGCAACCCGAGGCCACCTTCAGACTTTGGTGTGCAAATCGTCGACCAACTTACACGAGCCCCTATAATGGGCTTATCCTCCATTTTCTAAAAAAATCTCGCACAAAGCTGGTTTATACGCTTGAGAACCGCACCGGGAAGAACAATTTGTCTACTTTAGAAGCGTTGTATGCTATATATAACATACTGGATGAACTGCCACCTTCCAGCATAAAACAAATTCTTAGCTTTCCATGCTTGGAGCTTCGATGAAATGCTAGCCAATAAGGGTGCACAATCAACAATCGAGAGCCTCTTAGCAACAAAAGGAATGCCCAGATATCACACTGGCAGAGTGCCAATTTTAATTCCAAGGGCCTCTTGCACATCTTTGAGATCCTCAACTAACATACCAGAGAAGAACACTTCAAATTTGTAGGGGGTTAATTTGAAGACCTGAAAAAGCATAGAAATGTTGCATTACACTCCACACTCCCATAATAGAGTTATACATTCCCCTAGTGAAGACTATAAGTTCATCAGCAAAACAAAGGTTCGTGAGACGAATTCTATGGCATTTAGGGTGCTAAGAGAAGACCCCCAAACTCAGCAGCCTTATTGAGTAACCGAGAGAGCACATTCATAGAGAGGACAAAGAGATATGGGGAGAGGGGATCCCCTTGCCTCACCCCTTTAGCACCACGGAAGAAACCCATTAATCCCCCATTTAGGGATATGGAAAATTTAGGCGTAGTGATGCACTCCCGAATCCAACTAATCATCACAGAAGGCATATTCAAGGCTTCCAAAACAGACAATATAAAACTTTGTTGTACAGAATCAAAAGATTTTTGAAGATCCAACTTCAAAGCACATCAAAGAGTCAAAGTATTTCTGTTGTAGCCACTAACCAATTCCTGGGCCATCAAAGTGTTATCCATAATATCACGTTCATGAATAAAATCACTTTGGCTCGGGGAAATAACTTCAAGGGGGAAAGACTTCAATCTATTTACAATGACTTTGGATATGCATTTGTAAATAACATTGCAACAGGAAATTGGGCAGAAGTCCTTCATAAGAGTGAGAATAATCACCTTAGGAACAAGTACAAGGGTGGTGGCATTGATAGCTGGAAACATGGAAGAAGTTTCAAAGAAATGGGAAATAGCAGAGAGCACATCATCCCCACAAACTCCCAGACAACCTTAAAAAACATGCAGAATACTCATCTAATCTTGGGGCTTTATCAAACTTCTGCTCAAACAATCCCTTTTTAATTTCCTCACAAGTGATCCTTTTTTGAAAAACCTGACATGCCTCCTCAGAGAAAGAAATGCCCAGCAATTACCTAAGGAGGTCAACTGAGCAACCATAAACACCTGAATTATTTACCCCTAGTAATTGAGTGAAAAAACTAATTGCTTCATGTAATCACTAATTTTGTCCGGGTTAACGTCCTTTTATTTCATTTTATTATAATGGACTTACGAGGGCTTTTTTATATCTTGTCATTGTCTAAATAAAAATGTGTTGTGGGCTTTGTTTAGATTAAATTAATTTATATATGTATGTTATACTTTTTATAAAAAACCCCTAAAAATTATTATTATAAATTGTTGTATATTAGTATTATTACTAATATTATATACTATATGTTATTATCATTATTAGTATTAGTTATCATATTAATATTATCTATTATTAGTATTGTTATCATTTTTATTATTTACTACTATTACTATGTATTATTGTTATGTTAATATCATTATTACTATATCACTATTATTGCTATTACCATATATTAGTACCATTATTGTTATAATATTCAAGTATTATTATTATTATATTTGTCACCGTATAACCATATATTCATTATAGTTGTTAAGATTGTTACCATATTATCTATCACATTATTATTTATTATTACCATTATTATTATCTACTATATACTATTACTAGTATTATATTAACACTACTATTATATATTACGATTATTATGTTATTATGTTATTATATTTCTATCACTCTTATTTATTATAACTATTTATTATTTCTATCGTATATACTATTATTATTTATCACATATCATGTTATTTATCATCTTATAATTATTACTATCACTATTATTATTATTATTATTATTATTATTATTATAAATCTGAAAAACAAAAAAATACTAATATAAGCCCAATATTTAATAGGGAAAGCTACACTGATGGTCCCCAAACTATTATCGTCATCTTATTTTGGTCCCAAAATTATTTTTTTGGCAAAACCGTCCCTTCTGTTACATAGTTCTCCTGTTTTGGTCCCCGTCGTTAAAAACTAACGGATTGCTGACGTGGAATTTTTTAAAAATACTTTTTATTATTTCCTCTCTCCTATATATATATTATTTAAATTTTTTATTCAGACTAATGTGGTGGTGACATGTGTCACCACCCTAACAAAGAAAATAAATTGAATGTGAGGGGGAGCTAGGATTCAAACCCATGTCCCATGCATTCCCAAGCCAATGAGTTAATCATTGGGCTAAACTCCAATTATTGATATGTTTTATCACAAATTAGATTTAAAACAATCAAATGAACCCCCCCCCCCAAAAAAAAAAAAAAACCAAAAAAAAAAAAAAAAAGTTGAAACAAATGACTTGCAATAAGATTCAAATCCATGTGCCATGGCATAAAAAGACCAATCATAAACAAAATGTGCCAAAGAATTATTTCGACTAAATTTATATTTAACGTATATTAATTTACAAACAACACAAAATAAAATATTAAACTTAGGGAGGGATTCGAACACAAAACTTTATTGATAAATTAATATATGTTAAATATAAATTTTAGTATGCATTAAATATTTTATTCGAACACAAAACATTATTGGTAAATTAATAGAATATACGTTAAATATAAATTTTAGTATACATTAAATATTTTATTCGAATACAAAACCTTATTGATAAATTAATATACCTTAAATATAAATTTTAGTATATGTTAAATATTTTATTCGAACACAAAACCTTATTGATAAATTAATAGAATATATGTTAAATATAAATTTTAGTATACGTTAAATATTTTATTCGAATACAAAACCTTATTGATAAATTAATATACATTAAATATAAATTTTAGTATATGTTAAATATTTTATTCGAACACAAAACCTTATTGATAAATTAATAGAATATATGTTAAATATAAATTTTAGTATACGTTAAATATTTTATTTGAATACAAAACCTTATTGATAAATTAACATACCTTAAATATAAATTTTAGTATATTTTAAATATTTTATTCGAACACAAAACATTATTGATAAATTAATGGAATATACATTAAATATAAATTTTAGTATACATTAAATATTTTATTCGAATACAAAACTTTATTGATAAATTAATATACCTTAAATATAAATTTTAGTATATGTTAAATATTTTATTCGAAAACAAACCCAATTGATAAATTAATGTGTTGTTGGTAAATTAATATACGTTAAATATAAATTTTAGTTGAAATAATTTTTGGCACATTTGGTTTATGTTTGGCCTTTTTATGCCATGGCATATGGGTTCGTATCTTATTGCAAATCATTTGTTTCAACTATTTCTTTGGTTTTAAGGTTCATTTGATTGTTTTAAATCTAATTTGTGCCAAAATATATCAATAATTGGAGTTTAGCCCAATGGTTAACCAATTGGCTTGGTAATGCGGGGGATGTGAGTTCGAATCCCAGCTCTCGGCTCCCCTTTACATTTAATTTATTTTCTTTGTTATGGTGGTGACACGTGTCACCACCACATTAGTCTAAATAAAAAATTTAAATAATATATATATAGGAGAGAGAAAATAAAAAAATAAGAAAAAAATTTCACGTCAGCAATTCCGTTAGTTTTTAACGACGGGGGACCAAAACAGGAGAGCTATGTAACAGAAGGGACGGTTTTGCCAAAAAATAGTTTTAGGACCAAAATAGGAAGACGATAATAGTTTGGGGATAACCGGTGTAGTTTTCCCTATTTAATATAATAAAAGCCCAGAGTTTATTTAATTTAAAGTCCATTACATATCTGAAAACCCAAAAATAAAATACAGGACCTGTTTGGCCCACACCCTAATTACACCACAGAACCCTAATGCCTCTCTTCTTTTGTTGCGCAGCCCAATCTCAGCCGTCAGATCTGGATCCAAATCTGACGGTCCATATTGCCCCTCAGAAGGAAGCCCTAGATCTCATCTTTTCGCCCTAGCACCGCATCGACCAGGGCCATAGGATCAAACACGATCGGACGGCTCCCCCAAGAACGTGAGATCCACGTGCGACTCCCCAATGCCCAGACGCGCGCGTGCAGCACACCGTTGGCCCTTTCGAATTCCTCTGGCCATCCGAATTCCACCGATGGTCAGGATAGCTCCACGTCGGTGCACGACCGTTCGACGCCCCCTCAGGTTCCCTCTCGTACGATGGCCTCACATGCAAGGAAAAAAATATCAGAGGCCAAAAATTCAAATGAAAAGCAGAAGCAAAATGACAAACAATTCCAGGGGTGAAATCAACAGAAATCAGAGGCAACAATAACAAATTCAGCAGAGATGAATACGAACAAAACGCAATAGAACCAATAGAAAATTGTAACCATTTTCCCTTTTAATCAAATGTGTAATTTCCCGGCTATATAAAGTCGAAACCAAATGTAAATCGCGGCAAGCAATATCGAGGGGAAAAAATCAGATTCACAATCAGTAAAGGAAAAGCCTTCTGAGGTATACATTTTCCCGTTTATTTTTTAAGCATAATTGCAAGCAAGTTCGTTTTTTACCTTGCGTTTTCAAATCCCCTTCGACGTCGGTTCGATCTCCCTCCTGACGATAAGTCTTCCAACCTTCAGGGGTTGCGCATGGTGAGTCGGATGGGACGTTGACCAGTAGAGAATTTTGTTTTAGGTTTTTGGTTTTCAGAAACCTTTGGTATTTTGGAAAAAGAAAAGGTTTTTTCTTGGTTTTGATTTCGTGAAATGAGGGAAGAAAAGAGTTTCCTGGTTTTTGGGGGTTTTGGTTTTCGAAGGATAACAAAAAAGGGTCGTTTTGGTTTCAGAAAAAGGAGGGAAGCTTTTTTTAGGCCTTTGACGCCGATTAACAGCGATCGGAGCGACGTTCTCAGAAAACCAGAGAGAGGGAGAGAGGTTTTTGGCGTTAGGGTTAATAAAATGAAAAAAGGGGCAAAACGTGTTTAACTTAGCTTATATATCGTTTTAAAAATTTTAAATTGGTTTAATCTGTTCTTTAACCCCTTCGTGCCGTCGTAATTACGTACGGAGGACTTCCACATTTTAAAATCCCGCCCGCAGTCCTCGTATGTTTTTTAGCCTTTTCAATTTCACCCCTATTTTCGTTTTAATCTGTTTCCGGATGGTAAAATCACTCTTTTAGTCCCCGTGGTTTTTCGTGTCTTTTAATTGAGTCCCTATTTTGTGCTTTAATCAGTTTTTATAAATGGGTTTATTACAATTCTGGTCCATGCCAGTTTGTTTTTTTTACCATTTTACTTTTGTTATATTATACTCATATTTTTATGCATTTTGCCATATTGCCTTTTTTATTAAATGTAAATGCATGTGTTTGTTAAATGTGACACGTGTATGTTATTTATCAAATGTGTGATCGTATGCTTTTCATAATTAACCTTGTTTAACTTATCTTAGTGTATTTTTTTTGGTGACGTAAACATATTATTAAATAGGTGTTTCTATGCCTTTAGATTGTTTTGTTAAGCATGTATTTATGATGTGTAGTATAGTTTCATTATGTAACATGTTTTTTTTTGTTGCATGCCTAGTTGTTTTAATGTCATTCGAATATGCTTTTATGACATGCATATATATACTTGTCATTCATATGGCCCAACCGTCAAGCATGATAACCGGACTCATAAATATACCCCAAGAGAGGTATTAATTAACCCCGGTATCCGAAAAACGACAATCCTAGCTTAATGGATGTCGATCGAATATTTGGGTTAATTTTCACCGTCTCTAGGTAAGAGAAAGCGTAAAAAAAGAAAATAACACGCATCATCCTTTATTTGTCTGCATTATGCATAAAGGTGGCATCGATTTAGTCTATGGTCCGGTGTACCGTCATCCTTTCTAATTAAACGTTTAATTAATTCCAAAGCCACAAATCGATAAATCTCGTGCTATTTAAGTCACATTTTCATTCAAGAACACTTTATTAAATTCAGTTTGATTTTTAAATAAATTTCTATCGATCAAAAGGCAACAAGTAATTTGGTACCGATTTTCGGGCGTGATGGGCGTGCTAATCCTTCCCCACACGTAACCAACTCCCGAACCCTTTTTAAATTGAATCTCTAGTTTTGTGGTGTCCGACCTACCTTAGTGGCCGGTGGCGACTCCAAATTTTCACGATTTTCCAAAACACAAATTTCCCCCCTTTTGAAATAAAATCCTTTTCAAAGAGAAAGTGATAAGGCCTCACTTGGTTCGGTTTCCAAAAAAACCTTATCACACTTCCTCAACAAGCAATGGTCCTAATTGTTTGATGGTTCTGTTTTATCTTCACCATAGTATAAAAATATCTCGTATTCTTATCCCTCTCATGCACATACAAGGTTTTAGCTTTTCGCATATAAAAGCTTTCCTTAGCAGTCATCAAAGCAAATAATTCATCTGAAGCAGATTTAAGCTTGGCCAACAACTGCAGAGAGAGCAAGAAGTTAAAGTTGCTCAACCCCAAGCTTCTTCTCTTTTACCCTTCTAGGCAGATTACCATACCTCTGCTGATTGAATGCCTTTAACACATGATTTAATCTCTTAATCTTTAGAAAGAGAAATTTGAGGGGATTACATTAAAAAATAGGACCCTACCAACTCCTTGCTACCACTTCAAGGAACTGAGGGTCAGAAACCCAAAAGTTGAAGAAACGAAAGGTCTTTAGTGCAGAACCAAAATTAGCAAAACACGTAACCACTCTTGGGCAGTGATTTGAAACAGCAGGAGCCAGAAAATTAACCTAAGTTTGAGAGTATTCATCAATCCAAGAAGGGGATACCAACACCCTGTCAAGCTTGCGAGCAAGAAATGAGTTCTCTTGACGATTAGACCATGCATACACATGCCCTCCAAAAGAATGATCAATAAGCCCTATGGATCCTAGGCACATTGAAATCCTCTATATCTTTCCATAAAGAAGCCTCTAAAGGCTCAAAGCTCTCCTCTTGACATGTCATAATGTTAAAATCTCCTCAAGCAATCCAAGGCTGATCCTTAATAAGGCCTTTAAGCTCAAGAAGATGATCCCATAACTAACGCCTTTCACTCTCAAGATTGAAACCATAAATTGTAGAAAGATAAAAACTAGAAATCCCATTCTACACCAAACAGGTAATATTTGTCCAAAAATTACAACCTCCTTAATTAAACACCAAATCCTACCATTAGTAGCAAAAGAATAATTATGAAACCCATACCAATTAAGAAAGAATTTACTCCAGAGATGCCTGACCTTTTCAACCTTAACACAAGTCTCAATCAAACAAACAATATCGATATTCAATTATCTAATTCTACTTATAACCTCAACTTGCTTATTAGGGTGGTTAAAATCCATAGTATTCCAAAATAAAAGCTTCATGGAGAATTGGATTGGTCAAAACTAGCACCTCCCTCACCCTTTTTCCTACCATGTTTATTCTGCTTAATATTCTTCTTAGCATTCTGCTCGCTCTGCACAACATTCTTTATAGTCACTATCAAATCAGCTACCCCTTTCGGCATCTCCTTTTGTGTAGCCTCAGCATTTACATCAACCTATGAAACATTAGCAGCTCCACCAGCCATTGTAATGTCATCATCACCCACACTTAGTGTAGCTTTACCAACTTTAGATTCAATAGCACCATCAGCCAAAGTAGCACCATCAGTCACAATCAGAGTAGTTGAACCAACTTCAGCACCACTTATCTCAATAGCAGTGGCACTAGAAGTGTTTCTCTCAACAATGGTTTCCTTAGTTGCAGCATCAACAACAGCCACAAGCAAGCATGTACTACCTTCCCTAGGAACCGAGCCAACTACAATAGGACCATTCGTTGTAAAAGAGCATGAAGAAAAGGTGTCACAAACACTGGAACAACCTCCTTGCCTTTAACAGAAGCAACAACTTCTCCCAGATTCTTGGGAACCCAAATTTGTGTAGGAACTTTTTTTTATCCTGGCAGCTCTTCTCAGAATATCCAAAAACATTGCACTTGAGGCAATGAGGAGGCCACCAAGGGACCTCAACCCGATCAGAAGCAATCGAACCATCCATCTATTGAACATCAATGACCTTTAGAAGCTTTGAACCTGCAGAAATCTCAACGCAACTCTTAGCAAAGGAGATATGATGTCGACTTGCAGTAATACTATCCATATAAAGGGGGACCCCTAAAGCACTAGCAATATAGCTCAATCCAATGCTTGTAAAAAGTTCTAAAGAACCCCACACAGATGCACCCAAACCGACAAGGTTTCCATTCTAAACTCAAGTGATTTAAGGTTTGGAGCCCACTTACGCAAAATGAGCGGCTTGTTTTGAATGTACCAAGGGCCATTGTCTAGAGCACAGTCACGATCCTCTTCGCTCAAGAATAAAAAAATGAACAAATTCTCCCCCGCCGAATTTATAGTAATCTCCCCAAATTTACTCCAAATTTGCTTGATTAACCGTTGTAGAGTGACAAAATTGGGTGGTGGACCATTGAACTGAGCCACCAACGCGTGCTTCCATATACTGATTCCCTTGTCAAAGGCTGTAATAGGTTGCTTGATCAGAATCCCCCCATCGAGACCTAGAGGCAAAAATAACTACAAAGATTGGTCTTCCTTACCCACAAAAGCATCTTCCAATTCATTCCCTGAAAACCAGAGGCATTATGCATTCTAATTCCAATGACAACCAGAAGAAACCCAAGAACAAGAACAAAGATACCCCAAGATATTTGAAATAAAACCCAGCGAGAACAACAGTCCAACTGTCTTGCGCTGAAATAGAATTTCAAAACCCCCTTAATATAATTTTATAAATATATTAACTTTATAAATAAATATTATTTATAATTTATATTATAAAGAAAAAAATTATTTATAACTAAATCATATATGTAACTAGACCCCAAGTCTTAAACCATATATATAACTAAATCCTAAATGCTAAATAATATATATAACTAAACCCTAAACAATATATATTTAACTAAATCTTAAATCATAAACCCTAAAGCCCAACCCTTAAAACTAAAATATTATTTATAATTTATATTACAAATTCTAATATACATTATAAATAATATTTTAATTTTTAGGGTTTTGGGTTTGGGATTTAGGATTTAGTTATATATATTTAGGGTTTGAGATTTTAGATTTAACTATATATCTTTAGGGTTTAGGGTTTGTTGTATAGTTAGTTACATGTATAGTTTAGGGTTTGGGGTTTAGTTGTATATATTATAAGTTTTGTAATATAAATTGTATATAATATTTATTTATAAAGTTAATATATTTATAACATTATATTATAAATATTATAAAATTATATCATGAGATAAATGAATTTAAGTTTAGTTACATTATTATTTAGGCAAAATGACAAAAGATGCCCCCAACGTTTGCATGTTTTGTCATTTTGCCCCGTATTCATTTTTTTGGAGCAAACAACCCCCTGTTGGATGGAAATTGTTTATATTACAAAACGTTTCAAGTTTTGTCCAAATATGCCCTTGTTGGATGAAAACTGCTAGTCAACTGACGATAAACGGTTGATGTTGACTGGACTTGCCATGTGTTAAGATCTGCTGATGTATCAGCATCATATTCACCACGTGTTACTATCCGGTTCGGCCACATGTTAGCATGATAGTCAGCCATGTGTCACCATTAAAAAGGGTATAACAAAATATTTTTTAAAAAACATATGACGAGGCATATGTCACGTCAGCCGATCTTAATGCGTGGCAAGTCCAGTCAGAATTAGCCATTGACTGGCAGTTTTCATCCAACATTGGGGGGTTGTTTGCTCCAAAAAAAGAATAGGGGCCAATTGATAAAACAAGCACACATTGGGGGCATCTTTTGTCATTTTGTCTATTATTTATATATATTTCCATTAAGATTATATCAAGTTTTTAAGTTGGTCTGGTGGTTTGGTGTAAACCTTTCATCCTAACGGTTCTTTGTTTAAGCCTCCTCAAATGCAATATTTTCTTATTTTTTTCTAACAAAACGACGTTGCTTTGGCATATCTTAGGCATCAAAGCAACTATAAAAACGATATTGTAACCCCCTCGTCCCGGTCTGGCCGAATGACCGGTCCGAGTGGGCCACACGGGGAAAACCGAGTGAAAACTCCCTAAGGAACTCTCCCTCGGTTAGCAACCCTATATTTTTTTTTCATTTTAATCTTGCCTAGATGAAAATTACATCCTAAGTGATCATACAGCGGAACAATATTTACGAAGCAATCAATCGAACCCCAAACTAACACTTAAAAGCCCATGTTTAAAGTTAAACTGCAGGCGGTATCGATACCCTTAAGGGGGGTATCGATACCCCTTTACTAAGTCAACAGGGTTTGGTCAACCTGAGGAGACAGTATCGATACCCCCAATGAGGGTATCGATACCCTCCCCTAAAGTTGACTTCCCACGGTCAAAGCTAAGACAACGGTATCGATACCCTAGAGGCCAGTATCGATATCGAAATCGACAGTGGCTCTAGTGGCCAAAAAGGTATCGATACTCTCCTCGAGTATCGATACACGAGGCCTGAAACCAAAGGGGCAGTATCGATACCAGACCAACGGTATCGATACCCCAGCTACGAATCTGCAGGTTTGAGCTGATTTAGAGCACAAGGAGGCCCCTAAATCCCTCTAACACTTCAACCAACACACTAACATCAATCCCTAAGGCAAACCAACCATAAAAGCATACATATTTAAGCCAAGGGAGTCAATCAAACATGGATTAAAGCATTCATACATAGCATTCTAGTTAAAGAGCAATTCATGCAATATTGGCATACTCTAAACACAAAGGACCTTAAAAGGAACAAGACATCTTGAAAGGTTTGCACTCATACACTATGCAACCTAAACATTCTAAAACATGCCATCAAACATCAAACATTCATCATAGTGTAACATGCTTACAAACCATGATCAAACCAAAAACAACATCAATCAAATGAGTCACACACGCTCATACAAAGACCCTTGCCACATTGCTAGCTATTACAAAATCGATAACCATACTTGAGCTACAAACTTGGAAGCCCTTCTTGCCTTGCCTCGAGCTAACACCACGCTAATGATCTGCATTGTTGAACATTGAGAGCGTAAGCTATAAGCTTAGTGAGGGTGCTCTAAAACGAAAAACATCAACAATGCAGGGTTCAAGCATGTAATCCTAATCTCACACATATCAAGCATTGCATAATCAAGTAGACCTAGCTAGTCTTTCAAGTGGCAAATATGGTCTCTCAATCCTAGCAAGATTTAAACATCAATATAGATCATCATGCAACAACACCATATGCCTCAATCACATATCACCATCATATATCACAATACATGAACAAGTTAATTGGCCACTTTAATTACCCCGATTGTGCGGATTAAAACCTTGACAACACTTTACCTCGGTGGGATTCCACTCATCACTGGACCTTGCATGTGCGGGATTCCACTCATCGCCACATGCCCTACGGATGGGATTCCACTCATCATCCCGTAAAAATATATGAATAGCTTCCGGTGGAATGTTACATCACCGTACTCCTCCTTGATGACTTAACGCCATCAAGGCCACGTACGTTTTGACTCAATTTGTGTGCACATTATCCTAATGATCGATCATTTACAACCAGTAATTATCTTAGTGCCAATTATCATTATCACATCACATATCATCAACCACACTCATGCTCATCACATACATATACATATCATGACATACATGCATAACTTATCCACATTTCTCAAGAGCATAGATAGGCCAACACAAGCATTCAAGGGAAATCAATAGCTAAAATCAACAACATGAATTAAATGGAAATGGCCTACCAAGCACATTTCTCTCACACACTAAACACACTCGAACCATACTTTAAAACAAGTTTGAAACCACTCACCGCCCTTCCTTAGCAAATCGAACAATCCTCCTACGCACCCGGATTCGGTCCCAAAGCTCCTTCAACGTTTCCCTTTGCTTCTAGCCAAGCAAAACACACTTATTACACCACAATTCAATGCTAAAGCTCAACTATCAATTCACTTCACAACCATAAACCAAATTTCACAAATTCCCCAAAACACAAAATCTCCCAAAACTCAATTTTCGTGCTTCCCAAAACCCTTGCTGAAAAACCCACTTCCAAACACCCAAATGGCTTCCAAAGCATCCCAAAACACCCTCCTTACCTAGGTAGACCATCAGCCCCTCATTTACAACATTAAACCTCCCAAAAACCTAAGTTTTCATACTCTAAAATCTACCTCAAGAGCATGCTACGAATTTTTACCCAAATTCGACCAAATTGACATATGTTACATCTTTTAACATGATTAACTAAAACCCCAACATGATTTAACAAAACAAATTAAAAATCCCCATCAAAAACCCCAAATTTCATATGAACCCTAATTTTCAAAACCCAATGTTTTTGAAATCCAAGACCATGGTTAGATAGAGGTTGAAGAGGAGAGTTAGAAAACATAATTACCTTTGAAAAACGTCTTGGATTGAGGAAGAAAATGAATGGAATAGTGAACCAAGTTTGGAGAGGTTTAGAAGAGATTCTAACGTTGGGAAGAAAAGGGGGAGTGGAGAGAGAGCAGAAAATTTTCTGCTTTTAATAAAAATGTTGTCTAGCTTTTGAAAAATCTAGGGTAAAATTACAACATTAGTCCCTCCCCTCTTTCTAAAGCTCAATTATGTCATTATTTTAAGTTGAATTGATTTAATTTAAATTTTATTGACTCGAATTAGAAACCCGGTTAACTCCTAGGCCCAAAACACGGGTGTTACAACTCTCTCCCACTTAAGGAATTTCGTCCCCGAAATTACCTAACTGAAAGAGATACGGAAACTGCTTTTCCATATCCTCCTTCCTCTCCCAAGTGGCCTCGTCCACACCTCTACGTTGCCACCGCACCTTTACTAACTCAATAGATCTACCCCTCAACACTTTACTGTCAGAAGCTAAGGTCTCCACTGGCTCTTCTTCATAAGTCAAATCCGGATTCAATTCTATTTCTTCTACGGGCATAACATGTGATGGATCGGACCTATACTTGCGAAGCATCGACACATGGAACACATCATGTATCTTCTCAAGCTCGGATGGCAACCGCAACTGATAAGCAACGGGACCAACCCTCTTCACAATCTCATACGGTCCTATGTACCTCGGACTCAATTTCCCTTTTCGGCCGAATCTCATCACCTTTTTCCACGGAGACACCTTCAAGAACACCTTCTCACCCACTGAGAACTCAACTTCCTTTCTCTTCAAATTGGCATAGGACTTATGCCTATCCGAAGCAGCCTTCAAGCGGTCACAGATCAATTTTACCTTGTCGGTTGTCCCTTTTAGCAAATCCGACATAGGTAACAGTTTCTGTCCTACCTCGGCCCAACACACTGGAGTTCTACACTTTCGACCATACAAGGCCTCATACGGAGCCATCTGAATGCTCGACTGAAAACTGTTGTTGTACGCAAACTCTACTAGAGGCAGATGCTTCTCCCAAGTACCCTGAAAGTCAATGATACAACATCGCAACATATCCTCTAAGATCTGAATAACCCTCTCTGACTGACCATCTGACTGTGGATGATAAGAAGTGCTGAAGTTCAAACGGGTACCCAAAGCTGTATGCAGACACTCCCAAAATCTCGAAGTAAACCGCGGATCTCTATCTGACACAATGGACTTCGGCACACCATGTAGCCTCACAATCTCACCAATGTACAAATCGGCCAATCTATCTAAGGTGTAAGTAGTGTTGACTGCCAAGAAGTGAGCACACTTCGTAAAACGATCCACTATCACCCAAACCGAGTTCTTCTTCGTAGGTGTCAAAGGCAAACCCGAAACAAAATCCATGGTGATGTTCTCCCATTTCCATTCCGGAATTCTCAACGGCTGTAACAACCCTGAGGGAACCTGATGTTCCGCCTTCACTCTCTGACACACTAGGCACTTACTCACAAAGTCGGCTACATCTCTCTTCAAGCCAACCCAAAAGTACTCATTCTTCAAATCACGGTACATCTTCGTACTTCCTGGATGCATAGCAAACGGACTACTGTGGGCTTCAGTCAAGATCGTACGTCTCAAATCACTGTCTTCAGGCACAACTATTCTGTCCTTGAAACATAAGACCCCATCGGAACTGAAACTGTAGTCTGAAGATCTACCTTCGGCTATATCTTGCACGTGAGGTGCCAAAGATCTATCTAAGAGTTGTTTCTCTCGAATCATCTGACCTAGAGTAGGTCTAACCTGAAGCTCGGCTACTAAGCCACCATCCCCGGACAAACTCAATCTAGCAAACATGGCTCTCAAGTCCACGGCCACCTTCCTATTCAATGCATCGGCCACTACATTGGCCTTACCCGGATGGTACTCAATAGTAAGATCATAGTCCTTTAGCAACTCTAACCATCTACGCTGTCTGAGATTCAAATCTCGCTGAGTCATAATGTACTTCAAACTCTTGTGGTCGGTGTATACTGTGCATTTCTCACCATACAAATAGTGCCTCCAAATCTTCAGAGCAAACACAACTGCAGCTAACTCTATGTCATGGGTCGGATAGTTGCGCTCATGAGTCTTCAATTGTCTTGAGGCATAAGCCACTACTCTTTGGTCTTGCATCAGAACACATCCTAACCCTACATTCGAGGCATCACTATAAATCACATAGTCCTTCCCGGACTCAGGCTGAATCAAGATCGGTGCTTGGGTCAAAGCTTCTTTCAATTTTTCAAAGGCTCTCTGTCTTGCATCTGTCCACTCAAACTGAACACTCTTCTGTAGTAGCTGTGTCAACGGAGCGGCTAATTTAGAGAAACCTTCCACAAATCTTCTATAGTATCCGGCTAAGCCTAGGAAGCTACGTACTTCTGTCACTGACTTCGGTTGCTTCCACTTAACAATGGCCTCAATCTTCTTCGGATCAACTCTAATGCCTTCAGCTGACACTACATGTCCTAAGAAGACTACTTCCCGGATCCAGAATTCACACTTGCTGAGCTTCGCATACAACTGATGATCTAGCAAAGTCTTCAAAACAAGTCTCAAATGTCGGTCATGGTCTTCTTCAGTTCGCGAGTACACCAAGATGTCATCAATAAATACAACCACAAACTGATCTAGATACTGATGAAAAATCCTATTCATCATGTCCATGAAAGCTGCCGGTGCATTAGTCAAACCAAAGGGCATGACTAAGAACTCATAATGACCGTACCTAGTCCTAAAGGCCGTCTTCGGTACATCAACCTCTCTAACCTTTAGCTGGTAGTAACCTGATCTCAAATCAATCTTCGAAAAGACAGACGCCCCTCTCAACTGATCAAACAAGTCATCAATTCTAGGCAACGGATATTTGTTCTTCACTGTCAACTGATTTAACTGTCTGTAATCTATGCACATTCTCATACTCCCATCTTTCTTCTTCACAAACAATACTGGTGCACCCCAAGGTGAAGAACTAGGCCTAATAAAACCTCTATCTGTCAATTCTTGCAACTGAGTCTTCAACTCTTTCAATTCTTTCGGTGCCATACGATACGGGGCAATCGAAACAGGAGCTGAATTTAAATAAGTCTCAATGCTGAACTCTACCTCTCTGTCCGGTGGTAACCCTGGCAATTCTTCCGGAAACACACTAGGAAAATCACATACTGTCCGGATGTCCTGAGGTCTAACCTCACTCATGTTAGGGTTCATCACATACGCTAAGTATGCTTCACACCCTAACTCAACTAATTTCTTGGCCTCTAACACTGAAACCACATTGGATAAGAACTTCACATTCTCACCCACCACAACAATCTCATAATCATCTGTGAGCTTCAAAGAAATCCGCTTAGTTTCAAAATCTATCCTAGCTCTATGCTCCGTGAGCCAATCCATACCCAGAATCACATCAAAACCATAGAAGGGAAGTTCCATCATATCCACTGGAAACACATGCCCCTGAACCATCAACGGACACCTTCGGTACATCTTCCTAACCACTACCGTGTCCCCAAAGGAACTAGTAACACTAACTCCTACCTCTAGCAACTCACAAGGCAAATTCAAAGACTGTGCATGCTCACTCAATATGTAGGAATGTGTAGACCCAGAGTCAATCAAAGAAAGCAAACCCAAAGACTGTATCGAGAAATTACCTGCGATCACATCGGTGTCATGCTGCTCCCCGCGCTGGGCGTAAACCCTAGCCTGTCCTCCGCCCTCCGGCTGGACTGCAACTACATGAGCTAAGTTTCTCTGACCATCGTTCCTCGGCTGGAAATTACCTCTACCGCGCCCGCGGCCTCTCTGAAAATCATTGGCTCTAGCATGAGCCTGAGCTGGTGCATGTCCCACCTGATGTGGACAGTCACGCCTAATGTGGTCTCTAGCACCACAACTCCAACAAGAGTGATAATTTCTCCAACACTCACCGGTGTGGTTCCTCCCGCAGGTAGCACATGTGGGCAACTTCCCACCAGCTCTCTGGCCCTGGTGGCCCCTACCGTGGTTACTGCCACCACGCCTATGATCATACTGATGCCGGTTGTCCCGATGCCTCTTGGCATCTCCTCTATCAAAGTTGCTGGACCTCTTACCTGAACTAGATCCACCTGACCGCCTGGTCAAACTCAAACTGTGCTCCAAGTCCTTGGCCCTCGAGACCAAGACATCAAAATCAATGTAATCAGAAGCTAGAGTATAAGTCTTGATCTCCTCATTCAACCCATATCGGAAGCGGTTACAACGCTTCACCTCAGTAGGTACAAGTTCAGGTGCATACTGACTCAGTCTGACGAATCGGATCTCATAATCAGTCACGGACATACTCCCCTGAAGCAATGCCATAAACTCTCTCTTCCTCTCATCGAGGTATCGCGGACCCAAATACTTCTTCCGGAAAGCTGTCTCAAAGAACCCCCAAGTGATCTCGGTCTCATCCATCCCCGAAGTAACGGTGACCCACCAGGTGTAGGCATCACCCTGAAGTAGAGACTCAACACATCCCAACTTGCGCTCACCAGTACATCCCATCTGAGCAAGAATACGGACGGTCTTCTCAAACCACATCTCTGACCTCTCCGGAGTAGCACCTCTAAACTCTTCGGCCCCAAGGCCCCGAAGTCTCTCTAATGGCAAACCGGTGCCCTCACCCTGATGATGAGCTGCCTGACCTCCAGCTACTGCAGCCTGGAACGCTCCGGCTATTGCCTGAACCAACGGAGCTAAGTCAATTCCGGCCGGTCCTTGGCCACCTTGGCCTCCTTGTGGTCCCATTCCTCCGGGCCCGGCCTCGCCTCCCACTCCCGGTGGAGGAGGTGGTGGTGGTGGAGGTGGTGGAGGAGCTCCAACTCCAACCACATGCTCTCCCACTTGGGCTCCAACCCTAACTTCTTGCTCAACTCTCGGAGCCTCTGCCCGTGGTTCCGGTTGAACCATCCTAGGCCTCCCACGTGGTCTCATGGTTCAACTAGCAAGGTATAAACTACAACAAGAAACAATAGGATTACGTTAGCCAAATCAAGGGTCCAATAGTGCTCAAGTATTCCTCTTTCAAAAAAATCCTTTTTTAAATTAAGTAGTAGTAGCAATGGGCACACACTCACACGAGACACGACCATTCATGCATTCAAAACATCATACGATCAATCAAGCATCAAGGATTCATGGCAAATCATACATCGAACAACACAAGCATTTAACACATTAATCTTACCTCACTTACCTGCCCGAGGTCTCGGTAACCTCAGGCTCTAATACCAACAAATGTAACCCCCTCGTCCCGGTCTGGCCGAATGACCGGTTCGAGTGGGCCACACGGGGAAAACCGAGTGAAAACTCCCTAAGGAACTCTCCCTCGGTTAGCAACCCTATATTTTTTTTTCATTTTAATCTTGCCTAGATGAAAATTACATCCTAAGTGATCATACAGCGGAACAATATTTACGAAGCAATCAATCGAACCCCAAACTAACACTTAAAAGCCCATGTTTAAAGTTAAACTGCGGGCGGTATCGATACCCTTAAGGGGGTATCGATACCCCTTTACTAAGTCAACAGGGTTTGGTCAACCTGAGGAGACAGTATCGATACCCCCAATGAGGGTATCGATACCCTCCCCTAAAGTTAACTTCCCACGGTCAAAGCTAAGACAACGGTATCGATACCCTAGAGGCCAGTATCGATACCGAAATTGATAGTGGCTCCAGTGGCCAAAAAGGTATCGATACTCTCCTCGAGTATCGATACACGAGGCCTGAAACCAAAGGGGCAGTATCGATACCAGACCAACGGTATCGATACCCCAGCTACGAATCTGCAGGTTTGAGCTGATTTAGAGCACAAGGAGGCCCCTAAATCCCTCTAACACTTCAACCAACACACTAACATCAATCCCTAAGGCAAACCAACCATAAAAGCATACATATTTAAGCCAAGGGAGTCAATCAAACATGGATTAAAGCATTCATACATAGCATTCTAGTTAAAGAGCAATTCATGCAATATTGGCATACTCTAAACACAAAGGACCTTAAAAGGAACAAGACATCTTGAAAGGTTTGCACTCATACACTATGCAACCTAAACATTCTAAAACATGCCATCAAACATCAAACATTCATCATAGTGTAACATGCTTACAAACCATGATCAAACCAAAAACAACATCAATCAAATGAGTCACACACGCTCATACAAAGACCCTTGCCACATTGCTAGCTATTACAAAATCGATAACCATACTTGAGCTACAAACTTGGAAGCCCTTCTTGCCTTGCCTCGAGCTAACACCACGCTAATGATCTGCATTGTTGAACATTGAGAGCGTAAGCTATAAGCTTAGTGAGGGTGCTCTAAAACGAAAAACATCAACAATGCAGGGTTCAAACATGTAATCCTAATCTCACACATATCAAGCATTGCATAATCAAGTAGACCTAGCTAGTCTTTCAAGTGGCAAATATGGTCTCTCAATCCTAGCAAGATTTAAACATCAATATAGATCATCATGCAACAACACCATATGCCTCAATCACATATCACCATCATATATCACAATACATGAACAAGTTAGTTGGCCACTTTAATTACCCCGATTGTGCGGATTAAAACCTTGACAACACTTTACCTCGGTGGGATTCCACTCATCACCGGACCTTGCATGTGCGGGATTCCACTCATCGCCACATGCCCTACGGATGGGATTCCACTCATCATCCCGTAGAAATATATGAATAGCTTCCGGTGGAATGTTACATCACCGTACTCCTCCTTGATGACTTAACGCCATCAAGGCCACGTACGTTTTGACTCAATTTGTGTGCACACTATCCTAATGATCGATCATTTACAACCGGTAATTATCTTAGTGCCAATTATCATTATCACATCACATATCATCAACCACACTCATGCTCATCACATACATATACATATCATGACATACATGCATAACTTATCCACATTTCTCAAGAGCATAGATAGGCCAACACAAGCATTCAAGGGAAATCAATAGCTAAAATCAACAACATGAATTAAATGGAAATGGCCTACCAAGCACATTTCTCTCACACACTAAACACACTCGAACCATACTTTAAAACAAGTTTGAAACCACTCACCGCCCTTCCTTAGCAAAGCGAACAATCCTCCTACGCACCCGGATTTGGTCCCAAAGCTCCTTCAACGTTTCCCCTTGCTTCTAGCCAAGCAAAACACACTTATTACACCACAATTCAATGCTAAAGCTCAACTATCAATTCACTTCACAACCATAAACCAAATTTCACAAATTCCCCAAAACACAAAATCTCCCAAAACTCAATTTTCGTGCTTCCCAAAACCCTTGCTGAAAAACCCACTTCCAAACACCCAAATGGCTTCCAAAGCATCCCAAAACACCCTCCTTACCTAGGTAGACCATCAGCCCCTCATTTACAACATTAAACCTCCCAAAAACCTAAGTTTTCATACTCTAAAATCTACCTCAAGAGCATGCTACGAATTTTTACCCAAATTCGACCAAATTGACATATGTTACATCTTTTAACATGATTAACTAAAACCCCAACATGATTTAACAAAACAAATTAAAAAGCCCCATCAAAAACCCCAAATTTCATATGAACCCTAATTTTCAAAACCCAATGTTTTTGAAATCCAAGACCATGGTTAGATAGAGGTTGAAGAGGAGAGTTAGAAAACATAATTACCTTTGAAAAACGTCTTGGATTGAGGAAGAAAATGAATGGAATAGTGAACCAAGTTTGGAGAGGTTTAGAAGAGATTCTAACGTTGGGAAGAAAAGGGGGAGTGGAGAGAGAGCAGAAATTTTTTTGCTTTTAATAAAAAGGTTGTCTAGCTTTTGAAAAATCTAGGGTAAAATTACAACGTTAGTCCCTCCCCTCTTTCTAAAGCTCAATTATGTCATCATTTTAAGTTGAATTGATTTAATTTAAATTTTATTGACTCGAATTAGAAACCCGGTTAACTCCTAGGCCCAAAACACGGGTGTTACAGATATTGTTGAGTGTGTAAAAGTTCTACTATTTACCCCCTATTTAACCCATATTTCTGCGGAATTCAAGCATAATTCATTGCATTTAGGTTAGATTACAGTTATACATCACAAATATATTAAATAGCACAGTTTCTACTGAAATTGGTTGCTTTTGCAGGTTGCTGCTGTAGTAGATGGAGAAGCAGGCGCTGGGCAATGAAACATAAAAGCTGGAACTGGATGAACAGTCGTGGAGGACGATGCTGCCATGGCCGTCGCCGTGGCAGCCAAGGACGACAACAGTTTTGAGGAGAAGAAGCAAATTGGACCTCGACAGAAAGAGAAAATTAAGCCCGTCTGTCGTGGAAAACTATTATATCTTTCCAAGCCCTATATCAGAATGAAGGCGAAGCCCAAAGTTCAAGGAGAGAAATTCCAAGCAAGAAGGAAGGACGAGTTAAAGCTATATTCTCTGAAGATTTAGTCTTTATTAGAATTGTACTTTAAATTAAATTTGTATTCTTGCCATATTAGAAAACTTGGACCCAAAGCCTATATAAAGGCATGTAATTCGACATAGGAAAGGATATCACCTATCTCTAGCCTTTTTTCCCAAAATCCTAGCTGTTTCCCCCCTTCTCAATATGTTCTAATTTCTCCTTAGGGCCACAGGTTGATTTCTAAAGTAGTTGCAAGGGTTGATTTTGTATTAGGAATTTTCTATTCAATAAAATAAACTTCAAGTTCTCTTAATATCAGGAGAGTTAAGTATACGAAAGGAATAAGTGCGAGTTCTCTAGTTTATAGTTGAACTATCTCAGACCTAGGGAAATGACGAGGTTAAGTGGCTAAAGAAGAATTCAACAACATCAGTGTTCATCCTTCGATTCACGCCGTGAGGTATCATCAAAGACGTGTTCATCGACAAACTTGGACCTAGGGATAGGCCAAGGCACAACAGGGATTCTTGCCAAGCTTGAAGTACAGAGTTGTGTGATCACTGCCGCGACAAACAACAGACTGCCGCCGCGATGGGTGCTGCCGCGACGGGGACGACGACAGAGCAGATATTCCTAGACTTAGCAATACCTACACTACTGAGCAATTCAATACAAACCCATTCTCTCTATCTTGATTCTTTTAATCTTATTTTCCATTACTCTTTATTATTTTCGTGACAACATCTTAAACTATTCTTTTTACCTTCGTGCAGTAATTCAAGGTGAAGCTATTGGCTCAGTCCCTGTGGAGACGATATCCGATACTTCAGTATCACTTTACTACTTGCGTCGTGTACACTTGCACTATATTGCGATAGAAACTTTTACACGCAACAAGTTTTTGGCGGCGTTGTCGAGGACTGGCAACATAACTTTACCCTACTTTTTACTGCATTTGTTTTATTTTTCTATTTTACTTGGATTGTCCAACCTATACCTTTCACAAGGTCTCTCGTTTGCGTATGCGCAAGTCTCAACGGGGGAAGGAACCTAAGTACCAGTTAGATCCTGAACCCGAACGAACGTTCAATCTCAAGAAAAGAGTCTGTTACCTCGTTGAAAGGAACAAATATCTAGAGGAACAACTTGAAGCCATGGTGAACGAAAGACACGACGAAAGAAGGGACAACCCAGGGAATCTCCAGGATAACAACAATCCTGTCGAAGATGGAGGGATCGATCCACCTGTCGTCGATCCTCCTATGGTCGACCCTTCTGTCGCTACCGCACGTCGGTCATGCCGAGACTACATGCTCAATGATCATGTAGAACTAGAAACCACCCTGCCGGATGTAGATGTTGACAACTTTGAGCTAAAACATGTTATGTTCAGCATGATCAACAACGCCAGTCAATTTAGTGGTGCTGCTATAGAGGATGCTAGGAAGCATCTGAAAACATTCCAGGAAATCTGTGGTTCATTTAGACTACCAGGAGTTAATCTGGAGATACTGAAGCTTCAGTTATTTCCTCATTCGTTGAGGGACAGGGCAAAGACTTGGTGGAATAAACTTACACCGGGTTTAATTAGAACTTGGGCAGAATTAAGTCGTGAATTCTTATCTCGTTTTAATCCTTCACACTTATCTGAGCTATTACGTAACGAAATTGCTACTTTTCAACAGGAAGATGACGAGCCAATGCACGAGGCCTGGGACAAATTTACCACTCTTCTAAGGAACTGCTCGATGCATGGATTCCCCGTTTGGATCCAGGTAACAAAGTTTTATAATGCTGCCAATTTACAAACTCGTATTAGAATTGATTCAGCAGCAAACATATTACTGTTGGACAAAGACCCAGATGAGGCAATGGCAGTATTGAAAAATCAGGCGAAGAATGAGGAGCAGTTTTCGACAGCAAGAAGAGGGGGTAAACGGGTCCTAGCTGTAAAGGATCATAAGGCCGATAGCACAATAAAATCACAGGTGGCATATCTCACTAAGGCAATGAAAAAGCTCTTGAACGATGATTCACAACCTGTATACGCTGCTGAAGAGGTATGCGAAATTTGTGAAGGAAATCATAGTTCGAAGGAATGTCCAATACAATTAGAAGAGGGAAAGTATGTTGGAAACTACAATAAGCAGAATTATAACTCCAACAACTACAATCCAAGCTGGAGAAAGGATCCCAAGTTCTCTTGGAGTAATCCTAATAATGCTCTGAATCCTCAAGCACAGAATAATTAGAACCAGGGAGGACCTAGATTGCTGACTCGGCAGCAACCGCAGCAGCAGCAACAACAACCACCAGCTGCCACAAACAGTATACTGGAACAGACTCTGGCTACGTTTATGTTTCAAACAGGAAATTACATTGAGAACGTGAATCACTTTGTCAAGAAGACGGAGACATTCATGGATAAAACAGAGATGCAGATGACAAATCATGAAGCTACTCTGAAATCATTGGAGACACAGATGGGTCAGGTTTCCCAGCATATCAAACCAAGGCAGAATGGCGGATTTCCTAGCGATACTGAAAATGCTAGACAGCCCACACATGAGCAGTGTAAAGCCATCACTACTAGGAGTGGGAAGAAACTACCAAGGCCAGAAAAGAAAGCTAAATCAGTTAAGAAACCAGCCTTGGAATCACCTGTCGAGGAAGCTGTCCCGACAGGTAATGAACAGCTTGCTGCCGAAGAGCCTATTACGACAGCAGAAGGGACAGAGGAGAAAGATGATGAACCCAAACCTCCTCAGATCCGTATGCAGTGGGAAGGACGTATTGCTGATTATCGTCCCCCACCTCTTTTTCCCCAATGGTTACAGAAATTAAAACAAGAATCATAACTTAAAAAGATTTATGATATTTTTAAGCAGGTTCATATCAACATTCCCCTGTTAGATGTCGTTAGGGAGATGCCCAGTTATGCCAAATTTCTCAAGGATGCCATGTCAAAGAAATCCAGACTTGGGGAATTTGAAACGGTTAAGATGACAGAAGGATGCATCAGTATTCTACACAAGCATCCACCCCAGAAGAAGAAGGATCCTGGGAGCTTCATCATACCATGTGTAATCGGAGACAAATATGTGGGTAAGGCACTTTGTGATCTTGGTGCTAGTATAAATTTAATGCCCAAATCTATTTTTCAGAAATTAGGTATTGGAAAAGCTCGGCCCACAACAGTAATTCTGCAGCTGGCAGACCGCTCTTACATTCATCCAGAAGGGAAAATTGAAGATATTCTAGTAAGGGTGGATAAGTTTATTTTTCTTGCTGACTTTCTTGTCTTAGATTGTGAAGCAGATGAAAACGCACCAATCATCCTGGGGCGACCCTTCTTAGCCACGGGAAGATCACTGATTGATGTGGAAAAAGGAGAACTCACCATGAGAGTGAACGATCAAGAAATAAAGTTGAATGTTCTCCAAGCAATGAAGCATGCTGATGCAGAAGAAGAATGCAAGGCTATCACTGAAGTTACCCTTGACCAACCCTGCATCAGGCCGGGCTGCCACGACATCAAAATTGGTCACTGCCTCGGCAGCCACTTAGAAGACTGTCATGACAGCACCGACGACAACAACTCCTCCGAATCTGATACATCCGATACTGAAGATCCAGAGGAGGTAAACTGGATAGGCAATCGTCCAGGTAAGTTATTCGAGCCTTTAAATTATACCTCGGATAACCATGCAATTCAAAAGCCATCAACTGTTGAGCCCCCTGTTCTAGATCTTAAGCACCTGCCAGGGCAGCTAAAATATGCTTTTCTTGGTTTAAATGATATGTTGCCTGTAATCATCTCTTCCAAGTTGATGCAGGAACAGGAACAACAGCTAATAGGGATGCTGCAACAGCACAAAAAGGCTATTGGATGGACGATAGCTGATATTCAAGGCATTAGTCTGGCATTATGTATGCATAAAATTCTTCTAGAGGATGATCATAAGCCGACTATTGATGCACAAAGGCTTCTGAACCATGCTATGAAAGAGGTAGTGTGAAAAGAGATAATCAAATGGCTAGATGCTGGAATAATCTACGCCATCTCGGACAGCAAATGGGTGAGCCCGGTACAGTGCGTTCCCAAGAAAGGAGGAATGACCGTGGTAACCAACGAAAACAATGAGCTAATCCCAACTAGGACTGTGACCGGTTGGAGGGTTTGTATGGACTATCGGAAGCTTAACAAAGCTACCCGAAAGGACCATTTTCCTTTACCCTTTATTGATAAAATGCTTGATAGATTAGCGGGTAAACCTTACTATTGTTTTCTTGATGGTTATTCAGGTTACAATCAAATAGCTATCGCACCAAAAGATCAAGAAAAGACGACGTTCACATGCCCTTACGGAACTTACGCTTTTAGGAGAATGCCTTTTGGACTCTGCAATGCACCAGCCACCTTTCAAAGGTGCATGATGGCAATATTCTCTGATATGGTGGAGGATTTCCTAGAAATCTTTATGGATGATTTTTCAGTCTATGGAGACAACTTTGAAAGCTGCTTAGGCAACCTACAGAAGGTGCTCGAGAGATGTGAAAAAGCAAACTTGGTTTTAAACTGGGAAAAATGTCACTTCATGGTGGATGAAGGGATAGTCCTTGGCCATAAGATTAGCTGTCGTGGCATAGAAGTCGACAGAGCTAAGATAGAAGTGATCGAAAAGCTGTCGCCACCCATCACAGTCAAGGGAATCAGAAGTTTCTTAGGACATGCTGGTTTTTATCGGAGGTTCATTGCGAACTTTTCAAAAATCACCAAGCCCCTATGCCATATTCTAGAGAAGAATCGACCCTTCGACTTTAACGCTGAATGTACTGAGGCATTCAAGGTTCTGAAAGAAAAGCTGGTAATAGCCCCAATAGTACAGCCACCAGATTGGACACTACCGTTTGAAATCATGTGTGATGCTAGTGACTATGCTGTCGGGGCAGCACTTGGGCAGCAGAGAGACAAACTTTTTCATGTTATATACTATGCCAGCAAAACACTGAACGACGCCCAAGTGAACTACACCACCACAGAAAAGAAATTATTAGTTGTGGTATTCTCCATTGACAAGTTTCATTCTTATATACTTGGAACGAAAGTCATAGTCCACACAGACCACTCTGCATTGAAATATTTGTTCACCAAAAAGGATGCAAAGCCTCGACTGATACGTTGGATCCTGCTATTGCAAGAATTCGACCTTGAAATCAAGGACAAGAAGGGGACAGAGAATCAAGTGGCAGATCACTTGTCAAGGTTGGAGAAGGGAAAGAGTCTACCGACAGATGAGACAAACATATTGGAGACCTTCCCTGATGAGCAGCTATTTGCTGCCACAGTCACTGCCGCGACAGCCATGGTGGCAGGTAAGTCTTCTGAACTTCCCTAGTATGCTGATTTCGTTAATTTTTTAGTTAGCGGATTAATTCCTCCTGACCTTAATTATCAAGCCAGGAAGAGGTTCCAAAATGATGTTAAGCATTATTATTGGGACGAACCTCTTCTTTTCAAAATCTGTGCAGATAAGGTTATAAGGAGATGTTTACCACAGGATGAACAAGAAGATATACTTCATCACTTTCATGCTTCACAGTATGGAGGACACTTAGGAGGCAACAAAACTGCTGCCAAGGTTTTGCAGTCCGGATTCTATTGGTCGTCACTGTATAAAGATGCTCAATCATTCTACAAGAATGTGACAAGTGTAAAAGGACGGGAAACATCTCTAGGAGACATGAGATGCCGCTGCAGAACATTCTTGAAGTCGAGATCTTCGACATGTAGGGGATTGATTTTATGAGACCTTTCCCATCATCATGTGGGAATTTTTATATCCTCCTGGCAGTAGATTACGTGTCTAAGTGGGTTGAAGCAATCACCACGCAAAAGAATGATGCCAAGACGGTTCAAAGGTTTTTACATAAAAACATTTTTTCCAGATTTGGCATCCCTAAGGCGATCATCAGTGATAAAGGGAGGCATTTTGACAACAGGGTTATAGCTGCTGCATTAAAAAAGTATGGTGTCAAGCATCGGATTGCAATAGCATACCACCCACAGACCAATGGACAAGCTGAAATATCCAACAGGGAGGTCAAGAACATTCTCGAAAAGATGGTTAAGCCAACTCGGAAAGATTGGGCTCTACACCTCAATGATGCGTTATGGGCCTATAGGACAATGTTCAAAACTCCATTGGGAATGTCTCCTTACCGACTAATATACGGGAAAACATGCCATTTACCTGTCGAGATAGAGCACAGAGCATACTGGGCAATCAAGGCAGTTAATATGGACATAGAAAAGGAAGGGCAGAAAAGGCTACTGGATCTGAAAGAAATTGAAGAAATTCGGACAATGGCCTATGACAACGCAAGAATCTACAAGGACAAAACCAAGAAGTGGCATGACAAGAAGTTGCTGCCACGACAGTTCTGCCCAGGGCAACTTGTGTTGCTTTTTAACTCTAGGTTAAAACTCTTCCTAGGGAAGCTGAAATCTAGATGGTCTGGCCCACTCCAAGTGGTGCAGGTTTTTCCTCATGGTGCTATCACGATCAGATCTTTAAAAGACGGGTACCAATTCAAAGTCAATGGACAACGATTGAAGCATTATCAGGGGACTGAAGCCCCAAGAATGCATGAAGTGGTTACCTTAGGAGATGCCCCACCTGGCATCCCTAATTTAACCTAAATTTTATTTTTAATTATTTTTATTATTTATTATTTATATATTAGGAAATTAGATTTATTTTATTTTTAAGAAATATGTTTTATTTTTATTGTTTGTTAGGAAATAAAGGAGACAAGAAGAAAAGGAGAAGTGAATTCAGCCCAACATCATTCCATCAGCCCAAAAAGCCCAAATTTTGGAGCCTGTCGTTACAGCTTTCGCGATAGACGCGGAAAATACAGGCTGTCGACACGTTCTCGCGACAGACACGCAAACGTGTAACAGACGCGCAGCAGACACGGAAACGCGTGACAAATGCGTCAAAAACCGCGTAACAGCTGGCCCCGTTATTCGCGCCTGTCGTTACAGCTCCAACGGGCAGCAAACTCTTCTCTATATAAACCCTGTTTCACTATTCATTTTTCACTCACTTCTACTCTTCTTACTTGCTTTCTCTAGAAAGTTTTATTTGCTTTCTTTTTTATTCTCACAACCCTTGCAACCATGTCTTCCAAAAACACTCACATGAGTGCTACCTCAGGCTCCACCCCGACAGCATCAACCCCACGATCTTTCTAGATCCGAGACATGTGGGAGGAAATGGGATATATCTACACTTCCAAGGAGGGGAATTTGGGCCTGCAGTCGTTCATTGCTAGAAAAATCAAGGCCCTACAGTGGCAGATCTTTGCAGAACAACCAGAGGAGATGAACGTATCTCTGGTTCGAGATTTCTATGCTGCCATCAACAGCAGAACCGCGACAGCAGTTACCGTGAGAGGGAGAGAGGTGCCCTTTGAAGCAGAATACATCAACACCTTGTATGGATTTTACGTGGGCAGCAACGAGGATGGTCACCAGCAATTTCTGAACAGCCTAGACCCTGCTTCCTATGATGCTGTCATGGCAGAGCTCACGGATGAAGGTACTCAGTGGAACACAAATCCTAAGAACCCGAGGATGGTGAAGAGAGTTCAGCTCCTCCCAGAAGCTAAACTGTGGAACGCTTTTATCAAAAACCGCATCATGCCATCCTCGCACAACACCACTGTCGACCAACCCAGGTTAGCCCTCATTCATTCTATTTTGCATGAGATGCCTATTAATGTGGGCAGCTTCATCCGGGAAAGCATTTTGGAGTGTGCACACCGGCCGACAGGACCGCTCTACCTCCCTTACCTCATCATAGCCCTTTGCCGCGACCATCATGTACCTGAAGCTACCAACGATCTCAGAGTCCAAGGGAAGGGATGGACCGACAAAAATATACTCAGCTTGATGGAACTGACTGCTGCCACCCCGTTGTCATCTTTCGACCCCACTGCCACGGCAGCAGAGACGACAGACACTGAACTTGCTTCCACGGAAGCCAGGCAGCCCACAGCAGCAACAGCTCCTGCCGACTCCTCCTCCCAGATCCTTGCTGCCATACAGAAGATGGAGGAACGACAGCTCGGCCTTATGAGCTTTATCAGGGATTTTACCATAGCTACGGTACAATTCATTCAAACTTCTTTAAATTTCCCTGATGCTGTATTTCTTGCCTTCCCTTCCCATTATTTTGCTGTCCCCACCCCTGCCCATACCCCTACACCTGCTGCCACACCCAAGACACCGTCTGCAGCATCCACACCAACCCCTGCCACGACAGCTGCCGGCAGCAACCGCGCAGAAGATACATCTGCTCGGGGAACAAAGAGAAGAATGCCCTCGGAAGAACTTGATGCCTTCATCGCCGGTTTCTCTTCTTCCGCAATTTAAGAGGAAAGCGACAACGAACCCTCTGTTAAGAGGAATCTCTCCAAAGAGTTCACATTGGTGAAACGGCAGAAGAGAATGACAGACAAAAACAAGCCAGATAGTGCCATCGGCAGCAACAGTGACGGCAGCAGTAGTAATGACAGCAGCAGTAACTCGGAGGTACAAGTAGTGGAGAAACCCCCTCACATCTCTCCTACCAGAATTTAACCTCCCAGAGAGGCCAAAATGAAGAACACATCTGCCTCCCCCATCCGCCAGCTAGTTAAGAAGGCCCCTGCTCGCCGACAGCTCCGAGTCAGCAGCAGCAGTGACGACAACGCATAAAATTTGAGTTTCTTAACTTATTTTGCTGTCTGCTTCTATATATTTTGTGATGTACTTTTCTTATATTTTATTTTGTCATTTGCATTGAGGGCAATGCAACCCTTGAGTTTGGGGGTGGCATCCCTCCATTAATGGAGTCTAATTTAGTTTTAAAATTGTGTCTTTTACTTAGTTTATTTTTGCTCAAAAAAATTGATGAAAATTTTGGCTTAAGTCTTTGAACTAAACTTACCTGCCGTGACAGCTCTATCGTGGCAGTGCCTTTAGGATAGTTTTAGGAGCAGTTTAGAGCCTTTCTATAGTTCTGAAACTTAAACACCATTTGTGACTGTTATACTGCCTAGAACTCTATTAGTTACCTAGAATAGGAAGCTTAACACTTGAATAGCCCCTAGAGGTGCCTAACACTGGCTCTAGGAAAGAAGTTTAGCAAAATAGACTCAATAGCCCTAGAGGTGCCCGAAACCGGCTCTAGAAAGTTAGCTAGAGGTGCCCGAAACCGGCTCTAGTGAAACTTAAGCTTAAAAAATAATAAAATCGAGTCAAAACAAAAAATCAAAGGAGCATAAGAAGTGCCTTCAAAAATATAAACTTTGGCATAAAAATTCAAGTTAGAGACTGAAATATTCTAGTGAAACTAAGGGAGTCTTGGCATATAATTGTTCGCAAGCATGCACACACTGTACGAGGACTATAGCAAGATTCCGGACAAATCCTAAGTTATCCGACAAGGTGTTGTCGTCAATAGAGAATGAATGAAGGGTAAGGGAAAGTTCACTGTTTTAAGCCAAAACAAAAATATTTATTTTTCTTTTAGGTCTTAGTTGCTTGAGGGCAAGCAAAAACTTGAGTTTGGGGGTGTGTTGAGTGTGTAAAAGTTCTACTATTTACCCCCTATTTAACCCATATTGCTGCTGTAACAGATGGAGAAGCAAACGCTGGGCAGTGAAACAGAAAAGCTGGAACTGGATGAACAATCGTGGAGGACGATGCTGCCATGGTTGCCGCCGTGGCAGCCAAGGACGACATCAGTTTTGAGGAGAAGAAGCAAAGTGGACCTCGACAGAAAGAGAAACTTAAGCCCGTCTGTCGTGGAAAACTATTATATCTTTCCAAGCCCTAGATCGGAATGAAGGCCAAGCCAAAAGTTTAAGGAGAGAAATTCCAAGCAAGAAGGAAGGACGAGTTAAAGCTATATTCTCTGAAGATTTAGTCTTTATTAGAATTGTACTTTAAATTAAACTTGTATTCTAGCCATATTAGAAAACTTGGGCCCAAAGCCTATATAAAGGCATGTAATTCGACCTAGGAAAGGACATCGCCTATCTCTAGCCTTTTTCCCAAAACCCTAGCCATTTCCCCCCTTCTCAAAATGTTCTAATTTCCCCTTAGGGCCACAAGTTGATTTGTAAAGTAGTTGCAAGGGTTGCTTTTGTATTAGGAATTTTCTATTCAATAAAATAAACTTCAAGTTCTCTTATTCTGGTTATTAACATCTTGCAAGAGTATCGGGAGAGCATTGCGAGGTTATCTATTTACTTAATATCGGGAGAGTTAAGTATACGAAAGGAATAAGTGCGAGTTCTCTAGTTTATAGTTGAACTATCTCAGACCTAGGGATAGGACGAGGTTAAGTGGCTAAAGAAGAATTCAACAACATCGGTGTTCATCCTTCGATTCACGCCGGGAGGTATCATCAAAGACGTGTTCATCGACAGACTTGGACCTAAGGATAGGCCAAGGCACAGCAGGGATTCTTTCCAAGCTTGAAGTACAGAGTTGTGTGATCGCTGCCGCGACAAACAACAGACTGCTGCCACGACGGGTGCTGCCGCGACGGGGACGACGACAGAGCAGATATTCCTAGACTTAGCAATACCTACACTACTGAGCAATTCAATACCAGCCCATTCTCTCTACTTGATTCTTTTAATCTTATTTTCCAGTACTTTTTATTATTTTCGTGACAACATCTTAAACTATTCTTTTTACCTTCGTGCAGTAATTCAAGGTGAAGCTATTGGCTCAGTCCCTGTGGAGACGATATCCGATACTTCAGTATCACTTTACTACTTGTGTCGTGTACACTTGCACTACATTGCGATAGACACTTTTACACGCAACAAGTTTTTGAGTTTGGGCATCAAAGCAACTATAAAAATGATATCATTTTTCATTTTACGGTTGTAAACTCTCGACGCGTGTAACGCCCCGATTTTGGTCCTAGAAGCTTCTAGCGTTGGTTCGGAGTTAGTAGAATCTAAACTAGAGACCGAGTTTTCCGGGAGCGGTTCAGAGAAAACGTAGTTCGAGATATGATAAAATTATGGGAAGAATTCCTAAAATCTTCTAAGAATTTATAGAAAGGTTTGGTAAAGGAAATTTTAGAAAATGGCTTTTGGAAGGTCGAGATTTCGGTTTAGTGACTATTTTGTAAAAAGTGCAAAATATGTTTTTAAGGACTGTTTTGAAAGAGGGCCAAAACCTAGAATCTTTAGGGAGCTAATATCTATTTTGTAATCACTTTCCCTTAAATTTACCATTTTAATAGATTTATTAAAAATAAATAAAAAAGATATTTTTAATAAAAAGAGATTTTAATTATCTAAAAGGCTAATTGACGTAACTTTATTTTTCTCATTTTCCAAACCGCCAAACACTCTATTTTCTCTCTAAAGTTCCAGAGATCTTCATCTTGAAATTCCCAAGTCTTTGGCTCTCTAAATATGGTTATTAACAATGTTTTGTGATTTAAATGATGAAAATTGATGAATCAAGCTTTAAAAGGTGATTTCTAAGGATTTTTGTATTGCTACTGTTTTGTATGATTTGAGATTTATTTTAGTTATGATTTGGAAGTTAAATAATGTTAAAATAAGTGTTTTATCATAATAATCTCGAATTGGTTTGGATCTCTAGTTGTTAGATTGTTAGATTTGGGGTTTTTTGGATGTTTGTGTGAAATCTGGGTTGCCGGAGGTATAAGGACGTGATTAGATTATTTTTTGATGTTATTGGATGAATCAAATCTGATGGAAGTGATAGATTATGGCTGAGTTGCGTTTGTAGAGAAATCGAAGGTGTTTTCGGATAGGCAATTTGGTGTTTTCGGTAGAGCAGTGAGATAACATTGGTTTATGGTGATTTTAATGCATTGAGATGCATTAATTCTCTTTTTTTGTGTGGTATACACTGGGGAGTTTGTATCGGACACGTTTGGTAAAGTTTTGGAAGTTTGATTTCGCTTTGGCAAGCAAGCGAGGCGTGATCGGTGAGTGGAATTTGTTTTAAAAGTCTTTGAAAGACTTGAAAGCAAGATTTGGGGGTTTAGATTGAGATTGAAACACTAATCTAAAGCCCGTAAGTAAGTTTGAGATATTTCTCTCTCGTTTCTCGGTTTATTATCCCATTGTTTTTGTGATCATACTCTTGTTTTAAAGATAGATGATAATCCACTGTTTATGCATGATTTGAGAAATGATATGATGATCTTAATGATCCCATGAGATAGAATTGATATTTCAACGAGATAGAACTATTTGAGAAAATGCTCTGCATTGATTATGTTTTTGAAATGGGGTGAGATAGATATGTGTTTATGCATTGAAAAATAGTATGTAATGATGTTTAAAATGAGTATATTGGCATGAGATGAGATTATTGTTACTGGATATAATTGGTCGACCAATAGGATGAGAAGTGCACTATAATATACAAAATTTGTACGTGTTCTTTGGTTCAAGCAATGGGGATAGTGCCATCCCGTTACAAAGTGAGAGTGTGGTGATGAGAGATTCCACAACGGTAGGTCTTGGTGAAACACCCAAGCTTTGTGGCGTGATGCCGCCATGAGAGTCCAGTGATGTGAGATTCCATTGGGGTAGGACTTGACGTTTAGTCAAGCTATCCGCATATCTAAGTAATGTTGCTAAAATGTCAATATATGGGATTGATTATGAGATTCACATGTACCTTGTGAAAAATGATTTAATGCATGATGTTTTGCATATGAGAATATGATTTGAGAAATGCTTTATGAGATTTAAGCATGTAAGGCTATGCCTTGATATTTTGCATTTTGATGAATGCCTGAGATAGATGGTACATGTGGTGTTGCTTTGAAAATGATTTTAAGCATGGGATAGAAAGAGCATGATGAGATAGAGATTTCTAAATGAGAAATGGTTTTAAAATGCATTGTTGTTGTTGGTTTGTTTTGAGCATCCCTCACTAAGAAATTCTGCTTACGCTCTCTTTTTCCAACAATGCAGAGAAATAGCTTTGGGGCAGCAAGAAAGCAACGAAGAATTTACCAAGGAGTGACACTTTGCTCAAGTATGGTTTTAAGTTTACACATTAGTAATAAATTGGCAATGGGATGATGCTTTGTGTTTGGGAGATTGTGTTTTGGAACTCCCTATTTTTGGACAAGTTTGAGGTGTCCTTTAAGATATTTAAATGGCCTTTGCTTTGGTTTGTGTCTTGACTCTTAATTGGCTTTTTGCATGGGAAGCATGCCTATAATTTTGAATGTTGCTTTTCTATATGCCTTGTTGATGAAATTGTCATGTTTGTCTAAGGTTTGATGTTTGTTTAAGTTGTATGCTTGTTAGAAGTATATTGGAATGTGTTGGAATGGATTATATTTCAAAGAATCTAAACTTCAAAATAAATCCAACTTCCATTAACTAACTCGCATATCAGTACTCGGGACCCGTACCGATACAAACTTAAGGGGTGTATAGGTACACAAGCCTCCGTACTGGTACGGGTAGATATTTATATTCTCAAAGTAAATATCGAAATGCAAACCTATACAAGATGAGACAACATGACCACTCATGACTACTTGACCAATTAATAGATTTCAAATTAAGCCTTTTATATATCTCTACCTACTTTAAATCTCAATATATGACGGATTTCGCACCCCCCTCACCCCAGTTGAGGTGGATATGAGTATGCGTTTGGTGCGTAGTGAGCATGTGTGGATGTCAAAAGTCATACTTGCCTAGGTAATGGGTAAGTGATGGATTTGAGACCTTACCAGCACGCCTCGCATCTGTCCGCCCACTATCCACCATATGTATTAGGTTATTTTAATGAAAATGAAATATGTCAAGGATTTTATGCATAGTTTGAGGAGGCTCAAACCAAAAACCTCTAAAATGAATGGTTTACACCAAACCAATTTGAAGACTTAATATAATCCTAACGCAAATAGTAAATAATATTGCAGTTGAACTTAATTTCATTTTACCTCATGATATAATTTTATAATATTTATAATATATTTTTTAGATGAATTTGCACTTTGTATTCCATACTAAAAACCAATTACAACGTATGCCCTATACCAGTAGCTGTGATATGTACACCCAAACAAAAAAGAAGAAGAAGAATCTATACATCTAAATCCCAAGCTATACAAATACCCATATGTTTCTACAACTACCTTTAAACAATTTTATCTAGAAGTTTCAATCTTACAACCCCATGAATTTGCTTTAGAATCACCCCCTCAGAGGTGTTTGCACCCTGGAAAAGTCTCATGTTCCGCTCCATCCAGAACATATAGATGCAGCCATTCCATGCAAGCTTTAAGACCATGCTAGGAAGGGATTTTTCTTCAAATTCGAACACACCCAGGCCAATTCCTGATCCAAGGAAAAGACCACCTTGCGAATCATACAAGCAGCCAGAACATCTCCCAAAACCTTTTTCGAAGAAGCACATTGAAAAAATAAATGATCCCTTGTTTCAAGATCAATCATACAAAACAAACAACAACCATCCATATGCATCCCAAAAGAAAGAAGCCTACCCTTAGTTGGCAGCTTATCTACAGTGGTCATCCAAGTTATCAAGGAGTGTCGTAGAATATGCCTTGGATGCCAAACAATCATTTCCCATACAACTTTATCCCCTTGCTCACGAACCCCCTATAGATTTTAGAGATAGAGTTCATAGAAACATGCAACAGATTAGTGAAACTATCCGCCTTGTCTCGAAAGTGAAGCAAGCTCCTCCAAGCCCAATTGGAAAGTTGAGGATAAGAGATTGACCAAAAGGAACCCTCTTTAATGATATACTCCTTTCTCCAAGCAATCCAATTGGAGCCCTCGTTCAAAAGAAGTCGTCGTATCAAGAACAAGAAATAAGTTTAGCTCTATGTCTGCAAATTCTGCAACCCGAGGCCACCTTTGGACTTTGGTGTGCAAATCGCCGACCAACTTACACGAGCCCCCTTAATGGGCTTATCCTCCCCTTTCTAAAAAAATCTCGCACAAAGCTGGTTTATACGCTTGAGAATCGCACCAGGAAGAACAATTTGTCTACTTTAGAAACGTTGTATGCTATAGATAACCGACTAGATGAGCTACCACCTTCCAGTATAAAATAGATTCTTAGCTTTCCATGCTTGGAGCTTCGATGAAATGCTAGCCAATAAGGGTGCATAATCAACAACCGAGAGCCTCTTAGCAACTAAGGGAATGCCCAAATATCACATTGGCATAGTGCCAATTTTAATTCCAAGGGCCTCTTGCACATCTTTCAGATCCTCAACTAACATACCAGAGGAAAACACTTCAAATTTGTAGGGGGTTAATTTGAAGACTAGAAAAAGCGTAGAACTATTGCATTACACTCCACACTCCCATATTAGAGTTATACGTTCCCCTAGTGAAGACCATAAGATCATCCACAAAACAAAGGTTCGTGAGGCGAATTCTATGGCATTTAGGGTGTTAAGAAAAGACCCCAAACTCAGCAGCCTTATTGAGTAACCGAGAGAGCACATTTATAGAGAGGACAAAGAGATAGGGAGAGGGGATCCCCTTACCTCACCCCTTTAGCACCACTGAAGAAACCCATTAATCCCCCATTTAGGGATATGGAAAATTTAGGCGTAGTGATGCTTTCCCGAATCCAACTAATCATCACAGAAGGCATATTCAAGGCTTCCAAAATAGACAATATAAAACTCCATTCTACAGAATCAAAAGCTTTTTGAAGATCCAACTTCAAAGCACATCGAGGAGTCAAAGTATTTATGTTGTAGCTACTAACCAATTCCTGGGCCATCAAAGTGTTATCCATAACATCACGTCCAAAAATAAAATCACTTTGGCTCGGGGGAAAAACTTCAAGGGGGAAAGACTTCAATCTATTCACAATGACTCTAGATATGCAATTGTAAATAACATTGCAACAGGAAATTGGGAAGAAGTCCTACATAAGAGTGAGATTAATCACCTTAGGAACAAGTACAAGGGTGGTGGCATTGAAATTTGGAAACATGGAAGAAGTTTCAAAAAAAAAATAAGAAATAGCAGAGAGCACATCATCCCCCACAGCCTCCCAGAAAACCTTGAAAAAACATGCAGAATACTCATCTAGCTCGGGGCTTTCTCAGACTTCTACTCAAACAGTGCCTTTTTAATTTCCTCACAAGTGATCCTTCTTTGAAAAACCTGATAGGCCTCCTCAGAGAAAGAAATGCCCAACAATTACCTAAGAAGGTCAACTGAGCAACCAGAAACACCCGAATTATTTACCCCTAGCAACCGAGTGAAAAAACTAATTGCTTCCTCAGCAAGAAATGGTCCTAATTGCTAGATGGTTCTGTTTGATCTTCACCATAGTATGAAAATATCTAGTATTCTTATCCCCCTCCTGCACATACAAGGTTTTAGCTTTTCTCCTATAAAAGCATTCCTCAGTAGTAAATAAGCAAATAATTCATCAGAAGCAGATTTAAGCTTGGCCAACAACTGCTCAGCATGATTACCAGAGAGAGCAAGAAGCTGAAGTTGCTCAACCCCAAGCTTCTTCTCTTTTACCTTTCTAGGAAGATTACCATACCTCTGCTGATTTAAAGCCTTTAACACAGGCTTTAATCTCTTAATCTTTAGAAAGAGAAGTTTGAGGGGATTGCATTCAAAAATAAGAGCCTACCAACTCATTGCCACCACTTCAAGGAACTGAGCGTCAGAAACCCAAAAGTTGAAAAAACGAAAGGTCTTTAGTACACAAAGGCCCTCCAAAAGAATGATCAATAAGCCCTATTAATCCTAGGCACATTGAAATCTTCTATATCTTACAATAAAGCAGCCTCTAAAGGCTCAGAGCTCTCCTCTTGACATGTCACAATGTTAAAATCCTCTAAAGCAATCCAAGGCTGATCCTTAATAAGGCCTTTAAGCTCAAGAAGATGATCCCATAACTGACGCCTTTCACTCCCAAGATTGAAACCATAAATTGCAGAAAGATAAAAACTAGAAATCCCATTTTGCACCAAACAGGTAATACTTTGTCCTGAAATTTAAACCTCCACAACACTAATTTCAGGGTTAATTAAACACCAAATCCTACCATTAGTAGCAAAGGAATAATTATGAAACCCATACCAATTAAGAAAGAATTTACTCCAGAGATGTCAGACCTTTTCAACCTTAATGCAAGTCTCAATCAAACAAACAATATCAATATTCAATTATCTAATCCTACTTATAACCTCAACTTGCTTATTAGGGTGGTTAAAACCCCTAGTATTCCAAAATAAAAGCTTCGTGGAGAATTGAATTGGTCAAAACTAGCACCTCCCTCACCCTTTTTCCTACCATGTTTATTCTGCTTATTATTCTTCTTAGCATTCTGCTTGCTCTGCACAACATTCTTTATAGTCACCATCAAATTAGCTACCCCTTTTGGAATCTCCTTTTGTGTAGCCTCAGCATTTACAGCAACCTCTGAAACTTTAGCAGCTCCACTAGCCATTGTAATGTCAGCATCGCCCACACTTAGTGTAGCTTTACCAACTTCCGATTCAATGGCACCATCAGTCACAATCAAAGTAGTTGAACCAACTTCAGCACCACTTATCTCAATTGCAGTGGCACTAGAAGTGTTTCTCTCAATAATGCTATCCTTAGTTGCATCATCAACAGCAGCCACAAGCAAGCTTGTACTGCCTTCCCTAGGAACCGAGCCAACTACAATAGGACCATCCGTTGTAAAAGAGCATGAAGCAAAGGTGTCACAAATACTGGAAAAACCTCATTGCCTTTAACAGAAGCAACAACTTCTCTCTGATTCTTGGGAACCAAAACTTGTGTAGGAGCTTTTTTAGCCTGGCAGCTCTTCTCAGAATATCCAAAAACATTACACTTGAGGCAACGAGGAGGCCACCAAGGGACTTCAACCCGAACAGAAGCAATCGAACCATCCATCTATTGAACATCAATGACCTTTAGAAGCTTTGAACCTGCAGAAATCTCAATGCAACTCTTAGCAAAGGAGATACGATGTTGACTTGCAGTAATAATATCCATATAAAGGGAGACCCCTAAAGCACTAGCAATATAACTCAGTCCAATACTTGTAAAAAGTTCTAAAGAACCACACTCAGATGCACCCAAACCGACAAGGTTTCCATACTAAACTCAAGTAATTTAAGGTTTGGAGGCCACTTACGCAAAATGAGCGACTTGTTTTGAATGTACCAAGGGCCATTTTCCAGAACCCAGTCACGATCCTCTTCGCTCAAGAATCAAAAAATGAACAAATTCTCCCCCGCCGAATTTATAGTAATCTCCCAACATTTACTCCAAATTTGCTTGATTAACCGTTGCAGAGTGACGAAATTGGGTAGTGAACCAATGAACTGAGCCACCAACGCGTGCTTCCATATACTGATTCTCTTATCAAATGTTGTAATAGGCGGCTTGATCGGAATCCCCCCATCGAGACCTGGAGGCGAAAAAAGCTACAAAGATTGGTCTTCCATACCCGCAAAAGCATCTTCCAATTCATTCCCTGAAAACCAGAGGCATTATGCATTCTAATTCCAACGACAACCAGAAGAAACCCAAGAACAAGAGTCCAACTGTCGTGCGCCGAGAGAGAATTTCAAAAACCCCTTAATATAATTTTATAAATATATTAACTTTAAAAATAAATATTATTTATAATTTATATTATAAAGAAAAAAATTATTTATAAAATATATAACTAAATCCTATGCCCCAAACCTTAAATCATATATATAACTAGGCCCCAAACCTTAAACCATATATATAACTAAATCCTAAATCTTAAATAATATATATAAGTAAACCCTAAACTCAAACCCTAAACTATATATATTTAACTAAATATTAAATCATAAACCCTAAAGCCCAACCCTTAAAACTAAAATATTATTTATAATTTATATTACAAATTTTAATATATATTATAAATAATATTTTAATTTTTAGTGTTTTGGGTTTGGGATTTATGATTTAGTTATATATTTAGGGTTTGAGATTTTAGAATTAACTATACATCTTTAGGGTTTAGGGTTTGTAGTTTAATTAATTACATGTATAGTTTAGGGTTTAGGGTTTAGTTGTATATATTATAAATAATATTTTAGTTTTGTAATATAAATTGTATATAATATTTATTTATAAAGTTAAGATATTTATAACATTATATTATAAATGTTATAAAATTATATCATAAGATAGATGAAATTAAGTTTAAATACATTATTATTTAGGCAAAATGACAAAAGATGCCCCCAACGTTTGCATGTTTTGTCATTTGGCCCCGTATTCTTTTTTTGGAGCAAACAACCCCCCAAGGTTTCAGTTTTCTCCAAATATACCCCTATTGGATGGAAACTGCCAGTCAACTGACGGTCAACAGCTGATGTTGACTGGACTTGCCATGTGTTAAGATCTGCTGATGTGTCAGCATCATATTCACCACGTGTCAACATCATATTCACCACATGTTACCATCCGGTTCGGCCACGTGTTAGCATGATAGTCAGCCATGTGTCACCATTAAAAAGGGTATAATAAAATAATTTTTAAAAAATATGACGTGGCATATGCCACATCAGCCGATCTTAATGCGTGGCAAGTCCAGTCAGAATCAACCATTGACTGACAGTTTTCATCCAACATTGGGGGGGTTGTTTGCTCCAAAAAAAGAATAGGGGTTAAATGATAAAACAAGCAAACGTTGGGGGCATCTTTTGTCATTTTGCCTATTATTTATATACTATTTCCATTAGGATTATATCAAGTTTTTAAGTTGGTTTGGTGGTTTGGTGTAAACCTTTCATCCTAAAGGTTCTTTGTTTAAGCCTTCTCAAATGCAATATTTTCTTATTTTTTTCTAACAAAACGACATTGTTTTGGCTTATCTTAGACATCAAAGCAACTATAAAAAATGACATCGTTTTTCATTTTACGGTTGTAGACTCTCGGCTTGTGTAACGCCCCGATTTTTGGCCTAGAAGCTTCTAGCGTTGGTTCGGAGTTAGTAGAATCTAAACTAGAGATTAGAGTTTTTCAGGAGCGATTCGGGGAAAATGCAGTTCAGGATATGATAAAATTATGGGAAGAATACCTAAAATCTTCTAAGAATTTATAGAAAGGTTTGGTAAAGGAAATTTTAGAAAATGCCTTTTGGAAGGTCGAGATTTCGGTTTAGTGACTATTTTGTAAAAAGTGTAAAATCTGTTTTTTAAGGACTGTTTTGAAAGTGGACCAAAACCTAGAATCTTTAGGGAGCTAATATCTATTTTGTAATCATTTTCCCTTAAATTTACCATTTTAATAGATTTATTAAAAATAAATAAAAAATATAATTTTAATAAAAAGATATTTTAATTATCTAAAAGGCTAATTGACGTAACTTTCATTCTCTCATTTTCCAAACAGCCAAACACTCTATTTTCTCTCTAAAGTTCCAGAGATCTTCATCTTGAAATTATCAAGTCTTTGGCTCTCTAAATATGGTTATTAACAATGTTTGTGATTTAATGGATGAAAATTGATGAATCAAGCTTTAAAAGGTGATTTCTAAAGATTTTCGTATTTCTACTATTTTGTATGATTTGAGATTGATTTTAGTTATGATTTGAATGTTAAATGATGTTAAAATGAGTGTTTTATCATAATAATACCAATTTGGTTTGGATCTCTAGTTGTTAGATTTGGGGTTTTTGTGGTGTTTGTGTGAAATCTGGGTTGCTGGAGGTATAAGGACGTGATTAGATTATTTTTGGATGTTATTGGATGATTCAAATCTGATGGAAGTGATAGATTATGGCTAGGTTGCGTTTGTGGAGCAATCGAATGTGTTTTCGGATAGGCGATTTGGTGTTTTTGGGTAGAGCAGCGAGATAACATCGGTTGCTGGTGACTTTAATGCATTGAGATGCATTAATTCTCTATTTTTGTGTGGTATACACCGGGGAGTTTGTATCGGACACGTTTGGTGAAGTTTTGGAAGCTTGATTTCGCTTCGGCAAAGCAAGCGAGGCATGATCGGTGAGTGGAATTGGTTTTAAAAGTCTTCGAAGGACTTGAAAGCAAGATTTGGGGGTTTAGATTGAGATTGAAACACTAATCTAAAGCCCGAAAGTATGTTTGAGATTTTTCACTCTCATTTCTCGGTTTATTATCCCATTGGTTTTGTGATCATGCTCTTGTTTTAATGATAGATGATAATCCATTGTTTATGCATGATTTGAGAAATGATATGATGATCTTAATGATCCCATGGGATAGAATTGGTATTTCAACGAGATAGAACTATTTGAAAAATGCTATACATTGATTATGTTTTTGAAATGGGATGAGATAGATATGTGTTTATGCATTGAAAAATAGTAGGTAATGATGTTTAAAATGAGTATATTGGCATGAGATGAGATTATTGTTATCGGATATAATTGGTCGACCAATAGGATGAGAAGTGCACTATAATATACAAAATTCGTGCGTGCTCTTTGGTTCGGGCAATGGGGGTAGTGCCATCTCGTTCCAAAGTGAGGGTGTGGTGATGAGAGATTCCACCATAGTAGGTCTTGGTGAAACACCCAAGCTTTGTGGCGATGAGTGATGCCGCCATGAGAGTCCGGTGATGTGAGATTCCATTAGGGTTGGACTTGACGTTTATTCAAGCTATCCGCATATCTAAGTAATGTAGCTAAAATACCAATATATGAGATTGATTATGAGATTCACGTGTACCTTGTTAAAATGATTTAATGCATGATGTTTTGCATATGAGAATATGATTTGAGAAATGATTTATGAGATTTAAGCATGTAAGGTATGCCTTGAGATTTTGCATTTTGATGAATGCATGAGATAGATGGTACATGTGGTTTTTAATGATGTGGTTTTGCTTTGAAAATGATTTTAAGCATGGGATAGAAAGTGCATGATGAGATAGAGATTTCTAAATGAGAAGTGGTTTTAAAATGCATTGTTGTTGTTGGTTTGTTTTGAGCATCCCTCACTAAGAAATTGTGCTTACGCTCTCTTTTTCCAACAATGTAGAGAAATAACTTTTGGGGCAGGAAGAAAGCAAGGAAGAATTTACCAAGTAGTGACACTTTGCTCAAGTATGGTTTTAAGTTTACACATTAGTAATAAATTGGCAATGGGAGGATTCTTTGTGTTTGGGAGATTGTGTTTTGGAACTCCCTGATTTTTGGACAAGTTTGAGGTGCCCTTTATGATATTTAAATGGCATTTGCTTTATGGTTTTTTCTTTGGTTTGTGTCTTGACTCTTAATTGGCTTTTTTCATGGGAAGCATGCCTATAGTTTTGAATGTTATTTATCTCTATGCCTAGTTGATGAAATTGTCATTTTTGTCTGAGGTTTGATGTTTGTTTAAGTTGTATGCTTGTTAGAAGTATATTGGAATGTGTTGGAATGGATTAAAGTACGAAAAATCAGCAAAATATGACATTATAGGTCAATGAGTATCAGTACGGTTGAAAGAGTATCGATGCGGACCAAGCAAAATTGAAGGGGTGTATCGACACGGGGCCGTATCGATACATTTTTATGCTACTGGTTTTGGGGGTATCAATACGGGCTTAGAGGGTATCAATACGGTTTTGTTGAACTTGAATTTTTGGAGACGTTTCATCGTGGGCGTATCGGTACTGGCTATAAGGGTATCGATATGGCCAACTGGTAAGTTGGTTAAAAGTATATTTGAATGTTTTGTTCCTTTACGTTTTAGCCCTAAATGTTGTGGATTTAAATAAATGAGCATGGATGATTATTTTGAGCTGAGATTCGACAGTGATGTAAGTAAGGTGATTAATTAAAGGTTGGTAAATTAAAAAGTTAAGAAGTCCCTTTAATTTGGTAAAATTACAAAATGGTTCCTATAATGCGTTGTGTGCAATCGAGTCCCAAATTGTTATCTGATTACAATGTAAATCTTTCTGCTGCGAAGTCTATCACTTAGGATCATAATGAGCATCTACACAAGATAAAATAAAAAAATTAGGGTTGTTTATTGAGGTAAACTTCTCGGTTTACTTTAATATTCCCCGTGTGATCCGTTCGGTTCGGTGTTTCACCCAGACCGGGTCGAGGTGGTTACATTTGGTGGTATCAGAGCCAAGTTTGCGAAAGAATGGGAAGGTAAGATTGATGTGTTCTTGTTAATTTGTTGAATTAATGATGTCTGCTTTGCACGGTGGTTGTATATTTTATGAAATGATTGTTGAATTCTTTGGTTGAGATGTTTGGTGATTGATAACATGAATTATGTTTGTTATATGATGTTGGGGAAGAGTTTAAAGGGTACTCATTGCCATATTCTTACTAATGTGAAGACAATTTTGGTTTCGGAAAGTAAAACTTGAGCACCTTGGATTCTTGCTTTGGTTAGTCTGATTGTTTTTATTGTTGCATTCTTTTTAGCTATACTATTTTGATAATGGGATCGAGACGAGCGCTTGGAGGCAATGTGTGTAATGTTGTTGAGAATGAGATAGATGAGAACATTGAGAATTTGCCTCATCTTCCTCCTGGTGGTGGTGGAGTGGGAGCTAGTGTTGGACCTCAAGCGGCACAAGGGCAAGCTGATGCTGATATGACGCCTTTGATTCAAGCTATAGCTGGGACTTTTTAGGCAGTGATAGTGGGTATGCATGTGGTTGCACCTTAGCCTGGTGCTAATGTTGGTTTACCTTTAGAGCGTTTGTGTAGTTTGGGTGGAACTGAGTTTAGAGGTCTATCTTCTGAGGGTTGGTTTGAGAGTACCAGAAGGATTATTGGCCAGATGAGTTGCAATGATGTGCAAAAGTTGGGTTGTATTGTCTCTTTGCTTCACAAATATGCTTATACGTGGTGGATAACCATCAGAGCGAGTATGAAGCCTGCTATTGTTTCTTGGGAGTTCTTTGGAAATGCTTTCAAGAGAAAGTATTTGAGTGTTCGCTATCTTGATGAGAAGAAGTGAGAGTTTATGTCCTTGGCGCAAGGGAACATGTTAGTCTCCGAATATGAAGTTTAGTTCGTTCGGTTGAGCCAGTATGCTCCTAAGATGGTTCCCGATGAACAGAAGAGATGCGATCGTTTTCTCTATAGGCTGGTGAAGGATGTTAAGACTTACATGTTGGCTTCAGACTACACTGATTTAAATGTCTTAGTCACTCGAGCTAAGGACATCGAACAAAAATTGGGTTTGGTTGTTCGTTCAGGTAGTTCTAGCTCTGGAAAAAGGGCTGCTGAGTATGATGGTGGAAAGGATCGTTATAAGAAGCACAAGGATCGGATGTATCAACTGGATCCTAGGCGGGGTGGTGGTAACCCTGGTCGTGGTCATTAAAGCCAGAATGCTTTCATTCGTACTTCAGAATGTAACCGGTGCGGTAGGAGACACATGGAAGAGTGTTGGGGTAATTTGGGTACGTGCTGGAATTGTGGATCACGAGGACACATGAAGCGTGATTGTACACAGTCGATTAGAGAGGCCGTGGGCGCGGTCGTGGCAACTTTCAGCATAGAGATGATGGGCATAGGAATGTTTCTTATGTGGTTGTTATCAGCCTGAGGGGGGTGGACAGGCTAGGGTGTATGCACATCGAGAGGGAAGGAATGATACGCAAGTGATCACATGTACTTTTACTTTCCAATCCTTGTCGTTACGTTTTTTATTGATTCTGGTTCTACTCATTCATGCATATTGCGTGAGTATGCACAAGTGCTTGGTTTTCCTATTGAGTTGTTAGATGTTGGTATGCGTGTAACGAGTTCTTTTTGTGAAACGGTTGTTACAAGGAAGTTGTATAAGAGATGTCCTTTGTATGTTCAAGGTCATGTGTTTGAGGTTGATCTTATGGAATTCCCTTTCTTAGGTTTCAATGTAGTTCTTGGTATGGATTGGTTGACAAAACATATAGTTGTGGTTGATTTTGAGACCAAGCGAGTTTTGCTGAAACTTGTCGATGATTATGAGGTGGTAGTTGTAGGTGAGAATGTGAAATTCTTATCTAATGTGGTTTCAGCACTTGAAGCGAGTCAGATGATGCGTTTGGGATGTGAAGCTTTTCTAGATTATTTTATGAATCCAAGCACAAAGGATGTGTGAGTACAGGACATACGTACGGTATGTTAGTTTTCAGGTGTCTTTCCGGAAGAGTTGCCTGGTTTGCCACCAAATAGAGAGGTTGAGTTTGGCATTGAGTTGTATGAAAATGCGACCCCAGTGTCTATTGCTCCCTATTGAATGGCACCAAAAGAGTTGAAGGAGTTGAAGACGCAACTTCAAGAGTTGCTTGATAGAGGTTTCATTAGGCCTAGTGTTTCACCTTGGGGTGCACCAGTCTTGTTTATGAAGAAGAAGGATGGCACGGTGAGAATGTGTATAGATTACCATCAATTGAACAAGTTGACAGTTAAGAACAAGTATCCTTTACCAAGGATTGCTGATCTTTTTTATCAGTTTCGAGGTGCATCAGTGTTTTCTAAGATTGATCCAACATCCGAATATTACCAATTGAAGGTAAAGGATGTAGATGTGCCTAAGACAGCTTTTCGTACAAGGTATGGGCATTATGAGTTTTTGGTGATGCCTTTTGGTTTGACTAATGCCCCTGCTATGTTCATGGATATGATGAATCGCGTGGTTCATGAGTTCTTTGATAGGTTTGTAGTTGTTCTTATCGATGACATTCTCGTATACTCTCGTATCGAGGGGGATCATGATAAGCATTTACGGATTGTGTTGCAAGTCTTGTTGGAGAATCAGATTTATGCTAAGTTGAGCAAGTGCGAGTTTTGGCTTAAGGAAGTTGTTTTCCTTGATCATGTAGTGTCGGCTGAAGGGATTACATTTGATCCTCAAAAGGTTGAGGCGGTGATGAATTAATAACCACCTAATTCAGTGCATGAGGTGCAGAGTTTCCTTGGTTTGGCGAGATACTACTGTAGGTTCGTGGATGGTTTCTCAAAGATTGCTTCTCATTTGACAAAGTTGTTGCAAAAAGATGTTAAGTTTGAGTGGACGGAGGTTAGACAACAAGCTTTCAAGAAGTTAATGGAAGCGTTGACGCAAGCTCCTATCTTGATTCAACCTGAATCGGGAAAAAAGTATGTGGTGTATAGTGATGCATCCTATGTTGGGTTGGGATATGTGTTGATGCAAGAGGGTAGGGTGGTAGCTTATGCATCTCGGCAGTTGAAGGTGCACGAGCGTAATTACCCTACACATGACATTGAGTTAGCTGTGGTGGTGTTTGCCTTGAAGACGTCAAGGAATTATCTTTATGGTGAAAAGTGTACGGTGTACACGGACCACAAAAGTTTGAAGTATTTGATGACGCAAAAAGAGTTGTGTTGGGCTTGTTGCACGCTAGAATCGATCATCGAAATCCGTCAAGAGTGTTGATTTTTCTCCTTCGATGAATTGGCTAAAAACCGAAATAAAGATGGACAATTTGCACAAGGATTTTAGAGTGGTTCGACTACCCAACCGAGTCTACATACACTACCTTAGCACACCACTAAGAATTTCCCAATTCACTAAGAATTCGTCCCCTTTTCAAGGCTTAGGAGGAAACCTTTACAACCCTATATTTTATACGGCTAAGATAGAAACACTCTAGTTTTTGTCTAAGGCTAAACTAGAACCTCTCCTTTCACAAGGGATTTGTTTGGTAAATTTAATACCTCACAAGGTGGGTGTTTACATAAATTTAAGCTCACAAGAGTAAAAGCATTTACAATAAAGCTCACTCTCTAAAGACTATTTACAAGAGAAATGAAGAGATAAGAATTTGACTCAATTTCTCTTGAACATGTTGCTTGGAAGTTGTCTCTCTCTTTCTTCAAGTGTTCCAGCCTTCATAATATAGTTAGGAACAAGCTTGTGGCCGTTGGAGACCGTTGGGGATGATTTGGAGCCGTTGTGGCATTTATTTCTCGCAATAAATGCAGTTTTGGTGATGTCCGTTTCGATACGCTCGAAGCTGTATCGGAACACCCTTCTTTAGAACAAGCCGTTGGGTCTGATTCAACATCTCGTATCGAAACACCATAGGTTGTATCGAAACACCGTATCGAAATGCCTGGTCTCGTAACGAAACGCCTGCAATTCAAAATAAAGTTGGGAAATAGTTGTTAGGGAGTTTTGACCGTTGGGGTGTTTGCCATGTAGGCGTATCGAAACATACAAGGATGTTTTGAAACAACCTCTATCCGTATCGAAACAGGTAAGCCATGTATCGAAACTGATTTCGGCAGTTTCAAAAGAACTGTAGCTGAAACACTAAGGTGTTTCAAAAGAGGTGTAACTGTATCGAACCATGTACATTAAAATCACTAGTTTGGCTACTTAAAAACATTTCAAACATTACCAAATTTTTTTGAAAACTCCTCAAACTTATTTTCAAGTTGTTTTTTACTAAAAGCATGTTTTAAATTATTTTCAATTTATTCCAAAACATTGAAAAATTATTATATCAAAACATACATTTCTACAATCTCCCCCTTTTTGATATAATAAAACCAACTTGAAAAATTGTTTGGGATTCTCCCCCTTAGTATTTAAAATTTTGAATAAGATATTTTAATAATTAAATAAAGTTAAAGCTCCCCCTTATTCATTTGAAAAATCAATTTTTCAAACCATTTCTCCCCCTTTTTGTTATATCAAAAAGAATTTAAAAGACATTAAACTCAAATTTACACATGAGGTTAATTTTTTTTGACACAATTAAAAATTTGGTTTTAAAATTGGCTCCACCTTACTCAAGCATCAATATTAGGCTTAACAAATTATCTAAGACTTTAAAAACGAAAAAATAGATAACCAAAGAAGAGACAAAATAAAAGCTTTAAGCTTAGAGGTTACCCAATTTCTTCACTTGTGTGACTTGAGCATTTCCATGATTTTGCTTTGCTTGCCATTTGCTCCAATACACCTACAAAAGACATTTACTTGATTTTTGGTATCCAAATTTCTTTGGATCCATTTACGTTAGTCACAATGTCTTTAGTTCCCTTAGGAACCCATTCTTGTCTAACACTATAAGATTTTTTCTTCTTAATAGGACATGTAAAGAATGACCATGATAATTGCAATGTGAGCATTTTGCCATTATGTGACAAGATGAATTATTAAAAACAAATTATGTTTCTTTGATTAAGCTTTCAATCTTAACCTTCAAATCGAGATTTTCTTTTTCTAAAACATCTTTGCTTGTTTTTGAAAACTCTAAATTATTTTTCAAAATTTAATTTTGGTTTTCAAAATCCAATTTTGTTTTCAAAAGAAAATCATTTTCAATTTCAAGTTTAGAAATTATTTTCTTAAATTTGGAATTCATGGTCTCAAATTTCAAAAATAATTCATCGAAAGCATCTTGTAAATCATCAAACGAATATGCATTTGGATCATTAGAGTTCGAAGATACCTTAGGCTCATCGAGAGCCAAAACATCATCCATCTTTGGATTGGAGAGAAGGTTTGCACAAGATTTAGCATCATCCTTCTTTTCTCCTTTCTTGTTGCCATAGAGCTTCTCAAGTTTCTCCCATATATCTTTGGCACTTTTTCATGTGGAGACTTTCTTGGAAATGTCTTCATTGAGGCCACAAAGAAGAATGTGCATCGTCTTCTTGTTTAGTTTTGCCTTCGTGTCGTTGGCACTCCTTTGCTTCTACCTTTTTTTAGGAGCTTCCACATTCCCATCTTCGATGATATCCTAAATCTCAAAATTATGAGACTTGATGAATAACTTCATGATGATGCTCCAATGGAAGTACGCTTCTACTTCAAAGAGCGTAGGACACGAGATAGAGCGTCCTTCTTCAAATCTTGCCATAATCTTGAACGTTGGATCTTGACTCTCGGATGTCAGTCTTTCGATGGAGACGAGGCTCTAATACCAATTTTTGGGCCTGTTGCACGCTCGAATCGATCACTGGAATCCGTCAAGAGGGTTGATTTTGCTCCTTGGATGAATTGGCCAAAAACCAAAATAAAGATGGATAATTTGTACAAGGATTTTAGTGTGGTTCGACCACCCAACCGAGTCTACATCCATTACCTTAGCACACCACTAAAGATTTCTCGATTCATTAAGAATTCACCCCCTTTTAAAGCTTAGGAGGAAACCTTTACAACCCTATCTTTTATACGGCTAAGATAGAACCACTCTAGTTTTTGTCTAAGGATAAACTAGAACCTCTCCTTTTACAAGGGATTTGTTTGGTAAACTTAATACCTCACAAGGTGGGTGTTTACACAAATTTAAGCTCAGAAGAGTACAAGGATTTACAATAAAGCTCACTCTCTAAAGACTATTTACAAGAGAAATAAAGAGATAAGAATTTGACTCAATTTCTCTTGAACATGTTGCTTGGATGTTGTCTCTATCTTTCTTCAAGTGTTCTAGCCTTCATAACATAGTTAGGAACGAGCTTATGGTCGTTTGAGACCGTTGGGGATGATTTGGAGTTGTTGTGGCATTTATTTCCCGCAATAAATGCAGTTCTGGTGATGACTGTTTCGATATGCTCGAAGCCGTATTGGAATGCCCTTCTTTAGAACTAGTCGTTGGGTCTGATTAAGCATCTCGTATTGAAACAACATAGGTTGTATCAAAACGCCGTAACGAAATGTCTGGTCCCGTATCGAAACACCTACAATTCAAAAGACCATTGGGAAATAGTCGTCGGGGTTTTTGACCATTGATGTGTTTGCCACGTAGGCATATTGAAACATACAAGGATGTTTCAAAAAACCCTTATCCGTATCGAAACAGGTAAGCCCTGTATCGAAACAAATATTGGTAGTTTCAAAAGAATTGTAGCTGAAACCCTAAGGTGTTTCGAAACAGGTGTAACTGTATCGAAACAAGTACATTAAAATCACTAGTTTGGCTACATAAAATCGTTTAAAAAATTACCAAAACTTTTTGAAAACTCCTCAAACTTATTTTCAAGTTGTTTTGACTAAAAGCATGTTTTAAATTCTTTACAATTTAGTCCAAAACATTTTTCAATTATTATATCAAAACATACATTTTTACAAATTGAATGTTAGGCAACGAAGGTGGTTAGAGTTGCTTAAAGATTATGATTTTACAATCAAGTATCATCCAGGGAAGGCTAATGTGGTAGCCGGTGCTTTGAGTAGAAAAGTGGCAGTAGAGTTAAGGGCGGTGTTCGCTCAGTTGAGTATATCACGAGATGGTGGTTTAGTGGCTGAATTGTAACTGAAACCCTCATTTGTAGAGATGATTAAGGTGATTAAGGAGAAGCAGTTGTTAGATGATTCGTTGGTATCACATGTTCAGGACATTGCAGAAGGAAATCCAATGGGCTTTTGTTTCAATGATGATGGTGTTTTGTGTTTTAAGAATTGAATAGTTGTGTTGGAGGATGTTGAGCTAAGGCGCACTATTCTGACTGAGGCTCATAGCAGTCATTTTGCTTTGCACCCTGGTAGTACAAAGATGTATCGTGGGTTGAAGGATGAGTACTATTGAGTTGGCTTGAAGAAAGATGTTGCTGATTTTGTTAGTAAGTGTATGGTTTGTCAACGAGTTAAAGCTGATCATCAATTTTCTTCAGGATTGTTGCAACCTTTGAAGATTCTAGAATGGAAATGAGAGAGAATCATTATGGATTTCGTGATGGGTTTACCTTTAACGCTGTCCAAGAAGAATTCCATTTGGGTGATCGTTAATCGTTTTATGAAGTGTGCACATTTCTTGGAAGTGCATACTACGTATATGCTTGATAAGTTAGTGAATTTGTACATCTCTAAGGTTGTGAGGTTACATTGAGTGCCTAAATCCATTATTTTAGATCGAGATCCGCACTTTACAATGAGGTTTTTGGAGTGTTTACATCAAGCGTTGGGTACGCATTTGAATTTCAGTACTTCGTATCATCCTCAAACGGATGGTTAGTCTGAGAGAGTTATCCAAGTGTTGGAAGTCATGTTGTGATGTTGCATCATTGATTTCCAAGGTTCTTGGGGGAAACAGTTACCTTTAGTGGAGTTTTCTTACAATAACAGTTATCAGGCGAGCATTCAAATGGCTCCTTATGAGGCCTTGTATAGAAGGAAGTGTAGAATGCCTCTTTGTTGGGCAGAAGTTGGTTTCTTTGCCTAATGTGTTTAAGGGCACTACGAAAAAAGTGAAGCTTATCAGTGAAAGGCTTAAAGCAGCTTCGGATCAGCAAAAGTCTTACGCGAATTTGAAGCGTAAGAAGATTGAGTATGTTGTAGGAGATAAGGTGTTCTTGAAGGTTTCACCTTGGAAGAAGGTTATGAGATTTGGCCGGAAGGGCAAGTTGAGTCCAAGGTTTATTGGACCGTATGAGGTTTTAGAGCGTGTTGGACATGTTGCTTATAGGTTGAGTGTAACCCCCTTAGCCCGGCCTAGACGGTAGACCCGAACTACGAAGATTACACGGGGAAAACCAAAGTCAACCCGAAAGTCAACCTTGATTAACGACCCTTTTTTTTCTTTTTAAACTTGTCTATATAAATGTTAACCCTAGGTGAACACTTGAGATACATATACGGACTTAGAACAGCGATCAAATTCAAATAAGGGACTCAATTGCAAAAATTACAAATATTAGGGACCAAATTGAAAATTATGAAAATTAGAAGGTCTTAACTGATTTTTAAGTTACCATTATTAAATTAGTCATATTACATGCTTCCCTGTCAAATTTCACCTTAAACGGACATCTCAAACTCATGCAATTGCAAATACAATTTTCGGGACTAAAACGTAAAGCTTGCAAACCTCAATACCATTCAAATCACTGTCCAACGGTCACTTGTTTCGAAACGGTGTTGACCGTTCCGAAACACGGGTTCGTTTCGAGATTTGTTTCGAAACAGGGCCTTCCAGTGGCCAAACCGTTTCGATACGGTCACCAGCCGTTTCAAAACACCAAGGCCATTACAGGCCCCCGTTTCGAAAAGCTAATGAGTGTATCGATACGGTTTGCCCAGAAGCTGCAGATTTTGTTGGTTTAACACACATAAAACCACACAAACACATCCTAATGACTTCCTAAACATGCCAACATGTCATCATACCTTTAAGACACATGTTTGCAACTTCAAAACATATTCATAGCATCAAACATGAAATTCCACAAGTCTATAGGCATGCATCCTAATATCCAAAACCAAACAACCAACAAAACACCAAATCAACATCTAAAGGCCAATTACAAATCCCAAAACATCAAAAGCATCATGCCACAACTAGGGAGTCCAAAACATCTCCCAAAACACATCCTAGGTTCCCATTGCCAAAATATCAAAAACTAATAGTGTTATGAAAACATCACCATACATGAGCTTAGTTTCCCTTGGACTCTTAGCCTCCTTGTTGCCCTCAAACACTTCAATTATCTGCATTATTGGTTCAAGAGAGAGAGCGTAAGCACAATTTCTTAGTGAGGCATGCTCTAAAGAAAACAACACAATAATGCATTTTAGAAACCACTTTCAACAAAGCTTTCTAAACACATGCTCAACACACTTCATGCAACCTTGCATACTTTACAAGCATCTCATGCTTAATTAAAATCAACATGTCATATTGGCTTTCAAGTGATAATCAATAACCATTCACAACACAAAACACAATCGGATACGCGGATTACAAGCGTTATCCCACACGCTTCATACACACTACCGAACAACAAAAGGTGGAGTTTACCGGTACAATCACAACCCCTCAACACCCGTGATGGAGTTTAACGGTACAATCACAACCCCTCAACATCACTCATCGGTAGTTGTATAACTCCACTAACAAGAACACGGGACACATAACACAAGATACACACACGGACTTTTAACCACCGTTGTGATCTTACCTTTCTCGTTAGTGTACTTGGATGCAGGGACGGACCCAGAACTTTAGGTTAGGGGGGGCGAACCTATAAATTTCTAGGGGGGCGAACTTATAGAAGTTTAGGGGGGGCGAAAATAGATTTTTAATAGAAAATACATAGAAAAATTCTAAAATTTTTCTAAATCATATATGATTTTTAAAATTTTAGGGGGGGCGGTTGCCCCCCTCAGCACCCCCCTCGGTCCATCCCTGCTTGGATGGAGTTTACGGTACAATTACAACCCCTCAACATCCAAGGCGACTTTATTCACGGTGCACCCAATCCTATAGCCGGCTAACTATATCTGATTCAAGTACTTTAAAACCATTACATCACTTGCCAATATACATCATATAACATCAACAACTCACTGTTTTTAAAGCATTAAACAAAGTCATTTAACCTCATGCATCACTATGCATCAAATCCACATTTACAACATGTCAACCCAAGGATCTCTTACCTTGAGCATCCTTCAACATATGGCTTTCAAAACCAACATTAACCATGCTAAAACTTGCTTTCAAAACAGAATTTAAACATGCATATTATAAACAATGCATCAAACCACTTCATGGCTCATCCAATAGAGTTTTTCTGAAAACTTACTCTTGAGCTTAGTTAAGTTTCTTAGACTTAAACTAAGCTCCCAAAACCTTCAAACATTTGTTTCAAAGCTGGAAATCCAACTTCACTCACCAATTCCGTTTCGCAAGCTTGCCGAAACGCCGATCAAGCCTTTGGATCAACTCCAAAGGTATCTGAAGATGTCTCACCTGTTTTAAACACATCAAAGCAGAGGATTAATGCATCATCATGCATTGAAATCTTCAGCCAACACTCTTAAACTCGTTGCTCCACCTAAAGCCAACATTTCGGCTACCAAACACAACCGAAATCACCTCCAAACTCTTCCAAACCTTAACCCAGCCAAGATCCATCACTTCTAACCATTTCTAAACATCAATTAACATCCAAAATGAACCTAAACTCGTCCTTATACCTCCAGCTATAACAGAACACCAAGATCACCCCAAAAACCACCATTTTCATAAGCAAAAACTTAGGAAACACAACCAATTCGGGATTGCATTGATAAAACCTAATTTACACATCATTAGACATCCAAAATACATTTAAGAATCATCTCAAAACAGAGCTCAAACAATCACAACGAAATTCTTCAAGATTTCCTCCAAATCTTGAGTTTTAAGCCAAAATCAAGTTCATATCATTAAAACCATTTATAAAACTTAAATTAAGGATTGATAACTTGGGAATTTCAGTAAAGAACTGAGTATTTAGAGGAGAAGAACAACCTTACCTCTAAATGGTGATTTCTCCTTGATTTGAGCCAATTTTCTTGAAAATCCAATGAGGAAATCAAAAGGATTTGATGTAAGATGGATTAGGAACTAATTGATGATTGAAATCTCATCAATTGAAGTGAAGATCAATGGAAAATTTGCTGGAGAAAAGTGTTTGGATGATGGAATTTTGAGAGAAAAAGAAATGAGAAAATTTTAGGAAAAATTAGTTATGAAATTCCAAAAAGTGGTTTCCCTTTTTCATTTAATTAATTAAACATTAATTAAATCACTTAAATTAAGGGGAAAAATCTGGAGAAATCATTTTTAGGTAAATTAGCTCCTTAAAGATTCAAAGTTTCAATCCTTACAAAACAGTCACCACTAAACTTTTCAAAAATCGCATTTTAGTCACTATTCCAAAATGTTGTATTTCCAAACCTTATTTTGTAAAATAAATTTCAACACTCTCTTATATATATTAAAAGAGGATTTTTAGATATTTTTCCATATTTTTAAAGCATCCCGAACTAGGCTTTCCCTAAAACCTCCTTTTATATTCGAATCGAAAATTAGATCGGTCCGGCTCAAACCCTAAACTTCTAAGCCCAAAATTGGGGTGTTACATTGATATTGCCTTACAAGTTGGAGAAGATACATGATGTATTCCATGTATCCATGCTTCGTAAGTATAGATCAGATATGTCTCATGTTATGCCTGTTAAAGAGGTTGAGTTGAACCCGAATTTATCCTATGATGAAGAATTGGTCGAGATCTTGGATTCAGACAGCAAAGTTCTTCGTGGTAAGACCATTGAGTTGGTCAAGGTCTTGTGGCGATATCTTGGTGTTGAAGAAGCCACATTGGAAAGAAAGGATGACATGAAGAAACAGTCCCTCTTATCTTTTTCCTCTAGGTAAAAATTTCGAGGACGAAATTTCCTAAGTGGGGGAGAGTTGTAACGCGCCGATTTTGGGCCTAGAAGCTTTTAGCATTGGTTCGGAGTTAGTAGAATCTAAACTAGAGATCCGAGTTTTTTATGAGCGGTTCTGGGAAAACGTAGTTCGGGATATGATAAAATTATGGGAAGAATTCCTAAAATCTTCTAAAAATGTATAGAAAGGTTTGGTAAATGCAATTTTAGAAAATGGCTTTCGGAAGGTCGAGATTTCGGTTTAGTGACTATTTTGTAAAAGTGTAAAATCTATTTTTAAGGACTACTTTGAAAGAGGGCCAAAAAATTAAAATCTTTAGGGAGTTAATATCTATTATGTGAGCCTTTTTCCTTTAAATTTACCAATTTTAATAGATTTATTTTAAAAATAAAAAAGAGATTTTAATTATCTAAAAGGCTAATTGAAGTAATTTTTATTCTCTTATTTTCCAAACAACCAAACACTTTATTTTCTCTCTAAAGTTCCATAGATCTTCATCTTTTAACTTCTTTTTGTTTCACAAATGATTTCCTAGGCTTTTTCAACATTATACTCAAAGCAATCTTCAAGGATTTCTACAAAATCTTGTCATTTGAAGGAAAAGGCAAAGGTTAGAGGTAAATTGCGTTCAAATCCTCTAATCAATGTTCTTTAATGAAATTCTCAAGTCTCTATCTCTCTAAATATGGTTATTAACAATGTTTTGTGATTTAATTGATGAAAATTGATGAATCAAGCTTTAAAAGGTGATTTCTAAGGATTTTTGTATTGCTACTATTTTGTATGATTTGAGATTGATTTGAGTTAAGATTTGGATGTTAAATGATGTTAAAATAAGGGTTTATCATAATAATCCCGAATTAGTTTGGATCTATAGTTGTTAGAGTGTTAGATTTGGGGGTTTTGTGGTGTTTGTGTGACATATGGGTTGCTGGAGGTATAAGGACGTGATTAGATTGTTCTTGGATGTTATTTGATGATTACAATCTGATAGAAGAGATAGATTATGGCTGGGTTGAGTTTGTGGAGCAATCGAAGGTGTTTTTGGTTGTTTTAAATAGGCGATTTGGTGTTTTTGGGTAGGGCAGCAAGATAACATTGGTTGCTGGTGATTTTAATGCATTGAGATGCATTAACTCTCTGTTTTTGTGTGATATACACATGGGAGTTTGTATCGGACACATTTGGTGAAGTTTTGGAAGCTTCAGAAGCTTGATTTCGCTTCGGCAAAGCAAATGAGGCATGATCGGTGAGTGGAATTGGTTTTAAAAGTCTTTGAATGACTTGAAAGCAAGGTTTGGGGGTTTAGATTGAGTTTGAAACACTAATCTAAGCCCGAAAGTAAGTTTGAGATATTCCGCTCTCGTTTCTCGGTTTATTATCCCATTGGTTTTGTGATCATGCTCTTATTTTAAAGATAGATGATAATCCACTGTTTATGCATGGGTTGAGAAATGATATGATGATCTTAATGATCCCATGAGATAGAATTAATATTTCAAGGAGATAAAACTATTTGAGAAAATGATATGTTGATTATGTATTTGAAATGGAATGAGATAGATATGTGCTTATGCATTGAAAAACAGTAAGTAATTATGTTTAAAATGAGTATATTGGCATGTGATGAGATTATCGTTACCGGATATAATTGGTCGATCAATGGGATGAGAATTGCACTATAATATAAAAAATTCGTATGTGCTCTTTGGTTCAGGCAATGGGGGTAGTGTCATCCCGTTCCAAAGTGAGAGTGTGGTGATGAGAGATTCCACCACGGTAGGTCTTGGTGAAACACCCAAGCTTTGTGGCGATGAGAGATGCTGCCATGAGAGTCCGGTGATGTGAGATTCCACCGAGGTAGGACTTGCATTTAGTCAAGCTATCTGCATATTCGAGTAATGTTGCTAAAATTCCAATATATGAGATTCACATGTACCTTGTTAAAATGATTTTATGCATGATGTTTTACATATGAGGATATGATTTGAGAAATGCTTTATGAGATTTAAGCATGTAAGGTTATGCCTAAAGATTTTGCATTTTGATGAATGCGTGAGATAGATGGTACATGTGGTTTTTAATGATGTAGTTTTACTTTGAAATTGATTTCAAGCATGGGATAGAAAGAGCATGATGAGATAGAGAATTCTAAATGAGAAATGGTTTTAAAATACATTGTTGTTGTTGGTTTGTTTTGAGCATCCCTCACTAAGAAATTGTGCTTACGCTCTCTTTCTCCAACAATGCAGAGAAATAGCTTTTGGAGCAGCAAGGAAGAATTTACCAAGGAGTGACATTTTGCTCAAGTATGGTTTTTAGTTTACACATTAGTAATAAATTGGCAATGGGAGGATGCTTTGTGTTTGGGAGATTGTGTTTTGGAACTCCCAGTTTTTGGACAAGTTTGGGGTGCCATTTATGATATGTAAATGGCCTTTGCTTTATGGTTTTTGCTTTGGTTTATGTCTTGACTCTTAATTGGATTTTTGCATAGGAAGCATGCCTATAGTTTTGAATGTTGCTTATATTTATGCCTAGTTGATGAAATTGTAATGTTTGTCAGAGGTTTGATGTTTGTTTAAGTTGTATGCTTGTTAGAAGTATATTGGAATATGCTGGGATGGATTAAAGTATGAAAAACCAGCAAAATATGACATTACAGGTCAATGGGTATCGGTACAGTTGAAAGAGTATCGATACGGATCAAGCAAAATTGAATGGGTGTATCGATACACGGGGCCATATCGATACGGTTTTATGCTACTGGTTTTGGGGGTATCGGCACAGGCTTAGAGGGTATCGATACGGTTTTGTTGAACTTGAATTTTTGGAGATGTGTTTTCATGGTAGTATCGATACCCTTAGAGCCAATATCGATACGTCCAGATGGTAAGTTGGTTAAAAGTATATTTGAATGTTCTGTTCCTTTACGTTTTAGCCCCTAAATGTTGTGGATGCAATTAAATGAGCATGGATGATTATTTTGAGCTGAGATTCGACAATGATGCATGTAAGGTGATTAATTGAAGGTTGATAACTTAAAAAGTGAAGAAGTCCATGGAATTTGGTAAAATTACAAAATGGTCCCTATAATGCGTTGTGTGCAATAGTCCCAAATTGTTATCTGATTACAATGTAAACTTTCCGCTGCGAAGTCTATCACTTAGGATCATAATGAGCATCTAGACAAGATAAAAAAATTAGGATTGTTTATTGATGTAAACCTCTCGGTTTACTTCAATATTCCTCGTGTGATCCGTTCGGTTCGGTCTTTCATCCAGACCGGGTTGAGGGGGTTACAACGTGAATAGGAAATTGATGGCAATAGTGCATAAAAGATATTGGAAAAGTGTGAAAATGGTGCCAAGTAAAGTCTATTGCGTGCAAGTATACATGGTCCGCAAGTAATACAACAGTTAAGCTGAGTATCGATCCCATAGAGATTGCGTTTTGGGATTCAATTTCTATGCTAGTTACTTATCTTGTGAAAAACATGTTTTGATTGGAAGTGGTTTTGAAAATTACTAACAAGAAAATAAAATTAAAATATGAGAAAACCATTGGCAAGGAAGGTGTATTAGCGAATGACGAGTGTTGGAAAGGAGTGTCTAGTTTTCACGCTATTTGTGCCATGCCAGCCTTTAATAATTCATGTCTTGGCATTGTTTTCCGAGCAGATTCAAAAGTAGCAATGCCTCTATCGATGGCATTGCCCTAAATTAATCATGGAAAAACCCATATAAGTCTATAGTGAATGTTTTTTCATAAATCAATTTGATTAAGTATCAATGTTTACTCCTAAGGGGTAGATTTCACTCCCGAAGTAAGTTCATCTACTTGATCATCTTCTTTCGAAGCATCTCTCCTTAGTATCTAGCAATTGATCGTTGCCACCCAAGTCATTTATGATATTGAGTTGCAATAGGCTAACTATGTCAGCCGTCGCTTGGCATAATATTTTAAAAAGGGTGTGTCAACTGTCGCGTGGCAACACACTTAGAAATAGTAAACATGCCAGATAGGAAAAACAGTGTTGAGGCTGTGTTGATTTATTAAAAAAAATAAACATTAAAAATAGCATTCAAACGCAAACAACCCTCACCAACTATGAAATCAGTTCATGGTGAGGGTATCAACCAAAAAACCATAATCGTTTGTAACATCCATCATCATCAAATCTAAGAAAAATAACAACAAAGAAGATGAGCTAGAAGAAGGTCTCTCGATGCAGCTCTTCAAGGCTAGGTTCCCAATGTTGCACCCTATTTCCGGTCACTCCCCTCGTCGTCGTCTCTCCTTTCATTTTTCTTTGATCGGGTTTAAATAGGACTCCATGGATAGCCTAGGATTATCTTGGATTTGAATTTTAACGCACAGGATAAAGAAAATGATCATCTTATCTAGTGTTTGAATTATTAGGATTATCAGGTTAGGGCTGACGTCATTGTGCACTTGCTCTTCTGGCATCGCAGCTTGGCATGGTACTTCCAACCGCGCTTGGCACTGCTTGTCCGCTATTTTCTCGGAGATTGATCCAATCCCTATTTTCTCGTAGCCTGATCTAGTCCTATTTTTTGGGGTCAACATCTTCTTGGCCTGGCATCAAATGTTCTTCTCTATCGATCGGTGCTTGGTATTAAAGGTCGTTCTGTGCCAACGGCTAGTCGGCATCCTCCTTGGTGTCGTCTCATGTTCCTGCTCTGCCAAAAATAACCTCTTCACACTAGCATAACACCAAATTCTAACTCTTTATGCAATGCATGATTTTACAACCTAAATGCAGCTAAATGTAGTTAAAAGACAAGAAGGAGCATGCGAAATAAGCATAAAATTTAGTACTTTTGGAGCGTTAATACTCCCTCACACCTAGCTTTTTGCTTGTCCTCAAGTAATGAAAAATAAAATTAAAAACGCCGAAAATGATACATCGGCAAAGTTTTGGTTGGCATGTCAATCGATGCCGGCAAATAAAAGTTGGCATAGGTATATCCTCAGTTATCTCAGTGAAGTAATGCCAAGCAGGTGATAATTCAAGAACAACAATATAAATCTAGTCTAAGATCATGAATAGTGCATGAAGTGCGGGCAATATGCATCAAATATCCTTTCACTCGGATTATTTTATTTTATTATATAAATTTTTTTCTGCCAAATGTATGTGGTTTTTTTCGTTGCTGGCATTAGATTAGGGTAGCGTCATGCACTATTTGGCGTGAGATATAAGAGGGAGCATACCACGAATACCCATGTTAGTCCAGATTACATCACTTACTAACCTATTACACTCGTACCTTATGTCATGTTGGCTTGAGAACTAAGTGGGAGCATACCACAAAGCCTCAAGTTAATAATTTTTCCTAGGCAGATGAGTGTTCTAAAGTTCTTCAACATTTGGCACACATTGGTGCACTATTTTCACCTTGGCATTTTATTATACTTTTTTTTCTTTTTTTTTTAAATTTGAGCACAGTTTCAAATAGTCTAAGTTTGCTAGGGAACTAGATACATATCACGTGTTAAGTGTAAATTTAATACCCTAAACTAGAGATCAAGTGGAAAGAAATCTTGGCATACTATCCTGCTGGCATAAGCATCTAAGATTTTAAATTTCCTCATCAGACAGATACCTAGGTCAATTTAAACTTGCCTAACAAATGTTAACATGCTTCAAAAATCAGCCGAGACTAAATTTTCTTTTTCACCTTTTTAGTGGTTCGGTATGCAAGTCATTAATCCTAATCTAACCTATATGGCATGGCATGAAAACAAAATACAGTGTAGAAAATAAACATGAATGGCATGTCATAAATGTGAGGAAATGCGCACCCCCAAACCCAAGATGTGCATTGTCCTCAATGCATGAAACAACACATATACACAACAAAAAACAAAAAAAATAAAAATGCATGAACATGTGAATGCAAATGAAATGCAAAGAGTTAGGAAGAAGAAAACTCCCCTTCAGAAGAGGCTCCTCCTTGTGCGGCATGGGCTTCAGCTGCTATCTTGGCTCGAGTCTTTCTCTGGGACAGGCTGCCACGGTCAGGAGCCATCCTCTTCTTTCTACTCCACCCTTGAGCGGTAGTGGAGGCAGATGTCTTTTTTACAATCTTACCAGATCAGATGAGGTTAGCGTGGCAGCTGACTGTTCCTCAAATACTGATGGTGTAGCAGACTTGACGGTTTCATCTTTGAGAGGGGAAATAGGTTCTATGGTAGTGGACGGAATTGAAATGGGCACTAAAGTGCGAACTGGACTGGGCACTGAAGTGCGAACTGGACTGGGCACTGAAGTGCGAACTGGACTGGACAATGGGCTAGTTGGCACTGCACTATCATCGGCAAAGATTCCCACAGAGAAGGCTGGCATGACTCTTGAGGAAAGGCTCACCAAGGTCTCTTTGATGGCAGCGTCTCTGGCGCGCTCATATTGCCAGAGTTGTTTCCTTTGCTCCTCGGCCTCTTCCAATTTTCTAAGAATTATTTCCTACCGGTGATATATCTGGGCAAGCAATGTCGTGTTTCTGATGGCATTGAGGCTGTTGGCTTTGCCTTTGGTTCCTTGGCCTTGGGCGTTGGTGTGGCAGCTTTTCCCTTACCCTTGCTTGTATCCTTCACCGTATGCTAGTGAGGTTCTTCCAGCTAGCTGGCATAATTGTGTAGCCCTTCACCTCGAGGGCAATGTCTTCCTCTGTCGTGGGCACATTGTATTGCCGACAAATATTGCAAATTAGAAGAGGAAAGAACAACCCTCCAATTGGCTTTAGCGCACACTTGTATATCTCATCAATGATAATCCGGCCAACATTAATCTTCCTGCCCGTCAGAATTGAATGTAACAAAACCAGTCGATCCTCCAAAACGGTCTCATTATGGGTCATCGGCATCAGACTTGCCTTGAGAAAATGGTTCTAGCCCTTTGCTTGTGGTTTAAGGGCTAATCTTTTGACCGTGTGGTGCCCTTTGGAGGATGCAATCCACTCCGTGCCTGGTACACACAAATCTTTCAAGACCGTCTTTCTCTTGGCAGCGGTCATGTTGGCGGCAAACTCGGCATGCTCATTCCCCCATCCAACTTGAGCATTATATTGATAGACCCTTCATCAAAACGCACACATTCTCCTCGAATCATCAAAATTGGGTTAGCTTTAGTGGTTAAATGTGCATAAACTTCACGAACAAGATTTGGAAAGATCTCACCCTTTTTTGGAAAACGTCTTCCACTTGTGTTTGGCGATGATTTCCATGAAATCAAAGGGAAAGGCTTGATCCTTCTCGGGCTCGAAACTTGAGTTTCTCTCGAAGCAAAAAGACTTTTAAGCAAAGTTATCTTCATACTTCTTTTGGATTTCTTCATTGAAAAAGGTTTGGATGGGTTTAGATGAAGAAGCCAATGAGATTTTCGAAAAGAAAAGAAACAAAAACTTGATTTTCTTGGGTGAAAAGAGAGAGAGTTAACATGCTAGGTAAAGGAGATGAAGTGAAAAGGTAAAGGAAAGAGAAGTGAAGGGGTTGAAAGGTTTAGTCGTAAACCCGCTAAGGAATGCTACCCAAGCAACAAGAATACAAACAATCAAAAACTTTTGCCTAACTTACCCTATTTGATAAGTTAGACTCCTAATACAAGTTTACACAATCAACATAACTTGTTAACACATTTCATACTTCAATTATTAACATGATTCAAACATCAATCAAGTCATAATAATTAACTTTAATCTCAATATACATAACCTAAGCACATGATACAAGCATAGCATGAAAACTAGATCATGAAACCTAACAACATTGCATTCGAACTATAAGATTCTACATTCGAGATGTCAACAATTAATCTAATACTTATACATGTGAATCATATAGCAAGAAAATCAAGTTTTTGTTTCTTTTCTTTTCGAAAATCTCAATGGCTTCTTCAATCTTGCCACTCATTGAAGATGAATATATCTTTCTGGCACCAAATCTGCATTCACTCAAATTAAACCTTTAAACCCGACAAAAGTAAAATAAAAAATAAAAGAAAAAAGGGAAATTTTGATGAAAAATCCTAAACCCTAAAAGAAAAAATATCTAACCTAATATTTACGAAGTTTCAAACATGTCGATGGTGTCATGGTAATTCTGCCAAGAGAACAATCTCCTTGGCATCTCTCTATTGTCCCTCAAAATAGTGCTTTAAGCGCTGACCATTTGCCTTAAAAATTTCTCTGGTCTTAAAATCCTTGATGTCCACGGCACCATGGGCATAGGGTTGTACTACTTCATAAGGTCTCGGCCATCTCGACTTAAGCTTGCCTTGAAACAATTTAAGTCGTGAGTTAAAAAGAAGAACAAGTTGATGTACCTCAATATGTCTTCGCAGAATTCTCTTATCATGCCAACGTTTGATTCTCTCCTTATATAGCTTGGCATTCTCATAGGCAAGTGCACGCAATTCTTCTAACTCGTTAAGGTCTAACATTCTTTTTTTCTTGTGATGCAGCCCATGCCATGTCAAGTGTTCTGATTGCCCAATAGGCTTTATGTTCGAGCTCCACTAGCAGATGGCATGGTTTACCATATACAAGCTTGAAAGGTGAAGTGCCCAACGAAGTTTTGAAATCAGTTCTATAAGCCCACAAAGCCTCATCTAGCCTCAAAGACCAATCCTTTCTCAAAGGATTCATAGTCTTTTCTAGGATACACTTGATCTACTTGTTAGAAATCTCGGCTTGCATGTTTGTCTGTGGATGATAGGCCGTTGCTATCCTTTGTTGTATCACATACCTGCACAAAGCTTTAGAAATTGGACTACATTTAAAATGGGTGCCCTCATCATGAATGATTGTTCGAGGAGCACCAAAACGTGTAAATATATGCTTGTGCAAAAACTTGGCAACGGTCTTGCATCATTTGTTGGCAGTGAAATAACCTCTACCCACTTGGAAACATAATCGACTCTCACAAGGATATATATATATATATATATATATTGCCAAAAGATGGGGGAAATGGACCCATAAAGTCTATCCCCCAAACATCGAACAAGTTCATCGACATCATGTTCTAGAGCGGAAGTTGATGTCTTCTAGAGATATTCTCAGTCTGTTGGCATGGATCGCATGCCTTAGTGTAGTCATGAGCATCCTTATATAGTTTAGGCCGATAAAAAACTAAATGCAACACCTTTGCAGAAGTTTTTAGTCCAGCAAAGTTTCCACCATATGGCGTGGCATGGCATGCTTGCAAAATAGCATGTCGCTCATCTTCTAGCACACAACGACGAATCACTTGAACGGCACATTTCTTAAATAAGAAAGGCTCATCCCAATAGTATTGTCGAACATAACGCAAAAAACGTTTCCTGGCATTGTAGTTCAACTCCGATGGCATGACAATGCTCACCAAATAATTGACGATGTTGGCATACCATGGCACAACATCCGCTACGAGTAAATACTCATTCGGGAACTCATCTCTGATAGCTTTAACCTTGTCATCCTCACGGTGATGCTCTAGTCGTGATAGATGGTCAGCTACTAAATTTTCACTGCCCTTCTTGTCCCGGATCTCGAGATCAAATTCTTGTAGTAGAAGCGTCCATCAGATCAATCTCGGCTTGACATCCTTTTTCGCCAAAAGGTATTTCAATGCTAAGTGATCTGTAAAAACAACAGCTTTGTTATCTATCAAATAAGGTCTAAATTTATCAAAAGCAAATACAACTGCAGGAAATTCTTTCTTAGTTGTGGTATAATTAAGTTGTGCTTCATTAAGTGTCCTGCTGGTATAGTATATGGCTTGAAAAACTTTGCCACGTCCCTGCCCAAGCACTGCTCCGATGGCATAGTCGTCGGCATCGCACATGAGCTCGAAGGGCTCGTTCCAGTCTGGTGCCACAATTATAGCGGCATTAACCTGCTTCTCTTTAAGGACCTAAAATGCTCTCAAACAAGAATCATCAAATGCAAAAGAGGCATCTTTTTCTAATAACAAGCATAAAGGTTTATAAATTTTAGAAAAGTCCCTAATGAATCGTCGATAAAAACCTACATGACCTAAAAATCTTCTTACACCTTTAACACTTGAGGGGTGGTAATTGCTTGATTACTTCGAATTTTGTTGGGTCAACCTCTAGTCCATTCTTGGTCACCCTGTGCCCAAGAACAATGCCATCCTCACCATGAAGTGGCATTTTTTCAGTTCAATACTAGATTTGTCTTAATGCGTCTCCTCAAAACTTGCTCCAAACTAAGAATACATTCCTCAAATGTGTTACCAAACACTGAGAGATTGTCCATAAACAATTACATGTTGTGCTCAATCAAATCGAAAAAATAGACATCATACAACGTTGAAACGTTGTCGGCGCATTGCACAACCCGAATGGCATCCTTCTAAAGGAAAATGTCCCATATGGATAGGTGAATGTCATCTTCTCTTGGTCGTCATTGGCTATTACAATCTGATTATAACCTGAATAACCATCTAAAAAGCAATACAAAGCTTTACCTGCCAGTTTGTCTGAAGGGAATCAACTCATCCTTGCTATTTTGAACAACAATCATGCCACCCTTCTTTTGCACGCACTGTACCAGGCTAACCCAAGAGCTATCGGATATGGGATAGATTATTTTGGCATCAAGCCATTTAATAATCTCTTTTTTTTACAAACTCTTTCATGCTCGGGTTCAACCTCCTTTGGCCTTCAATAGTCTTGCCATGATATTCCTCAAAAATAATCTTGTGCATGCAAATGGCTGGACTTATCCCTCGGATATCTTCCAAGGCCCAACCCAACGCTTTTTTATAGGTTTTTAATATTGCTAGCAATCTTGCCTCCTGATCATTAGTGAGATCAGTGGCAATAATCACCGGCAAAGGTTTAGCTCTCACTTAGATAGGCATACTTCAAGTGTTCTAGCAGTGGCTTAAGCTCTAACTCTGGTGGTTCCTCGATTGACAGTTTCAGTTTCTTTATCTCTCTGACAGCCAACTGGAGTGGCTCAAAGTAACTTACATCTTCAGCCTCCAAGGCTGGTTCCTTATGTTTCTCAAACAGTTCAGCTATGTCGTCAAGCATACTGGCATCAAATTCTGCATCCTGGCACAATTGTGCCATGTCTAAAGTATAAACGACCTCCATCATCTCCTCAGTTTGACATTCATCCGATTCATCTGCACATTTCACGGCTTGAAACACGTTAAACATAACATTTTGGTCATTCATTCGCATGGTCATTTCCCCTTTATGAACATCAATAAGCACCGTAGCCGTGGCAAGGAATGGCCTACCCAAAATAATTGGCACATTAGTGTCAGCTTCATAATCCAAAATGATAAAATCAGCTGGAAATATAAATTTGTCTACATTTACCGACACATCCTCAATCTTACCCTTGGGATGTGCATAGGATCGGTCTGTCAACTGGAGTGTCACCGTAATAGGTCTTGCTTCAATGCCAAGCTTCTTGAAAACAGATAGTGGCATCAAATTGATGATGGCTCCTAAATCACACAATGCCTTACCCATGAATTTATTGCCAATTGTACAAGGAATAGTAAAACTCCCTTGATCTTTAAGCTTTGGTGGCAACCAATTCAAGATCATGGCGCCGCATTCTTGCGTGAGGGCAACAATCTTGAATTCTCCCAACTTCCTCTTTTTGGACAAGATGTCCTTCATGAATTTTACACAGTTATGCATTTGCTCAAGAGCCTCCACCAATGGAATGTTAATTCGCAATTACTTAAACACTTTTAATAAGATCTTAAATTGTTGGTCCTGGTTGTGCTTTTGAAGTCTGGCCAGAAATGGTGGTGGTGGATACACATATGCTAGCACTGTCAGCTTTGTCGAGGCAGTGCTTGCATCTACTTTGGCATCAGTTTGATTTTTTACCTCAGTCTGCTTGTCATCTTTGTGAACATCATTGTTGGCACTAGGACATACATCCTGCTGAGCACTGGAACTAGCATGAGAATTGGAATTTTTGTGGGCATCATCACTGGCATCATCTGCTTTGGCTTTCTCCTTCTCTAATTCTATGGGCTCATCTGTTGTTACCGGTTTGCTAACTTGGCAGTCAACCGACTGTTTGGCAGCTGTTTCTGCCTCACAATATTTACCACATCGAAGGGTTATGGCCTTGCACTGCACATTACCTTTGTGCCGAGTATCTTCAATGCCACTTGGTAAAGCTCTTTGTGGGCTATTGTTGGGTGCATTCGCAAGTTGTCCTATCTCGATCTCCAAATTCCGTATTGAAGCTTCCAGACTATGAAATGTGACATTATCTTGCTTTGTGTACTCTGTAAGATTGCCTCCTTGATTGAGTCTTTGCCCTTGCTGGAAATTATTTTGAACTCTTTGCGGCATGGTATTTTGGCAAAATGCTGGCATAGCATTCTAATTTTGCCTATGGGCATTTTGGTGTTGTGCATTGTACTGGTTTCTCCCTTGGTTTCCCCAAGCTAAGTTAGGATGTTGCCTCCAACCTACATTATAAGAGTTGGAGTTAGAATTATAATAACGTCCAGAATTGCCAATTAAATTTACCGATGCGGGATTGGCAGGGCATTCATCCGCATGGTGGTTATCTCCGCAGATAGTGAAAAATGGCTTCAATGCTTTAACTGCTTGGGACTCATTGCTTTTTTGTAAAGTTCTCACCATGTTGGTGAGATTGGAAATCTCGACATGGATGGACGTTAGCTCATCCAACTGTAGTTTCCCACTGGCTTTGGTTCCAGTCCCAAGTCTAGCAATAGGATATTCAAAATTATTTATGGCTATCCTTTCAAGGATGTCAACGGCTTCTGTATAATTTTTATCAAGAAATGATCCGACTATTGAAGCATCAACAACAGTCATTGTCTGAGCGTTTAATCTATTGTAGAAGGTTTGTATCTGGGTCCAATTTGGGAACCCGTGCATAGGACATCTTCTCAACAAATATTTAAATCTTTCTCAGGCATCATATAGGGTCTCATCCTCAGCCTACCTAAATGTAATGATCTCCCCGTGCAGCTTGGAAGTGAGTGTTGGTGGCTGAAATCGTCTTAAAAGCTTCTGACATAGATCTGCCCATGAAGTGACTTAGCCAGGTGGCAAGGAATTGAGCCACGCCTTTGCTTTGTCCCTCAAAGAAAAAGTAAATAATTTCAGTTTCACAGTATCCTTAGACACTCTTGGTTGCTAAAATAATTGGCAAATCTCCGTGAATTGCTTTAAATGCTGCCTTGGATCTCCAGTCAATGCTCCATCGAATTGTCCTACATTCAAAAGAGTTGATATCATTACAAATTTAAGTTCGAAATTTGATGCATTTACCTCATTGCCAATAACTCCTAGCATTAAGCATGTGATGTCATGTGTTGATTATTCTCGAATGGGTCTCTCTTCTTCGACATTGTTGATGGTATTGTTATTGTGTAATGGTATTCCTCCATTGTTTGGTTGATTCTCCTGATTTTCTTGAACACCATTTACTCCTCTTTTCCCTTGATTTCCATGATTCATCTCTCGAATCTTCTTTATCAATCTGCGCAAGGTGCGTTCAATCTCAAGGTCTAATGGTCTAACTTCCCTCTCAACACGTTTTCTGGGCATACACTGATGAAAACATAAATAAAATAAAAACAAAGACAAAACAAGTAAAAACCTAAAAATAATTAAATTCGTTGCAATCCCCAGCAACGACGCCAAAAACTTGTAGACTCTCAGCGTGAATAGGAAATTGCTGGCATTATGGCGTAAAAGATATTGGAAAAATGTGAAAACAGTGCCAAGTAAAGTTTATTGCGTGCAAGTATACACGGTTCGCAAGTAATACAACAATTAAGCTGAGTGTTGATCCCATAGAAATTGCATTTTGGGATTCAATTGCTTTGCTAATTACTTGTCTTGTGAAAAAGATTTTTTTGATTGAAAGTGGTTTTGAAAATGACTAACAATAAAAGATAATGAAAATATAAGAAAAACGTTGGCAAGGAAGGTGTCTTAGCGAATGACGAGTGTTGACAAGGAATGTCTGGTTTTCACGCTATTTGTGCCATGTTAGCCTTTAATAAATTCTGTCTTGACATTGTTTGCCGAGCAGATTCAAAAGTAGCAACACCTCTATCGATGGTATTGGCCTAAATTAATAATGGAAAACCCCTATAAGTCTACAGTGAATGTTTTTCCATAGATCAATTTGATTAAGTATCAATATTTACTCCTAATGGGTAGATTTCACTCCGGAGTAAGTTCATCTACTTGAACATCTTCTTTCGAAGCATCTCTCCTTAGTATCTAGCAATTGATCGTTGCCACCCAAGTCAGTTATGATATTGAGTTGCAATAGGCTAACTATGCCAGTCGTCGCTTGGCATAATATTTTTAAAAGTGAGTGTCAATTGTCGCGTGGCAACACACTTAGAAATAGTAAACATGCCAGATAGGAAAAACATTGTCGAGGCAGTGTTGATTTATTAAAAATTAAACATTAAAAATAGCGTTCAAACGCAAACACCCCTCACCAACTATGAAATTAGTTCATGGTGAGGGTATCAACCAAAAAACCATAATCATTTGTAACATCCACCATCATCAAATCTAAGAAAAATAACAACAAAGAAGATGGGCTAGAAGAAGGTCTCTCGATGCAGCTCTTCAAGGCCAGGTTCCCAATGTTGCACCCTATCTCCGGTCACTCGCCTCGTCGTCGTCTCCTCTTTCATTTTACTTTGATCGAGTTTAAATAGGACTCCATGGATAGCCTAGGATTATCTTGGATTTGAATTTGAACGTGCAGGGATAAGGAAAGTGATCATCTTATCCAGCATTTGAATCCTTAGGTTGATCAGGTTAGGGCTGACGTCATTGTGCCATTGCTCTTCTGGCATCGCAGCTTGGCATGGTACTGCCAACCGCGCTTGGCACTGCTTGTCCGCTATTTTCTCGAAGATTGATCCAATCCATATTTTCTCGCACCCTGATCTGGTCCTATTTTTTTCGGGGTCAACATCTTCTTGGCCTGGCATCAAATGTTCCTCTCTACCGACCGGTGCTTAGCATTAAAGGTCCTTCTACGCCAATGGCTACTCGACATCCTCCTTGGTTCTGTCTCCTGCTCCTGCTCTGCCAGCTGTTGTGCCATCAACTATGCCAACCTGCAAATAGGTGCCAAAAACAACCCCTTCACACTAGCATAACACCAAATCCTAACTCTTTATGCAATGCATGATTTTACAACCTAAATGCGGCTAAATGTACTTAAAAGATAAGAAAGAGCGTGTGAAATAAGCATAAAATTTAGAACTTTTGGAGCGTCAACAACGGTCTGTTACAGTTTAACGGTCGAGTGCTTGGATTTGAGCCAAAAACAAAGTTCAGTGGTATTTTTGACACAAAGGTTAAAGTTCAGTGGCATTTCATGTAGTTTACCCAATTTAGGATAAAAAATATATGGTTGAGTGTTCAAAACAGAAACTCAAATAAAGTTGAGTGATTACCAGAGTAGTTTATCCATATTTTAATAGAGTTTTCTTTAAAATTATGGACAATCCAAACAATCTATTTTTTATATTATTTGCGTATATGACACCCTAAAAAAATTAATTCTCGATCTAACACACTTTGTAGGAACTCGCCTAGCTTGTATGGCGAGTTGCATGAGTTTTTATTTTTTTTAATGAGAGTTAATAACGAATATCTCATGGAACTCGTCATTCTAGCCAGACGAGTTCTTACAAAGGATGGTAGATCGTGAATTACTCCCTCCGTCCCATAAAAAATGTCCCTTATTGTCTTTCTGAAAGTCAAAAATTTTAAACTTTGACTATTATTATACTAATATTTTAAATAATTAAATTTTATAAAATATATATTTGAAAACTACTCGATTAGAGGTTTTTAAAATATTTTTATATTTTTATCTATGATACATTTTAAATAATTATGAGTCAAAGTTAAAAAAAAATTTACCAAAAAGAGTCAATAAGGGACAAAAATTGTGGGACGGATGGAGTAATTTTTTAGGGGGTCAGATACGTAAATAATATTAAAAACAACATATTTAGATGATAGGCCACCAATTTGCTGAGTGTATATTCTATTAAAGTCTGAATCTTATGTAAACACAAAACAAACAGTGTGAAATATTTGGGTAGACAAAATACAAGCATTTCATGCACACAGCTAAAGACAACGGAGGGCTTGAACTGTTGTTTGGTGGCTTGTGGTTAAGTTTAGATTCAGCTTTCTAACTTTTCTAACTCTTTTTTCCTATGTTACACTAACCACATGATCTATATACATGGAGTTGGTAATAATACTTCAATCCTCACCTAATCCTCTTTGAAATTCTATTGACCAACTCCAAGAGGAAACAATATCATATAGGGGTGGGAGTTGAGGAGGGGGAATATCCGAAAATCCTAGGGTTTTGAACAGTGGCGGATTTAGAAATATTTTGGAGAGTGGGTACATACATATATTAACATCATGTTCGAATTCGGTTCATTTATTATTTAGTGTATTCAAGATCGATTCTTTTAGTTTTCAAGAACATTTTCGTTTTGCGTTTGCGAACATAAACGATTAGGTGTAAATAAGTTAACAATGCTTATTTGCAACTCTGTAAACAAGTTATCAATGCACACATTAGTGAATCGGAAAACAACTGTGTAAATAACTTGTCCACCCTGACTATATGGTGGATTTGCCACTGTAGTTAAAAACAATGTATTATGTTACAACTAACAGAGATAAACTTATATAACATCTTCACGTGGATAATTTATGTGAACATTTGGTTTCCCCCATGTCGTGGGGAATGAGTACAATCCTACATATCAAAGGGGAGAAAAACATACAATTCATGCTAGCTATAAAACACATTAGTGAATGACAAATCTCCAAATTACAATTTACAAAGTAACGTGATATATATAATATCTACAAGGCTACAAAAAATTCGAACAACTCAATATGTGCTTATTACCAATTTATATTCAATCAATAAAAATAAGAATAAAAAATGAATGTCTTTGTTAAATTAATTCAACGAAATTAGTATAAAAATTCATTAATTCATAAAGTGATATTTTTACTTTTACTTTCAGTTAATTTAATCTCTAACTCAAAATCTAAAGTTAGAAAAGAAAAAGGTAAATATAAATTAACTAAATCTTTATTTATTTATTCATATTTATATTGTTACAGTTGTAAGATAGAGAACAAACAGTCATGAACTCTTGAAATCTTGTAAAACAAATTTTAAATAATACTAATTGAAATATACTTCTATATATTGAATAAATAAAGGTTAAAAATGAATATCTAGACTGAGAAATTGGAGAGTCTTGAACTTTGAAAAAATGAGAATTTTGTGTTGAGGAAGGAAAATGGTCAAAAGTAGGAGCTGAACCCAAATAATTTTTACTTTTTATGAGCTTCCCTTTCTCTTGCAATTGGTTATTATTTTTTGGACTTTATATATGGATGTATATGAATTGGGCTCAAAATAAATTGTTTGTGGACTCTTAAGAAAGAATAAGTTACCAATTATAGACATCTTTGATTAGTATCTTATTATAATTTATATATGGATGGGGACAAATAAAAGTTTAGAGTGCGCACACAACAAATTTCATAAAATTTCAGGGTATGCACCATCAATAAAATATATAACTAATATAAGATAATTTAAATTTCAGGGTGGGCACGTGCCCACCCTAGACATAGTGTGGATTCGCCACTAGTTCCGAACCTACGGGTATGGAGAATAATTGAATTTTTTACACACGGGGACAGGGACGGGAGAAGTTTTATCACCGAAGCTCAAATAGGGATGGGACGAGAAGTGTTATATCCGAACAGTGGGGATAACCGAACCGTATAAATAACTGTGGGGATCCCAAAAAAATATCCGCAAGGACCCCAACATTTTACAAAATTTTAAAAAATATATATACTTAGTTATTTATATACCCTAATATATATATATATATATATATATATATATTAATAAAAATGCTAACTATATTATTATCACTTTAACTTTCTCTCAAACTCAGCCACACTCAAGTTTCTCAACATGTTTCTTTCTTAAATTTTAGATATAGGTTAAAACTCTCGTCTAAATCTTCTCTAACACGAAAAAATTCCTGAAAACGTTTAATGAGATTTCTCGAAACCATAAATGCAAGTATTAGAGACTGGGTAAGAAATATAAAACCTTCCATGCCTCACTCGATTGCTACCCCTAATGGCGGAGCAAAGTTACCCACAGAGAAAGACATAAATGGAGTCTTCTACAGAGGCATCCAAGGAGCGGAAGCGAAAGAAACGATCACGGTAGGAATAAACTTGATAAACTTGACCCGAGAACCGAACTGATTTACCTAAATCGAGACCCGAAATCGACCCGATCACGGTGACCCGAATTTGATTTGAAACCCAAAATAAACTGAATTGAAAATGGACCCGAACCAATTTTCACTCGAACCATAGGGACTCGAACCGTAGACAAGTCGAAATAAATATAATATATTAAAATAAATAAATATAAGATGTGAATTGTCGCACAACTCACCAAAAAGTCAAATATACATGCAAAAAACTTAACTTGACCTGAAAACGCAACTAAAATCGATCGATCTCCTACTAACTCGATTTTCAACCGAATCGAATGAAACCGAACCGGTTTCACCCGAACCGAAATTAATCGAACCGAAATCAACTGAACCGAAAATCAATGGACTCGTTGTCCTAACCCGATACCCAAACCGAAATCACTATAAAGCCGAACCAGACCTGAATCGAACCGAATTTAAATCGAATGTAATCAGATCGAAATAACCCGAACAAAAATGACCTAAACCGAAACCGAACTAAATGACCCATTTGCCACCTATATAGGAAAGTGCAGTTGATGAAATTGATAAAAAGTAAAAATCTGAAGAAATGGTATGCGCCATGCTTGTAAATTTGGAAACCATAGCTGTCAAAGATATCAAGTGCCAATAAACTCGAGGTTTTGCAACATCAACTGCAGTGCATCTCCAATCTTCTTACCTTCACACCATTTCACTAAAATTGTGTATTTTTTTTTGTTACTATCCATTCTTCAACCCATCACCATATTTAAAATTCTCATGCTATTATTTTAGTGTTGTCTGCAGTATGGTGCTGTACTGTAACAACACTAATTTTTTTAATTGAAAGAAAAAATTAAAATGGTGCAAAATGTGTTATAGTGCAAAGGTTGAAGTTGGTCTCTTTACACCAAAATAACATTAAATATCTTAATTTGCACTATTTTAGTTCAAAGGTTGGAGTTAATCTGTTGACACTAATTTCAATTTTTTCACTTTTTATAATTTTTTATATTATTTTTATACCAAAATAGTGTTATAGTGGCTTATATATGATATGTAATTTTCTTTTTTATTTTTTTTTAAAGTTTTCTTCCACTTGTAACCATTGACCATACCACGTTGCAATAGTGAAAAGTATGACATGATCGATACGTGAAAGTCATTTGTACGTTGAAGTTTGAATAGTATCTAATCTATTAATATATTTTATTATTAAATTTAAATATATTTTTTGTTAATTAAATAATATTTTGAATATATATAATTTTTGGTAAATGCATTTAATATTTCAAACATATTAATTTCATTGAAAAAAGCTCATTCAACAAGTCAGATCAATACATTTATATATCTCTACTTATTTTAAATATCAATCTTTAACTGAATTAATGTAACGGATTAATCAAATATAAATAAGTTGAAAAAATCAAAATCAATTTTGGTCTAATTAGTAAAAAAGAAAAACTTTAGTATAATTTAATTTAAATTATTAAATTATTTGGAGTTAAGAGTCAGATTATTAAAATGTATATGAATGTTGAACACTAAATATATTATTACACCAATTTTGAAAAAGCCATATTAACGTCTCTTTAATTTTTTTTGACAAATTTTAATTTTAATCTTAATCTTATATAGAGAGAAAGAATTAAGTGTTTCTAGTGAGTTTAAAACCCATGACCTAAAAAATATGAGAGAACAAAGATGAACAGCTTGGTTAAAAGCCTAATATGCTTTGCTCAACATCTCTTTAATTCAACGACAAGTAATTACAATTTTAAATCAGAAAAATATGCATGAAATTATAGATTTTAAAATTGGATGAAAAAATAAAAACTACAAAAAGTTGACTGAACATTCAGATAATTTACCCATTAAAATATGAGGAAAAGATTTACTCCGAAAACAATTATTGCGGCCCAAAACTACTGGGCAAGTGGGCAACTAGGGTTTATATTACTACTATTTGTATGTCGTGAAATCGGATCAGCCATATCACTGTCAAAGGAAGACAAAAGCTGGTGTTGCAGGCAAGTTTCTGGACCTTCCGACTTGTTTCAATCTTTCTAAATTCTGTTTGTTATGCTATAAGAGAAAACCAGCGGATCTAAACCAGAAAAACCTCAAAATAAAATGGCACCCCCTATAATCAGATCTCTGCTCTCACTGTCTCTCAATAAATTATCCCGTTTTCAAAATCCCATTTCTTGTTTCTCCGTTTCTGTTGTTTTCTTCTCCTCTTCGGCAACCCAGGAATCAAGATCTCCCTTTTCTTTAGCTGATCACTTAATTCAAAAACACAACTTTTCCGCTGAAATTTCCGGCAAAACTGCATCTTCCTTAACCTCTGTGAAGGATCCTCGTAAGTGTGACAATATAATTTCCTTCTTAAAAGAAAGCGGTTTCTCAAAATCCCATATCGAAGAAGCGCTCAAAAGGAAGCCTAACCTTCTAAATTCTAGTCTTGAGAAAACCATTAAACCCAAGTTCAAGGTTTTCCGGGATTTAGGATTTTCAACCAATGATTTTGCTGATTTTATAGCTGCCCATCCCTCAATTTTGGCTAGAAGCGTGGATGATGTAATAGTACCTTCGATTTTGGCTTTAAAGAGGGTTCTAGGATCAGACGCCGATGTTGTTAAGTTGCTGAAAACTCTATCTTGGTTTGTGGCATTTGATTTGCAGAAGACTATGATGCCTAATATAGAGTACTTGAAAAGTTGTGGGATTAGTTCGTCGAAAATCCTTTCGTTTTTGTTTCTCTTTCCTAGATTTTTCTTGCATAAACCTGAGAACACTAAGCGGTTTGTTAAAAGGGCGGATGAAATGGGAGCCGATAGGAAGTCGAATATGTTTCTCACTGCTGTTAGGACGTTGAGTTCGATGAGTGAAGGCAATTTTGAACAGAAGCTGAAGCTTTTTAGGAAGTTGGGTTTCTCTGAAGATGATATCATGTCTACTTTTAGGAAGACACCCCAGGTGTTTTCTGTATCCGAAAGGAAGATCATGGAAATCAGTGACTTTTTGCTTACCAGAAAGAATGTAGGTATTTCGCTTATAAGAAGCCAACCGTTGGTGTTTAGTTACAGCCTCGAGCATAGGCTGAAGCCTCGGCTACTGGTTATTGAGATTCTGGAAAGTAAGAATTTGCTAAGAAGGAAAGTTGGTCCGGCTACAATTTTTAAGATGTCTGAAAAGATGTTCAGAGAAAAATACGTCCGCCCTTATTTAAAAGAACTTGAGAATGCATCCATGGATATTGTGGGCACATAATTGTTGATATTTTCATATCATTGAGGGCATATATCAAATCCTTGATGTACTTTGGGTTCATAAGCCCTTGTTTTTGGATGAGGTTGGTTGTATCAGCCATTAAGTCCATTTTTTTAAAGCATGAAAGTCTATTGACATTTTGATGGTTTTTAAGCAGTCTCGAAGATGTTTCTTCGCGACAAACTATTAATCATAGTTTAATTTTCAGACTCTGTTTTCTTTCATCAAAGGACTGCCAGTATAGCTTATGTAAGTGTTTGAATACCTCCCATATTGTCACAACATTGTAATTGTTGATTGTTTGACATTGGTTCCTGTCTCTGTATTTGCATTTCTAAAAGTATTTATATACTCATATAGGTGGTTTTACAGCAACTGTTTTCGTACTTTTAATTATTTGAAATTTTTATTTCTCTTGCTGGTGAACTTCTTTCCTGATATGCTGATGCCATTGTGTTGCATGCAAATGGCCATTTTGCTGCCGGAAATATTTTTTGTAAGGAAATTGCAGGTGTCTTTCTTTTAAACAAATAGGAATTGCAGAAATGTGTTGAAGATTGTTTTGAAGAGAAAGCAGGAATTGGAAACACATTTCTTTCCATTTGTTGTCATTTCGGGTCAGCTCTGTAGCTGATTCACCCCTCTTCTACCAGGGGAACAAGCTTTTGATTTGAAGACCATTTGTTGTCGTTTCATTTTCTATTTGCTTGGAAAGATGCTACAATTTTGATCATTCCATGCCAACAAATTTGCAGGAGCTCCCTGATTATTTATAATTAAGTGACAACTCAACTGTTTTAATTTATGATTCAATGTTTAATTACTGATGTAAATACTTAGAATTAGGGGTGTATACGGTTCAGTTTAGTAAACGGTTTTTGGTTTGGTTAACTTTGGTTTTTCCATATTAGCTTTATAATCTTTAGATTTTGTATATTATTTTGACAAAATAGTTGAATTTTTTTTACTTTTAAACATTAATTGGTAAAGTTTTAAATTTTCTTTTCATATATTTCTTAAAAATAAAAACAATTAACAAACACTTTTGTAAATAAAGTAAAGAGTAAGAACAAAATAGATGAACAAGAACAAAATGAGAGATAAAGAGAGAGATTTGTATTATATTTTCAAAGTTAGGTTGTGTATAATATTTTCTCCAAACTTTATATTTATAAGCATAAAATGGGAACCCTAATTTCAATAGGTATTAAACATTAATAATAAAATACATTTAATATATACATTTATAAGCATAAGAATCTCATGGGCAAAATTTTCTTAGTGAAAGAAAAAAAAAAGTACACACACCTTTGATATGTATAACATGTCTAGAAGAACTCATTGTGACAACTTCTGTTAAAGAGAAAAGAGTGCAAGATCTTTGAATTTTCATAATTCAATCTTAAATATAATCTTTAAATGTTGAAGTAGACTATGCACTAGTGAATAAATCTTTTAAATTACTGCTTGAAAAATTTATCGAATACTATTCTTCTAAAGATCATGAGGGACGAAACTTTAATGAAATATATTTTATTTTGTCACATTTGATATATGCACCTTGAGATATAAATTTTATATTATCTCTACACAACATAATTTGCATCTTATCTTCTGAAAGCAAATCACATATCTTCTGAATATGTTTAGCTAAACACATATTTCGGCTTTGCCTTATGCATAACAATTATTTACATGATCTGGAGAGGCATTGAGTTTTGAAAGATCTAAAGGTAATGGTCTCGTAACACTTTGATAGCTTTTCTGGACCAACTAAGATATGATGCTTTCTGATCAATTAATATATATATATATATATATGGTGTTTTTAGACCAAGAATACCATTACCCTTTTCTCGAAGCCAATTATACAGTCATGAAGCATGTCATCCAAAACTTGTATTTTCCTTTCAGATTAACCATCCGATTAAATGTGAAAGGCTGTGCTAGGGTTTGTTTTAGTCTCGAGAGCTTTTTGTAGAGATTTTTAAAATTTATAAGTAAATTTAGTGTCTCGATCAGAGATTATAGAGATTGGAACACCATGTAGTTTTATTATTTTTTGAATGTAGAGATCTGTCTGCTATTCGAAGCGCATGCTCATTCAAACAGGAAGAAAGTGAGCTGTTTTAGAAAATCTATCAACTGCCACCGAAATTGCGTCATTTTTCTTAGGTGACAAGGGTAGTCCACTCATAAAATTCATAATTATAGGATCTCATTTTCATTGTGGTATTTTAATAGGTTGTAGCAATTCTGAAGGAACTTGATGTTCTACTTTTACCTTCTGGCATACTAAACATTTAGATACAAAGTTTGTGATAGCAGATTTTATTCATGGCCACCAATATAACTCCTTCAAGTCTTTATACATCTTCAAAGATCCAAGATGAATAAAAAAAGGGTGAGCCTCTTGTAGCATTTTTTTTAGATTCAGATCATTAGGCATACAAACTCTATTTCGAAAGTAGAGTAAACCATTCTCTTTTATAGAAAATTTTTGATTCGGTTCTTTCATCAAGCTTGCGCATAATATGTTGCAATTCTGAATGAGATTGCTGAAGAAGTCAAATCTTTAAAACCAATTTAGATTGAATTCGAAATTCAGCTAGAAACCTTTGATAATAAGCATAAATTGGGAACCCTAATTTCAATAGGTATTAAACTTTAATAATAAAATACATTTAATATATACATTTATAAGCATAAGAATCTCATGGGCAAAATTTTCGTGAAAGAAAAAGAGTACACACACATTTGATATGCATAACATGTCCAGAAGAACTCATTGTGACAAAATTTTTGTTAAAGAGAAAAGAGTGCAAGATTATATAATCTTCAAATGTTGAAGTAGACTATGCACTAGTGAATAAATTTTTTAAATTACTGCTTGAAAAAATTTATCGAATATTATTTTTCTAAAGATCATGAGGGACGAAACTTTGATGAAATATATTTCATTTTGTCACATTTGATGTATGCACCTTGAGATATAAATTTTACATTATTTCTACACAACATAATTTGCATCTTATCTTGTGAAAACAAATCACATATCTTATGAATATGTTTAGCCAAAGACATTTCGGCTTTGCCTCATGCATAACAATTATTTACATGATCTGTAGAGGCATTGAGTTTTGAAAGATCTAAAGGTCATGGTCTCGTAGCACTTTGATAGCTTTTCTGGACCAACTAAGATATGATGCTTTCAGATCAATTAATATATGTATATATATATATATATATATATATGATGTTTTTGGACCAAGAATATCATCACCTTTTTTTTCTGAAGCCAATTATACAATCCTGGAGCATGTCATCCAAAACTTCTATTTTCCTTTCAGATTGACCATCCGATTAAATGTGAAAGGTTGTGCTAAGGTTTGTTTTAGTCTCGAGAGCTTTTTGTAGAGATTTTTAAAATTTATAAGTAAATTTAGTGTCTCGATCAGAGATTATAGAGATTGGAACACCATGTAATTTTATTGTTTTTCGAATGTAGAGATTTGTCAGCTATTCGAAGCGCATGCTCATTCGAACAAGAAGAAAATGAGCTGATTTAAAAAATCTATCAACTACCACTCAAATTGCGTCATTTTTCTTAAGTGACAATGGTAGTCCACTCATAAAATTCATAATTATACAATCTCATTTTCATTGTGGTATTTCAATAGGTTGTAGCAATTCTGAAAGAACTTGATGTTCTGCTTTTACCTTCTGACATACTAAACATTTAGATACAAAGTTTGTGATAGCAAATTTTATCCATGGCCACCAATATAACTCCTTCAAGTCTTTATACATCTTCAAAGATCCAAGATGAATAAAAAAAAGGGTGAGCCTCTTGTAGCATTTTTTTAGATTCAGATCATTAGGCATACAAACTCTATTTCGAAAGTAGAGTAAACCATTCTCTTTTATAGAAAAACTTTGATCGGTTCTTTCATCAAGCTTGCGCATAATATGTTGCAATTCTGAATGAGATTGCTAAAGAAGTCAAATCTTTGAAACCAATTTAGATTGAATTCGAAATTCAGCTAGAAACCTTTGATTTTTGCACAATCGAAAGTGTGCATGGAAGTTGAGGCTACAAAATTAGCAAGATGAACTTATATGGTAAACTCAAAATTTCGAATAGGTGTCTAAGATAAGATAGCTTGATCGAATAAAAGTGTTGACAACTGAGTGCATCAACCACTACATTAGCCTTTCATGGGTGATAATCTATGATTAAATCGTGATTTTAGAGTAGCTCAATTCATCTTCTTTGTTTAAGATTAAGCTTTTTTGGGTTAAGAGATACTTCAGACTTTTATGATTTGTGTAAAGGTAGCATTTCTCTTCATACAAATAGTATCTCCAAATTTTTAAAGCAAAGATTACCGCATCTAGCTCGAGATAATGTGTCGGGTAGTTCAATTCATGGGGTTTTAATTGTTGAGAAGCATAAGGTACTAGTTTATTTTTCTTGCATAAGTACACACCCCAGTCCCAAGTGAGAAGCATCACTAAAGACCGTGATTTTTTTTTCGATTCAGGTTGCGTTAGAACTGGAGCTCGAGTGAGCACTTCTTTCAACTGGTCAAAATTTTGTTGTTGATCCTCGAACCAATTAAAAGGTACCGCATTTTTGAGAAGTTTGGTTAAAGGAGCAGCTAAGATTGAGAATCCCTTTACAGATCTTTTGTAATAACCAGCCAAGCCTAAAAAGCTTCTGACTTTACTGATATTTTTCAGAGATCTCCACTCTAACACAGATTGGATTTTGTTTGGGTCAACTTTAATCCCTTCGGATGATATCACATGTCCAAGTAATGACACTTCTGACAACTAAAATTCACACTTGTTGAATTTAGCATAGAGTTGCTTGTCTCGCAGAGTCTGTAGTACCATTCAAAGATGTTTCGAATGTTCCTTCTCATCCTTTGAGTAGACAAGAATTTCGTCTATGAAAACTACTATGAACTTATCCAAATAAGGCTTGAAGGCTCGATTCATAAGATTCATAAGCGTAGTTGGTAGGGGTGGGAATTATCGGGTACCCGTTTTTCGGGTACTCAGTTCATCCGGGTACCTCAATCTTCGATCTATGTCCCGACCCATCTCATCCGGGTACCCGATTCAGGTAATCAGGTACCGGGTAACTGCCTATTTTTTATTTTTTTAATTCTAAAATTAAAAAAAATCACATATTAAACACAAAAATATTTTTAAAATATTTTAAACTTAAAACTTAAAAATATATAATACAAACATAAAAAGAATTTAGGGATTTACATTTAGTTTTAGAGTAAAAATATTAAGAAACTTAAAATAAAAATATAATTGAATATATATATATATATATTAAATATTAAATATTATCGGGTCGGGTCGGGTACTTGGTAACTTAAAAATCTCGGCTCGTGTCCCGAGAAAATTCTTGGGCCGGGTACCCAACCCAGTCGGGTAATTTATTTTTATAGAGAATTACCCAGTATTTTTAAGTTCAGATCAGGTATTTTTGCCCACCTCTAGCAGCAAGGGCGTTTGTTAAGCCAAAATGCATTACCAGAAATTCATAGTGATCATATCGAGTCCTGAAAGTAGTTTTAGGTATGTCTGACTCTTTAACTTTCATTTGATAGTACTCAGATCTAAGATCAATCTTGGAAAATACCGTAACACCCTTTAATTGATCAAATAATTCCTCAATTCTTGGAAGTGGGTATTTATTCTAGATGGTAATCTGATTAAGTTGCTGATAGTCTATGCATAATCTCATCGACCCATCTTTCTTTTTGACAAATAGTACCGGAGCTCCCCAAGGAGACGAGCTTGGTCGAATGAATCCCTTATCTTGTAACTGTTTTGAAGCTCTTTCAATTCAACTAGAACCATCCGATAAGGAGTGATGGACACTGGACTGGTCCCCAGTTGAACCTAGATTTTGAATTCCACCTTCCGAGTTGGTGGTAGTCCATGGAGTTTCTCAGGAAAAACATTGAGAAATTCAGAAACAGTTGGTATTGAATTGATATCAAGTTCAGATTTAACATTTCCAATCATGGCATCAACAAAGAGGTTTGGTTCATTAAGTTTTTTGGCAATTAGAAGTATTGATTCTTTTCCTAAACCACGAAGATAAAGTTTTCTCTTACGACAGTCTACCCAAGCCTGGTGCTTTCCTAGCCATTCTAAACCCAGAATTAGATCCAATTCACAAAAGGGTAGAACATAAAGATTAGCAGGAAGTGGAATGCCTTGGACGTACAAAGGACAATCCTTACATATAAGGTTTAGTGCTACATGTTCTCCTATAAAGTTCAAAACTACTAGACCATTCTCAACAAGTTTAGAGTTTAGATTAAGCTTTTCAATCAAAGGGAAACAAATAAAAGAATGAGTGGAACCTGAGTCAAATAGGGCATATACAATATTATCATTTAGTTTGATAGTTCTTGTTATTACATCGGGCGCATCTTCATCTTCGCGGCCTCGAATATGATATACCCGAGCAGGGGCCCGAGATTTTTGGTTCGTTGAAGCAAAAGCTTGACCTCGGGTTCTTCCTGAATTTCTCGATTGTGCTTGTTTTGGTCCTTTACCCCGAGGTGATTGGATAGGATTGGGATATGAAGATACCTGAGCCAGATTCTTGTTCACATTTTGTGGACAATCTCTAACATAATGATCTAAGCCTCCACACTGAAAACATGCATTGGTCTGCTTCCTACACTGGCCGGAGTGATAATTTTGGCAAATTTTACAGAAACAGGATTGAGATTCTTTACCCAAGTTCCCCGAACTGTTAACAGATATGGTTGGTGCAGAAGTTTTGATTATAGTTTGAGGCTTTATCATGTAGTTGCCCTTCAGTGGAGAAAACTGATTGGAAGAATTTCTTTCGTGGTTCTTTGGCTTCTTAGACGACCAGAAAGGCTTGTTCTCATTCCTTTGTCTTTTATCATTTCGGGAATAGTTGTCCTTTCTCTTTTCAACTACTTTCAAATTGGCTTCTATAGCTATTGCTCGATTCACTAAGTCTTGAAAGTTTGATATCTCGAGTGTCGTAAACATGAGGCTTAATTCATCGTTGAGTCCGTCAATAAGCATTCGACACTTGTCTTCTTCATTTTTAATGTACGCATACTCGTACTTGAAATACTTGCAGAAATTACTAACATATTGTTCAATAGACCTTCCTTCTTGATTCAAATACAAGAAACGCCTTTGACACTCCGTCAAATATTGTTCGTTGATGTATTTCTTTCAGAATTCTTTGAGAAAGAATTCCCAGCTTAAAGCTTCATCAGCAAGTAGTGCCAAAGCACACTCAAGCTTATGTTTATCATAACATTGTAATTGTTTTGTTAAAATCCTGATAGTGGTCTCCGACCAGTATTCTGCAACTTCAGGGTTTTTATCATCCGTTCCCAAGAAAGTATAGGCCATATGTGAAGCTATCTTGTAAATTAGTGCTCTAGACTGTGCTACCCCAGATGTAGGGGAAGAATTTTGCTTTAGGGAGACAACAAAATGATTAAACATTTTCGTCATACTAAGGTAACATTCTCTTTGAACTTGATGGATTTGAGGAGCTTCTGGTTGTTGTTCAGTATCCTTTTGACGATTATGTTGCTCTTACCCCATCTTTATACTTCCTCCATCATTGGAGGAACCAGTCGGGCTTTCATTGTCCAAACCCAAATGAGTTCCTGACATTCTGAAAATTGATAACATTCAATGGGAGGCTTTTAGCAAGCAAGGTCACAAGTATAGATTGGATTCAACTCCTAGGTGGCACATAAGATAATTGATGATGCAACCTAATCCGATTTAGTCTTAGGATCGACTAAACCTTGACTCTGAATACCAATTTGTAAGACCCACACATCCATTTTAAAAGGAATAGCCAAATAGAGTAAGCAAACTAACTTGTTAATCAATTTAGTGTTCGATCTACTTCAAGAAGGATAAGTTCGAACTCAAGCAATCAACCAAGCAATAATACAAAAAGGTTACATACACCATGGCATATGAAAGATCCTAATCGAAAACTTAATATTTCTAACTAGTTACCAACAAGGATGTAACGACAAGATAGATTTATCAAAATTAAGTCATTAGTGATTCGAAGTGAACAACTCAAACAAGCCTACTCTTTAAGTCTACATGTAAAATATAGATTATCTCTTTAATCTCATAATAGCATAACAAGTAACCAAGCAAGATAATTAAACACCTAACAAATTAAGTTAGCACTTATTTGGGTTTTATTAACAACATCTTCACTTTAATACATAGGTTTGGCTAACAAGGAAGTGAAGGTGAGACAATTTACCATGAACGGAGTTGAACATGCATCACCAACTATATCTCTGTGAAACCAAAATTGATTTTGATATAACATCCAAACTTATGGACCAATTTGCAAAACAATAAATTTTTAAGTACTCTTTAAAGTCTCAATATTGACAAGTATAATAATATCTCAAGACAAGCTCTTAAATAGATAAACTTTTCTAAGTCTTTTCCTATGAGTTTTCAAGCAAAACTATACAAAAATGTCCAAGCGTATCGATACCCTTAGGCGTATCGATACGGGTTTTAGCCACTAGAATTTAAATGGACTTAGCGTACTGATACGATATTACCGCATATCGATACGACATTCAACTGGGCAAATTTTTCAATGATACCGTACCGATATGCCTTGCAACCGTATCGATACGATAAGCTTATCTTTGCAAAATCTTTGCATTTAATTTCCGAACGTTAACTTGTCAGTTGGTTGGTTTCCCAATTTTTAAAAGACTGTTATACCGTATCGATACACTAAGTATGCGTATCGATACGATCTTTAAGAAAACCAAACTTAGGATTTCAGTGAGCAAACATCGTATCGATACGGTCCTCCGTAGCGATATGCCCCTTAAAACCGTACCGGTACACCTTCTATGCGTATCGATACGATTTGTTTTCAGTCACAACGACTCTTTCCTCTTTGATGCAGGTATCGATACGATCCCTACAAGTACCGATACGGTAGGCAGCAGAGCTGCATTTATTGTGGGAAAAATGATCTCAACGACTCTATTGATGATCCCAACTACCCAAACGGCTAGAATTCAATACAAGGGTATAAAAACAAGTCTCAATTGAACAAGTAACAACCATTGAACCTACAAGCAACATCAAAGCATCAAATCCAAACCCTAGTGCCTTTCATAGTCAAATTCTTGTACCCAACTCTTGTGTTCTTATTGTAATCTTGTATTGTGAGTTTGGGGAGTTTGAAATTGTATTTGGGTAAACATTCATCCTTTGAGAGGAACTTTTAGAGTTTACCAAATTCATTTCTTTGTAAAAGTGAGTGGATTAAGCTTTGGGTAGAAAGCTTAATCAAATTGTAAGGTTACCTCCTCATCCAAGAAAAGGGGAAGAATTCAAGTAGTGAATTGGTTGAAAATCCTTAGTGGGAACTAAGGTAGTGGATGTAGAGTTCATTTGGAGAACTTGAACCACTCTAACTTCTTGTGTCACATTTTATTTTTCACTTTTATCTCCTACCAAAATTTTAATTGCCAATTCACCCCCTCTTGGCCATTTGCAATTGTGTGATCAACTCAACAATTGGTATAAGAGCTACACTCATTTGAAGGATTACAAACCTCTTGAGTCGATTCTAGGAGAGTTTGATCAACAACTAGTCAAGCAATGACATCCACTTCCAACTCCAACCTCTACGAGTCCCAATCTTCTACCAAGCCACCATTCTTCAATGAGGATAACTACTCATATTGGAAGAATATGATGAGGCTCTTCATCAAGTCTACCGACTACATAGTGTGAGATGTGGTTGAAGAAGGTCTATACATACCCATGAAGAGAGATGGTGAAGCAAGACTTGTCCCAAAGGTGAAAGTCGAAATGACGGAAGATGAATGAAGAAGGATACAATGTAGTAAATGATAAAGCTCTTCATGTCATCTTTTGTGCTCTTGGTCCGTATATCTACTCCAAGGTGTCTTCGATCGAGAATGCCAAGGAGGTTTGGGACACCCTCGAGACAACATATGAGGGAACTAGCGATGTCAAGGAAACAAAAATCAGGCTACTCAATCTAAGCTACGAAAATTTCAAGATGGATCCCGATGAGAGTGTTTCCAAGATGTTTGATTGATTCTCGGTCATTATCAACAGATTGAAGGGTTTCGGTGAGATCATCCCCGAAGACAAGTTAGTGAGGAAATTGTTGTATTCTCTTCCGGAATCATGGGATAGCAAGAGAACAGCTATTATTGAAGCTCGAGATTTGAATACTCTCAAGCTTGATACTCTTGTTGGATCTCTACTCACCCATGAGATCACGAGGAAGGGAAGAGAAGAAGAAAAGAAAATGGAAGAGAAGAAGGTTGAGAAGAAGGATGTTGAGAAGAAGAAGGTTGGAATCGCCCTTAAAGCTTCATACCATGAAAGCGATTCTAGCGAAGATGAAGATGAGGAGATGGCCATGTTGGCCAAATGGTTCACTCGCTTTATGAAGTCCAATCGTGGGAGAAAGTTCATTAGAAAAGGATACTTCAAGAGCAAGAGTAAGGAAGAGGAGAAGGACCAAATCACTTGCTATGAATGCAAAAAACCCGACCATATCCATTCCGAATGTCCTCAGTTGAAAAGGAAGAACTTTGGGAAGAATAACAAGCTCAAAGCTCAAATAGCAACTTGGAGTGACGAGGAGTCATCCGAGGAGGAAGAGGAAGTGGACAATATTTATCTCATGACCATTGATGATAAACCAAAGGTAAACCTTAACTCATCTGATTTTGATTTTATCTTTGATGAGCTTCAAGATGCTTACGATGAATTGCAAGAGGTTTACAATGAGTTAGTAGGAAAATATAAGGAATCCATTTTGAGAAACAAGAAAAACATTTCTGATTTGAAAAATCAAAATGAAACATTTTCAAGAACTAACTCTGAATTGGAAAAGAAAGTTTTGTACTTAGTAAATCTTTCAAATGATCTTAAAAAGAAAAATCTTGAACTTGAAAAACTTCTTTCTAATTTTCAAGATTATCACACAAAGGAAGTGGATAATCTTAAAACATCAATTGCTATTGGGAAAAACCATTTTGAAAAGGGAAATTCTTCTAAATCCCAATATGTGAAAAGAAAACCTTTTATTCCTAAACAAAGAAATTTTCATCTAGAGGTCAAAAGGTTAGAAGTGTTTGGGTTCCTAAGGAACTCATTATTTCTAATAATATGAATGCTATTGCTTCTTGGATTCCTAAGGGAACCAAAGTTTTGAAGGCTAACACACATGGACCCAAGATGATTTGGGTACCAAAAATCAAGGCGTAATTTCTTTGTTTTGTAGGGGGAGCATTGCTACAAGGCCAAAGCTTCAAGCCAAAACTCATGGTACCTTGATAGTAGATGCTCAAGACATATGACCGGTGACAAGAGTAGATTCGTGGAACTAAAGCCAAAAAGTGGTCGAGTGATAACTTTCGGTGACAACTCCAAAGGCCACATTGAAGGAATAAGCTCCATTGGTAATCACTCTTCTATTTTCATTGAAAATGGTTTGTATGTCAACGGTCTTAAACATAACTTATTGAGCATTAGTCAATTATGTGATAATGGTTTTAATTTTTTATTTGATAAAAGTGGTTGTAAAATTGTGAACATTAAAACAAATCAATTAATGCTCATAGGACATAGAATAGGCAATATCTACATGGTGCATTTATATGACATCCATTCATCTCATACATTCTTAGTTGCACATGATGAACATGACTCGTGGCTTTGGCATAGAAAATTAGGACATGCTAGCATGAGTGTTTTAGGGAAATTAATTTCCCTTAATCTAGTTAGAGGTTTACCCAAACTTAAGTTTTCTAATGATAAAATTTGTGATGCATGTTCAAAGGGTAAACAACATAGAACTTCATTTAAATCCATTAATGATGTCTCTATTAGTAGATGTTTACAATTGATTCATATGGATCTTTTTGGGCCTATTAGAACAATGAGCTTGGGTGGTAAATCATATGCCTTTGTACTTGTAGATGACTATTCTAGGTTTACTTGGGTTCTATTCTTAAGTACAAAAGATGAGGCTTTAGAAAAATTCATCACATTTTCTAAAATAACTCAAAATGATCTTGAACTTAAAATTTCTCACATTAGAAGTGATCATGGAACCGAATTTCAAAATCTAGGTTTTGATGAGTTTTTAAATGAAAATGGGATTAGCCGTAATTTTTCCGCACCTCGCACTCCTCAACAAAATGGGGTAGTTGAGAGGAAAAATCAAACTTTAGAAGAAATGGCTAGAACCATGCTTTGCGAAAATAATTTACCTAAATATTTTTGGGCGGAAGCCACAAATACCGCTTGCTATATTATAAATCGAGTAATGATTTGGCCAATTTTAAAGAAAACACCTTATGAGATTTTAAAATCTAAGAAGCCTAACATTAGCTATTTTCATCCTTTTGGTTGCAAGTGTTTTGTCTTGAATAATGGTAAAGAAAACTTAGGTAAATTTGATGCTAAAAGTGATGAAGCTATTTTCTTATGGTACTCTTTAAACTCTAAAACCTATCATGTATTTAATAAAAGAACTCTAGTAGTTGAAGAGTCTATACATGTTGTTTTCGATGATAACCTCCTTACAAGGAAAGAATCTTGTGATGATGATGATGTAAGAATTCTTGATGCCATTGATGGAGGACAAACATCAAAGGTGGATGAGATTCCAACTAAAGATGAAGGTGCACAAGATCCACCTATTGAAGCCTTGAAGGACTTGGCTCTCGAGGAAAAGGAGGTATCTTACCCAAGGGAGTTCAACTATGTCAAAGGTGGTGAAATCTTGGGTGATCCATCCAATGGGGTAACTACTAGATCCTCTCTCAAATTAATGAACCATGTTGTATTTCTTTCATGCAGTGAGCCTAAAAATATTAAAGAAGCTTTCAAAGATGATTTTTGGATATTTTCCATGCAAGAGGAATTAAATAAATTTGAGAGAAGTAACTTGGACATTAGTTAAAAGGCCTAGTAATCAATCTACAATAGGAACTAAATGGGTGTTTAGGAATAAACTAGATGAAAGTGGTAATATAGTGAGAAACAAGGCTAGGCTTGTTGCTCAAGGCTATACCCAAGAAGAGAGAATTGATTTTGATGAGACTTATGCACCCGTAGCTAGGATGAAAGCCATTAGGATGCTTTTAGCATTTGCAAGTTATAATGATTTCAAGCTTTTTCAAATTGATGTGAAAAGTGCCTTTTTAAACGGTTTTGTAAATGAAGAAGTGTGTGTTGAACAACCACCGGGTTTTTAGGATTCAAAATTTCCAAACCATGTGTTCAAACTAACTAAAGCTCTTTATGGTTTAAAACAAGCTCCTAGAGCTTGGTATGAGAGACTTTCAAATTTTTTAATTGAAAAGGGCTTTGAAAAAGGTAAGGTGGACACTACACTTTTCATAAAAAGATATAATAATGACATCTTAGTAGTACAAATCTATGTTGATGATATCATTTTTGATTCTACTAACGAATGTTATTGTAAAGAATTTTCTAAGCTAATGCAAGGTGAGTTCGAGAAGAGCATGATGTGGGAGTTCTCATTCTTTTTGGGACTTCAAATCAAACAAAGGAAAGATGGCACCTTCATAAATCAAGCTAAGTTCATGAACGATATGCTCAAAAAGTTCGGCTTGGAGAATGAAAAACCTCAAGCCACACCTATGAGCTCTTCCATAAAGCTTGACAAAGATGAAGGAGGTAAGTGTATTGATTCTAAGCTTTATAGATCCATGATAGGTTCTTTGCTTTACCTTACCGCAAGTAGACCGGATATCATGTTTATTGTTTGATTGTGTTCTAGGTTTCAAGCTAGTCCTAGAGAATCACACTTAGTTGCCATTAAGAGAATTTTTAGATACCTTAGAGACACACCCAACTTAGGCCTTTGGTATCCTAAAGATTCCTCATTTTTCCTTCATGCTTATTCAGACGCGGATTATGGGGGATGTAAGATAGATAGGAAAAGTACTTCCGGGACATGCCAATTCTTAGGTAGTATGCTCGTATCTTGGTTCTCTAAGAAACAAAATAGCGTAGCCTTATCTACCACCGAAGCGGAGTACATATCCTTAGGGAGTTATTGTGCTCAAGTCCTTTGGATGAAGCAACAACTCTTAGATTATGGTGTTAAAGTAGAAACTATACCCTTTAGGTGTGACAACACTAGTGCCATTTGTCTCACTAAGAATCCCATCCAACAATCTAGAACCAAACACATAGAAATTAGACATCATTTCATTAGAGATCATGTGTTGAAAAATGATGTTGTTTTAGAATATGTTGACACCTTGAACCAATTAGCGGATATATTCACAAAGCCTTTAGATAAAGAGCGTTTTTGGACCCTTAGGAGAGAGTTAGGTTTAACTAGCCTTTCTTGACCCCTTCTAGGTCCCAAAATGTCAAAAATTTGCTTGAAATTGTTTGTGATTCATGCTTGTGTTAATTTGACTCCTTTTTCTTCTACGCATGTTGCTATGGGGAGTATGCATTAAGTTTAGCCATTAAAACTTGTTCATGGGACATTTAGATGCATTTAATGACGTTTAAAGTTGGATTTTTGCACTTAAATCTGTCAAAAATGCCTTATCTGGTAAAGGCGTATTGATACGGCTGAAGCGTATCGATACGGGTTCATAACTGGGAAATCTTTGAAGTTCAACGTGTATCGATACGACCCTACGTATCGATATGGTTAAGTTAAGGGAGTTAATCAAGGTCAAGTCGTACCGATACGGTCAAACGTATCGATATGGTAGTAACGACAAATAAAAAATTAGGGTTGAAGGGTATCAATACACTATACACGCGTACCGATACGGTCTCGACGAAGAGGCTAATTAGGGCTGCATCTTTAAAAACACTTTAAACTTAAAAACCCCTCTTTTCTATTCAAAACCCTAGCCACAACTCTCTATAAAAACCCCATCAGTCCTTCAATTTTTTCCATCAAACTTAAAAATTCTTTGAGGGTTTTTGATTTACACATCAAGGCTAAGCTTTGTCAACAATCTAGTGCACTCACATCAACACATTCATCCAATCTAACAATTTAAGGTATAAAACTTTTCTCTTTTATTTTCTTTTATTTTCGTTTGATTTTTAAAATTGTTTCAACTTAATTTTTGTACAGAACATACTTTTATATTATGGGTTTCAACTTTTTCATCAAAATTTTTCAAAAATCAAAATTTTTTCATTTGAATATATTTTCTATTCGTATTTTTTATCTGTTTTAAACGCTTTCTCAAATTTGTATATATATTTTTTCAAATTAAATTTTCCTTTACAATTAGCTTGAATTATTAGAATTTATTGGTTTGAATAAGATGATTAATTGCATACATATTTGAATCGTTTTGATGTGTTTTCAGGGTTATGGCACCGTTAAAAAAAGAGAGCTAAACATTATCTTGCTATTTCCGATCCTAGTGAGGATGACGAGGGTAACCTTAAACCTAATCTCCCTTATATTCTTAGTTGTAGTTTTCACGAAAATGTCGATATGTCTCGTTACAAACTATTTAAAGGCATGACCCTTAGGGAAGAACGTGTTGTGTCTGCCCCGTTTTTAAGCTCAACTTGTTTTAAATTTCAATACCTCCCTTTAATTAAGCAATGGAAATTTCTAACTTTTTTAAGCATTCCTCTTATTTTATATAGGAATTTGGTCATCATATTCTTTTCCAATGCTTTATGTGTTCATGATGAAGCTAGAGAACATGTCATTGCTATTGAGTCCTTTGTTATGGGAAAAACCATTACAATTGATCAAAATGTTTTATGTACAACTTTTGGTTTTGAAAACAATGGTATTGATGATGAGAAGTCCTTAGGTACGAGTCCTTTAGGCTTAGTCAAAGTCTTAAATGCTCAGGACACAATCCTTCATCTTCTTGTTTCTTGGTTTTTGCGTCCATCAGGAGGAAAATTTTCTACTATTCGTCAAGTCGATGATTTTTGGCTTAGGTGCTTTAAGGAAGGTCAACATCCAAACCTTTGTCAAATTATGTTTGTCGACCTTGTCTATCTAGTCCAACACCGTCACACTGAACAAGTCAAATCTTTTTACTACTCTACGGCTTTGAGTTATCTTTTCCATTCCCTTGAAATTGATTGTTCCCATGACTATCCCGAACCCCTTGGCCTACCCATAGATGAGCGTTCTCTATCTCGTGCCGGTTTCTCTTATGTTGACAATGAATGGGTTTGTAACCCTCAAGCTCCACTACAAGATGCTTCGATTGATGCTTCTCATGCTTTTCAAGCTCTCAACGAGCTCTGATTGAATCCTCTTCCATGGGCACCCTAATGGCATTCCTCAATGAGAAGTTCACTTCCATGGAAGCCGGGTTTTCTGCTATGGACACTAGATTCACCTCCTTGGAAGACCGCGTAAAAGGTATGGAGAATAAGATAGAAGCCATGGCTCTTCGACAAAACTTCACGGATATCTCTCTCACCGCCTTCCATGGTGCTTGGCTTAACCAAAATCGGAGGAATCGACCCACTCAAGACGATGAAGATGAAGAGGACGAGGAAGAGGAAGATTATGATGATGGGTCAAACGAGTAGTTTTTGCATACCATCTCATGGCATTTAGTCTTTTCTTTTCTGTTATTGCACCTTTATTTTAGGATATAAGTTTATGCCTATTATCTATGTCTTAGTATCTAAGTTTGGATTATTATGTTGCTTTTCCTTTGAAGTTTCATTTGAACTATTATGTTTTCTTTGAACTATTATGTTTGCTTTGAATTTTATAAATTAATTGTTGCTATTATCCTTGTGTTTATATTTGATCAAACAAAAAGGGGGAGAAGGATTATAGAGTCTATTTTTTTTATTTTTGAAAATCCATCTTAAATTAAGGGGGAGAAAGCTTTTCAAAAGTTTCAAAAACTTAAAATTTATTTGTGGTTTTGTTATATCAAAAAGAGGGAGATTGTGAAACCAAAATTGATTTTGATATAACATCTAAACTTATGGACCAATTTGCAAAACAATAATTTTTTAAGTACTCTTTAAAGTCTCGCTATTGACAAGTATTTTAAAGAAAATAATATCTCAAGACAAGCTCTTAAATAGATAAACTTTTATAAGTCTTTTCCTATGAGTTTTCAAGCAACACTATACAAAATCGCCCAGGCGTATCGATACCATTAGGCGTATCGATATGGGTTTTAGCCACTAGAATTTTAATGGACTTAGTGTACCGATACGGTATTACCCCGTATCGATACGACATTCATCTGGGCAACTCTTTCAATGATACCGTACCGATACGCTTTGCAACCATATCGATACGATAAGCTTATCTTTGCAAAATCTTTGCATTTAATTTTTGAACGTTAACTTGTCAGTTGGTTGGTTTCCCAATTTTTAAAAGACCGTTATACCGTACCGATACGCTAAGTATGCGTATCGATGCGATCTTTAAGAAAACCAAACTTGGGATTCCAGTGAGCAAACACCGTATCGATACGGTCCTCCGTAGCGATACACCCCTTAAAATCGTACCGGTACGCCTTCTATGCGTATCGATACGATCTGTTTTCAATCACAACGGCTCTTTCCTCTTTGATGCAGGTATCGATACAGTCCCTACGAGTACCGATACGGTAGGCAGCAGAGCTACATTTATTGCGGGAAAAATGCTATCAACGGCTCTATTGATGATCACAGCTATCCAAACGGCTAGAATTCAATACAAGGGTATAAAAACAAGTCTCAATTGAACAAGAAACAACCATTGAACCTACAAGCAACATCAAAGCATCAAATCCAAACCCTAGTGCCTTTCATAGTCAAATTCTTGTACCCAACTCTTGTGTTCTTATTGTAATCTTGTATTGTGAGTTTGGGGAGTTTGAAATTGTATTTGGGTAAACATTCATCCTTTGAGGGGAACTTTTAGAGTTTACCAAATTCATCTCTTTGTAAAAGTGAGTGGATTAAGCTTTGGGCAGAAAGCTTAATCAAATTGTAAGGTTACCTTCTCATCCAAGAAAAGGGGAAGAATTCAAGTAGTGAATTGGTTGAAAATCCTTAGTAGGAACTAAGGTAGTGAATGTAGAGTTCATTTGGAGAACTTGAACCACTCTAACTTCTTGTGTCACATTTTATTTTTCACCTTTATCTCCTACCAAAATTTTAATTGCCAATTCACCCCTCTTGGCCATTTGCAATTGTGTGATCAACTCAACAATCTCCTACTCATCAATTTACTCTTAAGATCGTAGACATGCCATGCTAGCCTCAAGTAAATCTAAATTGATCTAACCATCACCCACAAGCAAGAAAACATAAAGCATCCACATATATAAAAGGTTACTAGTGACTATTTACATAACCATCAAAAAATGCTTAACATGACATAGAATTAATATATTTACTTGTGACACCTTCTAGGAGTTTAAAACATAATTATAAAACATACTTTTAAATTCCGTCGTGACCTTGCTTAATCTCTCGACCTTGATTATGAACAGTTTCCCCTGAAAAGTATCAAGGTGAGTAATTAGCTAAAAAGTCTTGCAAATCACTTTAGCAATTGAATGTAAAGAATCTTGGCAAATTAGTTTAATACCTAGTTACTCAACAAGGTAGAACATTCCACTTTACTGGTCAATTTCTACAAAAAACCTTAGTTGATGATAATGGTCTTGACTAATAATTAGTCTAGATACACAATTTTAAATCACAATCACCAACAAGCAAGTGTATTATGGTACCATTGAATTTATATTCTTTCAAGACAATGTAAGGGTACAATAGTACCAAACAAGGGATCATAGTCTGATTCAAGCTGAGCTTAGGGGGTTCTATTGGCATGCCAATCTATCTAAGACTAATACTAATCAAGGCTCTTTATATAGTTTTCAATAAATCATTTATAACTTTTACATGACCAAATAATAACATCATAAGTCAACCAAATTACATTCATGCTTGTTTGATCAAACTAATCACACATTCTTACCTTGGTGTACTTACCTTACCAAGACTCAAGCAAGCAAAATCAAATAGGCATTCAAGCCTCAAGTGACAACCGACTAAACTTAAATCATTCATCAGCCTTAAGCTTAATCGAAATATAATTTACACTCACAGATACGCCAAGTTATTCCTGATCATGAATCTCCACTCCCTTTTGTCTTTCGTCCCCTTGATCAACTCCCTTCTTGTCTATTTATAAAAATAATCCAATGGTGTATTAGAATCAATCCATTATCATTTAATTTTACCTATCTACTACACACATATTCAAACGGGTCTCAAGGTAAAACTTTCTAATGGTTATCTAAGTACATCTCAAGGATACAAAACATTCCCCTAAAATTACATGCATTTTGAGACTGCTCATTGCTATCCTACACACCTTTGTTCATATAAACAAATTTTCTATTAAGTTTATGACATCCAATTACTATTAATCTAATTATCATGCATTAATTTATCTATTAACACTTAACTTGTCTCTAAACGGAGGTTTAAATGAATTGAATTTCATCAAAACAATCCCGTAAGGTACTGCCTTGTACAAGGCAATTTATTACCCATTCTAACTCATTTGAACAACCACTAAACTCCTTCTAATCCATTCCCCTAATTTCTTAGGATTCATTATAATTTTGCAATACACTAAATCAATTATTTGTCATCAATTTGAAGCTTAGGCAGTCCAAATTATACCAATCACCCAACAGTTTTATTACAGCTAGTTTCGAGCAGGACAACTTCCAATTCCTCAATTAATTCTTGTACATTATCACATGAATTTGATTCATACGATTTCAGCATATTACATCATTCCAATGATTCGAAATTCACATTACTATTACACTAGGTTACCATATCTTTCTTTATTATGCATAATTTCTCATTTATACACTAACCTTCTATCAAACCAAATCTTCCCATCAAATTAACAACTATCATCAAGCAAGGACATGTAACACCCTCAAATATATCCTAAAAGTTATTCAAGTTAATTGATTTAGAATTAATTTAATTAGGCTAAATTACCCTATAATTCGGCTATTAAGAATTTAATTAAAAAGAATAAACAAATGAAATGACCATTCTCAAAGGACTAAACCGAATTATGTGATGAATAGATGGACTTGCATGTCCAAATTTCTAAATTCACCTAACTACCCTTGGCTGAAAATTTGATAAGGGATAATAAAAAGGGTAAAAGGGTAACTTACAAGAATCTACTAACCAAAACTTAGCCTAGTCTCTTTTCTCTAACAACCAAATCTGCCAAAATTTGAGAGAGAAATAAAGAGGGAGAGAGACCTTGTTCGGCCATAGAAAACTTAAAGAAAACTCTTGCATGTTGATCAATTAAGCATAGGAATTGAAGCTAAAGGTCATGTAAGTGTTTATACTTTGATAAGCGTATCAAATGTTATGTTAGATTGTGTATATGGTTCGAATTGTTGAAAATGGTTGCTATAATTGTTGATCCATTTCTAGAAAAATATTATATGATGATGATAAATGTTTATTTAACTTGGATTATATGAAAGGAATAAAAAATAGGCCATCATATGTTGTTACATACTGTCAAATGATTAGGGAACTATTATGTTAAAATCTGTAAATTTAAGGAGTTAGAAATCGTTTCTGGAAAATTTTATGTAGGGAGAAAGGGTTCAAAATAATGTTTATTGTTAGTTAGAGGTCTTGAATGATCAAAAATATTGTAAGAGATGCTAGAAAAATATGTCAGGATGAAAACTAGCCACCTAGAAATGTAAAACTACATAGGGGACTGTTTTGAGTCAATTGAAAGTTTTTAGGTACTGAATTGCTGTAAATGAATACTGGAAATGTTAAGTAAAAACAAGGAAAATATTAAAAGGAGTTTAAGATAACTTGCATTGGCTAAATAAGGGCTAAAATGAATGTTTAAAGTAGTTAAATGCTTAATAGGTGAATTTGGGGCTATTCTGTAAATTGAGCTAATTAAGGTACTAAATTGATTAAGTTAAGGACCATACTGGACTTAGAATGACTATATAAAAACAAAAAATTAACTTATGACATCAATTGGTCATGTTATGATAGGAATAAAAGGGGTTAGAATACTTGAATTGAAATTTTGAGTAAACTGCCCAAAAAGTCTTGTTCTGGGCAGCCACTTTAAAAATTCACCAAAATTAGTACAAGATGAATTTTGATCTGAAACCTTAATATATGTTACTTTGTGATGTCTAGTTTAATTGAGAGAAAATGGCAATGAATTCCAGGAAGTTATCTAAAAGATATAAGTGAAAGAATCTGGACAGTGCAAACTGTCCAGAACTGCAAAATGACCTATGTTTAAATAATAAACTGTATTAATGTATAAATAGGAAAAATATAAATCATACATGGATAAAAATATAGTTGAATAAGATTTCTAACGAGGTAAATTAATTGAAAGTTTGACGTATGGATTAAAAGTTATGATTGAATTAGTAATAGGTGCTCAAGATGCCAATAGGGAAAACAATTTTGAGTGTTTGGTGTTTACAATTGCTTAAATGAGTTTATATGCTTGAATTGTCTCATGATATGATTTGTTTATGTTTGTGTATGGATGATAAGACCAAAAATATTAAGAAACCTTGGAAGATTCAAAGTCAGGGAAATCCAAAAAGAAGAGCGAGGGCATTGTTATAAAAGATCAAAATTAACTTAGAGTATAGGAGTGTAGTTAACTTTAGGGTTAGGATTAGTATCCTAACCACTATATTTTCTTAATTTATGGAGTTTAACATGAAGAATGAAATGAACTTAATCATGGTTTGGTAATTAACTTAAGGGAAGATGGTTTAAATGGAAAACATGAAAGCATGCTCTATGTTGCTAGATGTTTGTCTTGTTGAAGCATGATTTAATTACCTATGATTGGATATGTGATTGATTAAATGAGCATGAAATGAGTGATAGGATACTGCCAATGTGTGATTCATGATTCTAGAAAAATGATTATATGATTGCTATAGGCTGGAAATTGTGAAATGATGAAAATGAGATTGGTTCTACTTACTAGTAACTTGAATATGACATGTGACCTTGCTGTTTGTGATTGATAATCACTTGTAATATGTTTTCTTAACTTAAATAGACATTAATAGTCCTTGGTTGACTAGTGGTCTTAGGTAGTATGACATGCCTAGAGTCTAGCTCCTCTGATTTAGTACAAGTGTACTCATAGTGTTGTGATGTGACACCTAAAGTATTAGATGCTTGGGCATCCTTTGTTGGCAATTCAAATGCTAAACTTGAAGGTGTTTAGCCCTATTGTTGCAATAGTGCAACCTCTGATTTTGATGATATGCATCCTCTGTTAAGGTACCTTGAGTATAGGCTCGATTACCTAGTCAATAGGATTCCAAGGCAATGCATTAAAAAGGGAATCAATTTAAGATTTAAAATGCACACGTGGATGGTTGATGTATTTGGTGTAACATTGATAGTTATATGTGATGTAACCCCCTCGTCTCGGCCTAGCCAATAGACCAGACCGAATGGGTTACACGGGGAAAATCGGAGCGAAACCAGCTAAGGCCTCACTCTGATTAGCAACCCTAATTTTTTTCATTTATTATCTTGTCTAGATATCACAATTAACCCTAGGTGAGAAGACAACAATGGAAAAGCTGACACAGACATGAACCAAGCTGAGGGCATATGATATCTTAAACTTACCAATAGTTTATTTGTCAATTTTCATGCTCACGAGGCAAAACATTTACAAAGGGGCACATACAACTCAATTAGGAAGGATACAAGTCATAGGGACTAAGGTGCAACATTTGAAAACCCTTGAAGATGCCTTTTTGCTGTTTTAACTGCCTGCGTTTCGAAACAGGCTTGCCCGTTCCGAAACGCGAGCTTCATTCAAAAAGTAAAACCAAGCCGTTCCGAAACAATCCCACCTTGTTCAGGAACAGGAGCCTCCAGTGGTATAACATACCGAACCGGCACCACCCCCATTCCGATACGGGTACCCCTGGAGCATCGACCGTTCTGAAACCATATCGAACGTTTTGAAACACTTGCACATAGTTTGGCCTGAAATCATGTTTTGGCATCTCCAAACGCCCCCAAACTCGCCCCAAAATATCAAAAATCACATAGAAACATATCATACAAACATCCTAGATGCCAAACATCCTAATCACATCATCAAACATGCATTCAAGCTACAAAATGGATTTCAAGTCTAAAGCTCACAAGGACACTTAGCTTCCAAAACACTAGCAAGTTAAAACACAAGGCAATTCATACAAGGCCACATCAAACCTCAACATATCATAGCATCAACATTTAGAACATGCTAGCAATATGAACAAAGCCAAAATATAGGAGTTTTAACACCAACTCCTTAACATACAAATCTAGTATTCTCATTGTCTAAGCATTATTACAAACACAAAACCATACTTTGAGCTAGTAAGAAGCTCCAAGAACTCCTCCCTTTCCCACTTGCCTCCTGAAGCCTCTAACGATCTGTATTGTTGAAAAAGGAGAGCGTAAGCTTAAAAGCTTAGTGAGCGGAGATCTAAAACACAACAACAATACAATTTTTAAAACATAAATCTTAGATTTGGAGGAAAACCATTTAAGGAAAAGATGTAATGAAATGCAAACATAAGCAATACATGGTATCCACATGCATAACCAATACTCGGTGGGACTACACATCAACGTTCACAAAAACTAGTAGTTTTTTGATGGGACTACACATCACCGTACTCTTCTACTAGTCACTACCGATGGGACTACACATCACTGTAGCAACGACAACCATCACGCGAGGCTCGACACCAACAACAACTACACAACAACATTATACGGAGAGTAAAGGCTATCCACATTTCACACAACATCACATACAATCACACACACACCAACACTTAACAAACAAGGTGAATCAGAAAACTTACACTTGGGTTTAGGTTAGCCCTCAATGCTCCACCCAAACCCCCAAGAACCCACTTTGAAATCATTTAAAACTTCAAACATTTACCACTCACCGATTGAGCCCAAACGGAAGCCGAAACACCGTTCTCAAGCCTCCGTAGCACCCAGTATCGCATCCGAAGTACCCGAATCAATATCCTCTGCTTCAAGACAGCCCAAAAAAACTATTAGGATGCTAATACACTTGTAAACCATCAACAACCCGGAAATCTACTCCTTGCAACCAAAACACATTGATTCAAACCCAAATTTCATCCAAAACTTCACTATTTTCGTTCTAGACACACCTCTCACTAAATCCAGCCATTTCAACCACCAGAACACATCCAAAATCATCTAGAAACATCCCTCAACATCAAAGGAACCACCAGCCACGTTTTCAACCCAAAACCAACCCAAAAACTCAACCTTTTCAACCTAAAAATCCCATTTTTATACCCATTTCGGTTTTCCTACTATTAGTCACCATTTTAAAAATTTTAGGACACTAAGGCACGATTAAAAACACCCTTAAACATGACCTTAAAATACCCACACGAAAATCTCATTTCTCAAACGCAACACCAAATTAAAATGCATTTTAATGGGTTTTAAAAGAAGGTTTTTCAAAGAGTACAAGCTAAATATGTGAGAACTTAAACAAGGAAGAGATTACCTTCAAAAATCTTGCTTGGATGAGGGATTTGAGGCAATGGAATGGTGGATTAGGGTTTCGGAGAGGTTTTGGTGAAAATGGAATTTTCTTTTGGGGAAGATGACACTTTTTCAAACTTCTTTTCTTTCTTTATTCTTTTTACTCAAGTTCCCATCTTCAAAATTCATTAATGACATTTTTTAATTAATGTCAATTTTTATAAAATCATCATTCTAATCTAAATTTAACCCAAACTATTCATAGATCAAAACCGATAAACTCTTAGGCCCTAAACCGGGGCGTTATAACCTTCCCCACTTAAGGAATTTTGTCTCCAAAATTACCTGACGGAAAAAGATACGGAATTTGTTTTTCCATGTCTTCCGTCCTCTCCCAAGCAGCCTCTTCCACACCTCGGTGTCTTCACAAAACCTTGACTAATTCGATAGATCTTCCATGCAACACTTTTCTATCCGTAGCAAGAATGTCAATCGGCTCTTCATCATATGACAGGTTTGGGTTCAACTCAATATCTTCCACTGCATTACATGAGAGGATCCGATCTATACTTCTGAAGCATAGAAATGTGGAACACATCGTGAATTTTCTCTAACTCTGTCGATAGTCTCAATCTATAAACAACGAGATCAATTCTCTCAACCACCTCGTAAGGACCAATGAATCTCGGACTCAACTTACCTTTCCTACCAAACCTCATCACCTTCTTCCAAGGTGAGACTTTCAAAAACACTTTTTCGCCCACGACATACTCTATCTCTTTTCTTTTCAAATCGGCATACGACTTTTGTTGGTCTAAAGCTGCCTTCAAGCGATCACATATCAGTTTTACCTTCTCGATAGTGCTCTTAAGCAAGTCAGACATAGGTACAAGCTTATTTCCGGCCTCGGCCCAACAAATAGGTGTTCTACACTTCCTACCATACAGAGCTTCATACAGTGCCACCTGAATACTAGCCTGATAACTGTTGTTGTACGCAATCTCCACTAACGGTAGGTGCTTCTCCCATGAACCCTAGAAGTCGATAATGCAACATCTCAACATGTCCTCCAATACCTGAACCACTCTCTCTAAATGACCATCTGACTGTGGGTGATACGATGTACTGAAGTTCAACCAAGTACCAAAGGCACGGTGCAAACACTCCCAAAATCTAGCTGTAAACCTCGGATCTTGGTCTAATACAATCGATTTCGGTACCCCATGCAATCTCACTATCTCACTGATGTACAGATCAACCAACTTATCTAAGGTGTGGGTAGTATGAACATGTATGAAATGAGCACACTTAGTGAATCTATCAACTATCACCCACACTGAATTCTTCTTCGAGGGAGCTAACGGTAAACCCGACACAAAGTCCTTGGTGATACGTTCTCACTTCCATTCCGGAATCTTCAACGGCTGTAACAAACCTGAAGGAAACTGATGCTCGACTTTAACTAACTGACATACCATACACTTACTCAAAAAATCAGCCCTATCTCTCTTCAACCCAATCGCGTAGTACTCTTCTTTTAACCCACGATACATCTTTGTACTACTCAGATGCAGAACAAAAGGACTGTTATAGGCTTCATTCAAGATAGTACGCCTTAACTCGGCATCTTTCGAGACTACTATCCTATCCTTGAAACATAGGATCTCGTTCTCACCAAAACAGAAATTTGTGGGTCTACCCTCGACTATATCTTGCACGTAAAGTGCCAAAGACTCGTCTTGCAACTGCTTCTCTCGAATCAACTAGACCAACGAAAGCTTAACCTGTAACTCGGCTATCAAACCACCATCCTGTAACACACTCAGTCTCGCAAACATAGCTTGCAACTCAATTGCCACTTTTCTACTTAAAGCATCGGCCACTGCATTTGCCTTACCCGGATGGTACTCTATCGTAAGGTCATAGTCCTTAAGAAGCTCTATCCACCTACGTTGTCTAAGGTTCAGCTCTCTCTGAGTCAACAAGTACCTCAAACTCTTGTGGTTGGTATAAACGGTGCACTTCTCACCGTAAAGGTGGTGTCTCCAAATCTTGTGTCTCCAAATCATCAAAGCAAACACTATTGCGGCTAACTCAATATCATGAGTGGGGTAGTTCTTCTCGTGAACCTTCAACTGTCTCGAAGTGTAAGCTACAACCTTACCCTCTTGCATAAGCACACAACCTAAACCTACATACGAGGCATCACTGTAAATCACACTCTTTTCCTGGTTCGGGCTGAATCAAGATAGGATATTCGGTCAAAGATTTCTTCAACTTCTCAAACGCTTGTTGTCTTGCATCCGACCACTCATAGGTAACATTCTTCTAAAGCAATTTAGTCAAAGGTGCTGCAATCTTTGAAAATTCTTCGACAAATCTTCGATAATACCTCACCAAGCCTAGGAAACTACGGATTTCTGTCACCGACTTCGGTTGCTTCCAACTCACTATGGCTTCTATCTTCTTGGGATCCACACTAATTCCATGGGCCGAGATCACATGACCTAAGAAGACCACCTCCTTAATCCAAAACTCGCACTTACTCAACTTGGCATACAAATGATTTTCAAGAAAAGTCTGAAGCACTAGCCGCAAATGCTCATCATGCTCTTCCTCGGTCCTAGAGTACACTAAGATATCTGTTGCGTATAAATAAGGCTATCAAAATTGAGTGCAAGTATACACGATGCAAGTAATATAGTGATACGAAGTATCATATATCGTCTCCACAGTGACTGGAAACACTTCTAACTTGAAAGTTCTGCACAATAAAAGAGATAAATTTAATAAGGAGTTTTGAGAAATCTTGAAGATAAACGAAATTAGATGAAGAAATAAAATTGAGAAAGTAGGCTGGTATTGATTTGTTTAGTAGTGCAGGTGTTGCATTGTTCAGAGGACTTCTGTTGTGTATGTCGTCGAGTTGTCACGGTAGCGAACAACAACTCTGTTACTTTAAGTTCGGCAAGAAACCCTGTCGTGACTCGTCCTATCCCCAGGTCCAAGTTCTGTCGATGAACACGTCTTGGATGATACCCCCCGACGTGAATCAAAGGATGAACACCGATGTTTGTGGATTCTTCTTTAGCTGCTTAACCTTGTACCCATCCTTAGGCCAAGATAGTTTAACCATAAACTGGAAAACTCGTATTTACTCCTTTCATATACTTAACTCTCCCAATAGTAAGTAAATAGATAATCTCACAATGTTCTCTCGATACTCTTATGAGATGTTGAAACCAGAGTAAATAAACTTGAATTTTTATTGATTGAACAGAAAATCCTAAGAAATAGTTCAACCCTTACAACTACTTTACAAGATCAACCCTTAGCCCTGGGGAAGATTTAAAACATGATGGAGAAGAGAAAAGCTAGAGTATATGAGGGAAGACGGCTAGGAACTAGGTTATCCCTCTCTAGGTCGAAATACAAGTATATATATAGGCCTTGGGTGTAAGCTTTCTTAATGGCCAAGAATACTAATTTGAATTAAAGTACAACTTATTTAAAGACTAAATCTCTAAGTAGACGTCCTTTAATTTGCACTATCTTATTGCTTTGACTTTCTCCTCAAACTTTGGGAAAGGTCTTCTTTGTGCTTCTGGACTCCAAAAATAATGTGAGTGGTCCACAAAAATCAGGCTTAGAATCCTCTATCAGTCGAACTCCACTTCGCATTTTCCATCTTTGTTGTCTTCACTGTCGCCACTTCTCTCACGATAGAGAAGTTTGAGGCAGTTTTCTTCAACCTTTCACTCCAGCTCTGCAATTATCTTTTGTTCCTCTACTGCCCTGGATGCTGCCACGATAGGTATCTGCAAGAATTGATCGAAATTAGCAGCATCTGTGAAAAATTATCCATATGTGATGTTTACGCAAATTATATCCTAAAATGAAACTAAACATGCTTGAGTGCATCAATAATATGGGTAAATGAGGGTTAAAATATAGAACATTTATGCACTCAACACATCCTCAAACTCAAGTTATTGCTTGTCCTCAAGAAAATGCAATCTAACTAAGAGTGAGTCTTTTTGGCTTTGGCTTAACTCAGTGAACCACCATTACGTACAACACCTTCACCATCAAGATCAATACCTTTTCGAATGTTTTTGGATTTATCCGGAGCAATACTATAATTCTCGTGTGAGTGTGTGCAGGTCTTGTGAACAAATATGAGCTTAGACTATTTAGCAAACAGAATAATTGCTTAACTTACTTGAGTTTTACTTCAAAAATAATTTTTAACTAGAGCCAATTTCGGGTACCTCTAGTCTTTTTCTAAAGTTTTTCTATTTCTACTAGAGCCGGTTTCGGGCACCTCTAGTTTAATTTCCTAGAGCCAGTGTTAGGCACCTCTAGGAATAAACTGAGTCTAAGTTTTCTTTCTAACTCAAGTGGCTAAGCTTCCTATTCTAAGTTTGCTAACAGAGTCTTAACAACATATAAGTCACAAAGGTGTTTTTAAGAGTTCTAAACTATAGTAAGGCTTTAAATACTTCCTAAAACATTCTAAAGCTATTGTCACGACAGTGAATACCGCGACAGGTAAGAGAAGTTCAAAAGCTTAAGCCAAATATATATATAAATATTTTGACACAAAAATAAATAGTTATAAACGCAAAATATAATAAGTTCATTAATAATAAGAGGATTGCCTATCACCCCTAAACTTGAGGGTTGCATTATCCTTAATGCATGACAAACGGAAATAAAAAAACATCACAAATAGCAAATAGAAGCACAAAAGATAGAAAGAGTAAAAAAACTTAAGTTGAAGTGCCGACATTGTTGTCGTCGCTATTGTCGTCTATGCGGAGCTGTCGGCGGGCATTTACTTTTGTAGCTGAGGTTGGCTTCGTAGTTGGAGAGGACGAGGCTGCCTTCTTCTTTGCCTCTCGAGGTGGTTGGATTCTGGTAAGCGAAACTTTTTGAGCTTTATCCAGAATCTCGAGCTTATTGTCAATTTTGATGTTGCTTTTGCTGTTGTCTCCACTATCGCGCCAGGGTCCCTCTACATCGATATCAAGCTTCTTTTTCTTCATAGAAGGGAAGTCCTTTGCTATTTGGCGGACGGCAGAAGGCTCAAAGTCTAAATCATCTTGCCAGACTGAAGAGGAGAAGAAACCTTCAAAATATTTTGGATCGATTTCTGGTAGTGGTTCCTTCTTCTTGGCTCCCCGGGAGGGCTGGTCTTTCTCCTTGGGTGAGGCAGGAGGTGGTGCAGATCGTCTGTCACCTGGCCCTGCCGTGGCAGATGGCGAGGCAGAAGCAGCTGCCGATGTGGCCGTCTTAGGAGAGGTGACAAGCGATGGGGTGGAAACAAGATTTTCTGGAAAATGAGGGAACTGCACGTTGGGAAAATTAAGAGAAGTTCAAAAACTTTAATGAAATTTACCGTTGCAGTGTGGAAGTCCCTCATATACTCCATGTATCCTTGTTGTCGTGCCTCCATTCGTTGCAGTAGGTGAAATATTTGGCTGGAGGGAGTGCCTTCTGGTCTGTCAGGTTTTGTCTGATCAGGCTCGACCGTGGCAGGTTCTGTCGTGGGCTCTTTTGTGGCAGAAGGGTCAATATATGTCATTGGTGTTGCTGCCTTGAGCTCCATTAGGCTGTAGAGATTTCGTTGTGTCCACCTCTTGCCCTGGATCTTGACATCCTCTTCAATTTCGGGGACGTTGTTGGCTCTACAAAGGGTTGTGATTAAGGAAGGGAAAAAGAGAGGGCCCTTATCCTTTTGTGCACACTCGTAAATTCCATTGAGGATGTATTTCCCCATGTTGATCTATCGTTTGTTGATAATAGAGTGAACGAGGGCTAGCCTTTATCTGTCCACTGTCGTGTTGTGAGATGTGGGCATGAGGCGTTTCTTCACGAAGTGGTTCCAAAGCTTGGCAGTAGGCGTGAGTTGAGTCCTTCGAACCGTCCATCGATGTTTTTGGTCGTCGTTCCAGCTGATGTCTTCTTCAGTGAGGTCTGCCATGATGTTGTCGTAGTCTGTCAGTGACAGATTACTGATGAACCTTCTGTGCTCGTCCTCTTTCCTGCCCACATACATGTCATACATGAAGTTGATGTAAGTTGGTTCTAACTCGATTGTCTTACCCCTAATGGTGACTTTAGATGTGTCCTTAGTGGTGATTGCATCATAGAATTCTCGAACGAGGGTGACATTCATCTCCTCTGGTTGTTCAGCAAACATCTGCCATTTCAGATCGATGATTCTTTTGGCGATGAATCCTTCTAGACCTAGATCTCCAGTCTTCTTCAAGTAAGTAAATCCCCCTCCTCCCACATTTCTCTTTTTCTGAAAAGATCTGTAGTATCTTTTCTTCGTTTCTGCAGAGGCGAACCTTTTTCTGATCCTACTGTGTGTGGGAGTGGAGACTATCGCGGTAGAGGTGGAGGAAGCGCTTCTACGGGTTGATCTCATTGTCATTGGAAGGGTACTGTAGAAACAAAAGGAAAGAAAATATTGAAAGCAAAAAAAAATTATTCTGAAATAGAGTAGAGAGAGTAGAATGAAGGTGAAAATGAAATGGGAGTGAGGGTTTATATAGAATGGGATTTCTGCCCGTTGAAGCTGTAACATTTGGCATGGAAAACGGAGCCAGCTGTCACGCATTTTCGGGTTGCGTCTGTTACGTGTTTCCATGTTTTTCCCGTGTCTGCCGCGACAGCGGGTTACATGCTGTCTTTGCGTGTCTACCGCGACAGCTGGTGACAGTCTGTCACGACAGCCTTGTTACCATTGAGCTCTCTCTTGGGCTTCTTGAGTTGGATGAGTGTGATGGGCTGGTTCATTCCTACTCTTTTCTTTGTTTCTTTTATTTTCCTAAAAATTAAATAAACTGATATTAAATTCCTACTTTCTAAAGAAATAAAATAAAATAAATTAAGTTAAATTAGGGATGCCTTGAGAGGCATCTCCTAAAGTAACCACTTCCTCTTCTCTTGGGGCTTCAGTCCCCTGATAGTGCTTGAGTCTCTGTCCATTGACTTTGAACCGGTGCCCGTCCTTGATAGATCTTATTGTGATGGCACCATGGGGAAAAACTTGAACTACTTGAAAGGGTCTAGACCATCTAGACTTTAGCTTCACTGGGAAGAGCTTCAACCTGGAGTTGAACAACAACACCTTTTGGCCTGGTGTGAACTGCTGTGGCAGAAGTTCTCTGTCGTGCCACTACTTTGTTTTGTCCTTATAGATTATGGCATTGTCGTAGGCCATGGCTCGAATTTCTTCAATTTCGTTTAAATCCAAAAGCCTTTTCTGCCCTGCTTTGTCCCAATCCATGTTAACTGTCTTAATAGCCCAATATGTTTTAGTTCTATCTCGACAGGTAGGTGGCAAGTTTTTCCATAGATGAGTCGATAAGGTGACATACCCAATGGTGTTTTGAAAGCAGTCCTATAGGCCCATAATGCATCATTCAAGTGAAGGGGCCAGTCCTTCCTAGTTGGCTTAACCATCTTTTCCAGAATGTTCTTCACTTTTTTTGAGATCTCGGCCTGCCCATTGGTTTGAGGGTGATATGCTGTTGCGATTCTGTGTTTCACTCCATACTTCTTCAATGCATTATCAATCACCCTATTGTCGGAATGCTTACCCTCATCACTAATAATTTCCCTAGGGATGCCAAACCTGGTGAAGATGTGTTCGTGTAAAAATCTTTGAATAGTTTGGCATCATTCTTTTGTGTAGCGATGGCTTCTACCCACTTGGACACATAATCTACTGCCAGCGGTATATACAGGTTCCCACAAGAAGCTGGGAATGGTCCCATGAAGTCGATTCCTCAAACATCGAAAATTTCAACTTCGAGAATGTTCTGCATGGGCATCTCATGCCTTTTAGAGATGTTTCATGTCCTTTGGCACTTGTCACAACGCTTGTAAAAGGCTTGTGCATATTTGAACAGTGTAGGCAAAAATAAACCGAACTGCAGAACCTTGACAGCATTTTTGTTTCTTCCAAAGTTTCCTCCATAAGGAGCAACATGGCAATGGTTGAGTACTTCTTCATGTTCTTCCTTTGGTATGCATCTCCTGATAATCTAATTTGCACAATGTTTGAATAGAAGAGGTTCGTCCCAATAATAATGTTTTGCATCATTTTGGAACCTCTTCCTTGCTTAATAGTTAATTTCAGGAGGTAATAAACCACTAACGAGATAGTTTACTATGTCGGCATACCAAGGAACTTCAGAAAGCTTACATGTCACTGTGGCTGTCGCGGTAGTGCTTGCAGCAGTGAATAACTACTCATCAGGGAAAGTCTCATGTATGTTAACTTTGTTTTTATCTTGATCCTTTCCCATTTCCAGTCTTAACAAGTGATCAACTTCTTGGTTTTCTGTTCCCTTTCTGTCTTTGATTTCTATATCAAACTCTTGTAACAACAGAATCCAACGTATCAATCGTGGTCGTGCATCCTTCTTGGTGAACAGGTATTTATTGTTGAATGATCCGTGTGAACCACCACTTTTGTTCCAAGTATGTATGGTCTGAACTTGTCAAAGGTGAACACCACAGCTAACAACTCCTTCTTTGTCGTGGTGTAGTTTATCTGAGCATCATTCAAAGTCTTGTTGACATAGTATATTACATGGAAGAGTTTCTTCTTCCGATGCCCTAGTGCTGCCCCCACAGCATAGTCACTGACATCACACATTATCTCAAATGGTAAACTCCAGTCCGGTGGTTGTACTATTGGGGCTGTTACCAGCTTCTCCTTCAGTGTCTTGAATGCTTCAGTACCTTCGATATTGGAGTCAAAGGCCTTATTATGTTCCAACAAAAGACACAAAGGTTTAGTAATCTTAGAAAAATTAGTAATAAACCTATGGTATAAACTTGTGTTTCCTAAGAAACTCCTAATGCCCTTGACTGTGGTGGGTGGTGGTAGTTTTTCGATGACTTCGATTTTGGCTCTGTCCACTTCTATGCCACGACAGGAGACCTTGTGTCCCAACACTATGCCCTCATCTACCATAAAATGGCATTTTCCCAGTCCAGCACAAGATTTGCCTCTTCACATCTTTCAAGCACTTTCTTCAAATTGCCTAGGCAGTTGTTGAAGCTATCTTCGAAGACGGAAAAGTCATCCATGAAGATCTCCAGAAAATCTTCCACCATGTCAGAGAATATTGCCATCATACACCGCTGAAAAGTTGCTGGTGCATTACACAATCCAAATGGCATTCTCTTAAAGGCATATGTTCCATAGGGGCATGTGAAGGTTGTCTTCTCCTGGTCCTCTAGTGCAATGCAATCTGATTGTAACCTGAATAACCATCAAGGAAACAATAATAATGTTTTCTCGCTAATCTATCCATCATTTGGTCAATAAAAGGAAAGGGGAAGTGGACCTTCCGGGTAGCTTTGTTAAGCTTCTGGTAGTCCATACAAACCCTCCAACCAGTCATAGTCCTGGTTGGGATTAGTTCATTATCCTTGTTGGTTATGACGGTTAATCCTCCCTTCTTGGGTACGCATTGCACAAGGCTCACCCACTTGCTATCCGAGATGACATAAATAATTTCAGCGTCAACCCATTTGATAATTTCCTTTCGTACCACCTCTCGCATAGCTTCGTTTAATCGTCTCTAGGCATCTAACGTTGGCTTATGATCATCCTTCAAGAGGATTTTATGCATGCAAATTGCCGGACTGATGCACTGGATATTGAAAATGGTCCATTCAATTGCCTTCTTATGATGTTGTAGCATACTAATCAGCTGTTGTTCATGTTCCTACATCAACTTAGAAGAGATGATTACGGGCAACGTATCATTGAGACCAAGAAAAAAATATTTAAGTTGCCCTGGCAGGGGTTTAAGATCTAAAGCACGTGGATGATCTATTTAAGGCTTTTGAATCATATGTTATTTAGAGGTATAGTTCAGAGGTTCGAAGAAGTTACCTAGAGCATTCCTATCCAATTTACCTCCTCAGAACCTTTAGTGTCAGATATGTCATTGTCTGAGGAGTTGATGTCACCAGTGTTGTCGTGGCAGTCTTCTAGCTGGTTTTGGCGACAGTGACCAATTTGTCTGTCGTGACAACTTGATCTGATGCAGGGTTGGTCTATAATTACCTCTGATATTGACTTACATTCTTCTTGTACATCAGCTTGTTTCATGTCCTGAAGAACATTTAGTTTTATCTGTTGGTCATTGACTCTCAGAGTCAGTTCTCCCTTCTTTACATCGATCACTGTTCTACTTATGGCTACGAAGGGTCGCCCTAGGATGATCAGTGCATTCTCATCTGCTTCACAGTCTAGAACAAGGAAGTCAGCGGGAAATACGAATTTATCCACTCTTACCAGAATGTCTTCAATTTTTCCTTCCATCTGCATGTAAGAGTGGTCTGCCAATTGCATCATGACTGTTGTGGGTCTTGCTTGTCCAATACCTAATTTCTGAAAAATAGAATTGGGCATTAGATTAATACTAGCTCTAAGATCACAAAGTACCTTACCCACACACTGATCACCGATTATGCATGGTATAATGAAACTCTCGGGATCCTTCTTTTGGGGGGGTGTACAGTTATGTAGGATTGCCATGCAACCTTCTGTCATGACTACAGTTTCAAACTCCCCAAGCCTGGATCTCCTGGACATTGCATCTTTAAGGAACTTTGCATAACCAAGCATCTGCTTAATGGCCTCCAACAACGGAATATTGATATGTACTTGCTTAAAAACATCATAGATCTTCTTGAGCTGGTACTCTTGTTTCTATTTTTCCAACCGCTGTGGAAAAGGGGTGGAGGATGGCAATCTTCGAGACATCCTTCACATGGAATTCGAATTTGAGGAGGCTCACATTCTTCAATTTCTTCTGTTGTCTCCTCCAATTCTTCTGTTGTCGTGGCAAGGGTGGCGACGACATGTTGTTTCAAGTCTACCGGGGTAGTGTTGTCAACAGGTGTCTGTAGGGTCGGTTCCTTACTAGGTGTCTCTTTAATTTTTTACCCTTGTAGTTGTTTCCCACTTCTCGTTGTTATAGCTTTACACTGCTCGTGTGTGGGTTTTCTAGTGACCTCAGTATCACTAGGGAATCCTCCATTATGTCTGGTGTTGATGAACTGAGCTACATGACCCATTTGTGTCTCTAGAGACTTTAAAGTAGCCTCATGGTTTGCCATTCTCATCTCTGTATTATCCATAAATGTTTCACTCATCTTGACAAAGTGATCCATGTTAGCCATATATGCTCCCGCTTGAGACATGAAAGTTACTAGGGTTACTCCAGTTTGAGACATGAAAGTTGCTAGGGTTACTCATGGATAATGTCAGTTGTTGTTGTGGCTGCTGTCGTGAAAGTATTCTGGGAGCTCCTTAATTCTGATTATTCTAGACTGGAGGATTTAAAGCATTTTATGGGTTACTCTAAGAGAATTTAGGGTTCTTCCTCCAGTTCGGGTTGTAATTGTTAGAGTCGTAGCCTTTATTCTTGTTGAAGTTTCCAACATACATTCATGTTTCCAGTTGTAGGGGGCACTCCTCTGTACTGTGGTTTCCATTGCAAGTTTCACACATCTCATCGGAAGAAAACACCACCTTAGATTCGTTCTTCCGCTGCAGCTTTTCAACTACCTTGGTGATGTATGCTAATTGGGTTCTCACCGAGTTGTCAGATTCGTGTTCCTTTGCAGATACACTTCGTCTTACTCCTCTTCGTTCCGTGGGGAACTGTTCGTCGTTCTTTGACAACCTTTTCAACACAAGTATTGCATCTTCTGGCTCTTTGTCCAGTAACAAACCATTAGCTGCCAAATCTATCCTCATTAGAGTGGGTGCATTGGCAGCGTTGTAGAATTTGACGACCTGGTTCCATACATAGAATCTGTGCATCGGGTAGTTTCGTAAGAGAGTTGTAAAACGTTCTCACGCCTCATGCATTGGTTCATCATCTTCCTGTTGAAAAGTAGCAATTTTGTTACGCAATCTTTCAGTTAAAATAGAAGGATTAAAACGAGAGAGGAATTCACGACAAATATTTGCCCAAGTTCTTATTGAACCCGACGTTAACTTTTTCCACCAGGTTTTTGCTCTATCCCTCAATGAATGGGGAAATAGTCGGAGTCTCAGCACTTCTGGGCTTATTCCTGGTTGTCTAAATGATCTGCGGATCTCCTGGAATGTTTTCAAATGTTCATGTGCATCCTCTCTAGCAGAACCACCAAATTGTCCGGCTGAATTTATCATGCTGAACATCACAGGTTTTAGTTCAAAGTGTTCAGCTTCCATATCTGGCAGTTTAGTTTGCAGTTCAACTTGATCATTGTCCATATATTCTCGGCATGTTTGTCGTGCTACCGGGGCAGCAGGAGGTTGTCGGTTGTCTCGAGCATTATCAGAAGGAATAACATCAACCCTAGGATTGTCGTTATTGTTGTTGTTGTTATTTGCCCCATTACCTTGTCCTTCGTTCTTCATTGCTTCAAGTCTTTCCTCGATATAGCGGTTTCTTTCTATCAAGAGTCGGGCTTGGTTCGTGAGATGATACGTCCGATCGTTTTCCAGATCTAGTTCGTATTCAGGATTGGTACCGCATCTCAATCTGCGCATAAGCAAGAGAAAACAACCTTGTGAAAAGCACAAGGAAATATAACAACTAGAAATAAAAAAGAAATAAAAATAAAAGTGCAGTAATTAAAGTTAAAGGTATGTTGCCAGTCCCTGACAACGGTGCCAAAAACTTGTTGTATGTAAATAAGGCTATCACAATTGAGTGCAAGTATACACGACACAAGTAATATAGTGATACGAAGTATCAGATATCATCTCCACAGGGACTGGAAATTCTTTTAACTTTAAAGTTCTGCACAAGAAAAGAGATAAATTTAATAAAGAGTTTTGAGAAATCTTGAAGATAAACTAAATTAGATGAAGAAATCAGATTGAGAAAGTAGGTTGGTATTGATTTGTTCAGTAGTACAGGTGTTGCATTGTTCAGAGGACTTTTGTTGTGTATGTCGTCGAGCTATCGCGGTAACACCTGTCGCGACAGAGGTCTGTTGATGTCGCGGCAGTGAACAACAACTCTATTACTTCAATTTTGGCAAGAAACCCTGTTGTGACTCGTCCTATCCTTAGGTCCAAGTTCTGTCGATAAACATGTCTTGGATGATACCCCCGGCGTTAATCAAAGGATGAACACCGATGTTTGTGGATTCTTCTTTAGCCGCTTAACCTTGAACCTATCCCTAGGCCAAGATAGTTTAACCATAAACTGGAAAACTCGTATTTACTCCTTTCATATACTTAACTCTCCCAATAGTAAGTAAAAAGATAATCTCACAATGTTCTCTCGATACTCTTATGAGATGTTGAAACCAGAGTAAATAAACTTGAATTTTTATTGATTGAACAGAAAATCCTAAGAAATAGTTTAACCCTTACAACTACTTTACAAGATCAACCCTTAGCCTTGGGGAAGATTTAGAACATGATGGAGAAGAGAAAAGCTAGAGTTTATGAGGGAAGACATCTAGGAACTAGGTTATCCCTCTCTAGGTCGAAATACAAGTATATATATAGGCCTTGGGTGTAAGCTTTCTTAATGGCCAAGAATACTAGTTTGAATTAAAGTACAATTTATTTAAAGACTAAATCTCTGAGTAGACGTCCTTTAATTCGCCCTATCTTCTTGCTTTGAGTTTCTCCATAAACTCTGGGCAAGGCCTTCTTTGTGCTTCTGAACTCCAAAAATAATGCGAGTGGTCTACAAAAATCAGGCTTGAAATCCTCTATCAGTCGAACTCCACTTCACATTTTCCATCTTTGTTGTCTTCACTGTCGCCACTTCTGTCACGGAAGCTGTCACGACAGAGATGTTTGAGGCAGTTTTCTTCAACCTTTCACTCCAGCTCTGCAGTTATCTTCTATTCCTCTGCTTCTACGACAGGTACCTGCAAGAATTGATCGAAATCAACAGCATCTGTGCAAAATTATCCATCTTGATGTTTATGCAAATTTTATCCTAAAATGCAACTAAACATGCTTGAGTGCATCAATAATATGGGTAAATGAGCGTTAAAATATAGAACATTTATGCACTCAACAATATCATCTATGAACACTACCACAAATCTATCCAAAAACTAGTGGAACACTCGGTTCATCATATCTATAAATGCAGCTGGAGCATTAGTCAAACCGAAAGGCATTACCAAGAACTCATAGTGCCTATAATATGTACGGAAAGATGTCTTCGGTATGTCCACATCTTTCACCTTCAATTGATAGTAACCAGATCTCAAATTAATCTTCGAAAACATTGAAGCACCTCTCAACTAATCAAGCAAGTCATCTATCTGAGGCAAAGGGTACTTGTTCTTCACTGTTACCTTGTTCAACTGCCTATAGTCTATACACATCCTCATACTTCCGTCCTTTTTCTTCACAAACAAGACCGGAGCACTCCACAGAGATATACTAGGCCTAATGAAACCTCTATCTGACATTTCCTGAAGTTGTGTTTTCAAGTCTTTCAACCCTTTCGGTGCCATTCTATACGGGGCATTAGACACGGGTGCAAAATCTGAATACATCTAAATAGCAAACTCAACTTCCCTATCTGGAGGCAAACCCGGCAACTTTTCTGGAAAAACACTAGGAAAATCACAAACTGTTCTGATGTCTTACGGTCTAACCTCACTGATATTCAGATTCATCACATAAGCCAAGTACGCCTGACAACCCGAATCCATCAATCTCCGAGCCTCTAAAGCAGATACAACATTGGACAAGAACATAATGTTCTCGCCCACCACTATGACTTCAAAATCATCCGTAAGCCTCAAGGAGACTCTCTTGGTCTCAAAGTCTACCCTAGCTCTATGCTCTACGAGCCAATTCATGCCCGAAATCACATCAAAACCATAGAACGACAATTCCATCATGTCAACCGGAAACACATAGCCCTGAATCATCAAGGGACACCTCATATACATCTTCCTAACTACCACAGTATCACCGAAAGAACTAGTAACATTCACACCTACTTCTAGCCACTCATACGGTAAACCTAGAGACCTTGCTTGTTCACCCAAAATATATGAATGTGTCGAACCCGAATCTATCAAAGAAAGCAAAGTCAAAGACTGTATCGAGAAATTACCTGCAATGACATTTGTGTCATTCCCAGCCTCTCGCTGCGCATACACCCTAGCCGGTCCTCCACCCTCGGGCTGAACTACCACCACATGAGCTAAGTTCCTCTGACCATCGTTCATCGGCTAAAAGTTACCACGACTGTGCCCACAACCTCTATGATGCTCAAAATCCCTAGCTAGAGTCGATCAGCCCTAGCCGATTGTGGACAATTACGCCTCAAATGATCTTGGGAACCACGGTTCCAACATACCCCAAAAGTACCCATACACTCTCCTTGATGGCGTCTCCCACATCTAGTGCACTCAGGGGTATGAACAACAGCTCCTTGGCCCTGATGGTCCCGTCCATGGTTACCACCCCTATGTTTCGAATCGGGCTGATATCTCATATCTCTATGCCTCTTGGCATGGTCTCTATCCCAATCCGCATGTCTCTTTCCAGAATCAGACCCACTAACACGGGTACTTGAGCCCAAGTTATATTCAATATCCTTAGCCCTAGAGACCAAAACATCAAACTCGATGTAGTCAGAGGCAAGCATATAAGTCTTCACATCTCTAGTCAATCCATAACGGAAGCGCTCACATCGTTCCCTCTCACTGGGGACCAACTCGGGAGCATACTGGCTCAACCTCACAAACTGAACCTCATACTCGGACACCGTCTTGCTACCCTGAACCAAGGCCATAAATGATCTCTTCTTCTCATCCTGATACCGAACTCCGAGATATTTCTTCTTAAAAGTCGATCGGAAGAATTCCCAAGTGACATTCGCTTCTGCCATACCTGAAGTAACAGTGGTCCACGAAGCATACGCATCTCCCTGAAGAAATGAGACAACACAACCCAACTTACGAGTGTCTAAGCACTCCATCTCACCCAAGATGCATGTAGTACTCTCGAGCCAAGCCTCTGAACCCTCGGGATCCAAACCACGGAACTCGACTCCACCCAAGCTACAGAGTCTATCAAGGGGTAAACCGGTCCCCGCACCCTGAGGTGGTGCTGCAACATGCATAACGGCTAAAGTTGTCTGAAAAGCTCCAACTATAGTCTGAATCAAGTGAGTCATGTCCGCACCTGCCTGACACTGACCCGCCTGAGCTCCATTACCCCCAACATTTGCACCGGCCTGAGGTCCATTAGCATCACCTCCAGCATTCGCACCGGCCTAAGGCACATTACCTTCGCCACCCACCCCATTACCATCGGGAGCAGGAGGAACATGAGGCACATCCCCGGGTGCCTGGTCACCCGCTCTAGGTTGTCCTCTCGGTCTTACCATAACGAAGGTAAAATCTAAAACAACAAACACATCACACACAAGAAAAACATGAGGTTAGCAAGGGCAAGAATCCAAGTTCTCAAGCTCTTTAAACCAAAACCATTTTTCAATAACAACACCTATCAATGGGAACACTCGACTAAGCCTCAACCAACAACAAGATCAATAAAGCATGCTTTCATACACCGTGCAATAGCAAACCAACTTACCTGACTTACCTTCCCGGGAGACCTCGTAACCGAGGCTCTGATACCACCAAATGTAACCCTCTCGTCCCGGCCTAGCCAACAGACCAGACCGAATGGGTTACACGGGGAAAACTGGAGCGAAACTTGCTAAGACCTCACTCCGATTAGCAGCCCTAATTTTTTCCATTTATTATCTTGTCTAGATATCAAAATTAACCTTATATGAGAAGACAACAGCGGAAAAGCTGACACAAACACGAACCGAGCTGGGGGCATATGATATCTTAAACTTACCAATAGTTCATTTGTCAATTTTCATGCTCACGAGGCAAAACATTTACAAAGGGGCACATAAAACTCAATTAGGTAGCATACAAGCCATAGGGACTAAGGTGCAACATTTTAAAACCCTTGAAGACGCATTTTTGTTGTTTTAACTGCTTGCTATTTGAAACAAGCTTGCCCGTTCCAAAACGCGGGCTCCATTCAAAAAGTAAAACCGTCGTTCCGAAACGGACCCACCTTGTTCCAGAACGGGAGCCTCCAGTGGCAAATCGTATCGGAACAGCCCTACATGGTTCCGGAACAGGAGCCTCCAGTGGCAAAACGTACCGAAACAGCACCATCCTCGTTCTAATACGGGTACCCCTAGAGCATCGATTGTTCCGTAACCATATCGAGCGTTTCGAAACATCTGCACATAGTTTGGCCTGAAATCATGTTTTGGCATCTCCAAATGCCCCCAAACTCGCCCCAAAACATCAAAAATCACATAGCAACATATCATACAAACATCATAGATGCCAAACATCCTAATCACATCGTCAAACATGCATTCAAGCTACAAAATGGATTTCAAGTCTAAAGCTCACAAGGACACTTAGCTTCCAAAATACTAGCAAGTCAAAACACAAGGCAATTCATACAAGGCAACATCAAACCTCAACATATCATAGCATCAACATTTAGAACATGCTAGCAACATGAACAAAGCCAAAATATAGGAGTTTGAACACCAACTCCTTAACATACAAATCTAGTATTCCCATTGTCTAAGCATTATTACAAACACAAAACCATACTTTGAGCTAGTAAGAAACTCCAAGAACTCCTCCCTTGCCCACTTGCCTCCTGAAGCCTCTAACGATCTGCATTGATACAAAAGGAGAACGTCAGCTTAAAATCTTAGTGAGCGGAGAAAAACCATAAATCTTAGATTTGGAGAAAAACCATTTAAGGAAAAGATGTAATGAAACACAAACATAAACAATACATGGTATGCACATGCATAACCATACCCGGTGGGACTACACATCACCGTTCATAACAACTAGTAGTTTTTCGATAGACTACAAATCACCGCACTCTTCTACTAGTCACTACCGGTGGGACTACACATCACCGTAGCAACGACAACCATCACGTGAGGCTCGACACCAACAAAGACTACACAACAACATTATAGAAAGTATAAAGGCAATCCACATTTCACACAACATCACAAACAATTGCACACACACCAACACTTAACGAACAAGGTGATTAGCAAACTTACACTTGGGTTTAGGTTAGCCCTCAAGGCTCCACCCAAACCCCCAAGAACCCACTTCGAAATCATTTAAAACTTCAAACATTTACCACTCACTGATTGAGCCCAAAAGAAAGCCGAAACACCGTTCTCAAGCCTCAGTAGCACCCGGTATCACACTCGAAGTACCGAAATCGATATCCTTTGCTTCAAGACAACCCAAAACAAACTATTAGGATGCTAATACACTTGTAAACCAGCAAAAACCCGGAAATATACTCCTTGCAACCAAAACACATTGATTCAAACCCAAATTTCATCCAAAACTTCACCATTTTCGTTCTAGACACACCCCACACCGAATCCAGCCATTTCAACCACCAAAAAACATCCAAAATCATTTAGAAACATCTTCAAACATCAAAGGAACCACCAGCCACATTTTCAACCCAAAAAACTCAACATTTTCAACCTAAAAATCCCATTTTTATACCCATTTCGGGTTTCCTATTGTTAGCCACCATTTTAACATTTTTAGGACACTAAAGCACGATTAAAAACACCCTTAAACAAGATCTTAAAATACCCACAACAAAATCCCATTTCTCAAACCCAACACCAAATTAAAATGCATTTTAATAGGTTTTAAAAGAAGTTTTTTCAAAGAGTACAAGCTAAATATGTAAGAACTTAAACAAGGAATAGATTACCTTCAAAATCTTGCTTGGGTGAGGGATTTGAGGCAATGGAATAGTGGATTAGGGTTTTGGAGAGGTTTTGGTGAAAAGGGGATTTTCTTTTGGGGAAGATGACACTTTTTCAAACTTCTTTTCTTTTTTATTCTTTTTACTCAAATTCCCATCTTCCAAGTTCATTAATGGCATTTTTGTAATTAATGACAATTTTTATAAAATCATCATTCTAATATAAATTTAACCCGAACTAACCCTGGATCAAAACCGATAAACTCTTGGGCCTTAATTCGGGGCGTTACATGTGATATGAACATTGCTTATATGTTTCGATGCTTCCTTTTGAATGGTATAAGATAATGATTTAGAGGAATATATTACTTGGCTTGATACTTTTTAAATTGCCATGTAAATATTCTATGATGGTTGATATGATATCTGAAGAACTAAGTGTTTTGATATAATATTTGAAAAATGTTTTGGACTAAATTGAAAAGAATTTAAAATATGTTTTTAGTCAAAAACAACTTGAAAACATGTTTAAGGGTTTTACAAGGCTTTGGAATAATTTAAAATGCATTCAAAGTAGTCAAAACCATGATTTTCAAATACTCGTACCGATACGGTCTGGTACCGTATGGATACACCTTAGGGTTTCAACTACAGTCATTTTCTAGTAGCCAAAACATGTACCGAGATGTCTTACCGTATCGATACGGTGTGCTTTAAAATAAACAACGGTTAGTCCGCGTACCGATACGCCTAACTACCCCAATGGTCTTTTAAACTGCAGGACGGTACCGATACGCTAGGCAAGCATATTGATATGCACCAGCTGAAGGGCTCAATGGCTACTTCCTTATCGGGACCATATCGATATTGTTTGAAGGGTATCAATACGCCAAGCTGCAGAATTGCATTTATGGTGGGAAATAAAGGCTCCAACGGCCCTAATCCAAACCCAACGGTCCTCAACGGCTACAAACTCAATTAGGAGTATAACAGGGACCTCCAAGCATCAAGAGATGGTTAATGCTTCAATTGTCAACAACACTATGATCAAGAATTTGTCTTAGGGCTTTATTGTTTAATTTATTGTATAGGCAACACTTGTGAGCCTAATTGTCAAATTTGCTCAAGTGTTTAGGTTTTGGGTGAGAGCTTTACGTTGGAGTATGCCCAAAGACCAACCATATGATGATTGAATAGACATACTATTTTACTAGATTTATCAAGTAATGGCATTATCGTTATTATCATTTGGTATGTTTCTGTGCATCAAACTAACCATTGGATAATAATGTCCATACGATAATACGATTATTGTTAAATAGAATCCTTAGTTGAATATTATTACGGGTATGGACAGTGATAATATATAAAGGCTAATATGTGGTTGATTGATAACAAGTGTTGTAATTGACATAGAGATGTCAAAATCAACACATAAGTATTTGTTAGAGAACAACATACTGGATTGACCTGCTATGAGCATGTTTCTTGGGTAATTATGTGACAGTCACAACATTGCTCATGATAAACATATGTATGATCCTCAGACTTGAGATCAACATGATTTCAACATAAAGATTTACGTATTTTGACATAGTCAAACGTGTGTCGTAACTGACTACATTATAAAGATTGATGATTGGATACGTGATGACCTATGTAGTGAAATATGGTTGATCAAGAAAGGATTTGTCCCTCCTACATAATGGGAGAAATATCTTCGGCCACTTGATTGAGTGAGATTAGAAAATGCATGGCCATGCTTGAATATTATGATATGAGATATCATAGAGATTCGTTTATAATAATTTACTCGAGACATCAAGAAACACTAGATGGACAACGCAAGTGTAACTAACCCATGACTTGTGTTCATCTAAGATATAAAGGACAAAAGGATAAAATACATAAAGAAAGTTTATTCAGGAATTAGGAAAGTCAAACCATGATTTCATGCAACTTAGGTAGCAATGATGTATTGCTAGATGCCACTCATTGTTTGTAAAATTAGAACAGTTCTAATTTTCCTGATAATGTTGCATGAACCTACAAGGGTCACACCCTTCGAATGAAACAAACAAAAATTGGAAACCATACTCCCTATTTTAGGGAGGTTGCCGAAAATCCCCTATGGGATAGGGGAAATCGGCAATTCCCTTAAATGGGAATAATATTAGATAAATAGTGTATTTATCAAATAATATTTAGAGCATGGAAAATATTTAGAGACTTAAATATTATAGAATAAGATTCTAGAAATTATATATTTGGAATTATACAATGTATATTTAATTCCAAGTTTATGTAGAATTAGATTCTACATAATTAAAAATATATATTTAAATATATTTAAATTCAAGTAAAGATAGAATGAGATTCTATATAATAAAAATATATCTATTTGGATTAAATATAATGTATATTTAAATCCATGTTTTATGTAGAATAAGATTCTATATAATTAAATATATATATTTCATTTAATATTATTAAATATAATGTATATTTAATATAAACCAATTTCAAGTAGAATTAGATTCTATGAATTTTGGTTGAACTTGGATTTAAGGAATTCAACTAGAATTAAGTCTATGAATACTATTTAAAGGGACAAGGGCTAGCAACCAAATCATCCCTCTTCCTCCTCTTGAAGATTTCGATAACACTCCTAGGGATTCCCCACTGGAATTCGACATATCCCAGAAAGCTCTCCGAGAAGCTGTTCGATATTTTTCTGGTATTCTACTTGCCCCCTGGCAAATCCCTAAAGGTTCTCATGCTCGATTGCATGTCCCGATTGAACTCCTGGTCGATTTCAGACTCCTTTAGAAATCCCTAGTGGGATTTCGACTTCTCCCTAGAAGGTGTTCAAACCTGTCGAAATTTATCCCTAAGTGTTAGGGAGGCAGAAACTTTGTTCGTTTTGTTCGGGTGGACTCTGTAGAGGTTGTTGCGAACCTGTGACGATTCCGGTTTTACTTGACGTGGTTATTCTGACATACCGTCGGTTTTCCAGTTTCTAGAGTTTTAAAAGGTAACTCTTCATCTTTTCACCCCGGATTCGTTCCTGTACATGGATCCTGATTGGATTACGTCGGATTAATTTTTTCGTTGCGCCACGGGGCGTACCGACGTGACCCAACACTTTAATTGTGCAAACATATACCTTCTAGAGGGATTTCTAGTTTGTTAAGTCTTTCTTGTGCAAGAGAGTGTTTGATCAAGTTTTGAGTAGAAAGCTTGATCGGTGTAACGGTTTCCTCCTAATCCGAGAAAAATGGGATGAAATTCTTAGTGAATTTGTTTTGGAAATCCTTAGCGGGAAGCTAAGGTAGTGGATGTAGACCTTGGTTAGAATGTTGAACCACTATAAATCCTTGTGTTAATTGCCTATCTTTCTATTCCCACAAAATCACCCAATTATGCAACTTCTCCACACTTGGCGAGCAAGAACGGTTGAAGGAATCGAGCATCATAAAGCCCAACAATATCATAATGTATTATGAATGCTACTTATATGTGCATGAGCCTAGTTAGGGTATACTCAATTGATTGGACTTAACTATGCATTTTCATTTGATAAGATAAGACGTTAATGAAATTGATGGAAACTACTAGTTATAAGAACTACCTCGCTAAGTACACCTTGTACTTATAACCCTGTTATTCCCCTCTTCCCAAACCAACAGGATAGTCTGATCTGAACCGGTCCTGATCCTATTTCAGTAGTAGTTACAAGCAGTGGATTCAAGTATGTCTTACCTCGTTTTGTTAGTCCTTCTAGTTGGTGGCTTAGTTACGAGCGTAGTTATTCAGGTTGTTTGTTTATGGTTGATGATTAGCTCGTATTTGGGATACATATAAGTTAGTGGGGAGTGTTAATATGAACCTAATTATGTAAATAGATACATATTATATAATCATTTTGGATCCGTTCTTAGTGATGCGGGTCATGGGTTGTATAAGGGCTTAATATGTAGTAAGTCCCCTTTTGATATATGCTCATTCTGATATGTATATAAGTCATGAATGGCTAGTATAAAGGTGTAAGCAAACATGTTTTGATGTATATAAGACTTTTTTTATGTATATAGAAGTGGAAATATTTAGTTGTGTATATGGTAAATGATACAAAATGAGGTTGATCTTTCATGTCATTCGAATGAATAGGTTGTATGCTAGAGTTTTGATCATGCATAGAAAGTGTTATTTAGTTGATTAAGTGAAATAAAATTGAATGAATAATTACTACTTGTTATAGGTTCGAATTTGGAAGTAAAACCTTTGTATAGACAACGTGATTTTAAAAGTACGTTAATTGACTAATGTAAGCATGAACGTATGGTAAGATACTAATTCGATTGTCATGAATAAATAATTAAAAAAAATTGTTTACCCACCTTTCGATAACCATACGTTATATGTTAAGTATGTAATAATTAATTGTCCGCAGCGCGTCTTAACGCTCTACGCTCCTAACTTGGTGTAGGGTGCTACGTGACCGATTCAATTACAACAACCTCAAAACCACACTTCGAATTAAAGGGATATCACAAAAAAACCTTACATTCTCAAGCATGCAAGCACAATTCAAGCTCCAAGATAACTGAAATCCAAGCAAGTTAACACTGTGGTCAAACTCTCTCCCTCTCTCTCTATTCCATACTTTTGGTCTAAAGGAGAATGAAGAAGATAATAGATATTCGTTTGGTCTCAAACTAAACTTAAAACAGCCACACGTGCCCTTGCACAACAATGTCACACTATTATTCCCATAATAAGAATTAAATTACCATGCAAGACTCAATTTTTGGAGTGTTAACTATATGGCCATCAATCTATCTCTTCTCATTTCATAAAGTTTCAATTTGATCCTTCATGGCTCATAATAATGGTCGCTTAATTTAATTTTCTTAAAAAGTCATATCAAGAAATTTTCCTAAGTCAAAATTTAGGGTATTACACGCGGATCGATTCATATTAGTCAGAGAAAAGCTCTGAGTAATCTGAAGAAAAAAATGTTTATGAAAGAACCAACACAAAGAAAAAAATTATAGGCCAGATCCGGTACTTAAAAATCTTTTGTCTAAATCCATCTGATCTCCAACAAAGATAAGTAGTTAATTACATAGGCTTTAAGGAATGTTAAAAAATTGGACCATAAGAAATCAAAACCTCTCAAAAACTTTTCTCTCTCGTTTTTAAATCCTGGGGTTCCTCTTTCCAATGGCTTTGGCTTCGTCGGTGGCCGTCGAGACATCATTTTCCCTTTCACCTCCTTCTTTAGTCGATCCTCTCCCCTTCTCGTATGGGGTTTTCTTCTTCTTTTCTTGTTCTTGCTGTCGGTTCATCTTGTTCCTTTGGTTCGTTCGTTGGACTTTCTTCCTGGCAGCCAGGGTGTTTCTCATGGTCGTCGTCTTGCAGTGGAGTTGAATTTTGTTCTGTTTAGGGTTTGAAGTTGAGGTGGTCGCGATGGGAGTTTTTTTCGGTTGTTGTTTTGGTCCTTCTCCGATCTTGCTGCATTTCTCCTCTTGTTCCATCCTTGGTGACCCCTGAACGATATGCAGTTGAAAATGTGTTTGCTGGCTCTGCTTTGCTCTAGTGATTTCGGTTGTTTCTTGGGCTCTCATTTGGTCCAGTTCTTGTGTTTGTTTGTTGTTGCTTGTTCTTGTGTTGCTTTCTTTCCTTGTTGTTTTCGGGTTAGTGTTGTTTTCGGGTTATTGTTGTTTTACTTTGCTTTGTGTTTATGGTTTGTTTTTCTTCTCCTTCCCCTTGTATCGTGTCTGTGTGTTTGTATTGTATTGTTTGTTTTTTTAAATATGTCGACATTTTATTTAAAAAAAATTGGACCATGGGCTGATGAATCGATTAAATCAAAATGTTGTGACTTCATTTTAATTAGGCTTACTTGTCAAATGAGTACTCAAATTATATATTTTGTTCGAGATAAGTGCCTAAGTATTTTTTGGGCCGAGTAGGTGCCTAACATTTTCAAAGTTACCCGTTTAGGTGTCCCTTCGTTAACTTACTTTTAAAAAATCTATATATTTTCCAAAATTCACAAAATAACCCTAAAATTCATAGATTCCTAAATTAGGTCACTATCGTCGTCGTTCATCACGCTGCCATCGGCGAAATGAAGTTTTTTTCTCTTCTCGCAAGACTCAAACGTCGTTCGCAGGTTGATCGCCCTCAAATTTTTTTCTTTTTGCGTGTTCAATTTTATTTCGACGATTGGCACGACACCCGTCGACTATTAATGACGGGAGAATAGAGAAAATGATCGTGATGGTCCGGTGACGGAAGTGGTGGACACGCCATCAACGATTGACGGTGGCAACGACTGAAATTGAGATTTGAGACTTAAGAATTTAAGAATTTAGGAACTATTTTAAAGATTTTAAGATATTTTTAAAAATAAAACATGTCATGTGTTATTTTTTATTGGATAACGGTATTAACTACTTATCATTGATATGTTTCATTTCCTAGATTCCCCAACTACCACTCCGACTCTTCTTCGTTTTCCCCTCCCAACATGTTTATTGTTGTAAATCTTTAGAAATGAATTGAAACTGATAAAAGTAAATACCCAGATTTTTAATTTCTTGTATTTTCTCTTGGGATTTCCTTGATTTTTGACACTTCGTTTTGCTCTACTTCTAATTCTACTTCTTGCGGCGGAATATTTGGTTTCTCAGGGATTGTTGCCCCCGAGTGTGCTGCCTGCTAAATGGCAAAACGGTATGTTGAAGAAGCAGATGAGGGATTATCAAGATTATAGGTCACAAGAAGGTGATAACTTGCATCTTACTTCCGATGGCCGAACATCGGCCCTTGCTCATATGAAAATTCTAACTCTAATTTGGAGAATAGGGATAATGGGGTTATTTTAGGGAAATCAAGTTTTTATTATATTATATTATATTTTATTTTAGGGTAAACTAATCCAATGACCATCATACTATGGTAAATGTATTAAAATGACCATATTAAAAAAATCGACTCAATTAACCACCCAAACTATTGAAATTGGATCAATGTGACCACCAACCGTTAATGGGCTAACGGAAGGTGACGTGGCAGTTAAAAAATTAAAGGTATAGTTATACATTTGGTCCTTACTATTTACACATTCTTTCAAATATAAATAATTAAATTCCTCCAATAAAGTGTTAACACGTGTCACCACCTATTCAGAGGAGAAAAATAAATTTCAGCATACATGCTGCTAAGGGGATTCGAACTCGAGCATTGTAAAAGTAAAGGTAGTAGGTTAGCCACTTTAATATATGTCTTATTGTTTTCTACATTTATTTTTTTAATTTCACATATAAAATCATCCAATTATTTTTTAATTTAGGATTAATGGTAGTCCATATAACTATTTAAACTAAGGATATTATGCGACACTCAATGCGTTGGTCATGGAATTGATTCCTTCTCCTTCTTGAGTTTGCTTGGTTCTTATTGTTCAACTCCGTAGGCATGTTTTATCTGTTTATTTATTTTATGAAGAAAAGATATCCGATAATTCCATGGCCAGTGCTCAAAAAGGTTATTTCGTATCTATTCATTATGTCTGGGATGTTAATTATGTTTTCATATAAATGGCATAAACTAGAGTCGTTTCTGAGATTTTGGTGGCTTAGGGTTAAATTTAAAAATTGGGCCCCTAATAACAAGTATTAAAAAATTAAATTCGAAGAGTATAAAAATAAATTAACTTGTTTGTAAATTATGTTTTTATGGATTATTATCCTATACACTAACGGTGGAAAATTAAAAGTAGTTTTAAGGTTTAGGGGTTTAGGTGTAGGGATAGTGGTAAGAATTTAGAGTTTAGGGTTATAATTCAAGGTTTATAAGTTAAAACATGAAAATAACTATATTACCCTAAAAACAAACTCCAATCTCTAAACCTTAAATTTTAACCATGAACACTAAATTCTAACCACCATTCCTAGTTTTTAAACCCCTACACCTAAACTCCTAAACCCTACAACTAAACTATGACCCTAAACTCTAAAACTAAGGCACTTGTGGAAACTTTCTGTTTTCCACCGCCAGTGTTTAAGATATAAATCCTATTTTTATCACCCTCAATAATTATCAAATGAAAAACGTTAAGAAATTTTATTAAACACCCAACAACTTACAGAAAACAACTTCTACAAGCATTTTTAGTTGCAAAATCACTAATAATATTGTCTACATCAATACGATCTAACCTATTTTACTCAAATATATAAAATGGTTAGACTATTTAACCTTTCTTGTGACATTGACGATCTCGAATAAATTTTCAACAATTTTAACTTCGAAAAATTTCTTTCAGCAAATACAAGAACAATGTAAATATTATTTATAAGTGTATATAAAATTTTTATTCTCAATTTAAATTTAAAAGAAATTAAAATATTATTATAATCTTAATTATGACCCTATAATACACTAATATTTAGGCTAATTAAATATTAACAACTTTATACTTAATTGATGGGCCACCATATTTTTAAGGATTATATTTTAAATTTATTTGATAATATAATAATAAAGAAAATAATTAAACTTTAAAAAAATAATTAAAGTGAAGAAGCAATTTGACATGGGAGGGGACGGCTTTAATTTTCATTTCCCTAAAAACTCATAATTACACTCCTTTTACGCCTTATAATTTTAAGCTTAATATAACACTAAAAAGATATCATATTTTAATGGGCTCTAATAACCTTGGCTTTTTATTCTTAATGGTCAATGGGCCCTGCCGCCCTGGGGCCGTCGCCCCTGTTGCCTAGGCCCAGGGACGGCTCTGGCATAAACGCATTGCTAATGGCTTTGGTCATCGTATTGATGTCATAAGCTAGTTTTCCTCCCTTTTCACTGAAATCAGTAAATTTCAGGCGGAAAAGGTTATATAAATCCTTGTCTTTCTTAATGCAGATTTTATGCTACAGAGGTTTTATTAGCGCTCGAGTATCTCCACATGCTTGGTGTTGTCTATAGGGATTTGAAGCCTGAAAATGTTCTAGTTCGAGATGATGGCCACATAATGCTCTCGGACTTTGATCTTTCCTTAAGATGTGCAGTTTCTTCAACCTGATAAAAACCTCGGCATTCGATTCTGATCCTTCAAAACGTGGAGCTGGTGGTGCATTGTGTGTTCAACCTGCCTGTATCGAGCCTACATCGGTTTGCATCCAGCCTGCCTGCTTTCTTCCACGGCTATTCCCTCAAAAGAACAAGAAGAAAAACCAAAAACCTCAAGTTCAGTTTGGGTTGCCTTGTAGTACCCTCCCAAAGCCTACATTTCCAGTTACATATTTCAGATATTTTTTAATTAAATTAAAAAATAATTGGATGATTTTATATGTAAAATTAAAAAAAATAAATGTAGAAAACAATAAGACATATATTAAAGTTGGTGTTTCATAACACAATATTGTTCTTAGTATAGTGACTAACCCACTTCCTTTGCTTTTACAATGCCCGGGTTCAAATCCCCTTAGCAGTATGTATGCTAAAAAAAATTTCTCCTCTAAATAGGTATTGACATATGTCACCACCTAATTAATTTATTTTATTAGTTTAAAATTAGAACTAAATTGAAAGAATGTGTAAATAGTAAAGACCAAATGTGTAATTATACCTTTAATTTTAAAACTGCCACGTCACCTTCCGTTAGCCCATTAACGACTGGCGGTCACATTGATTCAATCTCAATAGTTTGGGTGGTCAATTGAGTCGATTTTTTTAATGTGGTCATTTTAATACATTTACCATAGTATGGTGCTCATTAGGTTAGTTTATCTTTTATTTTAATATTAATTTCAAAAATAAAAAATAAAAAAGTGACATGGCACAATATGATTGGTCAATAATTTTTTTATTTAACGGTATTAAATTTTTGAAGTATTTGCATTAAGTTTTTTTTTTCAATTGGGTCGACAATGAGAGCTCCATTATTCAAGATTTCTTCTTTATTATTATTGTTGTTGTTACAAATAATATTAATTACATAATTCAATAAAATTTAAGGAGAATTTATACAATTAGAGTGGAATAATCATATTGTTTTTCTAAAGAACAAAATTTGTTTGTTCAATTTTTGTATCCCTTCGTATGTTTCATCAATAATTTTATGTTATGTGTATTAATGATTCTTTCACTGTTATATTAATTGTTTTTATTTTATTGATAATACATGTGGCATAAAATCATTGATGAGACATATAATGGGCACACACAAAAAATAGAAGAATTATATTATTTTCTAAAACTAATGAAGTGCACATACTAGTCACTGAAGCATTAAATAAGATCATATATGAAAATAATTAAAACATAACCAAACAACTCGAAAAAATGATAGATAGGCAAGCACTACTATTGTCGGTGAAGGTTAAATACAATCAACACTAACATAAAAGTACATATAATAATGATAGCACATTGACTTTATCACAACTCAACAGCGAATTATCTTTGGTGATTTTAAGCGTCTATCATAACGAAAGAACTAATCTAAGGGTCCAAACCATGGTAGATTAGGATGATAATTAAATAGCCTTCAACTGGAAAGACAATGTCAAATCCAACCCTAAAATAGAAAATAACATGCTATCAGAGCAGGGGAAATATGCCATAAGAGCATAAAAACATGGTACAAGAGCAAAATAAAAAACATCAGCCATTTCTGTTAGAAAACGATACGACATATTAAATCAAAACACAAAAACTCAAATATAAAATAAATAAATAACTAAAAATGAAAAAGACAAATGAGAAAAGAAGAAAAGGTTGAGGAGATCATAATAATTAGGGTTATAACAAAGTGTGAGTGACAACCGTTTAACCAAAAATTGATAGTGCTATTCTCTTAAACAAACCAAGTTTTGCATAGATTTCTAGACAGAAATTGTTTTCTTTAAGCAAAAATCAAACCACATAATTAGTTTCATTATGCAGTAGGCTCATGTGTCCTGTTTAGAATTTAGATTTTATAATTTAAGATTTAAAGTTTAAATAATAGTATTTAGAGTTTAGAGTCATAAAAATTATTTGTGAAATATTTTTTACCATCACGTGTATATATATATATTCGGTCGAAATTTGAAGTGTCCAAATTATTATGCTAATGGTCTTAACACTAAAACTCACTCACATCACTTTTTTTTCATATATTTTTCATGGGTGAAAGCTTATGTTAAGTGAGATTTAGAAAAGTTATTTTAAAGTTTATTTTGAGAGAAACTAATGATATAGAAGAATAGAACGATGCGAATGATTTTAAGTGATCGAATTCATGAGTGAGGTGTTGAAAAGGGTCTTAGAATAATTTTTCGTTGACGTTACCAAATAATAATAAAAAAACTTCCTATTTTCTTAAATCATCTCTTTTCATATCAGTTTGGATATGAAATTGGGCCGTACTGAATTATAGATTAGTACTACTTGGGCTTATATAGTAAACTAATTTCTGATTTAAAAAATATTTTGGCCGTAGCTAGAAAAATCACCAAATATGTTTCACTATGCCTGTATGTATTTTAATTTAATATATAATGTAATATATAAACTTTAATTTTGTAATTATTATTTTCTTTTGTAATACACAATACTGGTGATCACAATCTTTTACTCGTCTATCATTCATTGTATATGGATTAGGTGGGTACGGACCTAGAAAATTATATTATGGGACAAATTTATAAAATTTTAGATGACAGAATTTATAAAACTTTAGGGTTAAAATAAATTTCAATAGAAAATACATAAAAAATTTAAAAATATATACGAATTCTAAACTTTCAAAGAATGATCGGCCTCTCCAGCCCCTCGATCCATCCCTAAACATATGCCTTGTTTTTATTATATTTTGTTTTGTGTCGTATCTCATATATTTGGCATTGTGATTTAATTTAGTGTGATTTGTTTGTTCTAGCCATATTCTTGTTGTCTTAATTCATTACATATTATATATAATTTAGTTTCAAAAATATTGTTATTTTTGTAAATTATGTTATTATATAATCTTACACATCTATAATTCATTTTAACTTATATCTTAACATGTTTAAATATTTTCTTGGATTCATTTTATTATTCATAACATCTTTCAATTATAATCAATGTATTTTGTGTCATTTTAATTCATTTCATAATTTGTATAATTTTATCATAATAATTTAATTATTTTAAATAAGAATTGATTTTTATCTCTAACTGTTTTATTTAAAAATAAAATCGGGCATTAACCATATATTAATATAATTATTATGTTTAATTAAAGATTTAATTTGGGTATGCATACATATTTGATGCATTAATGGTGGAGTTTTTATAATTATGAAAGCGACAATACTCTAACATCATGTGTCTTCAGTTAATATTTAATTAAAAGGACACACAACATTTAATTATAATTGTTTATAAATGACCTTTTGTGAAAGAAAAAAAATTGTATCACAAATATATCATGTATTAATCTTGATTAACAACCATTAGTTGGTTTAGTAGGATGAAATGTTAAATTATTTAAATAATATTTAGATTTTAATCTTAATTTTATGAATGAAATAAGTTGAATCGAGATAGTTTTCTCTCCTGATGAACCTGCACATTACATAAATTTAAATTAATATATTAATTAGTCAAATACAAAAAATAATACTTCTTTTGCTCCCACTAATATTGTCATATGTTAACATTTTTGGTCAATTTATTTTCAATCTTGACTTTTAATTATTTAAAATTTATTATTGATAAAAATATAAAAATATATATTTTAAAATCTTTTAATCAAATAATTTTAAAATATATACTTTATAAAATTTAATTAATTGAAATATTTTTAAAAAATAACTAAAATTAAAAAAATTAAATCAAAAAATATTGGCTCTGTTTGGCAATTAGCGGATAGCGAATTACATTAGCTGATAGCTGATAGTTGATTGCATTAGTTGATTTGACTAGTAGATTGTATTAGTTGATTGTATAAAATTATTTGGTAAAATTAATTTATAACTGATAGCTGTTAGATTATTTAAACAAGCAAAATGACATATAAGGACATGATTATATTCAATACTTGTTTGAATAGTTTATTAGTTATCAATATTTTGTATCTAATTATTATTAATTAGATCTATAAAATTATTTTTAATATAATTTTTCTAAACATATTCAAATTATTTATATATTAATTTATTTTTTATATAATTATTTTAATATAATTTAATTAATTAATAAATTTAAATACACATATAAATATGTGATAATAAAAAAGTAAATATAATTAGCTTATAAATAGGGTGAGAAAACATTTAATTTAGGTTATTTTGAGATTTTTGGTAACTAGTAAGGGCAAAAGAGTCTTTATAATTATAATATCAAATCTCTAATCTCAAAAACTCCTGTTATGAGCTTTTTCAAAATTAACGATTTCACCACAATCCGCTCTTTCAGTCCGCAGTTTACCAAACAACAATATTAATAAATTTAACTTGTCAAACTTCTAATTTTTGTCCAAACCTCTCTTTATCAAACATGACTATATTATAAGTTTTTGTGAACAAATGCATAATTGGTTAGGATGTCAGTTGTAAATGTAACAATAGATTGGAGCATTGACATTTATTATAAAGTATTTGCAAAAAGTAACCGCCTTTGTAGACTTTACACGAAAACAAAAAGTATCATGGAATAAAACTAAGCGTTAAGTGTAAAATCAAAGTAGAAAAAGTAAATAAAACTGAACGTATTTCGTTAATTTTAATATTTTTACCGCTTCACTTCGTTAATTTAAATTTACAAATCATATATAATATATTTAATACTTTTAAAAATATGACCGAAAGTAAGTCTGTAAATAAATTTAAGATTAATATACTATACACTGACGGTCGAAACTGAAAGTTTCCACAAGCGTCTTAGTTTTAAGGTATAATAAGTTAGTTTAATGTATATAGTTTAGGGGTTTAGGTGTAGGGGGTTAGAATTTAGGGATAGTTGTTTCAATTTAAGGTTTAGGGTTATAATTTAGGCTTTATAGGTTAGATTTTAGTTTTTAAGGTAATATGGTGAAGATTTAGGTTTTAACCTATAAATTCTAAATTATAACCCTAAACCTTAAATTGAAACAACAATCCCTAAATTCTAACCCCCTACACCAAAACCCCTAAACCATATTGTAAAACCTATGTTGATTTTGATATAATTAGATCTTTAAGGATCAATTTGTAAAACTTAAAATTGTTTTTATAAGTCTCTTAATAAGTTTCAAAACACTAACACTTTAAAACTGATTTGTAAAACTCAAACTCAAAATATTTTCTAAGTGTTCCAAGGCAAAACCATTGAAAATCATTCAGGTGTATCGATACACTACCAAGCGTATCGATACCTTTTTGCCAAAGTTGGTTACTGTCGGAACCTGTATCGATACACTCTTCACCTGTATCGATACACCCCTGTGTTAAAATTCAAAGAGTTTGAAGAGCGTACCGATACGGCAAACCCTAGTATCGTTACGGGCTTTATGATTTTTAAATATTAAATCAGTTTAAAAAATATGACCGTTGGTGTCAGTTGGTTGGTAACCAAACTTTAGAAGGTCGTTGACTCGTATCGATACACCTAACCCCCGTACCGATACGGATATCGACAGTGAGCTAAGTTCAGAAAAAGGTATCGAAACGGCCCTTACCGTTTCGATACCCCGTACCGATACGCTTACGCGCGTATCGATACCCCTTATTTATTGCACACAACAGCTCTTTCTTTTCTGAGATAGGTACCGATACACCTTCCCGCGTACCGATACTGGTAGCTGCTGAAGTGCATTTATGGTGGTAAGAGAGGGTTGCAACGGCTCCATTTATGTTCCCAACGACCCAAACGGCTAGAAATCAATGAGGAGGTATAAAAGACACATCCAAAAGCTACAACAACAACTATTGATCTTCAAGAAAACACATATTCATCAAATCCAAGCAATTGTGCCAAAATTCATATTTTTCTAGAAACCCCAATTGTAATTTTCATTCATATCTTGATCAATTGGGTTGAGTGCTTGTAATTGGGCTATCATTTGTATTGAGAGATACCTTATTAGCCAACAAATTTCTTTGTTCACTTGTGTGGGGATTGGGTTGAATTTTGGGTAGAAAACTCAACCAAAATTATAAGGGTTGCCTCCTTAGCCTAGAAAAGGGGAAGAACAATTAGTGGAATTGTTGCAAATCCTTAGTGAAGCTAAGGTAGTTGATGTAGAGTTCATTTGGAACTTGAACCACTCTAAATCCCTTGTCTATTATTTTTAATTTACAATTTCCACCACAAAACCTTTAAATTTCCAATTCACTCCCCTCTTGGTTTATTTCGATCTTGCGATCCACTCAATAATTGGTATCAGAGCCTACCTCTTTGAGGATTAACAACCACAAGAGGAGTTCCTTGGAAGGGTGTGATCATCAATAAATCAAGAGATGACTTCAACCTCCGATTCCGGCATGTACGAGTCACAATCCACTACAAAGCCTTCTTTCTTCAACGGTGATAACTATTCTTTTTAGAAGAATATAATGCGTCTCTTCATCAAGTCAAATGACTATCTAGTGGGGGATGTCATTGAAGATGGGACATATATTCCATTGAAGCAAGATGGTGAAGGCAAGATGGTTTTGAAGAAGAAAGTGGAGATGAGTGAAGAGGAGAGGAAAAAGATTCAAGTCAATAATAAAGCTCTCTACATGCTATTTTGTTCTTTCGGTCCGGACATCTATTCAAAGGTCTCATCAATTGAAAGTGCCAAAGAAGTGTGAGACACTCTTGAGACTACTTATGAAGGCACCAATGATGTTAAAGAAACTAAGATTGGGATTCTCAATCTTAGTTATGAAAATTTCAAGATGGAGCCCGATGAGACGGTGTCAAAGATGTTTGATCGTTTCTCCACGATTGCCAATGGTCTAAAGGGCTTTGGAGAGATCATACCGGAAGACAAGCTTGTCCGGAAGCTACTCTATTCACTTCCCAAATCTTGGGATCGGAAGAGAACCGCTATCATCGAAGCAAAGAATTTGAAAACTTTGAAGCTTGATGAGCTTATGGGTTCTCTCCTTACTCATGAGATCATGAAGCAAGGAAGGGAAGATGAGAAGAAGAAAGAAGAGAAAAGGGTAGAGAAGCTTGAGGTTGAGAAGAAGAAGAATATGGGAATAGCTCTCAAAGCTAAAGCTTCACAACATGATGAGAGCTCATCTAGTGAGGAGGATGAACTTGAAGAATTGGCTATGATAGCCAAACGATTCTCACGATTTATGAGGTCCAACCGGGGAAGAAAAATCCAAAGAAAGATGAACTTCAAAATCAAGAACAAAGAGGAAGGAAGAGATCCTATCATTTGCTTTGAGTGCAAACAACCCGGCACATACGTTCGGAGTGCCTTCAACTAAAGAAGAAGGGCTTTGAGAAGAAGAAGAAGCTCAAAGCCAAGCTTGCTACTTGGAGTGATGAGGAGTCATCGGAGGATGACGAACAAGAAGTGGCTAATCTTTGCCTCATGGCACTTGAGGAAGATTCATCCATGGTAACCTCTAACTCATCTATTTTAGATTATGAAGAATTAAATGATGCATATGATGAGTTGCAAGAGGTATATGATGAATTAATTGAAAAATATAAGAAGTTGGTCATTAGGAATAAAAAGATTATTCTAGAATTAAATGAGAAAAATACTCACTTACTCAAGCTAATTCAAAATTTGAGAAAAAGATATTAGGATTAAAAGATGAACTAAAATTCTTTCAAGATGAGAATGTTGATCTTAATAATCTTTTATCTCAATGTAATTGTGAACACCAAAAGGTGTTGGGTGAGCTAAATGAGCTCAAAAAGTCTTTAAAAAATGTTGGCAGTGTCAAGCATGAAGTAGGAGAATCCTCTAGAACACACCAACCTAAGAAAAAGACTAACTACTACAAACAAGGTAGCTACCCAAGACATAATAGAGCTAAAAGAATTAAAAGTGTATGGGTTCCTAAGGAACTTGTAAAATCTAATAATATTATTGCTATGTCATCTTGGATTCCTAAGGGAACCAAGGTTTTGGGAGCTAACACTCATGGACCCAAAATGATTTGGGTACCAAAAGCAAAAGCTTAATATCTTTGTTTGTAGGGGGAGCATTGCTACAAGGCCAAAGCACAAAGTCAAAACTCATGATACCTTGATAGTGGATGCTCGAGGCACATGACCGGAGACAAGAGTATATTCATGGATCTAAAGCCAAAAAGTGGAGGAGTAGTAACATTTGGTGACAACTCCAAAGGCCACATTAAAGGTATTGGCTCCATAGGTAATCACTCTACTATTCTCATTGAAAATGTATTATATGTCGATGGTCTTAAACAATATTTATTGAGCATAAGTCAATTGTGTGATAGAGGATTTAATGTTTTATTTGATAAAAATGGATGAAAATTTGTGGACATTAAATCTAATAATATTATGCTCATAGGTCATCGCATAGGAAACATATACATGGTGCATCTAGATGACATTCATACATCTCATGCATGCTTAGTTGCACAAAATGAAAATGATGCATGGTTGTGGCATAGAAAACTAGGACATGCTAGCATAAGTGTTTTAGAAAAACTAGTCTCCCTAAATCTAGTTAGAGGTTTACCCAAGATAAAATTTTCAAATGATAAAATTTGTGATGCATGCTCAAAGGGTAAACAACATAGATCTTCCTTTAAATCCATTAATGATGTTTCTACTAGTAGATGCTTACAACTAATCCACATGGATTTATTTGGGCCAATTAGAACTATGAGCTTGGGTGATAAGTCTTATGCTTTTGTGCTTGTCGATGATTTTTTTAGATTTACTTGGGTTCTATTTTTAAGTACTAAAGATGAGGCTTTGGAAAAATTCATCACATTTTCAAAATTAACCCAAAATGATCTTGAACTTAGAATTTCACATATTAGAAGTGATCATGGAATCGAGTTTCAAAATTTAGGGTTTGAAGATTTTTTAAATAAAAATGGTATTAGCCATAATTTTTCGGCTCCTCGAACTCCTCAACAAAATGGGGTAGTTGAGATGAAAAATAGAACTTTACAAGAAATGGCAAGAACTATGCTTTGTGAAAACAATTTACCTAAATATTTTTGGGCGGAAGCCACAAACACCGCTTGCTATATTGTAAATCGAGTAATGATTAGGCCAATTTTAAAGAAAACACCTTATGAGATTTTAAAATCTAAAAAGCCTAACATTAGCTATTTTCACCATTTTGGTTGCAAGTGTTTTGTTTTAAATAATGGAAAAGACAACTTAGGTAAATTTGATGCAAAAAGTGATGAAGTCATTTTTATAGGTTACTCTTTAACCTCTAAAGCCTATCGAGTATTTAACAAAAGAACTTTAGTAGTAGAAGAATCTATTCATGTTGTATTCGATGATAACCTCCTTCCTAGAAAGGATTCTTGTGATGATGATGATGTAGGAATCATAAATGCCTTTGATGGAGGACAAACTTCAAAGGAGGATGAGATTCCAACAAAAGAAGAGGATTCACAAGATCCACCTCTTGAAGCCTTGAAGGACTTGACTATTGAGGAAAAGGAAGTGAGCTACCCAAGGGAGTTGAACTATGTCAAAGATGGTGAAATCTTGGGTGATCCATCCAATGGGGTAACCACTCGTTCTTCTCTTAGATTAATAAACCATGTTGCATTTATCTCATGCATAGAGCCTAAAAATATTAAAGAAGCATTGAAAGATGACTTTTGGATTATGGCTATGCAAGAAGAGTTAAATCAATTTGAGAGAAGTAATGTTTGGACATTAGTTGATAGGCCTAGTAATCAATCTACAATAGGAACTAAATGGGTCTTTAGGAACAAGCTAGATGAGAGTGGTAACATTGTAAGAAATAAAGCTAGACTTGTAGCACAAGGTTACACTCAAGAAGAGGGAATAGATTTTGATGAAACCTATGCACCCGTAGCTAGAATGGAAGCCATTAGGATGTTGCATATGCATGTTATCATAATTTCAAGATTTTTCAAATGGATGTTAAAAGCGCATTTTTAAATGGTTTTATAAATGAAGAAATGTATGTGGAACAACCACCGGGTTTTGAAGATTCAAAATTTCCAAATCATGTTTTCAAACTCACCAAAGCTCTTTATGGGTTAAAACAAGCTCCTAGAGCTTGGTATGAAAGACTTTCAATTTTTTTATTGAAAAAGGATTTGAAAAAGGTAAGGTGGACACTACACTTTTTATAAAAATGTATAAAAATGACATCTTAGTAGTTCAAATTTATGTTGATGACATTATTTTTGGTTCTACTAATGAATGTCATTGTCAAGAGTTTGCTAAGTTAATGCAAGGTGAATTGAGATGAGCATGATGGGGAAGCTCCCATTCTTTTTGGGACTCCAAATCAAGCAAAAGAAGGATGACACCTTCATCAACCAAGCAAAATGCATAAAGGATATGCTCAAGAAGTTTGGCTTGGAGAATGCAAAGCCTCAAGCCACTCCTATGAGCTCATCTACAAAGCTTGACAAAGATGAAGAAGGTAAGTGTGTTGACTCTAAGCTTTATCGTTCAATGATTGGATCTTTGCTTTACCTTACCACAAGTAGACCAGATATCTTGTTTAGTGTTTGCTTGTGTGCTAGGTTTCAAGCTAGTCCTAAAGAGTCTCACCTTATAGCTGTTAAGAGAATCTTTAGATACCTTAGAGATACTCCTTGTTTAGGTCTTTGGTATCCTAGAGACTCTACCTTCAACCTTCATGCTTACTCGGATGCGGATTATGGGGGTTGCAAAATTGATAGGAAAAGTACTTCGGAAACTTGTCAATTCTTAGGTAGTATGCTCATATCTTGGTTCTCTAAGAAACAAAATAGTGTAGCCTTATCTACCACCGAAGCCGAGTACATATCCTTAGGGAGTTGTTGTGCTCAAGTCCTTTGGATGAAGCAACAACTCTTAGATTATGGAATTAAAGTTGAAACCATACCCCTAAAATGTGACAACACTAGTGCAATATGTTTAACTAAAAATCCCATCCAACACTCTAGAACCAAACACATAGAAATAAGACATCATTTCATTAGAGATCATGTCCTTAAGGAAGACGTGGTTATAGAGTATGTAGACACCTTGAATCAATTAGCGGACATATTTACAAAACCCTTAGACAAAGAGCGTTTTTGGTCCCTTAGGAGAGAGTTAGGTCTAGCTAGCCTATCTTGGCCTTTTTGGACCTCTTTTGTGCCTAAATATTCTTGATCTTGTGAAATGTCATGTTTGTATGCTTAGACTCCTATTTTCATCCATGCCTATAGTTAGGGGGAGTATGCTTCTGTTGAAATATGCTTAGAACTGCTCATTCATCATTTGCATACCTTTAGGAGATGTTAAGTTCGAGCCTTTGGTTGTTCTTTGAACCAAATATGCATTTCTGGGCATCCAGTATCAATACGGCTCTACGCGTATCGATACCTGTTCTTCATTCTGTTTCCCAGAATTTTCTTCGCTTCACGGGTATCGATACGATTAATTTTGTTTCGATACAGACCCTTCCGTTTTGATACGACTTTCCAACGAGCAATTTTGCGGAAAAAACAATTCTATCCCCGTATCGATACACCCTTAGGCGTATCGATACTCGACTGCGCTGATGGCATTAAATTTAAGTTTAAATGAGATTAACTTTTACCAAAATTCAAACTCTTCAAAACCTAAAAACCCTAGCCGATTTTACCTATAAAAAGGTCCTTCCTCCTTCATATTTTTCACACCTCAACTCAAATCTAAAAGAATTTTTGAATCAAGCAAGGCTTTGTGCTCTCTCTCTCATCTTTGTACTAGCTTTTCTTCAATCTTCCAAGTTTCTATCAAGGTATTCTCTCTTTTTTCCTTTTCAATTTTTTTGTTTTGTTTTGTTATTTTGTTTCATCTTTTTATCAAAACCTTTGTTTTCTTCAAAAATTTTCTTGAAATTTTTTCTCAAAATTTTTTTACCTTGATTTTTACTCAAATTGAAGAAATCTTTTTTTGCTTAATCTCTCTTTTAGATCATGGCACCAAAAGAACCTTCGAGGAAGCGTACAAGGGTTTCCCAAGCCGGTGAATCTTCCACCCTTGGAGCGATTGCTCGTCCAAACTACTCAATCATCTATGAGCAATGCTTTGATGGCAACTCGAGTCTCACTCACTTTCGTCAATATGAGAATTATAAGATCCGTGCCGAAAGGGTAATCTCCGTTCCTTTTCTCAACTCCGAGCGTTTTAAGTTTGAATATCTACCCTTATTTCGTCGATGAAACTTCATTGATTTCATCTCTATTCCCGGTTTTTTCTATCGCCTTTTGGTTTTGATTTTCTATGCTAATGCCAAATGTATTAGTCGTGATGGGAAAGTTGTTGCTTAGCTCTTACCTCATGGGGAAGAAAATTATTCTTGATGTCAAATCCATTTGTGAGGTTTTCAAATTAGAGGATGAAGGCCTTGACAATGAGCATGCTTTGGGGCATGTTCTTCATGGATCCGTCACCGCCCTAAATGCTCAAGACCGGATCTTACATTTGATGGTGTCTTGGTGGTTTCGTCCCTTCAGAGGAAAATATTCCACCATCCGTCAAGTGGATGATTTTTGGATTCGGTGCTTCCGTGAGAAAAGGCGACCAAATCTTGCTCGACTCATGTACGCGGAGATCGTCTACCTCGTGCAAAATCGTAACACATCTCAAGTCACCTCTTTCACATACGGTACGACTTTGAGTTATTTCTTTCTTAAAAAAGATATTGATTGCTCTTATGACTACCCAACTCCTCTCACCGATCCCATTGATGAGCGATCTCTTGCTCGAGCAAAATTTCATTATCCTTAATGGTGAATGGGTACGTCTTGCCGAGTTACCACCGGAAGCCGCCGCCGTTTTTGAAGAAGCTAAAGCTCCTCAAGTCCAACAACCCAACATGGATGCTCTCATGACCTATCTCAATAAGCAATTTACCGGGTTGCGCACGGACATGAATACTCGTCTTACTTCAATGGAAACTACATTTGATACAAGGATGACGGGTATGGAGAATCACCTCACATCTCTTGAAAGCGAGCACAATTCGTTGAATATTTCCATTGCCGCTTTCCATGATGAGTGGCGTAATTCGATATTATGCATCTATGCTTTATGTTCTTAGGATTAAGGTTGTTTTAGGATTAAAACCTATACTTTGATTTCTCTTTTGCTTTTGTTTGGATTTCAAGTATGTTGCTATGATGAATAAAATTTATGTTGCTTATTATACCTTTGATTTCTCTATGCACTAAATTGTCTCTAAGATTTTCTTTTTTGATCTAACAAAAAGAAGAGAAGAAACTAGCTCACACTTCAAATATTTTAATTTTAATTCAAAGGTTACCAAGCTTATATTAAGGGGGAGTTAACTTTGTAAAGGTTTTTCAAAAATGTCAAAAATTTTAAGTTTTAGTTTTGTTATATCAAAAATGGGAGATTGTAAAATCTATGTTTGATTTTGATATAATTAGATCTTTAAGGATCAATTTGTAAAACTTAAAATTGTTTTTATAAGTCCCTTAATAAGTTTCAAAACACCAACACTTTAAAACTGATTTGTAAAACTCAAACTCAAAATATTTTCTAAGTGTTCCAAGGCAAAACCATTGAAAATCGTTCAGGTGTATCGATACACTACCAAGCGTATCGATACCTTTTTGCCAAAGTTGGTTACTGTCGGAACCTGTATCGATACACTCTTCACCTGTATCGATACACCCATGTGTTAAAATTCAAAGAGTTTGAAGAGCGTACCGATACGGCAAACCCTAGTATCGATACAGGCTTTATGATTTTTAAATATTAAGTCGGTTTAAAAAATATGACCGTTGGTGTCAGTTGGTTGGTAACCAAACTTTAAAAGGTCGTTGACCCGTATCGATACACCTAACCCTCGTACCGATACAGATATCGACAGTGAGCTAAGTTCAGAAAAAGGTATCGAAACGGCCCTTACCGTTTCGATACCCCGTACCGATACGCTTACGCGCGTATCGATACCCCTTATTTATTGCACACAGCGACTCTTTCTTTTCTGAGACAGGTACCGATACACCTTCCCGCGTACCGATACTGGTAGCTGCAGAAGTGCATTTATGGTGGTAAGAGAGGGTTCCAACGGCTCCATTTATGTTCCCAATCACCCAAACAGCTAGAAATCAATGAGGAGGTATAAAAGACACATCCAAAATCTACAGCAACAACTATTGATCTTCAAGAAAACACCTATTCATCAAATCCAAGCAATTGTGCCAAAATTCCTATTTGTCTAGAAACCCCAATTGTAATTTTCATTCATATCTTGATCAATTAGGTTGAGTACTTGTAATTGGGCTATCATTTGTATTGAGAGATACCTTATTAGCCAACAAATTTCTTTGTTCACTTGTGTTAGGATTGGGTTGAATTTTGGGTAAAAAATTCAACCAAAATTGTAAGGGTTGTCTCTTAGCCTAGAAAAGGGGAAGAACAATTAGTGGAATTGTTGCAAATCCTTAGTGAAGCTAAGGTAGTGAATGTAGAGTTCATTTGGAACTTGAACCACTCTAAATCCCTTGTCTATTATTTTTAATTTGCAATTTCCACCACAAAACCTTTAAATTTCCAATTCACCCCCTCTTGGTTTATTTCGATCTTGCGATCCACTCAACACATATACATTAAACTAACTCCTTATACCATAAAACTAAGGCGCTTGTGGAAACTTTCAGTTTCTACCGCCTGTGTATATAATATTTATCCATAAATTAAATGATCAGTAAACTGTTCAGCGGGAAGTTCATTTATGTTTAAACGAACGAAAATGAACAAAACTTTCCGTTTGTCTAATTAAATGAACGAGCACAAACAAAAAGCTTGTTCGTTCATTTGCGTTCGTGAACGTTCAGTAATCCGTTCATTTAAATTTATTCACATATGACTTTTTATGTCCTTTCGTTTGTGTTTGTTTACGTCCGTTTATAAATTTAACGAACGAACACGAACAAGCTACATTCCTTAACAAACGAGCATGAACAAGAAATTATGTCGTTTAGTTGTTCGTGTTCGTTCATTTGTTCAATTAAAATTAAACGAATGAACATGAACATGCTCTTGTTCGTACTCATTTGGTTTGTTTACGGGCCTAGTTGAAGGTGAATAGGGTTTTTGGGTAACATAAACTACAAAAATAGAGATAAATAGATTATATATTTGAATTAAGAAAAATATTAGTAAATTACTAGAGAAACATTTGTGTTGAAGCATATGCATTTTACCGAAAGCTATACACAAGCGTTTACACCTGCACGAAAATAAATGTTGATACCTTACCAGCAGATGGTAACCCTCCCTGCTGACCCTACACTGGAAAAAGCAAAAACCAGATAGGACAATGCAAATTTGTACTTAGTACCCAAAAAACCCATCTAGAGATGTTTAATGCAAGGGCAATCAGGTCATTAAATTCTGATAAAGTTTCAACCTGATTTCCAGTTCTCACTTCTCACTGCACTTGGAAGTGGAACTTTAGTTTTGAGCTTCAACTTCACTACTGATCACCTCAAAATGAAGTTTCAAGAGCTCTGTTTCGTTTCCTTAACAAGTTTCACTCTACTTTTCATCTACGTTGCTTCAACTCAGCCTCCATTTTCATGTGATTCACTAGACCCCTCAACAAAAAGCTACCCTTTCTGTCAAACTACACTCCCCATTATTCAAAGGGCTAGGGACCTTGTTTCCAGGCTGACATTAGATGAGAAAATCACTCAACTCGTTAACACGGCTCCCGCGATTCCTCGGCTCAGTATCCCCGCCTATGAGTGGTGGTCGGAGGCGTTACACGGTGTTTCCAATGTCGGCCCTGGCATCAAGTTTGGTGGTACTATTAAAGCTGCAACTAGCTTCCCTCAAGTCATCCTGACTGCGGCTTCTTTTGATGCTTATCAATGGTATCGCATTGGCCAAGTAAGTCTCTATTTGTTTCATAATTCAACTTCTTTTTATCAAGGCTGATGGTTTCGATGAGGTTAATGAAGGCTATTGGAAGAGAAGCAAGGGCAATCTACAATGCAGGAGAAGCAAATGGGATGACACTTTGGTCTCCAAATATTAACATATTCCGGGACCCGAGATGGGGGAGGGGGCAAGAAACACCAGGGGAGGATCCACATGTTACAGGGAAATATGCAGTGTCATTTGTCAGAGGAATTCAAGGGGATACTTTTCAAGGAGGGAAGCTTATTGGACACCTTCAAGCTTCAGCTTGTTGTAAGCATTTCACAGCCTATGATTTGGATAATTGGAAGGGCGTGAACCGGTTCGTGTTCGATGCTCGTGTAAGTGTCACACAATCTAATGTCGAAGTTTCCTTTTGATTCAAGCTTAAAAAAATTATAAAGAAACCAGAGTAACGTATGCCTAGCTTATGATAACAAACTGTCAAAAAAGTAATGAAGCAAGTTGTTGTAGTGGAGGAAAATGCGGTTGTTATCCAACTTTAGTAAAAGCTGCTTTGAGAAGCACAGATTCTCTCAAGCAGAACAGAACTTTTACCTTTTGCTTGTGGGGTCAATTGTGTAGGTCACCGTGCAAGACTTAGCCGACACATATCAACCACCATTCAAGAGGTGCGTGAAGGATGGGCGAGCCAGTGGCATCATGTGTGCTTACAATAGAGTCAATGGAGTCCCGAGCTGTGCTGATCAAGACCTCTTGTCAAAGACAGCTAGAGGAGAATGGGATTTCAAAGGGTAATAATTTTATGTCCCAATAAAGTGCATATTCATTTCCTGTCATTTGTCAATTCTTTATGTTAGAGATTGACATCTATTCACAGGTACATCACATCGGACTGCGATGCAGTCGATGTCATGTATAATGATCAACGATACACCAAAGCACCCGAAGATGCTGTTGTCGATGTTCTTAGAGCTGGTATGCGGGACCTAACCCTTTCTAATCTTGTCCTATGCATCACGTGCCTGTGCTTTCTACTTTCATTCTATGTTTCTCGAATTTCTTCGTTCTTATCGAAGAATTTTATATAGAACTTGTTGTGTATGTTCAGATATAGGTTTGAGTATATGATCATTCAAAGATCCTCTTTATACATGAAAAAACTTACACCCAAGTTCGAGTAATATAGCGATCTATGCTGCAGTTCTATACCAACAGGGGAATGTTCTAGCTGGAAATACTTCCATGAAAAACATGTAGGCATAGGATTTGAAAGAATCTTATGAAATTTGATGAATCATCTTTGGTCATCCCTATGACAAGCATCATAAAAGAATTTGTGTAATTTCTGCAATCTAAATGACAACATATATTTAGAAATTCTTAGCAATTGCATTTTATAAAACTTTTTAATATTCCCTTCTTATTTTTTTTAGTTGTCAATATGTTTTTTGTTTGACAAACATTTACAGGCATGGATCTCAACTGTGGATCCTTCCTGCAGAAATATACGAAATCGGCAATACTACAGAAAAAACTGCCTGAATCCATACTAGACAGAGCTCTCCATAATCTCTTTGCTATTAGAATGAGGTTAGGTCTTTTCAACGGAAATCCAGTGAACAATCCTTTTGGTAACATCGGGACTGATCAAATTTGCTCTCCCGAGCACCAGATTCTAGCACTTGAAGCTGCTCGTAATGGCATTGTCCTTTTAAAAAACGATGTGAAACTCCTTCCACTTCCAAAAGCAGCCGTGTTGCTAGCTGTAATAGGCCCTAATGCCAATTCCCCACAAACACTTCTCGGAAACTATGCAGGTCCACCATGCACGACCGTTACTCCTTTGCAAGCTCTACAGGGCTATGTTAAGAACACCGTTTACCACCCTGGTTGTGATACTGTTTCTTGTTCGACTGGTGCGATTGATAAAGCAGTAGATATAGCAAAACAGGCAGATTTCGTAGTATTGGTAATGGGATTAGACCAAACCCAAGAAAGAGAGGAGCTTGATCGTGTCGATTTGTTGCTTCCCGGCAGGCAACAGGAACTCATCACCTGTGTTGCAAAATCAGCAAAGAGACCAGTTGTTTTGGTGCTTCTTTCTGGAGGTCCAATCGATGTATCTTTTGCAAAGGATGATCCGAAAATCGGAGGCATTTTGTGGGCAGGTTATCCGGGACAAGGAGGTGGCACTGCACTTGCAGAAATAATCTTTGGTGATCACAATCCAGGTAACAAGCCATTGAGTTGACAATGCTCAGAAAAGCAAGTACTTAATTCAATCTACGCAGAACAACTTAAATTGTCTATTACTACATGTTTCTTTGCAGGAGGGAGATTACCAGTAACTTGGTATCCACAAGATTATACCAAAGTGCCAATGACAGACATGAGGATGAGGCCCGAATCGGATTATCCGGGTCGCACTTATAGATTCTATGAAGGGGACACCGTCTTTGAATTCGGTTATGGCCTAAGTTACTCAAAGTATTCCCATGCATTCACACGTGTGTCTCAAAAGGATCTTTACTTGAATCATTCTTCGAGTTTACATACAACCAGGACCTCAGATTCCATAAGATACAATCTCGTGTCGGAGCTAGGTGCGGAAGTCTGCGATCAAAAGAAGTTTACAGTTAGTGTTGGAGTAAAAAACCATGGGGAGATGGCCGGTAAGCATCCGGTATTGTTGTTTGCGAGGCAAGGAAGCCGTGGAGATAGGAGGCCAAAGAAGCAATTGATAGGATTCCAAAGTGTGATTCTAAGTGCAGGGGAAATGGGTGGCATTGAGTTTGAGGTAAGTCCCTGTGAGCATCTAAGTAGGGCTAATGAATATGGTTTGATGGTAATGGAAGAAGGAAGGCATTTCTTGGTTGTAGGAGATGATGAGCACTCGATTACTATAATAGTCTGATACATGGGATATTATTAATAAACCCAAATTATTGACCACAAGTTCCCATAATAATAAATAATAATTTATCAATTAAATAAGATATAAATATCCTATGATTTGCTCATTATTTTATCTACTTTCTAGTTGTCGGTTCACTATTTCACTGGCCAAGCGACAATATTTGCATGTAAAACATTTATCGATGGTTGAAAGATAACGGCAAATATATGATCACATAATAAAGAAAAACACCAAAATTTATGTGAAAACCCTTTCAAAAAGAAAACACGGGCAAAGGAGAAGAAATTTACGATGTCGAGAAATAACAAGAATACAAGAGGACTACATGTTTTGAGGGTTATTCGACTCTATATTAACCCTAACTCAAAGTATCTATTTATAAAGATAGATACTTGATTACAAAGGAATTCTACTCGAACTAAATTTCCTACTCTAAACAGAAGTATGGACATGTATAGACAGCGACTCTAGAGACATGTACTATACATAAATCCCATTTTTTTCTCCAATTTTATTTTTCACCAAGTTAGTTGCACCGCTAACTTTTCGAGTTAGAACAAAACATAAACTTTTTCAATGGCAATCAGTTAACCAGCCTTTTGGTAAAATTGGTCCAGGGCAAATATGTTCCCAAGAGCATCAGAATCTTGCCCTTGAGGCTGCTCGTGATGGCATTGTTGTTCTTCTAAAGAATACCGACAGACTCATCCCGTTTTCGAAAGTGAAAATTACGTCCCTTGCAGTAATTTACCCAAATGTCAATGCTTCAGAAACACTATTAGGCAACTATGCAGGCCCTCCTTGCAAAACTGTTACACCTCTGCAAGGGTTGTAAAGCTATGCTAAAGACATCAGGTATCACCCAGGTTGTAATGCAGTTAATTGCTCTCATGCTTTGACTGATCAGGCTGTGAAAGTAGCAAAAGAAGCAGAATATGTGGTGCTACTGATGTGATTGGATCAAACCCAAGACCAAGAGTGGGAAGAACTCGGTCGTTTAGACTTGGTTCTTTTGCCGAAGCAGCAGAACTTGATCTCCATTAGTTGTTAAGATTACGCCAGATGTTCTTATGATTCTTTCCATAGGTCCACTACATGTGTCTTTTGCCAAATATGGCCAGAATGTTGGAAGCATTTAGTAGGCCACCTATCCAGGTAAAGCTGGAGGACTTAAACTAGCAGAAACCATCTTTTATGGTGACAAAACTAGCAGATACCCTGCGGCACTTACAGATTCTACAGAAGGCCCAGAGGTTTTCCGGTTCAGCAACTCAAATTATTCTTACAAATTCCTCTTTGTAGCCATAACAAAGCTCTACTTCAAACATTATTCCAGAGACCATATTAACAGGAAGCAAAAACCTATCAGATTTGTATCAATTTCAGAGATGGGCACCAAGCTCAGTGAGAAGACGGTTGGCAAGCATGCAGTGTTGCTAATTGCTATAGATTAGGTATTCAAGGATGGTAAACTGAACCTGTGAAAGAATCTATAGATTCCAGAGAATGAATCTGAAGGCACGAAAAGGGATGAAATTGAACTTGAACTTACCCTTCTGAGCACCTTAGCAATTGGCGGAGCCAGTGAAGATGGTTTGATGGTTAAAGAAGGTTCTTATATCTCGAATGAAGAGAACAGATAGTATATCAGAATTAACATAAGAATAAGGGGAAAGGGGGCTGGCAAATTAACCCAGTTGATGGCTAGAGACTCTCTAACTAATTTGAGTAGCCAACAAGCCAAATTAACCCAGTTGATGGCTAGAGACTCTCTAACTAATTTGAGTAGCCAACAAGCCAGGCATCACTAGATATGAAATTGCAAATGGCTACAAGCCAAATAGATATTGTCTCGAGCACTTTCATCATTCCAATTTCAGATATAACAATAGTATAAAGATAACAAAATTATGAAAATAACGGGCACTCGAACTGGTATCAATTTTTTATTTTGCACCTAAACAGAAATTTTGTTTAAAGCAGACCCTGAAATATGATAAGATTATGTAGTCAAATCACAACTATGTTAATTCTATTTTCTCAGTGAAAATGTGGCACTGGTGTGAATAATGCACAACACAGAATGTTTGGGAGGTATTCCAGAAATATCAACTTAAACCTTTCGATTCTAGTGTATTTGATACAAGAATAAAGAATGCAAACAGAACCAGAGCAGAAGTATAGGCTATTAATATATGAGATTCCCTAGCGACAGCGCAATAGGTAACACTTACTGTACTTTTGTTCCTTTGAAAGGTTGCAACAATAAAACCAGGATCATCCCTCACTTCCCAAGTCATGGCTGGGATCGTTACCTCCCGGGTCCCATCTGGGTGAGTGTAGACACTAAATTCATGTGTGTGAGCACTAAAAATAATCCTACATACGAAAAGGAAAGGAAGCAATTGATGTCACAACATAAAACGCACTTTCATGCCTGTTCTGGAAAACATTTTCTTTAAGCTATAGAAAATCCTATAACAAGGAAAAAAAAAATCAGAGACGCCAGTAGGGAATAATAAGTTCAATTATATGATATTCAAAATTACTTCACTGCCCAAAGTTCATAATGTAGGCATTATACTTTATCAACATGACCTTCATGCCCCAAATGCAGTAATTCTCCAAAGATGCATTCTAAAGGATATCAAATCTGTTCAATGCATATAATAATGCCCAATAAAGGGTAAAACCAACTTATTATTGGTAATCTGTAGTTGAACACAGTTAAATAATAGCAAAAGCAGGGGCCGTACATACAATAAGGTAACAATAGAAAGGGAAAAGATAAGCAAGCAGAAAATTCCTTGCAGATTCAATAGTGGATGCTTACAGCTTACCTAGGTTTAAGAGCATGAAAAATGTATTCAGTAGCATTGGCCGGAACAGTCTGTGATAGATCATAAGGGTCGGTCTTAGAAAAGCCTCTGAAGGAAGAGAAAATTTGAAGAGTTCATTAGAATGCTTGGCAGAAAGAAGTAAAAAAAAAAAATACGTAGTAAAAATTCAGTTTAAACAGCCCAGAAAGTCTTTATTCTATTGACAAGATAAAGGAATGACATGCTAATCCAGATTTCAGAAGTGAACAAAACTTTGCTTAAATTACAGTGTCTAACAACATTCTTCACCCCTTGATCTCTCATGATCCCACCAATAAAAGGAGGTCTTGATCCATGATCAACCGAGTAGTAGAAAAATGACAGTTCAACCTATAATTACTTGGTCATTGGGAACTGAATATTAAGAGTGTGGGTTCAATTCTATATCAAAACTGTCACAAACATGCAACCTTTAACATTAAGAAAATTATTTCATCAAAAAGAAAAAAGAAGTTAACTTTCTAAAACAATTATAGACTTATAATATAGAGTGCAGAGTCTGCAGACTGATAAGAAAAACTTACTTGTTCTCTGCTGAAGCTGGAACATTGCCTGATGTATCAATGATGGACTTGAAAGTACTACCTTCCCTTAAATGGGTCTTCCCGGACCGATACAAGGGAAAATGAAGTAATAGGACAGGACCTGAACCAGATTTCATAGCATTTACTCTCCATCTATAGTCGTTGGACAGTTTCCTAAGCATGCCAAAATCATCCTTTTCTTCATCTATGCCTTCTATTTCCATTTGTAGATCCACGCTTTCCCTCTCTATTACCTTCTCAACATCAAACCGGAGTTTATTGTCACCACAAAGCAATGCCACAGCATTAAGTGAAACAAAGCTGACATTGCTAATTTCAAAAGCACCGCATCCAGATGAATCCAGTCCTGGAAAATTCCTAGCTATCCAATTAACAGAACTTGCACGAAGACCATTACACTCTCCAACATCGTTGTCACCGAGAATAACATGTAAAGGGATGTCAAGAAACGGACCCAACAAGCTATCAAACTGATGAAGCACCGATAACCATTTGGTTCTTGACAACTCCAACCCTTTTGCAGAAACATCACCTAAGACTAGTAGCATATCAGGGTTCAAACTCTGGAAAGATTTCTGCATTGCATATTAGTGAAGAATATCAATATCTTTAAGTTCAACTTTTGAAAATAAATACAAGCGCACACACATAACCGAGCAATGCTTTAATGGCTAAGAATTACTATAAGCTTATTTTGAGACTGCAGACATATAATTATATCTATACAGGACAATTGAAATTAATTTTAACTATTTCCTAAGCTTTAACCAGCATCTCTTTTTGTATCTATATAATATAAGTCAATGGCAACTTCACAACCTCCAATCCAGCACTACCGAGTCATGTTTCAAAACAAGATATACCCCATTTTCCTAAAGAATTCGATGGACCCAGAAAATAATTTCAATAAACAAGACCACTATGAGGCACTATCGCTGAATGGATGTGATAGATTAGAAAGTTCTTAAAAAAAAGAAGAAAAAACTTCAAACTGCTTAAAGCAAAAGCGGGATTAAAAAGAATTGACCTTGAAAAACTTGGACATGTAATAGTGTCTGAAATAGAGGTTTACAAAACCAGCTTGAGAGCCAAGCAAGTGCAAGTTGGCAACCATCATAACCTTGAGATCCTCGGGCGAATCATCTTCGCTCCCGACATTAACATATTTATCAGGACTGTGGAGTTTGCAAGAAGGAAATGAGACCCAGTCTTCATATATGATGAATGTAGAGATTATTATTACAGGCATCAAAGACCTCCAAGTAACTCCGACCATTTTCTTTGCTTGCTGTTTGGGTGAGGACTGAGGAGGGATTCTATGGGTTTCTACTTTGTCATTTGTAACATCATAAATGATTTCGGTGACGGTGAGTTTTCTTTTATATATATATATTTTTTATTTCGGCGAGTTAAGAAGAATGATAATTTATTCAAAGTAATACAATGGACTAATAATAATCTAGACTAAATAAGAGAACTCGAGTTGGAATTTGAAGATATATTGTTGAGATAGAACATAAATTTTGAACATAAAGTATGAAATGTATAAAAAAGAATTAGAATATAATTAGTAAAATTTTAATACACAACACAATTTTTTTTTGAATTTAGGATTTGTGAGTTGTTGTTTTTTATTAATAAAGGAATATTGTCATGAACTTCCTTAAAAAACTTTTTTAATTTAAATGGAAAAAGTTTCCGGAGGAAAAAAATATCTATAATAATATTTTACAAGTATAACTATTAAGACAAGCTCGACAAGAGTTAAAAAAAAAGGAAAAAAAGAAAAACGACAACAATAGACTATCAAGTTAGCCCGAAAAATCCAATTGAAGGAGACCTAAGATAGAACTAGGAGGATCAAGAAACTCGTGGGAACCAAAATAGGGTTTGTGCGTTTAATTTAGAATTTAAACGATTAGGTTACATAATTTAAAATTTAGGTGATTTAAGATTTAATGTTTAGAATTACATATTTTTTATGAAAAATGCAACTCATTTTTAATTATTTAATAGATTAAATCAAAGGAAATTATCTAATACAAAAATTGGGTGAAGCTTAAATTACATAATTTTATCTATTTTATGGTTTATAGATTAATTTAAGGTTTAGGTTCTATTTAAATAAAAACTAGTATATTATGCTATTTTTAATAATTTAATAATTAAATCAAGAGAAATTATCTGATATAGTTGGGTGAAATTTAATTTACATAATTTTGTTTATTTTATGGTTTATAAATTTTATTCAGGGTTTTTATTCAAAATTTAAAAATTATGTTTAGAATTTATAATATGAAGTATAAATTATGGTATATGATTTTAGATTTTAGGATTCAAATATAGAGATTGTGAGGACTTTAATTTACACGTACGTGTATCAAATATTATTCTTAAATAAAACATAAAAATATAAAATATGACTGAAAAAAATCATATAGTTCTATTAAGGGTAAACTACTGCAGGGGTCACTTACGTTTAACGTCTGTACAGAGTTAGTCACCACTTTTGAAAAGTGCCTATTAGTAGTCCTCTACGTTTTCGATGTGTAAATACTGGGTCACTCCGACGTTAACTTTGTTAGTCCCCTAACGGATTGCTGATGTGGCGAAAATAAATTAAGGATAAATTACTGTAATAGCCATTAAAATTTATCTCATGTACATTTTTTCTCCTCAATTTAAAAAAGTAAACATTATAGTCACTAATAAAAATGTTTCTTTATAATTTCACCCTTAAATTTTTAAAAATTCATTTTTCAATCCTAAAACTTTACAATCAATTAACACAATAATATTATAAATGCTTAGATGAAAAATAGGTGCCCAAAGTATACCTTTTGAAACTTAGGTGCCCAAATTGCTCCTATTTAATAACTCAAACTTAAAAATTTAGTCCACTAACTACTAAAAAATTCGAGTTATTGGAATTTCTATTTTATAATTCAAACTTTGTTTTGAATTTTTGAGTCGATTTTATGAAATTATGAGTCGAGTATTTTCACATCAAACCAAAAATTTTAATTTTTTCGAGTCAAGTCGAGTTATTGGAATTTCTATTTTATAATTCAAACTTTATTTTGAATTTTTGAGTCGAGTTTATGAAATTATGAGTCGAGTATTTTCACATCAAATCTAAAAATTTAATTTTTTTCGAGTCAAGTCGAGTTATTGGAATTTCTATTTTATAATTCAAACTTTATTTTGAATTTTTGAGTCGAGTTTATGAAATTATGAGTCGAGTATTTTCACATCGAACCTAAAAATTTAATTTTTTTCGAGTCAAGTCGAGTTATTGGAATTTCTATTTTATAATTCAAACTTTATTTTGAATTTTTGAAAATGTTATATTTTGGTCACTTGCATTATCGATTTATAACATTTTGGTCCCTAAGCCACTAACTCTTGTTAGTGTGATGACATAGCACGTTAGTCAAAATGGTTTATTTTTAATTTGACTCATAAATTTTAGATAAAATGTCAAATTTGACCTTAAACTTTAGATAATATATTAATTTGACCCATAAACTTTAAATAAAATATCAATTTGACCCTTGAACTTTAGCTAAATTTTCCACTACCAGTCACCGCTCACCCACCGTCGGCTTTCACTCACCACCGTCACCCATCACTGTTGGACCCCAAATTTTCAATTCACCTAATTTTATCTCTTAATACAAATTAGTGTCTGTTCCACTGAAAAAAAAATGTCCTAAACTTCACAAATTTATGAAGGATGGATTCAAATATATGAATTTATTTTACTATTACTAATATTGAATAATTCAAATATACTATCCACTTATTTTGTAGCAGTGCATCCGCACACATACATTGTTCTGCAAACTGTATTTATATGAAAAATAATGAGTATACCATGTTTGACGAATACCGCTGAATATCACTGAAGAACTAATGTTTTGATATAATAATTAAAAATAGTTTTAGACTAAATTAAAAAGATTTCAAAAGTGCCTTTAAGTCTAAACAACTTAAAAATATGTTTGAAAAAGTTTTAAAGGGGTTTTAATACACTTTCTAAAGTCAAACTTTACAAAACCACCCAAGTGTTTTGTAACACCCCTAGGCGTTTCGAAACGACCATTCATAGACAAAACGTTTCGATACAACCTTGTCTGTTTTGAAATGAAATTTAATTTGGGTGAGGGTTTTACACAGCGTTTCGATACGGGCTTCACCGTTTCGATACGTCTATTTCCCCAACGGTCAAATCCCCAACGGCTATTTTCCCAACAGTAATTTAATTTTGCAGCCTAACTGTCAACCGTACCGAAACGGGTTGTAACCGTTTCGATACTGTAACCCCCTCGACCCGGCCTAGCCGCTAGACCGCATCGAATGGGTTACACGGGGAAAACTGAAGCGAAACCCGTTAAGGCTCCACTTCGATTAACAACCCTAGAAAATTTCTTTTAAGGTTATCTTGTCTAGATGCAATATTTATATCCTATGTGAGAGGACACGCAACGGATAACACACATGAATACAAAACGTGCAAAACAAACCATTAAGATACTCGTTTTAAACTTTTACAACAGGCCGTATCGATATGCTAGAGGACCGTATCGATACGCATGGACTTGGTCAACACCCCAAAGTCAACCTAGGGAGACCGTATCGATACGCTAGAAGACCGCATCGGTACGCTCTCAACGGTCATGTAACACCCGTGTTTTGGGGTTAGGAGTTAGTTGGGTTTGTAGTCCGAGTCAATAAAATTAAATTAAATCAATTCAACCTAAATTGAGATCTAATTGGGCTTTAGTAAAAGAGGAAGGACTAAAAGAGTAATTTGACCCAAAACTTTTAAAAAGCAAGACAACTTTAAAGAAAAAGTTGTATTCTCTTTCCCACTCCCTCATTCCCAACGTCAAATACCCAAACCCCATCTTCAAAACCCTCCCAAGCTCATGTTACTATTCCATTGAGTATCTTCTTCAATCCAAGGTCTTTTTGAAAGGTAAAATCATATTCTCACTCTCCTCTTCACCCTTTATCTATCCATGGGTTTAGATTTTAAAAATATGAACTTTTGAAATGTTAGGGTTTTGTTAAAGTTTGGGTTTTTATGGTGATTTTTATTTTGTTTTGAAATAATGAGTTAGGTTTTGTTTTAATCACATCAAGACTTGCAACATATATTAATTTGGTTGAGTTTTATTGAAAACCCAAAATGGGTTCTTGGAGTCATTTTTGGGATGTAAAAACTTGGTTTTTTGGTGGGTTTTAGGTTGAAAACAAAGGGCTGGTGGTTTATATAGGTTAGGAGGATGTTTTGGGATCATTTGGGAGTCATTTGAGTGATTGGAAATGGAAATTTCAGCTAGTGTTGTAGGGAGCACGAAAATTGAAATATTTGGGGATTAATTTGGTTGGAAAATGTGGGTGAAGTTAGTTTGAGCTTAAGGGTCGAATGTTGATTGAATGTTAGCATTGATTGAGGTTGTTGGTTGTGTTTTTGGTTGGCTAGAAGCAAAAGGAGTCGTCGAAGGAGCTTTGGGACCGAATCCGGGCTCGTAGGAGTTTTGCTTGGTTGCTAAGGAAGGGCGGTGAGTGGTTTTAATCATGGTTTTAAGTTTGGTTCGAGTGTGTGTAGTGTGTGTGCGAAATGTGCTTGGTAGGCCATTTCTATTTAATTCAAGTTGTTAATTTAGCCTTTGTTCTCCATTAAATGCTTTTGTGCTTGCCTATCTATGCTCTTGTGATATGAGGTTAATTTGTGTATGTATATCATGATATGTATATGTGATGAGCATGAGATGTGGTTGAGGATATGTGATGTGGTAATGAAAATTGGCACTAATTAAATTACCGGGTGTAAATGATCGATCATTAGGATTAGTGTGCACACAAATTGAGTCAAAACGTACGTGGCCTTGATGGCGTTAAGTCATCAAGGAGAAGTACGGTGATGTAATATTCCACCGGAAATTTTTTATATATTTCTACGGGGTGATGAGTGGAATCTCATCCGTAGGGCATGTGGCGATGAGTGGAATCCCGCACATGCAAGGTCCGGTGATGAGTGTAATCCCACCGAGGTAAAGTGATTGTTGAGATTTAATCCGCACATCCGGGTAACTAATAGTGGCCAATTAAACTTGTTTATATGATTGCAATATATGGTGTTGATACATGATGTTAATATATGATGTTAGAGCTTAGTATGATGTAAGATGCCATATTATGCCTCTTGAAAGACTAGCTAGGTCTACTTGGTTATTTGCTAATGTATGTTGTAGGTGAGATTAGGATTTACATGCTTGAACCCTGCATTGTTGATGTTTTCGTTTTAGAGCATCCTCACTAAGCTTATAGCTTACGCTCTCAATTTTCAACAATGCAGATCATTAGCGTGGTGTTAGCTCGGAGCAAGGCAAGAAGGGTTTTCCAAGTTTGTGGCTCAAGTACGGTTGTTAATTACGTATTAGTTAGCAATGTGGCAAGGGTATTTGTATGAACTATGTATGACTCATTGATATGTTGATGTTTTGGATTGACTATGGTTTGTAAAGCATGATATGCTATGATGAATGTTTGTGTGTGGTGGCATGCCTTTAGATGTTTAGGTTGCCTTGTTAGTAAGTGCAAACCTCCTATATGTTGACTTGTACCATTTTGGCCTTTGAGCTTTCACGTATGCCATTTTATGCTAAAATGTTGCCCTTGTATGAATGCCATGATTAGATGCCTTGTTCCATGTTTGGTTGCTTCCTTTGGCTTAAGTGTGATTGCTTAAATGGTTGTATGTGCATAGGAGAGTTTAAAAATGCATCTAGAGTCGTGGTTGAGGTCACCATGTTTGGAATTGTGAAAATTCAGAGCAGGGGTATCGATACGATTGGACCCGTATCGATACGGCCTTCTTGTCTCAGGCCTCGCGTTTCGATACGCGAGGGGGTGTTTCGATACCATTTTTGCTACTGGAATTCTGAGATTTTGGTGAGATGTTACTGTATCGGTACGGTGGGTTAGTGTATCGGTACGGGTTTATCTCGTTGACCACGAGATGTTGACTGAAGAGGGCGTATCGATACGCCCAAGGGCTGTATCGATACGGTCTTCTTCGAGTTGACTGTTTGGGTTGACCAAGTCAAGGCGTATCGATACCCTTGATTGGAGTATCGATACGGCCTGCCCTATAAGCTTAAAACGGACTGTAATGTGTAGTGGTGTTTCGAACGTGTTTCTCTTATGAATGTTTTCCGCTGTCGTGATCACTTAGGATTTAATACGCCTCTAGTCATGATTAAAATGAAAAAAATAGGGTTGCTAACCGAGGGGAAACCTTAACGGGTTTCACTTCGGTTTTCCCCGTGTGGCCTACTCGGACCGGTCATCCGGCCAGACCGGGACGAGGGGGTTACAGGTCAACTTTCCCAAGGTCAAATTACGAAGACTGTACCGATACCCTCAGGACCCGTACCGATACGCCAAAATCTCGTCAATTTCTCAGATTTCTAGAGAGCATTTGGCGTATCGATACACCCCCGTGTACTGGTACACCTTGCCCAAAACAAGGTCCAAAGCAAGGGACTGTATCGATACAACCCTTGAGCGTATCGATACGCCCTGCACTGTAAAACTTGTTTTGGCTGCTAAAAACACAAGGACTCAACACTAGAGGCATATAACGACCATTCAAGCAACATACAATTACTCATACAACACAAGGCAACCATGGATAAACATATGAAGCATTTTAAACATCGAACGATGCAACATTCAACAAGATAAGATTCAAAAGGGAAACATGCATACATAACATTCACCCACATAGCCAAAAGTTAAACGAAAGCATACTTCCATATGGTAAAAGGCATTACAAGCCCAAAGCAACTAAACAAACTTGTCTAAGCAAACATGATATGCCAACAACACTTCAAACATAAATGTCCTATCCCGTTGCTCTATACTAGTTATTGAAGTCTAAACCATACTTGAGCAAACCAAACTCTCTTGGAGTCTCCCTTGTTCCTCGAGCTGCTCCGAAGGTCTAAGGGCCTGCATTGTTGGAAAAGAGAGTGTAAGCGTTTAAGCTTAGTGAGCGGTGCTCAAAACGGTAGCTACAACAATGCAGTTTTAAAACATAGTTTGCTTGAAAACCAATACCGTTTCCAAATCATTTCCACATGTTTGAACACACAATGTCATGCATTTACCTTCGCGTGCATTTACCGAATGCAACCACAAGCCATAAGCTTACCGTATGCTCATTCTCATAACGCAAGCAAAGTAATCCACAATGCATTAATATAAGCATAATAGAGGGAGATCAACAACATGCTTAACATGAGAATTAGAGCAATCATGGGTATATTGACATTCAACGTTTTTACTCGGATATGCAAATAGTTTCTCACCACTAGACACTTCCGGTAGAATCTCACATCACCATACTCATCCTTAGTGGAATCTAACATCACTAAGGCCACACACGAATTTTACCTCGAGTGCACTCTAATCCTATTGATCGATCAATTATATTCGGTAACAACCCAACACATGTCAATATACTCAACTACAACCACAAGCATTACCGATGCTTAAACCACTTACCAAGTCCAAACTTCCATGCAAGACATGTACTTACAATGCAAGTATAAATATAAGTCCCACACCTCAACATGCATAACTGTTGAGTGGATCGAAAAATCGATATTTACCAAGAGGGGGGTGAATTGGAAATTTAAAGGATTGTAGTGGAAATTGGCAAATAAAAATTGAAGAACAAGGGATTTAGAGTGGTTCAAGTTCCAAATGAACTCTACATCCACTACCTTAGTCTCACTAAGGATTTGCAACAATTTCACTAAATTGATCTTCCCCTTTTCTAGGACAAGGAGGCAACCCTTTACAATATCGGTTGATTTTTCTACCCAAAAATCAACCCAACCCTCACACAAGAGAACAAAGAAATTTGTAGGCTAATTAAGTATCTCTCAATACAAATGATAGCCCCAATACAAGCACTCAACCCAATTTTACAAAATATGAATGAAGAACACAAATTGGGATTTTACACAAAATGGGATTTTTGCTCAATTGCTTGAATTTGATGTTTGGATGTTTGCTTTTGGATCAATAGTTGTTGCTGATGCTTTTGGATGTCCCTTTTATACCTTCTCATTGATTTCTAGCCGTTTGAGTGGTTGGGAACATAAATGGAGCCGTTGGAACCCTCTCTTGCCACCATAAATGCAGTCTGCACCAACCCGTTTCGGAACACGGGAAACCTGTTTCGGAACAGACTAAAATAGAAAGAGCCGTTGGGGTGCATTTAAGAGCCCGTTTCGAAACGCCTTAGGGCCATTTCGGAACGGTTTTGACACTGTAAAAGGGTCGTTTCGGAACGGTCATAGCCCGTTTCGAAACGCCTTAACGGTTTTCAGAAAATCGGTTAAAACATACAACGATCATATTTTTCAAAATAAAACCTAGCCCTTGTTTCGGAACGGGATTGATCCGTTACGAAACGAAATGGCTACTGTCAAAGGGTCGTTTCGGAACGGTCTTGATCCGTTTCGAAACACACCTTTTATATTTAAAAGTCTGAAATATTTGAAATAATTTAGCCCTTTTTAAATCCAACATGAAGAACAGTTTCGAAACGAGTTGTGCCATTTCGAAACGGTTGCAAGTGTTTCGATACACGTTTCGGAACGGTGGTCGACAGTGGTGAAAATGTTTCGAAACGCCTTAGGGCCGTTTCGAAACGGGTACTTGAAAAAACACTGCTTTGGCTTGAAACACTTAGAAAAAATATTTGAAAATGTATGTTTTTAACTTGGTCATAATACTAAAATTATATGGGGATATTTTAAGGACTTAAAATTCGTTTTGACTTTTTCGATTTAGTCCTTAGGTTTTTAGTTATATCAAAATTAAAATATTTGTTTTCACAATCTCCCCCTTTTTGATATAACAAAACCAAAGTTAGAATTTTTGAGAATTTTGAAAGTTTTGAAAATATTCTAACTCCCCTGAATTTAAGATAGGTTTTAAAAAAATTTTGATTTGAAGTTTAAGTTTAAAAACCTTTTAAAATTTAAAAACGAATTTTAGTGAAGTTTAAGTTTAAAAACCTTTTAAAATTTAAAAACGAATTTTAGTGTTGTGGCTCTTAAATTTCTTCTCCCCCTTTTTGTTAGATCAAAAAGAACAACATAAGCTCATAGAGAAGATAAAAGATTAGTACCAATAAGCAATAATAAGCAACCATAGAATTAATTCATAATAAAAAAAAATCCAAAACATAATTTAAACATGAAGTTCAACAAAATTCAAACAATAAAATCCCAAATAAAAAGTCATAAGCATAGGTTCCTAAAAACATGAGAAAACAAAAAAATGCAATCTTAATCCTAAAAAGCATAAATAATATGACATGATATGAAGTTCCTAGGCCTCGTCACCATCATCCTCGTCATCATCATCATCGTCCTTGGCTTGAGAACGGTGAAACTTCGTCCATTGCCCATAAAGAGTGGAGAAGGAAAGATCCAAGGTGGAATGAGAAGTTTCAAGAGAAAGAAGGCGATCCTCGACATTCTTTAACCGATTGCCCATAGATTCAAAGCCCGAAGAAAGGCGAGTGTCCAAAGCATCGAACCGAGAGTCCAAAGCGTTGAAACGCTCGGTAAGGAAAGTGGTGAGAGCTTCATTGTTTGCCATTTGAACTTGCGGTGGAGGAGCAATGGGAGGAGGAACGGCTTCTCTATCAATTCTTTCCCAAACACCATTCACATATGTGAACCCGGACTTGCGAAGAGAGGACTCACCAATAGTGGTCTTGCGAGGTTCCGGAGAGTCGTAGGTACAATCGATGCCAAGATTATGAAATAAGGCACTCAAGACAATGCCATAAGTAAAGGATTTCAACTCATTTGTGTCAATAAGTTTGATATTATTGACTATCTCAGCAAAGATTATCTTAGGGAAATTTGGGCGCTCACCCCTACGGAAACACTCTAGCCAAAAGTGATCGGTTTGACGGATGTGGGAATATTTGCCGCCGGAAGGGCGAATAAACCAAGAGACCATCAAGTGAAGAACGCGATCATGCACATCCAAATTAAGTGCCTTACCGGTGAAAGTGCCAAAGTGGCGTTCATCCTCAAGACCCTCATTCTTAAGTTTAAGAGCAGACTCTAAAAGTTTAACATTTATGACAACCTTTTTGCCTAGTAAGGATGACTCAATTCCTATGATCTCGGTTTTGGACTCATCATAAAGAAAACGAGCATTAGAGTAAAAGATGAGTACCATATTTTTGTAGCAAACATCCGGAATGCTCAAGAAATACATGAGATTCCACTCATCCAAACGGCCGAGATAACGGAAAAGGAATCGCTCGGAATTGAGGAACTCAAGGTCAATGACACGTTCTTTACGAACCGCGAATTCCTTGACAAAAGCGAAACGAGCACGTGCCTCCGGAGTCTTAAGAGATTTCTGAAAAAGCATCGTGATATTCGGACGAATGCTCGATTCACCGGATTGAACGGCCTTGCGCTTTTTGTTCGATTGATCCGCCATCTAAAAAAAATATTAAGCAAGTGTTTTAAAATTGAGTGTATGCATTGATAATTAAAATCAATCCAATAATAAATCCCACTTAGGTTTTTGAAAACAAAATTAAAATAAAATAAAAACAGTTTTAAAAAAATACGATTGAAAAATTTTATATTCGAATCAAAAATTTTGAGATTTGAAATTTTTTTTACAAGATTTTGAAAACCCACAACAAAAACATATAATTTATACAAAAATAAAATTTTCTACCCTAAGATTCGAACATAAATTGAAGGAAAAAAGAAAAGTAGAAATGTAACACCCGGGTTTAGGGATCGGATGGAAATAATATTAAAATACTGTTTCGGGTTTCGGTTTTAAAATTTAAAATAATAAAATATTATTTGGGCTTTAGATATTCGAATCAAAAAAAAAATTCTATGTTGGATCAAAATTGTTTTGGGAATTAAATCCCATGGATTTTATGACAAAGGAAGAGTTGCCATCTCATTAATGGCACTATTGTAATTTCAAACCCTTGGAAATTAAAATCCCCTTTTTAATTTAAAACACCAAGAATTTCTCTTCTTCCCTCTTTCTTCTTCATTTTTCACGACAAAGAGGGGGAGCTTCTCCAAGTTTTATCCAACCTTCTTTTCTCCTCCATTTTGGCTCGAAATTGAAAGGTAAATACATCTCCATCTTGCTCTCATCTTCCTCTACTTGGAAGTACAAATATATTTCATTTTCATCAATGTTTTAGAAATTGGGTTTTTGAAAGTTTAGGTTAAAGGATGGAGCTTTATGGGTTTTTACTAAGGCTTTTGATTTGTTATTGTTAGATATGTTATCTATGAATCAGATGGTCCAATATATATAATTTTTAGAGTGTTTTAAATGGATTCCCGAATTTGGGTATAAATGGGGTTTTTGGAGGGTTTTGGGTGAGTTTTTTGGGTTGTTTTAGGTGGGAATTGATAGCCCAATGGTAGTACTATGGTTAAGGGTTGATTTGGGAATGTTTGTGGGTGCTATGGATGTTGGAAAGATGGTTTTTGGACATGGTTTAGGGGCTGTCCGAAATTGCTAAAAGTGGGGTTTGGTCATGGCTTGCAACATTGTGAATTGTATTTGAATTGTGTTCCGGGTTGGTCTTTTGATGTTGAGCTGATTTGGAATTGTTTGAAATGTGTTTGAGGTTGTTTGGAAGCGGGAATTCGTGTTAGAAAAGCTTCGGGAAGAAATCCGGAAATTTGAGGGAGGTTGCTTGCTTGACTTGGAGCTTGGAAGCTTAGGTGAGTGGTTAAATATTTTCAAAATGGTTTTGAGTATTTGGTTCAAGCATGTGAACCTAGGATGGGCTTGGTAAACCCACCTAGAGTTGGGATTAGAGTGGTAGTCTAATCCCAAGCTTTGATTAGAGACTTTGGTTGTACTTTTTTATCGGTTGTATATGCCTCGTATTAAATTATGATGGTGTTGACTATGTATATGTTGTATACATGTATCTTGAGGCGTGTTTGATGCATTGTTATATGCATGTTGATGATAGATATGATATGGTTATACACATGTGTAAAATATAATGTGGCATGGTTGTTAATGATGTATATGTGGTGTTGACATGTGAAATGATGTTATGAGGTGGTTTCATGATCCGAGGATCATGGTGAGTACGTGCTAGGCATGGAAATGTGGTTGTGCATGATGGTAAGTCATGGTAAGTACGTGCTAAGCACGGAAGTGTTATGAATTGATATTATGAATGATTAATGAAATGTGTAGTATTGGCACTAGTATGCTTGGGTACAAATGATCGATAATTAGGATGTTAGTGTGTACACATGAGTCAAAAGTCGCGCGTGGCCTTGGTGGCGTTGAGTCACCAAGGAGGAGTACGGGTTCGCCCGGAAATTGTATTTATATTAGTCGGTGATGAGTGGAATCCCATCGATGGGGCGTGAGGATGAGTGGAATCCCCTCCGCATGAAATGAGGCGTGAGGATGAGTGGAATCCCCTCCGCATGAAATGAGGCGTGAGGATGAGTGGAATCCCCTCCGCGTGAACGGTGATGAGTGGAATCCCACTGTCAGGTAATGGTTGAGTTTTTGGATGTGAGTTCCAACGGTTATCCGCGTATTCGAGTCATGGCTAGGTGCCAATACAGATTGTAGTTTATATTGCCAATTTGTGGTTAATTTGTAAGCCAATGTGTTTTGGGAGGTGTTGCTAACATGGTTTAATATATGTGATTTCATATGTTGTGGATTTAAACATGTTGAGCATGACATGATATTGAATATATGTTCATGCATCATCTATATTTATGGCTCGCGTGGATCGGAGGTAAAATCATGCATTTTATCTTGGTTGTAGCTTGTGCTTGGACCCTGCATTGTCGAGGTTTGTTTTTAAAGAGCTTACCCTCACTAAGCTTTTATGCTTACGCTCTCTTTTGTTCGACAATGCAGATCAATAGCTTGAGGGTGGCAAGGGCAAGGAAAGGCCTCCAAGTGTTGCTTACGGTTAGCTCAAGTATGATGTTTAAATTTAAAGATTGTAATAGTAAAGCAATGGGATAGGTATTGTTGGTTTGAGTTTGATGTATGTCTGTGGTTGACTTGATTTGTAAGCATGAGGTATCTTGCCATATGCTTGTATGATGGATGGCTTATGGATGCTTAAGTTGCTTGAATGGCTTGTAAACTTATTTGAAATGCATGATGCTTATTGGTTCTTTTTAATGTCTTCAAGCATGCTTGTATGAAAGGCTCTACATGTGTAATTTGCTATGTATGAAAGATTGTCTAAATCCATGCTTGTATGTGTTTGAGTATGTTAAATCTAGGATGTATGTCTCTAGACTTTGTTTGAATGATGATTGTATGAATGCATGATGTGGGTTGTTGCCATAGTGATAGACATGTCTAATTAATGTTGAAGCATGCTAAAATGGTTGTTATACCTTAAGATGTCTTGTCTTGAAGTTGCTTGGTGGTTTGTTGGTGTTTTGGGGCATCCTTGTGCCTCAAAACAGCCCAGAAAAGTCTGCAGACAGGGGGTGTTTCGGAACGGGTCCCCGTGTTCCGAAACGGCCCCTGTGTAAATGGCCTGCCGTTTCAAAACGGATGAGGGTCGTTCCGGAACATTTTCGCTACTGGAATTTTGAGAAATTGGCGAGATGAAGCCGTTCCGAAACGGGCATTTGAAGTTCCGAAACGGTCAAATCTCGTTGACCACGAGATATTGACCGTCAAGGTCGTTCCGATATGGGTCTCCCCTGTTTCGGAACGGTCACCTTGTGGTTGACCCAGGCCCGTTGACTAGGTCAAGGCGTTTCGGAACACCCTATAGGTGTTTCGAAACGGCCTGCTGTAATGAAGTAAAATGGACTGTTTACCTTTTTGTTGGTCGGTGAATGTTTCGTTGCTTGTATCTTCCGCTGTTGTGCTCCACATAGGAATTAAATATGCATCTAGATAAGACTAATGATAAAAGAAATTTTCTGGGTCGTTAACCGAGGGGAAACCTTAACGGGTTTCGCTTCGGTTTTCCCCGTGTGGCCCACTTGGACCGGTCATCCGACCAGACCGGGACGAGGGGGTTACACTTGTTGGTATCAGAGCCTAAGGTTTCCGAGACCTTGGGCAGGTAAGTGAGGTAAGTTTAAGTTTTGAATTGATATGCACGGTGTTTGCTTGCTTTGTAAGTATGATTGCTTGTATGACAAGTATGTTGATTGTTGGTTTAAAAGCATGTTGCTCGTTACCCGTGTATGCTGTGATGTGTGATTGTTTGATTGAGAATGCATGTTGTTTGATCGTACGCATTTGTTTGCTTGTTTAGCAAGTATGCCTTGTCATATGCTTGGTTGAGCATGTATGTGTGTTGACTTGTTTGAAATATGTTGAGTAGAGTCCCATTGCTTCTATTACATCGGAAAAAGGATTTTAAGTGAGGGAAATCATACTTGAGCCACTTGGACCTTTCCTTTGCTAACCCAACTTGTATGTTAAATTGTTGACTGATTTATTGCTTTTAGTAAGTTTAGGGCCAGTGTGTGGGCCTTGAATCGGTAAGTGGAAGTTGTGGTTTTGAAAATGGGGATGATGTAGAGGAAGTTCTTTGCTATAGTTAGGGGAGTATAGTTGTACCGGAGTTGAGGAACAATTTGTTTGCTCGAGTCCGCGTGCACGTGAGTTGATTCTTGTTGGTGGGAGATGACGAGACCGATTCTGGTATTAGTTGGTGAAAAGAAGTGAAGACCTATGAGTGGGAGTCAGGTGGTATCTATGTTATAGTAGATAAGCCCTTGGTACAGTTTTGAGTTTGTCTCTTCTGATTGGTTCTGAGTTCGTACTTCCGTATGTTGTTAACAAACATGCAAGTTTGAATGTGCTTGATGAGGTAGGTATGAGTACCCTAGTTCTTTTGGCAAGATCTAGGTAGGGGTCTCGTGTGAGTAATCTGAATTTCAGAAGTGTTAGTGGTGACCGTTGGGATTCAGCCTATGGTTTCGATGCAAGACAGCTGATCAGTATCCGTGAATGGGAACTGATTTGTGTGTTTGGGGCCAGTGTACGTCTGGGTGGTTTTCCAGTATGGTTGTCTGTGTATGCCCAGAACTGCGTTTTTGAAGTTTTGAAATGCTCTACGAATAGTCTAGAAGAGTCGGATTTTGTGAAGAATCAGTCTGAAAACAAGAGGACCGAAGACTATCAGTTGTGTATTTGTGAAGTTACAATTTTTGCAGAATCGTCCGTTTGTGTGAGTGTGCAAAGATTTTGACGTACCTCTGTTGAGATTTTTGACGTAGGGACGCATGTGACTAGACCTTTTGGGAGATAGTAGTGATCAGAAAGATGTACAGAAGATGTTTGTTAGTGGTTCAGAGTTACTAGTTCCTAGTAGATGTGAAGTGATTGTCTTCCTACAGTTTCGGTGTGCCTTTTTCCAAGGCTCGGCTTGAAGAGCAAATAGTTAGTGTATACGTAGAGACAAAGAAAGAGTTGACTTGAAGTTACAAGATTTATGTGTGACTGTAGTGGTAGGTGAGAAGGTGAATTTCTTGTTGAATGTTGATCCAGATTTAGAGGTCAAAGATTGATTGAGTTTAGTTGACAGGCTTGCTTAGTAATTGTGATGAATTTGATTTTGAATGAAGACTAGACCACATAATGTTAGGATAGTTTGTGTTTTCTTTTCCTAGAAGTGTTTGAAAAAAATTGTCGGCTTATCTCTTGTCTAGAGAGGAAGAGTTTGATATTGAGACCGTCTTCGAGTTTACCCCTGTTTTGATTGCTCCATATCTTATGATTTCCGGAAGAATTGAGAATGTTGAAGAATCAACTTCGAGATTTGTTAGACCTTAGATTCATTAGGCCTAGTGCATCATCTTAGAATTCTACAGTGAAATTTGTGTCGAAGAAAGAGTGACAGTACGAGAATGTGTTTAGATTTCAGACAGTTGAAACAAGTGACAGTGAATAATTGGTATCCGTTTCTGAGTGTCAGTGAATTGTTGATCAGATAGTTTGTGCTTCAGTCTTTTCGAAGATTAATGTGAGATCCGTTTACTACTAGTTGAAAGTGAGAAAATTTGAAGTACCGAAGACAACTTTTGAGGCAAGATGTGACCGTTTTGAGTTCCGAGTTATGTTGTTTTGTTGGACTAGTGTGTTGGTTACTTTTATAGAGATGTTGAACAGAATATTTTCCTAAGCTTCCTAATCAGTTTGTAGTAGTCCTCATAGATGATACATGAGTATATTCAAGTACCGAAGAAGACCATGACAAGCTTTAGAGTTAGTATTGTAGATTCTATTAGAGAATCAGTTGTATGCCAAGTTGAGCCAACGTGAACTCCGAGTTAATGAAGATGTTCTCCTAGGACATGTAGTTTAGCCGAGTGTGTTAGAGAAAATCCCAAGTAGGCAGAAGAAGATGTGAGTTGGAAGAAATCGAAGACTGTGACAGATATCTATAGTTCCTAGGTCTAGCCTTGTTACTCTCAGAGAATTGTAAATAGTGTTTGAAGATAGTTGCTCCAGTGATAGATTGCTACAGAAGAATGTTCAGTCGTGTGGTTAGATGCGAGACAATGAGCCCTTGAGAAACTGAAAGAGACTTTGAAGAGAGCTTCGACCTTGAATCAACTTATGTCAGAGAAAGAGTTGTGAACCACAGTGATGCATTACATGTAGAGTTAGGTTGTGTGCTTATGCAAGACAGAAGATTGTGGCTTGTTCATCAAGATAGTTGGAAGACCGTGAGAAGAGTTATTCGATATGAGACATAGAGTTAATTACAGTTATATTTGCTTCGAAGACTTAGAGACAAAGCTTGTGTAGTAAGAAATGCGCAGTGTACATGTACGTATCATTAGAGCTTGAAATATTTGAAGACTTGGGAATGGTTAGAACTTGAACATCATAAGTGCTAGAAATGCTTGAAGACTGTAATATCAAGAGTGAGTACCATCCGAAGATAGCCTCCGTAGTGACCGATGATCCGAGTTGTAATTGTTGTTAGATTAGTAGTTGAGTTACGAGTTGAAATTGCCGAATTCCGTGTATCAAATGATAGTAGTTTTGTGGCCGAGTTTCGGGTTGAGACTACTTTGAGTCAGAATGTTTGATGAGAAACAGTTGCAAGACAGATTCTTGGCACATCACGTGCGAGGCATAGTAGAAGGAAGACCTTCAGAATACAGTTTCAGAGATGATAGAGTATTGCATTTCAGAGACAGAATAGTTGTACCGATTGACCTAGTGTTTTGAGACGTATTGTGTTGGTCGAAGCACACAGCAGTTTGATTTATTTGCATCTGAGTTGTATGAAGACGTATTGTGGGTTGAAGACGAGCACTTCTGGATTGAGTTGATGAATAATGTGGTTCAGTATGAGAGTAAGTATGTAAATTGCCAGCGTGTCAAGACCGAGCTTCAGTTTTCTTCTAGTTTGTTACATCCGTGGAAGGTTCACAGTAAAAGTGAGTAATAAAGATTCGAGATTTCAACTAGAATAATTTTGAAGACGTCTGCATAGCGTTTGGTTAATTGATGAAGACAGGGGATCAGTCAGAGGAAGTTGTGAGTCGAGTGTTCAAGCAGTATTGTATGAGTTTGTAAATTGGGCTAGTTCTGTTGTTATCTGTTGCGGTTACCACCAGGGTTAGAAAGGGGTTTGAGATGTGTTCCGTGTATCCATGATTCAGAAATGTAAGTTAGATCTGTTCCGTGCTATGTTTGTTGAAGAGATTGAGTTGAGTTTGAAATTGGCATGCCTTGAAGAATCAGTTGAGATCTTAGTGCAAGATAGCAAGTGTTGTGTGGTAAGTCTTTCGGTTGGTTAGTATGTTGTGGTGAGAAGGGAAGTGGGTTCCTGTCCGATAAATTTCGGGGACGAAATTTCCTTAAGTGGGGGAGAGTTGTAACACCCGGGTTTAGGGGTCGGATGGAAATAATATTAAAATACTGTTTCGGGTTTCGGTTTTAAAATTTAAAATAATAAAATATTATTTGGGCTTTAGATATTCGAATAAAAAAAATTCTATGTTGGATCAAAATTGTTTTGGGAATTAAATCCCATGGATTTTATGACAAAGGAAGAGTTGCCATCTCATTAATGGCACTATTGTAATTTCAAACCCTTGGAAATTAAAATCCCCTTTTTAATTTAAAACACCAAGAATTTCTCTTCTTCCCTCTTTCTTCTTCATTTTTCACGACAAAGAGGGGGAGCTTCTCCAAGTTTTATCCAACCTTCTTTTCTCCTCCATTTTGGCTCGAAATTGAAAGGTAAATACATCCCCATCTTGCTCTCATCTTCCTCTACTTGGAAGTACAAATATATTTCATTTTCATCAATGTTTTAGAAATTGGGTTTTTGAAAGTTTAGGTTAAAGGATGGAGCTTTATGGGTTTTTACTAAGGCTTTTGATTTGTTATTGTTAGATATGTTATCTATGAATCAAATGGTCCAATATATATAATTTTTAGAGTGTTTTAAATGGATTCCCGAATTTGGGTATAAATGGGGTTTTTGAAGGGTTTTGGGTGAGTTTTTGGGGTTGTTTTAGGTGGGAATTGATAGCCCAATGGTAGTACTATGGTTAAGGGTTGATTTGGGAATGTTTGTGGGTGCTATGGATGTTGGAAAGATGGTTTTTGGACATGGTTTAGGGGCTGTCCGAAATTGCTAAAAGTGGGGTTTGGTCATGGCTTGCAACATTGTGAATTGTATTTGAATTGTGTTCCGGGTTGGTCTTTTGATGTTGGGCTGATTTGGAATTGTTTGAAATGTGTTTGAGGTTGTTTGGAAGCGGGAATTCGTGTTGGAAAAGCTTCGGGAAGAAATCCGGAAATTTGAGGGAGGTTGCTTGCTTGACTTGGAGCTTGGAAGCTTAGGTGAGTGGTTAAATATTTTCAAAATGGTTTTGAGTATTTGGTTCAAGCATGTGAACCTAGGATGGGCTTGGTAAACCCACCTAGAGTTGGGATTAGAGTGGTAGTCTAATCCCAAGCTTTGATTAGAGACTTTGGTTGTACTTTTTTATCGGTTGTATATGTCTCGTATTAAATTATGATGGTGTTGACTATGTATATGTTGTATACATGTATGTTGAGGCGTGTTTGATGCATTGTTATATGCATGTTGATGATAGATATGATATGGTTATACACATGTGTAAAATATAATGTGGCATGGTTGTTAATGATGTATATGTGGTGTTAACATGTGAAATGATGTTATGAGGTGGTTTCATGATCCGAGGATCATGGTGAGTACATGCTAGGCATGGAAATGTGGTTGTGCATGATGGTAAGTCATGGTAAGTACGTGCTAAGCACGGAAGTGTTATGAAGTGTTATGAATTGGTAAGTACATACTAGTATGCTTGGGTACAAATGATCGATCATTAGGATGTTAGTGTGTACACATGAGTCAAAAGTCGCGCGTGGCCTTGGTGGCGTTGAGTCACCAAGGAGGAGTACGGGTTCGCCCGGAAATTGTATTTATATTAGTCGGTGATGAGTGGAATCCCATCGACGGGGCGTGAGGATGAGTGGAATCCCCTCCGCGTGAAATGAGGCGTGAGGATGAGTGGAATCCCCTCCGCGTGAACGGTGATGAGTGGAATCCCACCGTCAGGTAATGGTTGAGTTGTTGGATGTGAGTTCCAACGGTTATCCGCGTATTCGAGTCATAGCTAGGTGCCAATACAGATTGTAGTTTATATTGCCAATTTGTGGTTAATTTGTGAGCCAATGTGTTTTGGGAGGTGTTGCTAACATGGTTTAATATATGTGATTTCATATGTTGTGGATTTAAACATGTTGAGCATGACATGATATTGAATATATGTTCATGCATCATCTATATTTATGGCTCGCGTGGATCGGAGGTAAAATCATGCATTTTATCTTGGTTGTAGCTCGTGCTTGGACCCTGCATTGTCGAGGTTTGTTTTTAAAGAGCTTACCCTCACTAAGCTTTTATGCTTACGCTCTCTTTTGTTCGACAATGCAGATCAATAGCTTGAGGGTGGCAAGGGCAAGGAAAGGCCTCCAAGTGTTGCTTACGGTTAGCTCAAGTATGATGTTTAAATTTAAAGATTGTAATTGTAAAGCAATGGGATAGGTATTGTTGGTTTGAGTTTGATGTATGTCTGTGGTTGACTTGATTCGTAAGCATGAGGTATCTTGCCATATGCTTGTATGATGGATGGCTTATGGATGCTTAAGTTGCTTGAATGGCTTGTAAACTTATTTGAAATGCATAATGCTTATTGGTTCTTTTTAATGTCTTCAAGCATGCTTGTATGAAAGGCTCTACATGTGTAATTTGCTATGTATGAAAGATTGTCTAAATCCATGCTTGTATGTGTTTGAGTATGTTAAATCTAGGATGTATGTCTCTAGACTTTGTTTGAATGATGATTGTATGAATGCATGATGTGGGTTGTTGCCATAGTGATAGACATGTCTAATTAATGTTGAAGCATGCTAAAATGGTTGTTATACCTTAAGATGTCTTGTCTTGAAGTTGCTTGGTGGTTTGTTGGTGTTTTGGGGCATCCTTGTGCCTCAAAACAGCCCAGAAAAGTCTGCAGACAGGGGGTGTTTCGGAACGGGTCCCCGTGTTCCGAAACGGCCCCTGTGTAAATGGCCTGCCGTTTCGAAACGGATGAGGGTCGTTCCGGAACATTTTCGCTACTAGAATTTTGAGAAATTGGCGAGATGAAGCCGTTCCAAAACGGGCATTTGAAGTTCCGAAACGGTCAAATCTCGTTGACCACGAGATATTGACCGTCAAGGTCGTTCCGATACGGGTCTCCCCTGTTTCGGAACGGTCACCTTGTGGTTGACCCAGGCCCGTTGACTAGGTCAAGGCGTTTCGGAACACCCTATAGGTGTTTCGAAACGGCCTGCTGTAATGAAGTAAAATGGACTGTTTACCTTTTTGTTGGTCGGTGAATGTTTCGTTGCTTGTATCTTCCGCTGTTGTGCTCCACATAGGAATTAAATATGCATCTAGATAAGACTAATGATAAAAGAAACTTTCTGGGTCGTTAACCGAGGGGAAACCTTAACGGGTTTCGCTTCGGTTTTCCCCGTGTGGCCCACTTGGACCGGTCATCCGACCAGACCGGGACGAGGGGGTTACAAGAAAAATTACCTTAGTTTGGGATTTTGGATGATTTGAGAGAAATCCTTGCACAAGATTGATGAAACTTGCTTAGACTTGAGTTGTAGAGAAAAACCCCTCACAATTTTTTGGAAATCAAAGAGTTTGAGAGGGTATTTATAGAGAGGGAGGCGGTTTAGGGTTTTAGAGTTTGATAAAAAGTGAGTTTGTATCATTAAAAGCCCTAATTTAAAGCAGTCCGTGATGCCGTTTCGGAACGGTCAAGACCGTTTCGGAACGGGCGGCTAGGGTTTTGACCATTTTAAAACCATGAACAGATCGTTTCGATACGGTGTTGACTGTATCGAAACGCCCTTTGACTCGTATCGGAACGCGTTCCGATACACCCCTTGGCAGAATCAAAAACGTTTCGGAACGCTTTTGAGGCGTTCCGAAACGCCCTTCTCTCAGAGCTGGATTTAAGGTATCCGTATCGAAACAGGTTCACCCGTTTCGATACACCTGGGCCTGGAAGTGCAGATGAGGCTCTAAAAATGCAGAAAAATGATCTTTTAAGAGGCCTAACATGCATAAATGTCATGAATGAGCAGGCAAAACATATATAAGCATAAACATACTCCCCCTAACTATAAGCATGGATGAAATTAGGAGTTTAAACACATCAACATGGCATTTTACAAAATCAAGCATATTTAAACACAAAAGAAGTCCTAAAAGGTCAAGATAGGCTAGCTAGACCTAACTCTCTCCTAAGGGACCAAAAACGCTCTTTATCTAAGGGTTTTATAAAAATGTCCGCTAATTGATTCAAGGTGTCTACATACTCTATAACCACATCTTCCTTAAGGACATGATCTCTAATGAAATGATGCCTTATTTCTATATGTTTGGTTTTAGAGTGTTGGATGGGATTTTTAGTTAAGCATATTGCACTAGTGTTGTCACATTTTAGGGGTATGGTTCCAACTTTAATTCCATAATCTAAGAGTTGTTGCTTCATCCAAAGGACTTGAGCACAACAACTCCCTAAGGATATGTACTCGGCTTCGGTGGTAGATAAGGCTACACTATTTTGTTTCTTAGAGAACCAAGATATGAGCATACTACCTAAGAATTGGCAAGTTCCCGAAGTACTTTTCCTATCAATTTTGCAACCCCCATAATCCGCATCCGAGTAAGCATGAAGGTTGAAGGTAGAGTCTCTAGGGTACCAAAGACCTAAATAAGGAGTGTCTCTAAGATACCTAAAGATCCTCTTAACGGCTATAAGGTGAGACTCTCTAGGACTAGCTTGAAACCTAGCACACAAGCAAACACTAAACAATATATCCGGTCTACTTGCGGTAAGGTAAAGAAAAGATCCAATCATAGAACGATAAAGCTTAGAGTCAACACACTTACCTCCTTCATCTTTGTCAAGCTTTGTAGATGAGCTCATAGGAGTGGCTTGAGGCTTTGCATTCTCCAAGCCAAACTTCTTGAGCATATCCATTATGTATTTTGCTTGGTTGATGAAGGTGCCATCCTTCTTTTGCTTGATTTGGAGTCCCAAAAAGAATGAGAGCTCCCCCCATCATGCTCATCTCAAATTCACCTTGCATTAGCTTAGAAAACTCTTGACAATGACATTCATTAGTAGAACCAAAAATAATATCATCAACATAAATTTGAACTACTAAGATGTCATTTTTATACATTTTTATGAAAAGTGTAGTGTCCACCTTACCTTTTTCAAATCCTTTTTCAATCAAAAAATTTGAAAGCCTTTCATACCAAGCTCTAGGAGCTTGTTTTAAACCATAAAGAGCTTTGGTAAGTTTGAAAACATGATTTGGAAATTTTGAATCTTCAAAACCCGGTGGTTGTTCCACATACACTTCTTCATTTATAAAACCATTTAAAAATGCGCTTTTAACATCCATTTGAAAAAGCTTGAAATTATGATAACATGCATATGCAAGCAACATCCTAATGGCTTCCATCCTAGCTACGGGTGCATAGGTTTCATCAAAATCTATTCCCTCTTCTTGAGTGTAACCTTGTGCTACAAGTCTAGCTTTATTTCTCACAATGTTACCACTCTCATCTAGTTTGTTCCTAAAGACCCATTTAGTTCCTATTGTAGATTGATTACTAGGCCTATCAACTAATGTCCATACATTACTTCTCTCAAATTGATTTAACTCTTCTTGCATAGCCATAATCCAAAAGTCATCTTTCAATGCTTCTTTTATGTTTTTAGGCTCTATGCATGAGATAAATGCAACATGGTTCATTAATCTAAGAGAAGAACGAGTGGTTACCCCCTTGGATGGATCACCCAAGATTTCACCATCTTTGACATAGTTCAACTCCCTTGGATAGCTCACTTCCTTTTCCTCAATAGCCAAGTCCTTCAAGGCTTCAAGAGGTGGATCTTGTGTATCTTCTTCTTTTGGTTGAATCTCATCCTCCTTTGAAGTTTGACCTCCATCAAAGTCATTTATGATTCCTACATCATCATCATCACAAGAATCCTTCCTAGGAAGGAGGTTATCATCGAATACAACATGAATAGATTCTTCTACTACTAAAGTTCTTTTGTTAAATACTCGATAGGCTTTAGAGGTTAAAGAGTAACCTATAAAAATAGCTTCATCACTTTTTGCATCAAATTTACCTAAGTTGTCTTTTCCATTATTTAAAACAAAACACTTGCACCCAAAAGGGTGAAAATAGCTAATGTTAGGCTTTTTAGATTTTAAAATCTCATAAGGTGTTTTCTTTAAAATTGGCCTAATCACTACTCGATTTACAATATAACAAGCGGTGTTTGTGGCTTCCGCCCAAAAATATTTAGGTAAATTATTTTCACAAAGCATAGTTCTAGCCATTTCTTGTAAAGTTCTATTTTTCCTCTCAACTACCCCATTTTGTTGAGGAGTTCGAGGAGCCGAAAAATTATGGCTAATACCATTTTCATTCAAAAATTCTTCAAACCCTAAATTTTGAAACTCGGTTCCATGATCACTTCTAATGTGTGAAATTCTAAGTTCAAGATCATTTTGGGTTAATTTTGAAAATGTGATGAATTTTTCCAAAGCCTCATCTTTAGTACTTAAAAAGAGAACCCAAGTAAATCTAGAAAAATCATCAACTAGCACAAATGCATAAGATTTACCACCCAAGCTCATAGTCCTCATTGGCCCAAATAAATCCATGTGAATTAATTGTAAGCATCTACTAGTAGAAACATCATTAATGGATTTAAAGGAAGACTTATGTTGTTTACCCTTTGAGCATGCATCACAAATTTTATCATTTGAAAATTTAATTTTGGGCAAACCTCTAACTAGATTTAGAGAGACTAGTTTTTCCAAAACACTAATGCTAGCATGTCCTAGCTTCCTATGCCACAACCATGCATCATTTTCATTTTGAGCAGCTAAACATGCATGAGATGTATGTATGTCATCTAAATGAACCATGTATATGTTTCCTATGCGATGACCTATGAGCATAATATTATTAGATTTAATGTCAACAATTTTGCAACCATTTTTATCAAATAAAACATTAAATCCTTTATCACACAATTGACTTATGCTCAATAAATTATGTTTAAGACCATCGACATATAAGACATTTTCAATGAGAATGGTAGAGTGATTACCTATGGAGCCAATACCTTTAATGTGGCCTTTGGAGTTGTCACCAAATGTTACTACTCCTCCACTTTTTGGCTTTAAATCCATGAATCGACTCTTGTCTCCGGTCATGTGCCTCGAGCATCCACTATCAAGGTACCATGAGTTTTGACTTTGTGCTTTAGCCTTGTAGCAATGCTCCCCCTACAAACAAAGATATTAAACCTTGGTTTTTGGTACCCAAATCATTTTGGGTCCATGAGTGTTAGCTCCCAAAACCTTGGTTCCCTTAGGAATCCAAGATGACATAGCAATAATATTATTAGATTTTACAAGTTCCTTAGGAACCCATACACTTATAATTCTTTTAGCTCTACTATGTCTAGGGTAGCTACCTTGTTTGTAGTAATTAGTCCTTTTCTTAGGTTGGTGTGTTCTAGAGGATTCTCCTACTTCATGTTTGACACTACCAACATTTTTTAAGGACTTTTTGAGCTCATTTAGCTCACCTAACACCTTTTGGTGTTCACTATTGCATTGAGACAAAAGATTATTAAGATCAACATTTTCATCATGAAAGAATTTAAGTTCATCTTTAAATCCTAAAATCTTTTTCTCAAATTTAGAATTAGCTTGAGTGAGTGAGTCATTTTTCTCATTTAGCTCTAAAATGATTTTCTTGTTTTTAATGATCGACTCTTTAAACTTCTCAACTAATTCATCATATACCTCTTGTAACTCATCATATGCATCATTTAATTCTTCATATGAAAAATCTAAAGTAGATGAGTTAGAGGTTACCAAGGAGGAATCTTCCTCAAGTGCCATGAGACAAAGGTTAGCCACTTCTTGTTCGTCATCCTCCGATGACTCCTCATCACTCCAAGTAGCAAGCTTGGCTTTGAGTTTCTTCTTCTTCTTGAGTTGAGGGCACTCCGAACGGATGTGACCGGATTGTTTGCACTCATAGCAAATGATGGGATCCTTCCCTTCTTCTTTGTTCCTTCCTTTGAAGTCCATCTTTCTTTGGATTTTTCTTCCCCGGTTGGACCTCATGAAGCGTGAGAATCGTTTGGCTATCATAGCCAATTCTTCAAGTTCATCCTCCTCACAAGATGAGCTCTCATCATGTTGTGAAGTTTTAGCCTTGAGAGCTATTCCCATCTTCTTCTTCTTTTCAACTTCAAGCTTCTCTACTCTTTTCTCTTCTTTCTTTTTCTCATCTTCCCTTCCTTGCTTCATGATCTCATGAGTAAGGAGAGAACCCACAAGCTCATCAAGCTTCAATGTCTTCAAGTTCTTTGCTTCGATGATAGCGGTTCTCTTCCCATCCCAAGATTCGGGAAGTGATTAGAGTAGCTTCCGGACAAGCTTGTCTTCCGGTATGATCTCTCCATAGCCCTTTAGATCGTTGACAATTGTGGAGAATCGATCAAACATCTTTGACACCGTCTCATCGGGCTCCATCTTGAAATTTTCATAACTAAGATTGAGGAGTCCAATCTTAGTTTCTTTGACATCATTGGTGCCTTCATAAGTGGTCTCAAGTGTGTCCCACACTTCTTTGGCACTTTCAATGGAAGAGACCTTTGAGTAGATGTCCGGACCGAAAGCACAAAAAAGCATGTGGAGAGCTTTATCGTTGACTTGAATCTTCTTCCTCTCCTCTTCACTCATTTCGGCTTTCTTCTTCAACACCATCTTGCCTTCACCATCTTGCTTCAATGGAATGTATGGCCCATCCTCAATGACATCCCATACAAGATAGTCACTTGACTTGATGAATAGCCTCATTTTATTCTTCCAAAAAGAATAGTTGTCACCATTGAAGAAAGGAGGCTTGGTGGTTGATTGTGACTCGTACATGCCGGAACCGGAGATTGAAGCCATCTCTTGATATTTTGATGATCACACTCTTCCAAGGATCTCCTCTTGTGGTTGTTAATCCTCAAAGAGTTAAGCTCTGATATCAATTGTTGAGTGGATCGAAAAATCGATATTTACCAAGAGGGGGGTGAATTGGAAATTTAAAGGATTGTAGTGGAAATTGGCAAATAAAAATTGAAGAACAAGGGATTTAGAGTGGTTCAAGTTCCAAATGAACTCTACATCCACTACCTTAGTCTCACTAAGGATTTGCAACAATTTCACTAAATTGATCTTCCCCTTTTCTACGACAAGGAGGCAACCCTTTACAATATCGGTTGATTTTTCTACCCAAAAATCAACCCAACCCTCACACAAGAGAACAAAGAAATTTGTAGGCTAATTAAGTATCTCTCAATACAAATGATAGCCCCAATACAAGCACTCAACCCAATTTTACAAAATATGAATGAAGAACACAAATTGGGATTTTACACAAAATGGGATTTTTGCTCAATTGCTTGAATTTGATGTTTGGATGTTTGCTTTTGGATCAATAGTTGTTGCTGATGCTTTTGGATGTCCCTTTTATACCTTCTCATTGATTTCTAGCCGTTTGAGTGGTTGGGAACATAAATGGAGCCGTTGGAACCCTCTCTTGCCACCATAAATGCAGTCTGCACCAACCCGTTTCGGAACACGGGAAACCTGTTTCGGAACAGACTAAAATAGAAAGAGCCGTTGGGGTGCATTTAAGAGCCCGTTTCGAAACGCCTTAGGGCCGTTTCGGAACGGTTTTGCCACTGTAAAAGGGTCGTTTCGGAACGGTCCTAGCCCGTTTCGAAACGCCTTAACGGTTTTCAGAAAATCGGTTAAAACATACAACGGTCATATTTTTCAAAATAAAACCTAGCCCTTGTTTCGGAACGGGATTGATCCGTTACGAAACGAAATGGCTACTGTCAAAGGGTCGTTTCGGAACGGGCTTGATCCGTTTCGAAACACACCTTTTATATTTAAAAGTCTGAAATATTTGAAATAATTTAGCCCTTTTTAAATCCAACATGAAGAACAGTTTCGAAACGAGTTGTGTCGTTTCGAAACGGTTGCAAGTGTTTCGATACACGTTTCGGAACGGTGGTCGACAGTGGTGAAAATGTTTCGAAACGCCTTAGGGCCGTTTCGAAACGGGTACTTGAAAAAACACTGCTTTGGCTTGAAACACTTAGAAAAAATATTTGAAAATGCATGTTTTTAACTTGGGCATAATACTAAAATTATATGGGGATATTTTAAGGACTTAAAATTCGTTTTGACTTTTTCGATTTAGTCCTTAGGTTTTTAGTTATATCAAAATTAAAATATTTGTTTTCACAATAACAAGACAATTCAACACATAACAACATAGCATGCTCAACTTGCATTCAAGAATCGTAAAACACAATTTAATTGCATAAAACCTTTAAAACTTACTCTCGAGCTTGGATTGGCCTTTCAAGCTCAATCCAAACTCCCAAAACATTTCCTTAACCACGTTAAGGCTTTTAAAATCGATCCACTGACCAGCCAACACACAACCGATGTCCGAGACGTCGAATCAAGCCTCCGAACTACCCGGATTTCCGTCCACAAAGCTCGAATCCAATTTCTCTGTTTTGAGCAACCCAAAATCGAACATTAGAACACCGATACACTCACAAACACAACAAAGACCCGAAACTCAACAACCTTGAATCAATACACATCAATTCAAGCTCAAACTACACCCGGAACATAGCCAATTCAAACCTAAACTACTAGCAGCCACAACCAACAAATTTACCATAAAAATTTTACCTTTTTACATCCCTAAACATCCATCCAAAGCTACCAAACCTCCAGGTGCCATTTAAACTCAAAACCCATCCAAAAACTCAAGATTTTTAACTCTTAAAATCACCCATAATACTCATTTCAGGTTTTCTCTAAAAACCCATCCTTTTCATATTATTTTAGTGTTAAAACAAAGTTAAAAACACTCTCAACTCAGACCTAATCATCCCAAACGAAAACCGAAAGATTTTCCTTTCATTTCAAACCAAACTTTAGAAATCAAAACAAGATAAATCCATGAGTTTTACAAAAATATCAACATATAAGACTCAAGGAAGATGAGACTAAGTTGAGGAACCATTTACCTTGAAGAAATCACTTGGTTTGGAAGCTTGAAATTAATGAAATAATGAATGGGGTTTGGGGAGGGTTTTAGAACGTGAAATGAGATTCGAAAAGATGATGGCTTTTTGTTAAAAATATCTTTTTTTATTCCCTTTTGCCCTTTAGTCTTTTAAAACCTTTTTTGGTGTATTAAAAATAGTTTTTCTCCAATTTAATTTTAATCCGACTCGGTTGACTAATCCGATATCTCCCGACCCTAAACTCGGGGCGTTACAGATACGGCTTGAAGGGTTTCGAAATGGCCATAGGCGTTTTGATACGACTTGCTGCATCAGACTTCAACGGCTAGTTCTGAAAAAGGAAGTTCCGAAACGGGGTTGAGTGTTTCAAAACGGACGTCTGTAGAACAACATTTATGGTGGGAAATAAAGTCTCTAACAGCTCCAAAACAACCCCAACGGTCCTCAACGGCTACAAACTCATTTGAGAGTATAAAAGAGACCTCCAAGAATCAAGAGAAGGCTAATGCTTCAATTGTCAACAACATTATGATAAGAAAATTGTCTTAGGGATTTATTGTTCAATTTCTTGTATAGACAACACTTGTGAGCCTATTTGTCAAATTTGCTCAAGTGTTTAGGTTTTGGGTGAGAGCTTTAATTGTGCAAATATATACCTTCTAGAGGGATTTCTAGTTTGATAAGTCTTTCTTGTGTAAGAGAGTGTTTGATCAAGCTTTGGGTAGAAAGCTTGATCGGTGTAACGGTTTCCTCCTAAGCCGAGAAAAGGGGACGAAATTCTTAGTGAATTTGTTTGGATATCCTTAGTAGAAAGCTAAGGTAGTGGATGTAGGCTTTGGGTTAGAAAGTCGAACCACTCTATATCTTTGTGTTTATCTCTTATTTTTAGCTTCCACCAAATCGCCCAAAAATCCAATCTTCTCCAAACTTGGCAAACACATCGGTTGAAGGAAATCGAACATCATAAAACCCAACAACCACTAATGCTGAACACTGCTGAACACCATTACATTAATTAATAAATATTTAAAATTTTAAGGACCCGTCAAATAATTAATAATCACTTTAAAAAATTCAATTAAATTATTTTATATATATATTAAAATTTTATTTTTAATAAGGGTAAACTATATATTTAGTACCTCACCTATTTCCGTATTTCGATTGAACCCTCATTATTTAAATATTATTTTAATTTGACCCATTCTTTATAAAAAATGATTTAACCCTCAACCTAAAACCCTAAACTATTAAACCTTAAACCCTTAAACATATACCCTAAACCATATACCCTTAAAAATAATTTTATTTAATAAAATTTATATATTTGAATGAATTTGGGGTGTGTATATATATATATTCATTATTTAAATATTATTTTATCAGCGCCATTATCAAATTTTATTGTTCGACACCAAAAATACGAGTTATATTCCTCCAGAAAAGGTAAAATAATAATATTTCAAAAATTCTACACTAGAAGAACAGAAATAGGAAATAATATAACCAAAATCCAGTTTCATTTAATGTAAAAGAAAACATGTTCAAACAAAACATCTAAACACTTAAGACTAGTAAACAACAGCTATTGGAAAACATTGGCAGTTTGACACTAAGATAGACATAGATTTCACCTTTCCCTTCATCCCTTTTAGCCCACTTCTTCTTTGCTGCTTCACCGACCTTCTTCTAATATTAATCAAGCAAAATAATCAAAAAATCAGTCTCATCAAATGTTTCGAAAGTGAAATGGGTTCAAATAACGATAAGAAAATAGAAACAATTCATATTACCTTCTTTACTCCACATATCTTCTTAGCCCTGTTCTTCATTTCCTTCATTTGCTTCCTTGATTTCTCCACCTTGATATCCAATCCATTCTGAAATAACAATAGAAATAATTAGCATCTAGTATTTTACATTATACCTTTAAAAGAGACGGATTCAAATACAATTCGTAACTAACAACAAGAAGACAAAATAATGCAGTGGTGAACTGAGAAAAGGTATGCTAGAAAACACAAAAGGATAAATGAAATTACTTTTAAGAGTTACTAAAACATATTTCCGACATCAAACACCATAACTTGGCAGAAAACTGAACCCCTGGTCCAATGCCTTGAATAACTGTTACTTAACTCAAGTGTGGGTATCAAATAAAAGAGCATTCGAATATTTTCAATACATTTTAAAGGTACTTGGAAAGCCATGTCTTAATATGTGTTAGATATAGACAACAATCAAAGGAAGTAGAGAAAATTGAAAAGTCAGCAATAAAGCTGCATACTACATTACATGGATTAGGACTTTAATGTAAGTTTAGTGATATAATTTTAATAAAAAAGTTGCAATCCTATAATTATAACAAATTAAGATTTATGCTACATTAAGTGACAATATAGGGTTTTAGGTTTAAGAGAATAGTGTAAAACTGAAATAATATTTAAATATATATTCATTTCCATATAGGTTTAAGAGTTTAAGGGCTTAAGGTTTAATAGTTTAGGGCTTTAGGTTGAGGGTTAAGAGTTAAATTATTTTTTTATAAAGAATATGGTCAAATTGAAATAATATTTAAATAATAAGGGTTCAATAGAAATACATAAATAGGCGAGGTACTAAATATATAGTTTACCCTTATTAAAATTTTTTAATATATAAACATAATTTAATTGAATTTTTTAAAATAATTATTAATTGTATGATGGGTCCTTAAAATTTTAAATCTTTATTAATTAATTTAATGCTGTTCAGCGGTGTTTAATATTAGTGGTGTTCAGCGGTGTTCGCCACACGTTATTGAATTTTCCTATGAAAAATATAGGAATGCAGCAAAGTTTGCAGCGCTACAAACAACAAAAAGAAGAAAAAGGACCTAAGCTATTGCTCTGTAAGTAGAAATACCAAATCAATTTTATTTATTTCTCCTCCAATTTTCAATGTTATTTCACCTAGTATCAACTATAACCCTACTCAAAAATACCAAATCAATCAACAAGTAAAGTTTGAAACTCCCCCCAACAATGGAAGGAAAAAGAAAAAGAAAACCATTCCCTTAACTGCATTCTCATAAAAATCATTTAGAGGCGGTTCAAAAATTTCAAGGGTCCAGTGCAATTTATTAAAATGAGGTCTCAAGTTAAGAAATAAATAAATATTTGTTGATTTGTTGTGTACCCAAAATCTATGAAGTACAACAATATTTTGTTTTTCTCATGTGCTTTATCATTATTCAATAACTAATCTTTTGAGTTTTCCTTGCAAGTATTTAATTTAACTCAATTTGGGCTCTTATTTTTTTCTAGAGCATTGTGCGGTCGCAGCTATAATACATGCTAAAAAATGTAACACCATAAATCCGAATGTCACATTTGGGCCTTAAGCCCAAACTTGTTACCATAAATATCTCAAATTGGATTTAGCTCAACAAAGTATTTCTCAAAAACATTTAAAGCCAACAGTTGAAAATATAAATAAATAATCAAAATGTTACAAAAAAACTCAAATTTAATTTAAAACATTTGAACATTTGATTTGATTAATACAATTTCAAAAATAAGGATTGCAAACTCCATCACGTAAGGTCCTATGAATACACAACCCACTAAACACAAGTATCGTACTCTGAAAATCACCACATGTTGGAATTTCGTATTGATAGTTCTCCTCAACTTCCTATTATTCGACAAAAACTAGCGTTCGAACCATTTTCAATGCGCTTTTTATATAGTGTGCAATGTCTCGTACGTGCCAATATCAGTCTCAAATGGAAGATAAGTTCCAATACTACGTCTCTAAGCTTAAAAAATACCAAAATTATCGGGCTAATGGCACGATAAAATGCCTTGAACATGCCTATACACCCTTGTATTTCAGCCTGGATAACGCGGACCTTGCTATGTGCCAAACGCGAGGTCACTACAGTGATTACCACGATAAATTAATGTGCATCTTCAATATCTCGAGAATCTCGCATTGTGGAAAACGTGATGTCTTATCTAGTAATTTTAAATTACGGAATATGAAAAGACGGCCCACGTCGGACGAACGTCGCTACGTGTAGAACGCGAGGTCATGAGTCGCGTTTTTCAGAACGCGAGATCGCCTTACATGGACGATTTGAGGTCATTTTTCCAAATAACATTGGATGGGGTCATTTTCATAAATAACTATTTAAAAAGGGTTTCTTTTATATAATAAAGTCTTGCCTATGTATAAAACAAAAACATAATATTATGGAAGTTGCGTCCAGTCAACAACACTTTTAAAGCGCATTAGATGGAAAAGTTATTAGATAGGCCCGACTCACCACGTCATCTGTGGTCCCAGCCAATAAGGTCCATCCATATTATTTTAACTTTCAAATAACTACCCACTTCCTATTGACACGTAGGAAAGAGGTGAGGATTCACTTGAAAAAGAATGATATGGATAGACCTTATTGGTTGAGACCACATATGATATGGTGAGCCAGATTCATCTAATAAATTTTCCACTAGATGCGAAGAGCTCCTCCCTCTTTCTCTCTATATATGTATGGGTAAAATCAAATGACAGATGATACTAGTGAAATAATTTTTTTTTTACTTTTAAAGATTTAGAGAACCAAATTGATATATTAATAATAGTTTAAAGTTCAAGATAAATATTAAAATTTTCATTAAGGTTCCATGTCATCAATTTTTAAGGGACATTAATGATCGAGTGACTCTTGCTACAAATTGAATACGTTAATGACTACAATATTACTTTTCAAAATTCAGTGTTAAAAAACAAATTTACTCAAACATTAGTGATCATTTGTATAGTTTACCCATCATTGAATGGTGAACGGAGAAAAAACCGGCCGGTCAGAAGGGCTCGTTATTTCCTATATAAACCCGTTTTCTCCCTACGCATTTTGCATTGTATTTCCAACAGGGAAATGAACATCTCCCTTATTCTTTCTCTCTGAATCTCTCTTCGGTTCGATACTTTCTCTGCAGCTCTCAGGAGGTAAAAAGAAGTATTCAAATACAAATTTATGAGAAGAAAATTATTTCTTTCTACTGTTTCTTTCTATTTATTTTTGTTCCTTACAGGGATTTATATGTTTCCAATTTGGAATTATGATTGAGGAATGAAATTAGACGTTCTTGAATCGAAGATCAAAGACTTTGACCTTTGGATTAATGCGTTCTTTGGATATCATTTCTTTGACATGATTTAACTAGTTATTAAGTTTCTTGTTTCGATCTGCGGAAGGTTTTTATAGGATTTGCGGATTTGAAAGGAACGAAGATGAAGCTTAATTTTTTTGATTTTATACTTGTTTAAAACCCTAGGTTTCTCATTGGATTAGGGAGTTTTGATCTGGCTGTGATTTGAGGGTTGGTTAGGTGAAACTATTATCTGCTTATTGAAATTATGCTTTTGTTATCCTAATTTTGGGATCTTATGATTTTAATCATGTTCTGATTGAAGTTCCTTTTTATGGTTTTAGTGAGTTACGATTGGGGGTGGTGAAGTTCTTCAGGTTCTTTTAGCAATGTTCACGTTACATTCAATTAAGTTAAATTATTTGCATACCTTGAGTACTATATGGTGTTGATTGATATTGCTCGGGTTTCAATGCACTTTTGGAATTTATCTTGTTGCTTTATTGTGATTATTTATGTTTTGTATTTTTTTCCTGGGCATTGGTTTGAATGATTTTGTTGCATATTTTTTGGGTAATCTTATATTTTGCTGTTTTTCTTTTAACTGTTTATTAGTGAATAAAAGTTATGTTGATTCACGCGGATGTCCATTTGTTGGTTAAGCTGGTTATCATTTGGTTTTCCTTTTATGATAGAAGAGTGGCATACATTTCGGTTGAAATATTTAGCAACTATGTTGCCTTGTGTCTTAATCAAATCTATTGTTTCTTACCTGGTAACTTATGCTTCTTACTTGGTAACTATGTTGATTTTGCTTGGTTTTGCTGCCTTGCTTTTGAATTATCTTTATTAGTTATGCTGATGAATTTTTATTATATGTAGAGAGGCATGTCATGTGCTGCTTTTGCTGAAACAAAATCGCAAGTAAAGCCAGTTCGGTATTGTCAAAATAGTCCTATTGCTTGTATGCATTTATATATGAAATGGGTTCCCGAGGAAGACTATTATTTGATCTTAATGAACCCCCAGCTGAAGATGATGAGGAGTGTGATCATGCTGTGTGCTTACAGCCACAAAAGGCACTTCCTTCTGCAAGTTGCCACACTCCTGACTTGTTTGTCACATCAGCAGGTTCTCAACAAATAGTAAATAACCATGCATTCTCACATGCACCATCTGGTTCAGGTTTTCAGCCTTTTATTCGACCCAAAACTTTTACTTTCCCTGACGTAGGTGTTGAACCCAAGAGGGGAGGAGAGCAGAATTTTAATTTGGCATCAACTTCTTCAAAGTCAAGTAACAGTGAGGAGAAAAAAGCCTATATAGAAGCTTCCCCTGTTTCAGGTTCTGCTAATGCTCAACCTGTGGAAAGAGAAGAAGGTGAATGGTCTGATGCTGAGGGTTCTGCTGATCCACATGGAAATAGTAATATGCATGAAGAAATTAAGGCTTCACAAGAGCAATGTGTACAGAAAGTGATGGAAACTAGTGCTTCAGGTGTGACTGTTGACACTGTTAGTGCTACTGAAAAGAGTCATTCTCCATTAAGACTGGAAAAAAATCTGAGTGATCAGAAAGGCAACAATAGCCAAATTTCAGAAGGCAATGCTTCACGTGTGACTGTTAACACTGTTAGTGCTACTGAAAAGAGTCATACTCCATTAAGACTCGAACAAAACCTGAGTGATCAGAAAGGCAACAATAGCCAAAATTCAGAAGGCAATGCTAAAGGAGATATATCTGTTGATCGTCTGGAAGAACCTGGTTCGGTGCCTAAACAAAAAGAAGTTAAAGGTATTGAAGCTAGTTATGCTCTTAAGTGTGCGAATAATCCAGGAAAGAGGAAGATAGATGAGCAGAAAGAAGCAATGCTGGGAAAGAAACGAAATAGGAAGACCATGTTTCTAAATTTGGAGGATGTTAAACAAGCTGGTCCTATAAAAACTTCTATTACAAGAAAGCAGAACTTTTCAGTCCCAGTTATTACTCGAACTGTGAAAGAAGTCCGTACTGCTCCTCAACTTAGTGAAAATGTTGGAGAAAAGCAGGGTCAGCCAATAAATGAGGATCAAGTCGATTTACCATGCCATGAAGGAAGCAGTCCTGCAGTTGAGTCATGCAATCTAAAATCCGGATGTAATAGTAATACAAATTCAGGACTACTTGCCAGGCCTAAGAGGTTAATTAGTGACATTGATCTTCCAGAGGCTCATCTACCACCAATTCCGAGGCAGAGTTCATGGAAGCAACCCTTAGATTCAAGGCAGCTTAAGAATCCACAGTTTTCTAATAGGAAGCCAACTTCAATAAGCCAAAGCACCATGGATACTAAGATGGTAAACAAGAAACATTTTCCTCCTAAAAAGACAACCTCTACTAGTACCTTGTATCAAGACACATCTGTGGAACGTCTTATACGAGAGGTGACCAATGAAAAGTTTTGGCATCACCCAGGTAACAACATATATATGTTTACACATAGCCGTTACTACTTTTAAACTTCTTGATTCCAGATATTCATATTCGTTTTTTTTCCTGTTGCTTGCTTTTACAGTTATTATTATTTTTCTCATTCCAGTTATCCATGTCCCTTCAATTATCACTCTATGAGATTGGTAACGCTCAGAGGACATGGAAGGTGACGAGATGTATTTTTTATTCTGAAAGCTGGTTTTCATTGTACTGTTGCTACTGATTTCCAATTTCTATTAGCAATAGTTCTCATGTTCTGGTCTTTTCTGAGATAATTTGTATTGCAGAGGGATTATTCATGTGTCATATCTGGAAAGCTTCCTAGCTTACCACTCAATTATTGCGCCTTGTAGAATTTTGTATTTAGTATAACTTATTGTTATTGGATAAACATAAATTGTAGTTTTTTTATTGCTGGCACATGCACTTTGTAGGAGATTTCTCAGGGTGTATATTTTTGATTTTCTACTTTTTGTTGAGCTAGACAATAAGTATCTTTAAATTGAGCCTTACTAGTTTGTATGATCTTTTAGGCCATTAATATGCTATACTCTAAAAGAAAGCATATTTTATCAATTGAGGGAACTTCCAGCTTTGTTCTTTTTTGGTTGGCTGCTACTAGATTGCATTCTATCATTTTTAGGTTCTGCATTATGAATACTATAATAGCATGGTTTGTTTCACGTGTTAGGTAGATTTCCATAGGTCTCTATCTTTCATCCCCGCCTTCTGTTATTTATTCTTTTCTCTACTACTTTTATCCCTTACACTTGACCATTAAATTTATCACTGCCTGCATCAGAGGATACTGAACTGCAGTGCGTTCCTGGTCGATTTGAATCTGTAGAAGAGTATGTCAGAGTATTTGAGCCATTGCTTTTTGAGGAATGCCGTGCACAACTGTACAGCACATGGGAAGAGTTAACTGAATCACCTTCAAGAGATACACATATAATGGTCCGTATCAAAAGCATTGAAAGGCGAGAAAGAGGTAGAAGTTCTTATTTACTCCTCTCAGTTTCTTTCTTTGTCTTAGCTCAAGTAGTTAATATTTGTCTTGGGGTTTACTAAGTTCGACAATTATTAGTTTTGATATTTGATTCTGAATAACTTTTTGGGTCTAGTGTAGAAACAAGCCAGTTGTTTGGAAATGTTTATAGTAGTTTTTATTAATTGGGGACAAATCATATTTGGTTTTAGGATGGTATGATGTGATAGTGCTTCCTACTAATGAGTGCAAGTGGGCATTCAAGGAGGGCGATGTTGCAGTTTTTTGGGCCCCAAGGCTGGGGTCAGGTATGATATTGATTGACCCTGTTTTCAGATTTATTTAGTAATAATTACAAATTCATGAATATGTAATACCTTGGGTTTCTTTACTTTGTATCAAATAGTTAGAAGTAAGCGGAACAACACTTCTTCAATTGAAGAAGATGAGGAGGCTGAGGTTACTGGACGTGTTGTTGGTACTGTTAGGCGGCACATACCTATTGATACTCGTGATCCTCTTGGTGCAATTCTTCACTTCTATGTTGGGGATTCATATGATTCAAACTGGTAATTCGTGAAGTATCATTTATTGATATTTGTTGTTTTTGCGCTACCATAGACTATTGGAAAAAGCTTATTTAGCACCATTTTTCAATGGAAAAATAACATATTAATTTTTACAGCAAGGTTGATGATGATCACATTCTGCTTAAACTTCAGCCTAAGGCCATTTGGAATCTAACTGTTCTGGGATCTCTTGCAACTACCCAGCGGGAGTATGTGGCATTGCATGCATTCTGTCGTCTTAATTTGCAGGTACTTATTGATTATTTTTCAAAGACTTCCAACTCTAGATGCATCTTTGTGGTTAATAAAATTTCTCTTGTGTCACAGATGCAAACTGCAATCCTTAAACCGAGTCCTGATCACTTTCCAAAATATGAGCAGCAAACTCCTGCTATGCCTGAATGCTTCACACCTAATTTTGTTGATTATTTGCATAGGACCTTTAATGGGCCTCAGCTTGCAGCAATCCAGTGGGCAGCAACACATACAGCTGCTGGAACAAGTAGTGGGGTGACAAAGAGACAAGAGCCATGGCCTTTTACTCTTGTTCAAGGGCCTCCTGGAACAGGTAAGACGCATACAGTCTGGGGGATGCTAAATGTCATCCATCTGGTTCAATATCAACACTACTATACCTCTTTGCTTAAGAAACTAGCACCCGAAAGCTATAAGCAAACTAATGAGAACAGTCTTGACAATGTTCCAATGGGATCAATTGATGAAGTCCTTCAGAATATGGACCAGAATCTTTTCCGCACCCTTCCAAAACTCTGTCAAAAGCCCAGAATGTTAGTTTGTGCTCCTTCTAATGCTGCAACTGATGAACTTCTTTCACGTGTTCTCGATCGAGGATTCGTTGATGGTGAGATGAAAATCTACCGTCCTGATGTGGCCCGAGTTGGGGTTGACTCTCAAACAAAGGCTGCGCAGGCAGTTTCTGTTGAGCGGAGAACCGAGCAGCTTTTACTCAAGAATCGTGATGAAATCTTTGGACATATGAACACTTTAAGGGCTCGTGAAGCTATGTTATCTCAGCAGATAGCTACTCTGCAAAGGGAACTTACTGCTGCAGCTGTTGCTGTTCAGTCCCAAGGATCTGTTGGTGTTGACCCTGATATTCTTGTTGCTCGAGACCAGAACCGAGATGTATTGTTGCAGAACCTGGCTGCAATTGTTGAAAACAGAGATAAGGTTCTAGTTGAGATGTCTCGGCTTCTTATTTTAGAACCCAGGTTCCGTTCCGGCAGTAACTTCAACTTAGAAGAAGCCCGGGCTAACCTTGAGGCGAGTTTTGCCAATGAGGCAGAGATTGTTTTCACTACGGTCTCCAGCAGCGGTCGTAAGTTGTTCTCTCGCCTTACCCATGGTTTTGATATGGTTGTTATTGATGAGGCTGCTCAAGCCAGTGAAGTTGGAGTTCTTCCTCCCCTTTCTCTTGGTGCAGCAAGGTGTGTACTTGTAGGGGATCCCCAGCAGCTTCCTGCAACAGTCATTAGCAAGGCTGCTGGTACCCTTTTATACAGTAGAAGCCTTTTTGAAAGGTTCCAGCAAGCAGGATGCCCAACAATGTTGTTATCTGTGCAATATAGGATGCATCCCCAAATTAGGGATTTTCCTTCTAGGTACTTTTACCAAGGACGTCTTACTGATAGTGAAAGTGTTGCCAACTTGCCCGATGAGGCTTACTACAAGGACCCTTTGCTTAAACCTTATTTGTTCTATGATATTACCCATGGCCGGGAGTCCCATAGAGGTGGATCTGTTTCATACCAGAATGTCCATGAAGCTGTGTTTTGTTTGCGCTTGTATGAGCATCTACATAAAACTTTAAAATCTTTCGGTTTGCCAAAAATCACAGTGGGTATTATCACACCATACAAACTGCAACTTAAATGTATACAACGCGAGTTTGACAGTGTGCTAAAATCAGAGGAAGGGAAGGACCTGTATATTAATACTGTAGATGCTTTCCAAGGCCAGGAGCGTGATGTCATTATTATGTCTTGTGTCCGGGCCTCAGGTCATGGTGTGGGTTTTGTTGCTGATATTCGTCGAATGAATGTTGCCCTTACTCGTGCCAGAAGGGCTTTGTGGGTATGAGTCTTCTGCTCGTCCATCTATTAAATTCTAGTTTAGATCATCCTCTGACTGCTTGATGTTACTTATTTTCTGGAATTGACATTGATGTTTGAACAGATTATGGGAAATGCAAGTGCTCTGGTGCAATCTGATGACTGGGCAGCCTTAATTGCTGATGCCAAGACTAGGAATTGTTTTATGGACATGGATTCTCTGCCCAAGGAGTTCCCGAAAGACTTACTCTCCAAAGATTTTTCGGGGCCAAGGGGACTTGGTTACCCTTCACAGGGTAAGGCTTCTAGTACAAGGGGTTTCAGGTCTGCTGGACCAAGACACAGATCGTTAGATATGTACATGGATTCCAGGTCCGGAACAGCATCAGAAGATGAAGACAAGTCAGGAACATCAATAATTTCTAGGAATGGGAATTATCGGCCATTGAGAACACCAATGGAGACTTCCTTGGACAATTTTGATCAGTCAGATGATAAATCTAGGAATCCTTGGCAATATGGTATACTGAAGAAGCAAAATTCTGCTGGTGCTGTGGGGAAAAGACACTCCTAGCTGTTGAGTTTTTACTTCTGCATGGTGAAGAGCCTTGGAGCATAACTTTATTTCTCTAAGCCTTGTGATTGAAGTGTGTGAAGAGCTCTTGGCTTCACAAGGATTGATTGATTGCATTGGCTCTTGAATTATTTGTACTGATTTTGTGACAAGTTGGTGCCGGACTTGTGTTAGAGAACTGCCCTATGTTGAGCAAGATGAGAGTATTTGCAAGGGGCACCAACGAACTTTTGCTCAAGGCTTGGTTACCTGTTAAAGATCTGTGTGTGAAATTGATTCCTATTATTTCTTGCGAGGAGGTGGATGATTTTGGGATAGGATGTATGAAATAATACCCTGCCCTAAACCCACCCACCAGCTTACATGCTTCAAAGGTAATAAGAAATAAATCACAAAGCTATATCTTTGGGAAAACCACTTTTAATCTAAAATTTCATTTATGAACACTATGGAGGTCATATGCTCTGATCCAGGAACCGAAGGCTCCTGGGCTGTGTTGTCCAACCAATTTTCTATTGATATCCCAGTTCTGTGCTCGGTTTGACTTTGTATCTCTCTCTACAATACTGACACCTTGATTCGGGAGTGTGTTGATGAAAAGTTGGTCACATTTGAAAGACTACGTTCATTAAATATACAAACTTGAAATCACGGGGAGAAGGGCACCGCAGGATGCTATTAAGAATCAACAGAGTTGAAAGGTGCCATGTACATACTTTGAACATGCAAGAGGCACAAAGGTGACTTGCTATTCTTACGTCTGCAAGGTACGGGTTGGTTAGCTGAATAGTGTTTCTTTCTTTGGTTTTTGTTTTTGATGTCTTTGTTTGTTTGTTTGTTTGGATGTTATTGACAAAGTAGGGAGATGGTTAAGGGTAGAAATATGAATTTCCTTCCAAAATTCTGTGTAATATAGACAAGGAAATCTCAAACCATAGGAAAGGGGAGTATGTCCTTATAATTTGTGGCGTTAACCGGCTTTGTACATTTTCAGCTGTGGAATCATAGATTTCTTTTACCCGCACTGGAAAAACTGATCTGCTCTGCTTTTCTTTCTCACGTCCGTCTTTGTCTGAATGTGTGATCATTTTTACTTTCTTCTACAGAGAGAGAGAAAACTATATACATTCAACTCTAATGCTTTCGATTAACCAACTAGTTGGTCCTGGCGGGTAAAAGGCTAGCTTTTGTATACCAAGTATTCACATGCTTCAGTTTATCATCATTTTAGAAGTTTGAAGTAAACATAGAAAAGCTCAAAACTGGGTTCCTTTGGTTTTTTGGTCACTATCTGTCTTCTCTTATTACATCATTTAGGCACATGCCTTGTCCTTGTTGCCTACACGATTTAGAACTTGGTGGCTGCTACTGAATAGAGAAGGGAAGGGAGTAGTACTGTGAGCTACTTACCAATCATATATCTTGGCTCTAGGCAGTAGGCACTGGCTTTTCAGGGATGAAGCATTTCTCTATGGTTGGTTTAGGGTATCCATGAGTTAAATTCGTCATCAACTGAAATGAATGATTTGGACCCCATGTGTGTTTGGTTTCAAACTTTCAACCCTAGCTGCTGACATTAATTATTGTTTTGTACAATTGGCTGTATCTTAATGTGCATGTCTTGCTAGAGTACAGGGTCTCAGCCTTTCCGGGTTTGCAAGTTGCAGTCCTATGGTGCACAAGGGGACTTTGCAGAAACAATTCCCCAAGAAAATAAAACAGAAAATGGCGTTACTTTTGAGTCCATACTTTGTGAAATCATTTGAAGCACGGTATAAAAGTAAAAAAAAAGAAGGAGGTATACAGTTGTTATTTCTCTATATCTGTTCCGACACCTAACTGTATTTATAAATAAATTTGGTAATAAAATACGATACTAATACAATCAAGCTTAGACTTAGAAAGCACCCAAACCGCGACAAGATAAACCTTCTGACCATTTTATAACCAATAGGCATAGATGCAGGTAAAGTCGTGTTAATAGGATATTTCAATGCAACATCTCATCTAATTTCTGCCTGTATCGAGCCAACCCCTGCAAGAAGAAATTCCATGGACAGACCATCAGCATTAGTTCAAAGCAGTAACGGTTTTTATAGAGATAGTAAGTTACATACCCTAGTATAAGCATAGACTCCAGTCTCTGTTGGCGCTACAGGACTCCCCCTCCTAATGAAATTGTCCTCTTTAAAAATGTAAAGCATAGGTATCCCCGTTGATAGTTCTAAACTGATAACCTGTCTCATAAACAAAGCTGATCGAAATATTATCCCTGTAGTGAAATGCCAGTAAGATACGAAACGAAGGAAAGGGTTCATACCTCCTGGGAGGTTAATTTGTCAAGATACATGATGATGGACCTTAATGAGTTCCCATGGGCAGCAATCATGACACTCTTTCCGGATTGAAGTTGGGGTTCAATCTGCAAGCAGAGGATTATTTGATTGGATAAATGATCATGTATCGGATAAAGCAAAATATAGAAGTTACATTATCTCTGAAATATGCAACAGCTCTTTGGGCGCACATCTCCAAACTCTCGCCATTGGGTGGAGGTATATCATAACTTCTGCGCCACTCGTGAACCTTTTCCTTCCCAAATCTCTCCGCGGTTTCCTGTTTATTGAGGCCTTGTAATTCTCCGTACCTGCGTAGTTCATGAATCATACAGGAATGAGGATTGAGAAAACCCGAGTGAGCAGACAAATCCGAAAAGCACGAGGAAAATAGACTTGCATTCTTTCATTTAATTGCCAAGAAGCTATAACGGGAATAGATTGCTTTATGGTTTCTTCACTGTATATTTGACTCCATGCCTTCGCTTGCTCACTCTCATTATGCATGATAATTGGCACCTGCCAACAAGTGAATGTTTTAGTCTAATAAACTAAAGAATGATTAAAACTACCGGTGTTTTACCTTCTTCCGGCGATGCTGAGTCATGGCTAACATGGCAGTCATCTGTGCACGGATTAGTGCCGATGTATATATCATGTCGACTGGTATGTTGCTGATTCTCCTTCCAGCTTCAATTGCCTCTTCCACCCCCTTCTTGGTTAATGGCACATCGACACAACCTGTAAAAAGGTTCTTCTCGTTCCACAAAGACTCACCGTGACGGATCAGTATCAAAGCTGCTTCATCTGCAATGAATATCAGGAAAAAGAATCAGAATATTTCACAAGGCGAACCAGTTTTGTTCCCTGCGTTATGAGGAGAAACCAAATCACTTGCATCAGTTGGAATCAATGTGCTTTTTGTTTGTTTGTTGAGAAATTATGATTTGTGCTACTTAAAACAACGATTCGATCGAGTTTATAACCAAGGGGGAAAATGGTGCAGCTTACTCGATTTAGTGGGAGATTCACGTGTGCCATTATTCGAGGGGGCTAAAACAGGATCAACAACAGAGGTTTGTGAAGCTGAAGCTCGAATTACACCGAGTTTCCACTCTCGAGAACTATAAATCTTTCTCATTGAGTGCCCAACTTCAACCTCAAAACCTCTGGGAATCAACTTTACCGAGTTATTCCGGATTTTGCAACGAGTCCCGGAATTGCCGAGCAGCTGAAAAGTTCCAACTGTTTGGTGCAACATAGCATTGGCCATTCTGAAAATGTACAACTATTAATCTAAGAACACTTTCTACATCTAAACAGAATAAAGCACAAACATTGCACAAAGAGAAAAGAAATGCTACAGAAATAACTGTTAACTATGATTATGGCATTAAGTGTTTTTAACTTGTTAATCCGGATTAAGAACCCCAAGCATTTAAACATCAAAGGACAGACAAGAAGAATCTGAGGAACCCCAAGCATTGGAAAATAATCAGACAGATCCAAGGATCAAAAACTCAAAATTAATATTATAAATCAAATGATAAATAACACGGATTCAAAGAAACCAAACCTTAAAGACAGCAAGTAACCCAGAAATGAAAATGCTAATTGTTGGGTGCACCAAACAATGGGATTATATATAGGCCAACAGCGAAGAAACCGAGGCAAAGAAGAAAGTTGCATAGGTGTGGAAAGAGAAAAGGTGCTGGTTGTTTTTTTAATATTCGATATCCGATTTATTGGATGATCAATTTAGATCGAATATTGTAGAAGTCTGTTATAAGACGATCATCCCAATTCAATTTTTTCTATTATATCAAGATTCAAATCTTGCACCAAATGTTGGTTGATGAAAGTGTGAGTTGTTTTAGCAGAATGTAGAAAAGAACAAAACAAATATAGAAACAATCGTTGATGTTGTTGTCGTTTTGGGAAGTGATTCCCTCATGTTTGGAACTTGGAAGGAACAAGCAACTACCCTTGTTCTTATAACAAGACACAATATTTCTTGGGTCTTTTCACGGTTTATTTTCTTACTTTTGTTTCTTTACGCGGGAAGTTTTCTTTCTTTTTTCCCTCAATTGTTATTTTTTAAATGTTAAGGTTTATTTATTATTGTGAAAATAAATTTTATCATCTAAATTTTTTTCTTTCTTTTCCTTTTAATTTGATAGATTCAGAGACTTTTAACTATATGTATTTGGTTAGAGATTAAGATTCAATCTTTATAGTTCATAAAAATATAACGATGTCAATTATTATTAAAATAGTGTTAATATATTTTTATAAAGGAGTGTAAATTTTATTTTTAATATTTTCTTAAAATTTATACAATTTTTTTGGGTGTGAATTGACGGATGAAATTCCTCTACCCCTTTTCGGTGCCCCTACATATGCCCCACGCTCAAAATTAACTTTAGGGTTTAGGATTTAGGGTTTTAGGTTAGGGGTTGTGGTTAGGGTTTAGGAAATTTAGGGTAGGGTATACTTTTTAGGGTATAGGGTGTAGGGTTTAGAATTTAGAATTTAGGGTTAGGGCTTAGATTTTAATTTTATAGTGTTTTTTAGTGTTGGGGCATATGTAGGGGCACCGAAAAGGGGCAGACGAATTTTATCCGTGAATTGACACCCATTCTCCCATGTGGTAAAAGTATAATTAAAGAAAACAAGTTTAAGCTTGTATGAGTACCAGTCAAACAATAGGAGTTTATTCATCTACAAATAAAGTATAAGGGCTTCTTTAAATAAAGTACGACACTTTAAGGGTTTTTTAATATATTAACCTTAATTTAATGATTATTGTAATTTTGTATTTAAAGTACATTTCAATTAATTATCACTTGATTTAGTAGGATAAAGAAAAAATTATTGGCTTATCAAATTATCCATCGAGCCTTGAAAAAGATTCAACAAAAGACAGAAACAAATCCACTATCTGTTTTACGTCAAGCAATACGTAGAGTAACTCCCGATATAGCAGTAAAAGCAAGACGTGTAGGCGGATCGACTCATCAAGTTCCCATTGAAATAGGATCCACACAAGGAAAAGCACTTGCCATTCGTTGGTTATTAGGGGCATCCTGAAAGCGTCCGGGTCGAAATATGACTTTCAAATTAAGTTCCGAATTAGTGGATGCTGCCAAAGGGAGTGGCGATGTCATACGCAAAAAGAAAGAGACTCGTAGAATAGCAGAGGCAAATAGAGCTTTTGCACATTTTCGTTAATCCATGAACATGATCGATATAGACACATAGATTCATGGATCCATACATCTTGATCGGAAAAGAATCAATAGAAAAAGAAAGAATCGGAAGCGATCGATATATTTCTCGAAACAAACGAAAAAGAAACGAAAGATGAAACATAAATTATGGATCAATTAAGCCTCTCGGGCACTTGCTTAAGAATAAGAAAGAGGAATCTCATGTAAATACCATGGAATAAGGTTTGATCCTATTCATGGGGATTCCATGAAAATCCTTTAAACAAAATCATAAGGTCGAATTTTAATGTTGTGAATGAAGCAAATTAAGTTGGGATACTCATCTCCATAATGAACATCTACAGTACCCGATTGAGATTAGTTGACTAATAAATTAACAATTAGAGGTTCTAAAAAAAAGCACATGACAAACACAAAATGTTTACATTAAAATAGGGCATATATATTATATGAGTTAAGATCTACTTACAGTGTGTGAGACTAAATTACTTTTATGTTTTTTTATCGAACTATTGAATGAAAATGACTAAGATTGTTTTCTTATTTTTTTCCTATGATAATTTCACATTTCTTACCATTAATCTAGTAATTTATTTACTTTCATCAACACTCCAAAAAGTAGGTAAAACTTTCAAGTAATAAAGAACTGTTAGATTATATATTATATAGGACTGTTAGATACATCTCGAAATGTTGAGCCATTTAGTAATAAAGAACATACAAACTACCCCTTCATGGGATTGTAAGACCAAAACCATAGACCCTCAAGCCCACCATTCAAACCACCTACCTCCATTCATCTTACACCTGCTTTGGTAGTTAAGTTTCAGACCAAATACCACACCCACCAAACTAGGGGAGTTCAAATGATCGAATTGTTTAACTACCAAAAATTCAATTAATCAAACTTTTAAAATTCTTAACCATTAATTAAATCATTTTTTTTCAAAAATCATTAACGAAACTAAGTTCAGTTAAATCAATAGGTTTTCGAATTAACTAGAATTTTTTAATAAATTTTTTTATTAAATAGAGAGATAATTATATTTTTCATACAAATGTAAGAAATCGAATTCATACAATATGAGACATCATGAGAATCATTGATCACTCATCCAATTATTGGATCTCTTTTAATATTTCTTTAGTTTTGATTCAAAATAGCAATTTAAGTAGTAATAAATCGAAAATACATTTTTATTTTTAGACTTTATTTTTCTCCCTTTTGGGTTGGACGTAAAATTTAGATTAAAATATATTTATTTGGTTTTAAATATTATGAGTCATTATTGAGATTTAGGTTTCAAATTAAATATTTATTAAAATTTTAGTTAATTCGGTTAATTAATTGATTTTGAACCGAAATGGCTGATAACCGAACTTTGAAATTTTTTTAACCTTTAACTGACCAAACACCTAATTAACTAAAATAAATTTCGATTTAATCAGTTAATTTGGTTTAACCGACCATTTGAACATCCCTACACCAAACATTGAGTTATTGACACTTCGTGTTTTTGGGTATTTGGTGCTAATGTAATTTAATTATACCAAAATTTTCATTTAAGTTCTTAAAGTATTTTTTTTGTCAAAGTAACTAAAGAATACAACTTTTTCATCTAGGTACCTAACATATTTTTTAGTCAAATTAGGTATCTAAAGTATACCATATTTTTCATCTAGGTACCTAAAATATTTTTTAATCAATGCTACTTGTCAACTTTTAGGAACTAGATGAAAAAGACTGTATACTTTATGTACCTATTTTGACAAAAAAAATACTTTAAGTACTTAGATGAAAAATATAATAACTTTAGGTATTTACTTTGACAAAAAGATACTTAAGGTACTTATTTGTAGAACTGAGTATTCGACCGAGTCGAGTCGAGTCAAAAAATTTCTAGTTAATCTAATTGACAAATCTTATTTTATAACTCAAACTTTTTTTTGAGTCGAATTGTTTGAGGTATACATTTATATTTCTTCATATATTTTTTTTCAAATGTGATTTACGTATATAAGGTAAAGTTGAGAGACTGGACTTAAAATTTAAAACCGATACACTAATTGCTAATAATTTTAAGTTATTCGATTCTCATTTTATAACTCAAACTTTATTTTATTTTTTTCCAAGTCGAGTCAAAATTTTAAATTACGATTTGAGTCAAACCAAATCGAACTTTTCCATGTTGAATCGAATCGACTCAAATTTTGTTCACCCCTTACTTATTTGTGATATAAGTTTATTTAATAAAAACTTCAATGGTTCTGTAAGCTTAGGTATTTTTCTTCTTCAGCTACTATTTCTACAGTTCGTTCCTTATGTTTTGTGTATACTATATGCCCATTTAAATACATGTATAGATCTCTGCTTCATTGCACGTTTTCTTCTTTTCTTTCGCTTTTATACCTTTTAACACGCTCATAATCTTCTACCTTTTTCTCTTATCATGGCTGATAGGGATGTAAAAACAAGTCAGAACCTGGTAACCTGACTGAAACCTGCTCGAGCCAGAACTTGATTTGACCCGAGTTTTTGTTGACCCGAACCTGATCTGCAACTGACTGTTGTTGATCCGAACCCGAATTTGACCTGTTACTGTAGCAACCAAACTCGATCTGCGTCCGACTGAAAACGACCCGAACCCGAATTGGACCTGTTAATTTGGACCTGAAACCCGACCTGCGTCCGACTGAAAAGAACCCGAACCCGAAGCCGACCTGGCAAATAACCGAAATTACCCGACTGAATTGACCCGATATCCGATTTTACCCGACCTGAAATGGACCCGACCTGAAATGGACCCGACCTAAAATGGACCCGACTGAAATGGACCCGACCTGCTTTTAAACCCGACCTGTTAAGTGACCTGACCTGTTCTTGACATGAGCTGAAATTAACCCGAAACCTATGACATGATGAATTAAAAAATTTATAATAGTTGATATACCATATACATATATAATGTATATACATATACACTTACATATATTGATATAGGTGATGTATATATATTAAGTACTAAAGTTTGAAAATAAATAAGTAATTGATAATTTATGAAAATAAAAAATTAAATGAAGAATTATTTTTAATTTTAAAGTTTATTCATTAACTTGAATAAAATTGTAAACTTACAAATTATAAAAAATTAAATAACAATTGTAAACTTATTTGTAGTTCATAAAATTTACTAAAGTTATAACATATGTATAGTATTTGTAGTTCAAAAATTTATAAGTCTACAATTTTATTTTTTTTATACTTAACAGTTAACACTTAACACTTAACAGATTCTTCAAGTTTGTAAAACTTAGTGAAATTATAATTTATGTATAACATTTATAATTGAAAAAAGATTAAGTAAATTTAGAAATTATAAAAAAAAATTGAAAGTCTACTTTAATATTTTATACTTAACAGATTCAAGTTATAAAAATTGTAAGTCTTCCTACAACTTTTGTAGTTCAAAATTGATAAAGTTATAAAATATATGATTTTACTTAATTAGAACATATTAAGTAATTGTTGTCTTAAGTTACAAAATGTAGAATTAAGTTAAGATATAAAATAAAATTCATACACTTAAGTAAAAAATTAACAGATATAAATAAAAATAACTAGAAATTAATTTTGAGTTAACAGACATATGTGTGATGAATGAATTTAAAAATTAATAAGTTGTGATGGATGAATTTAAAACAAATTATTTAAAATTTAAATCAATTTATTAATTGTGATCATTAAATTTAAGAAATATTTTATTTAAAAAAATTTAATTATAACTATTAATAAAATAAAAAAATATTTTTTAGTTTAGGGGAAAAAAAATTTTAATTAATGGGGAATTTTTTTTTGATTGATAGAAAATTATGGGGGGTTGGCACCATATCAAACAAAATGGGGGAATTTGGCACTATATGAAACAAAAATAAAATGGGGGTTGCCGCCCTTAAATTGGGTTTGGGGTGGTTTGCCGCCATTCAAACAAAATTGGATTTTTTTTTTTTGGGGGGGGGGGGAGGGGGGGGTGAGATTTTCCCGCCTATAAAACAAATTGAGAGGTGAGATTTTTTATTTATTTAGGGGTTAATTATGCTTTAGGTCCTTCCTTAATTAGATGGTTAGGGTTTATGTTTAGTTTTTTAAATTTTATTTAATTAGGCCATGCTTAATAAATTAATTAATTATTAAGCTTTTTGGTTTGCTTTAAATTTAATTTGGTCATCGTATAAAGATTTCGTAAGTAATTAGGTTTAATAATTTTATTCATTTGTAATTTGGGCTCTAATTAATAATTTGGTTTTAATTTATTTTTAGATATGTCCTTTTTATGTTTCAATTTATTTTGTTTGTTAGATTTATGAGTTTATGTTTAGGGTTTAATGGTAAGTGTGTCAAGTTGATTGTTTGGGGCTATGAGAGTAGTTTAGGGATTGTGTGATTGTGCTTGCACTCTAATTATTAGTGAATAGTATCTGTAAGATTTAGATATTCATGTTTGGGGTTTAGGGGTAAATGTGTCAACTTAATTATTTGGGGTTATGAAATTAGTTTAAGGATTAGAGGATTGGCTTATACTCTAATTATTATTGATTATAAGATTTAAGGGTTGAGGTTTATGGGTATTGTTTAGGGGTATACATATATACATACACATATGTCTGTTAACCCATTTTGATTATTTTTTTAATTACTCTAATGTTTTATAATTATAATTTGATATGACTTTAAATAATTAGCTCAAAATTAATGACGATTGACGAAGGTCAACCTAAAGTCTATCAACTACTTATATGGTTGTACGATCGAACTCAAACTGAATACGAATTTCAATCCCAAAAATACCCCGACCTGAATTACCCGACCTGAAGCTACCCGACCTGAAATTACCCGACCTGAAATGCACCCGACCTGAAATGCACCCGACCTGAAATGAACCCGACCTGAAATGAACCCGACCTGAAATAGACCCGACCTGAAACGGACCCGACCTGAAATGAACCCGACCTGAAACGAACCCGACCTGAAATGAACCCGAACTGAAATGGACCCGACCTGAAATGTATCCGAACCCGAATTAACCTGCCAATTATCTGCTTTGGACCCGACCCGTTCTAACCCGACCTGAAATGGACCCGACCTGAAATGGACCCGGTCTGAAATGGACCCGACCTGGAATGGACCCGACCTGAAATGGACCCGCACCCGACCCGAGTCGAGTCAAATTTTTTTTTACCTGAAATGACCTGTATCCGATTTTACCCGACCTGACAGAACCCGACCTAAAACCTGACCGATTACCTGTTTTTACATCCCTAATGGCTGATATGGAGAATGAAATGGCGGGTCTCACAATCGGATCTGGTGAGACGTTGATCTACCAGAATCGGAATAGCAGGTTAACTATGACTTTTGCTTTGTTGGGATTTTTCTTACAACCAGCATTATTAATTTTCCATCGATGAGATCTACTCTGGCCAATGACAGAGTCGTTTCTGAGATTTTCGTAGTCCATGGGCGAACTTAAAAAATAGGCCTCTAATTAAGGGTGAGCGTTTGATCGAGTTAAGTTGAGTAAATTTTTTTAAGTTATGCGAGTTTACAAGTCCTTACGACTCGAACTTAAAAATTTATCTACTAAATACTAAAATTTTGAGTTATTAGAATTTTTATTTTACAACTCAAACTTTACTTGAATTTTTTTTCGAGTCAAGACGAGTCGAGTCGAAAAAATCAATTTTTCGAGTCAAGTGGAGTTTTGCTCACCCTTCCACTAATAACGAGTATTAAAAAAATTTGAAATTAAACCCTTAATAACAGGTGATATGTAAAAAAATGGGCCCCTATTAACAAATTTGAAAAAAAAATGAATTTTAAGAGTATTCTTGTAATAACAAATATAGGAAAAAATGGACCCCTAATAACAAGTATTGAAAAATTAAAATTTAAGAGTGTGCATGTAATAACAAATATTAGAGAAATAGACTATAAATAACAAGTATTGAAAAAAAAATTGGACTCTAATAACAAGTATCAGAAAAAATAAAATTTAAGAGTATGACTCTAATAACAAATATTAGAAAAGATAGGACAAGTATTGAAAAATTGGCCTCATAATAACAAGTATTGAAAAACCCTAATAACAAGTATTGAAATAACAATAAATAATAAAAAATGGGCCCTAATTACAAGTATTCGAAAAAATGAGCCTATAATAACAAGTATTGAAAAGAAATTGTACCCCTAATAAAAAATATAAAAAAAATTTAAAAATAGAACTCAAATAACAATTATTAAAAAATTAAATTTTAAATAATAAATATTAAATATATTAAACCTTAACTATAAATATTCAAAAAAATAGACCCTAGACAGGGTAGGGGCCCTGGGCGGGCGCCCATATTGCCCATGCCCAGGGACAACCCTGGCCAATGAGGGGCATATCAATCTCGGACTTGAGAGATGGTAGATTTCTATTTTGGTTTTTCAACGAGGTTGATTCGGGGGGTCCTTGGAACTTCAATGCTCATCTCTTAATTCACCACAGACTTCGACGAGGGGAGGACCTTATGTTGGTCCCTCTAACCCATTTATGCTACTGGGTTTTGATCCACGAAGTTTCCCATGGTTTCATGTCTGAGCGGATTGCTCGATCTCTTGGAAATTTTATTGGTTCTTTTATAGAGAATGATGTCAAAACAATATCCTCGAGTTATAAGGGCATTATGCGTGTTCGTGTTCGAATGGATATTCGGATTCCACTCAAACGTCGAGAGAAACTGCTCCTCACAAATGGTAAGCATCATTTTGTTTGATTTGAGTATGAAAAGCTTACTCTTCTCTATTTTATCTGTCGTAGATTGGGACATGGTGAGAAGTTTTGTCGGATAAGAGTGGCTAAGGGATCGACAAATGTCAAACGGGAGTGGGATCTATCTTTGAGAGTGCCCCATCGACGTTATCCTGTTATACTGGGGCAGTATGAATCAAGTGATCATGCAAACGTAAATCGTGGAGATGAAAATATTGCCCCATGTAATGTCCGCTACCCATATCCTAATCTTGGGGGCGCAAATTTAGGGGTGGCAACAATTCAGGAAAATCTTCTGGTCAAAGAGATACTTTGCATTCAAAACATGTAAATCAAATGGGTCTTATTATGGGCCCTACAAATGGTATGGATGTTTTTATGGATCCTATTAGGGAGGAAAATCCCTTGGAGGCCACTAAAAGTACCAAACGTACAAGAGTTTAGCCCACTTCTTCAGGCGTTTCTCGTTCTACAGATTTTACTAGAGGTTCTATTATTTCATTGGCAGACCTTGCTCAGCAGGTCAGCCAGTCGCAATGAAAATTTTAAGTTGGAACGTCCGTGGTTTGGGGAAACTGCGAGCTGTCAGACGTCTCATAAATAAATTGAGAGAGATTCATCCCCATATTATATTTATTAGGGAAACTAAATTAAATTCTCGTCGTATAGAACATGTTAGAAGGAAATGCAGTTTTTTGAATGATATAGACATTTCGGCTGAAGGTACCGGAGGAGGCATTTCCCTTGGTTGGACACAAGATATCCAAATAAATTTACGAAGTTTCTCGCAACACCATATTGATGTCACTATGACTGACCCGACTAATTCTTTGGTTTGAAGGCTAATTGGTTTCTATGGACACCATGTTACTAGTCAAAGAGCTGCGTCATGGGACCTTCTTCGCAACTTAGGTTATGATCAGAGTATTCCATGGCTTTCGGTGAGTGAAAAGAGAGGGGGCATGTCCGATCTAACAGACAAATGAGTGATTTTCGGTCTGCCCTTCAAGATTTTGATTTCTCCGATTTGGGGTATGTGGGATGGTGGTACACTTGGGAGAAGGGTCATTTTTCTACTACTAATGCCAGAGAAAGACTAGATAGTGGCTTTGCGAAATCGGCCTGTTGGGACTTGTTCCCAAATTTCTTGCTCCATCATTTTACACATTCGATCTTGGATTGATGCGTGATCCTTGTAACGCCCCGGTTTTGGGCTTAGGAGTTTTGGGCGTTGACCGGTTTGGTCAAAGTGCTGTTCGAATCTAAAAAGGTGAAATTAGGAAAGCCTAGTTCGGGTTGCATTAAAAATATGGGAAAATGTTCTAAAATCATCTTTTAATATAATTAAGTGAACTGTGAAATCAATTTTGGAAAATGAGTTTTGGAAGAGTGACATTTTGGCTAGTGACCAAAATGTAATTTTTGAAAGTTTGGTGACTGTTTTATAAAGGGTTGAAACTTTGAATCTTTAAGGAGCTATTATTCCAAAAGTAGTTTCTCCAGATTTTTCTAAGATATTTTAAGGATTTATTCTGATTTTAAAACATATCAAAAGTGGAGGGAAAGCCATTTTGGCCATTTTGATAACTAACTTCCTATTTTCCTTTCTCTCATTTTCTCTCAACCCAAACACTTTCTTTACAGAGAATTGTTTCTGATTTTCTCACCTAAATCCCTCCTTTCAACTCTCTTTTGATTCCTAATCAACATATCTACAAAACCTCATCATTTGCTACTTGATTCATCAAGGTTTTTGATTCCAAAAAGAGGAGAAACTCAAGTTTGGAGGTAAGAACGTCTTCTCCTCTAAACTATCAGTTCTTTACTGAAATTCCTAAGTTTTCAATCCTTAATTGATGTTTTATTAAAGGCTTTTGAGTTGTGAATTGGATCTTGGCTTGTAATGCAAGATTTGGTGATTTTTGATGATTTTCGTTTAATCTGTTAAATCTGTGATTTGAGATGTGTTTTTGATGTTATTTGGACTCTAAATTGATAAGGAATTGAGTTTTGATTAATGCAATCCCGGATAGGTTGAGTTTCCTAAGTTTAGCTTGTGATTCTTGATTGTTTTTGAGGTGATCTTGTGGATCTGATGTTGCTAGAGGTATAAGGATGTTAATAGGTTCTTTTTAGATGTTAAATGATGTTAATAGATGTTTGGTTTTGATGGTTTATGGCTGGGCTTTGTTGAGAAGTGGTTTGGATGCATTTTCGGTTGTGTTTGGTGGCCGAAAATGGAGTGTGGATGAGAGCATCGAGTTTTGGTGCTTTCATTGAAGCAATTAATGCATGATGATGCATTAATCCTCTACTTTGATGTGTTAAAACAGGGGAGGCATCTTTGGATCCAAGAGTTGTTGATCCGGAAGCTTGATTTGGTGCTTCGGCAAGAGGCGAAGTGGAATCGGTGAGTGAAATTGGGTTTTCGGCTTTGAAACCAATGTCTTGGGAGCTTAGTTTAAGTCTAAACAACTTTGCTAAGCTCAAGTGTAAGTTTTCGGAAATACTCTCTAGTGGTGGCCATGATTTGATTGTTGTGCAATGTGGTTTATTGCATGTTTTAAACTCTGTTTTGAAAGCATGATTTAGCATGGTTAATGCTGTTTTTGTAAGCCATATGTTGAAGGAAGCTCAAGGTAAGAGTTCCTTGTTTTTGAACATTGAATAAATGTGGTTTGATGCTTTTAAATGCATGATGAATATGGCTTGGTTTAATGCTTTAAAACAGTGGATAAATTGATGATAATGATGTATATTGGCAAGTGATGTTTTGAAAAGGTTAAGGTCACTAAGGTGGTTAAAAGTCCTTGAGTGAGCCTTGTTTACTTAAGAACATCAAGGTGGTTAAAAGTCCTTGGATGATTCTTGCTACGGACATAAAGGTGGTTAAAAGTCCTTGTGTGATCCTTTCCATGGTGTTTAAAAGTCCATGGGGCCATGGTGTTTAAAAGTCCATGGGGCCAAGGTGTTTAAAAGTCCTTGGGGCCAAGGTGTTTAAAAGTCCTTGGGGTGAAACTTGATACGGACACAAAGGTGGTTAAAAGTCCTTGTGTGGTCCATTCCATGGTGGTTAAAAGTCCATGGGGCCAAGGTGTTTAAAAGTCCTTGGGGCCAAGGTGTTTAAAAGTCCTTGGGGTGAAAGTTGATGAACTTGTTTTTAAAGAAATGGAATTTATCACTTGTGGCCAATATGACATGTTATGATATGAAGCATGAGATGCTTGTTTAAAGTATGCTTTTGAGCATGTGTAAATGTTGATTTGAAGCATGATTTGTAAAGTGTTTTTAAATGCATTATTGGATGGTTTTATTGAGCATTCCTCACTAAGCTTTTGCTTACGCTCTCTTTCGTTTTCTTAAATCAATAATGCAGAACATTAGAGTACTTTGAGGGCAGCAAGGAGTGCAAGCATTCAAGTGAAAGTAAAGCTCAAAGTATGGAGGTTTTATTAAGTACATTTTAGCTTTTGGTAATTTGGCAATGGGGGACCTATGTGTATGTTTTGGGAGAGGTTTTGAACTCCCTAAGTATGTTGAATGTTGTTGAGAATGTTGGTTTTTGAGTTTGGCCTATACATGCTTGAAATGGAAGTTTATGCTTGAATGGTTTGCTTGCGTAGGAAGCATGCCTATAGATTTGGGCCTTTTTGCATATGATGTTAATTTGTTGATTTGTTGATGCATGTAAGTCACATATATGTTGAATTGCATGTTGGTAAAGTTTGGTGGTAATTGGAGCATGAATGGATGGTTAATTGCATGTTTAGGTATGCATTTTGGGGCAATCTGTGCAGGGTGTTTCGGAACAGTACCTACCGTTTCGAAACGGGTGCCTTAAACAAACCTAGGCGTCCGAAACAGGAGAGACCGTTCCGAAACGGTTTGGCTACTGCCAGCCCGTGTTCCGGTACGCGTTGCGGAACGGCCCGTGTTTCGAAACGGGTTCTGCCTGTTCCGGAACGGGTGACCGTTGGGGGCTGACATTGGCAGTTAAATGTTTTGAATTGTTTGCGTTTTAGTCCTGAACCTTGTTTGTGCAATTGTATGAGTTCGGGAGGTCCTTTTGAGCTGAAATTTCACAGAGAAGCATGAAATCTGACTAATTTCAAGTTGGTAACTTTAATTTGGGTTAAGTCCTCCTAATTATCAGAAATTACAATTTGGTCCCTAAAGTTGTAATTTGTTCAATTGGGTCCCTGTTTGATCTCTGATGCTTGTGATCTTTGAATATGTTGTTGAGTGATCACAATTAGGGTTAATGTGCATTTAGACAAGATTAAAAAGAAAAAAAGGGTCGTTAATCAAGGTTGACTTTCGGGTTGACTTTGGTTTTCCCCGTGTGACTTTCTTAATTCGGGTCAACCGTCTAGGCCGGGTTAAGGGGGTTACAATCCTTGTTGATACCCTCGGGTGTGCTTTGACCCCTTCTGGTCTCACTCAGCAGCCGTTCAGGTTTGATGCTAACTGGGTACTGGAGGATGACTTTGAGCAACTAATAGAGCAAATTAGGACTGCAACTATTTGTTCTATTCCCGACAAACTTTAGCAGCTTGCCTGTAGCATAAAAGTTTGGTGTCGTTCTTTGAAGTATTGTCGATCTAGGCGAAACAACTCCCTTAAGTCCCGGTTAGAAGAACTCTCCATGGTCCATCCTGATGATGAGATTCTAGCAAAACTAATGGAAGTGAAGCTTGCTCTTAATTTAGAGGCTAACAAAGATGAATTTTTTTGGGAGTAGCGAGCGAAAGTTAATTGGCTCCAAAAGGGATAGAAACACAAGCTTCTTTCATAAGTAGGCTTCATTTCATAAAAAGAAACATACGATTTCTAAGCTGAAATGTGACGACGGTAGTTGGGAAGAACAAGAGAAAGCCATGGCTGGTATGGCTAAATCACACTTCCAAAATATCTTCACCACCTAACTGGTTGTGGATCTCATGTGTATTTTGAATCAAGTTCGTTTTTCTATCTCGGGGAGGATAACGCTAACCTTATGGAACCTTTTACCAAGGAGGAGATTCTTCTTGCTAATAAGCAAATGGCGCCTTTAAAATCTTCGGCCTTCATGGATTCCCAACATTTTTTTACCAAAGAAATTGACATATAGTGAGGGATGATATTGTGGCTTATTGTATTTCAGTTCTAAGTGGCAATCTTGATTTGAAAGATGTTAATGTTACAAACACCTTTCTTGACAGTTGCATTGATCACACTCAAAGTGCCTTTGTCCTGGGCAGAGCGATTTCTGATACTGTCCTAATTGCTTATGAACTTATGCAGTATGAAGATTAAGAAAAGTGGCTCTAAAGGGTCATTTGCACTGAAACTTGATATGGCTAAAGCCTATGACAGAGTGGATTGGAATTTTCTACAATAAATGATGTTAACCATGGGCTTCGATCCTTTATGGGCCTCTATGATCATGATGTGCATCTGTACAGTTTCCTATTCGGTAAATTTTAATGGATCCATTAGTGTCACTTTCTTGCCCTCTAGGGGTCTCCGACAAGGGGATCCATTGAGCCTATACTTTTTCCTCATCTGCACCGAAGGTTTATCCTCTATCCTCCATTCCGCTAAGACATATAGTGTCATTTCAGGGGTGAAACCAGGGAGGTATGGTATCCCCATAACTCTTTTGTTCTTTGCCAATGACAATATTCTCTTCGGAGCTAGTAACTTATAGGAGGTATCCCGTCTAAAGAATCTTATTTCTACCTATGAGCATGCGTCTGGTCAACTTGTGAACTACAATATGTCTGTCATGTATTTCAGTGGAAATGTTGCTCATGCTACTACAATTTCTATCGGGAGTCTTTTTGGAGTTAGACTTTCTACGAATCTGGAGAAGTATCTTGGACTCCCTAATATGGTTGGTCGTAATAAAAAAAGAAGCATTTGCATCTCTTGGTGACAAACTTAACAAGAAAGCAGATGGTTGGAGTGTTCGCTTCTTATTTATGAGAGGTAAAGATGTTTTAATCAAGTCAATCTTACAAGCTATATGTAGAGCGTTTAGGTGTTCTCCTTTTGTGAGCACAAGTGCACACTCATGTCAAGTTATAGTATAAAAGATATTGTCTCCACAAGGATTGGAGCAACTCCTATGAATGGTTTCCTGCACAAAGATTTAAAAAATGTGCCATTAAATCTCAAGATGTGGAAATATAAAAACACAAGTAAAGATAAAGATAGTGATAAGAGGAATGATAGGGGGGAGATTGGGTGATAAGCTGGGTAAGACAAGTGCGGCTCGGTAGCTTGTGGACTGCATTGCAGAGTCTTAAGTATGTTTCGCGCTGCCATGAGATGCTGCCGCGACGGGTAAGGTGGGCGGCAAACTACGACATTGTCACACGATCGCATTAGATCACTACCATGGAAAGGGTGTGTACTGCCTCGGCAAGTGGAATGGAGAGAAGTCCTGGAGGCAAGTCTGACAGTCATTCCGAGTTCGGCAGGATTGTCGACTGTGATCCCTCCTATTTCTAGGTTATGATGCTCGAGATTGCTTAACTTGTGGACTAGTGTGGAACCAAGTTAGACAACTTGGTTGGTAATTCATTTTAGCCGCTGAAACTTGAGGACTAGTGTGGAACCAAGTTAGTCACGCCTTTGTGAGTTGTGACCGTGCTTAACCCTTTCGTGAGCCTTGCACTTCCGTGCCCGACAAATAGATTTTCTCTTCAACTGTCTGGTGTGGACTAATTGAACAAACAAGAAGCGTAGATTAAGAAAACTTAGAAATTTATTAAAAACAACTCAAAACTATACAACCATTTCCCAAATTACTTTACATACATGCTTCTAAACCATATGAGAGTTGGGTCGCAACCCCTAACACTCCAACCTATCTAGCTAACCCCCCATCTACATTCTCATCGGAAGATGTCGTCAATTCCTCACGACAAGCATACCCCTATACCCTTACATACATTGGGTATATATAGGGCTCTAGACCTAAGTTGAGTCCTTCTTGAAGTAGGAGTCCTAAAAGTAAATTACATTAAATATAGACTCCTTTATGCTTTAAATATAGACTCTTTGGACTTTGCCTTCATCAACAAGTATGGATAAGTGCTCCTACTTATCTATCTTGAATTAACTCTACCGGCTGCTACAGGTTTTAGGAAGTTTCAAGACTGGGCTCATTGGGCTTAGGAAATTGTCCTCTTGAAATCGCAACCCATCTTGGCTAAGTCGGCGTAACTCATTCCTGGGTGGCAATACTACTTCGGTAGTGTCCTTGGCGGCAACTTGAGCTGCTTCAGTAGAACTTCTTTGGTTCCAGCTTTCTTGGCTCGTCTTGTCATGTCCTCTACTTTCCTAGCTATAGCACTTGAAAACATAAACTAAACTAAAACAGTAACTTTTCTTTACCAATCATAAGATATTAAATAAAAGCGTGGTACAAGAGAAAATGATGTTATAATGCATGTCATGCACCTAAATATGCCTAAATGAGCTCAAGAACAGCAATAATAAGGGTAGGAATGTGTAAAGAATATAGGATTCATGGACACTCTACACCCCCCAAACTTGAACTATTGCTTATCCTCAAGCAATGCAACCTAACTAGTAAAATTGCTCTTAGCACAAAATTAATAGAACGATAGCTATTCAACTTGATTTCTTGCCTCAAGGCCGTGACACCTATATAATGTTAGTGATAGGGAATAACATGAATTAACTCAGATTAATTTCTCTAAGTGCCAGTGCAGTGTGTCCAGGTCTGTGTTCATGCTAAATATGCTGAAGTTACTAAATTAACAAAGTATGCCTAAAATAATTAAATATCTTAAAAGGATACAAGTCGCTGCCTTGGCAGTACAACTGGACACTTTTGTTTTCTTTTTCTGATCATGGCTTTAAGGGCTTTAGCTCATCACAACTATTCTCTGGGTTTGAAGGTAAGGTAGGTGCACTCTACAAACTCTGAACCCTTTGAATAGAGTCATCCCGTGAAGACTTCCATTCACTCTTGCTAATTTGTCCGTCACTTGGTTTAGATTCATGGACTTTGATAGCAGTGGAGTGTCCTTGCTCATGATCCTTCCTAGAGCCTGTTTAGGGCACCTCTAGGGTCTTTATTCTTCCTAGAGCCTGTTTCGGGCACCTCTAGGTTGTATTCTTTCTACCTAGAGCCTGTTTCGGGCACCTCTAGGTTTTTCATCAATTTTTTAGCTGCCTTGTGCTGCTGGGGCGGCGAACCTGTATTCAATTGAGAAACTTTTATTAAATAAGACATGAAATGTTAAATTTAGAACTTTAAACAAAAATTAAGTATTTAATAGACAAGTGTAAAGGATAATTGGCACAAAGAAAATTTTCTAAGTATTTTTATGCTTCTTCCCAAAGTTAGGTTAGAATTTTTTAGAATAGTGCGAATATAAGTAGTCGGCTAAGCTATCATAGGCACAAGTTTTTGAACTAAGGATTCTATTTTTTATTAAATACTATGGGAGGAATTTACAAATGCATCTATATGCTATGAATCTAAAATAAAGAGGACTAATTCCCCCCAAACTCAAGGCTGGCAGTGTCCTCAATGCCTCTACAAAACAGAAATTAAAAACATAAAATAAAAGAGAAAAGAAAAGAAAATATAAAATAGAGAAAATAAAAAAAGAAATAGAAAACAACATAAAAAATAAAAGGAAAATGGTGCTATAGACTCGGGGAGTTCCCCTCTATTGTTGTCGCGTCAACGGAGGAATCTGAAGAGGCAGGCAGAATAAGGCGATGCGTAGCGGATGGCATTTCTGCTGGGTTCTACTTCGAGCTACGCGGCGGCTGGATATGGCTGGGGGTGGCTTTCTTGATTTTTCTATCAGCTTCTCCACCCAAGGGTTTTGCTGCTGGCCGCTTTCCCTTTCGTGCTAACTCAGTCGATGCATCTTCAAAGGAGTCTGAAATCTCCATGTCTGAGTAGCCGGAGTCCTGGGCAACAATGGCTTTGGCTATTGGGGAGACATCAATGGTCTCTTCTTCCTTCTCGGATTTTTAGGAATAGGTGAGGTCATAAGGCTGGATGAGGGTCGGGGAGGTTATTCTTTTGGGGTGGTAGTGCGGCCCCTTGCTGTCGTCGGCGGCAGGAGCAGCAACAGGTCTTGGAGTGATGTGTACCGGTTTGGATGCTGCTAGTTCCGTTAGAAAGACGAGAAACTGTGGTCTGGCGTCCTGGTATTTGTACAGCAGGTAGGCCATAAAGGCCTCATGTACGTCTGCTACATATTTAGTGAAGATCACCTGCTTGTGGTCGATCTGGTGGTAGCTTTCCACTAGGCTGCGCAATAATGGAATTGCGGCAGACGTAAGGGAAACATCAGTATTGCCTGCTGCGGCTGGGGAGGCGTTAGCTGGGCGGTGGAGGTTGTTTCTGGTTCTGCACTATGCATCATTTGTTGGCGTGCTCTTCTTGTCCATCCTTCCTTGGTAGGAAGAATTTTATCTTTTGGGTGCAGCGGCACGCCAAAATCGGCACATAGGCATGTGATGAGTGCAGGAAAGAAGAGTGGACCTTTGGTAGCTGGTTTCTCCGCGTGGGCATAAATTTCCTTGATTATTACCTCGCCCACGTTGATTTGTTGCCCCTTAATTATACTGCAGACGAGGGCGAGCCGCGTCTTGTTTACAGTGGATCCGTGCGTGGTTGGCATCAGGCGGCGCTGAACAAAATAGCTCCAAAGTGCTGCCTCCAGTAGCAAATCTCGGCGGTTAACCGACCCGTTATTTTTGCCTGTCAGCCATTTGGTTTTTGTCTTGTAGAGCTCTTTCTTGATTTGGTTGTAGTCGTGTCCCGTCAGATATGATTCCCACTCCCCGTGCGGATCGCCGCTGACTTCTATGCTGCAGAAGGTGATGATCATGTCAGTAGTGAACTTTACACCCTCTCCCCAAACGTAGACAAACAAACTATCCGAATTTGGCCGGTAGGAATTGAACTCTTGCACGTGGTTGCTGTTAATCCCCTCTGGCTACCGTGCAAATTGGTCCCAGCCCATATTATTGATTGTCTTGAACAAGGAAGGTTCCAACCTGAAGTCACCATCTGGTTGGGTGTATTGGAAGCCCATCTCTTCCCATAGTTGCATGTTCTTGTAGAATTGGTTGTAGGTATCTTCGACAGTAGGTTTCAAGAACCTCTTGTATTGGGTTTTGGAGGTGGCTGCAGGTTTCTGTGATGAGATCATTGTTCTGGGAACGGTTGTTTTCCTAAAGAAATTAAAAAGAAAGTGAAAGAAAATAAAACAAAGAAATCTTGGAAGCAAGACTGTAGAGAGAATGCATTGAAAAGAGAGAGCAAATTGAAGAACGGGTAGTTGAATACTTGGCCTTATATAGCCGTTTCTCTCCACTGCCTTGGCGGACAGGCTGTCAACATGCGACAATTATTGCGGCACGAATAACGGGGTTCTAGTCGTTACACAAATATTCGTTCCGCTCACTGGGCAAATATAGCCGTTGTGGCTAGCCGTTATGAAGCCACTAATCGTTATGCTCATCTGCCTTGGGTTGCCTTGGCCGCTAGTTGGGCCTCTCCTTTATTCTTTCTTCTTTCTTGTTCCTTCTCTCCTTCCTACTCTGAAATACAATAAATACGAAAATTAAATAAAAAATAAATCTATTACTAAAAATTAAAAGTAAATTAAAACTTAAAATTAAAAGTAAAATAATAATTGGGTTATGTTGGGCTACGCTTTTCCCAAGCATAACCGCTTCCTGAGGGTCTTTGTGTTTGGCTATTTGCCTAGGCATCTTTTTCCCCTCCTCAAGTGGATGTTGCTGCCAACCCTGCTGTCCTAGCTGGACATACACCAAGAAAACAAATAGGCTATATATATATTTCAAAAATAAAATAAAAAGAGATTTACTATGCAAAAATTAAATAGAAGTGCAAAAATTCAAATGTAGTTGTTGTTGCTAATCTCCGGCAACGACGACAAAAACTTGTAGAGCGTTTAGGTGTTCTCATTTTGTGAGCGCAATTGCACACTTTTGTCAAGTTATAGTATAAAAGATATCGTCTCCACAGGGATTTGAGTATCTCCTATTAATGGTTTCCTACACAAAGATTTAATAAATGTGCCATTAAATATCAAGAATTGGAAATTAAAAACACAAGTAAAGCTAAAGATAATGATAAGAGGAATGATGGGGAAGATTGGGCAATAAGCTGGGCAAGACAAGTGCGGCTCGGTAGCTTGTAGACTGCATTGCAAAGTCTTGAGTATGTTTCACGCTGTCATGAGATGTTGCCGCGGCGGGTAAGGTGGGCGGCAAAATACGACCTTGTCACACGATCGCATTAGATCACTACCATGGCAAGGGTGTGTACTGCCTCGGCAGGTGGAACAAAGAGAAGTCCTGGCAGAAAGTCTGACAGTCATTATGAGTTCGGCAGCATAGTCGACTGTGATCCCTCATATTTCTAGGTTAGGATGCTCGAGATTTCGTAACTTGAGGACTAGTGTGGAACTAAATTAGACAACTCGCTTGGTAATCCCTTTTAGCCGCTGAAACTTGAGGACTAGTGTGGAACCAAGTTAGTCACGCCTTTGTGAGTTGTGACCGTGCTTAACCTTTTCGTGAGCCTTGCACTTTCGTGCCCGACAAATAGATTTTCTCTTCAACTGTTTGGTGTGGATTAATTGAACGAACAAGAAGCATAGATTAAGCAAACTCAGAACTTTATTAAAAACAACTCTAAAATATACAACCGTTTCCCAAATTACTTTACATACACGCGCCTAAACCATAGGAGAGTTGGGTCGCGACCCCCAACACTCCAACCTATCAAGCTAACCCCCCATCTACACTCTCATCGAAAGATGTTGTCAATTCCTCACGACAAGCATGCCCCTATACCCTTACATACATTTAGTATATATAGGGCTCTAGACCTAAGTTGAGTCCTTCTTGAAGTGGGAGTCCTAAAAGTAAATTACATTAAATATAGACTCCTTTATGCTTTAAATACAGACTCTTTGGACGTTGCCTTCATCATCAAGTAATGATAAATGTTCCTACTTATCGATCTTGAATTAACTCTACCGGCTACTACAGGCTTCAGGAAGTTTCAAGACTGGGCTCATTGGGCTTAGGAAATTGTCCTCTTGAAATCGCAACCCATCTTGGCTAAGTCGGTGCAACTCCTTCCCGGGTGGCAATACTACTTCGGCAGTGTCCTTGGCAGCAACTTGAGGTGCTTCAGTACAACTTCTTTGGTTCCAGCTTTCTTAGCTTGTCTTGTCATGTCCTCTACTTTCCTAGCTATAGCACTTGAAAACATAAACTAAACTAAAACAATAACTTTTCTTTACCAATCATAAGATATTCAATAAAAGCATGGTACAAGAGAAGATGTTGTTATAATGCATGTCATGCACCTAAATATGCCTAAATGAGCTTAAGAACAACAATAATAAGGGTAGGAATGTGTACAAAATATAGGATTCATGGACACTCTACACACCCCCCAAACTTAAACTATTGCTTATCCTCAAGCAATGCAACCTAACTAGTAAAACTACTCTTAGCACAAAATTAATAGAACGATAGCTATTCAACTTGATTTCTTGCATCAAGACCGTGACACCTATATAATGTTAGTGATAGGGAATAACATGAATTAACTCAGATTAATTTGCCTAAGTGCCAGTGCAGTGTTTTCAAGCCTGTGTTCATGCTAAATATGTTGAAGTTACTAAATTAACAAAGTATGCCTAAAATATCTTAAAAGGATACAAGTCGCTGCCTTTAAGGGCTTCAGCCCATCACAACTATTCTCTGGGTTTGAAGCTAAGGTAGGTGCACTCTAATAACTCTGGACCCTTTAAATAGAGTCATACCATGAAGACTTTCATTCACTTTTACTAATTTGTCTGTCAATTGGTTTAGATTCATGGACTTTGATAGCAGCGGAGTATCCTTGCTCATGATCCTTCCCAGAGCCTGTTTCGTGCACCTCCAGGGTCTTTATTCTTCCTAGAGCCTGTTTTGGGCACCTCTAGGGTCTTTATTCTTCCTAGAGCCTGTTTCGGGCACCACTAGGTTGTATTCTTTCTACCTAGAGCCTGTTTCGGGCACCTCTAGGTTTTTCATCAATTTTTTTTGTGCTGCCTTGTGCTGCTGGGGCGGCGAACCTGTATTGAATGAAGAAAATTTTATTAAGTAAGACATGAAATGTTAAATTTAGAACTTTAAACAAAAATTCAGTATTTAACAGACAAGTGTAAAGGATAATTGGCACAAATAAAATTTTCTAAGTATTTTTATGCTTCTTCCCAAAGTTAGGTTAGAATTTGTTAGAATGGTGCGAATATAAGTAGTCGGCTAAGCTATCATAGGCACAAATTTTGAACTAAGGATTCTATTTTTTATTAAATACTATGGGAGGAATTTACAAATGCATATCTATAAGCTATGAATCTAAAACAAAGAGGACTAATTCCCCCTAAACTCAAGGCTGGCAGTGTCCTCAATGCCTCTACAAAACATAAATTAAAAACATAAAATAAAAGAGAAAAGAAAAGAAAATATAAAATAGAGAAAATAAAAACAGAAATAGAAAACAACATAAAAAATAAAAGGAAAATGGTGCTATAGACTGGGGGAGTTCCCCTCTATTGCTGCCGCGTCAGCAGAGGAATCTGAAGAGGCAGGCAGAATAAGGCGATGCGTAGCGGATGGCATTTCTGCTGGGTTCTTCTTCGAGCTACGTGGCGGCTGGATACGGCTGGGGTGGCTTTCTTGATTTTTCTATCAGCTTCTTCAGCCAGGGGTTTTGCTGCTGTCCGATTTCCCTTTCGTGCTACCTCAGCCGGTGCATCTTCAAAGGAGTCTGAAATCTCCATAGCTGAGTAGCCGGAGTCCTGGGCAGCAGTGGCTTTGGCTATTCGGGAGGCAGCAATGGTCTCTTCTTCCTTCTCGGATTCAGAGGAAGAGGTGAGGTCATAAGGCTGGATGGGGGTCGGGGAGGTTATTCTTTTGGGGTGGTAGTGCGGCCCCTCGCTGTCGTCGTCGGCAGGAGCAGCAACATGTCTTGGAGTGATGTGTACCGATTTGGATGCTGCTAGCTCCGTTAGAAAGACGAGAAACTGTGGTCCGACGTCCTGGTATTGCTGCAGCAGGTAGGCCATAAAGGCCTCATGTACGTCTGCTACATATTTAATGAAGATCACCTGCTTGTGGTCGATCTGGTGGTAGCTTTCCACTAGGCTGCGCAATAATGGAATTGCGGCAGACGTAAGGGAAGCATCAGTATTGCCTACTGCGACTGGGGAGGCGGTAGCTTGGGACGTTAGTTGGGCGGTGGAGGGTGTTTCTAGTTCTACACTATGCATCATTTGTTGGCGTGCTCTTCTTCTCCATCCTTCCTTGGCAGGAAGAATTTTATCTTTTGGGTGCATCGGCACGCCAAAATTGGCACATATGCATGTGATGAGTGTAGGAAAGAAGAGTGGACCTTTGGTAGCTGGTTTCTCCGCGTGGGCATAAATTTCCTTGATTATTACCTCGCCCACGTTGATTTGTTGCCCCTTAATTATACTGCACACGAGGGCGAGCCGCGTCTTGTTTACAGTGGATCCGTGCGTGGTTGGCATCAGTCGACGCTGAACAAAATAGCTCCAAAGTGCTGCCTACAGCAGCAAATCTCGGCGGTTGACCAACCCATTATTTTTTCCTGTCAGCCATTTGGTTTTTGTCTTGTAGAGATCTTTCTTGATTTGGTTGTAGTCGTGTCCCGTTAGATATGATTCCCACTCCCCGTGCGGATCGCCGCTGACTTCTATGCTGCAGAAGCTGATGATCATGTCAGTAGTGAACTTTACACCCTCTCCCCAAACATAGACAAATAGACTATCCGGATTTGGCCGGTAGGCATAGAACTCTCACACGTGGTTGCTGTTAATCCCCTCTGGCTGCCGTGCGAATTGGTCTCAGCCCATATTATGGATTGTCTCGAATAGGGAAGGTTCCAACCTGAAGTCACCATCTGGCTGGGTGTATTAGAAGCCCATCTCTTCCCATAGTTGTCTGTTCTTGTAGAATTGGTTGTAGGTATCTTCGACAGTAGGTTTCAAGAACCTCTTGTATTGGGTTTTGGACGTGGCTGCAGGTTTCTGTGATGAGGTCATTGTTCTGGGAACAATTGTTTTCCTAAAGAAATTAAAAAGAAAGTGAAAGAAAATAAAACAAAGAAATCTTGGAAGCAAGACTGTAGAGAGAATGTAGAGAAAAGAGAGAGCAAATTGAAGAACGAGCAGTAGAATAGTTGGCCTTATATAGCCGTTTCTCTCCACTGCCTTGGCGGACAGGCTGTCAACATGCGACAATTATTGCGGCACAAATAACGAGGTTCTAGTCGTTACACAAATATTTGTTCCGCTCACTGGGGCAAATATAGCCGTTGTGGCTAGCCGTTATGAAGCCACTAACCGTTATGCTCATCTGCCTTGGGTTGCCTTGGCCGCTAGTTGGGCCTCTCCTTTATTCTTTCTTCTTTCTTGGTCATTCCTTCCTTCCTACTCTGAAATACAATAAATACGAAAATTAAATAAAAAATAAATCTATTACTAAAAATTAAAAGTAAATTAAAACTTAAAATTAAAAGTAAAATAATAATTGGGTTATGTTGGGCTACGCTTTTCCCAAGCATAACCGCTTCCTGAGGGTCTTTGTGTTTGGCTATTCGTCTAGGCATCTCCTTCCCCTCCTCAAGTGGATGTTGCTGCCAACCCTGCTACCCTGGTTGGACATACACCAAGAAAACAAATAGGCTATATATATATATTTCAAAAATAAAATAAAAAGAGATTTACTATGCAAAAATTAAATAGAAGTGAAAATATTCAAACGTAGTTGTTGTTGCCAATCCCCGACAATGACGCCAAAAACTTGTAGAGCGTTTAGGTGTTCTCATTTTGTGAGCACAATTGCACACATTTGTCAAGTTATAGTATAAAAGATATCGTCTCCAGAGGGATTTGAGTAGCTCCTATGAATGGTTTCCTGCACAAAGATTTAATAAATGTGCCATTAAATCTCAAGAATTGGAAATTAAAAACACAAGTAAAACTAAAGATAATGATAAGAGGAATGATAGGGGGAGATTGGGCAATAAGATGGGCAAGACAAGTGCGGCTCGGTAGCTTGTAAACTGCATTGCAAAGTCTTGAGTATGTTTCGCGCTTTCATTAGATGTTGCCGCGGCGGGTAAGGTGGGTGGAAAACTACGACCTTGTCACACGATCGCAACAGATCACTTCCATGGCAGGAATCTGTACTGCCTCGACAGGTGGAACGGAGAGAAGTCCTGGCGAAAAGTCTGACAGTCATTATGAGTTCGGCAGCATAGTTGACTGTGATCTCTCATATTTCAAGGTTAGGATGCCCGAGATTTTGTAACTTGAGGACTAGTGTGGAACCAAATTAGACAACTCGCTTGGTAATCCCTTTTAGCCGCTGAAACTTGAGGACTAGTGTGGAACCAAGTTAGTCACGCCTTTGTGAGTTGTGACCGTGCTTAACCCTTTCGTGAGCCTTGCACTTTCGTGCCCGACAAATAGATTTTCTCTTCAACTGTTTGGTGTGGACTAATTGAACGAACAAGAAGCATAGATTAAGCAAACTCAGAACTTTATTAAAAACAACTCAAACATATACAACCGTTTCCCAAATTACTTTACATACACGCGCCTAAACCATAGGAGAGTTGGGTTGCGACCCCTAACACTCCAACCTATCAAGCTACCCCCCATCTACACTCTCATCGAAAGATGTTGTCAATTCCTCACGACAAGCATGCCCCTATACCCTTACATACATTTAGTATATATAGGGCTCTAGACCTAAGTTGAGTCCTTCTTGAAGTAGGAGTCCTAAAAGTAAATTACATTAAATATAGACTCCTTTATGCTTTAAATACAGACTCTTTGGACGTTGCCTTCATCAGCAAGTAAGGATAAATGTTCCTACTTATCGATCTTAAATTAACTCTACCGGCTACTACAGGCTTCAGGAAGTTTCAAGACTGGGCTCATTGGGCTTAGGAAATTGTCCTCTTGAAATCGCAACCCATCTTGGCTAAGTCGGTGTAACTCCTTCCCGGGTGGCAATACTACTTCGGCAGTGTCCTTGGCGGCAACTTGAGCTGCTTCAGTACAACTTCTTTGGTTCCAGCTTTCTTGTCTTGTCTTGTCATGTCCTCTACTTTCCTAGCTATAGCACTTGAAAACATAAACTAAACTAAAACAATAACTTTTCTTTACCAATCATAAGATATTCAATAAAAGCATGGTACAAGAGAAGATGTTATTATAATGCATGTCATGCACCTAAATATGCCTAAATGAGCTTAAGAACAACAATAATAAGGGTAGGAATGTGTACAAAATATAGGATTCATGGACACTCTACACACCCCCCAAACTTGAACTATTGCTTATCCTCAAGCAATGCAACCTAACTAGTAAAACTGCTCTTAGCACAAAATTAATAGAACGATAGCTATTCAACTCGATTTCTTGCCTCAAGACCGTGACACCTTTATAATGTTAGTGATAGGGAAAAACATGAATTAACTCAGATTAATTTGTCTAAGTGCCAGTGCAGTGTGTGCAATTTTGTGTTCATGCTAAATATGTTGAAGTTACTAAATTAACAAAGTATGCCTAAAATAATTAAATATCTTAAAAGGATACAAGTCGCTGCCTTTAAGGGCTTCAGCTCATCACAACTATTCTCTGGGTTTGAAGCTAAGGTAGGTGCACTCTACAAACTCTGAACCCTTTAAATAGAGTCATCCCGTGAAGACTTTCATTCACTCTTACTAATTTGTCTGTCACTTGGTTTAGATTCATGGACTTTGATAGCAGCGGAGTATCCTTGCTCATGATCCTTCCCAGAGCCTGTTTCGGGCACCTCTAGGGTCTTTATTCTTCCTAGAGCCTGTTTCGGGAACCTCTAGGGTCTTTATTCTTCCTAGAGCCTGTTTCGGGCACCTCTAGGTTGTATTCTTTCTACCTAGAGCCTTTTTCGGGCACCTCTAGGTTTTTCATCAATTTTTTTTGTGCTCCCTTGTGCTGCTGGGGCGGCGAACCTGTATTCAATCAAGAAACTTTTATGAAGTAAGACATGAAATGTTAAATTTTGAACTTTAAACAAAAATTCAGTATTTAACAGACAAGTGTACAAGATAATTGGCACAAAGAAAATTTTCAAAGTATTTTTATGCTTCTTCCCTAAGTTAGGTTAGAATTTTTTAGAATGGTGCGAATATAAGTAGTCGGCTAAGCTATCATAGGCACAAGTTTTGAACTAAGGAATCTATTTTTTATTAAATACTATGGGAGGAATTTACAAATGCATCTATATGCTATGAATCTAAAACAAAGAGGACTAATTCCCCCTAAACTCAAGGCTGGCAGTGTCCTCAATGCCTCTACAAAACAGAAATTAAAAACATAAAATAAAAGAGAAAAAAAGAAAAGAAAATATAAAATAGAGAAAATAAAAACAGAAATAGAAAACAACATAAAAAAATAAAAGGAAAATGGTGCTATAGACTGGGGGAGTTCCCCTCTATTGCTGCCGCGTCAACGGAGGAATCTGAAGAGGCATACAGAATAAGGCGATGCGTAGTGGATGGCATTTCTGCTGGGTTCTTCTTCGAGCTACGTGGCGGCTGGATACGGCTGGGGTGGCTTTCTTGATTTTTCTATCAGCTTCTCCACCCAGGGGTTTTGTTGCTGGCCGCTTTCCCTTTCGTGCTACCTTAGCCAGTGCATCTTCAAAGGAGTCTGAAATCTCCATAGCTGAGTAGCTGGAGTCCTGGGAAGCAGTGGCTTTGGCTATTGGGGAGGCGGCAATGGTCTCTTCTTCCTTCTCGGATTCGGAGGAAGAGGTGAGGTCATAAGGCTGGATGGGGGTCGGGGAGGTTATTCTTTTGGGGTGGTAGTGCGGCCCCTCGCTGTCGTCGGCGGCAGGAGCAGCAACAGGTCTTGGAGTGATGTGTAGCGATTTGGATGCTGCTAGCTTCTTTAGAAAGACGAGAAACTGTGGTCCGGCGTCCTGGTATTTGTACAACAGGTAGGCCATAAAGGCCTCATGTACGTCTGCTACATATTTAGTGAAGATCATCTGCTTGTGGTCGATCTGGTGGTAGATTTCCACTAGGCTGCGCAATAATGGAATTACGGCAGACGTAAGGGAAGCATCAGTATTTCCTGCTGCGACTGGGGAGGCGGTAGCTTGGGACGTCAGCTGAGCGGTGGAGGGTGTTTCTGGTTCTGCACTATGCATCATTTGTTGGCGTGCTCTTCTTGTCCATCCTTCCTTGGCAGGAAGAATTTTATCTTTTGGTTGCAGCGGCACGCCAAAATTGGCACATAGGCCTGTGATGAGTGTAGGAAAGAAGAGTGGACCTTTGGTAGCTGGTTTCTCCGCGTGGGCATAAATTTCCTTGATTATTACCTCGCCCACGTTGATTTGTTGCCCCTTAATTATACTGCAGATGAGGGCAAGCCGCGTCTTGTTTACAATGGATCCGTGCGTGGTTGGCATCAGGCGACGCTGAACCAAATAGCTCGAAAGTGCTGCCTACAGCAGCAAATCTCGGCGGTTGACCGACCCGTTATTTTTGCCTGTCAGCCATTTGGTTTTTGTCTTGTAGAGCTCTTTCTAGATTTGGTTGTAGTCGTGTCCCGTTAGATATGATTCCCACTCCCCGTGCGAATCGCCGCTGACTTCTATGCAGCAGAAGCTGATGATCATGTCAGCAGTGAACTTTACACCCTCTCCCCAAATGTAGACAAACAGACTATCCGGATTTGGCCGGTAGGCATAGAACTCTCGCACGTGGTTGCTGTTAATCCCCTCTCGCTGCCGTGCGAATTGGTCCCAGCCCATATTATGGATTGTCTCGAACAGGGAAGGTTCCAACCTGAAGTCACCATCTGGCTGGGTGTATTGGAAGCCCATCTCTTCCCATAGTTGCCTGTTCTTGTAGAATTGGTTGTAGGTATCTTTGACAGTAGGTTTCAAGAACCTCTTGTATTGGGTTTTGGAGGTGGCTGCAGGTTTCTGTGATGAGGTCATTGTTCTGGGAACGGTTGTTTTCCTAAAGAAATTAAAAAGAAAGTGAAAGAAAATAAAGCAAAGAAATCTTGGAAGCAAGACTGTAGAGAGAATGCAGAGAAAAGAGAGAGCAAATTGAAGAACGGACGGTAGAATAGTTGGCCTTATGTAGCTATTTCTCTCCATTGCCTTGGCAGACAGGCTGTCAACATGCGACAATTATTGCGGCACAAATAACGGGGTTCTAGTCGTTATGCAGATATTCGTTCCGCTCGCTGGGGCAAATATAGCCGTTGTGGCTAGCCGTTATGAAGCCACTAACGGTTATGCTCATCTGCCTTGGGTTGCCTTGGCCGCTAGTTGCGCCTCTCTTTTATTTTTTCTTCTTTCTTGGTCCTTCCTTCCTTCCTACCCTGAAATACAATAAATACGAAAATTAAATAAAAAATAAATCTATTACTAAAAATTAAAAGTAAATTAAAACTTAAAAGTTAAAGTAAAATAATAATTGGGTTATGTTGGGCTACGCTTTTCCCAAGCATAACCGCTTCCTGAGGGTCTTTGTGTTTGGCTATTCGTCTGGGCATTTCCTTCCCCTCCTCAAGTGGATGTTGCTGGCAATCCTGCTGCCCTGGCGGGACATACACCAAGAAAACAAAGAGGCTATATATATTTCTAAAATAAAATAAAAAGAGATTTACTATGCAAAAACTAAATAGAAGTGCAAAAATTCAAACGTAGTTGTTGTTGCCAATCCCGCGGCAACGGCGCCAAAAATTTGTAGAGCGTTTAGGTGTTCTCCTTTTGTGAGCGCAATTGCACACTCTTGTCAAGTTATTGTATAAAAGATATCGTCTCCACAGGGATTTGAGTAGCTCCTATGAATGGTTTCCTGCATAAAGATTTAATAAATGTGCCATTAAATCTCAAGATGTTGAAATTAAAAACACAAGTAAAGCTAAAGATAGTGATAAGAGGAATGATAGATGGTTTCCTATGATGCTGCGATGGGTAAGGTGGGCGGCAAACTACGACCTTGTCACACGATCACAGCAGATCACTGCCATGGCAGGGGTGTGTACTGCCTCGACAGGTGGATCGGAGAGAAGTCTTGGCGGAAAGTCCTACAGTCATTACGAGTTCGGCAGCATAGTCGACTGTGATCCCTCATATTTCTAGGTTAGGATGCTCGAGATATCTTAACTTGAGGACTAGTGTGGAACCAAGTTAGTCACGCCTTTGTGAGTTGTGACAGTGGTTAACTCTTTCGAGAGCCTTGCACTTTCGTGCCCGAAAAATAGATTTTCTCTTCAACTTTCTGGTGTGGACTAATTAAACGAACAAGAAGCATAGATTAAGCAAACTCATAACTTTATTGAAAACAACTCAAAACTATACAACTGTTTCCCAAATTACTTTACATACACGTGCCTAAACCGTAGGAGAGTTGGGCCGCGACCCCAACACTCCAACCTATCTAGCTAACCCCCATCTACACTTTCATCGGTAGATGTCGTCAGTTCCTCACGACAAGCATGCCCATATAGGCTTACATACATTGGTATATATAAGGCTCTAGACCTAAGTTGAATCCTTCTTGAAGTAGGAGTCTTAAAAGTAAATTACATTAAATATAGACTCCTTTATGCTTTAAATACAGACTCTTTGGACATTGCCTTCCTCAACAAGTAAGGATAAGTGCTCCTACTTATCGATCTTGAATTAACTCTACCGGCCGCTACAGGCTTCAAGAAGTTGCAAGACTAAGCTCATTGGGCTTAGGAAAATTTCCTCTTGAAATCGCAACCCATCTTGGCTAAGTCAGTGTAACTCCTGCCCGAGCGATTCTTGGCGATAATGCTGCTTCGGCAGTGTCCTTGGCGGCAACTTGAGCTGCTTCAGTACAGCTTTCTTGGTTCCAGCTTTCTTGGCTTGTCTTGTCCTCTCCTCTACTTTCCTAGCTATAACACCTGACAAACATAAACTAAACTAAAACAATAACTTTTCTTTACCAATCATAAGATATTCAATCAAAGCATGGTACAAGAGAAGATGCTGTTATAATGAATGCCATGCACCTAAATTTTCCCAAATGAGCTCAAGAACAACAATAATATGGGTAGGAATGTGTACAAAATATATGATTCATGGACACTCTATATTATACCTATATATGCAGTGTAGTGTTTTCCTTTTCCTAATCCCTTTGTTTGAACTTAGAAACAATTATGAATAGATTTTTGTGGCGCAACAATGGATCGTCAAAGGGAATTCACTGCACTTCATGGGATCTCATTAGGCTGCCCAAAAAGCTTGGTGGTATGGGCTTTCGCAATTTGGCAAAATCCAACATTGCCTTGCTAGCTAAATAAGGCTGGAATCTTATAAACAAGCCTAACAGTTTACTAGCCCGTGTGTACAAAGCAAAGTATTATCCTAATAGGGATTTTCTATTAGAAAATCTAGGCTCTTACCCGTCTTATACTTGGAAAAGCATTTGGTGCACTCGTGGCCTTCTTGAACATGGGCTTGGTTGGTGGGTTTGCAATGGTTCATCTATCAACATCTGGGACGATGCCTGGATTGCAAGAGCAGAGAATGGAAAAGTCAATAGTGATAATCCAAATCGAAATTACCAAACTGTTGCAGAGCTCATTGATGAAGAAAATCATACCTAGAAGACTGATTTAATGTGTTTTTTATTTGATCTACAAGTTGCCTTCAAAATCCTTTGCTTTCCCCTTCCCAATTGTTTTGTATTCGATTGTAGGATTTGGAGAGGTTTTGATTCGGGTCTCTATTCAGTCTAGAGTGGGTACCGCTGGTTAATTAATGCTTCTGCTGGTCTATCTGGTGATCCAAATATTATTGAGGAAGACTGATACTCTAAATTTTGTGGCATTCTTTGGTCTGTGCATCTTCCAGCTAAACTTAAGATTTTCTTTTAGCGTTTTGCCCACAACTACCTCCCCACTTTTCAAAATCTGCAAGTACGACGGATCAACATCAATCCCTTCTGTCTTTTGTGCTGATCCGAGAACGAGTCTATTGCTTACCTAGCCTACGATTGTAATTTCATTCTCCAGATTCTCTTGGGCATGAATATTCTCACAACCGTTATGTTATCTGAGAAGAGCCTTTTGAAGTGGTTAACTAATCTTTTTGATTCCTTGGTTCAAGATTGTCGCGACCGTTTTTAAAACCGTGTGTAAAAATAGTCTGACGATTAGAGTTTTGGAAATCGGTTTTTTCCTGTTTCAATTTGATCTTGAAATTAGGGTCTTTCTATTTTAATTCAAATTTCCTTTATTTACCCCTTAAAATCATTTTGGAGTCACCACCGGTCACTTTGGTAGACCTGACACCATAAAAACGAACCAAAGATTCTTTTAGTGAAATTTGGGTTCGAGAGTCGGTTACGTGTAGAGAAGGGTTAATTCTGCTGGAACTAAATTTTCTTTCATTTTTGCATCTCTAGGTATCTTATGAACTATTTGGCTTTTGGGAAATTTGGGTTTTCCATCTTCAAAACTCAATAGACCTACCATGGTAAGATTTCAACCTTGTTCTTCAAAGCTTCATAATTCTCAGTAGTATGGTCTGAACGTCCCTGTTGATAATTACATACTGCTTTGTTGTTATAACCTCCCGAATAAGAAAACTCTTTGGGCTTGGACCAAACTGGGCTCACAAATTTCTTTTCTATCAAAAGCGGAAGCAAATTCGTGTATGTCATCGGGATTAAATTAAAAGATCCTTCATTTCCTTCCACTCGGGCTTCTTCCTGGCCCATAATCACTTTCTTGGAATTTGACCCACTTACATCTCATGTTGGTTCACATATACAAATTGTAACGGTGTTTGGACTTGGTCTTTTATACATGTTCTGGTTTTTGTTCGGTTATTCTTTTAGTTCAGTGTGCCCTTTTTATTTGGCCATAGCCGTCATCATAGTCATCATTTCAGCCATTTGTCTTTTTAGTTCTTGCATCTCATTTTTGTCCGCATCAACACTAACACCATATAATATATGAAACTTAGATGAACTACCTTTCATTTCTTCCGTGACATGATCTGGAAACCACCTCGTATTTGTAGTCTCCACTATCGGATTATTGTAACCCCCTTAACCCGGCCCAGACGGTTGAACCGAATTAAGAAGTTTACACGGGGAAAACCAAAGTCAACCCGAAAGTCAACCTTGATTAACGACCCTTTTTTTTCTTTTAAATCTTTTCTAGATGCACATTAACCCTAGATATGTTCACAAGAACAGCATACTCAAATATCAAAACAATCAGAGACCATTCAGGGACTTAATTGCACAAATTAAGAAATTAGGGACCAATTTGTAAATTCTGAAAATTATATGGACTTAGCCCAATTAAAAGTTACCAATATGAGATTAATCATATTTCATGTTTCTCTGCCAAAATTCAGCTAAAACGGACATCTCAAACTCATTCAATTACAATAACAAGGTTCAGGACTAAAACGCAAACATTTCAAAACATATAACCGCCAATGTCAGTGCCCAACGGTCGGGTGTTCCGAAACAGGGAGAACCTGTTTCGAAACGCGGGACCGTTCCGAAACGAGTTCCAATACGGGCCTTGGCAGTAACATTTCCGTTTCGGAACGGTTCCTCCCGTTTCGAACGCCTGGGCCATTTCAGGCCCCCGTTCCGAAACGGTAGTACCCGTTCCGATACGGCCTGCCCAGATTGCAGAAAAATTGCTGGTTAAACACACAATTGACTTATCAAACATGCTCCAAAAGCAACCAAATTAAACCAGCAAGCCATAACATGCATAAGGAACATAATTGCATCAACCATTCACCAACATGGCATCAATTAAGCAAATCCCCAATTCTATAGGCATGCATCCTACTTAGAAAGCCAGTCAAGCATCAATATACCAAAACCACCTCACAAAGGCCAATTACAAGTTCCAACATCATTAACAACATAAAACCAACTTAGGGAGTCCAAAACATCTCCCAAAACAACAACATAGGTCCCTCATTGCCAAATGCCCAAAAGCTAATAGTGTTAGAAAACATTCACCATACATGAGATTAAAACTTCACTTGGATTCTTGGCTTCCTTGCTGCCCCAAATGCACTTCAATGCTCTGCATTATTGGTTTAAGAAAAGAGAGAGCGTAAGCAAATAGCTTAGTGAGTGATGCCCATTTAAAACTACACAATAATGCATTTATAAAACACATTTATAAACCTTAGTTCAAATCATCATTTGTACATGCACATAAGCATTTAAAACAAGCAATTCATGCTTCAAGTTTATAACATGTCATATTGGCCACAAGTGATACAATCAACATAAGATCCACACATGGACTTTTAAACACCATTGTGATCTTACAATCCACAAGGACCACACATGGACTTTTAAACACCATTGTGTCCTTAGTACAAGAATCATCCATGGACTTTTAAAAACCATGATGTTCTTACAATTCACAAGGACCACACAAGGACTTTTAAACACCTTTGTGTCCTTAACAAGAATCACCCAAGGACTTTTAAACACATTGGTGTTCTTAAATAAACAAGGCTCGCACAAGGACTTTTAACCACCTTTGTGACCTTAACCAAGAACCAACCATGGACTTTTAACCACAATGTTGTTCTTAAATACACAAGATTCACACAAGGACTTTTAACCACCTTTGTGATCTTAACCAAGAACCAACCATGGACTTCTAACCACCATGTTGTTCTTAAAACAAGAACCACCTATGGACTTTTAACCACCATAGTGTTCTTAACCATCACTTGCCAATATACATCATTTTACAACATTAATCCACTGTTTTAAAACATTTATCAAAGCCATAATCATCATGCATCATTATGCACCAAAACCTCATCTAACAATGTTCAAAAACAAGAATCTCTTACCTTGAGCATTCTTCAACACATGGCTTATAAAATCAGCAATTAAACATGCTAAGTATGCTTTCAAAACATGATTTAAAACATGCAAACCAATCACATTGCATACAACCAATTCATGGTTCATCATCAAGTGAGTTTTTCCGAAAACTTACTCTTGAGCTTAGCTAAGTTGCTTAGACTTAAACTAAGCTCCCAAACCTTCAAAACATTGGTTTCAAAGCTGAAAACCAAAATCCACTCACCGATTCTGTTTCGCCACTTGCCGAAACACCAATCAAGCTTCCGGATCACCACCTCAAGGATCCAAAGATGACTCCCCTGTTTTAAACACATCAAAGCAGAGGATTTATGCATCATCATGCATTAATATCTTCAATGAAAGCACCTAAACTCGCTTCTCTCATCAACACTCCCATTTCGGCTACCAAACACAACCGAAATCACCTCCAAACAACTCCACAACACTACCCAGCCATGATCCATCAATTCTAAACATCCTTAAACCTCAATTAACATCCAAAAAGGATCTAAACACATCCTTATACCTCCAGCTATAACAGATCATCAAGATCACCTCAAAAACAACCAAAAACTCAAGCAAAACTTAGGAAATTTAACCTATCCGGGATTGCATTGATTAAACCTCAATTTCTCATCAATTAAACATTCAATTAACATCAAAAAGACACCTCAAAACGCTGCCCAAACAGATCATACGAATTTTATCAAAAATCAACCAAATCTTGCATTTTAAAGCCAAGATCAAGAACACATCTACAAAACCTTTTATAAAACACAAATCAAGGATTGAGAACTTGGGAATTTCAATAAAGAACTGAGAATTTAGAGGAGAAGGACGTTCATACCTCTAAACTTGAGTTTCTCCCTTTTGGAACCAAAATTCTTGAAAATCCAAATAGCAAATGCTAAGGTTTTGTTGAAGAGATGATTAGAGATCAAATGAGGATTGAAATCTCATATTTGGATGTCAAAATCAGAGGGAAAATGTGCTAGAGAATGTGTTTGGTTTGAGAGAAAATTGAGAGAAAAGGAAAATGGGAAATTTGGAAAAGTTAGTTGGAAAATGCCAAAATATCTTCCCTCCCTTTTACCTTTTTTTAAAACCATTAATTAATCATTTAATATTTAAGAAAAATCTGAAGAAACTCCTTTTGGGTAAATAGCTCCTTAAAGATTCAAAGTTTCAATCCTTTTTAAAACAGTCACACAGTTTTCAAAAATTACATTTTGGTCACTAACCAAAATGTCACACTTCCAAACCTCAATTTGTAAATTGATTTCACACTTCTCTTATATATAATAAAAGAGGATTTTAAGACATTTTTCCATATTTTTAATGCAACCCGAACTATGCTTTCCTAAGTTCACCCTTTTATATATTCGAACCGCAGTCCGACCGACCCGGTCCGAACCCAAAACTTCTAAGCCCAAAATTGGGGTGCTACAACTCTCCCCCCCTTAAGAAATTTTGTCCTCGAAATTTACCTGAAGGAAAGAGGTACGGAAACTGCTTCAGCATGCCATCCTTCCGTTCCCACGTGGCTTCTTCAACACCACGATGCTTCCACAACACCTTTACCAACTCAATAGTCTTGCCTCGAAGAACTTTACTATCCGAATCCAGAATCTTCACCGGTTCCTCATCATAGGTCAAATCCGGATTCAATTCCAATTCTTCCACAAGCATCGCATGCGAAGGATCCGATCTAAACTTCCGAAGCATAGAAACATGAAACACATCATGAATCTTTTCCAACTCTTGAGGTAACCTCAACTTGTACGCAACAGGACCCACACGCTCAACCACCTCGTATGGTCCAATGTACCTAGGGCTCAACTTACCCTTACGGCCAAACCTCATCACCTTTTTCCAAGGCGAAACTTTCAAAAACACACGGTCACCCACCGCATACTCAATTTCCTTACGCTTCAGATCCGCGTAAGACTTCTGCCGATCAGAAGCTGCCTTCAAACGCTCACAAATGAGCTTCACCTTCTCGGTGGTTCCTTTCAACAAAGCCGGCATCAAAACCAACTTCTGACCCGTTTCACCCAGGAAAGAGGAGTCCTACACTTCCTCCCGTACAAAGCTTCATAAGGTGCCATTACTTGCCTGATAACTATTATTATAGGCAAACTCCACCAAAGGCAAATGTTTCTCCCAAGAGCCCTGAAACTCAATCACGCAGCACCTCAACATATCCTCCAAAACCTGGATAACACGCTCGGACTGTCCATCCGACTGAGGATGATAAGATGTACTGAAATTCAACCGTGTACCCAAAGCTTGATGCAAACACTGCCAGAAACGCGATGTAAACCTCGGATCCCTATCCTACACAATCGACTTAGGCACACCATGCAGCCGCACAATCTCAGCAATGTACAGCTCCGCAAGCTTATCAAAAGAATACGTAGTATGCACAGGCAAGAAATGCGCACACTTCGTCAGGCGATCCACAATCACCCACACCGAATTCTTCTTCGATGGTGAAAAAGGTAAACCAGACACAAAATCCATGGTAATCCTTTCCCACTTCCATTCAGGGATTCTCAACGGTTGCAACAACCCTAAAGGAAACTGATGCTCAGCCATAACTCGCTGACACACCATACACTTGCTGACAAACTCAGCAACATCCTTCTTCAAACCCACCCAATAGTACTCATCACGAAGATCACGATACATCTTAGTACTACCGGGGTGCATAGCAAGAGGACTACTATGACCTTCAGTCAGAATAGCACGCCTCAATTCAGCATTATTGGGCACTACTATCCGACTCCCAAAACACAACACTCCTTCATCATTAAAAAAGAAATCCGAAGGCCTACCCTCCGCGATATCCTGAACATGAGGTACCAAGGAATCATCCAACAACTGCTTTTCCTTAATCAACTGAACCAAAGATGGTTTCACTTGCAACTCAGCCACAGGACCACCATCGCGCGAAATACTCAAACTGGCAAACATAGCCCTCAACTCAACAGCTACCTTCCTACTCAAGGCATCCGCCACAACATTAGCTTTTCCAGGGTGATACTCAATCATCAAATCATAATCTTTGAGCAACTCCACCCAACGCCGCTGCCTAAGATTTAACTCCTTCTGAGACATCAGATACTTCAAACTCTTGTGATCCGTGTACACAGTACACCTCTCACCATAAATATAATGCCTCCAGATCTTCAAAGCAAAAACCACCGCAGCCAACTCAATATCATGCGTAGGATAATTGCGCTCATGCACCTTCAACTGCCGTGAACATAAGCCACCACCTTACCCTCTTGCATCAACACACATCCCAAACCAACATAGGACGCATCACTATACACCACAAACTCTTTCCCTGATTCAGGTTGAACCAAGATCGGAGCTTGCGTCAAAGTTGCCTTAAGCTTCTCAAAAGCCTGTTGTCTCGCTTCCGTCCACTCATACTTAACATCCTTCTGCAGCAACTTTGTCAAAGGTGCAGCAATCTTTGAAAAACCATCCACGAACCTCCGGTAGTATCCTGCCAAACCAAGGAAACTACGGACCTCATGAACAGACTTAGGAACCTTCCAATTCATCACTGCCTCAATCTTCTGAGGATCAACACGAATCCCCTCAGCAGAAACCACATGACCAAGAAACACCACCTCCCTAAGCCAGAACTCACACTTGCTCAGCTTGGCATAAAGCTGATTTTCCAACAAAGCTTGCAACACAATTCTCAAATGCTCTTCATGCTCCTCCTCAGTATGTGAGTACACGAGGATATCATCAATGAACACCACAACAAATTTGTCCAGGTATTCATGAAACACACGATTCATCATGTCCATGAAAGCTGCAGGAGCATTTGTCAAACCAAACGTCATCACAAGGAACTCATAATGCCCATACCTCGTCCTGAAAGTTGTCTTAGGCACATCCACATCCTTTACCTTCAACTGGTAATACCCTGACCTCAAATCAATCTTAGAGAACACAGCTGCTCCCCGAAATTGATCAAAAAGATCATCAATTCTCGGCAAAGGATACCGATTCTTGATAGTCAACTTGTTCAGCTGACGATAATCAATGCACATTCTCAAAGTGCCATCCTTCTTCTTCACAAACAAGACCGGTGCACCCCAAGGCGAAACACTCGGCCGAATGAACCCCCGATCAAGCAACTCTTGCAATTGCGGCTTCAGCTCCTTCAACTCTTTAGGTGCCATTCTATAAGGGGTAATGGACACTGGAGTTGTGTTCTCATACAGCTCAATCCCAAACTCCACTTCACGATTAGGAGGTAACCCAGGCAACTCCTCAGGAAACACACCAGGAAACTCTCGCACAGTCCTGATATCTTGCACGCGCAACTCCTTAGAGCTAGGATTCATCACAAAAGCTAGATAAGCTTCACAACCCTGCCTCAGCATCCGGCTCGCCTCCAATGTAGACACCACATTGGAAAGAAACTTCACATTCTCACCAACCACAACAACCTCATAATCATCCGCAAGCTTCAACGAAACTCGCTTATTCTCACAATCCACTACAGCTCGATGCTCAACAAGCCAATCCATACCAAGGATTACATCAAAACCATAGAAAGGTAAATCCATAAGATCAACAGGAAAAACATGACCTTGCACCACCAAAGGACATCTCCTATAAAGCTTTCGAGTCACAACAGTCTCACCAAAAGAACTAGTGACACGCATACCAACATCCAAAGACTCAACAGGAAAACCAAGCAATTCAGCATGCTCACGCAATATGTATGAGTGCGTAGATCCAGAATCAATCAAGGAAAGTAATGACAAGGATTGCAAAGTAAAAGTACTTGCGATCACATCCGTGTCATTCCTCCCCTCCCTCTGAGCATACACTCTCGCCTGGCCGCCACCCTCAGGCTGAACAGCTACAACATGGGCCACATTCCGACCACCCTCCTCTCTCCGCTGAAAGTTACCACGGCCGCGCCCACGACCTCTCTGTGGTGCAACAACAACAGGAGCACGCACTTGGCCACCAGCCAACATAGGACACTCTCTCCTCATGTGATCCGTAGATCTACAGTTCCAGCATGAATTACCAACCGCCACAACAAGAGCTTGCACCTCCCTCACAGCTCGAGGATAATCACGTTTCATATGGCCACGCGAACCACATGTCCAACATGCGCTCGGATCAACTCTAGCCCTGCCTCCCTGAGCAGGCGCACCACCACCTCGCTTAGCTGTGGACTGATACTTCTGATCACGTCCCCTCTTGTTCCGTCCACCACCGGAACTATACTCAGCCGCTTGCTTACCAGCACTTGACCCAGAACTTTTAGCAGATAAACCCAAGTTCATCTCAATATCCTTTGCTCGGCCCACCAGCACATCAAAATCATTATACTCAGCCGCCAGCACATACATCTTTACTTCCGTCACCAAACCATAACGGAACCTTTCACACCTCTCCCGCTCGTCCGGAACCAGCTCATGTGCATACTGACTGAGTCGGACAAACTGAACTTCATACTCAGCTACCGACATGCTCCATTGGGTCAGAGACATGAATTCCCTCTTCTTTTCATCTAGGTACCTCACACCCAGATACCTTCTCTTGAACGCGTTCTGAAAGAACGTCCAAGTTACATCAACATCCGCCATCCCAGCGATAGAGGTCGACCACCAAGTGTAAGCATCATCTTGCAACAATGATACTACACAGCCCAGCTTCTGCACATCAGTGCAACTCATCTGCCCCAAGATTCTCTTGGTACTCTCTAACCAAGATTCAGAACCTTCCGCAGACAAACCCCTGAACTCAGTCCCTCCCAGACTGCGTAAGCGTTCCAAGGGTAGTCTGACTCCAGCATCTCCCTGATGCCCAGCTCCTTGAGCTCCAGCTACTGCCGCTCGAAAAGCACCAGCAATAGCTTGTACCAGCATTGTCATGTCAGGAACAGCTTGCCCCTGACCAGCTTCAGGTCCAGCGACCCCATCACCAGCTGCAACATCAGCTCTTTCACCCCAAGCACCACCACCACCAGGCGGAGAAGGTAAATCCATCACATTCTCAGCGTTCTCTTCATTTTCATTTTGAGCCATAGCTCACGTATTAACCCTCAACTCTCTACGAGGTGTCATTCACTAACAATGCAATCACAATGCAATAAAACAAAGTCAGGCTCAACAAGGTAAGAAATCCAAGTACTCAAGCTCATTTCCAATTAAAAACAACATCATTACATTAGCTTTGATCTGGCAATGGGTACCCACAACATGCTTCACCACAGCATACACCACAATTGTAACATATTTTCAATTCACTCCACATACTTTCACTCAACAAGCATACAAAGTATACATACTTAAATCATCCACATAATCATTCCCAATTACACGAGAACTCAGCTCTGATACCACCAAATATAACCCCCTTAACCCGGCCCAGACGGTTGAACCGAATTAAGAAGTTTACACGGGGAAAACCAAAGTCAACCCGAAAGTCAACCTTGATTAACGACCCTTTTTTTCTTTTAAATCTTTTCTAGATGCACATTAACCCTAGATATGTTCACAAGAACAACATACTCAAAGATCATAACAATCAGAGACCATTCAGGGACTTAATTGCACAAATTAAGAAATTAGGGACCAATTTGTAAATTCTGAAAATTATATGGACTTAGCCCAATTAAAAGTTACCGATATGAGATTAATCATATTTCATGCTTCTCTGCCAAAATTCAGCTCAAACGGACATCTCAAACTCATTCAATTACAATAACAAGGTTCAGGACTAAAACGCAAACATTTCTAAACATATAACCGCCAATGTCAGTGCCCAACGGTCGGGTGTTCCGAAACAGGGAGAACCTGTTCCGAAACGCGGGACCGTTCCAAAACGAGTTCCGATACGGGCCTTGGCAGTAACATTTCCGTTTCGGAACGGTTCCTCCCGTTTCGAACGCCTGGGCCATTTCAGGCCCCCGTTCCGAAACGGTAGCACCCGTTCCGATACGGCCTGCCCAAATTGCAGAAAAATTGCTGGTTAAACACACAATTGACTTATCAAACATGCTCCAAAAGCAACCAAATTAAACCAGCAAGCCATAACATGCATAAGGAACATAATTGCATCAACCATTCACCAACATGGCATCAATTAAGCAAATCCCCAATTCTATAGGCATGCATCCTACTTAGAAAGCCATTCAAGCATCAATATACCAAAACCACCTCACAAAGGCCAATTACAAGTTCCAACATCATTAACAACATAAAACCAACTTAGGGAGTCCAAAACATCTCCCAAAACAACAACATAGGTCCCCCATTGCCAAATGCCCAAAAGCTAATAGTGTTAGAAAACATTCACCATACATGAGCTTAAAACTTCACTTGGATTCTTGGCTTCCTTGCTGCCCCAAATGCACTTCAATGCTCTGCATTATTGGTTTAAGAAAAGAGAGAGCGTAAGCAAATAGCTTAGTGAGGGATGCCCATTTAAAACTACACAATAATGCATTTATAAAACACCTTTATAAACCTTAGTTCAAATAATCATTTGTACATGCACATAAGCATTTAAAACAAGCAATTCATGCTTCAAGTTTATAACATGTCATATTGGCCACAAGTGATACAATCAACATAAGATCCACACATGGACTTTTAAACACTATTGTGATCTTACAATCCACAAGGACCACACATGGACTTTTAAACACCATTGTGTCCTTAGTACAAGAATCATCCATGAACTTTTAAACACCATGATGTTCTTACAATTCACAAGGACCACACAAGGACTTTTAAACACCTTTGTGTCCTTAACAAGAATCACCCAAGGACTTTTAAACACCTTGGTGTTCTTAAATAAACAAGGCTCCCACAAGGACTTTTAACCACCTTTGTGACCTTAACCAAGAACCAACCATGGACTTTTAACCACCATGTTGTTCTTAAATACACAAGATTCACACAAGGACTTTTAACCACCTTTGTGATCTTAACCAAGAACCAACCATGGACTTTTAACCACCATGTTGTTCTTAAAACAAGAACCACCTATAGACTTTTAACCACCATAGTGTTCTTAACCATCACTTGCCAATATACATCATTTTACAACATTAATCCATTGTTTTAAAACATTTGTCAAAGCCATAATCATCATGCATCATTATGCACCAAAACCTCATCTAACAATGTTCAAAAACAAGAATCTCTTACCTTGAGCATTCTTCAACACATGGCTTATAAAATCAGCAATTAAACATGCTAAGTATGCTTTCAAAACAGGATTTAAAACATGCAAACCAATCACATTGCATACAACCAATTCATGGTTCATCATCAAGTGAGTTTTTCCGAAAACTTACTCTTGAGCTTAGCTAAGTTGCTTAGACTTAAACTAAGCTCCCAAACCTTCAAAACATTGGTTTCAAAGCTGAAAACCAAAATCCACTCACCGATTCCGTTTCGCCACTTGCCGAAACACCAATCAAGCTTCCGGATCACCACCTCAAGGATCCAAAGATGACTCCCCTGTTTTAAACACATCAAAGCAGAGGATTAATGCATCATCATGCATTAATATCTTCAATGAAAGCACCTAAACTCGCTGCTCTCATCAACACTCCCATTTCGGCTACCAAACACAACCGAAATCACCTCCAAACAACTCCACAACACTACCCAGCCATGATCCATCTATTCTAAACATCCTTGAACCTCAATTAACATCCAAAAAGGATCTAAACACATCCTTATACTTCCAGCTATAACAGATCATCAAGATCACCTCAAAAACAACCAAAAACTCAAGCAAAACTTAGGAAATTTAACCTATCCGGGATTGCATTGATTAAACCTCAATTTCTCATCAATTAAACATTCAATTAACATCAAAAAGACACCTCAAAACGCTGCCCAAACAGATCATACGAATTTTATCAAAAATCAACCAAATCTTGCATTTTAAAGCCAAGATCAAGAACACATCTACAAAACCTTTTATAAAACACAAATCAAGGATTGAGAACTTGGGAATTTCAGTAAAGAACTGAGAATTTAGAGGAGAAGGACGTTCATACCTCTAAACTTGAGTTTCTCCCTTTTGGAACCAAAATTCTTGAAAATCCAAATAGCAAATGCTAAGGTTTTGTTGAAGAGATGATTAGAGATCAAATGAGGATTGAAATCTCATATTTGGATGTCAAAATCAGAGGGAAAATGTGCTGGAGAATGTGTTTGGTTTGAGAGAAAATTGAGAGAAAAGGAAAATAGGAAATTTGGAAAAGTTAGTTGGAAAATGCCAAAATATCTTCCCTCCCTTTTACCTTTTTTTAAAACCATTAATTAATCATTTAATATTTAAGAAAAATCTGGAGAAACTCCTTTTGGGTAAATAGCTCCTTAAAGATTCAAAGTTTCAATCCTTTTTAAAACAGTCACACAGTTTTCAAAAATTACATTTTGGTCACTAACCAAAATGTCACACTTCCAAACCTCAATTTGTAAAACTGATTTCACACTTCTCTTATATATAATAAAAGTGGATTTTAAGACATTTTTCCATATTTTTAATGCAACCCGAACTAGGCTTTCCTAAGTTCACCCTTTTATATATTCGAACCGCAGTCCGACCGACTCGGTCTGAACCCAAAACTTCTAAGCCCAAAATTGGGGTGCTACAATTATGATTCCTCTTATCTCTCATGATCGTATTCTAATGATAAATACCTCTATGAAATGAAGATGCGATGTAAAAATGCAAAACAACACAAAAAAAAGAAACGAGCTAGTATGGTAAATTAATTGTGTTAGCAAAAATTAAATTATCGGTAAGTAAAACAATTTAATTAGCCAAGAAAATAACTAGAGAAAAGTCTTTAAACCGTTAACACCTTGTCCTAGGTTCCTGTCTGGCTTTAGCGGTGTGGGTTTCTAAAGCAGAATGTGGGCTTTGTTCTAGACTCTTGATTCGCGAACTGTCGTTACTGTCTACTGCGACAGTAAGACATCGATTCGGTAGTATAAGTCCCTTATATCGGAGGCGTGGGCCTCACGGTGCATAAGGTTAGTATACTAGAAGAAGACAAAAATTTTCACTCGGAGCTGGAGAGCATCACGTCGGATATTTTCTTTCTCCCACTTAAGGGTGAAAACCCAGGTCGAGGGTTTATGCATGAATGAGAAATATATCATACACAAAAGTTATCCCCATTTTCATGAAAATACATCTAACAATTCTCTTACAAAAAATTAAATTCACATTAGTGTTTGAAATGTCAAAATACCACGTGGAATTTATTAATAGGTCTGACTCTCAATTTCATCCCCAACGGAGTTGCCAAGCTGTCGCGACCGTTTTTAAAACTGTGTCTAAAAACAATCTAACGATTAGAGTTTTGGAAATCAAGTTTTTTTTTCTATTTCAATTTGATCTTGAAATTAGGGTCTTTCCATTTTAATTCAAATTTCCTTTATTTACCCTTTAAAATCATTTTTGAGTCTCCACCAGTCATTTTGGTAGACATGACACCATAAAAACGGACCAAAGCTTCTTTTAGTGAAATTCGGGTTCAAGAGTCGGTTACGTGTAGGGAAGGGTTAGCACCACTACAACGCCCGTTATCGGTACCTTATTAATTCCACGTGGCATTTTGACATTTCGAACATTAATCTAAATTTAATTAAATCTTTAATTGTTAAATAAATTCCATTTCGAATGAGAATATCCTTTTGTAAGAAAATACATTTTAGACGAATATAAGTTTTGAAACGTCCAAATACATTAGGACACTTCAATTTATATTCAAAATACATCTCAACACAAAAGGTTTAATGTATGTTCAATTATTCTCTTCTCATTTTAAGTAAAAACCTAATTAGGGCTCCATTGATTTAGTTAATTAAAATCTATGAATATTATCAAGTTTAGGGTTTATGTGATAACACCCAAAGATTTAGGCACTACCCATATTAGGCCCTAAATTAATAATATTCCTATTATTAATGTCACTAATTATTTAATCCTAATTCCAATTTTATTAAACTAACTACATATGATTTCCATTTTCTATATTCAAATGAAATATTGAATCTCTTACCTAAATATCCCCTTGATCAACATCACATTGCAATGTGATACTAATCAACTAAGGAAAATTAAGCTTTCATTCAATATTCATTTATTTTCTATAAAGTCCTCTCCTATCAAATTAATTAAATTTAATTAAAAACTTAATCTTAAAAGGCTCTAATTTTAATATACTAACTGAATTAAATTCTCCTAAACAAATATACTACATGTATATTTAAAAAGCATGCATACAATATAAATTAAACAATTAAAATTAAATCAAAACTGAAAACATGATCAAATTGAATTAAATTACAAACTAGAAAGCCAAATTACAAGAGAAAGGTGACCAAATTGTATTGCTACTCTAAACCCCAAGGACGAAAACCCAAATATCTCCAAATTCTTGAAAATCTCGCGGGTCTTAGACCCGACCTGGTTCCAGACGCGCAAATCCACGCCTCAAAACGACGTCATTTCAAGACATCTATATAAAGCCCCATTAAGCCTAGATTTTACCTTTTCCTCTCATTTTTTCATTTTCCTCTTTCTCTAGGCCGGGTCTCTCTCACTCTCTCTCAACAAACAACATTTCTCGACAACTCTCTTTGAAACAGATCGAAACCCCTTATTTATCCCATATTCAAGCATATTCTTCTTTTTTTCATGTTTGATCCATGAAACCATAACCCCGGCCATCAAAGATGTTTATCGGCCACTAGACCAACTGCGACCACCGTGCGAGTCAGTGCCGGCCGTCGTAAGGTGATTTCCGGCCGCCGCTTGCCGGAACCCTAATCCCCAAAAAAATCTTTTCCCAATTTTGAACCTAAATCACCTAATCTAACCCCGGATCAACATAGCCACCCTTCTTCCCCAGCCTAAGAGCCCAAATCTACCCGAAACCCACCAATTTCGACTACAAGTAGCGGTTCATTTACAAGCGGTGGTTCTCCTTCTCCGGTGACCGCTCCTCTTTTCAACGGCGATTTGAGCTCCCGGCGACGACCTTTCGTATCCCAAACGGTTCAACCACCGAGGGATAATTTCTCTCCCCCTCATTTATTATTTTTTATTATTTTTAGTATCTAATTAATGTGGCTATTAATTATTCTGACTTTTCTCTCTCTCCCTATTTATAGGGTGATGCAAGCACTGATGACAGCAAGATTGGATCCGCGTGGAACCACTTTGGACCAATAGAAAATGCCACGTGGGCTGGTTTAGGCGGGAAAAGGAAACACATATTGGGTTTGTGTTTGTTTGGACAATTTTAGCGTGAAAATGGGCGGGAAAGGCTATCAAAGAGAGCTTGGGCCTTTGTACATTGGGCTTTTGGTTTTTCATATATATAAATGGACTTAATTTGTATAAATGGACATTATTTATTTATGGACCATACTATAATATGGGTTTATTATTTATTTTGGTATTACTTATAGTGATATATATAAGTATACCCAGATAAATTTTGGGTCTTACAACTGCCTGTTTTTGCTCATTGCTGTGGAACAGGAATAAGGCAAACACTGAGAAGACACAAATTTTGTCCAAACCATCTAACCACCAAAGCTTGAAGTTGTTCTTCTGATTATGGACCGCCTCAACCTTTTCTCTGTAAAGACATCGAATAAGAAATATATTCTCATTGTGGACTTCCCCATTCTTCAGAAAATGGGCTCTTTTCATTTAGAACCTCGACACGAACTCTTCTCTCTGAGAATTCTATCTTCATTGGGTGAACTCTTCTTATTTGAAGTTCCTTCTTTGTTGGGGATGAACTCTTCACATTAGGAGTTTTGTTTTTGTTGGGAGAACTCTTCACATTAGGAGTTCTGTCTTTGCTAGTAAACATTTCTCTCTCAAAGGTGTTGAACAAACGAGCCCTTCTCATTAGAAACTCTTAGTTCTTCTTGAAAATGTCCTGCAAAAGTTGAAACTATCATTAATATTTCAATATTAATCACAAGGAAAATAAAAATAAAACTTTGAATGCTCCTCCGACAAGCAACGCTGAAACTTTTTACCTCCTTTGAATCTTGAACAAGCTCTTCTTATTATGAACTTGACAATCTTTCTGCATAAGCTATCTGCTATTTCTGAACCAGTTCTTCTTTTAATGAAACACCATTCATTCTTCTTGGAAGTGTTGAACCATCTTTAGCGAGTTCTTCTTATTAGGAACCCTGAATTCTTTACTGCAAACATAAATTCATTTTTCTTCTAGAGAACATCTGAACTTGAAGCACCAAAATTCTTAATATCGCTATTCTTCTTCCTGAAATGTCTTGAGCTTCAACCTGAAACTCACATAAAATCTCATCTCTTTTAATTCTCTATTGATCAATTTGTACTAGGAATGTACGTGACTAATGAAATTCATTTTTGTGGTCTGTCTCCGAGAAAGAAATATTTGTTGAAACCTACCCCGCAAACAAAATAACTTGAGATTTGCCTCTTTAAATGAAAAATCTAAAGAAATCTGCCTATATAAACGAAATATCTTGAGACTTGCTTCTACAAACAAAATGTCTTGAAATTTGTCTCTGTATACGACATGTCTTGAAATCCGCCTCTATAAACAGAATGACTTGAGATTCGCCTCTGTAAACGAAATATCTTGGGATCCGCCTCTATAAACAGAATGTATTGAGATCTGCTTCTATAAACAGAATGTCTTGAAATCTGCCTCTGTAAACAGAACGTCTTGAAATCTGCCTATGTAAACAGAATGACTTGAGATCCTCCTTTGTAAATGGAATATCCTAGGATCTGCCTTTGTAAACGGAATGTCTTAAGATTTGCTTCTGTAAACAGAATGTCTTGAAATCCGCCTTTGTAAATGGAAGGTCTTAGAATCCGTCTCTTCAAACGGAATATCTAGGGATCCGTCTCTTCAAACGGAATGTCTTGAGATCTGCTTCTATAGACAAAATGTCTTGAAATATGCCTTTGTAAACGGAACATCTTGAAATCCACCTCTGTAAACAGAACATCACCGCCTCTATAAGCAGAATGTCTTGAGATCCGCCTCTATAAATGGAATATCTTGAGATCCGCCTCTGTAAATGGAATGTCTCTGCCTTTGTAAATGAAATGTCTTGAGATTTGCCTCTATAAACGGAATGTCTCCGCCTCTGTAAATGGAATGTCTTTAGTTCTGTCTCTAGGAAAAAGAACATAAACCTTCAAAAAGTAATATCATCAGTTAATAAGAATTCAAATTGGAGTAGGATAAAACATCTTCAATTCCCATCGTGAAGCATTGAGATCTTTTGAGTCACGACTTTCTCTCAAAGGTATCTCCATCTTTACATCTGGAACTCGTATAAGGTCTCTTGTTTTCTCTTCCTCTATTGATCGATCTTTATGCTTGGAACTTAAATGTGACCGTGATAGCATTTGAAAGGTTCTCATCATTTCCGAAGGTACCATCCTGAAAGACTTAATATCATGCCCGAAGGACTTACTGATGACTCGAAGGATTTAGGATTACGATGCTCTTCCTTTCCTGTGCAAGCAACCAAACATCATTCCCGAGGGTAATGGCTCGAAGGACATAACATCATGCCCGAAGGACTTACTGATGACCCGAAGGTTTTAAAATCATGTCTGAATGACCTACTAACGACTCAAAGGATTTAACACCATACTCGGAGGATTTACCATCATACTCGAAGGATTTAAAGATGACCCGAAGGATTTAACATCATACTCGAAGGATTTACTGATGACCTGAAGGATTTAACATCATACATGAAGGATTTACCATCATACTCGAAGGATTTACTGATGACCCGAAGGATTTAACATCATAACCAAAGGATTTAGAATTGTAATGCATTATATGTCTTGTACATACAATCAGAAAATCTTGCTGAAATCCGCCTCTTCAAACGCGTTGTAATTTTTACTGAAATCTGACTCTTCAGGCAGGTTGATACCAGTTTTTCAGTGATTCTTGTGAATTCCTGCAAAAATGTACAAAAATGCTTTTAACACATGAATTAGAATGCCCCTATCTTATGGTTGCATAACTATATATGATGCATGGATTATGTCAACTGAGGACCAATTGGATGTGCTTTGATCTTCTTTGCTTCTTCATTGATTTTTTTTTCTTCTGTTGTAACGGTATTTCATCTCTTTAGACTACTGTTCTCAAATATGGCTTAGCTTGATCTTCTTGAATTTCGTTTAGAGCTCTTATTATCTTCTTGTTCTGACAAACTTTGCCCTAGAATTTCGTCGTTAAGCTCTTTTCTTCTTGAGCAGATTTTTACTTTTTAGTGATCGAATTCTTCCAGGCTATGCAATCTCTATTGTGTTTTCTGACTTGGACTCTCATACCCCAAAAAGTCTCATCTTCACAGTCAATGATGCCTCTGATCTCTTTTTTTCTTGCCTCATCCTGTAGATTTTGCCCCTCTTTCATTACTTATGGCGAACAAATTCCTCAAGTCCTAAACTTTTCAGTCCCTAAACTTTCTTCAGGTCTCTGAACTTTCTTTAAATTCATTATGTAGACTTAAGTAAAAACCTAAGGTGGAAACACACTTTAGATCCTTTATCTTTATGATATCTGCATTGTAGTCAATTTCCTCACCACGACCCATGGTGAGTGATTCCTATTTCTTGATCGAAAGACCGCCGAGCAGATGGGCATCCCATACTTAGCCATATCTTTGCCATATCAAGATGACCATTTGCATCCATGATCTTGCATACTAAAGTTTATCTCTGAAGCAATACAAGGAAATCTTTTATTTTTGAAAAAATGCCAGCTTACTGATCGTCATTGTAATGGAGGGCGCCTTATTAGGCCTGGAAAATCAGGATCTTAATAAAGAAAGAAAATAGAATAGGATGCCCTAGATAATAAGTGCAAGAGTGTCCTAGATTCAACCTTCACGCGATTAGTATAACTTGTGAATGTTGTAGCGAGTCAAGAAATTTTTCCAGATCACTCAGTTCACACCCTATGATTATCGTGTTGCTTGATCCGACCAGAAGCAACTCATTTTCCGTTCTCTTCATCCTTTTCCATTCATAAATGTGTTTAAGTTTTCCAGACTCGTTTAACCAGTAGAGTGCAAAAATATCATCCTAAGAATAGAATTCTATAAGTGCATGTGTGTGCTTCTGATTCTTATTAGCTATTATTATACACATGACTTCAAAGATACATATCTGACGCTTGGGTATTGGATAGGTGGAGCGTAGCTTCTTATTAGATTTGTCGACATCCCCCACGTCTCCATCAGAATGTTCCCATACTTTTTAATTCAATAGTTCATTGCCTCACGCTTTTCTCTTTTTCTCATTTTCTCTATTTTCTTTTTTCACTCTTTTTTTTTTCTCTTTTCACTCATTTTCTTATCTTTTTCTTTATCACTCTTATTGTGTTTTTAATGTATAGAAGACTACGCTTAGAAATTCAATTTCAAGCAACTTTACTTGGTTAATATCGCCTACTCCACTCTACTGTTTATGAATTTCAAAGATTTGTCATCGAACGTAATCAAAGGTGTAACAATCTGACCTTCTCTTGCTTTGCTGACCAGAGTAGACTGAGAAATAGATTTTACTTCATCATTTTCACAACACTCAATTGATCCTTTTACCGGAATCGATGTCGCATCTTACAATTGGCATCCAGGGGCCTACAAGGGTAAAAAGAGATATACACATATTCATGGTTTTTAAGAAAATGTCCATTGAAATGAAAACCATCAAACATGACATATGCCCCTAGAAAATGATCTCTACTACTTTCGGGCCATAATTATCAAAATTATTTCCTTGTATTACTTCAGAAACAGTCCTTGCACAAACATGAGTAAGATACGCTCCTTAGAACTCTAGACAGTCTTAGAAGCATTCATCCTAGTTCTTAGATTCTTCACTTGGTATAACAACTTGCTCTATTCCTCTTGTCTCCCATTTTTGAACTAGTTCCCATGTCAGGACTCTATTACTGACTTGTTTCTTGACCTCTTCCATTAAAGGCCTACACCTCTTGGTAGCGTGTCCTGGTGTCCCCATGTGAAAATCACAAACGTTGTCTGGATCATAGCTATGGGCATATGGCTTTGACACGACCTTCATGGGCCTTGGAGTGATATATTGTCCTTTGACGAAGTGAGGAAATAAGTCTGAAATGGATACTCCAAAGATCTCAAGATTTGCATTTGCTCGAGGAATTTTCTGTGGTCGTTCTGATGAATTAGCTAGCCTCTTTCTCCTACGACTCTGGGTACTCTGAACCTTACATTCATTCACATCTTTCTCTTGCTCCACTTCTTGATTAACACGGTCTTCAAATCTTGGTTCAACTTTCCCTTGTCGGATCCCCATATCTATTACTTCTCCCATCGTCATGAAATTATTGAAATTTCCATTTGGATTCGGAAGAATTCTCTCAAAAAAAGGAGATTAAAGGGTTTGCCGAAACATGAAATTATTGAAATTTCCATTTGGACTCTGGGTACTTGGGCTGCTAGTCCTCGCCACCTCAATGCATAGTTCTTAAAGCTTTCACCGACCTTCATACTCATGTTCTGCAGAAGCCGACGATTTAGTGCCAGGTCTATAACATACTTGTATTGCCCTAAAAATTCTTTGGTCAAATAAACCAATGATCCAATCTGTTCTTGACTTAATCTGTTGTACCACACTGCAACAGGTCCAACCAAGCTATCATGAAAACAATGGATCAACAATTTATCATCATCCAAGTGTCCTTCCATTTTCTACAGAACATTACCAAATGTATTCTAAGACAGCTTGAATCGTCATACTTCTCAAAATTGAGGATTTTGAATTTAGGTGGAATAACCAGATCAAGGACTAAGCAAAATTCTCTTGCATCAAATTTAAGATCATCGACACCTTTTCTTGCCTCGATCTTTTTCCCAAGTCTTGCATATCTTCCTTTCAACTAATCGAGTTTGTTTTCCTGTTTCAATTTGATCTTGAAATTAGGGTCTTTCCACTTTAATTGAAATTTCCTTTATTTACCCTTTAAAATTATTTTGGAGTCGCCACCGGTCACTTTGGTAGATAGAACACCAGAAAAACGAACCAGAGATTCTTTCAGTGAAATTCGGGTTCAGGAGTCAGTTACGTTAGGGAAGGGTTAACACCACTACAATGCCCGTTATCGGTACCTTATTAATTCCACGTGGCATTTTGGCATTTCGAACATTTATCTAAATTTAATTAAATTTTTAATTGTTAAATGAATTCCATTTCGAATGGGAATATCCTTTTGTAAGAAAATACATTTTAGACGAATATAAGTTTTGAAACGTCCAAATACATTAGGACACTTCAATTTATATTCAAAATACATCTCAACACAAAAGGTTTAATGCATGTTCAACTATTCTCTTGTCATTTTAAGTAAAAACCTAATCAGAGCTCCATTGATTTAGTTAATTAAAATCTATGAATATTATCAAGTTTAGGGTTTACATGATAACACCCAAAGATTTGGGCACTACCCATATTAGGCCCTAAATTAATAATATTCCTATTATTAATGTCACTAATTATTTATTCCTAATTCTAATTTTATTAAACTAACTACATATGATTTCCATTTTCTATATTCAATTGAAGTATTTAATCGCTTACCTAAATATCCCCTTGATCAACATCACTTTCCAATGTGATACTAATTAACTTAGGACATTTAAGCTTTCATTCAATATTCAGTTATTTTCTATAATGTCCTCTCCTATCAAATTAATTAAATTTACTTAAGAACTTAATCTTAAAAGGCTCTAATTTTAATATACTAAGTGAATTAAATTCTCCTAAACAAATATACTACATGTATACTTAAAAGGCATGCATACAATATAAATTAAACAATTAAAATTAAATCAAAATTGAAAATAAGATCAAATTGAATTAAATTGCAAACTAGAAAGACAAATTACAAGAGAAAGGTGACCAAATTGTATTGCTACTCTAAACTCCAAGGACGAAAACCCGAATTTCCCCAAAAGGCTGAAAATCTCGCGGGTCTTAGAGCCGACCCGGTTCCAGACTCGTGGATCCACCCCTCAAAACGGCGCCGTTTCCATACTTCTATATAAAGCCTCATTACGCCGAGATTTGACCTTTTCCTCTCAATTTTTATTTTTCCTCTCTCCCTAGGCCGAATCTCTATCTCTCTCTCAACAAACAACATCTCTCCAACAATTCTCTTTTGAAACAAATCGAAACCCCTTATTCATCCCATATACAAGCACATTCTTTATTATTTCATGTTTGATCCATGCAACCATAACTCCAGCCATCAAAGAAGTTTATCGGCCACTAGCCCAACTCTGACCACCGTGCAAGTCGGTGTTGGCCGCCGCAAGGTGATTTTCGGCCACCGCTCGCAAGAACCCTAATAAAAAAAATCCATTTTCCCGATTTCAAACCTAAATCACCTAATCTAACCATGGCTCAACGAAGTTGCCCTTCTTCCCCGGCCTAAGAGCCTAAATATACCCGAAACCCACCGTTTTCGACTACACCAATATACTCTGACCACCATAAAAACGAACTTCGATCTACTATTTATCTCCATTTCGGTTTTGTTTTCGGTTTTCATATATAAATATAAACTGATTTTTCATTTCTTTACAAGAAAAGAAAGAGATGAGAATGTTATACCTCAACGGCGGTAGTCGATGTTCTCCCTAGCATCCGTTCGTGGCTTCGTTGATCTCCCGACGACTCTTCGATTACTGTGGTGGTTTGATTTTCTAAAGATGGTTTGACTACAAGTGGCGGTTCAGCTACATGCGATGGTTCGTCTACAAGCGGCGGTTCAGCTATAAGCGGCGATTCTCCTTCTCTGGTGACCGCTCCTCTTTTCGGCAGAGATTCGAGCTCTCGACGATGGCCTTTCGTATCCCGAACGGTTCAGCTACCAAGGAATAAGTTCTCTCTCCATCATTTATTATTTTATTATTATTTTTAGTATCTACTTAATGTGGCTATTAATTATTCTAGCCTTTTCTCTCTCACCCTATTTATAAGGTGATGCAAGCGTTGTTGTCAGCAAGATTGGATCCGCGTGAAACCACTTTGAACCAATAGTAAAATGCCACGTGGGCTGGTTTAGGCCGGAAAAGGAAACACAAATTGGGTTTGTGTTTGTTTGGACAATTTTAGCATGAAAATGGGCAGGAAATTCTATGAAATAGAGCTTGGGCCTTTGTACATTGTGCTTTTGGTTTTTAATACGTGTAAATGGTCTTAATTTGTATAAATGGACATTATTTATTTATAGACCATACTATAAATATGTTTATTATTTATTTTTGTATTATTTATAGTGATATATATACATATATATAGGTATACCCGAACAAATTTTGGGTCTTACAGTTGCCCCTCTCTATAAAGACATCGAATAAGAAAGCTCTTCTTATATTGGACTTCCTCATTCTTCAGAAAATGGGCTCTTCTCATTTAGAACCTTGACACAAACTCTTCTCTCTGCGAATTCTATCTTCGTTGGGCGAACTTTTCTTATTTGAAGTTCTTTCTTTGTTGGGGATGAACTCTTCACATTAGGAGTTCAGTCTTTTCTACGCGAACTCTTTACATTAGGAGTTATGTCTTTGCTGGGCCACATTTCTCTCTGCAAAGGTGTTGAACAAACGAGCCCTTCTCATTAGGAATTCATTGTTCTTCTTGAAAATGTCATGCAAAAGTTGAAACTATCATTAATCTTTCAATAATAATCATAAGGAAAAATACGAATAAAACTTTGAATGCTCCTCCGACAAACGACGCTGAAACTTTTTGCCTGCTTTGAATCTTGAACAAACTCTTCTTATTATGAACTTGACAATCTTTTTGCATAAGCTATCTGTTATTTCTGAACCAGTTCTTCTTTTTATGAAACACCATTCATTCTTTTTGGAAGTGTTGAACCATCTTTAGCGAGTTCTGCTTATTAGGAACCTGAATTCTTTATTGCGAACATAAATTAAATTTTCTTCTAGAGAACATCTGAACTTGAAGCACCAAAATTCTTAATAACGCTACTCTTCTTCCTAAAATGTCTTGAGCTTCAATCTGAAACTCACATAAAATCTCATCTCTTTTTGTTTCTCTGTTGATCAATTTTGTACTGGGAATGTACGTGACTAATGAAATTCATTTTTGTGGCCTGTCTCCAAGAAAGAAAGATTTGTTGAAACCTGCCCCGCAAAAAGAATAACTTGAGATCCGCCTCTGTAAACGGAAAATCTAAAGAAATCTGCCTCTATAAACGAAATATCTTGAGACTTGCTTCTGTAAACAGAATGTCTTGAAATCCTCCTCTGTAAACGGAATGTCTAGAAATCCGCCTCTGTAAACAGAATGACTTGAGATTTGCCTCTGTAAACGGAATATCTTGGGATTTGCCTCTGTAAATGGAATGTCTTGAGATATGCTTCTGTGAACAGAATGTCTTGAAATTCACCTCTGTGAACGGAACATTTTGAAATCTGCCTCCATAAATGGAACGTCTTGAAATCTGCCTCCATAAACGGAACGTCTTGAAATCTGCCTCCATAAACAGAATGTCTTGCGATATTCCTCTATAAATGGAATGTCTCCACCTATGAAAATGGAAAATCCCCGCCTGTGTAGACAGAATATCTTGAGATCCACTTTTGTAAACGAAATGTCTTGAGTTCTTTCTCTAGGAAAAAGAACCGAAACCTGAAAAAAGAAATATCATCAGTTAATAAGAATTCAAATTGGAGTAGTATGAAACATCTTCAATCCCCATCTTAAAGCACTGAGATCTTTAAAGTCACTAATTTCTGTCAAAGGTATCTCCATCTTTCAATCTAGAACTCGCATAAGGTCTCTTGTTTTCTCTTCTTTTATTGATCGATCTTTATGCTTGGAACTTAAATGTGATCGTGATAGCATTTGAAAGGCTCTCATCATTTCCGAAGGTACCAACCTGAAAGACTTAACATCATGCCTAAAGGACTTACTGATGACCCGAAGGTTTTAACATCATGTCCGAATGACTTGCTGACGACCCATATTTTTAACACCATACCCGAAGGATTTATCATCATACCTGAAGGATTTACTGATGACCAAAAGGATTTAACATCATACCCGAAGGATTTACTAATGACCTGAAGGATTTAACATCATACCGGAAGGATTTACCATCATACCCGAAGGATTTACTGATGACCCGAAGGATTTAACATCATACATGAAGGATTTGTAATGCACTATATGCCTTGTACATACAATCAGAAAATCTTGTTGAAATTCACCTCTTCAAACAAACTGATGTCCTTGTTGAAATCAGTCTCTTCAAACGAGTTGTAATTTTTATTGAAATCTCCCTCTTCAAGCTGGCTGATACCAGTTCTTTGGTGATTCTTGTGAATTCCTGCAAAAATGTACTAAAATGCTTTGAACACATGAATTAGAATGCCCATATCTTATGGATGCCTGACTATATATGATGCACGGATTGTGTCAACTGAGGACCACTTCGATGTGCTTTGATCTTCTTTGCTTCTTCATTGAATTTTTTTGCTTCTGTTGCATTGATATTTCATCTCTTTAGACTACTCTTCTCAAATATGGATTAGCTTGATCTTCTTGAATTTCGTTCAGAGCTCTTATTATCTTCTTGTTTTGACAAACTTTGCCCCATAATTTCATTGTTAAGCTCTTTTCTTCTTCAGCAAATTTTGACTTTATAGTGATTAAATTCTTCCAGGCTCTGCATTCTCTATTGTCTATTCTGACTTGGACTTTCATGCCGTAAAAAAGTCTCATCTTCAAAGTCAATGATGCCCCTGATCTCTTTATTTCTTGCCTCATCTTGTAGATTTTACCCCTCTTTCATTACTTATGGAGAACAAATGCCTCAAGTCCTAGACTTTTCAGTCCCTGAACTTTCATCAGGTCTCTGAACTTTCTTCAAATTCATTCTATAGACATAATTAAAAACCCAAGGTGGAAACACACTTTAGATCCTTTATCTTTCTGATATCTGCATTCTTGTCATTGTCCTCACCACGACCTATGGTGAGTGATTCCTCTTTCTTTATCAAAAGAATGTCGAGCAGATGGGCGTCCCATACTCAGCCATATCTTTGCAATATCAAGATGACCCTTTGCATCCATGATCTTGCGAACTGAAGTTTATCTTCGAAGTAATACAAGGAAATCTTTTATTTTTGAAAAAAAATGTCAGCTTACTGATCGTCATTAAAGAGATTTATCTCTTTAATGCTATTTAATTCCAACTTAACTTTGTCTTCAAGAAAGACTTTGGCCTAGCCATCTCCTATAAATAAGAAGACATAGCCACCAACTAAGGGAGAGTCGATTGAGAGAAAAACAACAAGGGGCTGTCAAATTCTTCTTCTTCCTTCTCTTGGTTTGATTAGATTCATGCTAGGGGATATTATTCTTTGTATATCTTTCAAACCCAACCATGAACTAATTTTATTTGGCTTGGGGTATTGTGTTTTTGTGGTTGTGAGAACGATTGGATTTGTTTAGGTATTTGAGTTTGCAATTTTAATTCAAGGTTTGTTCATTCTTGGTTCTTAATTTTGTTTGCGAGTGAATTGGGAGAGGATCTCGTGAATTCATCCATTTATCTAATATCGGGAGAGTTAGATTCAAGAAACGAATGAAGATGGTTTTCACTCAAATGATCGTTGGTGAAGACTAATCCGACTTATGAATAAGTTGTGAATTTCAACGACTAAGAGGAGCACAAGATCAGTTGTTTTTCACCATTGGTTCACACAAGGATGTATTATCAAGGCGTGCACAATTAACTAATGTTTCGAATTAGGGATAAGGAGAAACCATTGAAGAATGCTTCGCCAAACCTTGAAGGTTGTCGACAGTTTCCTAGGCAATCGCTTCACGCATTGCCCAGGCAATCGCTCTGTTTCTACATTGCACCAGCATCAACTTCACTCATTGCCCATGCAATCGCTTCATTCATTCACTGCCCAGGCAACTACTTAACCCATTGCCCAGGCAATACGATTGCTGCCAATTGTCAAAGCAATTGAGTCAATCTTGCACTCCAGTACCAAGACAACCCATTCGATTATCACTCCTCAAACTCACGATAACTCGACCTGCTCTCTCTTATTCGATTTCTCTTTCTTTTATTTTTGATTGCTCTTTTATTTTATTTATTAATTTGAACTCCTATAGTCACCTACTTGCGTTTTTTTTTCCAATGTAGTAACTTAAGCAAAGTGACCCAAACCAATCACTGAGAAAATGATACTCGATACTTATCACTTTATTACTTGCGATGTGTACACTTGCACCAGTTGCGAAGCACTTATTACACACAACTAGTTTTTGGTGTCGTTGCCGGGGATTAGCAATTGGTGTTAGTTGTTTTTGTTATTTTATTTTTTCTTCTTATTTTTACTAACTTTTCTTTTTTGTTTGTTTTATAAAAAAAAATTAGGTGCGCTACAAGTTATGGGATATAAAAGTAAATCTATTAAATAGTTGATGTTGGAAGATACAAATCAACCAAGAAAAGCATATATCGTGGAAAACTCGTGCACTTTTTATGGAGAACATCATGTGTTTGAAGATTGCCCTCACAATCCCGGTGCATATGACTACATGGAGGACCATAGATGGAATCAACAACAAAATCCTTCATGGTATGATAAAAAATCTCAATTTTTTTGCCATAACAATTTTGCCGCGGAAACAGACATGCCTTAGCAATGTAGTCCTTATCAGCAACCAAGTGCCATGGCAACAGATATGATAGGGCAATGTAGTCCTCCTCAAGAGCGTTAAAAATCCTTGGAGGACACGCTTCAAGTTTTCATGGCTAGAACTGAATCTCTTATCAAGATCTATCAAATTCTATAAAGTAAAGATGGCTAGGATGGATGCACTCATGAGCGATTCAATAGATCGAATAAGGAGAGTCACTAATGCCATGGATAACACGCATCAACAATCAAGTCCTAGGGATACTGAAGTCCAAGGCAAGAGGACAAGGGAAAATGCATAGAAAACTCTCCTATGTATGAGAAACAACTAAAACCTCCAACTCGAGAGCCTGCTAATGAGAAAGACTGTCAAACACTTGATGAGCCTATACAACAAATTGCCACGACAATGATTGAGGAGCCTGAACAAAGCAACACCGTGAAAACATTCTGAGAGGCTGAGAAGAGTAATGCTACATCAAATTGCTCTTACCTAAATTTGCCACGGCAATTGCACGACCACATGCAAGATCAACGAGATGACAATACTTAGCCAATGGAATGTGAGAAAGTAATGGTTAAACCTTTTGAATTCTTTAAAAACTCACATCGTCTATTGCAGGTATGTCTTGAGGAATCAATGTTGGTAGATTTGAAGCCATCGAAATATCTACTGATGGAGATGTTTGAGAGGCCAAAAGAAAACAATGTGCGGATTCGTAAAGTTTTTAGAAAATTGGGTTTTCCCTTGACTTACATCAAATTTTGGCAACATATTGCCACGACAACGAAGGCTACATCCAACCATGATGGAGGTCGATGAGATTGAGGTAATTAAATGGTTGAGTTTTGATATAATTTTTCTACTAAGATATTCATGCCTTCAGGAATAGTAGCAAGGTGGAGAGTATACATGGACTACAAGAGAACAAGGAAGAAAAACACCTCCATCATGGTAACACAAAAGGGAGTAGCTACGAGCGTATTGACCCAAATCTTTTTGGGCAATATTGTCACTCGATGGAGGGTTCGGATGGACTATAAGAAATATCGGTAATGGCCCTTCTCAATATTTCTTTTTATCTATATTTTTATTTTCATTTTTTTCTCATATTCTGATAATTATCTTTTTATGATTATTTTTAGGATAAAAGTTTCAAGGGATAAGGAGTTTCCTAGCCTTGAACTCTTAAGTTTTTCTATTTTGTTTTACTTTGGTTTTCCACATCAAGACTCACAACCACTATGCCAAAGAAAGCCCCAAAAATCAAAATTGCCTCAACAATTCCCGATGTCTCGGCAAGTCCTGATGCCCAGGCAACTGACTCTACTTCGGTGAACATGGATCGAATTGACGAGATGCTCCACCCCTTGACACACCGATTGGAGCAAATGGAGGCCCAACAAATGCTATTCACGCGGTAGCAGCCACATGCATTCAACCACCGCGAACCATAAAAAGAATCAAGCAAACAACCTGAAGGAAATTCATCATTCAAGGTGTCGACCTTGAGTTTGCGGGGGTTTTGTTTCTAGTTAGTTTCATGTTTAGTTGCATTCATCTTTAGTAATCACATATAGGTTGCATATGTTACTTGCCATGCCTTTGATTGGATTTAATTGCTTAAGACTTGTTGGATACCCAATAAATAATTTTTCCACTGCACTTAATTGAAAGAACCTTTAAAATTTAGGATTTCATGAAAAGAACTTAGAATTTTACTATGATGCCGAAATTATTAACATAGTTGTGGCTTGTTGATTGAAAGAGACCTAGTGAACTTAGATTGCTTAAAATTTGGGTAAATTAAAATTAAAAATGACAAGTTAATTTCTTGATAGAGGTGCCCGAAACCGACTCTAGTAGTTAATGCACATTAAGGAATCGAGAGAGGTGGCCGAAATTGGCTCTAGTCAACTAAATTAAAATAAGAAATTGTTGAATCACTAGAGGTGCCCGAAATTGGCTCTAGTGAAAACACAAAAAATACCCGGTAATGAAATTGTTAAAAACCTATTGTTCACATAGAATCTTGAAAATCAACTTGTATACAACTACACACACACATTATCACAAGCATTATAATTTGGTTCCGGGTGATTTTTTAGGCTATCCGAAATATTTAAAAGGTGATCATACTTTGTGCATGGTTCTAAGGATTGAATTCAATTTTGAAGCATGCCTTTGATTATTAAAGTCTTGACAGGTAATTGTTAGTTTGTATTGCTTTTGGAAAAGTAATAGTTCAAGATTGGGGGTGTGTTAAGTGTTCAAAACTACTATTTTTATTACCCTTTTTACTCATATTATTGTTAGACTTAAGCTCATTTTAGTTGCATCATTAGGCATTCATGCATATTTTCATAATTTCCTTCACCGTTATGCTTGAGTTCATCTATTGATTAATTTTTGTGGAAAAGATATTGCTGGAGGCTGTTTTGGGTATGCATGATTTATTGCCTGGGCAAACTAGAAGTTACTGAGGCAACCCAAGAAGGACATGCAAAATTTGTTGCCGAGGCAATAGCTGACTTGAGGATAAGCTGACGTGACTGCCAAATTTGATGACTGGATAAACCCTACATGGCGTGGAGCAAGAAGAAATCTTAAAAGAGTTTGAATTCCATGAAAAAAGTCAAAGGGAGATTAAAGTTCCATGAAATTAGGAGAAGTTTTAGGAAGATAAATAAATTAAAGAGATTTATCTCTTTAATTATATTTAACTCCAACATAACTTCCTCTTCAAGAAAGACTTTGACCTAGCTATCTCCTATAAATAAGAAGACCTAGCCGCCAACTAAGGGAGAGTTGATTGAGAGAAAAACTCCAAGGGGCTATCGAATTCTTCTTCTTCCTCCTCTTGGTTCAATTAGATTCATGCTAGGGGAGATTATTCTTTGTATATCTTTCGAACCCAGCCATGAACTAATTTTATTTAGCTTTGGCTATTAAGTTTTTGTGGTTGTGAGAACGATTGGATTTCTTTAGGTATTTGAGTTTGCAATTTTAATTCAAGGTTTGTTCATTCTTGGTTCTTAATTTTGTCTGTGAGTGAATTAGGAGAGGATATCGTGAATTCATCCATTTATGTAATATAAGGCGAGTTTGATTCAAGAAACGAATGAACATGGTTTTCATTCAAACGATCGTTGGCGAAGACTAATCCGACTTAAGAATAAGTTGCGGATTTTAACGACTAAGAGGAGAGCAAGATCGGTTGTTGTTCACCCTTGGTTCACACAAAGATGTATTATCAAGGCATGTACAATTAACTAGTGTTTCGAATTAGGGATAAGGTGTCGGTTACGTGTAAGGGAGGGTTAGCACCCCTACAACACCCATTATCGGTACCTTATTAATTCCACGTGGCATTTGGCATTTTGAACATTAATCTGAATTTAATTAAATCTTTAATTGTTAAACGAATTCAATTTCGAATGGAAATATCCTTTTGTAAGAAAATACATTTTAGACGAATATAAGTTTTGAAACATCCAAATACATCAGGACACTTCAATTTATATTCAAAATACATCTCAACACAAAAGGTTCATCTCAAAATACGTCCGAATATAAGTTAATTAAAATCTATGAATATTATCAAGTTTAGGGTTTATGTCATAACACCCAAATATTTGAGCATTGCCCATATCAGGCCTTAAATTAATAATATTCCTATTATTAATGACAATAATTATTTAATCCTAATTCCAATTTTATTAAACTAACTACATACGATTTTTATTTTCTATATTCAAATGAAGTATTGAATCTCTTACCTAGTCGAAAATTAACTAATTTAAATTGAATCAACTTTTCAAAAATTTCATTTCACCCCTCTAATTTTACTTTTTTAATTATAGTCCCAAATGTAAAAAATGGACCAAAGTCGTCGACAACTGTCATTGAACAATTTCCTGAATAGTCTTGGACTATTTTTTTTTATAAAAAAAGACATTTCCCGTAATTTAACCTAGAAAAGTTTAATGTTTATAGGAGTGGAAGTGTTGGGGGGATGAATTGCTATTTAATTATCTTTATTATTTATATTTAATTACAAATATTAATGTAAAACATATTATGATATTTTATGTGTGAAATGAAGAGAAAATTTTACATCACTCGACGAGGACTAATGAGCACCAGTAACGACGAGTACCGATGAACACCACTAACGAAGAGCACTGATGAGCAGCATTAATTTAATTTATAAAGATTTAAAATCGAAAGTACTCAACGTATAATTATAAATTATTTAACAATCAAAAAGTAAATTAATTAAAATATATTATTTTATTTTTAATTTTTATTTAAACATAGATCAAAATACCTATCTACCCTTAAATTACAAAATCCTAATTTTTGTTCATTTAAAGTTCAAGCAACCGTCACCGTCGTTGTCGCCGCCACCGTCATTGTCGTCGCTGCCTCCTGCAAACATTCAATGATTCGAACAAGTTTCAAAGCTTCACAAAGAGAAATATCTACATGGATTGGGTTTTTGTGGAGCAAGTTAAAAGTAGGAGGGACTCTGGATTTATATGGTTCAAAAAGTTAAATGTTTACTTTTAGAGTGAGAAATTCTAAATACCTACCGCTTAAATACCAAATAAAAACTGGCCCATAAATCCCACCCGTTGGATGAAGCCGGTTAAATAACAACCATAGGATTGGAAAAAATAAACGGTTACCCGGTAACCGTTGGTTTACGTTAAAAAAAAACCATGAGTTTGAAGAGGGGATATCGAGCGGAAAGAAAATATTACGGTTTCGATGCTCTCAAACCCATTGAGAGCGTAAACGGTGAACCAAACGACAACGAATCAAGCGGCGTGATTTTCTTACAATGAATGAGTTTTGTGGAGGAGGATTAGGAAAAAGTGCGAACCAAGCGGCATGATTTTCTTACAACGAAGAAGTTTTGTGAAGGAGGTTAGGAGTTTTGTGGCAATACTATGAGTGAAAGAAAAAGCAAATGACAGGAATTCATGGGTTCAATATTATCATTTAGGCCTCCTAATGTTTTCTGTATACTCATGTCAGGTGTTAGGAAGGAGCGGGCTGGACTTGGAGCTATCATATTCTTGTTGGCATTTCTCTACGCTTTATGTTTTTTAGTTAGGGTATAAATTTTTTGTGGAAGAACGGTGTTGAGATAAATGGTTGATGTTTTTGTTCTCTTTTCTGTTTGATCTTTGTGTAAAGTGATAATGTACATTTTGTATAATATGATAATGTGTTTCATAAGGCTTAGTAATGTTATGCAATGGAATGTTTTGATTGACCGATTAGCTTACATGTGTTTAATAGGGGTTGCATTTATGTTTATACCACTCAAAAGTGTATCATTGTAAATCAGTTGGCATCATTTATTTATTTAATCCTTACATCATTTTTCTCCATTTTTGTTTGCTAATATCATTTATAGGATCTTAAACACAATGAAATCAAGCATTATTCATTTAATAAAGGCATTCATTTTGCCTATAAAAAATAGAACATTTTACATCACTACATATTCAAACTTGTAAAATGGAAAATCCAAAGCTCCAAGATGATCAGCTGACAAGTTTGATTTTATTTTCATTTCATTCCATTTATTAGGTTATTCAACCACAATAAAAAAATCCAACTATGGTTATTACTTGTATTGTTAGTTTTCAATAGTTGACATTACATCAAAGAAATCTGGCACATTGGTACCGAAACTACTAGGCCAGTTTTGAAATCCATATACCAAGTTTGGCTTTATTTTGAATCTGCTACACTGGTACTGAAACCACTATGCTAGTTTCGAAGCCCCTATACCAAGTTTGGCTTCATTTTGAATCTGCCACACTAGTACCGAAACCACTATGCCAATTTCGAAACCCCTATAGAAAGATTGGTTTTATTTTGAATCTGCCACACCGATACATACAAAAATCCTTACATAAGTTGTAAGAAATTATGTTTTATTGTAACATATAAGGTATGTACAAAATTCCTTACAAAACCATAAGCCCTTTTGGTTTTTGGAAACCTTTGGTAAGAAATTCGGTACAAACCTTATTGTATTACAAAGTGGTAACAAACTGTGTACATTTTGGTAATAAGTTTGGCACATATAAAAATCCTTACATAAATTGTAAGAAATTATGTTTTATTGTAATAAATAGGGTATGCACAAAATTCCTTACAAGACCATGAGCCTTTTTGGTCTTTGGCAACCTTTGGTAAGAAATTCAGTACAAACCTTATTTTATTAGAAAGTGGTAACAAACTGTGTGCATTTTGGTAATAAGTTCAATACATACAAAAATCCTTACATAAGTTGTAGGAAATTATGTTTTATTGTAACAAATACGGTATGTACAAAATTCCTTACAAGACCATGAGCCTTTTTGGTCTTTGGCAACCTTTGGTAAGAAATTCTGTACAAATCTTATTTTATTACAAAGTGGTCACAGACTGTGTACATTTTGGTGATAAGTTTAGTACATACAAAAATCCTTACATAAGTTGTACGAAATTTTGTTTTATTGTAACAAATACGGTATGTACAAAATTCCTTACAAGACCATGAGCCCTTTTGGTCTTTGGAAACCTTTGGTAAGAAATTCAGTACAAACCTTATTTTATTACAAAGAGGTAACAAATTGTGTACATTTTGGTAATAAGTTCGGTACATACGAAAATCCTTACATAACTTCTAAGAAATTATGTTTTACTGTAGTAAATATTGTATGTACAAAAATCCTTACAAGACCATCAACCCTTTTGGTCTTTGGAAACCTTTGGTAAGAAATTCGGTACAAACCTTATTTTATTACAAAGTGGTAACAAACTGTGTACATTTTGGTAATAAATTCGGTACATGCAAAAATCTTTACAGATTTGTAAAAAATTATGTTTTATTGTAACACATAGGATATGTACAAAAATCCTTACAAGACCATGAGCCCTTTTGGTCTTTGGCAACCTTTGGTAAGAAAGTCGATGCAAACCTTATTTTATTACAAAGTGGTAACAAACTATGTACATTTTGTAGTAAGTTAGGCACGTACAAAAATCCTTACATAACTTGTAAGAAATTATGTACATTTGTACCAAATAAGGTATGTACAAAATTTCTTACAAGACTGAGCCCTGTTGGTCTTTGGTAACTTTTGGTAAGAAATTCGGTGCAAACTTTTTTCTCTTACAAAGTGGTAACAAATTATGTACATGATTTATAACAAACTTTGTAAAAAATGTTTACCAGGTAATCAGGTTTGCCGGTATTTAGCATTGAAATAAGTGTCGTTTCGTAGAATTGCCCCTTTTAGTGTTCGTTGTTCGTTTTGGGTAAATTCATGAATATCATACAGGCACTGCTTTTATTTTTAACAAGTTTAAAACAAAAACAAATTTCAATTGTTTGAGTCGAGTTTCCACTAGGGAAGCGAAGGTAGCGGCAACGACGACGACAGCTAGAATTTCAAATGAACAAAAATTAGGTTTTTGTAATTTATGGGTAGATAGGTATTTTGATCTATGTTTAAAAGAAAATTAAAAATAAAATAATATATTTTAATTAATTTACCTTTTAATTTTTAAATAATTTCTAATTATACGTTGAGTCCTTAGATTTTAAATCTTTATAAATTAAATTAAATGTTCTCATCGGTGCTTGTCGCTTGTGGTGCTCATCGGTGCTCGTTGAGCGTTGTAGACTCATCTAAAATGAATAGTGTATTTGAGCCATCCATCCAGCTAAATACAAAACAAACATGAGATGAGCTAAGAAATTAAAAAAAATACTTCATGCTTAGAGGTTTGGTTCGAGTTCGTTTTACCTTAGATATAATTATATCTATATGATTAGGGAAAATTCTACAGCGCTCATCGAGTACCGATGAGCACCACTAACGACGAGCACCATTAATCAAATTTATAAAGATTTAAAATTCAAAGGACTTACCATATAATTTTAATTTTTTGAAAAAACAAAAGGTAATTTTATTAAATTTCTTTTTTTTAATTTTCATATTATTTTAAAATTTATTAAATCAAAATTTCTATCCTTAAATCTCCAAAACCCTAGTTTTGGTCTTCTACCACAACACTGTCACCGCCGATAGCCGTCGTCGCTGATCACATCCTCACCGTCCTGCCGTCTCCCGTCTGTGGCCGTCGTTGAACTCTGCCGCCGTTCCACTCCTTCGTTGCAATTAGGTAATTTATCCCCAATTCCCCATTCGATCCTTAGATACGAATTTTGAAAGTCAAAGAGTCCAAGACAAAATTTCAAGATTGGAATACAAATCCAGGATATACAGTCTAAGAATGGGCGAAAGAGCTGCTGGGCGACAATGTTGGACATTATTCATCGATAATCTGCCGTCACAATTACATTGGAAAGGAGTTTAGCAGATTTTCGATAGACATGGGGTTGTGGTTGACGTATTTGTACCGACAAAGAGGGCTCGGGATGGGTCAAGGTTTGGATTTTTTAGGATGAAAACAAAAGTGGAGGCTGATAGGGTTATTGAGCGATTTGATGGTTTTCGGCTATACGGATCAAAACTGAAGGTTCAATTGGCACAACGAGATACACGTGATTCCTATTGGCACCGTCGGAGGGAAAATTTCCCTGCTGGATCAGAGAGCAAGAAGCCGGGTAGGGCAGTTTCTAAACGGAAGAATAGAGACGTCGAGAATGGTGACACTAGGGATGGATTGATTGGAGAATCGGTTGAATATCGCAAGGTAGAGGGGTTATTGATGAGGAAAAAGTAGAGATTTTAAAGAATTGTGCAGTGGGGTATTGTCGACAGACGGGATCGATCCTGGATTTGGCGATAGATTTGAAGAAGGCAACTAATAATGAGGTATCTTTAATGAGAGTGGCGGGTTTTTTAATTCTATTAATGTTCCCAAATCAGGAAACAAGAGATGAGTGTGTTGAATCGGGTTGCTTTTCACCATGGCTGGAGAATGTGATGGCATGGATGCCGGATTGTGTGATCCCAAATCGGAGAGTATGGATATCGGCGTGTGGTATACCGATTCACGCCTGGTCCGCAGGGACGTTTCGATATATTGCGTCCTTGTGGGGGAGAACTGGTGTGTATTGAGGACGCGAAGGCGGCACCTATTTCGTTCGAAAGGGATCGATTTCTTCTTGAGACAAATTGGTTCCTGTCAATTGAGGAAACAAATGATATGGTGATCTGTGGCAAACAGTACCGCATCCGGGTACATGAAGTTGGTGAGGTCCGTTCGAAAGAGAGAGGGGAGGATGTGGAGGGAGAGGTTTACTCGACTGATGAGGACTCGGAGAGGGTGAGTCGGAATGTTGATCTTGCCAATGTTGTAGAGGTGGCGGATCAAACACCTATGGGTTATGTGCAAGGGGTAGCGGACGATACAGTGGTTCCGAATTCGTTGAGTGCGACTTCGCTAAATAGTTGGACAATCAATAAGCTATGGGATGATAATCAGAGGATCGACGATCGCATGGTGGATTCGTTGTCAAAGCAGCGGGATGGTGTGCATACTGAACGAGCCCATTCTGGAGTGGCAGATGAAGATGTGGGCATGGTGGATCGGGAGGTGATTGAGCACCAAAGTATGAATGTAAGAGAGTGCGAGAGGGGCGTTGTAAACGTGAATTGTTGTGCAATTGGTAGGGGTGTTGAATCTATGTACGGTGAGGAAGTTGAGGTTGGGCCTCAGCCTGAGTTAAATAGGGCTGGGATTGTTGCGTTAATTGAGTATAAAGGGCAGGAAACGCCGAGTTCGGCAGCTATTAGAAATTCTCCATTCATCAGGTCCGCCAGAAAACGCAGGGGAGAGTGCACCAGCAGCGGTGAAGCGAGGGCGGGGGAGACCTCGGAAAACTCCTCTACCTATCTCGATAGATTTGGAAAATGGATCATTGTCAGACTCTGATTTTCTACAAAGGAAGAGGAGCATTTTAAAGGAAGCACAATAAACGTTGGAATTGGGGAGGTTGTTGGGTGCTGAAACAATAGGGAACAAGGAGAACGTCATTAATGATATTGCTCGGCTCATTGAGGCAAGGGAGCCACTCCATAATTAAAGGAGCTATGCAGATGTTGTCGTAGAATGTGCGAGATTTGGGAGCGGCGGCAAAGAGACGAGTGGTCCGCAATTGGATATGACAACATCGTGGGGAGTGTGTAGTTCTTGTGGAAACAAATCTGGAATCGAATTCAGATTTTGTAGTGTGGATTATTTGGGTGTCGAATATGTTTGAGTTTGCGCTTGCATCGTCGGTAGGAAGATTTGGCAGAATTCTTGTGTGTTGGGATAAAGATCGCTTTCAGGTGTGCAGGACAATTGTGAGGGAAAGGTTTGTGGCCGTTGAAGGGTGTTGGATGCGAGACAATTGGAGGTGTGGTCTGATTGGAATTTATGCAACATGTGAGGCGAGACAACAAGGGGTCTTGTAGAATGAGCTTTCGGCCGACGTACTTTCTTGCGACATTCCATGGTGTCTGATTGGTGATTTTAATGAAATCACGTCTCTATCAGAGAGGCAAGGGTGCATTTTTACGTCTCGAGTTATGAACGCTTTTATAGATTTTATTAAGGCAAATGGATTGTGCGATTTGGATTTATGTGGATATTCGTTCACGTGGTTTGGACCCGAGAACATATGTAGTAGGATTGATAGATGTTTAGTTTCTATGAGCTGGTAGGATAAGTTTGAGAATTTGAGATTGACTTCACTGCCGCGAGGCTTATCCGACCATACACCTTTGTTGCTTGTGAATGATACTTTGGATTGGGGACCGAAGCCGTTTAGGTTCCTTAATTCTTGGGCAGGGGAACGAAAATATGTACGAGATTTAGAAGAGGAATGGTTGCGAATTTTGTCGTTACCGAGGTCTGGGGATATGGTTGGGAAGCTGCGACTGTTGAAAGTTTTTTTGCAGGGTTGGAACAAATCAGTGTTTGGCAACATTAATCATCGAATTGAGCTGGCCACAACTGTCGTTGCAGTGATTGATGGGGCAGTAGGTGTAGGTATTGTGTCTGATTCACAAGTGGTGAATAAACGCCATTTTCAGAAGGAATTGTGGTCTTTAACATGCCTACAGGAGTCGGTGTGGAGGCAAAAGGCGAGGGTACGGTGGTTGCGGGAAGGAGATGATAACACGACCTTTTTTCATCGATCGGCTAAATTGAGATCGATGCCCAATGGTCTTTCCGGCTTGCTGGTAAATGGGGTGTGGAAATCGGATCCGAAACGACTTCGAAAAGAGGTGTTTAGTGAGTTTAGACAACATTTTGCGTCACAATCTTGTTTGGGGGAAATGGATATGGCGGTGAACTTTAAACAATTGTCGAGGGAATTGGCAACGAGTCTTGAAGTACCGTTTAGTGAGGAGGAGGTGCGATCGGTTGTTTGGGGGTGTGAAGAGTCTAAGGCACCGGTTCCGGACGGATTTAATTTTGAATTTTATAAGAAGGGCTGGGATTTTTTTGAAGGGTGACGTGATGCAAATGATGCAGCAGTTTTATGAGACGAATACCTTACCGAATGGAGTAAATTCAACCTTTGTGGCTTTGATTTTGAAGAAGGAAAATCCTCGAATGATAGGCGATTACCGGCCTATTTGTTTGCTGAATTCACTATATAAAATTGTTGCCAAATGTTTGGCGAAGAGGTTGCAACGTGTTCTACCTGTGTTAATCAACGATGTTCAATCAGCTTTTGTCAAAGGACGTTAGATAGTGAATGGAATTATGTTGGCAAATGAGGTGATTCACTCGATGAACCAGCATTCTGGTAGTGAAGGGGTGATTTTGAAGCTAGATTTCGCAAAAGCTTATGATTGCGTCAAGTGGGAGTGCCTTGAGAAAATTCAGTATCGAATGGATTTTGGGGTGGTTTGGATGACTTGGATGCGAGTTTGTACTCAAACAGTGAGGCTTTCGGTCTTACTTAATGGTTGTCCGTCTAGAGATTTTCTGATGTGGCGTGGTTTACGACAAGGTGATCCAATATCGCCTTTATTATTTGTTATTGTGGCCGAATTGTTGCATCAATTGTTGAGTGAAGCGGAAAGGAGGGGTTAATCAAAGGTGTTCGAATTGTTAATAATTTATTTGTGTCACATCTTCAGTTCGCGGATGATACAATGATATTTTTACAAAATGATCCTAATTTCGCAACTAATTTAAAGAGGGCACTGACTTGTTTTGAGTATTGTTCGGGTTTGAAAATCAATTACACTAAATCATGCTTATATGGAGTGGGCGTGGAGGAGGGGGTGTTGAGCTCGATTGCAGGGATTTTGGGATGCCATAGAGGTACGTTACCAATGGTGTATCTAGGATTGCCCCTTGGAATCAATCCTCGTAGTTTAGGCATGTGGGTGCCGTTATTACAACGCTTTCGTAAGAGTTTGGCAGGTTTGAAAAGGGACTCGCTCTCATTTGCGGCTCGTTTGACTTTACTGAATTCGGTGTTGTCTGCTCTTCTGATCTATTATATGGGCATATTTGTGGTGCCTAAGGGTGTTATCCGACGAATTGACCGTATCTGAAGGACTTTTCTATGGGGCGGTACCGAGAAGCGACGAAAATTTAGCATGGTAAGTTGGAGGGTGGTGTGTAGGCTGAGGAAATTTGGTGGGTTGGGGGTGGTTGATTTACACCAGCGTAATATGGCCCTTTTGGCGAAATGGAGATGGCGATTTGTGATGGAAGGGGCGTCTATGTGGCGGGCGATTTTGGTTGCGAAATATGGTGAGGATGTGTTGAGTTGGAGGGTACCGAGTGGGCGCAGACGGGCTATGTCGACAGTATGGCGGCAGATTGTAGAAGTACAAGATGATGTCTGTGTTAATCAATTTATGGGATTGTCGAATTTTACTTGGTTAATTGGTAATGGGAGGAAGGTGTTATTTTGGCGTGATCGATGGTGTTTGGACGAGCCCCTATGTGTGGTTTTTGCCCGCCTCTTTCGCATTGCTACAGATAAGTGGGCTTTGGTTAAGGATTACGCCTGATGGAACTCTCTGGGGCATGAGGATTGGTGTGAGTACTTCTCGAGACCATTGAGATCTTTTGAACTGTCACAATTCAGGGAGTTGAGGTACATTGTAGGGGCGACGGTTTCATCGAATAAGTTAGAGGATAGGTTGGTGTGGAAACATACGACGACGAGAAATTTTTCGGTGGCGATGTTGTCTAGATTAGTGGCATCTTTTGGGTTGGAAGTGGAATCAGAAATTTCTGGGGTTTGGTCTTTCCAATTCCCGCCGAAGGTGCAATGTTTTGTGTGGTTTGTGTTACTGCGACGTTTGCCCACGTTATGTTTTCTACGGGATCGAGGGATGAGGTTAGATGTTTAAGACTTCTCTTGTCGTTGATGTGGGGAAGGGGTGGATGACACAGACCATATTATTTTCCGCTGCCCGTATATGTGTGTGATTTGGTTGATATTTTTTGCATGGTGGCGTGTTGAGGTGGTGCGTTAAGCATCATTGGTTGAGTTCGTGCACATGGCGTTGGATAGCTTCTTCCGGGGGACTGTACGACAGTGGTGGTTAGTGGGGTGTGTTGTGGTACTTTGGTCTATGTGGTTAGCGCGTGATGACATGATTTTTAATGCTAAGAGGTTGTCCGCTGCTGAATTATTTTCTTGATCAAGTTGCGCGTGTTTTCTTGGGTGCGAGCATTGGATTCAAATTCCCTCCTAGTTGAATCAGTTTGGTGGGATTTCCCTCGTTGATGTGAGGGGGACATGCGACTAAGTGTACCTCGTCCGGGTGTTACATAGGAGCCACCGCTATCTGACATGGTGAAATTTAATGTTGATGGCTCGGCTGGGCCCGCAGGTTGTGGCGGAGTGTTACGAAATGCTCGAGGCCAGGTGTTGGCATTATTTGCGGGGTCGTTGGGTGTGTTGGATTCGAACAAGGCAGAATTACATGTGATTTGTTATGCGATTGAGTCGTTTCGGGTATCGCAATGAGGTGTTTGGCCTTGTATTTATTAATCGGATTCCTTGGTTGCTATATCATGGATTCTTAATGTTGAGGGTCGGCCTTGTAAGTACTTCTTTTTGTTTAGGCGTATCGATGAAGCAAGGTTAGCGGTGAATTGCACGTTTCATCATGTTCTCCGCGAGGAAAATGGAATAGCCGATACATTGGCTAAAGGTGGAATGGACCGTCGGGGATGGTTGCGTGTGGGTCTCTAGCATAGCAGCCGATGTTGGGGGTGTGCGGGCTAGCAGTGATGGGGGTGAGCTGGGGTGTTTTGGCCGGATGCTTTGGGGGCGTTTGTGAGTTGTACGAGTTGGTGTTTGGTTCTCGTTTTATCCTTATCGGGTACTCTTTTCCTCCAATTAGGTGTAGAGAGGTTTTTAATGAGGACCGATGTTGGATGCTGTGTATGATTTCGCATTAATAAAATCATACTTATTGAGCAAAAAAAGTACGCGGGTTTATGCGTAACGTTGCTGGCTGTGTATTGATACTAGAAGATGTTACTGGAATTTTATTCTTGTATAGTGTAGCGATACGAAAAAATACCGTACTGGTACGGTCTGCTCGATCCTTCAAAATTGTTGGTTTAAGTTTGATGCATACATTCTTAGTTTTTAACTCTTTAACGTAGATGATGGATTTAAACTCAACGCCTTCAAAAACAAAAGAAAAAAATTAGAGGACTAATTTCCCCCCCAAACTCGAGAGGAGCATTGTCCTCAATGCATGCCTACATACACAAAATTAGCATAGATGAGATAAAAATAAAATAGAAGAAGGGAAGAGAAGCTTAGATTGGTTTTGACTCAGATGAGCTGTCGTCGTCGGCGGTGGCAATGAGCAGTCTCTTCTGAGCTACCATCTTGAAGTGCTTGGCCGCTCTCGGCGGCTGTTGGCAGGAAGGTGGGCTTGGTTGTGCTTTTTGCGTGACTTCTCTTTCACCGCCTTCTTCGATGTTGAGGTAGACTTCGGTGGCTGAGTGTGTTCTTTTGGCACCCGAGAAGAATGACGGTTCGAGCTTCCTTGTGACTGAGCGAACCGTGTCTTTCCATACTGAGTCATCCAATAAAAATTCGTTCAGGTAGGTTGATTCAGATGGTCCTGGTGCGTCGGTTGTTGCCCTTGACGTCTGACCTTGTTCTCTATTTGAGGCGGCCACTATATCGCCACGGTTGTCGGAGATGGAGAGAACATCGGTGGTCGTGGCTGCTAGGGAAGCTTGAGGCTCGGTGAACATGGAAGCGGTTGGAGTTGTTGAGGCGGTCGGATGGGTTGCCGAGGCAGAGGGTGCGGTGGTCGTCTCTGGTGCTACCGGGGTAAATATCTCGGCAGGGAATTCTGGAAAGTGGGCTACTGGGAACTTCTCATTGATGGTGGATACGTTGTTGAAGTCTCGAATGTATGCCATGAAAGTTAGTTGGCGGTGTTCCATTCTATCCAGCTGTGCTGCCAAGCCGTCAATGGTGGTTGTCGGGGCGAGTTGCTGAAATTGTTGATGAATGTCCATCTCCGATGCCGGGGCATAGTTCTTTGGGGTTGCTGATGTGATCTCCATTTTTCGAAGGATTATTTCCTTCGTCCACCTCGTTCTTTCCTGCGTCATGGTGTCGGTTGGGGCGGCTGCAACATGTGCCTTCTCGCACAATGTAGTGATGAGGCTGGGGAAGTAGAGTTGCCCCTTCGTTTTCTGCCCACACTCATAAATTTCATTAACAATAATCGAACCAACATTTATATACCTTTTGTTGATGATGGAGTGGATGAGTGCTAATCGTGGCTTGTCGATAGTGGAGTTGTGGGTCGTGGGAAGCAATGGTATCTTCACGAACGTGTTCCATAGATTGGCCTTGGGCAGCAAATTTTTCCGATTGACGGTGCCTCTATTTCTGACCTTATTCTAGACCCTTCCTGGTTCGCAAAGTTCTTCATTTATTGCCTCGTCACTATCCGCTATGAGGGAGGCAAGGAACTCCACGTGCTGATCTTCACGAATGTAGAGGCTCTAGTATAAGTTAATCTTGTCTTCATCGATTAATACGGGCTGCAAGCGGACATTCATTGTCGGCATGTCCTCCGTCGGTCCATGGGCATAGTACTCGCGCAACATTGTTTGATTTGCCAATTATGGTTTCTGGGCAAAGATTTGCCACCGTTGGTGCACGATTTTGGAGTAGATGATATGTTAAAGCCCTAGATTCCTCTTCCCTAGCTCGTAGAAAAATCCCTGCTCCTCCAACATCGATCTTTCTTTAAACTTCTTATTATGGCGGGCTATAATTTTTGGTGTGGCGAAGCGGTTAAGGGATTCATCTGATTCTGCCTGGACATCGCTACAGCGGGGGGTTCTTGTCATTCTTGAGTTGGGCTTTAGGTTTTGTGTGAAGAGAATTGTTAGAAGTAGTGAATCGGTAGAAAAAGAACAAAATCTTGAAAGCAAAAGAAATCTGTGAAACAATATGCAAGAGAGAGTAAGGAAGAGTGAATAGTAAAAAAATTGAGGGGGTCTAAATAGGAGTGAAAGGGTGTTGCCGCTTCGTCTGCTGAGGCAGTCGTTGCCCGGGCAGAGAGCCGTTGGAACGAAATGGGTTTCTACGATCGGCTAGTCTACAACAGCTAGTTCTGGTGGGAAGCAACATCTTTTTGTTGCGATAGACTTGGCGAGCGGGTTGGAGCGGTTGATGGATTTGGGCTTTCTTCTTCTCCGTTATGTGGGCTATCGTCTATCCTAAAAAAACTGAAATAAAAATTGTTACAGAATAAACAAATACTAAAATTAAATATAGTTCCTAAGAACGAAAAAATGCAAGAAATTAAAATCTAAATCCTAAAGCATAAAAATAAAAGAGTTAAATAAAATTTAGGTTATGTTGGGAATGCATCTGGATGCATTTCCCAGCATAACCACTTCTTGGGTTGCAGCAGCATCTGCTTCACCCTCTGCCAGAGCGGGTCTTTGTGTTTCTCTTGATCATTGTCGCTGCCAGTTTGCCGCCCTGGCAATTGTGGCTGGAATTCTCTAGTTCTGTGTTGGGTTTGGTGTCTTCTGAGGCATGAATATCCCGACAATATTCTTTGTCGTCAGCTCTTTTTAAAGGTTGCAAGACATTCAACTTGATTTTTTTATCGTCCACCCTCATAGTAAGCTCCCCATTTTGTACATCTATTAGCGTTTTGCCCGTGGCTAGGAAGGGTCTTCCCAGGATGATGTGTGCTTTGTTGTCTGCCTCACGATCCAGAATTAGGAAATCAGTCGGAAAAATAAGATTGTCCACTCTTACTAGGATGTCTTCAATCTTTCCTTCCAGTTGCACGTAAGAGTGATCAACTAACTAGAGCATGACAGTGGTGGTCTAGCTTTTCCAACTCCCAGCTTTTCAAACACTGACTTGGGCATTACATTGGTGCTTGCCCCAAGGTCGCATAAGGCTTTCCCCTTGTAATGGTTCCCAATAGCGCATGAAATGAGGAAATTGCTTGGGTCTTTCTTCTTGGGTGGTGTTTTATTATGCATCATGGCCATGCATTCTTCCGTCATGACGACCGTTTCAAATTCCCTGTTTCTTTTCCGTTTGGAAACCATGTCTGTTAGAAATTGTGCATAGTTAGTCATTTGTTGTATGGCTTCCACCATGGGTATGTTGATATGCAATTGCTTGAGGATATCTAGAAAATTTTGGAACTGATGGTCCTGCTTCTGGTGTTTCAGTTGCTTTGGAACAGGTGGGTGTGCATGTACCTCATGTCTCTCGGAAGCATCAGTAGGGTCTAACGTGGCAGAGGGTCTTGGGTCTGTCGCGGTGGGCTTGTTTTCTTCTGTCTGGGCAACTAATTTGATGGCCTTGCACAACTCATACGTGGGTTTCCTCGCGATTTCAGTATCGATGGGCAATCCTGACATATGTATTGTATTCAGTACTTGAGCAAATTGTCCCACTTTTGTTTCTAGTAACTTTAGAGTTGCCTCATGATTTTGCATTCTCATCTCGGTCATGTCCATAAAAGCTTCAGTTTTCTTAACAAACAAATCCATGTTGGACATATAGGTACATGTTTGAGTCATGAAGGCATTCAGAGTTTGCTCTAAAGCACTGGGTGCTGCCTGTTGCTACTGCGGTGGCTACTACCGCGACATAGCCTGCTGAAATCCTTGTGATTGATTTGTCTGATTAGCTAGATTTAGAGCGTTGTTGGGGTTACTCCACGAGAATTTAGGTTTCCTCTTCCAGCTAGGATTGTAGTTTTTCAATGTAAGGTTGTTCCTATTGTAGTTCCCCACAAAGTAGCTGGTTTCGGTTCCCTATTGGCATTCAGATGAGTCATGGTTCCCCCACATTGGTCGCAAAAGGTATCAATGGCTTTGACTTGCTGTGTATTTTTCTTCTCTTGCATAGTTTCTACCATATTTGTCAACCGAGCAACTTGTGCTGCGAGTGCATATGATGTTCCTAGCTCGTTTGTTGTGGCATGCCTTCTTATGCCGCCTCAGCGGGCAATAGGAAACTGGTAATCGTTTTTTTCCATCATGTTCAAGATTTGAATTGCTTCAACGGGCTCTTTATCGAGTAATGTACCATTGGAAGAGGAATACAACATCATCCTTGTTGGTGTGTTTACACCGTTGTAGAATATGGATACTAGTGTCCATTCTGGAAATCCATGGGAGGGGCATTTATTCAACAACTCGCAGTATCTCTCCCATGCCTCGTACATTGGTTCATCATTTGCCTATCGAAAAGTAGTGATGTCAGTCCGCAATTTATTAGTCAAATTGTCAAGATTAAATCGAGCTAAGAAATCTTGGCATAGTTCCGTCCAAGATTCGATGGACTCCGATGGTAGGCAATTGAACCAAGTTTTTGCCCTATCCTTAAGTGAATAGGGAAATAATCTGAGACGCAGCACGTTAGGATGAACTCCATGGATTTTGATGGACTAGTAGATGTCTAGGAAGGATTTCATATACTGGCGGGCATTTTCAGTGGCGGATCCTCCAAACTGTCCAAGTGTATTCAACATGTTGAACATGACATGTTTGAGTTCGAAATGGTCCACTTCTATTTCTGGATCGATCACACCAGATTTCAGCCTTCTGAGGTCCTCCTCCAAGTAGTCACGTACTAGCCGCCGAGCGGTAGGAGGTTGCCTGCCCTTGCCCGCCACAGTATTATTTCCTGGGGGCGGTGTTGGTAGGTTCTGGTTGTCTACTAGATCAGACATGGTTTCTTTATTTGATTGTCTTTAATCTGCGTGCAGTACGTTCAGGCTCTGGATCGTATTATCGCAAGGGTGATTTTTTATTTGCTCTGGTCATACACCAAAGAAAACTAGAGGGTTAAACGGAAAAAAAATAAAAGGTGCTAAAAAATAAAAGCAAAAAGTTGTACGCCAATCCCCGCAACGGCGCCAAAAACTTGTTGCGTGCAAGAGTGATGCACAAATTGCGTGCAAGTATACATGGTGTCAAGTTATAGTATTTAAGATATCGTCTCCACATGGATTGTGACAACCTTTTGGAGTTCACCTTTCTGCACAAGTAAAAATAAAAACACAAATAATGAGAGTTGGTTTGATTAAAACTAAGACTAATGCAAGTAAAGTAAATTGAGAAATCAGAGTAAAAGAATGGGTTGGTATTAGATGTTTCGTAGTGTGGAGATTGAATGTATTGTCTCGAAACAGTTTTACATATCAACTTAACAACTTTCAATAGCCGCCCATGACTATGCCTCGGCAGGCGCTCGCCTCAGCAGAGACTAAGAGACTGTCTTGGCATTTAAGCAATGATTCAAGTTTCGGCAAGGCTCCTTTCTATGACTCCCTCTTCTCCCGAATCTTGAAGTACTATTGGCGAACACGTCTTGGATGATACCTCCTGGCGTGAATCTAAGGGTCAACACCAACCGATTATTAAACCTCTCTTAGCCGTTGAACTTCTAAACTTATCCATAAGCCAAAGTAGCTTTACCCTACGGTTGGATAAAATCGTGTTTACTCGTTTTGTGAGTTCAACTCTCCCGATATTAAACAAATATATTGTTGCCCCCTTCTCTCCCGATAAATATTGCGACAATGAAGAACTAAGAGTAAACAAACCTTGAATCCTATTGCAAAAACTGAAACCTAAACAAATACAAGCAAACTCTCACAACTACTACACAACCAACCCCTAGCCCTAGGGAAGGTTTAGAACATGATGGGGGTAGACGACACTAGGATTTCAACAAGAAGGAGTTTCTCTCTAATATCATTTGTGTTCTCTCCTTCAAGTTGATTAGATATATATAGGGGAGGAGCCTAGGCCTAAGTCAGTTTAGGGTAGGAATACTAGTTAGAATATGATTACAACTCATTAAAAGATCATTAAATCTTCCTATATTCCAGTTTGACTTTTCTCCAACTTAACTTTGACTTGGCTTTTATTTGTCTGCTGGGGTCCAATGCACGTGTAAGTGGTCTCCAAAAATCAGGCTTGATGAGCTCTTTCAGTCGCATACCACTTTGTATATTTTCACCCTTCCTCGAGTTGTTGCCTCGACGGTACTCTATTTATTGCCTCGACAGAGGTGTAGATTGGTGTGCAGGGGTTGGCACAGCTCTTCATTCTAGTCTTCTCCTCATTGACCATCTTTTCAGATGGTCCAACAGCTTCCACCTTCAGTTTCCAGCTTTTCGTCTTCTGCCCCTTTGCTACCTAGGCGGGTACTTGCGCACAGTTAGAAAACACACATGAGAAGTATATTTTAGATAAAATCAATTAAGTTCAGCAATTAAGGCAGAATATCTAATATATGTCGTTTTGTGTATGTTTACATAATAAATGCAACTAAACTAAACTAAAATAAAATAAACTTAAGAACAACAATAATTGAGCTAAACTAAGGCATAAATATAGGACTTTTGCACACTTAACACATTCCATTTTTTTTTCAAAATTTGACATTTAGGGATTGAATTTTACCATTGAATCAAATCAATTTAAAATCACATGAAATTCAATTTTATCCAAGACTTTTAAAAACTTTATGCAAACATATGAATGAAACAATGTGATTCATATGCATAAAGAATAATAAAATGGCATGCACTTATAAATATAAATAAGCAACGATGCATGAACATTTATCATCAAAATAGGCAACCAAATGATTTAAAATCAAATACATTAAGCTTAGAGATTACCCATCTTCTTCACTTGTGTGAATAGAGCATTTGAGATTCTTGCTTTTCTTGCCTTTGCTTCAACACACCTACAAGAGACATTTACTTGGATTTTGGTATCCAAATTGCTTTGGATCCATTAACATTAATCTCAATGTCTATACTACCATTAGGAACTCATATTTGTCTAATCCTATAAGATTTTCTCTTCTTTATAGGACAAGTATGCAACGAATGATCATGATAATGACAATGTGAGCATTTTGTCATTATGGGATGAGATGAATTATTAAAAACAATTTCTTTTTCTTTTGTTAAGCTTTCAAGCTTAACTTTCAAATCAAGATTTTCTTTTTCGAAAACTTCATTGCTTGTTTTTGAAAACTCTAAATCATTTTTCAAAATCCAATTTTTTTTCAAAAGAAAATCGTTTTCAAATCCAAGTTTAGAAATCATTTTCTTAAATTTGGAATTCATGGTCTCAAATTCCAAAAATAATTCATCAAATGCATCTTGTAACTCATCAAAATAATATGAATTTAATTCATTTGAGTTAGAAGATACATTGGGCTCTTCATGAGCCATAACATCATCCACCTTAGGGATTGAGAGGAGGTTTGAACAAGATGAAGCATCATCATTCTTCTCTCCTTTCTTGTTGCCATAGAGTTTCTCAAGCTTCTCTCATATCTTTTTGGCACTTTTTCATGTGGAGACCTTCTTGGAAACATCTTCATTGAGGCCATAAAGAAGAGTGTGCATGGTCTTGGCAATTAGCTTTGCGTTCGTGTCGTTTACACTATTTGCACGATGATTTTAGAGTGGTTCGACTACTCAACCGAGTCTACATCCACTACTTTAGCACACCACTAAGGATTTTCCAATTCAATACAAGAAATTCTTCCTTTTGAGGCCAAAGGGATAACCTTACAACCCTATCTTTTCAATGGCTAAGATAGAACCACTCTAGTTTTTCCTTAGGCTAAACTAGAACCTCTCCCTTTTTACAAGGTAATTTGTATAAACAATGAAAACCACAAGGTGAGTGTTTACAAGAATTAAGCTCACAAGAGCGTAAAGAATAAAACAATGAAAAACACTCTTTATACAATATATACAAGAGAAAGGAAGAATAAAGGCTTAAATGCTATTTCTCTTGATCATGAAGCTTGGATATTGTCTCTAAATTTATTCAAGTGTCCCAAGTCTTGCTTTTATGTTTGGAATGAGATACTAGCCGTTTATGGCCGTTGGGGGTGTTTGGATCCGTTGGGAGTCATTGAAATCAAGCATTAAATACTCACCTCCACAGTGGTTTCAAAACCATTAAAGAGGTTTCGAAACCATTAGAGGTTTTCAAAAGAAAAACTAGTCGTTACATGTGCCTGGTATAGAAACCAGGCAGGGGTTTCGAAACCAGCTAGGTGGTTTCGAAACCTGTTCCCAGGTTTGGTTTCCAGGCCTTACTGCCTTGTTGGTTTCGAAACTTGCATTAAAAACTTGTAAAACCGGCTAAAAATTGACTTTAAAAGATATATTCGATATAGGAACAAAGTCAAAACATTTTAAACATATTTTCCAAGTTTTGTGGACTTTGAAATATTTTTACAATATTTGAATTTAGTCCAAAACCATTTTTACTTTGTTATATCAAAATCAATATCTCAACAATATGTTATCGAGGCATGCTCAGACGTAGTCTTGTTTATCATGAGAGGGGAAAATTGTAGAAATTAACATTAGCAATCACAAAAAACAAAGAAACTAAAACATATTTATAAATCAATGAATGCTCAACTTATAAGAACAAAGAGTATAATTTTTAGATGAGCCCGCACACTACCAATTCTTCTGTGGTTTCCAATCCAAAATAATTGGATCTTTTTCCGTATTTTTCAATACATTATTGTATGCAAGCTGCGTAAAAACTATATTATCAATATACATAACAACAAACCATAATAATTATTATATTTCATATTTAATTACCTCTAAGATGTCATTTTCTTTGTATGTGTTGGGCATGTATCCAACTAATTATTTTATGAAGTGCGTCAGTATGCCTCGTATCCTGATCAAAAGGCTTGTTCGGAGAAGGTTCATCCATTGTTTTGTGCGAGTCCAATGTGACATCTTCATCATATGAAACACGTGTCAGGTTGGATGATGAAGCTTGACTCTTAGTTCTCTTGGGTTTTCCTATTCTTGTTTCAAGAACTATATGATCGACAATTCGAACGGTCTCTTCACCTTTAGTGGTTATTTTTTTACATCTCACTTTAACCGCTTGCAATTTAAGACTCATTTTTGCAAATTAATCTTTAACCTCATTGAAAATCTTGTATGCATGTGATGCACGGTGACATATAGTCATACAATAAGACGCTAGAGTGGAATATCTGGCTTGAACTATTGCTGGATTACTATCTTTGACATCTATATTCTTATTTTCAAAACAAACATCTTTCTTCGCATAAATAGTCAACCATTTCATTATACATCATTGGGGTACTTCCTTCGCCTTTTTATATTTCAACACGGCAAACATATCGCGACATGGAAATCCAATAGACTCTAACTTCATACAACAACATTACATGTTATCATTTGTGGTTTCTTTAACTACAATATACCATTTATTCTTTTCAACATGCTCTAACCAATAACACATGCACGCATTGTGTACTTCCTTTTTTTGACCAGATAATAACCATCATATGACATTTCTTTGCACAATGTAGCAAAATAATTTCTCGTATATGCCCGGGATACATTACATTTTAAAGCTCCCAACACACCGTCACAGTGTGGTTGTTCATCCATTGTTTTGTAGTCTTGATGACCTTCCTCCCATCTTAGAGATTGAAGTTGTTTCTGATAGTTCTCAACAAATCGATACAACATCACCTTTTTGTCTAACCAAGTTTTCAATGTTCTATTCATTGACTCGCGCCGTTGAGTAGTCTTCATTGTTGCAAACCAAAAATGTTTAATAATTTAGTTCAATACAATAAATATATGTAATATTATATACAAATAAATTTTACATACTATTACCTGCATAAAAGTATCATTGCAAATATGCTTCTGCCCATTGCTCTTTATCTTCGTACAATTCTTCTACCCATCACTTTCCTTCAACTTTGTTCTTGTTCACTAATTCTTTCCAAGCCTTTTCAAAATCTGATGGTGTTCTACACATGTCAGCGCATCTCATAAACTCATCACGAAAAGTGTGTCCGGCATGAGAATGCACGTTCATCATGATATACCATAAACACAATCTATGTTTTACCCCGAGTAGTACTTGAGAAATGGCATTTGCCATTGCCTTATCTCTATCAATAATAATAATATGTGGTTTGTAGCCATCTTCCGCTTCAATCAATTTTTGTAATACCCATACATAGGTATCCTCTTTCTTGTTTACTACCAATGCACATCCAAATGGCATATTGTTTCGATGATGATTGACACCAACCAAAACAACAAACAACTTGTTGTATGCGTTGCACTTGTAAGTCATATCAAATGCGAGTACATGATAAAATTCTTTATAGTCGGCGCGTGATATACCATCGCACCAGAACAACTTCTTCAAGTGTCCGAATTCATCCCTCGTGTGCCTCACAAAAAAGGATTAGATTCTTGCTTTCCATATAAATACGTCATCACTGTTTCGACATCACCATCTTCCTCTTCTTCTTGTTTAATTATATATAGGTAATTGTATAAATCCTTTTGTAGAAAATCAACATTCTCAATTGAACCATCTTCATTCACGAAATTACGCATCATCTTACTTGGAGTAATTCTAAACTGGTGCATGCTCTTAATCTTAATTTCGTCTAACTGGCTTATTTTCCAAAATGACCTACAAAACAAATCATTAAAAACATTAATATATATAAGCTAGAAGTTAGTATGTAACAATTTACTTATCGATGAATTACATATGTTGAGTGTGTAAAAGTTCTATTATTTACCCCCTATTTAACCCATATTTCTGCTGCATTCAAGCATTATTTATTGCATTTAGGTTAGTTTACAGTAAAACATCACAAATATATTAAAAGGCACAGTTTCTACTAAAAATAGCTATTTTTGCAGGTTGCTGTTGTAGTAGACGGAATGGGCAGGTGTTGGGCAGTAAAGCAGAAGAGCTGGAACTAGACGAGCAGTCAAGGAGGACGATGCTGCCAAGGTTGCCGCCGTGACAGCAGAGGACGACATCAGTTTTGAGGAGAAGAAGCAAAGTGGACCTCGACAGATAGAGAAAATTCAGCCCGTCTGTCGTGTGAAAACCCTATATTTTCCAAGCCCCGGATCAAAACGAATGTCAAGCCCAAAGTTCAAGGAGAAAATCCAAAGAAAGAAAGATGACGACTGGAAAGTAGATTCCTTGAAGATTTAGTCTTTATTAGAATTATACTTTCATTTAAAGTTGTATTCTTGCTATTTTAGATAACTTGGACCCAAAGCTTATATAAGGGCATATATTTTGACCTAGGAGGCATAACCGATTACCCTAGCTTCCTTCCCAAAACTCTATCCGTTTTCCTTCCCACAACATGTTCTAAATTCCCCCTAGGGCCACGGGTTGATTTGTAAAGTAGTTGCAATGGTTGTTTTGTTTTAGGAATTTTCAGTTCAATAAAATAAACTTCAAGTTCTCTTATTTTGGTTATTAATATCTTGCAAGAGCATCGGGAGAGCATTGTGAGGTTATCTTTTTACTTAGCATCGGGAGAGTTAAGTATACGAAAGAAATAAGAGCAAGTTCTCTATTTTATAGTTGAACTATCTCGGACCTAGGGATAGGACGAGGTTAAGTGGCTAAAGAAGAATTCATCGACATCGGTGTTCATCCTTCGATTCACGCCGGGAGGTATCATCAAAGACGTGATCATCGACAGACTTGGACCTAGGGATAGACCAAGGCACATCTGGGATTCTTTCCAAACTTGAAGTACTGAGTTGATTGTTCGCTGCCGCGACCAGCAACGGACTGCTTCCACGACAGGTGCTGTCGCGACGGGGATGACGACAGAACTGGTGTTCCGAGACTTAGCAATGCCTACACTAATGAGCAATTCAATACCAGTCCATTCTCTCTATCTTGATATTCCTACTCTTTTATTTACGTTTACTTTATTATTTTCGTGACAACTTCTCAATTATTTTCTTTACTTTCGTGTAGTGAATTAAGGTGAAGCTATTAGCCCAATCCCTGTGGAGACGATATCTGATACTTCGTATCACTTTACTACTTGCGTCATGTATGCTTGCACTACCATTGCGATAGACTATTTTACACGCAACAACATACCTGATATAAGAAAGTTGTGTTGCCTGAACCATGTCATGGTTATGTTCTACTTGGAATTTGACAACTCTTCAATATTGATATCGCCGTTCAATTTGAATTTAATAAATGCTCCACATCCAACTTTGCTGGTTGGTTTTTCTTCACGTTTTCTGTTTGGAAAATCATTGCACTTTTCCGCTCTATATCCCTCCTTACGGTACACTAGTTTTTTTGCAATTATTTAATCACCAGTTCGACTTTTCACTGTTTGGTCGACTCGAACGCCAAAACCTTTCACTTTGGCATAGGTATGATAAAATTCAATGCAATCATCTAAAGTCTTCCACTTTAGCATACTCATATCATTTGCATCGTAATATTTCAATTGTTTCCCAATCTTGTCTCATATGCTTTCGTCAATGAAGTAATCAAGGGTCTTCTCATCATCTATATGCTTGTCATCGTCAACAGGATAATCAGTTTGTTCTTCTTCAGTATCAATTTCACAATCTGATTCACTATTATAACGATCCTTATCCTGATTATGCTTATCTTCATCCTCATTATAAAGCGCCAACTATGTAGTTTGGATTTTGGTATCTTCTTAACAAAATCTATAATTTAAAAAATTTAAAGAAGAAAATTTATTATAATGGTACATGGCAAAAGAATTGAACTTAACTCAAAATTTCAAAAATAGAATTACAGAAAGAAAATAAAAAACTAACAATTTTGAAGGATTGAGCAGATTGTACGGGTACACTAAGGTGGAATAAAATTACAGTAACATCTTTTAGTATCGGTATACAACCAGCACCGATACGCATAAACCCGCATACCGGTACGCTAAAACCACCGTACTGATACGGACGACGGTCATGTCGTGACTACATGTTAAACGATCATGTAGAACTGGAAACCACGCTGTCGAACATAGATGTTGACAACTTCGAGGTTAAACCTGTTATGTTTAGCATGATTAACAATGCCAATCAATTCAGTGGTGCTGTTACAGAGGATGCTAGGGAGCATCTAAAAACGTTCCAGGAGATCTGTGGTTTGTTTAGACTGCTAGGAGTTAATCCGGAGATACTGAGGATTCGGTTATTTCCCCATTCATTGAGGGATAGAGCAAAGACTTGGTGGAATAAACTTACGCCGGGTTCAATTAGAACTTGGGCAGATTTGTCTCGTGAATTTTTATCTCGCTTTAATCCTTCACATTTATCTGAGTGATTACGTAATGAAATTTCTACTTTTCAACAGGAAGATGACGAGCCGATGCACGAGGCCTGGGACAGATTTACTACTCTTCTACGGAACTGCCCAATGCATGGATTCCCCGCCTAGAACCAGGTAACTAAGTTTTATAATGCTGCCAACTTACAAACTCGTATTCGAATTGATTCAGCAACGAACGGACTATTATTGGATAAAGACCCGGACGAGGCAATGCTAGTATTGAAAAATCTGGCTAAGAATGAAGAGCAGTTTCCGACAGCAAGAATAGGAGGTAAACGGGTACTAGCTGTTAAGGATTATGAGGCCGACAGCACAATAAAATCACAGGTGGCATACCTTACTAAGGCAATGAAAAGGCTCTTGAACGATGATACAAAACATGGATTTGCTGTTGAGGAGGTATGTGAAATCTGTGAGGGAAATCATAGTTCGAATGAGTGTCCTATACAGTTAGAAGAGGGAAAGTATGTTGGAAACTACAAGCCGAATTACAACTTCAAAAACTATAATCCCAATTGGAGAAAGGATCCCAAGTTTTCTTGGAGTAATCCTAATAATGCCCTGAATCCTCAAGCACACAATAATCAGAATCAGGGAGGACCTAGACTGTTGACTCGACAGCAACTGCAGCCGCAACAGCAGCAACAACAGCCACCAGCTGCCACAAACAGTATACTGGAACAGACTCTGGCTACTTTTATGTCTCAGACATGTACTTATATTGAGAATATGAATCAGTTTGTCAAGAAAACAGAAAATTCATGGATAAAACAGAGATGCGAATGACAAATCATGAAGCTACTCTGAAATCTTTGGAGACACAAATGGGTCAGGTTTCCCAGCATATCAAGCCAAGGCAGACTGGAGGATTTCCTAGTAATATTGAAAATGCTAGGCAGCCCACACATGAGCAGTGTAAAGCTATTACTACTAGGAGTGGGAAGAAATTACCAGGACCGGAAAAGGAAGCTGAAATAGTAAGGAAACCAGCCTTGGATAGACCTGCCGAGGAAGCTGCCCCGATAGGTAACAAACAGACTGCTGCCGATAAACTTGTTACGACAGCAGAAGCGACAGAGGAGACAAAAGATGAACCCAAACCTCCTCAAATTCGTATGCAGTGGGAAGGACGTATTGCTGATTATCGTCCCCCACCCCCTTTTCCTCAACGGTTACAGCAAGCGAAGCAAGAATCTCAGCTAAAAAAGATTTATGATATTTTTAAACAGGTTCATATTAATATTCCGCTATTAGATGTCGTTAGGGAGATGCCCGGTTACGCCAAATTTCTCAATGATGTCATGTCAAAGGAATCTAAACTTGGGGAATTTGAAACGGTTAAGATGACAGAAGGATGCATGAGTATTCTTCATAGGCAGCCACCCCAGAAAAAGAAGGATCCGGGGAGCTTCATCATACCTTGTGTAATTGGAGATAAATATGTGGGTAAGGCACTTTGTGATCTTGGTGCTAGTATTAATTTAATGCCAAAATCTGTTTTTTAGAAATTAGGTATTGGAAAAGCTCGGCCCATGACAGTAATTCTGCAGCTGGCAGACCGCTCTTACGTTCATCCGGAAGGAAAAATCGAAGATATTTTGGTAAGAGTGGATAAATTTATTTTTCCTTCTGACTTTCTTGTTTTAGACTGTGAGGCAGATGAAAACGCACCAATCATCATGGGGAGAACCTTCTTAGCCACGGGAAGATCACTGATTGATGTGGAAAAAGGAGAACACACCATGAGAGTGAATGACCAAGAGATAAAATTGAATGTTCTCCAAGCTATGAAGCATGCTGATGCAGACGAGGAATGCAAGGCTATCACTGAAGTTACCCTTGATCAACCCTACATCAGGTCGGGCTGTCACGACATCAAAATTGGTCACTGCCTCGGCAGCCACTTACAGGACTGTCACGACAGCACTGACGACAACAACTCCTCAGAATCTGATACATCAGATACTGAAGATCAGGAGGAGGTAAACTGGATAGGCGATCGTCCAGGTAAGTTATTTGAACCCTTAAATTATACTTTGGATAACCATGCAATCCAAAAGCCACCAACTGTTGAGCCCCCTGTTTTAGAACTGAAGCCCCTGCCAGGGCAGCTAAAGTATGCTTTTCTTGGTTCAAATGATACGTTGCAGGAACACAAAAAGGCAATTGGATGGACGATAGCTGATATTCAAGGTATTAGTCCGGCGTTATGTATGCATAAAATTCTTTTAGAGGATGATCATAAGCCGACTATAGATGCTCAAAGGCGGCTAAACCATGCGATGAAAGAGGTGGTGCGTAAAGAGATAATCAAATGGTTAGATGCTGGTATAATTTACGCCATATCCGACAGCAAATGGGTGAGCCCGGTGCAATGTGTTCCCAAGAAATGAGGGATGACTGTGGTGACCAATGAAAACAATGAGTTAATCCCAACCAGGACTGTGACCGGTTGGAGGGTTTGTATGGACTATCAGAAGCTTAACAAAGCTACCCGAAAGGACCATTTTCCTTTACCCTTTATTGATCAAATGCTTGATAGATTAGTGGGTAAACCTTACTATTGTTTTCTTGATGGCTATTCAGGTTATAATCAAATAGCTATCGCACCGGAAGATCAAGAAAAGACGACTTTCACATACCCCTATGGAACGTATGCTTTTAGGAGGATGCCTTTTGGACTATGCAATGCACCCGCCACCTTCCAAAGGTGCATGATGGCTATATTCTCCGATATGGTGGAGGACTTCCTTGAAATTTTTATGGATGATTTTTCAGTCTTTGGGGATGATTTTGAGAGCTGCCTAGGCAATCTACAAAAGGTACTTGAAAGATGTGAAAAAGCAAACCTAGTCTTAAATTAGGAAAAATGTCATTTTATGGTGGACGAAGAGATAGTCCTTGGCCATAAGATTAGCTGCCGTGGGATAGAAGTCGACAGGGACAAGATAGAAGTGATCGAAAAGCTACCTCCGCCGACCACAGTCAAGGGTATTAGAAGTTTCTTGGGACATGCTGGTTTTTATCGGAGATTCATTGCAAATTTCTCAAAAATCACTAAGCCCCTATGCCATCTTCTGGAGCAAAACTGACCCTTTGACTTTAATGATGAATGTACTGAAGCATTCAAGGTTCTGAAGGAAAAACTGGTAACAGCCCCAATAGTACAGCCACCAGACTGGACATAACCATTTGAGATTATGTGTGATGTTAGTGACTATGCTGTCGGTGCAACACTTGGGCAGCGAAGAGACAAATTATTTCATGTCATATATTATGCCAGTAAGACGCTGAATGACGCCCAAGTGAACTACACCACCACAGAAAAGGAGTTATTAGCTGTGGTATTCTCCATTGACAAGTTTCGTTCTTACATACTTGGAACAAAGGTCATAGTGCACACAGACCATTCTGCCTTGAAATACCTGTTCGCGAAAAAAGATGCTAAGCCTCGATTGATACGTTGGATCCTGCTATTGCAAGAATTCGACTTAGAAATCAAGGACAAAAAGGGGATAGAGAATTAAGTGGCAGATCACCTGTCGAGGTTGGAGAAGGGACAGAGTCTACCAACAGATGAGACAAACATACTGGAGACCTTCCCAGACGAGCAGCTCTTTGCTGCCGCAATCACTACCGCGACAGCCATGGTGGCAGGTAAGTCTTCTGAACTCCCCTAGTATGCTGATTTCGTTAATTTTTTAGTTAGCGGAATAATTCCTTCTGATCTTAATTATCAAGCCAGGAAGAGGTTCCAAAATGATGTTAAGCATTATTATTGGGACGAACCTCTTCTTTTCAAAATTTGTGCAGATCAGGTTATAAAGAGGTGTGTACCACAAGAAGAGCAAGAAGACATACTTCATCACTGCCATGCTTCACAGTATGGATGTCACTTAGGAGGCAACAAAACTGCTGCCAAGGTGCTGCAGTCAGGGTTTTACTGGCCGTCACTGTATAAAGATCCACAAATCTTCTACAAGAGCTGTGACAGGTGCCAAAGGATAGGAAACATCTCAAGGAGAAACGAGATGCCACTGCAGAACATTCTAGAAGTCGAAATATTCGACGTTTGGGGGATTGATTTTATGGGACCTTTTCCATCTTCATGTGGGAATTTATACATCCTCCTAGCAGTAGATTATGTCTCTAAGTGGGTTGAAGCTATCGCCACTCAAAAGAATGATGCCAAAACAGTCCAAAGATTTTTACACAAAAACATCTATTGTAGGTTTGGCATCCCTAAGGCGATCATCAGTGATGAAGGGAGACATTTCGACAACAGGGTTATTGCTGCTTCCTTGAAGAAATATGGTGTCAAGCATCGGATCGCGACAACATATCACCCACAAACTAATGGACAAGCTGAAATATCTAATAGGGAAGTTAAGAACATTCTTGAGAAAATGGTTAAGCCAACTAGGAAAGACTGGTCTTTACTCCTCAATGATGCGTTATGGGCATATAGGACAGCTTTTAAGACTCCATTGGGCATGTCTCTGTACCGATTGATTTATGGGAAAACATGTCATCTACCTGTCGAGATAGAGCACAGAGCATACTGGGCGATCAAGGCAGTGAATATGGACTTGGACAGGGCAGGGCAGAAAAGGCTGTTAGATCTGAACGAAATTGAAGAAATCCGGACAATGGCCTATGACAATGCAAGAATCTACAAGGATAAAACCAAGAAGTGACATGACAAGAAGTTGTTGCCCCAGGGAAACTGAAATCTAGATGGTCTGGCCCATTCCAAGTCGTACAGGTTTCCCCCATGGTGCCATAACAATCCGATCATTAAAAGACGGGCACCAATTCAAAGTCAATGGACATCGCCTCAAGCATTATCAGGGGACTGAAGCCCTAGGAATGCAGGAAGTGGTTACCTTAGGAGATGCCCCACCTGGCATCCCTAATTTAACCTAAATTTTATTTATTTTATTATTTTTATTTATTATTATTTATTAGGAAATAAGGTTTATATTATTTGAATAATGTTTTTATGTTTATTTTTTTTAGGAAATAAAGGAGTCAAGAAGAACAGGAGAAGTGAACTCTGCCCATCATCCATCCATCAGCCCAACAAAGCCCAAATATTGAAGCCTGTCGTTACAGCTGCCGCGACAGACGCGGAAAATACAGGATGTCATCACGTTGTCACGACAGACGTAGAAACACGTCACAGACGCGTAACAGACGTGAAAACGCGTGTCAGACGCTTTAGACACGCTAACGTACAACAGTTGGCCCCGTTATTCGCACATGTCGTTACAGCTTCAACGGGCAGAAAATTTTTCTCTATATAACCCCGTTTCATTTTCATTTTCACTCACTTCTGCCTTTCTTACTTGCTCTCCCTCTTTAGTTTTCATTTGCTTTCATTTTATTTTTTACAACCCTTGCACAAATATGTCTTCTAGGAAAACTCGACGCAATGCTGCCTCCAGTTCCACACCGACAACAACTTCCCCACGTTCCTTGCTAGCAGAGACATGTGGGAGGAGAGAGGCTTCATCTACACACCGACGGAGGAAAATATGGGCCTCAAACCGTTCATATCCCGGAAGGTTAGAGCTTTACAGTGGCAAACCTTTGCAGAGCAGCCGAAGGAAATGAATGTTACGTTGGTTCGGGAGTTCTATGCTGCCATCAGCAGCAGGACATCGACATCAGTGTTCGTTCGAGGGAAGGAGGTGTCATTTGAAGCAGAATACATTAATACCCTCTATGGCTTCTACATCGGTGTCAATGACGATGCCCACCAGCAATTCCTGAATACACTAGACACTGCTGCCTACGACGCTATCATGGCAGAGTTGACCAATGTTGGGACTCAATGGAACACCAACATAAAGAATCCAAGGACTGTGAAGAGGACCCAGCTGCTGCCGGAGGCAAAGTTGTGGAATGCCTTCATAAAGAAGAGGATCATGCTGTCATCCCATAACACCACCGTCGACCAACCATGGTTAGCGCTGATACACTCTATTCTACATGAACGGCCCATTAATGTGGGCAGCTTTATTCGAGAAAGTATTTTGGAGTGTGCGCATAGACCAACCGGTCCCCTCGACCTGCCGTATCTCATTACCTCGCTCTGCCGCGGCCATAATGTCCCCGAGGTGCGCACTAATATGATAGTCGAAGGAAGAGGGTGGACTGAAAAGAACATCCTCAGCCTTATGGAGCTGACTGCTGCCACCCTTCTGTCGTCATTCGACCCCGCTGCCGCCACAGCAGAAACGACAGAGCAGCAACACACTGAACCAGCTGCCGCAGCAACTGCCCCGACAGACTCCTCCGCCCGGATATTAGCTGCCATTCAGAAGCTGGAGGAACGAGAGCTGGGATTAATGACTTTCATCAGGGATTTTGCTACCTCTACGGTAACATTTATACAAAGTTCTTTTAATTTTCCTGATGCTGCCTTTCCTACTTTTCCTGCCCATTACTTTACTGTCACTACCCCTGCCCATACCCTACACCTGCTGCTACCCCACGAACGCCTTCTGCCACCTCCACACCATCGCCTGCCCCGAAAGCAGCAGGCAGCACCCATGCTAAACCATCTGCCTGAGGCACAAAACGTCGTATGGCATCGGAGGATCTTGATGCCTTTGTTGCTGGGTTCTCCTCCTCTTCTGTTTGGGACGCCAGTGATACTGAACCCTCTATCAAGAGGAATCTGTCAAAGGAATTCTCCCCAGTGAAGAGGCAGAAGCGGATGGCAGATAAGAACAACATGCCAAAGGCCAGCAGCAGCAGCAGCAGCACTGACAGCAGTAGCGGGGAGAGCAACAGTAGCAGCTCGAACGTTCAGGTTGTGGAGCAACCCCCTCACATCTCCCTAACCAGAGTCTAGCCACCATGGGAGGCCAAGGCCAAGAACACGTCTGCCTCCCCCGTGCCCCAGCCCGCCCCGAAAGCCATAGCCCGCCGCCAGATCCGCCTCAGCAGCAACAACGAAGACAGCGAGTAAATATAAGTTTCTTATCTTATATTTTGTTGTCTGCTATATATTTTGTGATGTACTTTCTTATTTTGCTTTTCATTGTCATTTGCATTGAGGGCAATGCAACCTTCAAGCTTGGGGGTGACAACCCTCCATTAATGGAGTACATCTTAGTTTAAAATCTGTGTTTTTACTTAGTTTATTTTTATCTTAAAAAATGATGAAAATATTGAAAACTTTGGCTGAAAACTGTGAACTGAACTTACCTGATGTGACAGCCCTGTCGTGAAAGTAACTTTAGGATAGTTTTTAGGAGAAGTTTAGAGCCTTTCTATAGTTCTGAAAACTTAAACACAATTGTGACTGTTATACTGCTTAGAACTCTTCTAGTTAACTAGAATAGGAAGCTTAGCACTTGAATAGCCCCTACAGGTGCCTAACACTGGCTCTAGGAAAGAAGTTTAGCAAAAGAGACTCAAAAGCCCTAGAGGTGCCCGAAACTGGCTCTAGAAAGTTAGCTAGAGGTGCCCAAAACTGGCTCTAGTGAAACTTTAGCTTAAAAGTAGAGAAATCGAGTAAAAGCAAAAAAAAAATCAAAGGAGCATGAAAAAGTGCCTTCAAAAGATAAACTTTGGCATAAAAATTCGAGTTAAGAGCTGAAATATTCTAGTGAAACTAAGAGAGTCTTGGCATATAACTGTTCACAAGCATGCACACACTGCACGAGAACTATAGTGAGACTCCGGACAGATCCTAAATTATCCGACAGGTTGCTGCCGTCACATGGAACGAACGACGGGTAAGGGAAAGTTCACTGTTTGAAAGCCAAAACAAAAATATTTCATTTTTCTTTTAGGTCTTAGTTGCTTGAGGGCAAGCAAAAACTTGAGTTTGGAGGTGTGTTGAGTGTGTAAAAGTTCTATTATTTACCCCCTATATAACCCATATTTCTGCTGCATTCAAACATTATTTATTGCGTTTAGGTTAGTTTACAGCAAAACATCACAAATATATTAAAAGGCACAGTTTCTACTAAAAATAGTTGTTTTTGCAGGTTGCTGTTGTAGCAGACGGAATGGGCAGGTGTTGGGCAGTAAAGCAGAAGAGCTGGAACTGGACGAGCAGTCAAGGAGGACGATCCTGCCAAGGTTGCCGTCGTGACAACAGAGGACGACAGTAGTTTTGAGGAGAAGAAGCAAAGTGGACCTCGACAAATAGAGAAAATTGAGCCCGTCTGTCGTGTGAAAACCTTATATTTTTCCAAGCCCCAGATCAAAAGGAATGTCTAGCCCAAAGTTCAAGGAGAGAAAATCCCAAGAAAGAAAGATGACGGCTGGAAAGTAGATTCCTTGAAGATTTAGTCTTTATTAGAATTATACTTTCATTTAAAGTTGTATTCTTGCTATTTTAGATAACTTGGACCCAAAGCTTATATAAGGGCATATATTTTGACCTAGGAGGCATAACCGATTACCCTAGCTTCCTTCTAAAACTCTAGCCGTTTTCCTTCCCACAACATGTTCTAAATTCCCCCTAGGGCCACGGGTTGATTTGTAAAGTAGTTGCAAGGGTTGTTTTGTTTTAGGAATTTTCAGTTCAATAAAATAAACTTCAAGTTCTCTTATTTTGGTTATTAATATCTTGCAAGAGCATCAGGAGAGCATTGTGAGGTTATCTATTTACTTAGCATCGGGAGAGTTAAGTATACGAAAGAAATAAGAGCAAGTTCTCTAGTTTATAGTTGAACTATCTCGGACCTAGGGATAGGACGAGGTTAAGTGGCTAAAGAAGAATTCATCAACATCGGTGTTCATCCTTCGATTCACGCTGGGAGGTATCATCAAAGACGTGATCATCGACAGACTTGGACCTATGGATAGGCCAAGGCACATCTGGGATTCTTGCCAAACTTGAAGTACTGAGTTGAGTGTTCGCTGCTGCGATAAGCAACGGACTGCTGCCGCAACAGGTGCTGTCGCGATGGGGACGACGACAGAACTGGAGTTTCGAGACTTAGCAATACCTGCACTACTAAGCAATTCAATACCAACCCATTCTCTCTATCTTGATATTCCTACTCTTTTATTTACGTTTACTTTATTATTTTTGTGACAACTTCTCAATTATTTTCTTTACTTTCGTGCAGTGAATTAAGGTGAAGCTATTAGCTCAATCCCTGTGGAGACAATATCTGATACTTCGTATCACTTTACTACTTGCGTCGTGTATACTTGCACTACCATTGCGATAGACTATTTTACACGCAACAACATACCTGATATAAGAAACTTGTGTTGCCTGAACCATGTCATGGTTATGTTCTGCTTGGAATTTGACAACTTTTCAATATTGATATCGTTCGTCCAATTTGAATCTAATAAATGCTCCACATCCAACTTTGCTGGTTGGTTTTTCTTCACATTTTCTGTTTGGAAAATCACTGCACTTTTCCGCTCTATATCCCTTCTTACGGTACACTAGTTTTTTTGCAATTATTTAATCACCAGTTCGACTTTTCACTGTTTGGTCGACTCGAACACCAAAACCTTTCACTTTGGCATAGTTATGATAAAATTCAATGCAATCATCTAAAGTCTTCCACTTTAGCATACTCATATCATTTGCATCGTAATATTTCAATTGTTTCCCAATCTTGTCTCATATGCTTTCGTCGATGAAGTAATCAAGGGTCTTCTCATCATCTATATGCTTGTCATCGTCAACAGGATAATCAGTTTGTTCTTCTTCAGTATCAATTTCACAATTTGATTCACTATTATAACGATCATTATCCTGATTATGCTTATCTTCATCCTCATTATAAAGCGCCAACTATGTAGTTTGAATTTTGGTATCTTCTTAACAAAATCTATAATTTAAAAAAATTAAAGAAGAAAATTTATTATAATGGTACATGGCAAAAGAATTGAACTTAACTCAAAATTTCAAAAATAGAATTACAGAAAGAAAATCAAACTTAAACTAACAATTTTGAAGGATTGAGCAGACTGTACCGGTACACTAAGCTGGAATAAAATTACAGTAACATCTTTTAGTATCGGTATGCAGCCAGCACCGATACGCATAAACCCACATACCGGTACGCTAAAATCACCGTACCGATACGGCCGACGAACTGCGGTTTAGGGATTTTAAATTGGACATGGGATTTAGGGTTCAAACAAACAAATTAGCATACTTGTAAAGTAATTGGGGTTTTAATATGGGAATTAGAATACTCAATTTGGAAATTAGGGTTCTAAAGTAGCATAATTTCAAAAATATATTTAGGGATCGAATGGAGAATTGGGAATAAATTGCTTAATTGCAACGAAGGAGGGGAACGCGACAGAGTTTAACGGCAGCCACAGACGGGAGACGACAGGACGGTGAGGATGTGACCGGCGGCGGCGGTATTGTGTTAAACGACCAAAACTAGGGTTTTGGGGATAGAAAATTTGATTTAATAATTTTTAAAATAATATGAAAAATAAAAAAAGAATTTTAATAAAATTACCTTTTGATTTTTCAAAAAATTAAAATTATATGGTAAATCCTTTAGATTTTAAATCTTTATAAATTAGATTAATGCTGCTCATTAGTGCTCGTCGAGCGCCGCAGACTCATCCTATAATTAGATACATTTAACTATATATATATATTGGTTGCCCTTTGATTTCTAGGGCATGGCCCTGACTAATCCAGCCCGACCCGCGTCGCACACCTGGCTTTGGTGGGTGAGTCTCCCAGCGAGGATTTTCTGCATACACAACGCCTCGAACTCGAGACCTGCTTAAGTGATACCAAACTGCTCACCACTTGGACCAACCCTCGTTGGTACATTTAACTATATTTTTATTGAAACCATTATTTGTTATTTTTATTTATTTATTGGCGTTAGAAAGATATAGTATTATTTTGTTATATAATCAAATGTTTTAAATAATTTTATTATAAAAATGTGATATATAAATGAACTAATGTAATTTTATGTTTCATAACCATAGACAAAATAATGCGATTGAATTTTGTGTTTATGTGTAATAATGATAATCTCACTTAGAAATTACTACTTCATTAAATATTTTAAAAATATTTAACTATAATTGATTGTTTTAGTAGTATTAAATTGGCTAAAGGGTCAAATTTGCCCATGTAGTAATCCGAAATCAGTAATGTTGCCCCTACTTTTTTTTCTCCGTAATTTTGCCCTCAAAGTTAGTCAATTGTAGCAATGTTGCCCTTTGATCGATTTTAACCTTAAATGTTGACGTGGCAGTTAACGGTGCTGACGGGGCAATTTTACCCTCGAAGTCATTCATACAATTTTGCACTCGAAGTCATTAATTGCAGCACTTTTACCCTTGGTTTATTTAGTTTTTGAATAAAATTGGATAAATAATTTGGTTTTTTCGAGTTGAACTTTAACAAACAGAATATATGAAAAATCGATTAACAAATTGATGTAAATATTCTTTGAGTCCCTAGTAATTTTAAAAATAAGCAAAATGAGAACTCTCACAAAAAATTAAAATATTATTCAATTTTTTTTAAAAAAAAATCTATAAACTTAATAAAAATAAATATGATATTAAAAAAAATTATTGAAAATAAACCAACGAGAAGCGTGTTAATTAGTTCGCGTTTACCGTTCAATTAACACGCTTCTCGTTGGTTTATTTTCAATAATTTTTTTGAATATCGTATTTATTTTTATTAAGTTTATAGATTTTTTAAAAAAATTGAATAATATTTTATTTTTTTGTGAGAGTTCTCATTTTGCTTATTTTTAAAATTACTAGGGACTCAAAGGATATTTAAATCAATTTGTTAATCGATTTTTCATATATTTTGTTTGTTAAAGTTCAACTCGAAAAACCAAATTATTTATCCAATTTTATTCAAAAACTAAATAAACCAAGGGTAAAAGTGCTGTAATTAATGACTTCGAGGGTAAAATTGCATGAATGACTTCGATGGTAAAATTGTCCCGTCAGCACTGTTAACTGCCACGCCAACATTTAACGGTCAAAATTGGTCAAAGGGCAACATTGCTACAATTGACTGACTTTGAGGGCAAAATTACGGAGAAAAAAAAGTAGGGGCAACATTGCTGATTTCGAATTACTACAGGGGCAAATTTGACCCTTTAGCCTATTAAATTTATGTACAGATAATTAGTTCATCTAGTAAGATGAGAATATTTTAAGTAGTGTCGGACGAATTCTTGCGTTATAAATGGAGCAGATTGGATGGAGATGGTTATCCTATAATGAATTTTTGCAATACTCGATTTAAATTTATCAGCTAATAGATTGAATACTGATGTTTAAATAAAAAAGTTGTTGAGTTTTAAATTCAGTTTTTTTTCAGTTTTTGGTCTTTTCGGGTTTAAATTTTTGAGGGTTTGAGACTTTTTCAGATTTGAATTTTTCGAGTTTAGGCCTTTGCAGACTCAGGTTTTTAGATTAGGATTTTGGGTTTGCCCTCGTTTTTACGACCTCATATACATATAACTAAAATGTGCATCGCACGGGTATGCAAACTAATACATACTGTACTATTAATTTTGTTTTGCTAAAGGTTTGGATTCTCAATGGCCCAAAAGCTGTGACAGAGAACCATTGGTTTTACATTCCCAATTAGACAGTTGGAGTTGTACAACTAAAGTGAGCACGAAGTTTCTTTGTGAGGGTTCGTTCGGCATTGCTCGGGATGGACGCCCGTTGACTGCAACTTTCGTTTAATATTTAAAATGTTGGTGGAAAAAATTTAAAATTTTTTTTTCACTCATTTACTACAGATTTAAAATGGTAGTTACATAATTTAAATCACTCATATATTACATATTTTTTTCGAACAAAAGTCAACATTTTATTGAAACACAAACATTACAACAATAGAGAAAAAAACCGCAAAACACGGAATGGAGAAGAGATATATCACAAAGCAAGCAAAATCAAAACAACATAATCAACACAAAAGCAAACAAAAGACCAAAAAACAAAATAAAAAAGGACAACAACAAAACATAACAAGAAAGGACCACTACCCCAGATCGGAGTGAGAAAAGAGATCCGACAAGAGCACCGAGAAAAAACCAAAGCCAACATCCATTCATCAACTGCATGTACATTCATGTTGACACAGAAGCATGGAGACAATGGTAGAAATGTAGTGAGGAACCGACAACCAAATCGCGTTCAGATCATGAGCATCGCGATAGTTGAAGGAGAAGTGGAAGAGACGACGCCTGAGCGCTTACCACAAGAAAACGAAAGACAAAGCTGGATGAGGACCCTTTTTGACTGCGAACAAGAACCTCCTCTCACACAATAGGGCCCGAACAGAGCCAAGGACGCCGGAGAAGAAGCCTCCACAACAAGCTGACCACTGGGTGAAACTCAAGCACCCCAACACGAAGAGGAACCAAAAAAGCAAATCAAGAGGAAGCAATGAAAGGTGGGTGGAGAAAACCATGTGGGTGGCGACCGCTTAGGGTGTGAAGCGGCGCCACGCGAGAAAGAACGAAAATCCTAGCTTTTAGTGAGAGGCGGAAGAAAACTTTTAGTGAGAGAATAAAAAGTAAATATCTAATTGAATTGCCCTATATGTGTATATTAAAAATGAGTTACGTGATTTAAAAACTTTGTCTAACTTCAAAATTTGAGTGTATGAATTTTGAAGGCGATTTGTTAACTTCTGGGGACATCGTCCAATGCAGCAATTACACTAATCGGGGCGAATTTGCTTCTAAGGTAGTGATCATACCTTTGATAACTCTCAATTTGCTTTATTCATCCAAGCAGTGTTAACGGTTTCATTTCACCGTTATATTTTCAACAAAATAGAAGCTAATTTTTTTAGTTGTGGACAAACACTCGTTGTAGATGTTAAATTAGGAGGGCAAACACCCATTCAGTGCCAAACCATTGGTTGTTTGGCATTGCTTTTCCGTTCGACACTCCAACGCCGGTTGGAGAAGTATTGCTAAACAGGGTTTAACTATTAGATAATGTTCAATTTTCTTTATTTTATCGTCCTTTTTTATTGAATATAAATCCACTTCTATATTCCGGTGCGACGGATGAAATTCCTCACCCCTTTTTGGTGCCCCTACATATGCTCCCACGCTCAAAATTAATTTTAGGGTTTAGGATTTAGGGTTTTAGGTTAGGGGTTGTGGTTAGGGTTTAGGGAATTTAGGGTGCGTTTGGTTCACGGAATATATAATTACTTCTGGGAATGAGATTCCCGGAATATAACATTACCTTGGGAATTTTACATTACCTTGTTTGGTTTATTTGGCAGGAATATAAGGTTACTGTGTTTGGTTGAAGAAATATAAGATTACTTAAAAGTAAAATTTACCAAATTATCCATGTGTTATATTTTCTTTCTAACATGTTAAACTTTCAATATTAAGTTAAAAATATCTACATAAAAAGTCATATAACTATTTTTGTTATACTATCTAAAATTTGTAAAAATTATATATTTATCATATCATTAATATAACTATTAGATTTAAAAATTAAAAATATATTTTTTTATATTTTCATATCTTCCTTACTCTCTATTAACATAATTTTGTGAATTTTCAAATGTTAAACTTTTAACATGTTCAAACTTTTAATTTTTTTATTTCTTATGATAGATTGTCAAATAAATTAAAATAAATAATAAAATAAATTTAAAAATTATTAAACAGTAATAAAAATTTTAGATCATAAATTTAGCCTACTAAAATATTTTATAATACGATAAACATCTTATAAATCAAAGAATAAAATTAAAAACATCAGCTACTAACTTATTAATTCTTAAGCAAATATGCAGCCCACCATATAACCTATAATCATCTTAAATATAATATTAATAAAAATACATTAAATACTAAAACAATATTTAAATAAGTGTAACACCATTTAAATATTAAATTAATATTGTGTAAAAATATTTAATTAATTTACACCACAAATAATTAATCATCTAATTAAAAGATCAAATAAAGGATCTATATGAACAAAATTCATTAACTTAAGGATAATATAGTCCATATGGGTGGGAATTAACAAATACCTAAGAAATTGGTGGGAATGACATTCCCACCATTTAAGGGGAAAAGTGGCACTATTGGGAAAAGATTATTACTCTATAGAGGGAATGCTCTCAAACCAAACATGGATTTAGAATTTAGGGTTATGGCTTAGATTTTAATTTTATAGTGTTTTTTAGTGTTGGGGCATATGTAGGGGCACCGAAAAGGGGCAGACGAATTTTATCCCCGGTACGACACACATTAAAAAAATATGTTTAAAGTTTGAGTTTAAAGAATTATGGATAAATTGTATTTTTAAAGTTTAAAGTTTAATATTTAAAATTTAAGGTTATAACTTAAAATTTAATATTTTTAGTGTTTGGACATAAAAAAGTGCATAGGCTTTTTGTTTTGTTTGTTCGTGTCCACTCCATTCCTTTAATCCAAACAAGTGAGATATTTAGAGGTGCCCGATTCAAAAACAACTAAATTTTAATGTAACAACTTGGAAACAATCAGTGAACAACAGGGATAAATCCGGGGGAAAAAAAGAATAAGAATATTTAAACACACACCCACACATCCTGATGATGATTAGATAGTTGATTCCAATGTCTGATATATTTATTTATTCTTGCTGCAGCTGTAAGAGATTATATTCATATTCATATCTTACATCAATCAAAGATGGGAGTAGGTCTTTGTTCTTGTCCGAACAACCTAGCTCACAAAAACAATTGTCGAAATTATTAAGAAAACAACAGTCGTAGACATCTCAGCTTCAACGTTAGCTGTTTCAGACGTGTTGTAATTCTCATCAACTCAACCATATAAATATATGGACCACTGATATAAATGTGTCCAAAACTCCACACCTCAAACTAATTGCTATCCATATGATCTAGCTACCTAGCTGAAATAAAACCAAATCCATGCATCAAATTATACATTCTTACATATTAATAGTTTACATATACCCAATTTGTTTGCCGTTGGATTTACCAGATTCAGCTGCATAATTTAGCAGACCTACCTAGGATCCAATGGTTCAAAAAAGGTGTAAAAGTAATTGAGTTTTACACAGTGCAAGTGAATTTTAACCTTTCTTTTATATGTGATATATGGATAATTTTACAGTAAATAACATGTACCGCTATTCATGTGTACCACAATGTACCATTAACTGTTTTAATTAGTTTTGAAAACCTAAAGAACCGAAAGTATTATTTTTCCCTTTTAGAATAAAATCTTAAAAAATCATTTTTATATTATTTTTAAATTTTTTTATTTTTTAATTCAAATATTATTAAACTTTTATTACTATAATAATTCGTACATTTACTTTAATTTATGGGTAAAGTTTACAAATGTCACTAAACTTTGATCAATTATTCAATTTGGTAATCAAACTTCAATTGCTTCAATGTTACCATTAAACTTTTAATTTTATTTCAATTTGGACACTGACCCATTAATGATTGTTAAAAAGAGTGATGTGGATGTTACAATATTTTGTATAATAACACATTTAGTCCTCCACGTTTACAATTCAAATAATATAAAAATTATTTTTTAAGATTTTATTCTAAAAAGGGAATAATAACACTTCTGGTCCTTAAGATTTCAAAACTAATTAAAACAGTTAATGTTACATTACGGTACACATGAATAGTGATACATTGCGGTACATGTCATTTTTTGTAGAGTTATCTTGTGATATATATATATGTATATGTCAGGTAGAATTGAGAGACTCGACTGGAACTTGAAAACTGATCCACCAATTACTAAAAATTTCGAGTTATTTAAATTTCCATTTTATAACTCAAACTTTATTTGAAATTTTTTCGAATCGAGTCGAGTTTATGAAACTACGAGTCGAATCAAATAATTAATTTTTTTAAGTCAAATTTTATCCACCCTATTCGTACTAATATAAGTCATACTCTAAAGAGTAAAGACAACGTAATCATTTGTGTTAGCATATGAAGTAGAGAGGTGTAGTAAATTCAAGAACCAAAATGATCTAATTGGCTTGTTGTGATAAAGGCACCACTACGTGATTTACACAACATTCAAACTGTTATTGTGATAAAGTAACACAAGGGGTATGGACATTGATGAACGCAACAAAATGTAATAAAAGTCCCTTGACGAGGATCATGATGATTAGGAATTGCAACGGGTTGGATATCTATTATTTTTAAGGATGAGTATATTACGCTCGACGAGCACTAATGAATACTATTAGTGATCAGTACCGATGATCACTATTAATTTAATTTATAAAGACTAAAAATTTAAAAGACTCACCGTATAATTATAAATTATTTAAAAATTAAAAGGTAAATTAATTAAAATATATTATTTTATTTTTAATTTTCTTTTAAGCATAGATCAAAATATCTATCTCCTTAAATTATAAAATCTTAATTTTTGTTCATTTCAAATTCAAGCCACCCGTCGCCGCTGCTGCCCTGCCAAATTATAAATTTGTCCATGTTTCGTTTATTTCTTTGTTTCTTGATTATGAGTTTGGATTCACGTTTTATTTAATTTGAATCATTTAGTTTAAACAACAAGATTATGCGTTTGAAAGTAAGAGAGAATTTCCATTACCATGGTTTGGATTAAACTGTCGGATTCAATGAAATGAATAGAGCGAAACGATTTTAATAAAATTGTCCATGTTTCGTTTATTTCTTTGTTTCTTGATTATGGGTTTGGATTCATATTTTAATTAACAGCTTTGAATCATTTAGTTTAATCAACAAGATTATGCGTTTGAATTCTTCTATTTTCCAGTAATGAAGAACGGCCGACGGAGAAGAGAACAAAACAGAGGATTTGGCAGGGCAGCGGTGACGGTGGCGATGACAACAGCGGCGGCGGAGGTTTGAATTTCAAATGAACAAAAGTTAGAGTTTTGTAATTTAGGGGTAGATAGGTATTTGGTGTATAAAATAAAATTAAAAATAAAACAATATATTTTAATTAATTTACTTTTTAATTTTTAAATAATTTATAATTATACAGTAAGTCCTTTATATTTTTAATCTTTATAAATTGAATTAATGATGTCCATCGGTGCTCGTCAAGCGTGGCAGAATTTTTTTATTTTTAAATTATTTAAATTTAAAAATTTGAATTCGTTGTTTATTCACAAATTATCCGAGTGTTACTATTCAAATGTAAAGTAAATATTATTACCCGTTAAGTATCCGAATAAAAAGATATGTATAAGATCTAAATCTGTTTTACATTCACAAATTATATGAGTACTACTATCTACATATGAATTAAATATATTACAGGTTAGATATCTTAATCTAAAAATCTGAAATCATTTTGGATTTGGGAAATTATTTGGGAAATCCTTTGCTCCATAATAGAGTTTTTAAGGCGACTTATAGTTATCTGATTGATAAGGTTAGGGATCAATTGAATTCAAAATCGTTTCGGTCCCTTGCTTTTGCTGGGCGAATAACTTTGGCCAAGTCTGTTTTACAGACGATTCCTAACTACACAATGCAAGCTTCTTGGCTTCCGAAATGTGTCTGTAAAGAGATCGAGAAGCTGATTCGTGGTTTTATATGGGGTGTTTCAGGCGAACACAAAGGAATTAGTCTTGTACGTTGGGATGACGTACAAACTCCTATGATGGAAGGCGGGCTTGAGTTGAGAAAGTTGGAGGTTGTTAATCAATCGTTTCTAATGAAAGTGGGGTTTCAAATGCTTACGGAGGATGACAAATTATGGGTTCGCGTGGTGCGAGCAAAGTATAAAGTTGAAGGTGTCTTGCCCGGGAGCATTGTGGTTCGCAATTGTAGCCGTTTGTGGGCTGGGATTAGTAACGTTTGGGACAATGTCATTGGTGGTATGGGGTGGATTGTCCGTGATGGTTGTGTAGTTGATTTTTGGTATGACGTTTGGTTGAGTGAATTGGGTCCGCTTGTGGGGTATTATTGCCATGAGGGCCAACCCGACCCTTGCCCAGTGGTTGCTTATGTGACACGTGATAGCTTGTGGGATGTTTCGGCCCTTAGAGAGGCTTTACCGGAAGGTGTTGTCCAACATATATTAGCCGTTTATCCACCTTCGCATCGTTTTGGTCCGGATCAGCTTGGATGGCGAGATGATAGGAGGCATAGGTTTACCGTCAAGTCGGCGTATAACCGTATTTTGGGCGCTGGTGAAGGGAACCGTTCAGGAGTGTGGAAGTTAATTTGGAAGTTAGCATTACCCTATCGGATCCGCACATTCATTTGGCTTGTGGCACGGGGACGCTTGCTGACGAACTTGGAACGGGTGCGCAGACACTTTGCTGAAGATGTGCGCTGCTGTATATGTGGAAACGGCAACGAAGATATTCTTCATGTACTTCGGGACTGCACGGTGGCGCGAGGAATCTGGCGGCAGTTCTTCAGTGAAGATAGGCACAACAGGTTTTTTACTTTGAACTTGATGGAATGGATTGTGGCGAACATTACAAAGGGAGGTATGCGCGATGGTTCTGCTCAGCATTGACATATGTTGTTCCCAATTATATGTTGGAAATTATGGTTGCGTAGGAACCGGAAGATTTTCGATCCGGATTTCATTGAAAGGGAGGATTTGGTTACTGCGTGTTCGCGGTATTTAGAGGAAGTAATGGCAGCAAATGTGAATGTTGACACTCTCGATAAAACCTTGGTTCGTGCGGTGCCGAGGGAGAATCGATGGGTTTGTCCACCTTGTGAGTGGGTGAAGATTAATGTTGATGGCGCTGTGAATCTGATTTCTGGTGTAGCTTCGATAGGGGGTGTTTGTCGCGCTGATACGGGAAACTGGGTGTTTGGGTTTTGCCGGAAAGTTGGGTGTTGCTCTATATTGTTTGCCGAGCTTTGGGCGATCTTGGAGGGGCTAACATATGGTTGGCGTTTTGGTTTTCGGAAGATTAAAGTCGAGTCGGATAGTCGTGAGGCGATAGGCTATGTGATGCGAAGTTCTACAGAACGAACGGCTAATGCCTTAGTGGTGGCGATAGCGGAACTTCTGAAACGGAATTGGGAGGTGTCCTTTGAACATGTAAATCGTGAATCAAATTGTGTAGCGGATTGGTTGGCGAAGGATATACGGGAGGATACGATTGGCACAAGGTTATGGGAGACTCCACCGGAGGTGGTGAAAGCTTTGCTTGAGGCGGATAAGTATCATGGACCGGATTATCAACCGGTTGGTATAGGTTGATGGTTGGTTGTGTTTTCCTTGTCGTGCTTTGTTTTGTAATGTGTTTTCGTCGTTATTTCTTGTAGCTCTAACGCATACACTCTTTTTCCTCCATTAGGTTTAGGGAAGTTTTTTAACGAGGCATGTGTTAGACGCTTCTTCCCTTTAATCGAAAAAAAATCTGAAATCATTTTTGTTCACAAATTATTTGATTATTATTATCTAAATCCAAATTAAATATTATTATCTGTCAAGTATATGAATATTTAAACAATTTTAAATTTTAAACTATATATCAAATATTTGAATTCGAATATTTTAAAAGTTGGATGACCAAAGTTCGAGTCTCCTTAAAAGTAAACATATTATCTATTTTATAATTCAATATCAGATTTAGATATTCGAATCTACAATATGCAAACACATAAGTAATATGGATTCAAATAATAGATATTGAAGGTGTCGATATGTATTCAAAATAAATAATAATTTTAATATTTGAATATATGATAGTTCTTCTACGCTCGACGAGTTTTGACGAGCACCACTATTGACGAGCACTGATGAGCACCGATAAACTAATTTATAAAATTTTTAAATCCAAAGTACTTATTGCGTAATTATATTTTAAAAAAAATTAAAAATATAATTTAATTAAAATACCTAGGATTGTTTGATTTGGGGATAGATTATTTTGATTAATAATGTTTAAAACAAAATTAAAATTAAGAAAATGTATTTTAATTAAATTACACTTTTAATTTTAAAAAAATTATAATTACACATTAAGTACTTTAGATTTAAAAATTTTATAAAGGTACTCGTCGACGCTCGTCAAACGCTATAAAATTTTTCTTCAATATATTATCTGAATTTACAATATCCAAATATGTAAAAAGAAGGAATCAAATATCTCTAAATATCTTGATCTACATCCCAAATTTCCCTTATAATAATGAAAATATTGATAATTTGTCTTGACCTTAAAATATGGATTTTTTTTGGTTGCCCCCTGTATCTAAGCTTAGTCCTGACTAATCCGAACCAACTCGCGTCGCACACCTAATTTTGGTGGGTGAGTCTTCCAGCGAGAATTTTCTGCATACACAACGCCTCGAACCTGAGACTTGCTTAAGCGATACCAAGTTTCTTACAACTTGGACCAACCCTCGTTGGTGACCTTAAATATGGACTTTAACTATTGTTAAAATCCAAATTATTTATCTTAAAAATATAAAGATTTATTAAGTATTTAAACTTAAAATTAAGTGGTAATACTTAATTTATCTAATATTTAAATTCATAAGGGACTAAACTGTTATTAGACCGAAAAACTGAAGGTACCAAATTAAAATTTTAGAAGATTTAATTAAAAATATTAATGTTTAATATGAATTTTTAAAATTTTAAAGGAGAAAATTTTTTAAATTGTTGGGGTCGAAGGCCACATTGTGCTCCGTCACTGCTATTGTAAAGTCTAAGGATAGCTTAGGGAATGAATAAAAATAGAGCTAATTACACTAGACATACTCATGGTCAAATTTTAAATTAGTCCTTAAACTTCAAAATATTCTAATTGTCCTCAAACTATCAATGTAATTTCAATTAGGTCCTTTCTTTGATCTATAACCATTAGTTTAGGAGTTAAATATGGGTGAGCATTCGACCAAGTCGAGTTAAAAAAAATTGAGTTAGCTGAGTTGATGAGTTTTATTTAGGCTTAAAAAATAGGTGCCCAAAGTATGTCTTTTTTGAACTTTAGGTGCCTAAAGCATTATTTTGTAAAAAAAAAAGGTGCCCAGAATTTCAAAAGTTATAATTTTAGGTGTCTACCGTTAATGGGTGTTAAAAAAATCTTTAACCAACCAATGCTTGACGCATGGCAATAATTTGATTTTTTTTAATTTTTTAAACAAAAACACCCAAAAAAATCAATTTATCAAAATATCCCTAAATTTTGAAACTTTTACAAAACAATCCACAAACCTCTAAAATTACCCAAACCTAAACCCACAAATCGCCACCACTTCCGCTGTCGATCGCTGCCCCTGAGCACACACCTTTGGTCGCTAGACCAAGGTGGTCATTTCCCCCAACACGGCATCATCGGAAACCGCTAACAGCGTGCGAGCCGAACGTCGATTTCGCATTCGATTCGACGTTCGGGTGCACGTCGTTCGCCGTTTTCGGCGACGCCGTGTTGGGGGAAATGACCGCCTTGGTCCGACGACCAAAGGGTTGTGCTCAGGGGCGGTGATCGATGGCAGAAGCAGTAGCAATTTGGGGGTTTGGGTAATTTTAGGGATTTAGGGACTATTTTGTAAAACTTGTAAACTTTTGGGATTTTATGAAATACATGAAGCTTTTTGTTTTTAATTTTAAAATTTTTTAAAAAATAAATTAAATATACCACGTGTCAAGCATTGATTGGTTAAATATTTTTTTAACACCCATTAACGACAGGCACCTAAAACTATAACGTTTAAAACTTCTAGCACCTATTTTTACAAAATAATACTTTAGGCACCTAAAGTTAAAAAAAAAAACATACTTTGGGCACCTATTTTTGGTTTAAGCCTTTTATTTATAACTCATTTTTTAAAATTTTTTTTGAATCAAATCTAGTTGTTCGAGTTTTTGTTTCAAATTTAATTGTAAATAATAATAATGTTATGTTACTCATTGATTTCGATTTAAACATCCATATATGATATTTTTGCGTGTAAAAGGTGCTCCGCAATTAGTGCAAGTGTACACGTATCAAGTAATATAATGATAAGTATTAGAGTATCGTCTCCACTAGGATTGGGATTGCTTCCTTCGTTTATCTTCTCGCACTGAAAAAAGAAAAGTAAAAGTAAAAGCACAAGTAGAAGAGTTTTGGGTTTTAACTAAACTAAAGATCATAAACTAAAGCAAACAAGTAAAAATAGAGAATCAAGATGAGAGAATGGGTCGGATTAGATTGCATCATAGTGTGGAAAGCAATTGACTTGTCTCGGTCTTTGAATGCAAAGATCACCATACTGCCTCGGCAGTGACCTAAGTCCCTACTGCGGCAATAAGATGTGTTGCCTCGACAATCCCTTGCTGGTCGGCAGATAATGTCAAGGTTCGATAAAGTGTCCTTTGATGGCTCCTTCTTATCCCTAAGTTGTAGCATTGTTGATGAATGGGCCTTAATAATACTTCTCGGCGTAAACCAAGGATGAACACCAACTAATCTCACGCTTCTTTTAGCTGTTGAAACTCTAACTTATTCTTAAGCCGAGTTAGCTTCCACCGTTGGGATGAAAACCATGCTTATTCGTTTCTTGAGTTTAAATCTTCCGATATTTAACAAATAAATAACCTCACAATACTCTTTCTCGATGAGATTGCAAGAATAAGATCAATGCCAAGAATAAGCAAACCTTGAACAAAATTACATTAAAAACTTAAACAAAGTACAATTGTTCTCTCACAACTACTAAGCAAAATAATCCTAACCCTAAGAGAAATTAGAATATGATGGATGTGGAGATCACATTACTAAACCCTAATCTCAAGCTCTCAATACTCGACTCTTTGACTCCTCCCCCTCTTCCCCTCTTTGCATCAAGCCTTGCTTAAATAGGCAAAGGAGTAGGGCAAAGTCCTTCTTGGATAGGAAGTTAAGTTGGACTTGGACTTGTTTTCATTAAAGATGTGAATATCTTTAAATTTAATGTTTTTATCCACTTTGGTCAAAATCCATCTTTAACACTCCTTCCATGTTTGCACCGTCTTCTTGTGCTCCGATTGACATGCAAAGTATGTTGAAAAATCCAGCGTTTTATGCTCTTCAAATCAGCTACCATTTTGCATGCTTTGCCCTCCGGAAGATTGGTCTGTGCACTACCTCGGCAGAGAATATCTGCTGCCTCGGCAGGGGTCTGTCACTGGATCTACTCCGTAAGGCTTCCTCTTCATAATTCAGCTTCCTTCAGTAAAAGCTGTAATCTTTGGCTTAGCTTGATCTGGATCTGTTACGAGCTCGTTCTGCACCATCTTTCCTTTTCTTCATTGCCCGCTCGGCATCGCCTACCTCGACAAAGCGTAAATCTGTGCAAATACCAAACATGCATCAAAACAGTACCTTTTTCATTAAATACATCAAATATCAGGATTAGAGGTAAAGGCAATGTAATTAATGCATAAAAGACCATAATGCCACTCGAATGAGTGTAGGTTAAGCAAGAATTGTCATGTAAAAAGGGTGAAAATATAGGACTTTGGGCACTCATCACACCCCCAAACTCGAACTATTGCTTGTCTTCAAGCAATGCAAGCCATCAATTGCCAAAACCTTAATCTTCTTGAAAATTCTCCTTGGTCTTACTTTTCCTTCTTCTATCCAGATCATGGCCATGAATGCTTGGTTTTAAGTCTTCGGATGCCTTAGGATTTCCCTGGAAATCAAACTATAAGATTTGTGAGTGTGTGCTAGATTTGTGAACAATATGATTATTCAGGTTCTAAGTAAACACTTAAGCGTTAACCTACTTAACTTGGATTTTTTTTCAAGCAATCTAACCTACTAGAGCCAATTTCGGGCACCTCTAGTGGTTAGCCTAGAGCCGGTTTCAGGAACCTCTAGGGCTTCCTTATGCTAGAGCTAGTGTTAGGCACCTCTAACTTTTTACCCAAAATTTTCTTCCTAAGCAAGTTTATGTCTTAAATGTCCTAGAACTCCTTAAATCATACAAGCCACAAAGGTGTATTGAAGTTCTAATCTCATAGTATGATCCTAACTTATCTTCCTTATGCATCCTAAAATTAAAGGCTCTAAACAGTTCAAAGCTATGATAAGAAGAGAGATATCTATGGCCAAGGTAGAGAATTCAATTAAATTAAACTAAGTAAATTGATTAAGAACATTGCCGAGGCATAAGCATTATTCGGCTAAGGCAATATGTGCAGTTAAAAAAACTGACAAGTATAAAACAGAACTGCATAGCAATGGTATTAATATGTTGCGGCAGAATAATGCCTCTCGGCAGCAGAACCTACACCCCCCAACTCAAGACAAGCATTGCCCTCAATGCATTAACAATCGATGCAATAATCGAAAAAATAAAGCACAACAATTAAGGGCATAAAAAATAAAGGCAATAGAGAAAAATTTAGATGGACTTGGACGAGTCATCGCTTTGTAGGATCATTTTTCTCCCTTTTCAAGCCGTATGTTTGACTCTCTTGGCTTCTCGGGGTGGTTGGGTGTGTGAGGGTGGTGTTGGCTTGGCCGCTGGCAGGTTTTATCGTCGCGGTAGAGGTTTCTCCACACTTAGTTGTTTGTCCATCCCTTCTTTCTTTCTTGATCTCCTTCCTAATAAAACCTTATTCCTAAAAGAAAAATTAAAACTGTGGAAAAATAAAAGCAGATAAAATTAATTAAAATTCTAAATCCTAAAAACAAAAACAAATAAACATAAAAAGAAAAATTAAGACACTAAAGGAGTGTGTGGGAGTGCATCTCCTAAAGTGAGAACTTATCTGTCCTTATCGACATGTGTGCCATTGTAGTGCTTCAGCCGTTGTCCATTCACCTTGAATTCATTCACATCCTTAGTTGATTTAATTGTCACAGCTTCACGGGGGAATGTTTTAACATCTTCGAACGGCCCAGACCATCGAGATCGTAGTTTCCCTGGAAACAACTTTAATCGAGAATTAAAAAGGAGAACTGTCTGCCTAGGCAAGAACTATCGTGGCAGCAGTTTGTTGTCATGCCATCTTTTGGTTTTCTCCTTCGATATTCTCGAATTGTCGTATGCCAGAGTTCGGAATTCTTCTAGTTCATTTAGGTCTAGGAGTCTTCTCTGTCTGGCGTTTTCCCAATCCATGTTCACCTTTCTAATGGCCCAATATGCCTTGTGCTCGATTTCAACTGGTTGGTGACAAGATTTGCCGTACACAAGTCTATATGGGGACATTCCCAGTGGGGTTTTGTAGGTTGTTCTGTATGCCCACAAGGCATCATCAAACCGAACTGACCAATCCTTTCGGAACGGGATAACCACCTTTTCAAGAATGTTCTTCAGCTCTCTATTGGATATCTCAGCCTGCCCATTGGTCTGCGGGTGATATGCCGTGGCAATCTTGTGTGTGACACCAAATTTTTTCAATGTCGCGACAATGAGCCTGTTGTCGAAGTGTTTTCCTTCGTCACTGATGATGGCTCTAGGTACCCCCAAACTGTGTAAATATGTTTTTCTGTAGAAATCGATGCACGGTTTTGGAGTCACAGTTTGGTGTGGCAAAGGCTTCGACCTATTTGGACATGTAGTCGAAGATGATAAGGATGTAAAGATTTCCACACGAAGATAGAAATGGCCCCATGAAGTCAATCCCTCAAACATCGAACTGTTCGACCTAGAGGATATTTTGCAAGGGCATCCCGTGCCTCCTTGATATGTTACCCGTCCATTGACATCGTACACACTGCGTATAGTATTCCTTGGCATCATTGCAAGGGAGCTCGAGTTGCGGTCCAAAAAGGAATCAATTTCCCGTTAGAAAGCTCAACCTAGATCGTGTGGGGCAAATGCTCCATGCACAACACAAATATATACGACGAAAGAGGATCTCTTTGTCGAACACCATGAGAAGGTGTAAAAGGATCCTTTGTCGAACCTTGCCAAAGCACCTGAGTAAACACAATAGTCAAGCACATCATAATCAAATGTCGAAAAGAATCAGGGATGCCTATGTCCTGAAGCGTATCATCAACAAAGCTCCACTCTAATCGATCGTACGCCTTCTCAAGATCAATCTTGATGGCCATCCACCCTTTCTTTCCAGTTTTCCATCGGATGGAAAGAATCACATCCTGGGCAATAATAATGTATTTAGTTATAGCTCTTCCTGGAACAAAGTTGGTTATATTCTCAGAAATCTACACCGGCAAGAACGGCTTGAGGCGATTAACGATGACTTTAGTAATTGTTTTGTACACAACAGTGCAAATCCCAATAGGAAGAAACTGAGATATATGTTCCGCCACCGCAACTTTTGGAAGCAGAACCAACAAAGTCTTATTGCAGAATTCCAACAAAATACCACTCATGAAAACCGAGTGTATACATGAGAGAAAAGAAGTACCAATAATATGCCAATTCTTCTGAAAAAATGAGGCATGAAGACCGTCAATACTTGGTGCTTTGGTGGGGCCAATATCAAAAAGAGCACTACGAATTTCCTCATCACGAACCGGGCTAGCCAAATGTTCCAATTCCAAGTCACTCACCGTCGAAAAACGACTGCGGATAGGCCATTCATACCCGTCAACTCCCGAGGTGGGAAAAAGGGAGATATAGAAAGAGCGAGCCATAGAGGCTAATTCCTGAACATTCGAGCACTAGGTATCATCTTCACGTTTCAAGGCCGAGACCATATTCACCCGTCGTCGAGCAATTGTAGAGTTGTGAAAACATATTCTATTACAGTCACCCAAAGTAATACATTGAGAACATGTTTTCTGACGCCATAAGCTTTCCTCCTCAACTAACACATTATCTAACTCGGTGCGAAGATCCCTCCCTAAAGCAATAAGAAAATCATTATGATGAATAATCAAAGCACGATCAATACCCCGTAGCCGAGCCAAGATGCACTTCTTCTGTTTCCCGATATGACCGAAGATATTAGAATTCCATTCCTTAACATTGTCACAAAAGTTGTTCACATTATGATCCAAATCTAAAGATCCTGACCACACAAATTGAAGGAAGGATTGGAATTCAGGGTGTGATTGCCAAGCGACAATAAAGCGAAAAGGTCAAGGAGGAGTATCCAAAGGCAAATCTTTCAACAAAACCAGTAGAGAGCGGTGATTCGAGCCAATGCGCTCAAGATGATCCACAACCGTGACATCCAATAGGAATTTACCAAACAACGGTCAAGTCTCTGATGAAAATTACCGCGTGTCCAAGTGAAAGGAGAACCTGTAAACCGAAGTTCAATAAGACCACTATCAAAGATAAAATCAGCAAACCGTTTGCTCGCAGAGCCAAGCACTGGAGCACCCTATGAGTATAGAGAGACAGTACCAGACTGTTGCATGACGTTCCTAGTATCATTAGGTGTCGCCTTATCCGTTTCAAGGTGATGTATAGAGGCCATAGTATCATTACTTATAGATTTAATATGAGCAGGTTCAAGAATCGAGAACCAGAAGCACGCTCAAGATTGTTCACAGGAACAAGATCGTATCCCATAGGGTTAAACGGGCGCTGACGCCGATTTTCCATAACCATACACAGACCAAAAAGAGTAGTTTCCGAAGGAGGCTGCATACTCGTCGCAAGTTGCTGAGGAGAATCTGACATCTGCTCATCCACTACCACAATTTTCGACTTTAACAAAAGACACTATTCTTTGGCGTGGCTATAGATCCCGCATTTGAAGCATATTTGTTGGAGACCCTCATACTTTACCCATTGGATAAACCCATCAATGCCAATACAAGGAAAGAGTGGCTTGTTTAGATAAACTAGAATGGCCAATCGGGCAAAGTTGTCGCGTTCTCCCTCGTGTGTGTTATAATCGACCTTAACCACCCAACCAATATGTCCAACCAAATGACGGAATAAAGCCTTTGTGTAATACCTATATGGGAGCCCGGGTAATCAAACCCAAACAATCACCTGAGAGGGGTATTTCTCTAATGGCGAGAACGAGCAATATATGCATAAGGAGACCAAAGCCCATCCGTAAGGACTTTGACATAATCACGCTTATCTGCAAATTTCACCAAGAAGTAATTATTGTCAATATCAATCAATTGAATCTTGCTAAGAGGAGACCAAAGCGATTGTATGCGTGAAAGTAAGGTCTTGAAACCAATATTCCTCCCGAGAAGGCGAACAATGAGAACATTCCTCATGTTATGATTAATCTGATCATGGACCCTGTCTGAGAACCGAATTTTGGGAAACGACCCTGAGTTATCCACAAGTACATCCTCATCCAGAATAATCACCTCCTTTTCAATACCTCGGATTCAACCTCGCATCAGTTGATCCTGTACCAGCCAACTTACTTGCATAGGAAGCCTTAGATGCACTCGCATAATTGGTAGCGACAGTAGGGTCAGAGGTGCCATCAAATCCCTCATTCGGGGAAGGTTCAACAATAGAAATAGGGTCCTGCACACCCATAGACGGATGGGGAAGAGCCGTCGAATCCATCTCCATGTCCCTCGATTCCTCACTCCCAAGGCCTCAGACAAAAGCCTATTTTTCTTTAAATCACGTTGAACATCTGGGGCAAGGGGAACCTGGTCGTTTTAGAGACGCTGGATTCTCAATGTAAGGGACCCCTTCCGGCGGTCGACCACCCGGGCTTTCATACGGCAGCGGACTACCGGCGGTCAAGTAAAAAGGGTTAGCATGCGGCAACGACATTAGGGTTATGTTTCAATTATTTTGATTGACATTGTTATTGCTCCGATATCACTAATTCACCATCATTTTTATTTCACTTTGTCTTTTGGTTTTAATTCCTAATTCGTCATTATCGGAAACCAAACCTATGACTTAATGTTAATCAATACGATTAAAGTGATATTTCTCATTTATTTCAACACCAAATCGTATCGAAATCAAAACAATATATTATTATCAATTATCAATTAATTTAATAAAATATAACATTAAATCTTTGATTAATATTTAATATTAAAATCTTAATATTATGAATCAAATAAATTTGAATTTAAATATTATTTTAATAATAAACTTTATAATATCTAATCAATCAATCGAATATACGGGGAAAAAACAATGTATTGTTTATCCGATAACTTGTATACAATGGTGTTCTACATTTTTAAAGATAAGTCGTAATCATCACCTATAATTTCTAATAATATCCTTGGTAACGTGGTTGAATGCTGAATACGTTGACATGTGCAAATCAACTAATCTATTATTATTATTATTATTATTATTATTATTATTATTATTATTATTATTATTATTATTATTATTATTAAGTTGGGTTCATAGTTGCTACACAATTATAATAGGTATAATGTTAAAAATGTTCATAACGTTTGACTTAATAGTTATTTTAGTCCTATTCTTTTTTGAAGCAATTTAACTATCAACGTTTTATTTTGGGTCAAAATGGTCCATTTGCAAAAGAAAACTGTTAATCAGTTGATTATAAATGACTTGAAGTGACGTGAAAAACATACATGACAGTGCACGCCGCGATAACAATATCATATAGACAAATATGCTGACTTTACAGAATGAGACATGAGTCAAAAAAGTAATTTTAAAAAATTGTATAAAATATTTTTTTTCTTCTGACGTGTTATTATGTTAAGTCATTTCAAGTTATTTATCGTTAGCTGACTAATATTTTTCATTCGTAGATGAATTATTTTAACTTAAAATAAAACATTAAAAGTTAAATTACTTAAAATAATAAAGGCTAAAGTAATTACTTAGTCAAACGTTGTGAGTATTTTTTGGCATTACGCGATTATAATAAACTTAGTCAAGTATCTATTTATAAGGTATTTATATTACAACCAAGTCAAATGGGTGTATACACTGTACCGGTATTATGAATGGTTCCAATCATTGTTTTGAGGTGGGAAAATGGGCAGTTGCAGAAGTAAAGACGGGGGCCACCCCTAAGAAAAAATTATAAGATGAATCAGACTTATTACGTTGTTTGTGGTCCCAGCTAATAAGTTCTATTTATCTTATTTTTTTAAGGTGAATCATCAATTTTGTAACACCTCAAAAATTACGTCCAAATTGTAAACCCTAGATTCGTAAAATCCCTAATTTTAAAACTGTAGAACTAATGTTTTGATATAATAATTGAAAAATGTTTTGGACAAAGTTAAAAAGAATTCAAAACTTTTCCTAAAGTCCAAACAACTTGAAACTATGTTTAGGGAATATTTCAAAAGGGTTTTAAGTGTTTTCAAAGCCAAATCCAACAAAACCATCCAGGTGTTTCGAAACACCCCTAGGTGTTTCGATACGGGTCCTTACAGTGTCAAAATGTTTCGAAACGGGCTTTATTCTGGGTGAGATTTTGCATAGCGTTTCGATACGGCCCCTTCCTTTTCGATACGTCTATGTGGCATTGACCTCAACGGTCATAAACCCTCAACGGCTATTTTCCAACTACCTTTTAAATGCAGAACGTTTCGATACGGGCGCTTCGATACGGCCAACAACGTTTCGATACGGGTGCTGCATCAGACTGCAACGACTCTTTCTATTTCAAGAGTGTTTCGAAACGGGTTCGAGCGTTTCAAAACGGGGAGCTACAGAACTGCATTTATGGTGGGAAATTAAGTCTCCAACGACTCCAATTCAACCCCAACGGCTAGTAACGACTACAAACTCAAAGAGGAGTATAAAAAAGACCTCCAAGCATCTAGTAATGGTTAATGCTTTAATTGTAACACAACATATGATCAAGAAATTGTCTTAGTGCTTAAGTGTCAATTTATTGTATAGACAAACACTTGTGAGCCAAAATTGTTAGATTTGCTCAAGTGTTTTAGGATTGGGTGAAAGCTTTATTGTGCAAACAAACACGTATTAGAGAGATTTGAGTTTGTGTATTTCTATCTCTTGTAAAGAGGGTTTGATCAAGGATTTGGGTAGAAAGCTTGATCGGTTTGTAAGAGTTTCCTCCTAAGCCTAGAAAATGGGACGAATCAATAGTGGATTGATTGGAAATCTTTAGTGGGAAGCTAAGGTAGTGTATGTAGACCTTGGTTAGAAGGTTGAACCACTATAAATCATCTTGTCTTTATTTATTTTAGCTTTCACACCTCTTACACCCAAATTTCCACTTATCTACCATTTGGCGAGCAAGAACGGTTGAAGGAATTGAACACCGAAAAACTCAAAAAAATCTTAACTTTGAAATCCCTAATTGAAAACTCTAACAGTTGAGAATTTTAATTCAAAACTCTAATTTTCTATGAGGGACTAAATAAGAATTTTTATCAAACTTGGAAGTTAATATGAAATTTCTTAAAAGTTTAAGGGCTAACTCCATAAATAAACCTTTTATCAAATTGAATTTCACACACCCGTCTTTTTTTAATTTGTTTAATTTTTTTTTCCAACTTTTTAGATTCAAATTAAATTCTAATTCCCCTTTTCTTACGACCGAATTGACTCTCATTTTTTCAATTTAAATTCTTGTTTTTATTATTATTATTGTTGTTGTTGTTGTTGTTGTTGTTGTTGTTGTTGTTGTTGTTGTTGTTGTTGTTGTTGTTGTTGTTGTTGTTGTTGTTGTTGTTGTTGTTGTTGTTGTTATTATTATTATTATTATTACTATATTCTAAACCTAATTTGTTTAGATTATCACCGCTCAACTATATATATATAGTCATAGTTACTACGTACAAAAATAAACCTAAGCCTTATGTTTTAAAGTGGTGTCACTCTTAGTTATTCCCATGTTTTATGAATTCCTCTCGGATTGATGCTGTCATTGCGTTACATCAAAGCCGCAACCACCATTTGTTCGTCGTTAGAGCTTTATTGTTGCGAGGTGTGTTTCTTCCTGTGAAATACATTAAATGATTTTTATATGGTTTTACGTTTTGCTTGATTATGATCTGCATTATGGATTGTATGGCTGACATCAAATGCATACGATTTCAGAATTTGATTTTACTATAATTTACGAACTATGATTTATGGACTACGATTTATGAATTATAATTTATGGACTATGATTTATGAATTATGTTTATGGAATATCAATTTATGGAATTGAGTTTTATGAAATTTGAATTTTAAACATCATATATGTATGAGCATAAGTTGAGATTTTTAAGGAGGAAGTTCAGTGGTTTCACCCTTTGGGCTGAATTCCACTTCGGATGGCGGACGTAGGGAGGAGGTTATGGGAACCTTCCTCATTTTTGGCGGACGTAATTTGGTGCATTGCATTATGCTTGTGATATTGTACCGTTTGTTTTATGTTTTAAAGAATTTCAATAAAATAATATTATGTTTTATGATTATGATTTTTCTTTCACTTTAGAGACACACTAAGCTCTTTAGCTTGCTCCCTCATAGTTTTCTCTTACATATATTTTTGGACTTTAGGCGACGTGGTACTTGGAGGATCTCAATTTTATCCGATTATTTTATTATTCAGTATAAACTATATTTAAACTATCAGATTATTATTCTATGTTTTGTGATATTTATGTATTTAAGATCGTGGAACTTTATATTTTGGGATTATGTTTCAACATATATTTACATACTTTATTTCAGATATTTTATTAAAAGATCAGAATATTTTTATAATATTTGAGTTTTGAAAAAAATTATGGTTTTTTACGATACTTATTGTTAATTGATAATTAATTTGTTTTATAAATTATTTAAACCTAAAATTTATTACTCGAGGAAAAAGTTTTCAACGGTGACTACCTAAATTCGATCTTTTCTTCTAGGCCGGGTTTAGGGGGTTACATTTAGTAGTATCAGAGCTAAGTTTAAACCTTCGGACTGTGCGACTCATATAAAATTTTAAGCCAAAAATGATTTTTGCATGCATATTAAATGTTTTGGGGCAAAATGAGACTTTATGATAAATTTATTATTTTAAAGAATTAAATACAGTATATGTTTTGATTAGAAACTCCAAGTACCAACCCTAAATCTAGGTTAATTCCTTTTATAGATTGACTATTATGCCATCTCGTAGGAACTTTAGATTAACGACCGATCGTGATCATACTCGTTCCTATAAATATGAGTTTAAAGCCTATATGAAAACTTTGTGTTGTCATTCGTAACCTAATTCGAAATGCTCTTTTAAACTTTTATCTAAACATCATTAAGTTTGAAAATTTTGAGGACAAAATTTCTTTTAAGGGTGTGACTGTTGTAACACCCCAAAAATTACGCCCAAATTATAAACCTTAGATTCGTAAAATCTCTAATTTTAAAACCCTACTTTTGAAATCCCTAATTGAAAGCTCTAACAATTGAGAATTTTAATTCAAAATCCTAATTTTCTATGAGTGACTAAATAAGATTTTTTATCAAACTTGGAAGTTAATATGAAATTTCATGAAATTTTAAAGGCTGACTCCATAAATAACCATTTTTATCAAATTCAAGTTCAATTCTCGCACACCCGTCTCTCTTTTATTAATTTGTTTAATTTTTTCAAATTTTTAGATTCAAATTGAATTGTAATTCCCTTTTTTCTTACGGCTGAATTGACTCTCATTTTTCAACTTAAATTCTTGTTTTTACTATATTATTATTATTATTATTATTATTATTATTATTATTATTATTATTATTATTATTATTATTATTATTATTATTATTATTATTATTATTATTATTATATTCTAAACCTAATTTGTTTAGGTTACCACCGCTCAACTATATATATATATATATAGTCATAGTTACTACGTACATAAATAAACCTAAGCCTTAAGTTTTAAAGTGCTACCCCTCTTAGTTATTCCCATGTTTTATGAATTCCTCTCGGATTGATGCTGCCATCACCTTAAATCGAAGCCGCAACCGCCCTTTGTTCGTCGTTAGAGCTTTATTGTTGTGAGGTGTGTTTCTTCTGGTGCTATACATTAAATAATTTTTATATGGTTTTACGTTTTGCTTGATTATGATCTGCATTATGGATTGTATAGATGGCATCACATGCATACGATTTCAGAATTTGATTTTACTATGATTTACGAACCGTAATGTATGAACTACGATTTATGAACTATGATTTATGAATTATGTTTATGGAATATTGGATTTATGGAATTGGGTTTTATGAAACTTGGATTTTAAACATCATATATGTATGAGCATGAGTTGGAATTTGTAAGGAGGAAGTTCAGTGATTTCACCCTTCAGAATGAATTCCACTTTGGATGGCGGACGTAGGGAGGAGATTATGGGAACCTTCCCCATTTTGGTGGACGTAGTTGGGTGCATTGCAATACTCTTGTGATATTGTACCGTTTGTTTTATGTTTTAAAGAATTTCAATAAAATAATAATATGTTTTATGATTATGGTTTTTGTTGCACTTTAGAGACACACTAAGCTCTTTAGCTTACTCCCCCTTAGTCTTTCTTTCATATACTCAGACCATAGGCGAATCAATACTTAGAGGATCTCATATTTTATCCGGTTATTTTATTATTCAGTACGAAACTATTTTAGGTATTCAGATTATTATTTATTTTTTGAGACATTGATATAATTTCATACTTTGAGAATAAATATGTTTTGAGATTATTTTTCTAGAATTCTTTTACTATGATTTTTTTCCAGAGATTTTATATAAACATTCTAATATTTATTATGATATTTTTATTTTTATTTACTATAAGATATTTATTAAATCATTGTTAGTTTATTTGAAGTTAAAGTATAATTTTAAAAATTGAATTTCTTGAGGATTAAGTTTTTAAACGTGACTTCCTAAATTCGGTCTTTTCTTCTAGGCCGGGTTTAGGAGCTTACATACTCTTTCCTACATGTCAATAAAAAGTGAGTAGTTATTTGAAAGTTAAAATGAGATGAATGGACCTTGTTGGCTGGGACCACAGATGATGTTGCGTGTAAAAGGTGCTCTGCAATTAGTGCAAGTGTACACGTCTCAAGTAATATAATGATAAGTATCAGAGTATCGTCTCCACAGGGATTGTGATAGCTTCCTTCAATTATCTTCTCACATTAAAAAAAGAAAAAAAGTAAAAGTAAAAACACAAGTAAAAGTGTCTTGGATTTTAACTAAACTAAAAACCATAAACTAAAGCAAGTGAATAAAGATTGAGAAATCAAGATGATAGAATGGGACGAATTAGATTACGTCGTAGTGTGGAAAGCAATTGACTCATCTAGGTCTTTGAATGCAATGATCACCAAACTACCTCGTCAGTGACCTTCATCCATGCAGCGACACTAAGATGTGCTGCCTCAACAATCTCTTGTTGGTCGACAGACAATGTCAAGGTTCGACAAAGCGTCCTTCGATGGCTCCTCCTTATCTCTATGTCAAAACCGTGTTGATGTGCAAGCATTGATAATACCTCTCACAGTGAACAGAGGATGAACACCAACCAATCTCATGCTTCTTTTAGCCGTTGAAACTCTAACTTATCTCTAAGCTGAGTTAGCTTTTACAGTTGGGATAAAACCATGCTTATTTGTTTCTTGAGTTTAACTCTCTCGATATTAAACAAATGAATAACCTCACAATACTCTCTCTCGATGAGATTGCAAGAATAAAATCAATGCCAAGAATAAGCAAACCTTGAACTAAATTGCATTAAAAACTTAAACAAAGTACAATTGTTTTCTCACAACTACTAAGCAAAATAATCCTAACCCTAAGAAAGCTTAGAACATGATGGACGTGGAGAACACACGACTAAACCCTAATCTCAAGCTCTTGACTCTTCGACATCTTTCCTCTCTCTCTCTTCTTTGCGTCAAGCATTGCTTAAATAGGCAAAGCCCTTCTTGGATAAGAAGTTAAGTTGGACTTGGACTTGTCTTCATTAAAGAGGTGAATCTCTTTAATTTTAATGCCTTTATCCACTTTGGCCAAATTCCATATTTAACCTTCCTTCCATACTTTCGTCATCTTCTCGTACTCCGATTGCCATGCAAAGTGTGTAGAAAAATCCAGTGTTTTATGCTCTTCAAATCGGCTATCACTTTGCATATTTTGCCCTTCGGCAGGTTGTTCTGTGCACTGCCTCCACAGAGAATATCTGCTGCCTCAGCAGGGGTCTGTCACTAGGTCTACTCCGTAAGGCTTCCTCTTCATAATTCAGCTTCCTTCAGTAGAAACTGTCATCTTTGGCTTAGCTTGATCTAGATCTATCATGAGCTCATTCTGCACCATCTTTTCTTTTTTCATTGCCCGCTCGGCATCACCTGCCCCGACAGTGAGTTAATCTGCACAAATACCCAATATGAATCAAAACAATACCTTTTCATCAAATAAATTAAATATCATGGTCAAAGGTAAAGGCAGTGTAATTAATACATATAAGGCCATAGTGCTACTCGAATGAGTGTAGGTTAAGGAATAATTACCATGTAAAAAGGGTGAAAATATAGGACTTTTGGGCACTTATCAGATGACGTGGTGATCCGGGTCCATCTAATAATTTCTCCAATTCCAAGGGCATAATTTTTTAGGCATCAAACTTAAATTATATTTTTCAATGAAAATCAAAATTTAATTTAACATTATATTAACTTATATTATAAATTTTTGTAAAAACTAAATTAAACTATAGTACAATATCAACTTCTAGAAAGGGCTAATTACAGGGCCTGCAATGGTTTGATGTGTGGCGGTTGATGTATTGTGGTAGGTCTGCTCACTTTCGGTAGTGCCATTGTCTATGGTGTCGAGCTTTATTTGATGGTTTATGTTGTCGAGATTTGATTTTCTCGTAAGTCCTTGTAAGTATTGTTATGTATATTTTTTTTCTCGATTAAATTTAAGAAAGATTTTAATGAGACATATGATAATATTTTTTTTTATCAAAAACAAAATTATATCATAATTCATCGTTTTAAGAAGACCAAAATGTAATTATATCAATATACTAATTTATATATTAATATTTTTTCTAGGGATTGTTTAACAAATTTAGCAATTTAAAGGGGCTATGTCCTTGTCAATTATTGTGGGAAAATATAAATATTTAAAAGTGAGAGACAAATTAATAAATAAATTAAGTTTTAGAAAAATTATATAGGAGGACAAAAGTGAGAAAAAAATCTTAGGGGTAGGGGCAATTGTCACACCCACCCCACATAGCTTCGTTCTTGTTCACACTCCCTAACGCAGCGTCGCAGCCATAAAACCAAATCTTCGACTGGTCCGGGACTCGAAGATTAGATCTATTCAAGTTTGTTCTTATTCGCTTGGTTTGTTAGGTCTGAACTTAGATAAGATAATTAATCTGAATCTAACGAATGGTTCTAATAGAAAAGATGATGATATTCATTCAAACAACTTCATCTGTAATATGTGTGTTTTATTACAAAACTTGAACAAATATAAACAAATACTACTTTATAATCACTTAAAATTATTAAAAAATAAAATCACAATTAATAATAAAAATACATCTAGAATATCCAATAACATGAGAATCCTACAGTGCACCGCAAAATGATTATTGCTTCTTCTTGTGCTATTAAAATAATATGTAGTAAATGCACCGTTTGCAACTGGGGACATTGTTAGAAAGATGACAAGAAAGCATGTGAAACTCGCATGATGATATAAATGCTCTTCTTAAATTTGTACATCCATTTCATTATTGTATTAGAAAAAAATAAAAATAAAATTCAGTTTAAATAATCATAGTTTCAAAATGTTTGAATTAAAACCTTTTAAATATTGAAGACAATGAATAACATCAGTGGAAAATAATGAAGTATATTTTAGGAGATTCGAGTTGAAGTAGTTTTATTTTTTAAGTATATGTACTTTATTAAAAATAAAAAAAATATAAATAGATATCATCATATAATTACTTTAAGACTATGTTACCCCAAATTTATTTTAGATGATTATTTAAATTTATATAATAAAAGAAATTTAATAATAAATTTTAAAAAATATAGATATTTATCAATAAGAAGAAAGAAGTACAAGAAACCACCATAACTTTCAACTTCATTTTACTAATTCTGTCATAGAAAATTGTTTGCAAGAAAGTATTTAATAGTCTTGTCGACGTATTATGTTGGATGGAGCTAGTTTTCAATTAAAAGAAATTATTTGTCTAAACCCTAGCTTCACTCGATCTTAGGCTAAAAGAAACTTAATTTACTACTAAGAATATTAAAGCATTTAAAATTAAATCTTATATTCATATTTTGTTATGTACGAAGCATAAAAGAAAGGGTTTTAGAGAGAATGAAGAAGAATAGAGGATATGAATTCAGACGTTTTCATTGATAATATTCAACATAGGGTTTTCAAGCATACAACTTTCATTCTTATACTCTAGAATGCGACAAAATAAAAATAAATAGTTGTAAATAATTCTCTCTCTTGTAACAAACTAACGGTTGCATAGCTGGATCATTTCAAGCCGCTATATGTCGGATGGGCTATTTGGGATGCGTTGTCTTGGGCCGCGTCCGGGTCAACACCCATGTCCAATTTCTTGTTCGGCTCATTCTCTTTCTCGAGAGCCGATCCATTACCATAATCCAAAACGCCATCGTCTCCAGGGTTCCCATTTTCCCCAATTTCACTAACTCCCGTTTTCTTCTTCTGCCCTAATTTCTCCACCATTGACATAACAATACCCCCACAACAGCTGATTCTTGTCCTTAAGGATCAAAGTCAGGGAATTGAGACTTCAAAACGAATTAATCTTCCCAGGTAGCGTTCTCAGTCCCTAGGTTCGACCATTGAATAAGTAGTTGTGTCACTACACGATTATGGCGTTTGACCATTCTTTTATCCAGGTTAATGGCGGGATATATTTGAGCTTGACCATATGTTCCCATCTCAGGAGGATCCAAGGAAGCGACGTTTCCAGATTCGGTCTTCTTCTTTAGCAAATTGACATGGAACACAGGGTGGATTTTCGAAAAAGCCTGTAAGTCGAGCCTGTAAGCAACCTTGCCTATTCATTGTAAAATCTGATAAGGGCCATAATAACGAGCTGATAATTTCAGGTTCTTTCCCAAGGCAAGTGATGTTTGGCGGTATGGCTGGAGCTTAAGGTAAACGAAATCTCCTTCGTTAAATTTTCTATCTGTGCATTTCTTGTCTACTATCGGTTTCATTATGTTCTGAGCTTTTTCGAGACTGTCTTTAAGTTCCTTGATAAAATGTTCTCTGCTCTGCATTAATTTTTGAATTGTCTGAACTTGTGACTCTCCTGACCAAGTCATAAGGGGGGGGGGGGTAGCCATACAGCGCTTGGAGTGCGGTAGTGTGTAGAGCAGTATGATATGTGGTGTTATACCACCATTCTGTCATAGGAAGCCATTTAGCCCAAGTGTGGGGCTTTAAGAAACTTTTAGTCTGGCTATCCGTTTCAGGATAATGGTATGTGCTAAAAAGAGTTATAGTGCCAAGTTGCTTCATAAGTTCCTGCCACAAAAGACTGGTGAATGACTTGTCTCTGTTAGAAATAACAATCCTAGGTTGACCATGAAGTTTATAGACATTATCTAGGTAAAGTCTAGCAACATCAACCATAGTGTAGGGGTGAGCCAATGGAATGAAGTGACCATACTTTGTAAATTTGTCTATAACAACAAAAATGCAATTGAATTTGTTGGAAGGGGGCAAACCTTCTACAAAATCCATTGTAATGATGTCCCAAGCCTGGTTAGGAATAGGTAGTGGTTGTAGAAGTTCAGGAGGTGCCACATGTTCAGACTTGGTTCTCTGGCAAACATCACAATTTTGCACATAGGAATGGACCACGGCTCTCATGCCTGGCCAGTAGAAATAGGAGTGGAGCCTCTGAAATATGGCTTGTATCCCAGAATGACCTCCGTGAGGGGAATCATGTAAGGTGCTAAGTAGTTGTTGCATGAGATTTGTATATTCGCCCATATAAACCTTGGTTTTGTACCTTAGAACCCCTTTTTGATAAGCTCAACCAGCATCTGATTCAGAATCAATGACTATAGTAGGAAGAACTCTTTGAACCAAAGGATCATTCTTATAACTCTGTTCAATGTCTTGTACCCAAGCTGGAGTAATTAGTATAGTGCCCATAGCTGATATCTCTCCTGAATCTAGTGCTTGTCTAGACAATTCATCTGCTACTAATTTGTCCTATCCTTTCTGTACAAGATCTTGTAGTCTAGGCCCAACAACTTTGTGAGATCCTTCTTCTGGTAGTGGTGAGTTTTTTTCTCTAGGAGGTGTTTGAGAGGTTCATGGTCTATTTTGATGACAAAGGGTCCTCCCTCTAGATAATGTCTCCACTTAGAAATGGCCAACATAATAGCAAGGTACTCTTTCTCATAGATAGAAAGATCACAATGTCTAGGGCCTAGAGCTTTGCTTAAGTATGTAATAGGCCTACCATCTTGTGATAAAACAGCTCCAATGCTGCGAGAGCTAGCATCAGTCTCCAGATAGAAGATTTTTGTGATATCTGGAAGGGCTAAAACTGGTGCAGTACACATGGCCTGTTTCAACTTGTTGAAAGCTTTTCGAGCCTCTTCAGCCCAGACAAATCCCTCATTTTTAACATGCTTGTGAGAGGCTTGCTAATCTCCTCATAACTCCTAATGAACTTCCTGTAGTAACCTGTCAAACCCAAGAATCCTCTTAGAGATTTGAGGCTTCTAGGAAGTGGCCATTCAGACATAGCAACTACTTTGGCAGGGTCAGTTGCAACTACTCTAGCAGAAATGATATGGCCTAGGTATTCTACTTGAGTTTGGCCAAAAAAACACTTGGATTGTTTGGAAAATAACTGGTGTTTGCTAAGGACCTCAAATACAGTTCTGAAATGACTTGCATGAGCATCTAAATGTGGGCTATAAACCAAGATGTCATCGAAAAAAACTAGCACAAATTTTCTCAAAAAGGACCAAATAACTCATTCATTAGAGACTGAAAGGTTGCAGGGGCATTGGTTAAGCCAAATGGTGTTACCTTGAATTCAAAATGTCCATGATGAGTTCTGAATGCAGTCTTAGGAATGTCTTCTGATTTCACCCTAATTTGCCAATATTCAAACCTCATGTCTATTTTAGAGAAGTATGATGCCCCATTGAGTTCATCTAGGAGATCTTCTACCACTAGAATAGAGAATTTATTCTTCACTGTTTGAGCATTGAGTTTTCTGTAATCTACACAAAATCTCCATGTGCCATCCTTTTTTTTAACCAACAAACATGAGGAAGCAAATTGACTCTTGCTAGTCTGTATAATGGCATCACTTAGCATTTCTTGTATCTATTCTTCCACTTCTGATTATGAGTAAACTTGTATGACCTCAAATTAACAGGCTGAGGTCCTGGTTTTAAGGTGATGGCATGATCCTATAACCTCACTGGTGGTAGCTGGGTAGGTGCTTCAAACACATCCTTATACTCAAACAACAAAGGCTTCAGTTCTTCAGGGATGGTTTCTTCAACAACTTCAGCACTTAAAAGGTACACCTCTCCCATTAGTTCAGGGCCTTTATCTGCTAGTTTCTGTAACTTGTTCCCAGAAATTTCTTATATCCAAGGTTTTTTAAGCCCTCCTTGAATCACTACTTGTTTACCATCCTTTTCCAAACAAAGAGTCATTTTGTTGAAGTCCATAAGGATTGGGCTAAATTTTCTCATCTAGTCCACTCCTAGAACCATATCACTTCCCCCATCTACAACACTCAAAAATCATGATAAAACTGGAATCTTTGCATCTGCCACCCCTACTGATTACTCTTGGCTGCACTGTAAAGCTTCTCTCCATTAGCTACTGTGATGGCTAGTGGATGAGTTTGAACTACCTCAACACCTTCCTTAGCCCATTTGGAAGTGACAAAGCCATGTGTACTGCCACTTTCAATGAGAATATTCAAGGATTTCCCTTTAATTATTCATTGAATTCTCAATGTGTTGTAACCTGCATTCCCTGTCAGGGCATTGATGGATATCTCTAGATTCCCTTCTGATGGTTCATTTCCCTTTGGTTCACCAGAATGTCTTCCTTTTGGCTTTCTCGTTGTTCATCTCCCACATCTGGTTCTTCTTCTTCCATTAAATTAAGATGTCTCGGTTTGCACTGATGCCCTGGACTAAACCTTTCCCCACATTTGAAGCATAAGTTGTCAGCCATTCTATACTCTACCAATGTTTGTTTAGTAGGGGGCAGGGTTTTGGAATTGCTTAGCTGGTGTTGTAGTGTTTGTAACCTTTGGTGTAGTAGTCACATTCTGATAATAAGGCCCTTTCTAGAGGTATTTGGTCTTCTTAGATTTTACCTCAAGTGATAATTCATGTAGCTTGGCCAATCTGTAGGCACTAGCTAGAGTAGTAGGATCATGCACTCTCACTCTGTGCTTCACTTCTTCCTTGGGGCCACTCAAGAAGCTAGAGACAAGGTATTCTTACTTGGGTCCTGGATTCTGCTGAAGGATGTAGGGTTGAAGCTCGTCAAACCTATGTTGGTACTCCTCCACAGATGATTTATGAGTTAGTTTAGATAACTCTTCCACCACATCAGTGTATCCTTTATTACAGAATCCGTGGCAAAGATCAGCTTTGAACTCGTTCCAAGTGACTCTATGTTTCTGTAATACATAACTGTTAAACCAAGTTTCAGCATGTCCATAAGTGGCTAGATTGGTATAGCAAATAACCCAAAATACTTATTGATGAGTGGCTAGATTGGTTATTGTTTTTGCTATAATTTTGATGGAATAAATGACTTATGATGCTGAAATATGGGTTATTCTATGCTTTTTCGTGCTGGACCGTGTGGCTGGAAATCAGACTGGAAAAGGTTGAAATCTGCAAAAGTTCTGGATTCGTGGTTGGATTCATGGGCATGAACTGGGGCATGAATGCTGACTGGACGCCACATCAGCACCTTCTAGAAGCTGACGTCAGCAACGGTGATAACCTATCAGCCGCGTATTAGATAGCCTATCAAGGGGATTTTAAATTTCAAACTTTGTTATTATCTTATGTATTTATTTTGAATTATTTTGGGATTTATATTTTTAGGGTTTTAGGTTTTTTAGATACTATAAATACCCCACTTTGGGGTGAGATCAAATCATCACTTGCACTTGTTTTCATTCACTTGGAGTTTAATACATTCCTTATTTATTTTCTCCATTTCCTTTTTTCACATTTTCCTTGTTAAAAACTAAGTATGGTTTCATTACAATCCATGCTTAGCTAAATCACCATAGCCAAGAGCAACGCTAAAACCCAACTTACCTCGTGATATTAGATGCGTTCTTCAAACCTTCAACACCTTTCTTGATTCTCGAAAAAATAGGTTAGGCAATCGGCTTAACCTTTAAGCATCACGTTTGCTTCATCCCGAAAAGTGCACGTCGTGGTGAAGTCATCTTGATCTACCGTTGGGGACGAGAAAAGGCTTGTAGCTGATTCAATTCCCTAATAACAAACTTAGTGGTGGTCCACTAAGGGGAATTAAGATCGGACTTGATTCTCGTTGAGGCAATTATCCGAGCATGAGCTTCTTCAGCACTAAGCGCAACGTTTATTAACATCAATTGTCGTGGCTAATCAACTCAACACTTAGTTCCAAGGATTTCCCTAAGAATCGAGTTTACCTTAGAGAAGCAAGTTACAAGGGTTGGGCCTTGTAGACTGTAACCGGCAAGAGATTGAAGTAAAATCACTTCAGTGATCGAGAGAAGTTGTGGCAAAGCGGAGCTTGAGGCTAACTTAATTCATAATTATCTTCAATCATTTCTTGCTTTACTTATTTTTTTAGTCATTCGATTTAATTCTTACAAACCCTCTTTTTGGTTACTTGCAGATTTCCTGGTTAAAGGTCAAAAGCGATCAATATTGGAAACTACCTAGTCCCAGTGGATCGACCCTTACTTTCTCTCTATACTATTTATTTTAATTATTTCTTTGAGTTGAAAAGAATTATTTTGACACTATACGACGCATGTCACTTATCACATTTCTTGAGCCATCCCCTTGGGTTATCTCCATCAAAAGCATGCAGTTCTATTCTGGGTTTAGGGATAAAAGTTCATGAGCTACTAATGTTATGGGTAGTGGGTGATGAAACCTTGTTTAGTTGCTCCTCTTCACCTAGTGTAGGGTTTTCACTAGTACTCCCTAATTCTTGTTTCATTTTGGGTGTCAGTTTAGGTGAGGTGAATGTTGGTTTTGAAGCTAAAACCCCTGGGTTATCTGGTTGATATGAGTATCGTTCTTTATCTTTAATGACATTGATTTGTATTGGTTTCTTCCCGTGCTTATCTACAGGTGTGGAGTTTGGTAACTAATTTCCAGCTCGATTTTGACTTTCAAGGCTGTCAGCTTCACTATCTGAGATGTCCTTGGTCACCACTGCAAGGATTTTGGCCATAGTCTCCTGATTCTCCACCACATATGCTTCCAGGATGTTAAGTCTAACCTCTTGTGTCTCCCACCATTTTGGAGGTTTAGAATCGTCTTGTAGTTTCTCGATGTGAGCTTGCATCTCCTTTATCTGTTTCTGTAGCTCTGTCGGTTCCATAGACTCTGCCATAGACTGAATTTTTTTTCCCATCTTGTGGATCAATAACGCAGCTCTGGATACCAATTTGTTATGTACGAAGCAGAAAAGAAAGGGTTTTAGAGAGAATGAATGATAAGAATTCAGAAGTTTTCATTGATAATATTTAGCATAGGGTTTTCAAGCATACAACTTTCATTCTTATAGTTCAGAATGTGACAAAATAAAAATAAACAACAGTAAATAATTCTCTCTCTCTTGTAACAAACCAACAGTTGCATAGCTGGATCATTTCAAGTCGTAATATGTCGGATGGGCTATTTGGGCTGCGTTGTCTTGGGCCGCGTCCAGGTCAACACCCATGTCCAATTTCTCGTCCGATTCAATCTCTTTGTCGAGAGTCGATCCATTACTATAATCCAAAACGCCATCGTCTCTAGGGTTCCCCTTTTCCCCAATTTCACTAACTCCCATTTTCTTCTTCTGCCCTAATTTCTCCAGCATTGACATAACATATTTTCTTAAGTAAAATTAAAATTAGGATTTGTTATTTTATATTAATATTATACTATGTTTTAATGATTTGATTTATAGGCATATTCATCACTTTTTTTGAATAGTCATATTCATCGCTTTTTAAATTAAATAAAGTGTAAAACCAACATATTTTTAGAGTAAATAAATGTAATTAGGCTAAAAAAACACTGAATTCTTTAATTAGACCGGTGATAGATTTGGGTGCTACAATTGGAATGAGATATCAACAATTGAAGAGACTATAGTAAAATATAAAATATCATCATTTTTTGATTGGATATGTATGATATCTTTGCAACGGAAAAATCATACAAAATTATCTGAATGCCTCATTAAAAACCTTCCTACCCTAAATGGAAGAAAAAGAGTACATCCGAAAGATTAAAACAAAAAACGAACACAAAAACTCCTTATGAACCCACACCGATCACGCACCATACAAAATGAAAACACAACCATGCATGCAACACCCAATCTAGCCATCCAACAAGACTGCGATCACCCAACGCAGAGAAAACAAAAGCAAACTACTACCAACACATCCCCAAGACTCGGACGCTCCCAATCGAACCACCCAACAGGCCTTGAGCACTTAATGTAGCGAAAACCAAATCAAAATCTTACCAACACAATCCTAAGACTCAAGTGCTTGTAGTGAATCCTCAATTCATTGCACGAAACCATGACGATCGCTCCACTCCTCCCTTCGCCAACTAATCCGCCACCCCATTTGCTTCCCGAAATATATTCCTAAAGCACACATTGGGCACCCGAGAACATATATTATTAATCACTCGAAAGCATTCCCATAAACGACACGGTCGACTATCAACATGTAACACCCAAGATATCGCCACTCGATAATCCAACTCAATCACCAATGGGTAATCCTCACCCATTTCGAATCCACCACCATTTCCAAGGCCACCATAATAGCTCGCACCTCTGCTTCATTCGACTCCATAACTCCCAACAAACCCGAGAACACAACCAAAACACAACCCTTTAAATTTCGTAACACACCCCATACCCCGCCTGTCCCGGCTTGCCTCGCGCCGCACCATCCACATTGAATTCCAATACCCCAACTATAGGTGGCTGCCACACGATATGGAGTCAACTCGAGTTCACATTCCTTGGCGTGAAACATTGTTGTGGACCATCCCACCATTTGGATTCCAAAATTATCAAATCAATAAAAAACGCTTTCGCCCAATACAATGATCTCAATTTAACTAAGAAAAACATTTCATCTAGTTGCATTATTTTCTTATTAAAAATCTACACATTTCATGCCAACCATGCCTTCCATAAGACCGTTGCACAACCAGCTATCAACTATTTACTCATTCCCCCAACAAACAATCCTGCCCCGGGTCAACCCGGTTGACCTTTGAACAGTTGACTGCTGACATCAACATTGACCGATGATGTTAGCATTGAATGTTGATGTCAGCAATGGTCGTTGAGCGTTGACCTGCCCGTTGACTGTTGACTTTGACCAAAAAGTCAAAATTTTCAAAAATCCCTATTTTACATTTTTTTGACGCCCTAAGTCCAATTTGAAGTTCGTTTTGTGAAATTCTAACCCGAAAGCCTTCAAATCTAATATTGGACCCGAACATGCTTATATATTTCATTATTCAGTTTAAAGGCATTATGATTAAGGTCTAATTTTGGATTTGGTTAAATGAAGGTATTCACATATCCTAGAATCTGAGATCTGGAGGGACGTCGATTTTGAGAGTGATCGAATGGATTATCATGGTTGACTGATGTATTACAGATTCGAGGTAATACATTACTACCTCTTGCATGCTTATGAAATAAGTTGGTATTAGGTTAATACATGTATGATTTCGATTGAGTGTATCGATAGCTATGTTAAAGTCAAAACGATTACGAAATATAAAAATGTTAATTTGTCTAAGATCGAAATGATCAAATAAGAAGTTGGATAAACTGAAAGGGTTTCTAAGTTCAATAGATTTATTAAGATAGTTAACCTCCAACTCTGATTATTCCTGATAAAATAATTAATGTTTGAAATAATTGACTAAGAATTGACGAAAATACCCTTGAGGGGTAAGAATGACTAAAATACCCTTGATGATGAATAATGTTCTGAGATCTATTTGTGATCTAGTTAAACATCTGATTCGTCTGAAAACCTCTATTTACTTGGAAATATTCGGTAACAAGATTTATAACTTCGAGAATGTAAACTACTTGGATTTTTCCTGAATTCAGAATAAGTTCTCTGAGGATAACTTTTCTAGGAGTTCTCCGTAAGTTTAAATAATTTAAAATGAAATAAAAGACCGAATTGATCAAAATGACTGAAATATCCTTAAATACCTAATTTTTAAATTAATTGAAATGACGGTTATACCTTCGAGATCTGAAATGAATGAATAGTGGATAGGACCGAAAGGATCCGAATAACTTATACACCTTCGGGCATCGAAGTGTCTGTAATACCCTTAAATACTAAAATGACTAAAAACACCTCTAAGACTTGGAATAAGAAATTCCAATAAAGCCAAACAAATGTAATGACCTTAAAAAGTTGTAGTACACGAATACGTTTGTTGGTCATTTTCGACACTAAGGTAATATTGGAAGAATACTATATGAAGGTATATTTGTTATATTTGGAGAAGGTACTTTGTTAACTATAAGAGTAACATGTTTTTCTAAAAGGTACATTCACTGATAAGGAATGAGTTCATGTGTAATCCACATGTCCAATTACTTGGTATGTACCGTGATAATGAGAACTATTCGGTTCTAGAGGACTTGAAGGATGGATAAGTCGTTAGAAGTCTTGGATACGACAAGTAACTGTGCAACCTTCCTGATAAATCCAGAATCTTGATTAATCCCGATCTACTTGAATTCCTAATATCTATCCTGGTATAACTGAATTCCTACATAATCATGATATACCGGAAATTCTGAATGATCTTGAGGTATAATTCCTGAATACCTTGATGAAGTCGATATTTATTGAATTCCTTTGAATAAGGTTCTTGATTCTAAAATCAATCTAGAATGGACTATAGTTCAGTGCCTCGTTTTTGTAATTGCCAAGGACATCTGAGTAATAAATAGTCTAACTAGTGTGTACCATGTACATATGACTAACCTCTTTGATCAGAAATAAAGTTTATCCATTTTAATCCCAAGTGATCTTGTTATCTTAAGTAAAAACATGACATCTGGTTCATGATGTCTGATGCAGGCATACCCGATTCATGGGTTTTGATAATCTGAACCCATTAATTAAACTCAGCCTGTATCCTGATTCCTGGCATACTGCTACTAATTTATGATATAACGATTACCGCTCAAGATTGTTTAATGGATAAAACTAATTTTTATCTAGAGTTATACCATCTGGGAAATGATTGAAGATCTGTAGGCTCAACACTTGTAAGTCCTTCTGGACTTAAGCTCTTACACCCAATGGGCCTAGAGAGGTCTTTCTATAAGCTTCTACGCTCAATGGGCCTAGGATAAGTCTTTTCGGATACAATTATGGGATACCACATATCGATGTACAGTTGGAGGATAGTTTGGTAATTAAAATAAAATTTCTCGTCCTTAAAATCTACCCCACTGAATTAGTTTACCAAAGCCTAAAACTCTATGTATGCTTCCAATCTGCGCTTAATGAAACACACTAGCCTCCCTAGTTAAACTTCCGTAATTTTTTCCTTTTTCCATTTTTTCGAGCTATAGGTACCTTGTCTGGTACTAGGGAGATCAAATAAAGAATCACTATGTTTCCTTCGTTATATATCATTCCTTCGAATAGCAAGTTGTAATTGGAACATGTTGTTGCCTAAATCATCATATCAGTATTATTGCCTTGCCATACACCTGTTTCTGCCTACTACATCAAATGGTAGTTTTGTATTACTGAGCTTTCCCAAGCTCACGTTATTTTTACCATCGTAGGTTAGAAGAAATTTATCATGGATTTGAAATCAATATCAATATTTGGAGTTCTCTCGGTGTTGCTTTTGGAGTACTGTACTGGTACTGTTAGTGGGGATGTATGTCATATATTGTTTTATGATAGTGTTTGTAATATACTTTCTGAACTACTGTTATATGTTTACATGATTTTCTAAAATGACATTTTAAACAAAAGTTTGTTTTACAGTTGTTAATGTATTTAAAGAAAAGAATTTTATTTGGGTTTTGGCTGTGGGTCGCTCTTGTGACCCTAATGTGACCTTCTAGATTTAGGTGTGTCGCATAACTGGGTCTAGGGGGTTACAACAGTTGGTGTAGATGAGAAGTGAAACCAATCGAGCTCCAAGCGTAAGGCGCACATGCAGGGAGTAATGTCGGTTTCAGAGGGAATGATGTAAAAACCGAAGTGTAGAGACTCGTGGCGAGTCTCGTTCTTAGAGAAAGAAGAGGATAAAATTATCGACAAAGAGGGCAACGACCCCATCTTCGTTTCAGCAGGGATAGCAAGATTTACCATGAAGAGAATCTTTGTGGATACAATGGGTGCCGTAGAAGTATTAAGCTGGAATGCATTTAGCCAAATGGGAATTCTAGGTACGGAGTTAAAGTCGGCCAACCCAGTGTATGTCCTTAGAAATCAACCCATCGAGGTGAAGGGTTCCATTCGACTACCTGTAACATTGGGAGATGCGATAACAAAGTCACACAAATGGCCAATTTTTTTGGTCATCGATAACCCGTCAGCGTTCAATTCTATCTTCGGAAGACCTTGATGACGAAAGTCAGAATGATGGCAGCCCCTTTCTGTCTACAAGTTAAGTTCCCCACACCCACAAGGGAAGGATTCATGTAGGCTGATCAAAAGACAACAAGACAATACCATATCCTCTCACTCTAGCTGGCACGAAGCAAAAGGATTGTGACAGCGAGGAAGCACCACCCTAGAAGAAAGGGTCAGAGTTCAATATCTTAAACAAAACCGTAATTACTCTCGACATCCTAAGCCTCAGAAAGGAGCTGACGCAGTTGCTGTAGGGTAGCGAGGCAAGTGAAGAATCGTTCACATGAAAGGATTTTCGAGCCCTGTGATGTTTAACACCTCCTTCAAGGTCTGTTTCTTCATCTCTTACTTTTTTTCTACCTACATTTTGTAATCACGCATGTTTTGTACAATCCCTTTTATATGATAGTAGCCTGCAAGCTCTATGTGTTGGATTAAAAATCCGCAACTGTGGGCACATATGTAAATTGTATGTTGCTATTATAAAGTATGACACAAAATTAAATGACCAATTATGTTAGGCATGTCATAGGTATTAAAGTACATGAAAATAAAAGTGTAGATACCATAAGATATACTTATAATTCAATGAGCGGAAAAGTTATAAATATTTAATAGTTGATTTAATAAACAACTATATAAAAGAGGTAGAAGTCCCAAGAAATATGTTAACTTGTTTTTCTCTCCTTTCCCGTTAAAGAGTTTTACTTCAAGAGATATCATATCTTCTTGGAAGATCAATACCAAAGATTTGAGATTTCAACATTAAGATTCAAGGTTTTTTAGTTTATCGATTAATTCAGGTATGCTTCCACCTTTAGTTTATTTGGTTTATTGTTCTTGATGATTTGACAAGATAGATCTTGGGTATTAAGTTTCGTATTCAATTATGATTTGATTCTAACAAGTGGCATCAGAGATAAATTATGTCAAATCATTAAGAACCGGTTAATATTTTTTAATTTTTTGATCGATTCATGAAGATTTCATATTTTTGGGATTATGCCCGATCGCTTAGGTGTTTGTCTATGTTTATCGATTTTCATAGATTAACATATCCCCTCCTTGCCGCATTATGTATATGGTTAATCATGGATTTAGTTTAGAAATTCAAACCATTCAAGTTTTGTGTTATTTCTTTAATTTGTGTTAATGGGAATTGAATTTCAATATTGGCAAATCATGTTTCAAAATTATTAAGATTACCAGCACATGAAATTTTTTATTGCTTTTTACTTGTTTAGTAATCACATATAGTAATTAAAGTTATAAAATATATATTTTATTTAAAATATATATTTAATTTGGTTTGATCAAATATTTAATTTTGATAGTAATTAAAAGAAAAACAAAATTGACTTAGACTTTGTCATGGTAAATTTACCGTGACTTGAAAACTTTATAATCAGGTTAGCTCTCGAAGTTTTATGTTCGGATTAGTCTAATAAATTATGGTTGAATTTGTTGAATCTTGTTTATTTTTGTACATAACCTTTGGCTTACATTTGCTTCACACTATGTTTAATTATCTCATTAATGTTACATTTAGTTTTGGTTTTGGAAATCATGTCATTAATCTTGTGAGATTCATATCCTATTCAGTTTGATCAAAATTTTCACTTTTGGTCATTAGACTATTATGGATAAATTAAAGTTTCATGTTATCATTATTGAATTCATTAATATGATATGTTGGTTCTTAATTTTAGTTAAAGATTGATTGTTTTGAATTTGACTTTAATTTTTGTAAATGCATGTTTAAGGAATTTTTTGAGAAACGGTCAAAGATTTCATTTTTTCGATTTTTGATAGCCCCATTTAGACAACCTTATTTTGGGTTATTTCAGAAACTTAAGTGTTATCAGAAATTTCAGTTTTTAATGTTACAAAATTTTAATTTGGATATCAGTATATTTATAGTATATATTTTGAGATTATTTAATTGAAACATTAAGTCACCAAAGTGACCTCTATTTTGGAAATTATTTTATTTTAAAATATAGAAGGTTTTGTGCATGTAAGTCGGATTATGTTAGTATTAATCGACGCAAAGGAAGGTTAATAATTAACATTATTACATGTGCAACTGTGGTAATAAACATGTGATAATTATTCAGTTTTATATGTGAGCAATAAATCGGCCCAAAGGAAGATTTTTGTTTGACATGTTCTTATTATCAATGTTTGATTATTGTACCAAGATATCATTTGCAAGTTAATGTTTTGTCCAAAAATAAAATATTAATGGAGTGTCCGGTATCTTGATATGACGTTTACCTATATTCAAATTTATTATTATTTTGGTTATCTTTTAATTTGATTGAAAGATAAAATTAAGAAAAACATTTTGAAACATTCAGATGGAATTTTTAAGAAAAAAATGGGCGATAGAGAACGGCGTCAGTGTTGGACCCTATTCGTCGGAAATCTGCCGATACAGCTGCATTGGAAAGGAGTTTGGCAGGTTTTCGATAGACACGGTGTGGTAGTGGATGTCTTTGTACCGACGAAGAGGGCTAGAGATGGGATAAGATTTGTTTTCTTTAGGATGAAAATGAAAGTGGAGGCGGAGCGGGTGATTGAGTGTTTTGATGGATTTCTATTGTATGGATCGAAATTGAAGGTGCAATTGGCACAACGTGATACTCGAGACTCTTTTTGGCACCGTCGAAGGGGTGAATTCAATGTGAAAGTGGACGAATCAGATAGGGTAAATTCGAAGCGGGAGAGTGGGGAAGTTGAAATTGGAGAAATGAAGGGAGAGCAGATTGATGTAACGAAGGAGTATCGCAAGGTCGAGGGGGTGATTGATGAGGAAAAAATGGAGATATTGAAGAATTGTGCATTGGGGTTTTGTCGACAACCGCGATTGATCATGGATTTAGCGTTAGATTTAAAGACAACCATGAAGGAAGTTTCTTTAATGCGAGTGGCGGGTTCTCTAGTTTTACTGATGTTTCCAAATTGGGAAACAAGAGATGAATGTATTGCATCAGGCTGTTTTTCACCGTGGTTGGAGAATGTAACGGCATGGTCACCGGATTGCGTGATTCCGAATAGAAGAGTCTGGCTATTGGCATGTGGTATACCGATACATGCCTGGTCTGAGGGCACGTTCAGAAATATCACGACATTGTGGGGTGAATTGGTTTGCATAGCCGACAAGACAGAGGCACCTACCTCGTTTGAGAGGGCGTTATTTCTCATTGAAACAGATTGGTTCCTACCAATTGATGAAACAATTGATGTGGGAATTGGTGGTAAACAATACCGCATTAGGGTACATGAAGTGAGTGAAGTTCGAATTCAAGACCGTGAGGGGGATGTGGAGGGTGCCATGTGCGCGACAGAGGACGAATTGGAGGAGGAGTGTCGGACGGTCGATATGGTAAATATGGTAGTGGAAGTGGATCAAATACCACTCAACGAGGTCCGAGGGGGAGGCGAGGATACGATGGTTCCGAACTCGTTGAGTATGACCTCGCCAAATAGTTGGACGATTAATAAGTTGTGGGATGATAATAAAAGAATTGATGAAAGGGTGGTGGAGTCAAAGCAGGGTGAGGATGCACAATCTGAACAAGTTCCATCGGGGCGGGCGGATGAAGACGCGGGAGTGGTGGATAGGGAGGTGGTCGAGCATCGAAGCATGGATGTTAGTGCTTGTGAATTGCATGATGGCATCAATGGCCAAGCGGTGGATATGGGTGGGAATGCTGCTACGTACGGGGAGAATAGCGAAGATGGGCCTCACCATGATTCATCTAGGGCTGAGATTGCTGCACTGATTGAATATAAGGGTAGACAACGGCGCGTTCGGCAACTTTCGGAAATTCTTTGATCACCTGGACGACCGGACAACACAGGGGAAAAAGAAGTGGCTGTGGCGAAATGAGGGAGGGGCAGACCGCTGAAAAATCCTAGGCCTGTCTCGACAGAGTTGGGAAACGGATCCCTTTCGGATTCGGATTTTTTACAAAGAAAGCGAAGCATTCTTAAAGAGGCGCAAGAGACGTGGGAGTTGGGGAAATTGTTGGGTGCGGAAAAAATTGGGAATGAGGAGAACGTTATTAAGGACATTGCTCGCCTTATTGAGGCGAGGGAACCGTTGCAATCGTAGAAGTGATATGAGGATGTTGTCGTTGAATGTGAGAGGTTTGGGAGCGGCGGCGAAAAGGCGAGGGGTCCGTAATTTAATATGACAACATCGTGGGGAGTGTGTAATTTTTGTGGAAACAAAGATGGAAGTAATTTCAGAATTTGTAGTGCGAAACATTTGGGTTTCGGATAATTTCGAGTTTGTGTTTACACCGTCGATAGGGAGATCAGGTGGGATTCTTATGTGTTGGGATAAGGATCGTTTCAAAGCTCATCGGACGATTGTGAGGGAGCGATTCGTGGCTGTTGAGGGGTGCTGGTTACTCGATAATTGGAGGTGTGGGCTGGTGGGAATCTATGCACCGTGTGAACTGCCACAACACGAGGTGTTGTGGAATGAACTTTCGATGGAGGTATTATCATGTGACATCCCGTGGTGCTTAATGGGCGATTTTAATGCGGTAACATCTCTTTCTGAGCGACAATGATGTGTATCTACGGATAGAGGTATGGGAGCTTTCTTACATTTTATTCAGGATAATGGATTGTGCGATTTGGATTTATGTGGTTTGTGGTATACATGGTTTCGTCCGGATAGTAGATGTAGTAGAATTGATAGATGTTTGGTCTCGTTGAATTGGTTGGATAAATTTGCTAAATTGAAATTATCTTCGTTCCCGAGAGGGTTATCCGATCATACACCTTTATTGCTTGTGAGTGATACATTGGATTGGGGACCGAAGCCGTTTAGGTTCCTTAATGCATGGGTGGGGGATAGAAAATTTGTTCGTGACTTAGAAGAGGAATGGGTGAGATTGTCGTCGATGTCGGGTGATTGGGATGTGGTTAAGAAGTTGCGTTGCTTGAAAGTATTCTTGTGGGAGTGGAATAAGGTGGTGTTCGGCAATCTTGATCACCGTATTGAGCTGGTTACTAATGCGATCGCAACAATAGATGGGGCAACAGGTGCAAATGTAGTTTCGGATTCCCAAGTGCTGCAGAAACGTACTTACTAGCAAGAATTGTGGTCTTTAGCCCGTCTGCGTGAGTCAATGTGGAGACAGAAGGCAAGGGTAAGGTGGTTGCGGGAAGGTGATGATAACACAGTGTTCTTTCATCGATCGGCCAAATTGAGGTCGATGTGCAATGGTATTTCTGGTTTGCAAGTAAACGAGGTGTGGGAATCGGATCCGGAGCGTCTTTGATACGTGGTATTTGAGGAGTTCAATAAACATTTTGCAGCTCAGCCATGTTTTGGGGATATGGATATGGTGGTGAATTTCAAGCACTTGCCGATAGAGTTGACAGCAGATTTGGAGGGTCCGTTCAGTGAAGAGGAAGTGAGATCGGTAGTGTGGGGGTGTGATGGGTCAAAAGCGCCAGGTCCGGACGAGTTTACATTTGAGTTTTATAAGAAGGGGTGGGATTTTTTGAAGGGTGATGTGATGCAAATGATGTAGAATTTTTATAAGACGATGGAATTACCAAAAGGTATAAATTCAGCTTTCGTGGCGTTGATTCCGAAGAAGAAAAATCCGAAAGCAATAGGGGACTTTAGGCCGATTTGCTTGTTGAACTCTCTGTATAAAATTGTGGCGAAATGTTTGGCGAAGCGGTTACAACGTGTTCTGCCAGGTTTGATCAGTGATGTCCAATCAGCGTTCATTCAAGGCCGTCAGATAGTGGATGGAATTATGTTAGCAAATGAGGTGATACATTCTATGCACCAACAATCGGGTAGTGAGGGAGGGGTGATATTGAAACTCGATTTCGCGAAAGCGTATGATTGTGTTAAGTGGGATTGTCTTTGTTGCGTATAAAATAGTCTATCGCAATGGTAGTGCAAGTGTACACGACGCAAGTAGTAAAGTGATACGAAGTATCGGATATCGTCTCCACAGGGATTGGGCTAATAGCTTCACCTTAGTTTACTGCACGAAAGTAAAGAAAATAGTTGAGAAAGTTGTCACGAGAATAATAAAGCAAACGTAAATAAAAGAGTAGAAATATCAAGATAGAGAGAATGAGCTGGTATTGAATTGCTCAGTAGTGCAGGTATTGTAGTGTTTGGGAAATCCAGTTCTGTCGTCGCGCCCGTCGCGGCAGTAAACACACCAACCCAGTACTTCAAGTTTGGCAAGAATCCCAGAACTGCCTTGGCCTATCCCTAGGTCCAAGTCTGTCGATGATCACGTCTTTGATGATACCTCCCAGCGTGAATCGAAGGATGAACACCGATGTGTATGAATTCTTCTTTAGCCACTCAACCTCGCCCTATCCCTAGGCACGAGATAGTTCAACTATAAACTAGAGAACTTGCTCTTATTTCTTTCGTATACTTAACTCTCCCGATGCTAAGTAAATAGATAACCTCACAATGCTCTCCCGATGCTCTTGCAAGATATTAATAACCAAAATAAGAGAACTTGAAGTTTATTTTATTGAACTGAAAATTCCTAAAACAAAACAACCCCTGCGACTACTTTACAAATCAACTCGTGGCCCTAGGAAGGATTTAGAACATGTCGACGGCGGGTAAACGGCTAGGGTTTTTTTTGGTTGTCGGTTATGGGGTAATCGGCTATGGGATATTGGATATGCCTTAGGTTAAAATACATGCCCTTATATAAGCTTTGGGCTCAAGTTATCTAAGTTAACAAGGATTACAACTTTAATTAAAAGTAAGATTCTAATAAAGACTTAATCTTCAAGGAACATACTTTCCAGCCGTCCTCCTTGTTTCTTGGGATTTTCTCTCCTTGAGCTTTGGGCTTGACATATCTTTTGATCCGGGGCTTGGAAAAATATATGGTTTTCACACGACAGACGAGCAGAATTTTCTCTATCTATCGAGGTCCACTTTGCTTTTTCTCCACTAACTTGCTGTCGTCCTCTGCTGTCACGGCAGCACCATGACAGCATAGTCCTCTTTGTCTGCTTGTTCAGTTCAGCTCTTCCGCTTATCTGCCCTGCACCGGCCTTTACCATCTTCTACGGCGGCAACCTGCAAAAACAACCGTTCTTAGTAGAATCTGTGACTTTTAATATATTTGTGATGTTTTGCTGTAAACTAACCTAAATGCAATGAATAATGCTTGAATGCAGCAGAAATATGGGTTAAAAAAGGGTGTAAATAATAGAACTTTTACACACTCAACACACCCCAAACTCAAGTTTTTGCTTGCCCTCAAGCAACTAAGATCTAAAAGAAAAATGAAATATTTTTGTTTTGGCTTTCAAACAGTGAACTTTCCCTTACCCGTCGTTCGTTCCCTGTGGCGGCAGCAACCTGTTGGATAATTTAGGATCTGTCTGGAATCTCACTATAGTCCTCGTGCAGTGTGTGCATGCTTGTGAACAGTTATATGCTAAGACTCTCTTAGTTTCACTAGAATATTCAACTTCTTAACTCGAATTTTTATGCCAAAGTTTTATTTTTGAAGGCATATTTTCATGCTTCTTTGATTTCTTTCTTTTTGACTTGATTTCTAAAGTTTTACTAGAGCCAGTTTTAGGCACCTCTAGTTAGCTTCCTAGAGCCGGTTTCGGGCACCTCTAGGTTTTTGAGTCTCTTTTGCTAAACTTCTTTCCTAAAGCCAGTGTTAGGCACCTCTAGGGGCTATTCAAGTACTAAGCTTCCTATTCTAGTTTGGCTAAAAGAAATCTAAGCAGTATAACAGTCACAATGATGTTTAAGTTTTCAGAGCTATAGGAAGGCTCTAAACTTTTCCTTAAACTATCCTAAAGATGCTGCCACGGCAGAGCTGTCACGACATGCAAGTTCAATTCACAGTTTTAAGCCAAAATTTTCAGTCTTTTCTGATTTTTTTTAAGAGAAAAAAATAAATAAGACACAGTAAATAATTAAGATGTACTAAGACCCCATTAAAATGGAGGGTTGCCACCCCCAAACTCGTGGGTTGCATTGCCCTCAATGCAAATGACAAAAATAAAAATGAAGGCAGTACATCACAAAATATAGATAGGGCAGGCAGCAATAAGAAGAAAATAAAAGACTTAAATTTTAAGCACTGTCTTCACTGCTGCTGCTGAGGCGGATTTGGCGGCGGATTCTGGGCTGTGGGGCAGGCTGGGCTGGTTGCTCTACGACCTGGATGTCAGAGCTGCTGCCGCTGTCCCAAGTGCTGCTGCTGCTGGTGGTGGTGGTGCTGGCCTTTGGCATGAGCTTTCTGTTGGCCATCTTTTTCTATCTCTTGATAGGCGTGAATTCTTTCTCCAGGTTCCTCCGAATAGAGGGTTTTGCCTCGCTTTCTACCCAGACGGAGGAAGAAGAGAAACCCGCTACAAATGCATCAATGTCATCCGAGGGCGGTCGCTTTGTTCCTCGGGCGGATGTGTCGGACTGAGGACTGCCTGCTGTCGTCGGGGCAAGTGATGGAGTGGAGGCAGCAGATTGTGTATGAGGTGTGGCAGCAGGTGTAGCTGTGTGGGCATGGGTGGGGACGGTGAAATAGTGGGCAGGGAAGGTGGGAAAGCAACATCAGGATAATTTAAAGTATGGTTAATGAAATTTACCGTGGAGGCGGCAAAATCCTTGATGAATGTCATCAGACCCAGCTGTCTGTCCTCCATCCTCTGAATGGCAGCAAGGATTTGGGTTGATGGGTCTGTCGGAGCAGCTGCTGCGGCAGGTTCAATGTTGGGCTCCTCTGAAGATTCTTCTGCGGTGGCATTAGGGTTGACAGAAGATAGGGGTTTTGCTACTATCAGCTCCATGAGGCTAATAATATTCTTGTCTGTCCAGCCCCGTCCCTTCACTAGGCAGTCGATGGTGGCTTCCGATACGGTAGAGCAGCGGCAGCGAGATGTAATAAGGAAGGGCAGACAGAGGAGGGCCGTCGATCTCTGGGTGCAGTCCAGGATACTTTCCCGCATGTAACGTCCCACATTTATGGGCCGTTTGTTCATGATTGAGTGGATTAGGGCTAACCGCTGCTGGTCCACTATCGTGTGATGGGAGGACGGCAGAATCCTCTTCTTAATGAAGGCGTTCCATAATTTAGCTTCTGGTAGCAGCTGCCCCCTTCTTACGGTGTGGGGATTTTTCCTGCTCGTGTTCCATTCAGTTCCTTCTTCTGTCACTTCTGCCATGACAGCATCGAAGGCAGCGTTGTCTAGGGTGTCCAGGAACTGCTGGTGAGCATCATCGTTGGGGCCGAAGTAGAGGCCATAAAAATTGTTGATGCTTTCTGCTGTGAATGGCACTTCTGTCCCTCAGACAGTTACTGCTGTTGCCGTCCTGCTGCCGATGGCAGCATAGAATTCCCTTACCAGCGTCTCATTCATCTCTGCTGGTTGCTCCGCGAATGTTTCCCATAAGAGGGCTCTAATCGTCCTTGCGATGAACGGTTTTAGGCCCATATTGACTGCTCTTGGGGTGTAAATAAAACCTCTTTCTTCCCATAGATCTTTAGTTGCGAAGGACTGCGGGGTGGGTGCTGCCAGAGAAGAGGTTGAAGCAGCACTGCGGCGGGTTCGTCTGGAAGACATGTTAGTTGCAAGGGTTGTTTGAAAGTAAAGAAAACAACGAAAAACTAAACGGGAGAGCAAATAAGAAAAAACAGAAGTGATGGAAATGAAAATGAAACGGGGTTTTATAGGGGAGGAGTTGCTGCCCGTTGAAGCTGTAACGGCAGGCGTGAATAACGGGGTAACTGTTGAGCTTTAGCGTGTCTGACGCGTCTGACACGCATTTATGCGTCTGTTATGCGTCTGTCACCCGTTTCTACGTCTGCCGTGACAGTCTGATGACAGCCTGTCTTATCCGTGTCTGCGGCGGCAGCTGGAACGACAAGCTTCAATATTGGGCTTTGTTGGGCTGATGGAGGAATGGTGGGCTTGGGTCACTTCTCCTATTCTTCTTGACTCCTTTATTTCCTAAAAACAGAAAACATAAAAACATTATTCAAATAAAATAAACCTTATTTCCTAATAAATAATAATAAAAAATAAATAAAATTTAGGTTAAATTAGGGATGCCTTGTGGGGCATCTCCTAAGGTAACCACTTCCTGTATTCCTAGGGCTTCAGTCCCCTGATAATGCTTGAGACGCTGCCCGTTGACTTTGAATTGGTGCCCGTCTTTTAATGATCGGATTGTGATGGCACCATGGGGAAAAACTTGTACGACTTGGAATGGGCCAGACCATCTAGATTTTAATTTCCCTGGGAAAAGTTTCAGTCTAGAATTGAACAACAACACAAGCTGCCCTGGGCAGAACTGTCGTGGTAGCAACTTCCTGTCATACCACTTCTTAGTTTTCTCCTTGTAAATTCTTGCATTATCGTAGGCCATTGTCCGTATTTCTTCAATTTCGTTCAGATCTAACAGCCTTTTCTGGCCTGCCTTGTCCAAGTCCAAATTCACTGCCTTGATTGCCCAATATGCACTGTGCTCTATCTCGACAGGCAAATGACAGGTTTTTCCATAAATCAAACGGTATGGAGACATGCCCAATGGAGTCTTAAAAGCTGTCCTATATGCCCATAATGCATCATTGAGGAGTAAAGACCAATCTTTCCTAGTTGGCTTAACCATCTTTTCAAGAATGTTCTTAACTTCCCTATTAGATATTTCAGCTTATCCATTGGTCTGTGGGTGATATGCTATCGCGATCCGATGCTTGACACCATATTTGTTCAAGGCGGCAACAATAACCCTATTGTCAAAATGTCGCCTTAGGGATTAAAAACCTAGAAAAGATGTTTTTGTGTAGAAACCTTTGAACTGTCTTGGCATCATTCTTTTGAGTGGCGATAGCTTCAACCCACTTAGAGACATAGTCCACTGCTAGGAGGATGTATAAATTTCCACATGAAGATGGAAAAGGTCCCATAAAATCAATCCCCCAAACGTCGAAGATTTCGACCTCTAGAATGTTCTGCAGCGGCATCTCGTTTCTCCTTGAGATGTTTCGTGTCCTTTGGCACCTGTCACAACTCTTGTAGAAGATTTGTGCATCTTTATACAGTGACGGCCAATAAAACCCTGACTGCAGCACCTTGGCAGCAGTTTTGTTGCCTCCTAAGTGTCCTCCATATTGTGAAGCATGGCAGTGATGAAGAATATCTTCTTGTTCTTCTTGTGGTACACATCTCCTTATAACCTGATCTGCACACATTTTGAAGAGAAGAGGTTCGTCCCAATAATAATGCTTAACATCATTTTGGAACCTCTTCCTGGCTTGATAATTAAGATCAGAAGGAAGTATTCCGCTAACTATAAAATTAACGAAATCAGCATACCAGGGAAGTTCAGAAGACTTACCTGCCGCCATGGCTGTTGCGGCAGTGATTGCGGAAGCAAAGAGCTGCTCATCTGGGAAGGTCTCCAGTATGTTTGTGTCATCTATTGGCAGACTCTGTCCCTTCTCCAACCTCGACAAGTGATCTGCCACCTGGTTTTCTGTCCCTTTTTTGTCCTTGATTTCAAGGTCGAATTCTTGCAATAGCAGGATCCACCGTATCAATCTAGGCTTTGCATCCTTTTTCGCGAACATATACTTCAGGGCAGAATGGTCTGTGTGTATTACTTTCGTCCCAAGTATGTAGGAACAAAACTTGTCGATGGAGAACACCACAGCTAATAGCTCCTTTTCTGTGGTGGTGTAGTTTACTTGGGCGTCATTTAATGTCTTGCTGGCGTAATATATGACATGAAATAGCTTGTCTCTACGCTGTCCAAGTGCTGCCCCGACAGCATAGTCACTAGCGTCACACATAATCTCAAATGGCTGTGTCCAGTCTGGTGGCTGTACTATTGGGGTTGTTACCAGTTTTTCCTTCAGAACCTTGAATGCTTCAGTACATTCATCATTGAAGTCAAAGGGTCAGTTCTGCTCTAAAAGATGGCATAGGGGCTTGGTGATTTTTGAGAAATTTGCAATGAATCTTCGATAAAAACCAGCATGCCCTAAGAAACTTCTAATGCCCTTGACTGTGGTCGGTGGTGGCAACTTTTCAATTACTTCTATTTTGGCTCTGTCGACTTCTATCCCACGACAGCTAATCTTATGGCCAAGGACTATCCCTTCATCCACCATAAAGTGGCATTTTTCTCAATTTAAGACCAGGTTTGCTTTTTCACATCTTTCAAGTACCTTTTGTAGATTGCCAAGGCAGCTCTCAAAATCGTCTCCAAAGACTGAAAAATCATCCATAAAAATCTCAAGGAAGTCCTCTACCATATCGGAGAATATGACCATCATGCACCTTTGGAAGGTGGCGGGTGCATTACATAATCCAAACGACATCCTCCTAAAAGCATATGTTCCGTAAGGGCATGTGAAAGTCGTCTTTTCTTGATCCTTCGGTTCGATGGCAATTTGATTATAACCTGAATAACCATTAAGAAAACAATAGTAAGGTTTACCCGCTAATCTATCAAGCATTTGATCAATAAAGGGTAAAGGAAAGTGGTCCTTTCGGGTAGCTTTGTTAAGCTTCCAATAGTCCATACAAACCCTCCAACCGGTCACAGTCCTGGTTGGGATTAACTCATTGTTTTCATTAGTCACCACTGTCATTCCTCCTTTCTTTGGAACGCATTGCACCGGGCTCACCCATTTGCTGTCGGAGATGGCGTAAATAATACCAGCATCTAACCATTTGATTATCTCTTTACGCTCCACCTCTTTCATCGCATGGTTTAGCCGCCTTTGGGCATCTATAGTTGGCTTATGATCTTCCTCTAAAAGGATTTTGTGTATGCATAATGTCGGACTAATGCCTTGAATGTCAGCAATCGTCCATCCAATCGCCTTCTTGTGCTGCCGTAGCATGCCTATTAGTTGTCGTTCCTGTTCCTGCGGCAGCTTAGAAGAGATGATTACGAGCAATGTATCATTTGAACCAAGAAAAGCATATTTTAGTTGCCCTGGCAGGGGCTTCAGTTCTAAGGCAGGTGGTTCAACAGTAGATGGCTTTTGGATTAAATGGTTATCCGAAGTATAATTCAAAGGTTCGAATAACTTACCTGGATGATTGCCTATCCAGTTTACCTCCTCCTGATCTTCAGTATCAGATGTATCGGAGTTAGAGGAGTTGCTGTCGTCGGTGCTGTCGTCAGTGCTGTCCTGACAGTCCTGTAGGTGGCTACCGCGGCAGTGACCAAATTTTATATCGTGACAGCCCGACCTGATGCAGGGTTGATCAAGGGTAACGTCAGTGATAGCCTTGCATTCCTCATCTACATCAGCATGTTTCATTGCTTGGAGAACATTCAACTTATCTCTTGATTGTTCACGCGCATGGTGAGTTCTCCTTTCTCCACATCAATCAGTGATCTTCCCGTGGCTAAGAAGGGCCGCCCAAGGATGATTGGTGCGTTTTCGTCTGCCTCACAGTCTAAAACAAGAAAGTCAGCAGGAAATATAAATTTATCCACCCTTACCAAAATATCTTCAATTTTTCCTTCCGGATGAACATAAGAGCGGTCTGCCAGCTGCAGAGTTACTGTCGTGGGCCGCGCCTTGCCAATACCTAATTTCTGAAAAATAGATTTTGGCATTAAATTAACACTAGCACCAAGATCACAAAGTGCCTTACCCACATATTTATTTCCGATTACGCAAGGTATGATGAAGTTCCCCGGATCCTTCTTTTTCTGGGGTGGTTGCCGATGGAGAATACTCATGCAACCTTCTGTCATCTTTACCGTTTCAAACTCCCCAAGTTTAGATTTCTTTAACATGACATCCTTGAGAAATTTGGCATAATCGGGCATCTCCCTAACGGCATCTAACATCGGAATATTAATGTGAACCTGCTTAAAAATATCATAAATCTTTTTAAGTTGAGATTCATGCTTAGCTTGCTGTATCCGTTGAGGAACGGTAATCAGAAATACGTCCTTCCCACTGCATACAAATCTGAGGAGGTTTGGGTTCATCAATGTTCTCTGTCGCTTCTGCTGTCGTGACAGGCTTATCGGCAGCAGTCTGTTTATCACCTGTCGGGGCAACTTCCTCGGCAGGTTTGTTCAAGGCTGGTTCCTTTACTGTTTCAGCTTCCTTTTCCGGCCCCGATAGTTTCTTCCCACTCCTAGTAGTAATTGCTTTATATTGCTCATGTGTGGGCGGCCTAGCATTTTCAGTATTACTAGGGAATCCTCCAGTCTGCCTCGGCTTAATATGTTGGGAAACCTGACCCATTTGTGTCTCCAAAGATTTTAGAGTAGCTTCATGATTTGTCATCTGCATCTCTGTTTTATCCATTAAATTCTCTGTCTTCTTGACAAACTGATTCATATTCTCAATATAAGTACATATCTGAGACATAAAAGTGGCCATAGTCTGTTCCAATATACTGCTCGTGGCAGCTGGTTGCTATTGTTGCTGCTGCGGCGGCAGTTGCGGCGGTAGTTGCTGTCGCGTCAGCAATCTAGGTCCTCCCTGATTCTGATTATGTGCTTGAGGATTCAGGGCATTATTAGGATTACTCCAAGAAAACTTGGGATCCTTCCTCCAATTGGGATTATAATTGTTGGAATTGTAATTGGGCTTGTAGTTTCCAACATATTTTCCCTCTTCTAACTGTACCGGGCACTCATCCCGACCATGATTTCCCTCACAGATGTCACATACCTCCTCAACAGCAAAACCATATTGTCTATCATCATTCAATAACCTTTTCATTGCTTTAGTAAGGAATGCTACCTGTGATTTCATAGTGTTGTCGGCCTCATAATCCTTGACAGCAAGTACCCGTTTACCCCCTCTTCTTGCTGTCGGAAACTGCTCCTCATTCTTGGCCAGATTTTTCAAAACTTGCAATGCCTCGTTCGGATCTTTATCCAATAATAGTCCATTTGCTGCTGAATCAATTCGAATACGAGTTTGTAAGTTGGCAGCATTATAAAACTTAGTTACCTGATTCCAGACGGGGAATCCATGCATTGGGCAGTTTCGTAGAAGAGTAGTAAATCTGTCCCAGGCCTCGTGCATCGGCTCGTCATCTTCCTGTTGAAAAGTAGCAATTTCATTACGTAATCGCTCAGATAAATGCGAAGAATTAAAACGAGATAAAAATTCACGAGATAAATCTGCCCAAGTTCTAATTGAACCCGGCGTAAGTTTATTCCACCAAGTCTTAGCTCTGTCCCTAAATGAATGGGGAAATAACCGAAGCCTCAGTATCTCCGGATTAACTCCTGGTAGTCTAAATGAACCACAGATTTCCTGAAACATTTTGAGATGCTCCCTAGCATCCCCTGTCACAGCACCACTAAACTGCCCGACGCTGTTGATCATACTAAACATGACAGGTTTAAGCTCGAAGTTATCAACATCAATATCCGGCAGCGTGGTCTCCAGCTCTACATGATCGTTCAACATGTAGTCACGACAGGACCGTCGTCCGGCGGCGGCAGGGTTACCGGCAGGCCGTATAACTTCGCCGACAGGCGGGTCGTCTCCAACGTGGGCCATCTTCTCTAGCTGTTCCTCAAGGTACTCGTTCCTGGCTAGAAGGTGACGAAGTTGTTTCTTGAGATTGAAGGAACGTTCGATTTCTGGGTCTAATGGATACTCAGGATCTTTACCTCGATTCGATCTGCGCATAAACAAGAAAACCTTGTGAAAAGCAAGAGTTGAATGTACCAACGAAAAACAGAAAAATAAAAATAAAAACAAAAACAAAAACAAAAACGAAAAGTGCAATAAAAGAAAGGTAGAGTTATGTTGCCAATCCCCGGCAACGGCGCCAAAAACTTGTTGCGTGTAAAATACTCTATTGCAATGGTAGTGCAAGTGTACACGACGCAAGTAGTAAAGTGATACGAAGTATCGGATATCGTCTCCACAGGGATTGGGCTAATAGCTTCACCTTAGTTTACTGCACGAAAGTAAAGAAAATAGTTGAGAACGTTGTCAGGAGAATAATAAAGCAAACGTAAATAAAAGAGTAGAAATATCAAGATAGAGAGAATGGGTTGGTATTGAATTGCTCAGTAGTGCAGGTATTGTAGTGTTTGGGAAATCCAGTTCTGTCGTCGCGCCCGTCGCGGCAGCACCTGTCGCGGCAGCAGTCCGTTGATCGTCGCGGCAGCAAACACACCAACTCAGTACTTCAAGTTTGGCAAGAATCCCAGAACTGCCTTGGCCTATCCCTAGGTCCAAGTCTGTCGATGATCGCGTCTTTGATGATACCTCCCGGCGTGAATCGAAGGATGAACACCGATGTGTATGAATTCTTCTTTAGCCACTTAACCTCGCCCTATCCCTAGGCACGAGATAGTTCAACTATAAACTAGAGAACTTGCTCTTATTTCTTTCGTATACTTAACTCTCCCGATGCAAAGTAAATAGATAACCTCACAATGCTCTCCCGCTGCTCTTGCAAGATATTAATAACCAAAATAAGAGAACTTGAAGTTTATTTTATTGAACTGAAAATTCCTAAAACAAAACAACCCTTGCGACTACTTTACAAATCAACCCGTGGCCCTAGGAAGGATTTAGAACATGTCAACGGCGGGTAAACGGCTGGGTTTTTTTTTGTTGTCGGTTATGAGGTAATCAACTATGGGATATTGGATATGCCCTAGGTTAAAATACATGCCCGTATATAAGCTTTGGGCTCAAGTTATCTAAGTTAACAAGGATTACAACTTTAATTAAAAGTAAGATTCTAATAAAGACTTAATCTTCAAGGAACCTACTTTCCAGCCGTCCTCCTTGTTTCTTGGGATTTTCTCTCCTTGAGCTTTGGGCTTGACATATCTTTTGATCCGGGGCTTGGAAAAATATATGGTTTTCACACGACAGATGAGCATAATTTTCTCTATCTATAGAGGTCCACTTTGCTTTTTCTCCACTAACTTGCTGTCGTCCTCTGCTGTCATGGAAGCACCATGGCAGCATCGTCCTCTTTGTCTGCTTGTTCAGTTCAGCTCTTCCGCTTATCTGCCCTGCACCCGCCTTCACCATCTTCTACGGCGGCAACCTGCAAAAACGGTTCTTAGTAGAATCTGTGCCTTTTAATATATTTGTGATGTTTTGCTGTAAACTAACCTAAATGCAATGAATAATGCTTGAATGCAGCAGAAATATGGGTTAAAAAAGGGTGTAAATAATAGAACTTTTACACACTCAACAGTCTTGAGAAGATTCAGAAGAGGATGGGGTTTGGGACGATGTGGCGGGCTTGGATGCGAGCATGTATTCAAACAACAAGGTTGTCTATTTTAATTAATGGTTGTCTGACTAAGGAATTTCCGATGAGACGTGGTTTGAGACAGGTTGATCCATTATCGCCTCTATTATTTGTCATTATGGCGGAATTGCTGCATCTTTTGTTGATTGAAGCGGAAAATAGGGGTCTAATAACAAGAGTGCATGTTGTTAATAATTGCTTTGTGTCGCATCTTCAGTTCGCGGACGACACATTGATTTTTCTCCATGGTGAGCCGCGTGTAGCAATGAATTTGAAGAGAGTGCTAACTTGCTTTGAGTACTGTTCGGGGCTGAAAATAAATTACACTAAGTCATGCTTATATGGAGTAGGTGTAGAGGAGGGGAAGGTGCGTGAGATGGCATGGCTGTTAGGATGTTACATGGGCACATTACCGATGGTATATCTTGGTTTGCCACTAGGAGTGAACCCCCATAGTTTGAGTATGTGGGAGCCGTTGTTGCAACGCTTTCGAAAGAGTTTGGCAGGGTGGAAAAGGAACTCGCTCTCGTTTGCAGCTCGGCTGACTTTATTGAATTCAGTGTTGTCTGCACTTCCGATATATTATATGGGCATTTTTGTGGTGCCAAAGGGTGTTATCAAGCGTATTGATCGTATTCCCAGGAGTTTTTATGGGGAGGTATGGAGGACCGTCGTAAATTGAGTAGAGTAAGCTGGAGGGTGGTGTGTAGAACGCAAAAATTTGGGGGGTTGGGAGTAGTGGATTTGCACCAATAAAACTTAGCCCTCTTGGCGAAATGGCATTGGCGTTTTGCGATGGAAGGCACGTCGTTGTGGAGGGAGATTTTGGTTGCAAAATATGGTGAGGATGTGTTGCGTAGAAGGGTTTCGCATGGGCACAAAAGGGCTATGTCAACGGTATGACGACAAATTGTGGAAGTGCAAAAGGAGGTTAGTGTTAATCATTTTATGGGTTTATCTAACTTTGCATGGTTAATTGGGAATGGGAGAAAGCTGCTATTTTGGCGTGATAGATGGTGTTTAGATGTGCCATTATGCGAGGTATTTTCCCGTCTCTATCGGATTGCTGTGAATAAATGGGCGTTGGTTCTGGATTATGCACATATGAATTCGTTGGGACATGCAGATTGGGGTGAGATTTTCTCGAGACCGCTATGCTCTTTTGAAATGGCCCAATTACGGGAGTTGCGATGTGTGGTAGGGGCGACGGTTTTAGTAGAGGAGGTAGAGGATAGGTGGGTGTAGAAACATACGTCGACAGGGAATTTTTCGGTGGCGAGGTTATCTACCTTAATGGCGTCTTTTGGTTTGGAGGGGGACTCGGATTTGGATAGTGTGGGTATTTGGTCGTTTCTTATACCGCCAAAGGTGTAGTTTTTTGTGTGGTTTGTGCTTTTAGAACGTTTGCCCACGTTATGTTTGCTGTGGGAGCAAGGGGTGCAGCTGGATGTGCAGGACTATTCTTGTCGTTGGTGTGGGGAAGGGGAGGATGACGTGGATCATATCCTCTTTCACTGCACCTAGATGTGGATGATTTGGTTGATGTTTTTCGCTTGGTGGCAGGTGGAGGTGGTACGCTCAGCGTCGTTAGTGGGGTTTGTGCGTATCGTTTTGGATAGCTTTTTTCGGGGGGCGGTACGACAATGGTGGTTATCAGGGTGTGCTGTAGTTCTTTGGTCGATGTGGTTAGCGCGCAGCGACATGTTTTTTAGTGATAAAAGAGTGTTGCCTACTGAATTATTTTTTCTAATCAAGTTGTCTGCGTTTTCTTGGGTGAGTGCGCTGGACTCTAACGCTATACTTGTTGAATCTGTGTTGTGGGATTGTCCTTGGTGGTGTGAGGGGATGGTACGTTCCAAGGGACCTCGTGTGGGTGCTACATGGATGCCACCAATGGTGAATATGGTGAAGTTTAATGTGGATGGCTCAGCTAGGGGAAACCGGGGCATACGGGTTGTGGTGGAGTGTTACGTAATGCACAGGGACAGGTGTTGGCGCCTTTTCAGGGCCGTTGGGGGTGCTGGATTCGAATGAGGCTGAATTACATGCGATATGTTATGCGATTGAGTCGCTTAGAGGTTCGTGATGGGGTAGTTGGCCTTGCATAGTTGAATCGGATTCTTTGGTGGCTTTATCATGGATCCTTAATGTAGAGAGTAGGCCGTGGAAGTAATATTTGCTTATTTAGGCGAATCGATGCTGCTCGGGTAGGGGTGACTTGCACGTTTCAACATGTGCACCGAGAAGCAAATGGCATTGCCGACAAGTTGGCTAAAGGGGGTGTAGAGCGTCGGGGCTGGTTATGCGTGGGAATGTAGCAGGGTGGCCAGAGTTGGGGTCCGATTGTGGATAGTGATGGGAGTGGGTGCGGATGGGCTGCTAGGTCGTGGTGTGTGTTGTACGCGGGGTGTGTGTGAGTTGTATGGTTCGGTGTTTCGTTCCTTTTGTCCAACTTGGGTACTCTTTTCCTCCAACTAGGTGTGGGGAGGTTTTCAATGAGGCCTGAGATTGGATGATTTGTATGATTTCCTCATTAATAAAATCATACGATTGAGCAAAAAAAATTGGATTCAGATGTCTAATATTTTAATAGATTAATTGAAACATAATGTCAACAAATCGACCTTTTTGTGTAGATTAGTTTATTTAAAATATTAAGATAATTATGGATTTTTTTATTTCATGCGTTTATTAATTGGCCCAAAAGAAAGTTAATATTTGGCAGAATAACAAAGACAACTGTGGCGATAAATGTGTTACAATTATAAGGTATTTTATGTGAGCAATATGTTAGTCCAAAGATTAGCCTATTGTTTGACATAGCTTATTGTCATGTTTGATTGCTACAACAAGAGTACCGCTTACAATTAATATTATTGTCCAAAGACTTCATATTAATGTTGTACTTGGTATCTTGAGGGGAACTAGGCATTATTTTAAATTTATTTGTTTACTTATGAATATTTATGTGAGCTTGTTTTAATTTTATTTATTTATTTTGTTCTATATTTAGTTAATTTATCATTTGTTGTCACAATATCTGTTAAATACATTCTACACTCATGTTTAATGAAACTAATTTCAAGGAATAAGAAAAGACACATATAGTATTTGGTTGTATGAATATAGACTTTGCACTAAGAAAAAATATCTTGCACCTCTCACTACAGTAAGCACCCATAAAAGGAATTTTGAGAGGTGGAATCGTTCGAATCACATGAGTCTGGTGATCATAAAGTACAACATTCTAGATGTCTTTAAGAGCACAAATCTTAAGAGATTACTCATACTAAGGGTTTTCTTGACCAAATTAAGAAATGCTTAACCCAAAACATTAAGGTTAAGATGACATCACTTATGCCTTCTTTGATGTCTATGAAGTATAAGGGTTAAGGAAATGTGAGGGAGTACATTATGAAAATGTTTAATATTGCTTCAAAATTTAAGGTACATAAGATCAAACTTTCTAACAATTATTTGTTCTTATGGTTTTGGTACTGCTTCCTAAACAATTTAACAAATTCAAAATTAGTTACAACTGTCAAAAAGAGAAGTAAGCTCTAATTGAGCTCATTTCTCGTTGGGTTAAAGAGGAAGAAAAGTTGAAGCATTATAAGTGTAAAAGTACTCATTTGGCTAGTGCTCATTTAGTTAGTGTCCCTAAGGATAAGGGCAATAAAAGAAAATATTAGAATAAAGTTGCTAAGGGTCCTACCTAAAAGAAACGACAATATGTTACAAAGTGTTGATTCTCTTGTATAAGTTAGGACACATGTAAAGAAATTAAACTTTAAAAGCGAGCAACTACTTCGGTTATTTTGAGTGATCCATGGGCTGTAAATTTTATGATCCCACAATGAAGATTACTTTAAGGAGAGATTTATAACTTTTTTAGGATGTTGAGTTTGGAGGGAGATGCATTTTATTGAGGAGGAATTGAATTAGAATTTAATTCATACGATCACTTTTGATGATGTTTAGGTTTTCACACCTATCATTAATCAAGAAGTGAATCAAGCACCTCAACCAAATAATATTGAATAACTCTCATTCAAAATAAGGTAATTATTTCAGAAGTACAAACTCAACAACCTTAAAAAACACAAGTGTCATTAAAGAAGTCCACGAGAGAAAGATGAAATATTATTGTGAATTATTATATTGTATTTCTTCAAGAAAATAAGGTAACAATGAAATGATAAAAAATGTTCAATCATTTTTTATCAGTCTATAAAATTTCTAGCTCTCAAAAGTGGATTGAGGTCATTCAAGAAGAGTATAATTTTATGCAAGACAATAAAGTTAAGGAACTTGTCTCATTACCTTAAGGTGCAAACCAATTGGTTGTAAATAAATATTTAAAACCAATAGGGATGAAAATGGTAATGTCGATAAGTATAAAGTACGTCTTGTATCTAAAGGATATACTCTAAAAGAAGATATTAATTTTGTAGAGACTTTCTCTTCAGTTTCATTGAAAGACTCTTCTAGGATAATCACGACGCTTGTTGCTTATTTTAATCTTGAGCTATATAAGATGAATGTTAAGCTTGTGTTTTCAATGGCGACATTGAAGAAATTATCTATATGGTACGATCATAGAGTTGTGTCTTATGATATGATATCAATGATATGTAAATTAAAGAAATTCATCTATGAGCTTACGTAAGACTTTCATTAATGAAAATATAAATTTCATATTGATTATCTCATTTGGTTTTGAGATAAATTTGGTTGACAGTTGTATATACTACAAGTTCAGTGAGAGTAAACCAAGTGACACTCATATTGCTAAAGAAGATAAATGTTATCTTACTCTGTAACCCCCTAAACCCGACCCAAAAGAATTGGGTCGAATATAAGGAGTAAAGCTCAAAGTTTGTCCCTCACGTAAGTAACCTGATTAAAAAACTTTAATTCCAAAATAGATAATGATAATATCATATAATATATATTGATAAAATATTTCTAAAATATTAAACATTCGAAATGTACATGCATGATAAAACATAATAACCTAATAAAACGTCTGAAATCCGAAAATTAAATACAATCTGATAAAACACATAATATAAATAGTTTTAAGTATCATACTGATAATAACAAATAAAGCTGAAAAACAAGGTCCTCCAAGTATCGTAGCCTAGACTTGAGTATCTGAAATAGAAACTAAGGGGGAGTCAACGAAAACGCTCAGTGTGTCTCTACAGTGCAAACAAAACTAACAGAATCATCATATCATCAGAGTCAACAGACATTATCAGAATACAATTTTTCATCAAGAATCAATTCAATCACTTCAATGATATGGATGAATATGCAACACAGTATGACATGCACCAAACTACATCACCATCCGAAGAGTAAGGTTCCCCAGAACCACTCTCTACCTCGTCACCATCCGAAGTGGAATCCAGCCCGTAGGGCGAAACCACTGATCCGAAGTAGACATCAACCCGAAGGATGAAGCTACTGAACTTCCCCGTATAGAATCCCAACCATAATGAGATGACATAAAATCTGAGTTCTTGATTTGAATGCATTATTTACCAATAGAAATGTATAATCATATAATCCGATATACAATAATCTGAATCTGATAATATATATAAAAATATTGCATAATGTAACAGAATGTTGAACAAGCCAAATATCACAGATCAACATAATATTATTATCATACATTATCAGACCACATCATGTATACATTTCAGCACATCAACACATTTACATACAGAGCACTATAAACAGACAACACAGAAGAGAACACACCTCAGGTAGCTAACACTCAACGTCGACGGTGACATCTCCCACGCTCAGCTCTATCTCTAGGTCGGTCAGAGTCAGCTCCTATAACAATTAAATACACCATCAAAGATACTACTACTATGCCAAGACACTGATAATTTAAAAATCAAATATATTAATAATTAAACTCTCGAGCGGATCTCGATGTCTGAGCAACAGGTGGTCGTCCTGGTGGAGGAGGATGAAGGATCTCAGTATCCGAGTCAATGTCGTCTGCAAATAAGAATAATTCCAATTATTTTTCTGATATTCAAATCTTTAAATACTAAGTATAATCGAATAAAAGTGGTCAAAACGGTCTTTCGAGTTCGAATTTGGGGAAACGAGTAGTGGAATCAGAATCAGGACGTCGAAAAACATAAGATAGGTATTTTTCTCAAAAAGTCAACGGTCAACAGACAACAGGTCAACGGTCGACGGGTCAATGGGACAACGTTGACGTCAGTCGGCTCTTTATAAGACGGATTGGTTTGGTTCTATAAACCCGGTTCAACCTTCTAGACCGGTTCAGACCGGTTCAAGCCCAAAATCCCTAATCTTCCAATCGGAAATTTCAGGGTTTTCCCCTAACTCACTTTCCGTCACCAGAATACACGTCGGTGACCCTTAAACATGATATTTCCGGCCAAACTAACCTAACCCACACTAACCAAACAACCATCGGCTTACCCACACGCCAAAATCGAACGGAAACGGAGAACAATGACGGTGAGGTGGAAAGTTGAAGGGTTTTATACCAATTTTTGGTAAAGGACAACGTCGTTAGAGGGACGAAGGGGCGAGTTTTAATCAGAACTGAAAGAGGAGTTAAATGGTGGTTACAGATCGACGAACGACTGATGGTAGCTCCCTCGTCGGAGCTTGATCGGAAAAGGAATGAAGGAAAGGTTGGTGGTTATTTTTTCTTCTTTATTAAAAACACGAAAATGGGAGAATGAGGGGTAACTGGATCGATACAAAAACAATTGAAAGGGAAACCAGATTTTTCTTTAGTTTATTTTTGGGTAAATTGCAACATAAGCCACTAAAACACTTAATGTCCACGAAACAACACCGAAGTTTTGAACCCTTTTCAATTTAGTCACGTAAATTCTGAAAACTACCCAATTTAATCACTGCAATTCAATTAGGTTTTAAAATAAATTTCCCAATTATTAGGGTTTTTAATTTAGGGCAAAATTGGGGTGTTACATACTTAATGCCCTAAAAGTAACCTTGAAATTTAGAAAATCCGAAAGATTCTCTGTGCATAAGCTATTGCGAATCTAATTTATGCTTAAGTATGTATGCGTTCAGAAATTGTGTATATTGTTAGAATGTTAGACATGTATTTAAGAAAATCTAGTATGGACTATTGGATAGCAGCCAATAGAGTTATGAGATATCTTCAGAGAACAAAAATTACATGCTCACATGTCAGAGTTCTGGTAAGTTAGAGATCATTAGGTTTACAGACTTCGATTCTAATAGAATATTGATGCAAAAGAATTTTGTCACTTGAGCTGCTAATTGTAGATTGAATAGAACGACCACTTTAGTTATTATGTGACAATAAATATACATTCATTTATTCTATAAACAATAGGAACACTTGAAATATGAAGCACATTAATATTAAGTTCCTAGTTGTTAAAGAAAATTCAGAGTGGTTGTATGTCTATAGAGCATGTTGGTACAAACTCCATAATTGCGCGCATATTAAGAAACTGTCACCCTAGGTCTTTCATGAGCACACTACTCATGTGGGTGTAATGTTATTTAAGGATATTAGGTTTTAGTGGGAGTTTGTAATTTTGAAAAATGCTCATTCAGTTTAGACACAATTTAAGTTACTTCAGTTTAAAGTTATTTAAGATTATTTTCTGCAGAAATAAAGTCCTTTTGATTTATGCACACTCTGAATTCAGTAAAGTTGATCTCACTAAGGTTTAGGAGGACCAGTTTGAAATAGACATGTTCTGTTCACATTTCATATAATTTTCCATACTGCACATCCATGATGGATCTATGTCATTTAACTATATTTGTATATGTGACCAATGATAGGTCTAGTCATGATTGATATGGCGAAGACCGCTTTGATCATATATGGATATAGTTGATGGACGAGATTGTTATAGAATACCTATTATATAATAGCAAAAATTTTATCTCATAAGGTTGTACATTTATCAGGAAACATATGTTTCCCAACTGGAGATTGTTGGATTAAAATCCGCAATTGTGGGCACATATATAAAATGTATGTTGCTATTATAAAGTATGGCACAAAATTAAGTGACCAATTATGTTAGGCGTGTCATAGGTATTAAAGTGTCATGGAAATAAAAGTGTAGATACCATAAGATACATTTATAATTCAATGAGAGGCAGAGTTATAAATATTTAATAGTTGATTTAATAATCAACTATATAAAAGAGGTAGTGGTCCCCAAGAAATAGGTTAACTAGTTTTTCTCTCCTTCCCCGTTAGAGATTTTTACTTCAAGAGATAACCTATCTTCTTGGAAGATCAATACCAAAGATTTGGGATTTCAACATCAAGATTCAAGATTTTTTAGTTTATCGATTAATTCAGGTACGCTTCTGCACTTAGTTTATTTGGTATATTGTTCTTGATGATTTGACATGATAGATCCTGGGTATTAGGTTTCGTATTCAATTATGATTTGATTCTAACACTATAAATTTAGTTAATCATTCACTGGCATAACAATTATGGAGTCGTTCCTCCCCGCGAAATAAACAAAGGATCGTCTAGCGTCCGCCGCTTTTAAGAAGTGTACATACAAGAATCATCTCAACAGTCGTTGCTTCCAAAGCAAGCGAGCCAACCAAAATAATCAAAGGATTGTCTGAGAGTCCGCCACTTTTAAGAAGTGCGCATAGAGGAATCCACCGAACACATTACTCATAAAAACAAGGCTATACAATTCACATGCTAGAATAATAAGCAAGCCATCAAATACTCGAACATTATGAAATTAAGAAAATGAAAAAATAATAACTATGCAAACACAACATTTTTAAACTAAGGCGCAACACATGATATCCATTAAGAGGCACGCGACCCATAGGAAAAAGCACTAGTATACGATATTCCAAGAAAATATTTACGATAACGATTACGAATATGCGAACGGAAGCGGCACACATTATCATACGAAATAAATAGACAATCTTTCCATCGAAAGTTAATAAAATACGAGAAAAAAATAGTAAAACCAAATGATCACAATACTGCAAATACTGATAGAAACGAGCTTTCCTACATAAACAAAATAAACAAACAATGTAGCTATATAACCAAACAAACCGAACTACTTGAAGATTCTTCTAGGCGAACTTAGTCTAGGGAAGACCAAAGGTCGGCAACAAGTCCCACTATTAAGATAAAACCAGATTCCGTAAGGAAATAGGCAGAGTGCATAAAGATGACAAACATCCCCATAGTCCCGCTTCAACTTCGCCTCGACGGTCATCTGACGCAAACTATTTATTACCCAGTTATTGACGCCATAAAGAAGCCACCTTGATCTTATATACAAAAGAAATACAACAAATGCCTATCACATTCACATGTATAATACAACCTGCATTCGCTGCAGCACAATGTGGTTCCAAATGTCGACGAACGAAAATGTCTGAAGAGCCTTACTCTCAAGATATTCGAAATAAAACGTCCTTCCACATTCTTTACCACCAATGGCTACCCATATCCTTCCGAATCCTATTGTTTGTCGATACAAATAACACAAACACTGAGTAACCTCGCCAGGATCTATAAAACGTAGTTTCTGCATACCGTTCAACACAACAAACATGTTCGTCTTCTCTTTCCCCTCAAGATGGCATGAGCAAAATTATACAACACAAAAACCATAATAGAAAGGGTAAACCACCCGTAAATTAACTTATGAAAGCACAAAACTAAGGGAGCCCTATTTATAGTAAAAGGTGAAAACGCCAAGCTCCAACTTTCCAAATTCCAATATGGAAAGCAGCTAGGTGAGCATTCAATTCCCAGATATGCAAATCTTGAGAAAACAACTTAAAATACGTAAACTCCAAACTTCTAATCAATAAACGCATTAGTAGTCCCATACACCTTCCAAAGCCAATCAAAATTTCTTTTTTTTCTCCATCATGGCCCACCTCGGATTATCCAAATCAACATAAATGCTAGTACACATCAAACATAATGCACGGATATCAAGGAGCACAATTATAGCCAAAAAACGATACAACTACTGAAATAACAAGGTACAATAAAACGTATCGTGATAAAAGCCAATACAACCAAAGACTACAAATAAGTTGTGTATCAAAATATAATCCTTATCTAATTGTCTACCATCTTGGGTATTTTGCAACAACAAAAAAACAACAGACTAAAAGTTCACTATTTGTATCAAAAGGTGAGACTTCGTGATTCTTGTGAACCCAATTTAGGAAAATTTCATCCAGTAAAATAGAAGAATTAAAAATCTCCGAAATAACAGATAGGAATATCGCAAACAAAACTGTTGAGTGTGTAAAAGTTCTATTATTTACACCCTTTTTAACCCATATTTCTGCTGCATTCAAGCATTAGTTCATTGCATTTAGGTTAGTTTACAGCAAAACATCACAAATATATCAAAGGCACAGATTCTACTAAGAATGGCTGTTTTTGCAGGTTGCTGCCATAGCAAACGGAGAGGGCAGATGCTGGGCAGAGAAGCAGAAGAGCTAAATTGGACAAGCAGACAAAGAGGACGATGCTGCCATGGTGCTGCCGTGACAGCATGGGACGACATCAGTTTTGTGGAGAAAAAGCAAAGTGGACCTCGACAGATAGAGAAAATTCAGCCCGTCTGTCGTGTGAAAACCATATATTTTTCCAAGCCCCGGATCAAAAGATATGTCAAGCCCAAAGTTCAAGGAGAGAAAATCCCAAGAAACAAGGAAGACGGCTGGAAAGTAGATTCCTTGAAGATTTAGTCTTTATTAGGATCATACTTTTAATGAAAGTTGTAATCCTTGTTAACTTAGATAACTTGAGCCCAAAGCTTATATAAGGGCATGTATTTTAACCTAGGGGAAGATCCGAAATCCCATAACCGATAACCAAAACCCCTAGCCGTTTTCTCGCTGCCGACATGTTCTAAATTCCCCCTAGGGCCACGGGTTGATTTGTAAAGTAGTTGCAAGGGTTGTTTTGTTTTAGGAATTTTCATTTCAATAAAATATACTTCAAGTTCTCTTATTTTGGTTATTAATATCTTGCAAGAGCATCGGGAGAGCATTGTGAGGTTATCTATTTACTTAGCATCAGGAGAGTTAAGTATACGAAAGAAATAAGAGCAAGTTCTCTAGTTTATAGTTGAACTATCTCGTGCCTAAGGATAGGGCGAGGTTAAGTGGCTAAAGAAGAATTCATACACATCGGTGTTCATCCTTCGATTCATGCCGCGAGGTATCATCAAGACGTGATCATCGACAGACTTGGACTGTAACGCCCCGGTTTTGGGCTTAGGAGTTTTGGGATTCGGACCGGTTCGGTCGGAGTGCGGTTCGAATATATAAAAGTGAATTTAGGAAAGCCTAGTTCGGGTTGCATTAAAAATATGGAAAAATGTCTTAAAATCCTCTTTTATTATATATAAGAGTATGGTGAAATCAATTTTACAAAATGAGGTTTGGAAGTGTGACATTTTGGTTAGTGACCAAAATGTAATTTTTGAAAACTATGAGACTGTTTTAAAAAAGGATTGAAACTTTGAATCTTTAAGGAGCTATTTACCCAATGGGAGTTTCTCCAGATTTTTCTAAAGTATTAAATGATTAATTAATGGTTTTTAAATAAAAGAAAAGTGGAGGGAAGATATTTTGGCATTTTCTAACTAATTTCCCAAATTTCCATTTTCATTTTCTCTCATCTTTTCTCTCAAACCAAACACCTTTTCTCCAGAGCTTTTCCCTCTGATTTTGTCACCTAAATAACTCATTTCAATTCCCTTTTGATCTTCAATCATCTCTTCAACAAAACCTTTGCATTTGCTAAGTGGATTTTCAAGAATTTGGTTCCAAAAAGGGAGAAAACTCAAGTTTGGAGGTAAGAACGTCCTTCTCCTCTAAACTCTCAGTTCTTTACTGAAATTCACAAGTTCTCAATCCTTAATTTGTGTTTTATAAATGGTTTTAAGGTTGTGTTCTTGATCTTGGCTTTTAAATGCAAGATTTGGTTGATTTTGGTTAAAATTCGTATGATCTGTTTAAGCAATGATTTGAGGTGTCTTTTTGATGTTAAATGAATGTTAAATTGATGAGAAATTGAGGTTTAATTAATGCAATCCCGGATAGGTTGAATTTCCTAAGTTTAGCTTGAGTTCTTGGTTGTTTTTGGAGTGATCTTGATAATCTGTTATAGCTGGAGGTATAAGGGTGATGTTAGATCCTTTTTGGATGTTAATTGATGTTTAAAGATGATTTGATTTGATGGATCATGGCTGGGTAGTGTTGTGGATTTGTTTGGATGCATTTTCGGTTGTGTTTGGTGGCCGAAAATGGAGTGTGGATGAGAGCAGCGAGTTTAGGTGCATTCATTGAAGTTATTAATGCATGATGATGCATTAATCCTCTGCTTTGATGTGTTTAAAACAGGGGAGTCATCTTTGGATCCTAGTGGTGGTGATCCGGAAGCTTGATTGGTGTTTCAGCAAGTGGCGAAACGGAATCGGTGAGTGGATTTTGGTGTTCAGCTTTGAAACCAGTGTTTTGAAGGTTTGGGAGCTTAGTTTAAGTCTAAGCAACTTAGCTAAGCTCAAGAGTAAGTTTTCGGAAAAACTCACTTGGTGATGAACCATGGATTGGTTGTATGCAATGTGGTTGTTTGCATGTTTTAAATCCTGTTTTGAAAGCATATTTAGCATGTTTATTTGCTGAGATTATAGGCCATGTGTTGAAGGATGCTCAAGGTAAGAGATCCTTGTTTTTGAACATTGTTTTAATGTGGTTTGATGCTTAAAGATGCATGATGTTTATGGCTTGATAAATGCTTTAAAACAGTGGAATATTGTGGTTAATGTTGCATATTGGCAAGTGATGGTTAAGGTCACAAAGGTGGTTAAAAGTCCTTGTGTGAGCCTTGTTTATTTAAGAACAACATGGTGGTTAAAAGTCCATGGTTGGTTCTTGGTTAAGATCACCAAGGTGGCTAAAATTCTTTGGTGAGGCTTGTTTATTTAAGAACAACATGGTGTTTAAAAGTCCATGGTTGGTTCTTGGTTAAGGTTACAAAGGTGGTTAAAATTCCTTGTGTATGCCTTGTTATTTAAGAACATCAAGGTGTTTAAAAGTCCTTGGATGATTCTTGTTAAGGACACAAAGGTGTTTAAAAGTCCTTGTGTGGTCCTTGTCATGGTGTTTAAAAGTCCATGGATGATGCTTGTTAAGGACACAATGGTGTTTAAAAGTCCATGTGTGGTCCTTGGAAATTATAAGATCACAATGGTGTTTAAAAGTCCATGTGTGGATCTTATGTTGATGTATCACTTGTTGCCAATATGACATGTTATGAACTTGAAGCATGAAGTGCTTGTTTTAAATGCTTTAGTGCTTGTGCAAATGATGTTGAGCTAAGGTTTATAAATATGTTTTATAAATGCATTATTGTGTGGTTTTAAATGAGCATTCCTCACTAAGCTTTTGCTTACGCTCTCTCTTTTCTTAAACCAATAATGCAGAGCATTAAAGTGCATTGAGGGCAGCAAGGAGGGCAAGAATCCAAGTGGTAAACTAAGCTCAAGTATGGTGAAGGTTTCTTAAACACTATTAGCTTTTGGGTATTTGGCAATGGGGAACCTATGTTGTTGTTTTGGGAGATGTTTTGGACTCCCTAAGTTGGATTTATGATGTTGATAATGTTTGAGCTTGTAATTGGCCTTTGTGATATGGTTTTGGTTTATTGATGCATGAATGGTTTCTCTAAGTAGGATGCATGCCTATAGAATTGGGGATTTTCATAATTGATGCCATGTTGATGTTTGGTTGATGCAATTATGTTCCTTGTATGTTGAATGACTTGCTGGTAAAATTTGGTGGCTTTTGGAGCATGTTAGATAGGTCAATTATGTCATAAACCAGCAATTTTTCTGCAATCTGGGCAACCTGTTTCGGAACAGGTGCTACCGTATCGGAACGGGGGCCTGAAATGGCTTGGGCGTTCCGAAACGGAAGGAACTGTTCCGGAATGGTTTGGCCTCTGCCAGGCCCTGTTTCGATACCAATTGCAGAACGGTCCCGCGTTTCGGAACGGGTCTTCCCTGTTCCGAAACACTCGACCGTTGGGCACTAAAATTGTTGGTTTTATGTTTTGAAATGTTTGCATTTTAGTCCTAAACCTTGTTATTGCAATTAAACGAATTTGAGATGTCCGTTTGAGCTGAAATTTGGCAGAGAAGCATGAAAGATGATTAATTTCAAGTTGGTAACTTTAATTTGGGTTAAGTCCTTATAATTTCCAGAATTTACAATTTGGTCCCTAAAGTTGTAATTTGTGCAATTGAGTCCCTGAATGTTCTCTGTTGGTTATGATCTTTGCGTATGCTGATTGTATGATCATATCTAGGGATAATGTGCATCTAGACAAGTTTTAAAAAGAAAAAAAGGGTCGTTAATCAAGGTTGACTTTCGGGTTGACTTTGGTTTTCCCCGTGTAAACTTCTTAATTCGGTTCATCCGTCTGGGCTGGATTAAGGGGGTTACATTTGGTGGTATCAGAGCTGAGTTCTCGAGTAATTGGGAATGATTATGTGCATGATTAAAGTATGTATGCTTTGTATGCTTGTTGAGTGAAAGCATGTTGAGTGAATTGTAAATGTGTTGCAATTGAGGTGTATGCTGTGGTGAAGCATGTTGTGGGTACCCATTGCCAAATCAAAGCTAATGTAATGATATTGTTTTTAAGTGAAAATGAGCTTGAGTACTTGGATTGCTTACCTTGCTGGGCCTGACTTTGTTTATTTGCATTGTGATTGCATTGTTAGAGTATGGCACCTCGTAGAGAGTTGAGGAGTAATGTGCGAGCTACGACTCAAAATGAGAATGAGAATGAGGAGAATGTTGAAAGTGCGGTGGATTTTCCTCCTCCACCTGGTGGTGGTGATGCTGGGGGTGAAGGAGCTGGAGCTGCAGCTGGTGCTGGGGTCGCTGGACCTGAGGCTGGTCAGGGGCAAGCTGTTCCTGACATGACGGTGTTGATTCAAGCTATTGCTGGAGCTTTTCAAGCAGCGGTAGCTGGAGTTCAAGGAGCTGTGCATCAGGGAGATGCTGGAGTTAGACTACCCTTGGAACGTTTGCGCAGTCTGGGAGGGACTGAGTTCAGGGGTTTGTCAGCTGAAGGTTCGGAGTCTTGGTTAGAGGGTACCAAGAGAATCTTGGGTCAGATGAGTTGCACTGATGTGCAAAAGCTGGGCTGTGTAGTATCCTTGCTACAAGATGATGCTTATACGTGGTGGACAACCACTATCGCTGGGATGGCGGAAGCTGGCGTAACTTGGACGTTCTTTCAGAACGCGTTCAAGAGAAGGTATCTAGGTGTGAGGTACCTAGATGAAAAGAAGAGGGAGTTTATGTCTCTTACCCAAGGGAGCATGTCTGTGGCTGAGTATAAGGTCCAGTTTGTTCGACTCAGTCAGTACGCACCTGAGCTTGTTCCGGATGAGCGAGAGAGGTGTGAAAGGTTCCGTTATGGTTTAGTGACGGAAGTTAAGATGTATGTGCTGGCAACCGAGTATGATGATTTTGATGTACTGCTGGGCCGAGCCAAGGATATTGAGATGAACTTGGGTTTATCTGCTAAAAGTGCTGGGTCAAGTGTGGGTAAGCGAGCTGCTGAGTATAGTTCCGATGGTGGACGGAACAAGAGGGGACGTGATCAGAAGTATCAGTCCTCAGCTAAGCGAGGTGGTGGTGCGCCTGCTCGGGGAGGCAACGCTAGAGTTGATCCGAGTGCGTGTTGGATTTGTGGTTCGCGTGGCCATATGAAACGTGATTGTCCTCGTGCTGTGAGGGAGGTGCAAGCTCCTGTTGTAGCAGCTGGTAATGCATGCTGGAACTGTGGATCTACGGATCACATGAGGAGAGAGTGTCCTATGTTGGCTGGTGGCCAAGTGCGTGCTCCTGTTGTTGCTGCACCGCAGAGAGGTCGTGGGAGCGACCGTGGTAACTTCCAGCGGAGGGAGGAAGGTGGTCGGGGTGTGGCTCATGTTGTGGCTATTCAGCCTGAGGGTGGTGGCCAAGCCAGGGTGTATGCTCAGCGGGAGGGAAGGAATGACGCGGATGTGATCGCAGGTACTTTTACTTTGCAATCCTTGTCATTACTTTCCTTGATTGATTCTGGATCTACGCACTCATACATATTGCGTGAGCATGCTAAATTGCTTGGTTTGCCTGTTGAGTCTTTGGATGTTGGTGTGCGCGTCACTAGTTCTTTTGGTGAGACTGTTGTGACTCGAAAGCTTTATAGAAGATGTCCTTTGGTTGTTCAAGATCATGTTTTTCATGTTGACCTTATGGAGTTGCCTTTTTATGGTTTTGATGTAATCCTTGGTATGGATTGGCTTGCTGAGCATCGTGCTGTTGTGGATTGTGAGAATAAGCGAGTTTCGTTGAAGCTTGCGGATGATTATGAGGTGGTTGTGGTTGGTGAGAATGTGAAGTTTCTTGCCAATGTGGTGTCTACGTTGGAGGCGAGCCGGATGCTGAGGCAAGGTTGTGAAGCTTATCTAGCTTTTGTGATGAATCCTAGCTCTAAGGAGTTGCGTGTGCAAGATATCAGGACTGTGCGAGAGTTTCCTGGTGTGTTTCCTGAGGAGTTGCCTGGGTTACCTCCTAATCGCGAGGTGGAGTTTGGGATTGAGCTGTATGAGAATACAACTCCTGTGTCCATTACCCCTTATAGAATGGCACCCAAAGAGTTGAAGGAGCTGAAGACGCAGTTGCAAGAGTTGCTTGATCGTGGGTTCATTCGGCCGAGTGTGTCACCTTGGGGTGCACCGGTCTTGTTTGTGAAGAAGAAGGATGGCACTATGAGAATGTGCATTGATTATCGTCAGCTGAACAAATTGACTATCAAGAATCGGTATCCTTTGCCGAGAATTGATGATCTCTTTGATCAATTTCGGGGAGCAGCTGTGTTCTCTAAGATTGACTTGAGGTCAGGGTATTACCAGTTGAAGGTAAAGGATGTGGATGTGCCTAAGACAACTTTCAGGACAAGGTATGGGCATTATGAGTTCCTTGTGATGTCGTTTGGTTTGACAAATGCTCCTGTTGCTTTCATGGAAATGATGAATCATGTGTTTCATGAATACCTGGACAAGTTTGTAGTGGTGTTCATTGATGATATCCTCGTGTACTCGCGTACTGAGGAGGAGCATGAAGAGCATTTGAGGGTTGTGTTGCAAGCTTTGTTGGAGAATCAGCTTTATGCCAAGCTGAGCAAGTGCGAGTTTTGGTTAAGTGAAGTGGTGTTTCTTGGGCATGTGGTTTCTGCTGAAGGGATTCGTGTTGATCCTCAGAAGATCGAGGCGGTGATGAATTGGAAGGTTCCTAAGTCTGTTCGTGAGGTTCGTAGTTTCCTTGGTTTGGCAGGATACTACCGGAGGTTTGTGGATGGGTTTTCTAAGATTGCTGCACCTTTGACAAAGTTGTTGCAAAAGGATGTTAGGTATGAATGGACGGAAGCGAGACAGCAGGCTTTTGAGAAGCTTAAGGCAGCTTTGACGCAAGCTCCTATCTTGGTTCAACCTGAATCAGGGAAAGAGTTTGTGGTGTATAGCGATGCCTCCTATGTTTGTTTGGGATATGTGTTGATGCAAGAGGGTAAGGTGGTGGCTTATGCATCGCGGCAGTTGAAGGTGCATGAGCGCAATTATCCTACGCATGACATTGAGTTGGCTGCGGTGGTTTTTGCTTTGAAGATCTGGAGACATTACCTGTATGGTGAGAAGTGTACTGTGTACACGGATCACAAGAGTTTGAGGTATCTGATGTCTCAGAAGTAGTTGAATCTTAGGCAGCGACATTGGGTGGAGTTGCTCAAGGATTATGATTTGACGATTGAGTATCACCCTGGAAAAGCTAATGTTGTGGCAGATGCCTTGAGTAGGAAGGTAGCTGTTGAGCTGAGGGCGATGTTTGCCAGTTTGAGTATTTCGAGGGATGGGTGTCTTGTGGCTGAGTTGCAAGTGAAACCATCTTTGGTTCAGTTGATCAAGGAAAAGCAGTTGTTGGATGATTCCTTGGTGCCTCATGTTCAGGATATCGCGGAGGATAGGCCTTCGAATTTCTGCTTTAATGATGATGGAGTGTTGTGTTTTGGGAGTCGGATAGTAGTGCCCAATGATGCGGATTTGAGGCGTGCTATTCTGACTGAAGGTCATAGTAGTCCTTTTGCTATGCACCCTGGTAGTACTAAGATGTATCGTGATCTTCGTGATGAGTACTATTGGGTGGGTTTGAAGAAGGATGTTGCAGAGTTTGTGAGCAAGTGCATGGTGTGTCAGCGAGTTAAGGCTGAGCATCAGGTTCCTTCAGGGTTGTTGCAACCGTTGAGAATCCCTGAATGGAAGTGGGAAAGGGTTACCATGGATTTTGTATCTGGTTTACCTTTGTCGCCATCGAAGAAGAATTCAGTGTGGGTGATTATGGATCGCCTGACGAAGTGTGCGCATTTCTTGCCTGTGCATACTACGTATTCTTTGGATAAGCTTGCGGAGCTATACATTGCTGAGATTGTGCGGCTGCATGGTGTGCCAAAGTCGATTGTGTCGGATAGGGATCCGAGGTTTACATCGCGTTTTTGGCAGTGTTTGTATCAAGCTTTGGGTACACGGTTGAATTTCAGTACATCTTATCATCCTTAGTCGGATGGTCAGTCAGAGCGTGTTATCCAGATTTTGGAGGATATGTTGAGGTGCTGCGTGATTGAGTTTCAGGGCTCTTGGGAGAAACATTTGCCTTTGGTGGAGTTTGCTTATAACAATAGTTATCAAGCAAGTATTCAAATGGCACCTTATGAAGCTTTGTACGGGAGGAAGTGTAGGACTCCTCTTTGTTGGGCTGAAACGGGTCAGAAGTTGGTTTCGATGCCGGCTTTGTTGAAAGGAACCACAGAGAAGGTTAAGCTCATTTGTGAGCGTATGAAGGCAGCTTCTGATCGGCAAAAGTCTTACGCGGATTTGAAGCGTAAGGAGATTGAGTATGCGGTGGGTGACCGTGTGTTTTTGAAGGTTTCGCCTTGGAAAAAGGTGATGAGGTTTGGCCGTAAGGGTAAATTGAGCCCTAGGTACATTGGACCATATGAGGTGGTTGAGCGTGTGGGTCCTGTTGCGTACAAGTTGAGGTTACCTCAAGAGCTGGAAAAGATTCATGATGTGTTTCATGTTTCTATGCTTCGGAAGTATAGATCGGATCCTTCGCATGTAATGCCGGTGGAGGAAGTGGAATTGAATCCGGATTTGACCTATGATGAGGAACCGGTGAGGATTCTGGGTTCGGATAGCAAGGTTCTTCGTGGCAAGACCATTGAGTTGGTAAAGGTGTTGTGGAAGCATTGTGGTGTTGAGGAAGCCACGTGGGAACGGAAGGATGACATGTTGAAGCAGTTTCCGTATCTCTTTCCTTCAGGTAAATTTCGAGGACGAAATTTCTTAAGGGGGGGAGAGTTGTAACGCCCCGGTTTTGGGCTTAGGAGTTTTGGGATTCGGACCGGTTCGGTCGGAGTGCGGTTCGAATATATAAAAGTGAATTTAGGAAAGCCTAGTTCGGATTGCATTAAAAATATGGAAAAATGTCTTAAAATCCTCTTTTATTATACATAAGAATATGGTGAAATCAATTTTACAAAATGAGGTTTGGAAGTGTGACATTTTGGTTAGTGACCAAAATGTAATTTTTGAAAACTATGAGACTGTTTTAAAAAAGGATTGAAACTTTGAATCTTTAAGGAGCTATTTACCCAATGGGAGTTTCTCCAGATTTTTCTAAAGTATTAAATGATTAATTAATGGTTTTTAAATAAAAGAAAAGTGGAGGGAAGATATTTTGGCATTTTCTAACTAATTTCCCAAATTTCCATTTTCATTTTCTCTCATCTTTTCTCTCAAACCAAACACCTTTTCTCCAGAGCTTTTCCCTCTGATTTTGTCACCTAAATAACTCATTTCAATTCCCTTTTGATCTTCAATCATCTCTTCAACAAAACCTTTGCATTTGCTAAGTGGATTTTCAAGAATTTGGTTCCAAAAAGGGAGAACACTCAAGTTTGGAGCTAAGAACGTCCTTCTCCTCTAAACTCTCAGTTCTTTACTGAAATTCACAAGTTCTCAATCCTTAATTTGTGTTTTATAAATGGTTTTAAGGTTGTGTTCTTGATCTTGGCTTTTAAATGCAAGATTTGGTTGATTTTGGTTAAAATTCGTATGATCTGTTTAAGCAGTGATTTGAGGTGTCTTTTTGATGTTAAATGAATGTTAAATTGATGAGAAATTGAGGTTTAATTAATGCAATCCCGGATAGGTTGAATTTCCTAAGTTTAGCTTGAGTTCTTGGTTGTTTTTGGAGTGATCTTGATGATCTGTTATAGCTGGAGGTATAAGGGTGATGTTAGATCCTTTTTGGATGTTAATTGATGTTTAAAGATGATTTGATTTGATGGATCATGGCTGGGTAGTGTTGTGGAGTTGTTTGGATGCATTTTTGGTTGTGTTTGGTGGCCGAAAATGGAGTGTGGATGAGAGCAGCGAGTTTAGGTGCTTTCATTGAAGTTATTAATGCATGATGATGCATTAATCCTCTGCTTTGATGTGTTTAAAACAAGGGAGTCATCTTTGGATCCTAGTGGTGGTGATCCGGAAGCTTGATTGGTGTTTCGGCAAGTGGCGAAACGGAATCGGTGAGTGGATTTTGGTTTTCAGCTTTGAAACCAGTGTTTTGAAGGTTTGGGAGCTTAGTTTAAGTCTAAGCAACTTAGCTAAGCTCAAGAGTAAGTTTTCGGAAAAACTCTCTTGGTGATGAACCATGGATTGGTTGTATGCAATGTGGTTGTTTGCATGTTTTAAATCCTGTTTTGAAAGCATATTTAGCATGTTTATTTGCTGAGATTATAAGCCATGTGTTGAAGGATGCATGATGTTTATGGCTTGATAAATGCTTTAAAACAGTGGAATATTGTGGTTAATGTTGCATATTGGCAAGTGATGGTTAAGGTCACAAAGGTGGTTAAAAGTCCTTGTGTGAGCCTTGTTTATTTAAGAACAACATGGTGGTTAAAAGTCCATGGTTGGTTCTTGGTTAAGATCACCAAGGTGGCTAAAATTCCTTGGTGAGGCTTGTTTATTTAAGAACAACATGGTGTTTAAAAGTCCATGGTTGGTTCTTGGTTAAGGTTACAAAGGTGGTTAAAATTCCTTGTGTAAGCCTTGTTATTTAAGAACATCAAGGTGTTTAAAAGTCCTTAGATGATTCTTGTTAAGGACACAAAGGTGTTTAAAAGTCCTTGTGTGGTCCTTGTCATGGTGTTTAAAAGTCCATGGATGATGCTTGTTAAGGACACAATGGTGTTTAAAAGTCCATGTGTGGTCCTTGGAAATTATAAGATCACAATGGTGTTTAAAAGTCCATGTGTGGATCTTATGTTGATGTATCACTTGTTGCCAATATGACATGTTATGAACTTGAAGCATGAAGTGCTTGTTTTAAATGCTTTAGTGCTTGTGCAAATGATGTTGAGCTAAGGTTTATAAATATGTTTTATAAATGCATTATTGTGTGGTTTTAAATGAGCATTCCTCACTAAGCTTTTGCTTACGCTCTCTCTTTTCTTAAACCAATAATGCAGAGCATCAAAGTGCATTGAGGGCAGCAAGGAGGGCAAGAATCCAAGTGGTGAACTAAGCTCAAGTATGGTGAAGGTTTCTTAAACACTATTAGCTTTTGGGTATTTGGCAATGGGGAACCTATGTTGTTGTTTTGGGAGATGTTTTGGACTCCCTAAGTTGGATTTATGATGTTGATAATGTTTGAGCTTGTAATTGGCCTTTGTGATATGGTTTTGGTTTATTGATGCTTGAATGGTTTCTCTAAGTAGGATGCATGCCTATAGAATTGGGGATTTTCATAATTGATGCCATGTTGATGTTTGGTTGATGCAATTATGTTCCTTGTATGTTGAATGACTTGCTGGTAAAATTTGGTGGCTTTTGGAGCATGTTAGATAGGTCAATTATGTCATAAACCAGCAATTTTTCTACAATCTGGGCAACCTGTTTCGGAACAGGTGCTACCGTATCGGAACGGGGGCTTGAAATGGCCTGGGCGTTCCAAAACGGAAGGAACTGTTCCGGAACGGTTTGGCCTCTGCCAGGCCCTGTTTCGGTACCAGTTGCAGAACGGTCCCGCGTTTCGGAACGGGTCTTCCCTGTTCCGAAACACTCGACCGTTGGGAACTGAAATTGTTGGTTTTATGTTTTGAAATGTTTGCATTTTAGTCCTAAACCTTGTTATTGCAATTAAACGAATTTGAGATGTCCGTTTGAGCTGAAATTTGGCAGAGAAGTATGAAAGATGATTAATTTCAAGTTGGTAACTTTAATTTGGGTTAAGTTCTTATAATTTCCAGAATTTACAATTTGGTCCCTAAAGTTGTAATTTGTGCAATTGAGTCCCTGAATGTTCTCTGTTGGTTATGATCTTTGCGTATGCTAATTGTATGATCATATCTAGGGATAATGTGCATCTAGACAAGTTTTAAAAAGAAAGAAAAAGGGTCGTTAATCAAGGTTGACTTTAGTTTTCCCCGTGTAAACTTCTTAATTCGGTTCATCCGTCTGGGCCGGGTTAAGGGGGTTACATGGACCTAGGGATAGGCCAAGGCAGATCTGGGATTCTTGTCAAACTTGAAAGTACTGAGTTGAGTGTTTGCTGCCGCGACAATCAACGGACTGCCGTCGTGACAGGTGCTGCCGCGACGGGTGACGACGACAGAACTGGATTTCCTAAACTCTGCAATACCTGCAGTACTGAGCAATTCAATACCAGCCCATTCTCTCTATCTTGATATCTTTACTCTTTTATTTACATTTTCTTTATTATTTTCGTGACAACTCTCAAATATTTCCTTTACTTTCGTGCAGTGAATTAAGGGGAAGCTATTAGCCCAATCCCTGTGGAGACGATATCCGATACTTCGTATCACTTTACTACTTGCGTCGTGTACACTTGCACTACCATTGTGATAAACTATTTTACACGCAACAAGTTTTTGGCGCCGTTGCCGGGGATTGGCAACATAACTCTACCTTTTCTTTTACTGCACTTTTTGTTTTTGTTTTTATTTTTATTTTTTTGTTTTTCTTTGGTGAATTCAACTCTTGCTTTTCACAAGGTTTCTTGTTTATGCGCAGATCGAATCGAGGTAAAGATCCTGAGTATCCATTAGATCCGGAAATCGAACGTTCATTCAATCTCAAGAAACAACTTCGTCACTTACTGGCCAGGAACGAGTACCTTGAAAACAGCTAGAGAAGATGGCCCACAATGGAGACGACCCGCCTGTCGGTGATATTATACCGCATGTCGGCAACCCTGCCGCCGCCGGACGACGGTCCTATCGTGACTACATGTTGAACGACCATGTAGAGCTGGAAACCACGCTGCCGGACATAGATGTTGACAACTTGGAGCTGAAACCTGTTATGTTTAGTATGATCAACAATGCTGGGCAGTTTAGTGGTGCTGTTACAGAGGATGCTAGTGAGCATCTAAAAACGTTCTAGGAAATCTGTGGTTCGTTTAGACTGCCAGGAGTTAATCCGGAGATACTGAGGCTTCGGTTATTTCCTCATTCATTGAGAGACAGAGCTAAAACTTGGTGGAATAAACTTACGTCGGGTTCAATTAGAACATGGGCAGACTTATCTCGTGAATTTTTATCTCGTTTTAATCCTTCGTATTTATCTGAGCGATTACGTAATGAAATTGCTACTTTTCAACAGGAAGATGACGAGCCGATGCACGAGGCCTGTGATAGATTTACTACTCTTCTACGGAACTGCCCAATGCATAGATTCCCCGTCTGGAATTAGGTAACTAAGTTTTATAATGCTGCCAACTTACAAACTCATATTCGAATTGATTCAGCAGCAAACAGACTATTATTGGATAAAGATCCGGACGAGGCAATGCAAGTATTGAAAAATCTGGCTAAGAATGAGGAGCAGTTTCCGACAGCAAGAAGAGGGGGTAAACGGGTATTAGTTGTCAAGGATTATGAGGCCGACAACACGATGAAATCACAAGTAGCATTCCTTACTAAAGCAATGAAAAAGTTATTGAATGATGATGCACAACATGGATTTGCTGTTGAGGAGGTATGTGAAATCTGTGAGGGAAATCATAGTTCGGATGAGTGTCCTATACAGTTAGAAGAGGGAAAATATGTTGGAAACTATAAGCGAAATTACAATTCCAACAACTATAATCCCAATTGGAGGAAGGATCCCAAGTTTTCTTGGAGTAATCCTAATAATGCCCTGAATCCTCAAGCACACAATCAGAATCATGGAGGACCTAGATTGCTGACGCGACAGCAACTACCGTCGCAACTACCGCCGCAGCAGCAATAGCAGCCACCAGCTGCCACGAGCAGTATACTGGAACAGACTCTGGCCACCTTTATGTCTCAGACAGGTACTTATATTGAGAATATGAATCAGTTTGTCAAGAAAACAAAGAATTTCATGGATAAAACAGAGATGCGGATGACGAATCATGAAGCTACTCTGAAATCTTTGGAGACACAAATGGGTCATGTTTCCCAACATATTAAGCCAAGGCAGACTGGAGGATTTCCTAGTAATACTGAAAATGCTAGGCAGCCCACACATGAGCAATGTAAGGCTATTACTACTAGGAGTGGGAAGAAACTACCAGGGCCGGAAAAGGAAGCTGAAACGGCAAAGAAAGCAGCCTTGGACAAACCTGTCGAGGAAGCTTCCCCGACAGGTAATAAACAGACTGCTGCCGATGAGCCTGTCATGACAGCAGAAGCGATAGAGGAGAAAATTGATGAACCCAAACCTCTTCAGATTCGTATGCAGTGGGAAGGACGTATTGCTGATTATCGTCCCCCGCCACTTTTTCCTCAACGGATACAGCAAGCAAAGCAAGAAGCTCAGCTTAAAAAGATTTATGATATTTTTAAACAAGTTCATATTAATATTCCGTTGTTGGATGCCGTTAGGGAAATACCCGGTTATGCTAAATTTCTCAAGGATGCCATGTCAAATAAATCTAAACTTGGGGAGTTTGAAACGGTAAAGATGACAGAAGGTTGCATGAGTATTCTTCATCGGCAGCCACCCCAGAAAAAGAAGGATCCGGGGAGCTTCATCATACCTTGTGTAATCGGAGACAAATATGTGGGTAAGGCAATTTGTGATCTTGGTGCTAGTATTAATTTAATGCCAAAATCTGTTTTTCAGAAATTAGGTATTGGAAAGGCGCGGCCCACGAAAGTAACTCTGCAGCTGACAGACCGCTCTTATGTTCATCCGGAAGGAAAAATCGAAGATATTCTGGTAAGAGTGGATAAATTTATTTTTCCTGTTGACTTTCTTGTTTTAGATTGTGAGGCAGACGAAAACGCACCAATCATTGTTGGGCGACCCTTCTTAGCCACGGGAAGATCACTGATTGAAGTGGAAAAAGGAGAACTCACCATGAGAGTGAATGATCAAGAGATTAAGTTGAATGTTCTCCAAGCTATGAAGCATGCTGATGCAGACGAGGAATGCAAGGCTATCACTGAAGTTACCCTTGATCAACCCTGCATCAGGTCGGGCTGTCACGACATAAAAATTGGACACTGCCACGGCAGCCACCTACAGGACTGTCACGACAACACTGACGACAGCACCGACAACAGCAACTCCTCTGAATCCGATACATCTGATACTGAAGATCAGGAGGAGGTAAACTGGATAGGCGATCGTCCACGTAAGTTATTCGAACCTTTGAATTATACTTCGGATAATCATGCAATCCAAAAGCCATCTACTATTGAGCCCCCTGCCTTAGAACTGAAGCCCCTGCCAGGGCAGCTAAAATATGCTTTTCTTGGTTCAAATGATACGTTGCCCGTAATCATCTCTTCTAAGCTGCCACAGGAATAGGAACGACAGCTAATTGGGATGCTGCGGCAGCACAAAAAGGCGATTGAATGGACGATAGCTGATATTCAAGGCATTAGTCTGGCGTTATGCATGCACAAAATCCTTTTAGAAGAAGATCATAAGCCGACTATAGATGCCCAAAGGCGGCTAAACCATGCAATGAAAGAGGTGGTGCGTAAAGAGATAATCAAATGGTTAGATGCTGGTATTATTTACGCCATCTCCGACAGCAAATGGGTGAGCCCGGTGCAATGTGTTCCCAAGAAAGGAGGAATGACCATGGTGACCAATGAAAACAATGAGTTAATCCCAACCAGGAGTGTGACCAGTTGGAGGGTTTGTATGGACTATCGGAAGCTTAACAAAGCTACCCGAAAAGACCACTTTCCTTTACCCTTTATTGATCAAATTCTTGATAGATTAGTGGGTAAACCTTACTATTGTTTTCTTAATGGTTATTCAGGTTATAATCAAATTGCTATCGCACCGGATGATCAAGAAAAGACAACCTTCACATGCCCCTACGGAACTTATGCTTTTAGGAGGATGTCGTTTGGACTATGCAATGCACCCGCCACCTCCCAAAGGTGCATGATGGCCATATTCTCCGATATGGTGGAGGACTTCCTTGAGATTTTTATGGATGATTTTTCAGTCTTTGGAGACGATTTTGAGAGCTGCCTAGGCAATCTACAAAAGGTACTTGAAAGATGTGAAAAATCAAACCTAGTATTAAATTGGGAAAAATGCCACTTTATGGTGGATGAAGGGATAGTTCTTGGCCATAAGATTAGCTGCCGTGGGATAGAAGTCGACAGGGCCAAAATAGAAGTGATCGAGAAGCTGCCGCCGCCAACCGCAGTCAAGGGTATTAGAAGTTTCTTAGGGCATGCTGGTTTTTATCGGAGATTCATTGCAAATTTCTCAAAAATCACCAAGCCCCTATGCCATCTTTTGGAACAGAACCGACCCTTTGACTTTAATGAAGAATGTACTGAAGCATTCAAGGTTCTGAAGGAAAAACTAGTAACAGCCCTAATAGTACAACCACCAGACTGGACACAGCCATTTGAGATTATGTGTGATGCTAGTGACTATGCTGTCGGGGCAGCACTTGGGCAGCGGAGAGACAAGTTATTCCATGTCATATATTATGCAAGGAAGACATTGAACGACGCCCAAGTGAATTATCCCACCACAGAAAAGGAGTTATTAGCTGTGGTGTTCTCCATTGACAAGTTTCGTTCTTACATACTTGGGACGAAGGTAATAGTGCACACAGACCATTCTGCCCTGAAGTATTTGTTCGCGAAAAAAGATGCAAAGCCTAGATTGATACGGTGGATCCTGCTATTGCAAGAATTCGACCTTGAAATCAAGGACAAGAAAGAGACAGAAAATCAGGTGGCAGATCACTTGTCAAGGTTGGAGAAGGGACAGAGTCTACCAATAGATGAGACAAACATACTGGAGACCTTCCCAGACGAGCAGCTCTTCGCTGCCGCAATCACTACCGCGACAGCCATGGCGGCAGGTAAGTCTTCTGAACTCCCTTGGTATGCTGATTTCGTTAATTTTATAGTTAGCGGAATAATTCCTTCTGATCTTAATTATCAAGCCAGGAAGAGGTTCCAAAATGATGTTAAGCATTATTATTGGGACGAACCTCTTCTTTTCAAAATTTGTGCAGATCAAGTTATAAGAAGGTGTGTACCACAAGAAGAGCAAGAAGACATACTTCATCACTGCCATGCTTCACAATATGGAGGTCACTTAGGAGGCAACAAAACTGCTGCCAAGGTGCTGCAGTCAGGGTTTTATTGGCCGTCACTGTATAAAGATGCTCAACTCTTCTACAAGAGCTGTGACAGGTGCCAAAGGACAGGAAACATCTCAAGGAGAAACGAGATGCCACTGCAGAACATTCTAGAAGTCGAAATCTTCGACGTTTGGGGATCGATTTTATGGGACCTTTTCCATCTTCATGTGGAAATCTATACATCCTCCTGGCAGTAGATTATGTCTCTAAGTGGGTTGAAGCTATCGCCACTCAAAAGAATGATGCCAAGACAATTCAAAGATTTCTACACAAAAACATTTTTTTCTAGGTTTGGCATCCCTAAGGCGATTATTAGTGATGAAGAAAGACATTTCGACAATAGGGTTATTGTTGCCGCCTTGAAGAAATATGGCGTCAAGCATCGGATCGCGACAGCATACTACCCACAGACCAATGGACAAGCTGAGATATCCAATAGGGAAGTTAAGAACATTCTTGAGAAGATGGTTAAGCCAAATAGGAAAGATTGGTCTTTACTCCTCAATGATGCATTATGGGCATATAGGACAGCTTTTAAGACTCCATTGGGTATGCCTCCGTACCGATTGATTTATGGGAAAACATGTCACCTGCCTGTCGAGATAGAGCACAGAGCATATTGGGCAATCAAGGCAGTAAACATGGACTTGAACAAGGCTGGACAGAAAAGGCTGTTAGATTTAAATGAGATTGAAGAAATACGGACAATGGCCTACGACAATGCAAGAATCTACAAGGAGAAAACTAAGAAGTGGCATGACAGGAAGTTGCTGCCACGACAGTTCTGCCCAGGACAGCTTGTATTGTTGTTCAATTCTAGACTGAAACTTTTCCCAGGGAAACTGAAATCTAGATGGTCTGGCCCATTCCAAGTCGTGCAACTTTTTCACCATGGTGCCATCAAAATCCGATCATTAAAAGACGGGCACCAATTCAAAATCAATGGACAGCGCCTCAACCATTATCAGGGGACTGAAGCCCCAGGAATGCAGGAAGTGGTTACCTTAGGAGATGCCCCACCTGGCAGCCCTAATTTAACCTAAATTTTAATTATTTATTTTATTATTTATTAGGAAATAAGGTTTATTTTATTCGAATAATTTTTTTATGTTTACTGTTTTTAGGAAATAAAGGAGTCAAGAAGAAGAGGAGAAGTGAACCCAACCCACCGTCCATCCATCAGCCCAACAAAGCCCAATATTGAAGCCTGTCGTTCCAGCTGCCACGGCAGACACGGAAAAGACAGGCTATCACCATGCTGTCACGACAGATGCGGAAACGTGTGGCAGACGCGTAACAGACGCAGAAACGCGTGTCAGACGCGTCAGACACGCTAAAGCTCAACAGTCGCCCTGTTATTCACGCCTGTCGTTACAGCTTCAACGGGCAGCAATTCCTCTTCTATAAAACCCCGTTTCATTTTCATTTTCACTCACTTCTGCCTTTCTTACTTGCTCTTCCCCTTTATTTTTCATTTGCTTTCTTTTACTTTCAACAACCCTTGCACTAACATGTCTTCCAGAAAAACCCGCCGTAGTGCTGCTTCAACTTCTTCACCGGCAGCAACTCCCCCACAGTCCTTTGCAACCAGGGATCTGTAGGAAGAACGAGGCTTCATTTACACTCCAAAGGCAATTAATCTGGGCCTCAAGCCTTTCATCGCAAGGACGATTAGAGCTCTCTTATGGGAATCATTTGCGGAGCAACCAGTAGAGATGAACGAGACGCTGGTGAGGGAATTTTATGCTTCCATAAGCAGCAAGACGGCGACAACAGTGACTGTCAGAGGGAAGGAGGTGTCGTTCACAGCCGAGCGCATCAACTCTTTATATGGCCTCTACCTAGGCCCCAATGATGATGCACACCAACAGTTCCTCGACACCCTGGATGATGCTGCCTATGACGCTGTCATGGCAGAACTGACGGAAGATGGGACCGAGTGGAATACAAGCCGAAAAAATCCTCACACGGTGAAGAGGGGGCAGCTGCTGCCGGAGGCAAAACTGTGGAATACCTTCATCAAAAAGAGGATCCTACCGTCGTCGCATCATACCTTCGTTGACCACCAGAGGTTAGCCTTAATACACTCTATTTTAAATGAACGACCCATTAACGTGGGAAGTTATATGTGAGAGAGTATTTTGGAAAGTGCCCATAGACCGTCGGCCCTCCTTTGCCTCCCCTACCTCATCACGTCCCTCTGCCACTGTTATAATGTGCCGGAAGCCGACACCGATCGCATAGTGAAAGGACGGGGTTGGACAGACAAGAATATCATCAGCCTCATGGAGCTGACAATGGCAACCCCTCTCTCATCCTTCAACCCTGCTGCCGCCCCAGCTGAATCATCGGACCACCCAAATCTTGAACCTGCCGCTGCAGCAGCTGCTCCGACAGACCCCTCCAATCAGATTTTAGCTGCCATTTAGAGGATGGAGGACAGACAGTTGGGCCTCATGACATTCATCAAGGACTTTTCCGCATCCACAGTAAATTTTATTCACACTACTTTAAATTTCCCTGATGTTGTCTTCCCCACCTTCCCTGCCCACTACTTCACTGTCCCCACCCCTGCCCACACACCCACACCTGCTGCTACACAACAAACACCATATGCTGCCTCCATACCATCACCTGCCCCGACGGCAGCCGGCAGCACCCATGCTGAAACATCCGCTCGAGGAACAAAGCGACCAATACCATCGGATGACCTTGCTGCCTTTGTTGTTGGGTTCTCTTCCTCCTCCCTCTGGGCAGACAGCGTCGCTGAACCCTCTATTCAGAGGAACATGTCGAAAGAATTTACACCAGTAAAGAGGCAGAAAAGAATGGCAAACAAGAAAACTCTGCCAAAGGCCAGCAGCAGCAGTAGCAGCAGTGACAACAGCGGCAGCAGCTCCGACATTCAAGTTGTACAACAACCACCCCAGCCCGCCCCAAGAGCCAAAATCCGCCGCCAAATCCGCCTCAGCAGCAGCAGTGAAGACAGTGCCTACAATTTAAGTTTCTACTTTTCTTATTGCTGCCTGTTTTTTACATATTTTGTGATGTACTGCCTTCATATGTTTTCATTTTTATTTTTGTCATTTGCATTGAGGGCAATGCAACCCTCGAGTTTGGGGGTGGCAACCCTCCATATTAATGGAGTACATCTTAGTTAAATTTTGTGTCTTTTACTTAGTTATTTTTCTCTAAAAAAATCTTGAAAATTTTGGCTGAAAACTATGAATTGAACTTGCCTGTCGTGACAGCTCTGTCGTGGCAGTAACTTTAGGATAGTTTAAGGAGAAGTTTAGAGCCTTTCTATAGTTCTGAAAACTTAAACACCATTGTGACTGTTATACTTCTTAGACTTCTTTTAGCCAAACTAGAATAGGAAGCTTAGTACTTGAATAGCCCCTAGAGGTGCCTAACACTGGCTCTAGGAAAGAAGTTTAGCAAAAGAGACTCAACAGCCCTAGAGGTGCCCGAAACTGGCTCTAGGAAGTTAACTAGAGGTGCCTAAAACTGGCTCTAGTGAAACTTTAGCTTGAAAAATAGAAAAATCGAGTCAAAACAAAAAAAAATCAAAGAAGCATGAAAATGTGCCTTCAAAAAGATAAACTTTGGCATATAACTGTTCACAAGCATGCACACACTGCACGAGGACTATAGTGAGATTCCGGACAGATCCTAAACTAACCGACAGGTTGCTGCCGTCACAGGGAACGAACGACGGGTAAGGGAAAGTTCACTGTTTGAAAGCCAAAACAAAAATATTTCATTTTTCTTTTAGGTCTTAATTGCTTGAGGGCAAGCAAAAACTTGAGTTTGGGGGTGTGTTGAGTGTGTAAAAGTTCTATTATTTACACCCTTTTTAACCCATATTTCTGCTGCATTCAAGCATTAGTTCATTGCATTTAGGTTAGTTTACAGCAAAACATCACAAATATATCAAAGTCACAAATTCTACTAAGAATGGATGTTTTTGCAGGTTGCTGCCATAGCAGACTGAGAGGGCAGGTGTTGGGCAGAGAAGCAGAAGAGCTGAACTAGACAAGCAGACAAAGAGGACGATGCTGCCGTGGCAGCAGAGGACGACATCAGTTTTGTGGAGAAAAAGCAAAGTGGACCTCGACAGATAGAGAAAATTCAGCCCGTCTGTCGTGTGAAAACCATATATTTTTCCAAGCCCCGGATCAAAAGATATGTCAAGCCCAAAGTTCAAGGAGAGAAAATCCCAAGAAACACGGAAGACGGCTGGAAAGTAGATTCCTTGAAGATTTACTCTTTATTAGGATCATACGTTTAATGAAAGTTGTAATCCTTGTTAACTTTGATAACTTGAGCCCAAAGCTTATATAAGGGCATGTATTTTAACCTAGGGGAAGATTCGAAATCCCATAACCGATAACCAAAACCCCTAGCCTTTTTCCCGCCACCGACATGTTCTAAATTCCCCCTACGGCCACGGGTTGATTTGTAAAGTAGTTGCGAGGTTAAGTGGCTAAAGAAGAATTCATACACATCGGTGTTCATCCTTCGATTCACGCCGGGAGGTATCATCAAGACGTGATCATCGACAGACTTGGACCTGGGGATAGGCCAAGGCAGATCTGGGATTCTTGTCAAACTTGAAAGTACTGAGTTGAGTGTTTGCTGCCGCGACAATCAACGGACTGCCGTCGTGACAGGTGCTGCCGCGACGGGTGACGACGATAGAACTGGATTTCCTAAACTCTGCAATACCTGCACTACTGAGCAATTCAATACCAGCCCATTCTCTCTATCTTGATATCTTTACTCTTTTATTTACGTTTTCTTTATTATTTTCGTGACAACTCTCAAATATTTCCTTTACTTTCGTGCAGTGAATTAAGGGGAAGCTATTAGCCCAATCCCTGTGGAGACGATATTCGATACTTCGTATCACTTTACTACTTGCGTCGTGTACACTTGCACTACCATTGCGATAGACTATTTTACACGCAACAAAAACCATTGTGATACCCATCAAAGGAGTCGTTCCCCATCCAGGGGCTACCTTACCATATTTGGGAATCAATAGTGTATCATTATGCTTATTTTGTATTTAGCGAGATCCGCTGACTTTATATGTAATTCTGCTATAAATAAGTGATCTTATCATAGATCCATTGTGATCATTAAATACTATAATAATAGAAATGAAAACCTTACTCGCCATCTATGTTAGGGGCATGAACCCCCCAACTCAAAGTATGCTACGCAGTTCATGTGACTCTCTAAACAAGATAAATTCTTTTACACTAAAGAAGTATGTCAGCATACAACAACAGACAGTTTGCCACTCCTACGTGTCACAAACTTTCGACATTTGCAACATATACACACAACCAAATTCCTTGCATGGCCATTCAAGTAGATCTACTACAAGGTTAATTGCGAACGTAGTTAAAAGGGAAAGAAGCATCGTTCCATGAAAAAATATAAATCAAACATAAAAATAGCACCAACATTTCCAAAACAACAATGATTATTATTAACAAGACAATTCAAAAGGGAAAAAAAGCTGACAAATTTCTTGTTAACTAGGGGCAACAACTCACCCCAAAAATTATTATTAACATGTCAGTACAACACTAAATCGCGAATTCTACGATCTAGATCCCTGCTTTAGGTCTTAACTATCAAAGCCTTCTTGATATTATTCCAAAACACCTATTTTTGCAAAAAAAAAGTTTCATTACTCCAAATCTTTGGCTTAAGCTACATTTGTTTATCGCCACGGTACCCAGCACCAGAACTGACAAACGACCGATCGGCTTGCTAATCAAGGGGAAAATGGTCAAACCAAAGCGCAAACCAATCGTTTTGGCAATATGCTCCAAATGAGTTATCTCGATCCCCTAAGGTAAAAACAAGATACTTACTGTGGCAGGAAAAACACATCGAGATGACAAAAGTCTCTCCCATTTTTGACTCCAAAAACTTCTACTCTACACCAACGGGAGAACAATCAAATCCCAACACAAATCAATCGTCTCAACAATATGTCCCTGACTCTACCGCCTCCCCCGTTGTAGCAACAAGCACCAATAGACAATAGTATTCGGAGAATCTTGCGCTCAAGATTTTCCGTATACATCACTTAATGAAAACTCCTTACTACAAATGGCTAATTATAGCCTTCCGAATACTATTACCTGGTGATACAAATAAACCAAACTGCAACACTAACACTCCCTAGGATCTATGAAACGTGATTTCTGAAAACTACTTTTCTCCACAAACATATTTTTTTCCTCCGCTAAAAAAGGCACAAGAAAATTTGTAAAAATAAAACCACATAAAAATGTAAAATTAAACCACTCGTAAGTTAGGTCATGAAGGTGCATACCAAGCGACAACGTTTCATGTACCTATGCAGAGGGCCAACGATACCAACATTTAATTTGCAGGCTCCAAAATCTTGAATAAATAACTAAAATCACGCAACTTTGAAAATTCCAATCAATAACTGCATAGAGAGGAACATGTACTTGTCACTACCAAATCAGATACTTTCTCTTTCATCACAGCCCACCCTGAACTGTCTAAATCGCGGCAAGCTAAGCCGATAAAGAATAAAAGAAACACACAACAACAAAAACAGAACCACACATAGTATCCACCTTTTTAAAGTAATAAGCACTTATCTTATGTTGCGCAACAATCTGCAATATCAATCCTCTAGACCCATATCAAATCCATTTGTATACGTCATTATTCAAAGAAGCGCGCCAATAAATAAGGCAATATTATTCTTCTTGGTCTAAGGAAAATATTGCTACACATGGTATTATAGGGACACTAGTAGTATAACCAAGGCAAGTATAACCAACAATAGAAAAACCCTATCGCAAGTAAAAGCTGAAAAGTCCATAGCAAGCCAAGTAAGATCATAACAATAGTAAAATCCTGCACGCCAAATTAAACAACTTTCTGCCACCTAACCTCACCAACCTACAAAGCTAATTAAGAAGATACAAAATAATGCATTACAAGCTACAAAGAACTAACCCCAGATTATTCAAGTCATCTTATCCCTTCTTATGATTCAAGTTGCAACAGGAAATTTAGATCCCATGAAGAGATAAAAAAGCAAAATAATGAGACTTTTTCATATTCTTTACCATGAAAGAAATTTTAGGTATATCATTTGCCATAAGAAAGTTACATCAGAATACATTCTGGCCTGGGTAAAAATAGCAAAATAACCAAAATAACCCCCAAAATAAGTTTATACCCCTCTACTGCAATCGCCCAAAACATTGTCATTATGTTTTCCATCCGTAACATCGCCGCCAACGTTCATGGAAGAGGGCGTACTCGGACCAAAAGAAGAAAAGGCCGCACTGTTCCTATACTTTGCAGCAAAGCTTTCCAGGAGGGCTGTAGAGCTTTTTAGTGTTCTCTAAATATGAGCGCAAGTGCACACTCCTGTCAAGTAATAGTATAAAAGATATCATTTCCCACATGGATTGGACAGCTTGACTCGAATCGTAACTCCTGCACAAGAGAAAATTAAATGCACAAATAAGTTGAATTGTTTAAGAAGAAAAGAAAATAAAACACAAGTAAATATAAGGGAAGAGTTCAGATTGATGGAATGGGCCGGGTTATGTTGTTGTTTAGTTTGAAACTACGTTGAATATGACAAGTTGCTTTGCGCTGCCAGAATTCACTACCTCGGCGGGGGATGGTAGGCTGGATTGATCAACACTTGATAAAGGTGATGACCGTACTTACTCCTTTTGTGAGTTCGTCTCTCTCGATACCGAACAAATGTATAGTAATCATTTAATCTTTCGCCTTAGTTGAAAACTATGAAGAACATGGAATAAGCAAACCTTGAAGCTTTATTGCAAAAACAAAATTAAAAACCTAAACAACTGTTCTCACGCTAATTACAACATAACCCAAACCCAAAGAGAATTTTAGAACATAATGGAGGCAAGAAAACCTAAACTATACCTAAGAGAAAACCTAAGTTGTTTTGAAGTAAGAATACATTGAGTATATATAGGCATTAGCGAGGTCAATTCCTTCTTGAAGTAGAAGTCTTCAAAGTAGCTTTTGCATTAAATGCAACCTTAAATTCTGACTTCTTTGAGTTGAATGTGGACTTCTTCATGTTGCCTTGCTCCGCAAGTAATCTCACATTCCTCCTTCGGTTGCTCTGACTGCTGTTATAGTCATTGGAAGATTGAGTGGGCATCATAGTCAAGGTCAAGATTTTCTACTCTACAGAACGCACTCCAGTTCTCCAATTCCACAGTTTTCTGTCTTGGGCGACAGGTATGGAGGCGGTAGCTACTCAGCAGCTGTTGTCTCTGTCTGGAACTGCATCAGTACAACTCCTTAGTTTGCTGCCTTAGCATCATGTCCTCAGCTCCTTTCTCCTTCTATCGACCTCTAGTACCTGAAACTAAAACTATGCTAAAATAATACATTTTCTTTACCAAATAAAAGATAATAAATAGAAAGCATGGTCAAGTAAAGAATACTGTAAAATGCAATGCATGATCCTAATTATGCCTAAAATGTACTTAAAAACAACAATAATATGATATGGAATGTGCATGAAATATAGAACTTATGGACAGTTTACACACCCCCAAACTCGAACAATTGCTTGTCCTCAAGCAATGCAACCTAAATATACTTGCCCTTTTAAACTAACCGGAAAGAAAAAATATGTTTTAAACTTGATTTAACACCTCAAAGGCCATGGCACCTCTCAGAATTAAACTATAATATGCCAATGAAGTGTGTGCAGAACTGTGTACAGGCTGAATCTGATGAATATTCTAAGTAAACAAAGATGTTGTCATGATATACAAGGTTGCTGCAGAGACAACATAATTAAGCAAAATTAAATAATCATGGCAATAAGGGCTTCAGCTCATCACAACTACACTTCTAGGTCTGAAATTAAGATATTAGCAGACTACAAAACCCCGAACCCATGGAGTAGAGTCATCTTATGAAGACTTTCATTCACTCATGTTAATTCATGGACTTTGATAGCAGCGGAGTGTCCTTGCACATGATTCTTCCTAGAGCCTGTTTCGGGTACCTCTAGGGATAGACAACATAAATTTTTTTTCCTGCCTTGGCAGTGCTTTTGTTTTTTCTGTTTGTTGCCTGCCGCGGCAGCTTCCTACAACCATGTTAGAATTTTACAAATAATTCAACAGACAATGTTTATTACAAACTCAAACTAATTCAACAATTAACATTAGTGTTTTCAATTTTTGGCAATCATAGAAAAATCCTAAGTTTACTTCATACTTTTCCCGCAAAATTAAGTTCATTTTAACTTGATGCGAAAATTTAAAGTCAGCTATCCTATCACAAGAACAAGTTATTTTAAAAAAAAAATCTTTCAACTAATTTTCTAAGGCAAGTACGTAATGCAACCTAAAATGCACTAATTATGCCTAAAAATAATGAGTGCTACCCCCCCCCCCCCAAACTCGAGACAGGCATTGCCCTCAATGCACAAAATAAAAAGCAGAAAAATACAATAGAAAAATAAATACAATTGATATAAAAATAGAAAAATAAAATGAAGAGAAGAAAAGAGAAAAAACACTAGAAGTTGGAAGATGGTTGAGAGGAGGCTTGGGTTTTGGCGGCAGAGGAGGAAGAGGAAGATTGGATGACAAGGTGGCGGCCGACAAATGCTAGGGTGGCAGACTTGGATGGTGAGACCTTTGCTGTCCGCGGCGGCTGGACTCTCTTAGGAGTAGGGCGAGGCTCTTCATGAGGTTCTTCTAGAGATACTTCGCTTTCCTCGGATTTTGTCTCCTCATCTACTGGCTCGGTGGCTACGATGTGTCGCTTCTCTTCCTTGTTCCATTCGTTGTTGGTGCTACCAAAGGGTCCATCGCCATTTGGGCTGCTGCTTCTATTGCTGCTGGTGGCTACTCTACCTCATCGAAGGAGAAGGTTTTGGCTACCGTTGCCGCTATGCAGACGGAGGGAATGATGTTGCTGGTGCTGCTCTAGGGAGTCTTTCACCGTGTATGAAGCGGAGGTGGCAGAGTACGATGGGTAGTGCATCAGAAACGACATCTGGCGGCAGAAGGCGACATGGCGGTCTTGTACCTCCCCCACGTACTTCATGAAGGTCAACTGCTGCTACTCGATATGTTTATTGTTGTCAATGAGGATGCGCAACAGAGTGAGGACTTCATTGGTCGGGGGCAGCTCCAGTACTACCGGGGGCGGCTGGAGTGGCTGGCTGGGCGGCAGAGGACTGGCTGGGCTGATGGGCTCTGTCTCCTGGGCCTGCATCATTTGCAGGCGAACTTTCCTGGTCCACCCCTCCTTGGCAGTTGTCATCTCATCTTCTGGGTCGGTTGGGACGTTAAAGTTGGCACAAAGGCTTGTGATGAGAGACGGGAAGTGTCACAACCACCTTTTTAGGAAGGCTTCAACTTTTTGGTAAAACTTTAAAAAACACGGAGTCGCCACCAATCTTTTTGAAAAGTGTGATTGGATCACTTTAAAACAGAGTTATTTTAATAAAACATTTTGTTTTAATAAAACAACAGTTTTGGTTCGCGAATAAATCAGAAAACAGATTTAGGGGTCGATTACGCGTGTGAAAGGGTTAGCACCCCCACGTCGCCCAAAATTGGTACCTAATTGGTTTTAAAATCGTTTTCAAAACTGGAATTTGCAAGTTCACAAAGGTTTGACTTTACTTGTCCGTTTAATGAATATTAGTCTATTTTAACGGCCTTATCGCCCGAGAGATGAACTTTAATCACCGGCAACATTTCTGGAGCTAACTCGTCATTCTCGTTTGTTAAGAAACCACATTAAATTAATTTCACTTTTTCAAACAACATGGAAATTTAGTGTGTTGAACATTTTATTCATTCCATAAGTTCGATTATTTAAAAACCCTAAAAAATGTCTAAGTCTTTTATTCCTAATTAAGAGTTTAAGTTTTCTTAAGTGTATTTTATTTTTGTGAAGAACATTTTTCAACAAAACACGTCTCTATCTAAGCTTTACTCCCTAATTCTAAGTTTTAAACCTATTTAAAAAACAAACAAAAAACTTTTATTCTTTTTGAGTTTTTTTCCCTTTAAAATTATTCCATTTTAAAAAATATAATATTTCTTTTTACTTTTTATTTTTTTGGAAGCCAAGACACTTTTTACATTTTTTATATCTTTTTCATTTTTAAAAGAATTTCTCTTTCAAAAAAACTTTTTTTTATTATTTTATTTTTGAAAAGCCTTTCTTTTAAAAATGACTTTTTAAATAAACTTCATTTTTGAAAAGATTTTCCTTTAAGCTTATTCAAAACTTTATTTTTCCTAAAAAAACTTTAAACTTTTATTTTAAAACTCTTTAATTTTTCTTCTTGAAAAAAATAAACTTTTTTATTTCTAAAAAACATCTTAGTTATTTTTTTCTTTTTAAAAAAACCACTTTAACACATTTAAAAAAATAAATGTTCTTTTTATATTTTTAAAAATTTTATTTTTTAAAAGATTTTCCTTTAAGCTTTTTCAAAACTTTATTTTTCTTAAAAAAATTTAAACTTTTATTTTAAAACTCTTTAATTTTGTTTATTGAAAAAAATAAACTTTTATTACTTATTTCTTTTTTTTTCTAAAAAAACATCTTATTTACCTTTGTTTTCTTTTAAAAAAACCACTTAACCCATTAAAAAAAATAAATCTCACAAAGTCCTTTTTATATTTTTTAAATCAAGCCCCTTTATTATTTCCACCCATGCATTATTGTTTTTTCCTAATTAAATCCCTAACTTTAAGTTTTTTTTCAATTAAACCACATTTATTCATTTATTCTTACATTTTAATATAAACACTTTAAAAAATTTATTTCTACATTTCTAAAGATCAAAACAACTTTAACAATATTTTTAAGCATGCAAATATTTTTAAAGATGAAACCAAATTTAAAATGAAGAATCAAAACGAAATCGTTACCGGAATGGTGAAACAATTTTCCGACTTCGTGAACACAACCTGAAATCCACAAAAAAAAAACACAAACACAAACAAAAATTCAACCAAGAACAAGCAATAAAAAATCTAAATAAAAAAGTAAAAGAAAAATTAGAAATTTTACCGAAACGACGAACAAAGAACTCGAATCCGGACTTCTCGAAATCCTCCTAATTGCCCCCGGAAAATTGCTTCCAAACTCGAACTTCAACTCAAACTTTCCAGCAACCCTTGAAGAATTTTTAGAGAATATTTTCAGTTTTTTCTAAGCCTATTTGCTTTGTTTTCAAGTTTGTTTTTCTTGAAAATTGTGTGTTGAACAAATGAAGGGGAAGGGGTTTTTATACTCATCTTAAGCTTGCAAATCAAGCTATAATCTATGTTTAAATCCCCAAATTGGAGCTAAAATCAGACCAAGAACTTGATTCGCAATAAAACCCTTCAATCCTTATCTGATTTGGTCCAATAGCGAAGCTGAATTTTCCCCTTGATTTGAGCCTAGGGTTTGACCTTTTTGTCTGTAACGCCCCGGTTTTGGGCTTAGAAGTTTTGGGTTTCGGACCGGTTCGGTCGGAGTGCGGTTCGAATATATATAAGTGAATTTAGGAAAGCCTAGTTCGGGTTGCATTAAAAATATGGAAAAATGTCTTAAAATCCTCTTTTATTATATATAAGAGTGTGGTGAAACCAATTTTACAAAATGAGGTTTGGAAGGGTGACATTTTGGCTAGTGACCAAAATGTAATTTTCGAAAACTGTGAGACTGTTTTTAAAAGGATTGAAACTTTGAATCTTTAAGGAGCTATTTACCCAATGGGAGTTTCTCCAGATTTTTCTAAGATATTAAATGATTTATTAATGGTTTTTTTTTTTGAATAAAACTAAAAAGGAGGGAAGATATTTTGGCATTTCCAACTAACTTTCTAAAATTTCATTTCCAATTTTCTCTCATCTTTTCTCTCAAACCAAACACATTTCTCCAGAGCATTTCCTTCTGATTTTGATATCCAAACATGAGATTTTAATCCTCTTTTGATCTCTAATCATCTCTTCAACAAAACCTCACCATTTGCTAATTGGATTTTCAAGATTTTGGTTCTAAAAAGGGAGAAACTCAAGTTTGGAGGTAAGAACGTCCTTCTCCTCTAAACTCTCAGTTCTTTACTGAAATTCCCAAGTTCTCAATCCTTAATTTGTGTTTTATAAAAGGTTTTAAGGTTGTGTTCTTAATCTTGGCTTTTAAATGCAAGATTTGCTTGATTTTGATGAAATTTCGTATGATCTGATTGGGCAGTGTTTTGAGGTGTCAATTTGATGTTAAATGAATGTTTAATTGATGAGAAATTGAGGTTTAATCAATGCAATCCCGAATAGGTTGATTATCCTAAGTTTAGCTTGAGTTCTTGGTTGATTTTGGAGTGATCTTGTGGATCTGTTATAGCTGGAGGTATAAGGGCGTGGTTAGATCATTTTTGGATGTTAATTGATGTTTAAAGATGTTTAGATTTGATGGATTTTGGCTGGGTAATGTTGTGGAGTTGTTTGGATGCATTTTCGATTGTGTTTGGTAGCCGAAAATGGAGTGTGGATGAGAGCAGCAAGTTTAGATGCTTTCATTGAAGATATTAATGCATGATGATGCATTAATCCTCTGCTTTGATGTGTTTAAAACAGGGGAGTCATCTTTGGATCCTAGTGGTGGTGATCCGGAAGCTTGATTGGTGTTTTGGCGAGAGGCGAAACGGAATCGGTGAGTGGATTTTGGTTTTCGGCTTTGAAACCAATGTTTTGAAGGTTTGGGAGCTTAGTTTAAGTCTAAGCAACTTAGCTAAGCTCAAGAGTAAGTTTTCGGAAAAAATCTCTTGATGATGAACCATGGATTGGTTGTATGCAATGTGGTTTGTTTGCATGTTTTAAATTCTGTTTTGAAAGCATATCTAGCATGTTTATTTGCTGAGATTATAAGCCATGTGTTGAAGGAAGCTCAAGGTAAGAGTTCCTTGTTTTTGAACATTGTTTTAATGTGGTTTGATACTTAAAGATGCATGATGTTTATGGCTTTGTTAAATGGTTAAAACAGTGGATTATTGTTGTTAATGATGCATATTGGCAAGTGATGGTTAAGGTCACAAAGGTGGTTAAAAGTCCTTATGTGAGCCTTGTTTATTTAAGAACAACATGGTGGTTAAAAGTCCATGGTTGGTTCTTGGTTAAGGTTCAAGGTGGTTAAAATTCCTTGTGTAAGCCTTGTTATTTAAGAACATCAAGGTGTTTAAAAGTCCTTGGATGATTCTTGTTAAGGACACAAAGGTGTTTAAAAGTCCTTGTGTGGTCCTTGCCATGGTGTTTAAAAGTCCATGGGTTAAGGACACAATGGTGTTTAAAAGTCCATGTGTGGTCCTTGGAAATTATAAGATCACAATGGTGTTTAAAAGTCCATGTGTGGATCTTATGTGGAATGTATCACTTGTTGCCAATATGACATGTTATGAAATGGAAGCATGAATTGCTTGTTTTAAATGCTTTAGTGCATGTGTAAATGTTGTGTTGAAGGATGGTTTATAAATGTGTTTTATAAATGCATTATTGTGTGGTTTTAAATGAGCATTCCTCACTAAGCTTTAGCTTACGCTCTCTCTCTCTTTTCTTAAACCAATAATGCAGAGCATTAAAGTACATTGGGGGCAGCAAGGTGGTGAAGAATCGAAGTGGTGAACTAAGCTCAAGTATGGTGAACATTTTTCTAAAACTATTGGCTTATGGGCATTTGGCAATGGGGGACCTATGTTGTTGTTTTGGGAGATGTTTTGGACTCCCTAAGTTGGTTTTATGCTGTTGTTGGTGTAGAAACATGTTTTTGGCCTTTGTGAGTTTGGTATGGTATTTTGATGCTTGAATGGTTCTCTACCTAAGATGCATGCCTTTAGATTTGGGAATTTGTTCATTTGACGTCATGCTTGAGAATGGTTGATGCTTTTATGTTCCTTAAGCATGCAATGACTTGTTGGCATGATTTGATGACAATTTGTTGATGTTTGATGCATTTTTGGGGCTGAATTTTGGACAGTTCTGGTATGAGTATCGATACTCGGGCTCGCGTATCGATACGCATGAGCCAATTATGTGCTTTTCTGCACAGGGGTATCGGTACAGTTGCGAGGTGTTTTGATACGGTAGGCCAATTATGAATGCCGTACCGATACGCGGGAGAGCGTATCGATACCTTTCCTGCGAGATTGGTCACTACCTTCCCCGCGTATCGATACTGCTCTTGGTGTACCAATACACGACCGTTAATTCAGTTAATGGCATCTTTGCAGAGTTTGTAAATGTTACGTATTGGTCCCAAATCTTTGTATGTGCGATTGAATGAGTTTGAGATGTCCGTTTGAGCTGAGATTTGACAGAGAAGCATGAAAGATGATTATTTTCATAATGGTGACCTTAAATTTGGTTAAGTCCCTGAAATTTCCAGAATTTGCAATTTGGTCCCTAAATTTATATTTTGTGCATTTATGTCCCTGAATGTCTTCCGATTGCGCTGATATTTGAATATGATGCTCTTGTGAACATATTTAGGGTTAAAGTGCATCTAGACAAGATTAAAAAGAAAAAAAAGGGTCGTTAATCATGGTTGACTTTCGGGTTGACTTTGGTTTTCCCCGTGTAAACTTCTTAATTCGGTTCAACCGTTTGGGCCGGGTTAAGGGGGTTACATTTGGTGGTATCAGAGCTGAGTTCTCGAGTATTTGGGAATGATTATGAGAATGTTTAAAGTATGTATGCTTTGTATGCTTGTTGAGTGAAAGCATGTTGAGTGAATTGTATATATGTTGCAATTGAAGTGTATGCTGTGGTGAAGCATGTTGTGGGTACCCATTGCCAAATCAAAGCTAATGAAATGATGTTGTTTTTAAGTGAAAATGAGCTTGAGTACTTGGATTGCTTACCTTGCTGGGCCTGACTTTGTTTATTTGCATTGTGATTGCATTGTTAGAGTATGGCACCTCGTAGAGAGTTGAGGAGTAATGCGCGAGCTACGGCTCAAAAATGAGAATGAGAATGAAGAGAATGTTGAGAGTACGGTGGATTTACCTCCTCCACCTGGTGGTGGTGGTGCTGGGGGTGAAGGAGCTGGAGCTGCAGCTGGTGCTGGGGTCGCTGGACCTGAGGCTGGTCAGGGGTAAGCTGTTCCTGACATGACGGTGTTGATTCAAGCTATTGCTGAAGCTTTTCAAGCAGCGGTAGCTGGAGCTCAAGGAGCTGTGCATCAGGGAGATGCTGGAGTTAGACTACCCTTGGAACGTTTGCGCAGTCTGGGAGGGACTGAGTTCAGAGGGTTGTCAGCTGAAGGTTCTGAGTCTTGGTTAGAGGGTACCAAGAGAATCTTGGGTCAGATGAGTTGCACTGATGTGCAAAAGCTGGGCTGTGTAGTATCATTGCTGCAAGATGATGCTTACACTTGGTGAACTACCTCTATCGCTGGGATGGCGGAAGCTGACGTAACTTGGACGTTCTTCCAGAACGCGTTCAAGAGAAGGTATCTGGGTGTGAGGTACCTAGATGAAAAGAAGAGGGAGTTCATGTCTCTTACCCAGGGGAGCATGTCTGTGGCTGAGTATGAGGTTCAGTTTGTTCGACTCAGTCAGTACGCACCTGAGCTTGTTCCGGATGAGCGGGAGAGGTGTGAAAGGTTCCGTTATGGTTTAGTGACGAATGTTAAGATGTATGTGCTGGCTACCGAGTATGATGATTTTGACGTGCTGGTGGGTCGAGCAAAGGATATTGAGATGAACTTGGGTTTATCTTCTAAGAGTGTTGTTTCTAGTGCTGGTAAGCGATCAGCTGAGTATAGTTCCGGTGGTGGACGGAACAAGAGGGGACGTGATCAGAAGTATCAGTCCTCAGCTAAGCGAGGTGGGGGTGCTCCTGCTCGGGGAGGCAACGCTAGAGTTGATCCGAGTGCATGTTGGACATGTGGTTCACGTGGCCATATGAAGCGTGATTGTCCTCGTGCTGTGAGGGAGGTACAAGCTCCTGTTGTGGCAGCTGGTAATGCGTGCTGGAACTGTGGATCTACGGATCACATGAGGAGAGAGTGTCCTATGTTGGCTGTTGGCCAAGTGCGTGCTCCTGTTGTTGCTGCACCACAGAGAGGTCGTGGGCGCGGCCGTGGTAACTTCCAGCGGAGAGAGGAAGGTGGTCGGGGTGTGGCCCATGTTGTGGCTATTCAGCCTGAGGGTGGTGGCCAAGCCAGGGTGTATGCTCAGCGGGAAGGGAGGAATGACGCGGATGTGATCGCAGGTACTTTTACTTTGCAATCCTTTTCATTACTTTCCTTGATTGATTCTGGATCTACGCACTCATTCATTTTGCGTGAGCATGCTGAATTGCTTGGTTTGCCTGTTGAGTCTTTGGATGTTGGTGTTCGTGTCACTAGTTCTTTTGGTGAGACTGTTGTGACTCAAAAGCTTTATAGAAGGTGTCCTTTGGTTGTTCAAGATCATGTTTTTCATGTTGACCTTATGGAGTTGCCTTTCTATGGTTTTGATGTAATCCTTCGTATGGATTGGCTTGCTGAGCATCGTGCTGTTGTGGATTGTGAGAATAAGCGAGTTTCGCTGAAGCTTGCGGATGATTATGAGGTGGTTGTGGTTGGTGAGAATATGAAGTCTCTTGCCAATGTGGTGTCTACGTCGGAGGCGAGTCGGATGCTGAGGCAAGGTTGTGAAGCTTATCTAGCTTTTGTGATGAATCCTAGCTCTAAGGAGTTGCGCGTACAAGATATCAAGACTGTGCGAGAGTTACCTGGTGTGTTTCCTGAGGAGTTGCCTGGGTTACCTCCTAATCGCGAGGTGGAGTTTGGAATTGAGCTGTATGAGAATACAACTCCTGTGTCCATTACCCCTTATAGAATGGCACCTAAGGAGCTGAAGGAACTGAAGACGCAGTTGCAAGAGTTGCTTGATCTTGGGTTCATTCGGCCGAGTGTGTCGCCTTGGGGTGCACCGGTCTTGTTTGTGAAGAAGAAGGATGACACTATGAGAATGTGCATTGATTATCGTCAGCTGAACAAGTTGACTATCAAGAATCAGTATCCTTTGCCGAGAATTGATGATCTCTTTGATCAATTTCGGGGAGCAGCTGTGTTCTCTAAGATTGACTTGAGGTCAGGGTATTACCAGTTGAAAGTAAAGGATGTGGATGTGCCTAAGACAGCTTTCAGGACAAGGTATGGCCATTATGAGTTCCTCGTGATGCCGTTTGGTTTGACAAATGCTCCTGCGGCTTTTATGGACATGATGAATCGTGTATTTCATTAATACCTGGACAAGTTTGTTGTGGTGTTCATTGATGATATCCTCGTGTACTCGCGTACTGAGGAGGAGCATGAAGAGCATTTGAGGATTGTGTTGCAAGCTTTGTTGGAGAATCAGCTTTATGCCAAGCTGAGCAAGTTTGAGTTCTGGTTAAGTGAAGTGGTGTTTCTTGGGCATGTGGTTTCTGCCGAGGGGATTCGTGTTGATCCTCAGAAGATTGAGGCGGTGATGAATTGGAAGGTTCCTAAGTCTGTTCATGAGGTTCGTAGTTTCCTTGGTTTGGCGGGATACTACTGGAGGTTTGTGGATGGGTTTTCTAAGATTGCTGCACCTTTGACAAAGTTGTTGCAGAAGGATGTTAAGTATGAGTGGACAGAAGCGAGACATCAGGCTTTTGAGAAGCTTAAGGCAGCTTTGACGCAAGCTCCTATCTTGGTTCAACCTGAATCAGGGAAAGAGTTTGTGGTGTATAGTGATGCGTCCTATGTTGGTTTGGGATGTGTGTTGATGCAAGAGGGTAAGGTGGTGGCTTATGCATCGCGGCAGTTGAAGGTGCATGAGCGCAATTATCCTACGCATGACATTGAGTTGGCTGCGGTGGTTTTTGCTTTGAAGATCTGGAGACATTATCTGTATGGTGAGAAGTGTACTGTGTACACGGATCACAAGAGTTTGAAGTATCTGATGTCTCAAAAGGAGTTGAATTAGGCAGCGGCGTTGGGTGGAGTTGCTCAAGGATTATGATTTGACGATTGAGTACCATCCTGGAAAAGCTAATGTTGTAGCAGATGCCTTGAGTAGGAAAGTGGCTGTTGAGTTGAGGGCTATGTTTGCTAGTTTGAGTATTTCGCGCGATGGTGGTCTTGTGGCTGAGTTGCAAGTGAAACCATCTTTGGTTCAGTTGATCAAGGAAAAGCAGTTGCTGGATGATTCCTTAGTGCCGCATGTTCAGGATATCGCGGAGAGTAGGCCTTCGGATTTCTGCTTTAATGATGATGGAGTGTTGTGTTTTGGGAGTCGGATTGTAGTGCCCAATGATGCTGAGTTGAGGCGTGCAATTCTGACTGAAGGTCATAGTAGTCCTTTTGCTATGCATCCTGGTAATACTAAGATGTATCGAGATCTTCGTGATGAGTACTATTGGGTGGGCTTAAAGAATGATGTTGCGGAGTTTGTGAGCAAGTGCATGGTGTGTCAGCGAGTTAAGGCTGAGCATCAGGTTCCTTCAAGTTTGTTGCAACCGTTGAGAATCCCTGAATGGAAGTAGGAAAGGATTACAATGGATTTTGTGTCTGGTTTACCTTTGTCGCCATCGAAGAAGAATTCGGTGTGGGTGATTGTGGATCGCCTGACGAAGTGTGCGCATTTCTTGCCTGTGCATACTACGTATTCTTTGGATAAGCTTGCGGAGCTGTACATTGCTGAGATTGTGCGGCTGCATGGTGTGCCTAAGTCGATTGTGTCGGATAGGGATCCGAGGTTTACATCGCGTTTCTGGCAGTGTTTGCATCAAGCTTTGGGTACACGGTTGAACTTCAGTACATCTTATCATCCTCAGTCGGATGGTCAGTCAGAGCGTGTTATCTAGATTTTGGAGGATATGTTGAGATGCTGTGTGATTGAGTTTCAAGGCTCTTGGGAAAAACATTTGCCTTTGGTGGAGTTTGCTTATAACAATAGTTATCAAGCAAGTATTCAAATGGCACCTTATGAAGCTTTGTACGGGAGGAAGTGTAGGACTCCTCTTTGGTAGGCTAAAACGGGTCAGAAGTTGGTTTCGATGCCAGCTTTGTTGAAAGGAACCACTGAGAAGGTGAAGCTCATTTGTGAGCATTTGAAGGCAGCTTCTGATCGGCAAAAGTCTTACGCGGATTTGAAGCGTAAGGAGATTGAGTATGCGGTGGGTGACCGTGTGTTTTTAAAGGTTTCGCCTTGGAAAAGGTGATGAGGTTTGGCCGTAAGGGTAAGTTGAGCCCTAGGTACGTTGGACCATACGAGGTGATTGAGCGTGTGGGTCCTGTTGCGTACAAGTTGAGGTTACCTCAAGAGTTGGAGAAGATTCATGATGTGTTTCATGTTTCTATGCTTCGGAAGTATAGATCGGATCCTTCGCATGTGATGCCTATGGAAGAAGTGGAATTGAATCCGGATTTGACCTATGATGTGGAACCAGTGAAGATTCTGGATTCGGATAGCAAGGTTCTTCGTGGCAGGACCATTGAGTTGGTAAAGGTGTTGTGGAAGCATCGTGGTGTTGAAGAAGCCACGTGGGAACGGAAGGATGACATGCTGAAGCAGTTTCCTTATCTCTTTCCTTCAGGTAAATTTCGAGGACGAAATTTCTTAAGGGGGGGAGAGTTGTAACGCCCCTGTTTTGGGCTTAGAAGTTTTGGGTTTCGGACCGGTTCGGTCGGAGTGCGGTTCGAATATATATAAGTGAATTTAGGAAAGCCTAGTTCGGGTTGCATTAAAAATATGGAAAAATGTCTTAAAATCCTCTTTTATTATATATAAGAGTGTGGTGAAACCAATTTTACAAAATGAGGTTTGGAAGGGTGACATTTTGGCTACTGACCAAAATGTAATTTTCGAAAACTGTGAGACTATTTTTAAAAGGATTGAAACTTTGAATCTTTAAGGAGCTATTTACCCAATGGGAGTTTCTCCAGATTTTTCTAAGATATTAAATGATTTATTAATGGTTTTTTTTGAATAAAACTAAAAAGGAGGGAAGATATTTTGGAATTTCCAACAAACTTTCTAAAATTTCATTTCCAATTTTCTCTCATCTTTTCTCTCAAACCAAACACATTTCTCAAGAGCATTTCCTTCTGATTTTGATATCCAAACATGAGATTTTAATCCTCTTTTGATCTCTAATCATCTCTTCAACAAAACCTCACCATTTGCTAATTGGATTTTCAAGATTTTGGTTCTAAAAAGGGAGAAACTCAAGTTTGGAGGTAAGAACGTCCTTCTCCTCTAAACTCTCAGTTCTTTACTGAAATTCCCAAGTTCTCAATCCTTAATTTGTGTTTTATAAAAGGTTTTAAGGTTGTGTTCTTAATCTTGGCTTTTAAATGCAAGATTTGCTTGATTTTGATGAAATTTCGTATGATCTGATTGGGTAGTGTTTTGAGGTGTCAATTTGATGTTAAATGAATGTTTAATTGATGAGAAATTGAGGTTTAATCAATGCAATCCCGAATAGGTTGATTATCCTAAGTTTAGCTTGAGTTCTTGGTTGATTTTGGAGTGATCTTGTGGATCTGTTATAGCTGGAGGTATAAGGGCGTGGTTAGATCCTTTTTGGATGTTAATTGATGTTTAAAGATGTTTAGATTTGATGGATTTTGGCTGGGTAATGTTGTGGAGTTGTTTGGATGCATTTTCGGTTGTGTTTGGTAGCCGAAAATGGAGTGTGGATGAGAGCAGCGAGTTTAGATGCTTTCATTGAAGATATTAATGCATGATGATGCATTAATCCTCTGCTTTGATGTGTTTAAAACAGGGGAGTCATCTTTGGATCCTAGTAGTGGTGATCCGGAAGCTTGATTGGTGTTTTGGCGAGAGGCGAAACGGAATCAGTGAGTGGATTTTGGTTTTCGGCTTTGAAACCAATGTTTTGAAGGTTTGGGAGCTTAGTTTAAGTCTGAGCAACTTAGCTAAGCTCAAGAGTAAGTTTTCGGAAAAACTCTCTTGATGATGAACCATGGATTGATTGTATGCAATGTGGTTTGTTTGCATGTTTTAAATTCTGTTTTGAAAGCATATCTAGCATGTTTATTTGCTGAGATTATAAGCCATGTGTTGAAGGAAGCTCAAGGTAAGAGTTCCTTGTTTTTGAACATTGTTTTAATGTGGTTTGATACTTAAAGATGCATGATGTTTATGGCTTTGTTAAATGGTTAAAACAGTGGATTATTGTTGTTAATGATGCATATTGGCAAGTGATGGTTAAGGTCACAAAGGTGGTTAAAAGTCCTTATGTGAGCCTTGTTTATTTAAGAACAACATGGTGGTTAAAAGTCCATGGTTGGTTCTTGGTTAAGGTTCAAGGTGGTTAAAATTCCTTGTGTAAGCCTTGTTATTTAAGAACATCAAGGTGTTTAAAAGTCCTTGGATGATTCTTGTTAAGGACACAAAGGTGTTTAAAAGTCCTTGTGTGGTCCTTGCCATGGTGTTTAAAAGTCCATGGGTTAAGGACACAATGGTGTTTAAAAGTCCATGTGTGGTCCTTGGAAATTATAAGATCACAATGGTGTTTAAAAGTCCATGTGTGGATCTTATGTGGAATGTATCACTTGTTGCCAATATGACATGTTATGAAATGGAAGCATGAATTGCTTGTTTTAAATGCTTTAGTGCATGTGTAAATGTTGTGTTGAAGGATGGTTTATAAATGTGTTTTATAAATGCATTATTGTGTGGTTTTAAATGAGCATTCCTCACTAAGCTTTAGCTTACGCTCTCTCTCTCCTTTCTTAAACCAATAATGCAGAGCATTAAAGTACATTGGGGGCAGCAAGGTGGTGAAGAATCCAAGTGGTGAACTAAGCTCAAGTATGGTGAACATTTTTCTAAAACTATTAGCTTATGGGCATTTGGCAATGGGGGACCTATGTTGTTGTTTTGGGAGATGTTTTGGACTCCCTAAGTTGGTTTTATGCTGTTGTTGGTGTAGAAACATGTTTTTGGCCTTTGTGAGTTTGGTATGGTATTTTGATGCTTGAATGGTTCTCTACCTAAGATGCATGCCTTTAGATTTGGGAATTTGTTCATTTGACGTCATGCTTGAGAATGGTTGATGCTTTTATGTTCCTTAAGCATGCAATGACTTGTTGGCATGATTTGATGACAATTTGTTGATGTTTGATGCATTTTTGGGGCTGAATTTTGGACAGTTCTGGTATGAGTATCGATACTCGGGCTCACGTATCGATACGCATGAGCCAATTATGTGCTTTTCTGCACAGGGGTATCGGTACAGTTGTGAGGTGTTTCGATACGGTAGGCCAATTATGAATGCCGTACCGATACGCAGGAGAGCGTATCGATACCTTTCCTGCGAGATTGGTCACTGCCTTCCCCGCGTATCGATACTGATCTTGGTGTACCGATACACGACCGTTAATTCAGTTAATGGCATCTTTGCAGAGTTTGTAAATGTTACGTATTGGTCCCAAATCTTTGTATGTGCGATTGAATGAGTTTGAGATGTCCGTTTGAGCTGAGATTTGACAGAGAAGCATGAAAGATGATTAATTTCATAATGGTGACCTTAAATTTGGTTAAGTCCCTGAAATTTCTAGAATTTGCAATTTGGTCCCTAAATTTATATTTTGTGCATTTAAGTCCCTGAATGTCTTCCGATTGCGCTGATATTTGAGTATGATGCTCTTGTGAACATATTTAGGGTTAAAGTGCATCTAGACAAGATTAAAAAGAAAAAAAAGGGTCGTTAATCAAGGTTGACTTTCGGGTTGACTTTGGTTTTCCCCGTGTAAACTTCTTAATTCGGTTCAACCGTTTGGGCCGGGTTAAGGGGGTTACATTGTCTCGGTGTTTTTGCAGATTCTGGCGAGCACAAGCTGCGGCGGCGAACAGGGTTGGTGGCATTGGGTCAGCGGCGGCGTGGCAGACCGCGTGGTACCAACAATGTCGACATCCGTGGCCGGTAGACGTCAGCCAACCACCTTGAAAGCACGACAGAGGGCTTGGCTAGGGAAACAGTTCGCACGCGTGCGGCCCACGCGCTAGCGCGTGGTGCGCGCTAGTTCCCCCTTTTCTTTTACTTTTTTTTATTTTCTTTCTTTTTCCTTTTTTTCCTGTTTTTTGACTATTTTTTGTTGTTTTTCATCACATTTATTATTATTTTTCACTTCAGTTTATTTCCTTTTTCTTGTCTAATATATATTTTACACCATAATTATTAAAATTATTTTCTCTTTTTTTCCTCTTTTTTTTAAAGATGGGCTTGAACTTAAAATGGGCTTTATTCTTTTTTCCTTTCAAAAATGGGCTTCAAAAAATGGGCTTTATTCTTTTTTTTCCTTTTAAAAATGGGCTTCAAAAAATAGGCTTTTAAAGATGGGTCTTTGTTATTTATTTTTTTTAAAATGGGCCTTTTATTATTTAAAGAAAAAAGGATTATTCTTTATTTTTATATTTTTATTTTTTTGGATTATTTAAAATTAAGGTGAAAATTTAGTGACAACAGCTGCCCATCTTTGCATATCTCTGCGCAACAAAGATAAAGCAAAGACAAAATGACACTAATTTTCACTGACTGGTTGGCTCCATTCTCCAAATGCCCGAACGGTTAGGCATGCTCGATTCTTCTAATGCTCAAATAGCTAAGATGGGTTCCATTCTCCAAATACCCGAACGGATAGGCTGGTTCTATTCTCCTTGTGCTCGAATAGTTGAGTTGGGTTCCATTCTCCAAATTCCCGAACAGATAGGCTGATTCTATTCTCCTTATGCTCGAATAGTTGAGCTGGGTTCCATTCTCTAAATGCCCAAACAAATAGGATGGTTCTATTCTTCTTATTCTCGAATAGTTGAGCTGGGTTCCATTCTCCAAATGCCTGAATGGATAGGCTGGTTCTATTCTCCTTATGCTCGAATAGTTTAGCTAAGTTCCATTCTCCAAATGCCCGAATTTATAGGCTAGTTCTATTCTCCTTATGCTGGAATAGTTTAACTGGGTTCCATTCTCCAAATGCCCGAACGTATAGGCTGGTTCTATTCTTCTTATGCTCGAATAGTTGAGCTGGGTTCTATTCTCCCAAAATGCCTAAACAACTAAGCTGGTTTATGTCCTCCCAAATGCTCAATTAGGCAAAGTCTCTTGACAACTTTCATCCTCTTTATGCCTGAACGGATAGGCGAATCTTCTTAAACACTTTATCCTCCTTATGCTTGGATGAATAAGCAAACTCCATTCTCCTTTTGCCTGAATGGATAGGCGAATCTTCTTAAACACTTCATCCTCCTTATGCTTGGATGAATAAGCAAACTCCATTCTCCTTTTGCCTGAATGGATAGGCGAATTTTCTGAAAAAATCATCTCCTTATGCTTGGATGAATAAGCAAACTCACATTTGAACAGGTCTTCCATGTACCTGAAAAAACAAAATGCAACATGCAATACAATTATGATGTGCATGCCCCTAGGGATGTCTAGAATATGAATGCATGACAAGTTTTTCCTTTTAAAACTCATTTTTCTTAGATTGTTTTCTTAATTTAATGAAATTCTTGTTATCGAGGCCAACCCGATTAACATGAACTCTCTCCTATGCGTAGGTAAGACAATTTGATTCACCTTTCTTTCAACCCTTCTTGGCTTTTTGGCTTTGAATTCATCAATCCCTAGAATAAGACCCTCTCATTTGCCTAGGAATTCACCCATGGGTTATGAACAACTCTGGCTTTTGCTTCATTTTTGATATTTTGCTGACTGGTTCTATCTTTGCACCCTATTCTCACTTTACGGGAAACATTTAATCCTCATCTATCTTCCTAGTCAACATTTTCATATTCAAGGATGAACCTCCTAAATCACGATTCGACATTGTAAGGTTGCTCTTATCATCATGTAAGGAAGGCTGGTGTTTAAGAAACGCTATTTAAGCGCCCAGACATTCATATGGCTTTTCTTCCTTTCAAAGAATTTTGTAACAAGGCTTTACCTCTACTTCAAGCATTTTAACACCATATGCCCCAAATAATAATTATGGAACACTTCGTAGTCCCTGAGCTTTGCAAAACATTCTCAAAGTAATGCTCAAAAATCTTTTGCATATATAAATGATTGTCAAATCCATTGATCCTTATTTCAAAGCAAGATGCTAACAAAGATAGGGGAAGAAACAAGAAAGAAAGTGTTGAGTGGATCGAATGATCGAAAAAAACCAAGAGGGGGGTGAATTGAGTTTTTAAACTTTTTGGAGTGGAATTGACAAAAAAAATGGTAGACAAGGGAATTTAGAGTGGTTCAAGTTCCAATCGAACTCTACATCCACTACCTTAGCTTCACTAAGGATTTTTAACAATTCCACTAATTGCTCTTCCCCTTTTCTAGGCTAAAGAGGCAAATGTTACAATTTTGGTCAAATTTTCTACACAAAATTTGACCCAATCCTCATACAATAGAAACAAAGAAGTTGTTGGCTAAAACAAGTATCTCTCAATACACAAAGTAGCCCAATTACAAGCACTCAACCCAATTGAAATGATAAGAATGAAAAATACAATTTGGGTTACAAGAAAATAATGGGATTTAGGCACAAATGCTTGGATTTGATGTTTGGATGTTTGCTTTTGGATCAATAGTTGTTGCTGAAGCTTTTAGAGGTCCCTTTTATACCTTCTCATTGAATTCTAGCCGTTGTGGTTGTTGCATTCATCAATAGAGCCGTTTGGGATGTTATCTTCCCTCCATAAATGCAGTCTGCAACTAACAGTTTCGAAACGCCCGATCCTGTTTCGAAACAGACCAAAATAGAAAGAGCCGTTGGGTGCATTAAAGTGCCCGTATCGAAACGATTAAGATTGTTTTGATACGCTAAGAGCTGTTTCGAAACTCGTTTCGAAATATTTTAGCTACTGTCTAAGCTCGTATCGAAACAAACTAAAGGTGTTTCGATATGCCTTGACGATCAGTATAAAATCAGTTAAAAACTTCAATGGTCATATTTTTTAAATCTGACTTGAATACCGTTTCGAAATGTTTGAGGTCGTTTCGATACGGTGTCTCGATGTTCTTAAGCCGTTTCGAAACTCGTTTCGAAACACGGGTTCACAGTTTCAAAACTGTTTCGATACCCATTCCGAAACAAAAGTTCACAGTTTCAAAAGTGTTCCGAAACGCCAAAGGTTGTTCCGAAACGGTGACTCGAAAATCACTATTTTGGCTTCAAGAACACTTAGAAAAGTTTTGACAAATTAAGTTTTTAACTTAGGCATTTTCCTTTAAACATATAGAGAGGTTTGAGGACTTAAAAATTCGTTTTCTTATTTTCAATTTAGTCCTTAAATTCTTTAGTTATATCAAAATTAAATTACCGGTTTCACAATCTCCCCCTTTTTGATATAACAAAACCAAAGTTAGAATTTTTAAGAGTTTTGAAAATTTTGAATACATTCTAACTCCCTCTCAATTTAAGATGGGTTTTAAAGTTTTTTTTTAAAAAGATTTAAATGCATGTTCTAAAACTTAAAAACACTTAAAACGAATTTTGGCTCTTAGATTACTTCTCCCCTTTTTGTTAGATTAAAAATAATAAACAAGGCTCAAAGAGAAGAAACAAGGTTAAGGGCAATAAGCAATAAGCAACATAATATAGATTCATAGAATTCAAATATCCAAAACATAAATCTTAAACAATAAAGTTCACAGCTTAATCCCAACAAAGTAATCAAAGCATAGGTTCATAAAACATAAAGGAAATAAAGATGCAAACTTAATCCTAATATGATAAGCTAATATTATATGACATGTGAATCCTAATCCTCGTCGTCGTCGCCATCACCATCCAAGGAATCATCATCGTTCCTAGCTTGAGAGCGACGAAAATCCATCCATTGACCATAGAAAGTGGAGAATGACATGTCCATAGATTGATGTTGATTCTCAAGGGATCCATGGATTGCAAGCGAGTATTTATAGTACCAAGACCCGCCTCCATAGTGTTGAACCGCTCGGTAAGAAAACCCATGAGAGCTTCATTGTTGGCAACCGGAGCTTGTGGTTGAGGTTCAACTTGAGGTGGAGGTTCTTCCCTATCAACTCTTTCCCATTGACCATTGTTGATGTAACGAAATCCGGACTTGCGGAGAGAAGATTCACCAAGTTTTTGCTTAAGGGGTTCCGGAGAGTCATAAGTACAATCAAGCTTAAGAAAGCCAAAGATATGACTCAAAACAGTTCCATAAGTGAAGGACTTAAGCACATCGGTTTCACGGAGCTTGACATTATTCACCATCTCGGCGAACATGATCTTCACAAGGTTTGGGCGCTCTCCACGACGAAAACATTCAAGCCAAAAATAATCTACTTGACGAACGTGAGAGAATTTACCTCTAGAGGGGCGAATAAACCACGAGATTATCAAGTGGAGGAACCTATCGTGAGCATCCAAGGCAAGCTCTGAACCGGTGTGAGAACCGAAGTGAGTCTCATCCTCGATTCCTTCGTTCTTGAGACCAAAGGTAGCCTCTAAATAAGGGATGTCAATGACAATCCTCTTCCCCAAGATAAGAGACTCAATGCGAATAACTTCGAAGTTGTCTTCACTATTAATAAGTTGGGCATTTCAGTATAATATAAGAACCATGTGCTTGTAGCAAATATCCGAGATACCCAAGAAACTAAGGAAGCCCCATTCTTGTAAACGGTGGAGATAACGGAAGAGAAAGCGCTCGGAGTCAAGGAACGAGATGTCAACAACACGCTCACGACGAACGACAAGCTCTTTGACATAATTGAAACGATCTCTCATCTCTTGAGTCCGAAGACTTTTGAGAAAAAGTTGAGTAAGGCTGGGACGTATAGCGACTTGATTTGATGCTTCACTCGATTGAGGTAACTTACGTTTCTTGTTAGCGGGATCCATTGAAAAATCCTAAAAACATAAAGCAAGCGATTTTTAATAAAAATTTAAGTGTATGCATGAGAATCCTTAATTCAATCCATTGGAAAATCCCACTTAGGTTTAAAAAAATTAAGAACAACAATTTTTTTAAGAGAAAACAATTTAACAAAAACAGAAAAAAATACGAATGAAAAATAATATATTCAAATAAAAAATTTGAAGATTTTGAAAAAAAAATTACAATATTTGAAAAACCCAACAAGCAAAACACATAATCTATACAAAATTAAAATTTTCTAACCTATGATTCGAATAAAAATTGAAGGAAAAAGAAAAAGATAAAAAAATACCTTAGATTGGGATTTTGGATGAATAAATGGAAAACCTTGCACAAAATTGTTGATGCTTGCTTAGACTTGTGTTTAAGTGTAAAAGCCCTCAAGATTTGGTGTAAAACAATGAGGTTAAGAGGGTTTTTATAGGGAAAAATCGATTTAAGGTTTTTAGGGTTTGAGGGAATTTTAATTAAAGTGAAACTTTAACATTAAAAGGCCTCTTTAAAGATGTCCGCTAACCCGTTTCAGAACAGGTTTCTACCGTTCTGAAACGCGGGCACCGAGAGTGGACTGACGTTTCAAGTCCAGCTGACCGTTTCGATATGGCTTTGACCGTATCGAATCCCACGTTGAATCGTATCGAAACACGTTTCGATACACTTCTTGGTAGTAGCAAAAACGTTTCGAAACCCTTGAAAGGTGTTTCGATACACATGGGCCTGGAAGTGCAGATGAGGCTCTAAAATTGCAGAAAAATGAATTTTTGAAGTCCTAATTTGCATGAATGACATGAATGAGCAGGAATAACATGAGCAAACATAAACATACTCCCCCTAACTATAAGCATGGATGAAATTAGGAGTAAAAACACATAAACATGGAATTTTCAAGAGATCAAGCAATTTAAGCACAAAAGGGGTCCTAAAAGATAAAGATAGGCTAGTTAGACCTAACTCTCTCCTAAGGGACCAAAAACGCTCGTTATCTAAAGGCTTTGTAAACATCTTCCTTAAGGACATGATCTCTAATGAAATGATGCCTTATTTCTATATGTTTGGTTCTGGAGTGTTGGATGGGATTTTTTGTCAAACATATGGCACTAGTGTTATCACACTTAAGGGGTATGGTTTAAACTTTAATACCATAATCTAAGAGTTGTTACTTCATCCAAAAGACTTGAGCACAACAACTCCCTAAGGATATGTACTCGGCTTCGGTGGTAGATAAGGCTACACTATTTTTTTCTTAGAGAACCAAGATATGAGCATACTACCTAAGAATTGACAAGTTCCCGAAGTACTCTTCCTATCGATTTTACACCCCCCATAATCCGTATCCGAATAAGCATGAAGGTTGAAGGTGGAGTCTCTAGGGTACCAAAGACCTAAACAAGGGGTATCTCTAAGGTACCTAAAGATTCTCTTAACGGCTATAAGGTGAGACTCTCTAGGACTAGCTTGAAACCTAGCACACAAGCAAACACTAAACAAGATATCCGGTCTACTTGCGGTAAGGTAAAGAAATGATTCAATCATAGAACGGTAAAGCTTAGAGTCAACACACTTACCTCCTTCATCCTTGTCAAGGTTTATAGATGAGCTCATAGGTGTGGCTTGAGGCTTTGCATTCTCCAAGCCAAACTTCTTGAGCATATCCTTGATGTATTTTGCTTGATTGATGAAGGTTTCATCCTTCCTTTGCTTGATTTGGAATCCCAAAAAGAATGAGAGCTCCCTCATCATGCTCATCTCGAATTCACCTTGCATTAACTTAGCAAACTCCTTGCAATGACATTCATTAGTAGATCCAAAAATAATATCATCAACATAAATTTGTACTACTAAGATGTCGTTTTTATACCTTTTTATGAAAAATGTAGTGTTCACCTTACCTTTTTCAAAACCTTTTTCAATTAAAAAGTTTGAAAGTCTTTCATACCAAGCTCTAGGAGCTTGTTTTAAACCATAAAGAGCTTTAGTAAGTTAGAAAACATGATTTGGAAATTTTGAGTCTTCAAAACCCGGTGGTTGTTCCGTACAAACTTCCTCATTTATAAAACCATTTAAAAATGTGCTTTTAATATTCATTTGAAAAAGCTTGAAATCATGATAACATGCATATGCAAGCAACATCCTAATGGCTTCCGTTCTAGCTACGAGAGCATAGGTTTCATCAAAATCAATTCCCTCTTCTTGAGTGTAACCTTGTGCTACTAATCTAGCTTTATTTCTTACAATGTTACCACTCTCATCTAGTTTGTTCCTAAAGACCCATTTAGTTCCTATAGTAGATTGATTACTAGGCCTATCAACTAATGTCCAAACATTACTTCTCTCAAATTGATTTAACTCTTCTTGCATAGCCATAATCCAAAACTCATCTTTAATGCTTCTTTTATATTCTTAGGCTCTATGCATGAGATAAATGCAACATGGTTCATATGTTTAAGAGAAGATCTAGTGGTTACCCCCTTGGATGGATCACCCAAGATTTCACCACCTTTGACATAGTTGAACTCCCTTGGGTAGCTCACTTCCTTTTCCTCAAGAGCCAAGTCCTTCAAGGCTTCAAGAGGTGGATCTTGTGTGTCCTCTTCTTTTGTTGGAATCTCATCCTCCTTTGAAGTTTGTCCTCCATCAAAGGCATTAATAATTCCTACATCATCATCATCACAAGAATCCTTCCATAGAAGGAGGTTATCATCGAATACAACATGTATAGATTCTTCTACTACTAAAGTTCTCTTGTTAAGTACACGATAGGCTTTAGAGTTTAAGGAATATCATATGAAAATAGCTTCATCACTTTTTGCATCAAATTTACCTAAGTTATCTTTTCCATTATTTAAAACAAAACACTTGCAACCAAATGGATGAAAATAGCTAATGTTAGGCTTTTTAGATTTTAAATCTCATATGGTGTTTTCTTTAAAATTGGCCTAATCATCACTCGATTTACAATGTAGCAAGTGGTGTTTTTGGCTTTCGCCCAAAAATATTTAGGTAAATTGTTTTCACAAATCATGGTTCTAGCCATTTCTTGTAAAGTTCTATTTTTCCTCTCAACTACCCCCATTTTGTTGAGGAGTTCGAGGAGCCGAAAATTTGTGGCTAATACCATTTTCATTTAAAAACTCTTCAAACCCTAAATTTTGAAATTCGGTTCCATGATCACTTCTAATATGAGAAATTCTAAGTTCAAGATCATTTGGGTTAGTTTTGAAAATGTGATGAATTTTTCTAAAGCCTCATCTTTAGTACTTAAAAATAGAACTCAAGTAAATCTAGAAAAATCATCAACAAGTACAAATGCATAAGATTTACCACCCAAGCTCATAGTCCTAATTGGCCCAAATAAATCAATGTGAATAAGTTGTAAACACCTACTTGTAGAAACATCATTAATGGATTTAAAGGATGACTTATGTTGTTTACCCTTAGAGCATGCATCACAAATTTTATCATTTGAGAACTTAATTTTGGGTAAACCTCTAACTAGATCTAGGGAAACTAATTTTTCTAAAACACTAATGCTAGCATGTCCTAGTTTCCTATGCCATAGCCATGCATCATTTTCATTTTGAGCTACTAAACATGCATGGGATGTATGTATGTCATCTAAATTCACCATGTAAATGTTACCTATGCGATGACCTATGAGCATAATATTATTAGATTTAATGTCAACAATTTTGCACCCATTTTATCAAATAAAACATTAAATCCTTTATCATATAATTGGCTTATGCTCAACAAATTATGTTTAAGGTCATCGACATACAAGACATTTTCAATAAGAATGGTAGAGTGATTACCTATGGAGCCAATACCTTTAATGTAGCCTTTGGAGTTGTCACCAAATGTCACAACTCCTCCACCTTTTGGCTTTAAGTTCATGAATCTACTCTTGTCTCCGGTCATATGCCTCGAGCATCCACTATTAAGGTACCATGAATTTTGACTTTGTGCTTTGGCCTTGTAGCAATGCTTCCCCTACAAACAAAGATATTAAACTTTTGCTTTTGGTACCCAAATCATTTTGGGTCCACGAGTGTTAGCTCCCAATAGCTTGGTTCCCTTAGGAATCCAAGGTGACATAGCTACTATATTATTAGATTTTACAAGTTCCTTAGGAACCCAAACACTTCTAATTTTTTTAGTTCTATTATGTCTAGGGAAGCTACTTTGTTTGTAGTTATTAGTCTTTCTCCTAGGTTGGTTTGTTTTAGATGATTCACCTTTTTCATGCTTCACACTACAAACATATTTTAAAGACTCTTTGAGCTTGTTAAGCTCACCTAACATCTTTTAGTGTTCACTATTGCATTGAGAAAGAAGATTATTTAGGTCTTCATTTTCATCTTGGAAAAATTTAAGTTCATCTTTCAAACCTAAAACCTTTTTCTCAAATTTTAAGTTAGCTTGAGAAAGTGAGTCATTTTTATCATTTAATTCCGAAATAATTTTCTTATTCCTAATGACCGACTCCTTGTATTTCTCAACTAACTCATCATAAACCTCTTGCAACTCATCATATGCATCATTTAATTCATCAAATGTAAAATCAAAAGATGATGAGTTAGAGGTTACCGTGGAGGAATCCTCCTCAAGTGCCATGAGGCAAAAGTTGGCCACTTCTTGTTCGTCATCCTCGAATGACTCCTCATCACTCCCAGTAGCAAGCTTAGCTTTGAGCTTCTTCATCTTCTCAAAGCCCTTCTTCTTGAGTTTAGGGCACTCCGAACGAATGTGACCGGAGTTTTTGCACTCGAAGCAAATGATTTGATCACTCTCTTCTTCTTTGCTTTTACCTTTGAAGTCCATCTTTCTTTGAATTTTCCTTCCTCGGTTGGACCTCATGAAGCGTGAGAATCTTGTGGCTATCATAGCCAATTCTTCTAAATCATCCTCCTCACTAGAAGTGCTCTCCTCAAATAATGAAGCTTTGAGAGCCACTCTCATTTTCTTCTTCTTTTCCACCTCTAGCTTCTCCACTCTTTTCTCTTCCTTCTTCTTTTCTTCTTCCCTTCCTTGCTTCATAATCTCATGTGTAAGGACAGAACCCACTAGCTCATCAAGTTTTAGAGTCTTCAAGTTTTTGGCCTCGATGATGGCGGTTCTCTTCCCATCCCAAGATTCGAAAGTGAATAGAGTAGCTTCCGGACAAGTTTGTCTTCTGGGATAGTCTCTCCAAAGCCCTTAAGCCCGTTGAAGATGGTTGAGAAGCGAATGAACATCTTTGACACCGTTTCGTCGGGCTCTATCTTGAAATTCGCATAACTAAGATTGAGAATTCCAATCTTGGTCTCCTTCACATCATTGGTTCCTTCATAGGTGGTCTCTAAAGTGTCCCACACCTCCTTGGCACTTTCAGTGGAGGAGACTTTGGAGTAGATATCGGGACCGAAATAACAAAAGAGCATGTGTAGAGCTTTGTCATTTATTTGGATCTTCTTCCTTTCATCTTCACTCATCTCCATCTTCTTCTTTAGAACAATCTTCCAATCATCGTCTCTCTTCAATGGAATGTAGGGACCATCTTCAATGACATCCCAAACCAAGTAATCGTTGGACTTGATGAAGAGGCGCATCCAGTTCTTCCAAAATGGATAGTTGTCACCATTGAAGAATGGCGGTTTTGTAGTGGATTAAGACTCGTACATGCTAGATCCGGAGGTAGATGCCATATCTTGATATTTGGATGATCACACTCTTCCTATGAACTCCTCTTGAGGTTGTTAATCCTTCAAAGAGATAGGCTCTGATACCAATTGTTGAGTGGATCGAATGATCGAAATAAACCAAGAGGGGTGGTGAATTGGGTTTTTAAACTTTTTGGAGTGGAATTGACAAATAAAAATGGTAGACAAGGGAATTTAGAGTGGTTCAAGTTCAAATCGAACTCTACATCCACTACCTTAGCTTTACTAAGGATTTTCAACAATTCCACTAATTGCTCTTCCCCTTTTCTAGGCTAAGGAGGTAACCGTTACAATTTCGGTCAAATTTTCTACCCAAAATTTGACCAAATCCTCACAAAATAGAAACAAATAAGTTTTTTGCTAAAACAAGTATCTCTCAATACACAAAGTAGCCCAATTACAAGCACTCAACCCAATTGAAATGATAAGAATGAAAAATACAATTGGGGTTACAAGACAATAATGGGATTTAGGCACAAATGCTTGGATTTGATGTTTGAATGTTTGCTTTTGGATCATTAGTTGTTGCTGAAGCTTTTAGAGGTCCCTTTTATACATTCTCATTGAATTCTAGCCGTTGTGGTTGTTGCATTCATCAATAGAGCCGTTGGGGATGTTATCTTCCCTCCATAAATGCAGTCTGCAACCAACCGTTATGAAACGCCCGATCCTGTTTCGAAACAGACCAAAATAGAAAGAGCTGTTGGGGTGCATTAAAGAGTCCGTATTGAAACAGTTAAGATTGTTTCGATACGCTAAGAGCCATTTCAAAACATTTTAGCTATTGTCAAAGCTCATATCGAAACAGACTAAAGGTGTTTCGATACGCCTTAATGATCAGTATAAAAACAGTTAAAAACTTTAACGGTCATATTTTTTAAATCTGACTTGAATACCGTTTCGAAACGTTTGAGGTCGTTTCAATATGGTGTCTCGATGTTCTTAAGTCGTTTCGAAACTCGTTTCGAAACACGGGTGCACAGTTTCAAAACCATTTTGATACTCGTTCCGAAACACAAGTTCACAGTTTCAAAAGTGTTCCGAAACGCCTAAGGCCGTTCCGAAACGGTGACTCGAAAATCATTGTTTTGGCTTCAAGAACACTTAGAAAAGTTTTTGACAAATTAAGTTTTTAACTTAGGCATTTTCCTTTAAACATATAGAGAGGTTTGAGGACTTAAAAATTCGTTTTCTTATTTTCAATTTAGTCCTTAAATTCTTTAGTTATATCAAAATTAAATTATCGGTTTCACAGAAAGAAAAACTCGTGAAACAAATTTTATTAAAGTTGTGGCAAACACAAAAAAAGTTTATTAAAAGGAAGGGAAACAAACATTCAAATATCAATAGTCCAAACTTCTCCTTTCAAACGCCAGAAATAATCTTGAACGTCGCCAGTGTCGAGGAAACCTTGAGTACAATACATAATATGTGGAGCCTTGAAATCTATCAAATTATCTAAGCCGCCCTTTATGGGTTTTCAACTCAGATCCTCCTTCGGTTACAAAACTCCCTTTGCAGGTTTTCATTTTGAACCCTCATTTTCTTTTCTTTCTTTGTTTCATTTTCCTTTTTCTTTTTCTTTTTTCTTTTTCTTTTTTTCTCTTTTTTCTTTTTTTCTTTTTTTAGGCATAATACTTCTTGATGGTATTAGAGTTTATCGGATTTTGAAACTCGTTACCTTCCATCTCAGCTAAAATCAATTCTCCACCTGAAAGAACCTTTGTCACAATATATGATCCTTCCCAATTAGGCGCCCATTTTCCTCGGGGATCAGATTGAATTGGAAACTTCTTCTTTAAGACCAAATCACCTTCTTGGAATTCTCTAGGGTGAACCTTCTTTTCGTAATCCCTAATCATTCTTCTTTGGTACATTTGACCATGACACACGGCTTTCAACCTTTTTTCCTCAATTAAGTTCAATTAGTCATATCTTGCATGAGCCCATTCTGCCTCATCTAACTTGGCTTCCATCAAGACACGTAACGATGTTATCTCCACCTCGATTGGTAGCACAACTTCAACTCTATATACTAATGAGAACAGAGTTGCCCAGTGGATGTTCGTATCGCTGTTCGATATGCATACAGTGCAAATGGTAACTTTTCATGCCAATCTTTATAAGTATCAGCCATCTTTGAAACTATCTTCTTGGTATTCTTATTGGTTGCTTCTACTGCTATGTTCATATTCGGGTGGTATACTAATGAGTTGTGATGGTTAATGTTAAACTGCTCACAGACCCCGGAAATCATTCGGTTGTTCAAATTAGAGGCATTATCGGTGATTATGCTTTCACGTAGTCCATATCAACAAATGATCTCCTTCTTTAAAAATTTGCAAACAGTAGACCTAGTTACATTTGCATATGAGGCCGCTTCCACCCACTTTGTGAAGTAATCAATAGCTACTAGAATAAAGCGATGACCATTTGACGCCTTCGGATGAATCTGCCCAGAAACGTCTATGCCCCACATAGAGAATGGCCATGGAGATGACATGATGAAGAAACTGAGGAGGCACATGAACCTTGTCAGCGTAAACCTGACACTTGTAGTATTTACAGGAATAATTAATGCAATCCCCTTCCATTGTTGACTAGTAATATTCGAAACACATAATTCTTCTTGCAATAGTGAAACCACTAGGGTGGGTTCCACAAACTCCCTCATGGACTTCTTCTAAAATTAACTGCGCTTCTTTTGCATCCACACATCTTAGTAACACCTGGTCTCGACTTCGTTTGTAAAGGATCTCCCCATCAAGGATGTATCCTAATGCCATTTTTAATCCTTTTCTTTTCATTTTATGAAGATTGTGTTGGGTATTGTTGAAGCTTTATGTACTGTAAGATATCATGGTACCATGGTAAACCATCTCCTTCTCTTGGGAGATGCTTAAAAGTGATCACCTCAAATTCTTTAGTTAACTCAAGGACCAACTTGTGATACTCTATCAATTTTTCATCTTTTGTTTCTCATTCGCCACATGTTTTGTATATGATCAATGTTGAATCCCCATACACTCTCAACTTTCAGATTTTTCTGTCGATGGCTTCCCTTATGCCCAATATACATGCCTCGTATTCTGCCATATTATTGGTGCAGAAGAATTTCAAACGACAAGTAAAAGGATAATGATCTCCTTCTAGAGAAACCAAAACTGCCCCAATACCTCGTCCTAAAGCATTTACAGCACCATCAAAATGCATGGCCCATGATTTCGTTAATTACTCTTCATATTCCATAATACACATCAAATATTCATCGGGGAAATTGAAATCTAATGCCTCATAATCGTCTTGTGCATGACTTGCAAGAAAACCGCTATGGCGCTTCCTTTCACCGCTTTCTGATTCACATACTGAATGTCGTATTCTGAGAGCAACATCTGCCACCGCGCTATTCTTCCTGATAGGGCTGGAGCTTCCATCATAAACTTTAACGGATCTAACAGTGAGATCAACCATGTGATATGATACAACATATACTGCCTCAGCCTCTTAGTGGCCCATACCAGAGATCAATATACCTTTTCAATTGGCGTATATCCTGCTTCACATTCAGTAAACTTCTTGCTTACATAATATATCACCCTTTCCTTCCTTCCAGTTTCGTCATGCTGCCCTAGTACACAGCCCATTGAATTTTCAAACACCGTTAGAGAAAGTATTAACGATTTCCTCGAAACGGGTGGCATTAACACTGGAGGATTAGTTAGTTGCTCCTTGATCTTTTCTAAAGTTGATTGGTATTCTTCATTTCAGGTCCTCAGGTTGTTCTTTCTAAGTAACCTGAATATTGGATCACATTTATTCGTAAGTTGGGAGATGAATCAGGCTATGTAATTCAATCTTCCAAGAATCCTCGAACTTGCTTCTGTGTTTGAGGAGGTGGAAGCTCTTGTATGTACTTTATCTTGTCTGGGTCGATTTCAATTCCTCTTCTGCTTTCTACAAAGCCTAACAACTTCCCAAAAGTTACCCCAAATGTTCACTTGGCTGGATTGAGCTTTAACTGACATTTTCTCAATCTTTGAAAAAGCTTACTCAAGTTCGCTAGATGTCCTTCTTCAGTTCTGGACTTGACGATCAAATCATCCACATAAACTTCTATTTCCTTATGCATCATGTCATGGAAAAGAGTGAGCACAGCTCTCTGATAAGTTGCCCCATGCGTTCTTCAATCCAAAAGGCATTACCTTATAACAGAAGGTTCCTCAAAGCATTACCAAAGTAGTCTTTTCCATGTCTTCTGGGCACATCTTTTTTTGATTATATCCAAAAAATCCATCCATGAATGAGAAAAGAGAGTGGCCGGTTGTATTGTCGACCAAGGTGTCGATATGTGGAAGCGAAAAAATGTCCTTAGGGCTTGCTTTATGAAGATCCCTGTAGTCGATGTACATTCTTACTTTTCCATCAATCTTAAGCATTGGGACGATGTTTGCCACCCATTCTTGATATTTAGCTACTTCGAGGAATCATGCATTGTACTGCTTCTTGACCTCACCTCTAATTTTTAAAAGTGTATCAGCCTTCATTCTTCTAAGCTTTTGCTTTATTGGCTCCCATCCTTCTCTTATAGGAAGCCTGTGCATGGCAATATTTGTATCGAGACCAGGCATATCCAGATATGACTAGACAAAGATGTCTTTATATTCTTATTGAAGCTCAACCAAACATTGTTGTGTCTCCTGAAATGGTGGTACCGATCTTTACTTCGCTCTTTTCTTCTTCAGTTCCAAGATTCTAAACCTCTAGCTTTTCTTTGTGGGGCAGAATTTGCTTTTCCTCTCATTCTACCATTCGAAGCAGATCATCAGACAAGTCATACTCTTCTTCATCATATGTACTCTCAACTTCCTCTAAACATAGTGGTCATTCAAAATTAACTTCGGAATCTGATTCGGAATCGTTTGGACCATTGATATCTAAAAACCTACAAATAAAAGACAAAAATATATACCAAGAAAGAAAGAATTAAATGATATGATATGATTTGTTATGTTTTTAAAGGCTTGTTTTTTTTCTTTTGGGTTCTTATGATCTTTTAGGTTTTCTGGTGATGTTGCATTGCGAAAGAAAGTTTTTCACAAGATATAATTGGGAAATATGCATCTTTTATTGAAATCAGAATAATGGTTTTGACATGGACCCTTTTAAATAAGATCTCTAACTATCCCAAGGTCTAAGGGTAAAATAGTTGGTTTTGAGAATTACTCTAAGGCATTCTTAAAAACTTCAGGGACTACTTCGGCAGTCTAGTTCTTCAGTTCAGTGCAGGGACAAATCATGAACAAATATTTGTTTTCTCCTCCCTCCTCGTATGTGATGGCGTTAATGCTCAAATTCTCAAAACCTTGCATAATTCCTCCTTTCCTTTTTCCTCCTTGTCGAAACTGGCATTAGGGTCCAGAAGCCCTCCAGCCTTGAAAATAACACTTACGGGTGGGTACATCATTGGTTCCCCCCTCAACTTCTTCTTCATTCTGCTTCAACTTCATGCTTTCCTGCTGCTTCTTATCTCAGCTTTTTTCTGCCATTTATTGGGCCTAAAGCCCAAACCGTATCGATTTCTCTTCACTGGGATCACCAATAGATAAGGCTTTCCCTGTCTTCCTTCTTTAACTTCTTCTCCTTGCTTCCCAAAGGAAATTTCCTCCGTCGCACATACATTCATCTCATGCTTAACATCTCCCTTCTCAAAGAACATAAGTTTCTTGATATCCATCTTGGCTTGAACCATCTGTTTAAACTCTAAGCAACATTGGATCTCATGTCCTTCAGCTTCATGGTACTCGCATTATGGTTTTTCATCATCCTTCATCTTCGGGTTCACTCCCTTTAATAACCCCGCCGCTAGTAATTGAGCTCATACCCAACTCATGGGCGCATTAATTTCTTCAACATACTTCTTGATCACTCTCTTTTCTTCCTCAAGAACAACACTCACCTCCCTCTGCTGGTGGTTTGGCAACGGATTTCCCTTTTCTTCAGATGTTTCGAATGACAACATGCCTGGTTTTCTTAAATCATCCACCACCCTTTTGAATGTGGTACAGTTCTCAATGGTATGCCCCCTCACTCCTGCATGGTATTCGCATTGGGCCTTCTCATTGTACCACAATGGATAAGGAGGTGAGAACGAAGGAACATGTCTTGGTAGCACCATTTGTGATTTGACCAACTCGGTGAACAACTCTACGTAAGTCATTGGTATGGGAGGAAAGTAGGACCTCGAGTTTCCTTGATATCCCCGCTCTTCTTTTGGGGCATTTGCAACCGTCGGAGCTGAGGTGTTGGGCTTATTGAACACCACATCTGTTGAATAACTAGGGTTATAGACATTCGTAGCATTGACTTCATTGTTCGCCCTCTTTTTATATGTTTTCTTCGTTTCCCCACTGTCCAACTTCCCGCTCTTCATGGTTGCTAGGATCAATTCACCATTCATCAGCATGTCCGCGAAGTTCTTCGTAGCATGGTTGAGCATGCGATCGTAAAAAAGGACCCTTTAGTGTTTCTACGAACATCAGGGTGATCTCGTTTTCTAGCAACGGTGGTTGTACTTGTGCCGCTACATCCCTCCACCTTTGAGCGTATTTTCGGAAGCTCTCGTGGTGCTTTTGCTCCATCCCTTACAAGACCAAACGGGTTGGAACCATGTCTGAAATATGCTTCTATTGCTCACTGAAGGCTCTAGACAGATCGTTCCATGATTTGATGTTCACCCGACTTAATTGTGAATACCAACGTGCAACAGATCCTACTAAGCTGTCTTGAAAGTAGTGAATGAGCAGCTTCTCATTGTCAGGGTACATTGATATCTTTCTACAATACATAGTAAGATGTGCTGATGGGCATGTGGTCCCATTATACTTTTCAAAATCTGGGATCTTGAATTTTGGTGGTGCGACTAAATCAGTTACCAAGCTCAGACCCTTGGCATCCATTCCACCATGGGCAGCTCCGTCTTGGAAGGAATTGATCATCCCCTCTAACTTTTCGTACTTTTCTTAGCCTTCAGAAACGGCTCATCAACCTTTACAAATAGAAGATATTCTATGTCGCCATAAGACTCACGGATCAACTTTTTGGTCTTATAATCGAAATGGTCCCATATCTCACGTAACTCCTGCACATTGTTTTGCTTAACACTAACATGGGCATACTCTGAAGTTTTTGTTTCGTGACCCGCACCCAAACTATCTCCATACTTTCTCTGATTGACCTCAGACCAGCGACGCACTTTTGTATTTTCTTCCTCATTCTTCAAGAGCTTTCTGTCCATAATTGAACAATTTTCTAGAATCAACCCCTTCTAAATATGGAATGATGCACATGCAAAATAAACAAGATAGGGAACATAGACTAATAAAGCAAGAAGCAAGAAAAAAGAGAAATAAAACAGTCAAAAACAAATTAAATGCACAATAATTTTGGGTCAGCATTCCAACATTTCAGGACATGTCTCCACGGATTATTCATGCGACTCAACTCCCTAGGCTTTCTGCATGGCTCTATTTGGGGTAGGCGCTAAATTCTCAAACTTGGTTTGGTTCTAAAAAAGGTACCCGAGCTGTCCTTGTTGTCCCCTAATAAGGGTAGCAAGGCCCTCGATTCTCACCCATTATAGGCTACAAACGAATCGATATCCTTACGAAGGCAAAGGGAATGATTCTCGAAGGTACCTGCTAGGCTCATATGAAGAATCAATATTCTTACATGAGCAAAGCGTGTTCCCCCACTTAAACGAACAAGACAAAGCTCAGGAATAGAACTTGGAATTAAGTCTTAAATGCGTAAAATAGAGTTATATTCATTTAAACAGACAAATAAATTGAACCTATTATGAACTTGCAAATTCCAAATTAAAAAAAAACATTTTTTTGAAAACCAATTTGTGGCCTGACCCTCTTTTGTTTTTATTCTAAAAAAACAAAAACACTTCCCTATAGGAGTCGCCAAGATGTCGCAACCACCTTTTTAGGGGTGCTTCGACTTTTTGGTAAAACTTTAAAAAACACAGAGTCACCACCAATCTTTTTGAAAAGTGTGATTGGATCACTTTAAAACATGGTTATTTTAATAAAATGTTTTGTTTCAATAAGACAACGGTTTTGGTCTTCAAATAGTGCTTTTAAATGTTGGCCATTCACCTTAAAAATATCTCTCGTCTTCAAATTCTTGATGTCCACAGCTCCATGGGCATAGGGCTTTACGACTTCATAAGGGCTCGTCCATCTCGATTTGAGTTTACCTGGAAACAACTTTAGCCGTGAGTTAAATAACAAAACTTGTTGGCTTACCTCAAATTGCCTTGGCATTATCCTTCTGTCATGCCAGAGTTTTGCCTTCTCCTTGTAGATTATGGCATTCTCATATGCTTGTATTCTGAATTCTTCCAACACATTTAGGTTTATTAATCTTTTTTCTCCAGCAACTCTTCATGTCATGTCAAGTGTTCTGATGGCCCAATAGGCTTTATGTTCCAGCTCTACTGGCAAATGGTGTGGTTTTCCAAAAACAAGTCTAAATGGTGAAGTACCCAAATGAGTTTTAAAGGCATTCCTATAAGCCCACAAGGACTCATCTAGTCTCAAAGACCAGTCTTTCCTTGATGGATTTACAGTCTTCTCTAAAATATTTTTAATCTCCTTGTTTGAAATTTTGGCTTGCTCATTTATTTGTGGATGGTATGTCTTGGAAATCCTCTTCTGAATTACATACCTACACAAAGCTTTAGAATTAGATTGCATTTAAAATGGGTACCCTCATAATGAATAATCACTAAGGGGCACAAAATCGAGTAAAAATGTGTTTGTGCAAAAACTTGGCAATAACCTCTACCCATTTTGATACATAGACAACGACCAAAAGAATATATACATTACCAAATGATGGAGAAAAGGGACCCATAAACTCTATCCCCTATACATGAAATAAATCTACATGCATAATGTTTCGGAGCAATAATTGGTGTCTGCTAGAGATGTTTCCAGTCCATTGGCATTGATCACATGCCTTGGCATAGTTGTGGGCATATTTGTATAGCTTGGGCCAAAAGAATCCTGACTGCAACACCTTGGTGCGGCGTGGCATAGTTGCAATATGTTGTGTTGCTCAACCTCTGGCACACACTAGCGGATCACTTGGTCGACACACTACTTGAACAATATTGGCTCGTCCCAATAATATTGTCGAACATCTCACAAAAAAAGTTTCCTGGCATTATACGCCAAGTCTGGTGGAAGAATATTGCTTACCAGGTAGTTGACTATGTCAGCGTACCATGTCACGCCATTGACTGCAAGAAAATACTCGTATGGAAATTCATCTCTTATGGAAGCAGTCTTACCATCGTCAAGGTGATTCTCTAGGCGTGATAGGTGATCAGCCACCAAATTTTCACTGCCCTTCTTGTCTCTGATCTCAAGGTCAAATTCCTGTAAAAGAAGCGTCCATCTGATTAATCTAGGCTTGTCATCCTTCTTTGCAAAGAGGTACTCCAGTGCCAAATGATTTGTATACACCACAACTTTCTTACCAACTAAATAAGATTTGAATTTATCAAAAGAAAATACAACTGCAAGAAATTCTTTCTCAGTTGTGCAGTAATTAAGTTGAGCTCCATTTACAGTCTGGTTGGCATAGTAAATGGTATGAAAAACTTTACCACGCCGTTGTCCTAACACTGCTCCGATGGCATAATTGATGGCATCACACATGAGCTCGAATGGCTCATCCCAATATGGTGCCACAACTTATGGGAATTAATTAACTTCACTTTAAGTTCCTGAAACGCTCTTAAACAAGCACCATCAAATGAAAAAGTGGCATTTTGTTTCAATAATAAGCATAAAGGTTTAGAAATTTTAGAAAAATCTTTAATGAAATGTCGGTAAAAACTTGTATGTCCTAAAAAACTTCATATACCTTTTACACTCGTAGGAGGTGGCAATTTCTTGATTACCTCAACTTTTTCTTGGTCAGCCTCTAATCCTCTCTTGGTTACCTTGTGCCCTATAACAATGCCCTCCTTCACCATGAAATGGCATTTTTCCCAGTTGAACACTAGGTTTGTCTCAATGCATCTCCTCAACACTTGCTCGAAACTTTGAAGGCATTCCCTCAAATGTTTTGCCAAAAACCGAGAAATCATCCATAAATACTTCCAAGTTATGCTCGATCATTTCAGAAAAAAATGGCCATCATGTAATGATGAAACATCGCCAGAGCATTACACAACCCGAATGACATTCTTCTAAAGGCATGCGTCCCATATGGACACGTGAAGGTGGTCTTCGCTTGATCATCAGGGGTGATGGAAATTTGGTTGTAACCTTAATAGCCATCCAAAAACAATAAAAAGCTTTACCTGTCAGCCTATCTAACATTTGGTCGATGAAAGGCAATGGCAAGTGATCCTTTTGTGTTGCATTGTTCAGCTTTCTGTAGTCTATGCACACATTCCATCATGTGACAGTCCAGGAGGGTATCAATTCATCCTTGTTGTTTTGTACCACTGTCATGCAACCCTTCTTTGGTACGTATTGTACTGGGCTAACCCACGAGTTATTGGAAATGGGGTAAATTATCCAATCATCAAGCCATTTGATAATCTCCTTCTTCACTACTTCTTTCATGCTCAGATTCAGCCTTCCCTGACTTTCAACGGTCTTGCCATGGCTCTACTCCAAGATAATCTTGTGCATGCAAATGGTTGGGCTTATACCTTAAATATCGGCCAAGGTCCAACCCAAAGCTTTCTTATATTTGCTTAATATTTCAAGCAATCTTCCCTCCCTAATCATTAGTGTGATCAGCAGCAATGATTACAGGCAAAGTTGAGTTTTTACCAAGATAATCATACTTGAGGTGGTCTGGCAATGGTTTCATGTCCAATTATGGTTGCTCCTGAATTGATGGTTTTGGTGCCTTGATTTCTTTGTCGGCCAACTCTAGTGGCTCAAAATAACTCACATCTTCAGCCTCCAAGGCTGGTTCTTCACTCGTCTCATCATTGCCAACCAGTTTGTTGGCATCATCATATGTGTTGGCAGGGAATGGTCTACCCTTTAAGTGCTTGAAACACATTAAATGTAACATCAATCAAAGCCCTACCCATGGCAAGGAATGGTCTACCCAAAATAATTGGGACATCAATATTTACCTCATAATCTAAAATGATGAAATCATCTAGGAAAATGAATTTGTCTACCTTCACCAACACATCCTCAATCTTACGCTTAGGATGTGCAAAGGATCTGTCTACCAGCTGAAGTGTCACCATGGTAGGTCTTGCTACTACCTTCACCAAACTTTCTAAAAACTGATATTGGCATTAGGTTGATACTGGCTCTTAGGTAACATAGTGCCTTACCCATGAATTTGTTGCCAATGGTGTAGGAATAGTAAAACTTCATGGATCTTTCAGCTTCGGTGGCAATCAATTGAGTATCATGGAACTGCACTCTTCGGTGAGAGCTACGGTCTCAAAATCTCCCAACTTTCTCTTTTTGGACAAAATTTCCTTCATGAATTTGACAAAGTCACGCTTAAATTGGTATGTTGGTTGGCTTTAAGTATTGGTCTGGCATCATCAACTATTGCTTCTTTCTTCTATGCTTCTTTGGGATCATCTCCTGACACTAACTTTTCAGTTTGGAAACTAGATGGTTGCTTGGCAGCCATCTCTATCTCGCATTTCTTACAACTACGAAGAGTTACAACTTTGCATTGCTTATTGTCTTTATGTCGAGCATCCTTCGTATCACTTGGAAAAGCTCCATGGGGTTGATTGCTGAGTGCATTGGCAATCTACCCAAGCTACACCTCCAACTTTCTCATTGATGCTGCAAACTTTGGACTGTTGCATCATTCCACTCCATGTACTCCGTGAGAGTGTTTCCTAGGCTATATCTCTGCCCTTGCTGAAAATTGTTTTGGGCTCTCTATGGCATGGCATTCTGATTGAATGCTAGCATGACATTGTTATTCTGCCTCTGGGAATTGTTGTTCTAACGTTGGGCATTGTACCGGTTACCTACTTGATTTCCCCAAGCTAAATTTGGGTATTGTCTCCAACCTGCATTGCAAGTATTGGTGTTAGAATTATAGTAATGACCAAAATTACAAATAGAATTTACCGACTCATTGTTGGCAGGGCAATCATCCGTGTGATGATCTTCTTCACATATTGTGCAAAATGGTTCTAATGCCTTGACTTCTCAGGAATCATTACTCTTTTGCAAATTTTTCACAATGCTAGTAGGATTGGAAATTTGAGCATTAATGGATGTCAATGCGTCTAGCACATATTTTCTAGCTGATTTCGTGCCGGTCCCTAGTTTGGCAGTGGGATACTAAAAATTGTTGGCGGCAATCCTCCCAAGGATACTAACTGCTTATGTGTAATTTTTGTCTAACAGTGAACCATTTGCTCAAGAATCAACTATTGTCATGGCATGGGCATTAAGTCCATTGTAGAAGGTTTCTATTTGGGTCCAATTGGGAAGCTAATGCATAGGAAACCTCCTCAACAAGAATTTGAATCTCTCCCAAGCATCATATAAGGTCTCGTCATCAGCCTGCTTAAATGTTGTGATCTCGTTTCTCAGCCTGGTATTAAGCTTAGGTGGTTGGTATCGCAATACAAACTTTTGGCATAGATCTGCCCATGTAGTCACTGATCCAGGTGGCAAAGAACTTAGCCACATCTTAGCCCTATCTCTAAAGGAAAATATGAACAATTCCAGCTTCATTGTATCCTCTGGAACTCCAGGTTGCTGAAAAAGTTGGCAAACTTCCATGAATTTCTTCAAGTATTGCCTTGGATTTCCAATGGGTGATCCATGAAATTGACCTACATTCAAAAGAGTTTGAATCATTACCGGTTTAAGTTCCAAATTGGCACCATTTACCTCCATGCCAACTAGGCCTGGCATCAAATTGTCAACATTTTATGCCAAGTGCTCTCTAATAGGTCTCTCTATGGCATCATCTACTGAGGGCACAGCAAAGGCAGCCGGTATCCCTTCGTGTATAGGTGGGTCTACTTGATTGTGTGGGATACCATCTACCCCTCCATTACTGTTCTGAGTCATCTCTTGGATTTTCCTTTTCAATCTGTGGTAGGTTCGTTCAATTTCAGAGTCAAATGGATTATAGTCCGTAGGGCGGTTCCTGGTCATACACCAAACAAAACAAATAAGTAAAATGAAATGAATACAAGTAAAAACAAAACACTAGACTCCGTTGCAATCCCCGGTAACGACGCCAAAAACTTGTAGACTTCTATGAGTGCTTGGCAAAATGGTGAAAAATTTATTGGAAATGTATGGAAACATTGCCAAGTAAAAGTATTTTGCGTGCAAGATACACAGTTTGTAAGTAATATAGTAGTGAGTTCAGTATCGTCTCCACAGGGATTGGCCAAGGGTTTGAATGCTTTGAATGTTTACTTGTCAAGGGAAAAGTTTTGTTTGATTTGTGAGTTGTTTGAAAATTATTTTAGAGAAAAGAAAAGTAAATTAAAACAACGTTGGTAAGGAACATGTCAAATGAGTGATGAGCGTTGGCAAGGGATGCCTGGTTTTCACGTTGTTCATACCATGCCAGCCTTTAATAATTTAGTGCCTTGGAATCATTTAACGAGTATATTCAAAGTTGGCAAAGCCTCTTTCGATGGTCAATGCCTAAAATTAACCATGTAAAAACCCCTATATTTCTATAGTGATGTTTTTTCATAAATAAATTTGATTAAGTCCCAACATATACTCCTAAGGGGTACATTCACTTCAGAAGTAAGCTCATATACTTGAACATCTTCTTTTGAAGAATCTCGCCTTAGTATCTGTCAATAGATCACTTCCCCCTAAATCTGTTAAGATATTAAGGTTCAATAAGCCAACAATACCAGCTTTCGCTTGGCACAATTTTTATAAACATTGAAGAACATGCCAAATAGGGAAAATGATGCTTAAGCATTTCGATTGTTAAAAAATAAACATGAAAACAATGTTCAACACAAACATCCCTCACCAACTATTAAATTAGTTCATGCTGAAGGTATCAACCAAAAAACCTTCAACATTTTGCAAACACATCATCATTTCAAAGAAAATAAAAACAACTAAACAAAGAGAATGGGCGAGAAGAGGTCTCTCGATGATTTGGCAATATTTCATGGTGAAGGTATCAACTAAAAAACCTTCAACGTTTTGCAAACACATCATCATTTAAAAGAAAATAAAAATAACTAAACAAAGAGAATGGGCGAGAAGAGGTCTCTCGATGATTTGGCAATATTTCATGGTGAAGGTATCAACCAAAAAACCTTCAACATTTTATATATAGTCCCTTGATATTTAATGTATTTTGATCCCCTAATTAAGATTGGACTAAGTGTCCCTAGTAAAAGTTCGAACTATGCTCTATTGGTGATGGCAAATGGATAAACATGAATAGATTGCATTGATTGTTGTTTACTTGTTGTGGTATATATTGAATGATTACCGTGAAATTGATTTCATGCTAGATTGAATGCCTATTTGGATTTTATGCTAGTTTAAAAGAAAACAAGGGAAATTGTTTAGACATAGAAATCTGCCCAGAAATTTTATATTGGGAAGTAAGTTCAGTAAATCACTAGAAATTACATAGATCAATTTAGAGAATAAAATTTATGTGTAAAGAACCTTATATGAATCTAGTTTCTTTTTCAACAAACGATGAACAATTTAGAATTGTATATCAAAAAGATATGAGTTTTTGAGTATAGGAAGGCCAGATTTTGGACAGCTAATTGTTCTAAAAATCTGCATTTGTAATAGCTTTGAAAATTTGTTATAAATTGTATTGGTTGAATGGGAAGTTATAATTTATATGGTTGGAAATCTTGTTTAATCTAGTTTCATTTAAAACAAAGGAAACTGAATTTCGAACTATATAGTAATTTATAGAGAAGATTCTTTAGAGACAGTGTAATTTGCCTGATGGCAGAATTGAATGTGGTTGTTACTAAATTCTGTATTACTTCATAAATAGTAAAAATATAAGGCTTATATGGTTAAAAATAAAATTGAGTCAGCTTTCCAACGGTGTATACGGTTTGAAATTCTGATGTACGGAATGAAAGATATGAATATTTAAAAATGTCATGCTTTTAGTTGAAACATTTTTTAAAACTATTCAGATTAAAGATTTCTTGCATGACAAGTAAAGCTAAATTAAGCTACTATTCCATTCATTAGTTGAAGTATGTTAATGTGCCATAAATTTGTTATGATATAGTTGTATTATAGACTCTTTGAATAAGTGATATATATATATATATATATATATATATGAAATTGGTTGACTTGATTATTAAAGTTATGAAAACTTAAATAAGTATATAATTATTAACTATGTTAACAATCCATTTAGATGCTTGTTTTCTAAGAAAAACTTAGATATGTGATAATTAGATTTCTTTGAAAGAAAGAAATGATGCCATGTTTCGAATGTGATAGTTAAAGTTTACAAATGATCAATTCTAGACTTGAAGCATTATATGTCATTGATTGAACTTCATTTCGAAGGACAACCATGTTAGTTTTAGTTGCCTTATTATACATGCTTCTAATTATGTTTATACTACCTCACTAAGTGTATACTTACTCTATCTTTTCGATTACATTTCAGGTTGAAATTTTGTTTGTGGTTATCTATCGAGCTTGGAACGAATCGCGAGTAAAAGGAGTGTATGTTTGTTAATCATTTTTTTAACTCCTAGATGGTGGCATCATGCTAGTTATTTGCATATAGTTTGATCATTATGTCTTTTGGTTGCAATGCTTAAAAGCATTTAGTGTTCTTGTAAATATCGTGTATGGCCTCTCTAATATTTAATGTTTGCCCAATTCGACTTGAATGTGGCTAATATGTTTTGTCCTTAAAATGTGTCAAGATCTTGGTATGGTTGTCTATCATGCGTAAACAAATAGAAGTATTACCAATGTTGGTTTGTAATATGTCATAGTCTTGAATGTTGGTGTATACATATATTTTTAGATGGTTTTCATTTGTTAAATCTGAATAGTTTTGGATTGGTTGACAAAGTCGATGCTTGAGTATGCCTTGTATAATTGTTAAGGAAGTCTCTTAAGCTTTGATCGAATTGTTTGAGTTAGGATCATATGAATTTGTTTATAGACATTTGGTTATAGAGTGTTAAGTTAAATCCAAATTTGAGTATTTTTAAGTAAGTCATGGTTTAATAATTGAATCAATGCTTAGGTATGGCAATTGGTATATCATTGTGTTTGAATGAACTAGGTATTAATCGAATCACCTTCCTTTAAAACAAATCAAATTGAATTAAGGAAATTTGTGTCTCATCTCTAGATTAAAAGGGTCTAGTATAGTAAATTGTTAATTTGGTAATATAAAAAGATTATAGTAACCAAGGCATCGGTATCTAAGTGATTAAATTTATGTAAATTGTGTCTTTAATGTGTGTCTTATCATAACATTGTTTTATAAGTAATTTAAAAGCTAAGTTAAGATTGATAATAGAAATAAAAAAAGCTTGGCATGATACATTTGTAACGAATAGTATGATAGCCTACCTTGGTTTGCTAATTGGGTGAATAGAGCATGAATGAATGAATGAATGATGCACTTATATGTTTCGAACATGATTTAAAATACATGCTTAAAGTGTTTATCATGATCATAAGAAGATTGTTTGTATCCATATGTATGTAGTCACCCTTATCGTGCCTAATTTGAATATCATTGGGTTAGTTAGCTTGGTTTATTAGTTGTTTTGAGATCTCTTGTAATGTTATTAGTGAACCTACCATGTTATAAGTAAAGAGATAGTCTTAGTTTGATAGTGGTTCGAGTTGAACATGTCTTAATAATTCAATTAAGGTGTAAATGAATTTAATAGTAATTCAATGAGTTTGAATGACGACTAATTACTTTCTATAACTCGATCTAGACCTAAAAAAGGGAACCAGGTCCCTTCATCGATTTAAAGAACCTTGTATGGCTATAATTAGTTTGTTAATAACATAAGAAGGTAATATTCAAGATAAGGTTACCAATATGACTCATTTCCGAATGGGTTGCTAAATTCATTTAGTTAAACATGTCATTGATCTAATAGAAGTTTAGAAGCTATGTTGAGATCATCTTTGGTTTCAAATGAAAAAAATTTTGTACCCGAAATTGTAAATGATAGTTTTTATCTTCCTTGTCTTTGCTTATGACTTCATCCTCGTGAGATGGTTGTTTGTATTTGTTTGCTTGTAATGCTTCTTAACTCGATTTATTCTCCTAAATCGGTTAAGGGGTGTTATATTGGGTGTTACATTTATTGGTATTAGAGCTAGAGTTTAGTTGATTCTAGGATTAAATCGAGTCTCGTTGCATAATTTGACAAGTACTTGGGATATGTGACCGATAAGAGCTCTTTTATGTGTTAATAGTTTAAAATGATGTCTGAAACAAACTTAGGTCGGAACAATGAAAGCTCGGTTGGTTCCTCCAATAAGGGAGGCTGAGTAAGGATGAATCAGGAACAACAAAATCCTTAGAATGTTGTTAAGCAGCAGTAAGAAGCTCCTTCAATCCATCATGTGCGGTAAGAATGTTTCCTCGGTATAATGGAAATATTCAATCAATTTGTTGCTTCTTTGATACAAAACCCTCTAGCTCCTCTCGTTCTTCCTTTGGTTGTGAAGCCAAAGGCTCCAATAGACAAGTTAGCTTAATATAGAAGCTTACACCTTCGCGGGTACAATTGAATTGTACTCAAATCTTGTATATGTCTTGTTTGATTATGGACCAACTCATTCCTTTATATGTTATGCTCTAATTTAGAAATTTAAATTAAATTCTGAACCTACAAACTGTAATCATGTTGCCACTAATCCTTTAGCTGATAGAGTGGTTATAAACTGAGTGCGTAGAAATTCTTCGTTGTTTATACAAGGCATTCCTTTCCCTGTCAATCTGTTAGCCTTACCTTTTCATGAATTCGACCTTATTTCGGGATTAGATTGGCTAGATAAACACTATTCCTAGGTACATTGTCGTAAGAAAAGACTTTTCTTCCATGAGTTAGGAAAAGAATCTATATTCTTTTTGGATAAGAAAACATCTGAACCAACTCATGTTTTTGTTGCTATATCTGATGTTAATAAGAACAAAATTACTCTTGAATCTTTCCTAACTATCTTTGAATTTCCTTATGTACTCCACGAGGAAGCTTCCAAGAATGTCTTTGATTCGAGAAGTTGAGTTCGGAATTGAAGTTCAATCTGGATCCAGTTCAGTTTCCATTACTCCTTAACGGATGGCTCGGTCAAGCTTAAAGAACTCAAGAACCATTACAAGACCTCGAAGATAAAGGTTTCATAAGACCTAGTTCTCTCTTTGGGGGAGCCTCGATTTTATTTTTAAAGTAGAAAGATGGATCGATGAGGCTTTTCATCGACTATTGGTAGTTGAATAAGCTCACCATAAAAAATAAGTATCCATTTTCGAGAATTGAAGACTTATTTGATCGGCTCAAAGATGCTATGATACTCTCCATGATCGACCTTCGATCGGGATGTTATCATATGAAAATTAAGGAGGATGGTGTATCAAGGACTGCGTTCAGGACTCAATATGGTCAATACGAATTTCTTGTAATGCCTCTAAGCTTAACTAATGCTCTAGCTGCATTTAGGGACCTTATGAACCGTGTCTTTAAGACCTATTTGGACAAGTTTGTAGTAGTCTTCGTTGATGATATTTTTATCTACTCCAAAGATGAGACTAAACATTCAAAACACCATTGAATTGTTCTACAAACTCTTCAAGACCATCAATTCTATGCAAAGTTCAATAGATGCAAATTTTTGGTTATTTGAAATATCCTTCCTTGGTCATGTAATATTTTTAGAAAGGGTTAAGGTGGATCTTAAGAAGATTTAACCAGTGATTGTTTGGAGGTCTCTAAAGAATATTGGTAAAATTAGAAGTTTTTCTTTTGAAGTTAGTTGGTTGTTACCGGAGGTTTGTTAAAGGATTTTCCATCTTGGCCACTTCTTTAACCAAGCTTCTTCGAAAGGTTGTATCTTTTTGTTTGGTCGGAAAGCCAACAACGAAGCTTTGATCTGTTGAAGCAAGTTCTTACTCATGCTCTAGTTTTGACGCAACCCAAATCGGGAAAGGATTTCATAGTTTTCAGTGATTGCATCTCATCTTGGATTAAGATGTGTGTTTATGAAAGAAGATAAAGTGATGGCTTATACTTTCCAACAATTAAAACCTCACAGATTGAACTATCTAACCCATGATCTTGAACTTGATGGAGTTGTTTTCATCGAGATTATTGAAAAGATTTGTCTTGTTGCATATCGTTTGGCTCTTCCTAATGAATTCAACAAGATCCACAATGTGTTTCATGTCTCCATGCTATGCAAATACCGATCAGACGCCTCTCATGTACTTGAACTTGAAGAATTAGAGCTTAATCCAGATTTGTCCTACGAGGAAGAACCAGTCCAAATTCTAGATCGTGAAGTCAGAAGGCTTCGTAATAAATTTGTTCCCCTCGTAAAAGTATTATGGAGAAATCACAAGACAGAAAAGGCAACTTGGGAACCTAAAGCAACTATAAAGGAACAATATCCTCATCTTTTCACCACAGGTAAATTTGAGGACGAATTTTCTTTTAGGGGAGGAGAATTATAATACCCCAAAGATAGGCTTGTTAGTAAGTTACTAATTCAAATGCAATTTAATTGACTTGTATCATTTATAAATCTAAATTTAATTAAGAGTCTAGGAACAAATTGAAAGAAAAGTAAGAAAGGATAGCTATTGTCTAATGGACTAAACTGAATGATATGTTAAACTTGAGATTTGCATGCTAAGAAAACTTTAATTCATGGTCCTTACACATGTCAAGCAAAAAAGTTGGATATGTGGGGAGAGGTCTCGGTGGAGAGATCAAAGGAGCATCATCTTCTTCATCCTTCCCAAAGGTCGAACCATTCTTGTTGTGAGAAAAATATTGTGTTCTCTTGGTAAAGCTTCGTATTGAGTTTCAATCTTGAGCAATTTTGGTGAATACATTTGAGCAAATGGTGGTAGAGGGTAAGAACTTTCCTTTCCCTCCATTAGAAGGAAAATACAAATATGAAAATTAGATTATTACGTCCATATAAGCTTTAGGTGATTAGATTGTACTATGAATTTTCTAAATCATGTGAATAGCATGCCCGATGGATTCTCATGTTTTGGTGAGATTGTAGTGTAGTTTAAAGTGCTAAAATACTTGAGAATGAATCCTATTGTTGTTGAGATAGATAGAATATTTGGATGGACCGTTGTTGCTTGTATAGTTGAGCTTGAAATTGAATTGTGGTCACTTTGCTTGGTGGAAATAATTGTGGATTGTTTTGTTATAGAAGGAAATGTTTAAGGATTGTTTTGTGTTTAAATTAAATTGTTTTACAAATCTAAAATACAGGGACTGTTTTGCAAAGTTTAGGGATTGTTTTACCACTAAAATGGACTAGTTTATGAACCTGTTTAGGGATTGTTTTACCACTAAAAATGGATTGCTTTATGAACCTATTTAGGGACTGTTTTAACACTAAAAATTGATTGCTTTATGAACTTGTTTAGGGATTGTTTTACCACTAAAAGGGGACTACTATATGAACCTGTTTTAGGCACTATTTTTGGATAAATTAGATTGCTCGTAAACCTGTTTTGGGGGACTGTTTTATAACTAAAAAGGGGTTGCATTATAAGCTTAATTGAAAGGTTGAATTAAAACTAGACAGTTTGCAAAATTAGTGGATCACTTTGTAAACTTAGTTAAGGGGTTGTTTTGTAATTAAAAATAAGACTGTTTTGCATTTTAATAAGGGAATGTTTTGTACACAAAAGTGTATAATCTTGATAGTAAAATTTTTGGTACTATTATCAAAGGAAATGTTAAGCATGATCAATGCATACAATGTTAGGTGATGTGTTCATTTAGAATGGTTGCAACCTTCTCGAGCACCATAAATCGTTCTAATTTCATTGCTTTATCATTGTGTTAAGTTGTGCATATATAAGCTTGGATTCGAGGTAAGTACCTAAATGTAGGTATCCTATGTTATGCAATACCTGATACGATTTTATGATTATATTGAGATCTATACATGTTCGTACATGCTTGATAAGTTGAACAAATAAGACATGTTCGAATATCATCTGATTATGGAGCTATGATCAATTCTAAATCTGATATTATGTAATATAATTGAAAAGTCTTGGTTTTGAGTCAGTCATAGGTATAGTTGGCATGTTATAGAGCTCATGTTTGGGGAGGACTATGGTAGTTATAAGGCGACAGTATGAGGGATGTGTTTTGGTCATTTGGCGACAATAGGAGGGATTGACCGGTACTTTGAGTACCTTATTTAGGTGATAGTTTGGTTATGGATTCATGTACCTAAACTTCTTGATTACCAAGGTTATGATAACTCAAAATAATGAAATCAATAAGTTAAATTAACAAAATTATCTTAATATTTTCTTGACAAGTAAGTTTTGTCTACATGATACATGTACTTCTTTAATTGAAGAAATGATGCTAAGCTCGGGTATGATAAGTATGGCCATTAGTTATCTAATCAAGTGTCTCTCTACAGCGCAAACAGAACTAACAGAATCATCATATCAACAAAGTCAATCAGACATTATCAGAATACAATTTTTCCATCAAAAATCAATTCAAACACATAAAAAGGTATGAATGAATATGTAACACAATATGACATGCACCCAACTACATCGCCATCCGAAGAGTAAGGTTTCCCATAACCACTCTCAACCTCGTCACCATCCGAAGTGGAATCCATCTCGTAGTGCGAAACCACTGATCCGAAGTAGACATCAACCCGAAGGATGAAGCTACTAAACTTACCTGTACAGAATCCAACCATAATGATATGACATAAAATCCGAGTTCTGAATCTGAATGCATTATTTATCAACGAAAATGCATAATCATATAATCTGATATGCAATAATTCAAATCTGATAACATGTATAAATCTTGCATAATGTAACATAATGATGAACAAGTCAAATATCATAGATCAACAGAATATTATTATCATACATTATCAGACCACATCATGTATACATTTCAACCCATCAACACATTTACATACAGAGCACTGTAAACAGACAGCATAGAAGAGAACACACCTCATGTAGCTAACACTCAATGTCGACGGTGACGTCTCCCACGCTCAGCTCTAAAGATACTACTACTATGCCAAGACACTGATAATGTAAATATTGAATAAATTATTAATTAAACTCACGAGCGGATCCCGATGTCTGAGCAACAGGAGGTCGTCTAGGTGGAGGAGGAGGAAGGATCTCAATAATCTAAGTCAATGTCGTCTACAAATAAGAATAATTCCAATTAATTTTATGATATTCAAATCTTTAAATACTAAGTATAATCAAATAAAATGGTCAAAACGGTCTTTCGGGTTCGAATTTGGGAAAACAGGCAGCAGAATCGAAATCATGACGTTGAAAAACATAAAATATACCTTTTCTGAAAAAGTCAACGGTCAACAGTCAACGGTCAATGGTCAACGGGTCAACGACACTGATATCATCGCTTATGTCATGCGCCATGTCACTGGTGACGTCATCCGGTTCAGTTCAACGGGTTCTGATTCAGTTCTGTTGCGGTTCAGTCTAACTCGGTTCACCCTTTGGACCCATTCGGTCCGGTTTAGCCTGTTTTCCCCTTTTTCAACCGAATCTATATTAGGGTAAAATCCCTAATCAGATCGGCATCGGAATCTCACGTCGGTGACCTTTAAACACCAAATCCGACCAAAATACACATAACAGCACACACACACACGCGGATTAACCCTAAAAACACCAAAACCTTACCCCCTAAACACCAAAACGGCAAAGAAATAACAAAACGAACGGCGACACGAAAACTCAAGAGAACCCGACTGTTTTCGGCGAAGAACGGCGACGAGCAAGTAAACCCGAGACTGGGTTTCGATCGCGCGGCCACGGGGAGTCGAACGATGGTGTTGGGTCGTCGAACGGACGGTGTTTGGTTCTTGGTCGGACGGTAATCGGAGTAACGACGGTAGCGGTTTAGTTTGCACGAGAGAGAAAGAAAAGGAGAGGAGAGAGCGGCCGAACCAGGGAAATGGCTGAAACAATCAATTTATACCCTAACAAAAGGGTTAATTACAGAGTGTGTCATTATACTTTCTAGGGTTTATGAAACGGCACCAAAACTTAGCCATCTATGCAATTTGGTCACTGAAAATAAATTAGATTTTTAATTAAAATTTCCTAATTTTTATGAGGAAAATTAGGGTGTTACAACTATCCCCCCGTTAAAAGAAATTTCGGTCTCAAATTTTACCTGGAGAAAAAAGATGCGGATACTGAGCTCGGATGACAGTCTTGGGCTCCCACGTAGCCTCATCATGACTATGACCACGCCACACGACTTTGACCATCTTAATGGTCTTTCTTCTGAGAACCTTTTTATCTTGAGCAAGAATCTCAATAGGCTCTTCCTTAAAACGCAAATCAGGACGGATCTCAATATCCTCAATAGGCATAACATGTGACGGATTAGGATGATAACGTCTCAACACTGAAATATGAAAGGCATCGTGAATACGTTGAAGTTCTGGTGGTAGATCTAGCTGATAGGCAACTGGTCCGACTCGACAAATAATCCAATAAGGGCCATTGTAACGAGGACTCAGCTTGCCCTTCCGACCAAACCGAAGTACCTTCCTCCAAGGAGATACTTTCAAGAAAACCTCATCACCCACCTCAAACTCAAGATCACGACGTCTCAAATCAGCATAAGACTTCTGTTTGTCAAAAGTAGCCTTAAGCCGATCCCGAATCAATCTGACAGTCTGCTCAACCTCATGCACAATCTTAGGTCCCAACAATCTGTGGTCATTCAACTCAGTCTAACCAATAGGTGAACGACACCTACGCCCATACAGAGCCTCATACGGTGCCATCTTAATACTGGCATGATAACTGTTATTATAGGCAAACTCTGCAAGCGGTAGGAAATCCTCCCAACTACCTCTGAAATCAAGAATGCAGCCCCTCAGCATATCCTCAAGAATCTGGATCACACGCTCAGACTGACCATCTATCTGCGGATAATAAGATGTATTGAAGTTCAACCGAGTACCCAAAGCAGAATGAAGAGACCTCTAGAACTTTAAAGTAAACTTCCGATCTCTGTCAGAAATAATAGATGACGGTACCCCATGAAGTCGAACAATCTCAGAAATATAAAGTTGAGTTGACTTACTCAAATAATAGTCAACTCGGACAAGAATGAAATGCGCGAACTTTGTCAGACGATCAACAATAACCCAGATGGAATCCTTCTTCGACGGAGTCAAAGGAAGTCCACTAACAAAGTCCATAGTCACGCGCTCCCACTTCCACTGAGGAATCTCAATATGCTGAAGTAACCCAGACGGACGCTGATGCTCTGCTTTGACTTTCTAACAAGTCAAACATCTCGATACAAATCTGACGATGTCCCGCTTGAGACCTTTTCACTAGTACCTTTCACAAAGATTCTTATACCTCTTGTCACCACCAAGATGCATAGAATAAGGATTGTCATGGGCCTCACTGAGAATAACCTGTTTTAACCCAAATTTCCTCGGAATACAATACCGGCCACGGAAACATAATACCTCATCCTTATCAATAGAGAAATTTCGAGATGTACCCTCATGCACCTCCCTGATACGATGCATCAAAAACGGATCAATAGGCTGCTCAACCTTAAATATCAGAAATCAATGTAGGAATAACCCGAAGTTCTGCCAACAGACTGCCATCGTCATACAAACTCATCCGAGCAAACAAAGCTCTCAAATTTGAAATGGTGTTACGACTTAATGCATCAGCAACGACATTAGCTTTACCCGGATGATACTCAATCTCACAATCATAATCCTTGAGAAGCTCTAACCAGCGACGTTGTCTCAGATTAAGCTCTTTTTGAGTGAGGAGGTATTTCAGACTCTTATGGTCTGTATAGATATAACAGCAGCAAGCTCTAGATCATGGGTAGGGTAGTTACACTCATGCGGTTTCAACTGTCAAGACGCATAAGCTACTACATTTTTGTCCTGCATCAGAACACATCCCAATACTGTGTAAGAAGCATCATTGTAAACTGTATAAGCCTTACCAGGCTCAAGCTTAATCAAAATCGGTGCTTCAGTCAACACAGACTTAAGCTTCTCGAAACTAGACTGCTGAGCCTCAGTCCAAACAAAGGGAACATCCTTCCTCAGAAGCTTAGTCAACGAAGCTGCAATAGAAGAGAAACCCTCAACGAATCTCCGATAATAACCAGCTAAACCCAAGTAGCTTCGAACCTCGGGAACATTCTTGGGATTCTTCCAACTCATAATAGCCTCGACCTTCTTCAGATCAACCTAAATACCCTGAGCAGAAACTATATGACCCAGAAACACAACCTCAGAAAGCCAGAATTCACACTTACTGAATTTTGCATACAATTGTTTATCTCGCAGAATCTATAACACAATCCGAAGATGTTCCTCATGTTTTTCCTCGGATCTAAAATATACCAGTATATCATCAATAAATACCCCAACAAACTGGTCAAGATATGGTTGAAACACTATATTCATCATATCCATAAAAGCGGCAGGGGCGTTAGTCAACCCAAAAGGCTTCACAAGGAACTCATAATGACCATAACGTGTCCGGAAAGCTGTTTTGAACACATCAGAATCCTTAACCTTGAGTTTGTAATAACCAGATCTTAGGTCTATCTTAGAGAATAATGTAGCTCCCCGGAACTGGTCAAACAGATCATCAATACGAGGAAGAGGATATTTGTTCTTGATCATCAGCTTGTTCAGCTTCCGATAATCTATACAGAGTCGAAGTATCCCATCATTTTTCTTAACAAATAGAACAGGAGCTCCCCAAGGAGAAACACTAAGTCAAATGAAACCTCGATCCAACAGTTCTTGCAACTGAATCTTCAACTCTTTAAGTTCTTTCGGTGCCATCCGATAAGGTGCCATAGACACAGGAGTTGTACCCGGATAAACCTCGATGCCAAACTCAACGTCATCATGTTTCAGTGGTACCCCGGGTAATTCTTCCAGAAAAACATCTAGAAAGTCTTTCACAACTCGAATCTTATCTAAACCGAAATCAGACTGTCTTGGATCAAGGATATAGGTAAGATAAGCGATAAACCATTTCCTGATCATTTTCTCAGCTTTGAGAGCTGAAACGATATTACATAGGAACCCTCTGCGCTTACCAATCAGAACCACCTCACGATCATCAGAAGTTCTCAGTGTAGCCCTTTTCTTTTCACAGTCTAAAGTAACACGGTGAGCAGACAACCAATCCATACTTAAGATATGATCGAACTCCTCAAAGGGTAACTCCATCAAATCAACTGGAAAAATCTCCCCTTGAATCTCAAGAGGACAATTCTTGTATACTTTAGTAACCTCAACTGGATTACCCACTAGGTTGTGTACAGTAACAGCACTAACAGTATCCTTAGTAGAAATCTCAAGACCTCAGACACAGAACTCGCAACATATGAATGAGTCGAACCATTATCAAGTAGAGTAAAGTATGAAATAGAATGGATAGAGAATGTACTGGCAATAACATCTGGCTCATCACGATCCTCGTGCCTCCTAGTAGAATAAACTAACCCCAGTTGTCTGGTCCCTGATATTGTTGATCCTCTACTCGGAGCTGGTCTACCTCTACTAGCAGAACCCGAGGTAACAGATCTGACCTGACCTCTTCCCCTGACGGGAGCCTGTACTGATGCATGAGACTAAGTAGTAGTAAAAGCTGAGGGAGGTGGAACTGGACAATCTCTGAAACGGTGCTCGAATGAATTACATCTGAAACAAGCTCCAGTCTGCCTCCTGCACTCACTCGAATGCCGCTTCTTACAAAAAGGACATTGTGGCACCCCTCGAGTACCAGTCGTACCACCAGCACTAGCAGTCGGAACAGAAGAAGTCACTGGTATAGCTCTCGAGTAACTCTCATAGTCTGAATCATCCCTGGCTCTCTTCCTAGACTGATTCCTCTGACTATGCTGAACTGGCACTAACGTTGGTCTCTTTCCTCTATCAGATCCATGCGACTCAAGTTGTCTCAACTCGGCCTCATTACGCTCAGATGTCCTAGCTTGTCTAGTAATATTTTTGTATTCTTGGTCCATATGTAAAGCAACATCGGCCTTTATCGTAGGACGCAATCCCTTCAGAAACCAATCACACATGTCTTTTTTTGTGGTCACTAACCCTGGGACGTACCTAATCAAACTCATAAACTCGATCTCGTAGTCATTAACAGTCATATCATTCTACCTCAGATTCATAAAATCATCTCTGCACTTAGCTATATATTCAGATCCGACATATCGATCACGGAAAGCCTGTCTGAAATGATCCCAAGTAACCTTACTAGCTAGAGTAACAAGCTCCTCAGCCTCCCACCAATTCTGGGCTTCACCCTGCAGCAGTGAAACGACAACCCTGAGTTTTCGGTCGGTAGGATAATCCATCTCAACATATAGTCGCTGAAGCTTCTTCAGCAAGTACTCTGCATCTGTCAGGTCTGTACCCATCCTTGTATCGAACATAGTCATTCTGGCAACTAGAAACTCTGTGGATATGGGTCTACGAACACCCTCAGACTGACGAAGGTATCTCAATAGCTCTCTCTAAACAGTAACGACATCTGTGCCCACTGTCTCACTATCCCCTGAATCACAATGACCACTACTCTGAGCAGGCTGAACATGTGGGTCTCCTCTACCAGTCTGATGAGCTCTAGTCTGTTGAGCTCCAATCTGGTCCACATGTTGTTCCTCCACATTCGCACCCTGGACCTCAACATGGTTTTGTATCGAACCCTCAAGAGGTGGAATGTCACTATCTGCGGTCGCGGTACAACCTTGACCTCGACCTCAACCACGACCTCGACCGGCCGCTACTCTAGAACTTCTCCGATGTAGCATAATAGTATGTCTACAAAAGACAGAATTCTAAGATTAGAATCGGTACTTGGAGATCTTATTCAGAATATGTATAAATATTATTCATATAACATCATAAGGTTTTTTTCTTCTGAAATTCCTGTTTTACCTGGAAACATTTGATAATGCATGCAAAAATTTATTTTCGATTCAAAATTGATTTAAATCACCTAGGCCGAGTGTTGAACCTGGCTCTGATACCACTAAATTAAACTCCATAAACCCGACCCAGAAAATTCGATCGAATATAGGAAGTCAAGCTCAAAGCTTGTCCCTCAAGTAAGTAACCTGATTCAAAACTTTAATTCCAAAATAAATAATAATAATATTACATAATACATAATTATAAAATCATTCTGAAAGTATTAAATATCCAAAATGTATATGCATGATAAAACTTAATAACCCAAATAAAACATCTGAAATTAAATACAATTCGATAAAACATATAAATCAATAGTCCAAGTATCATACTAATAATAATAAATAAATAAATAAATAAATAAATAAGGCTGGAAAACGAGGTCCTCCAAGTACCGTAGCCTAGACCTGATTATCTAAAATAGAAACTAAGGGGGAGTCAGCGAAAACGCTCAGTGTGTTTATAAGGTGCAAATAGAACTTACATAATCATCATATCAACAGAGTCAACCAGACATTATCAGAATACAATTTTTCATCAAGAATTAATTCAATCACATAAACAGGTATGAATGAATATGCAACACAGTATGACATGCACCCAACTACATCGCCATCCGAAGAGTAAGGTTTCCCAGAACCACTCTCAACCTCATCACCATCCGAAGTGGAATCCATCTCGTAGTGCGAAACCATCGATCCGAAGTAGACATCAACCTGAAGGATGAAGCTACTAAACTTACCTGTACAGAATCACAACCATAATGAAATGACATAAAATCCGAGTTTTGAATATGAATGCACTGTTTATCAATAGAAATGCATAATCATATAGTCTGATATGCAATAATCTGAATTTGATAACATATATAAATATTGCATAATGTAACAGAATGTTGAACAAGTCAAATATCACAGATCAACAGAATATTATTACCATACATTATCAGACCACATTATGTATACATTTCAGCCCATCAACACATTTACATACAAAGCACTATAAAAAGACAGCACAGAAGAGAACACACCTCAGGTAGCTAACACTCAACGTCGACGGTGACGTCTCCCACGCTCAGCTCTATCTCTAGGTCGGTCAGAGTCAGCTCCTATAACAATTAATTACACCATCAAAGATACTTATACTATGCCAAGACACTGATAATGTAAATATTGAATATATTATTAATTAAACTCACGAGTGGATCTGGATGTCTGAGCAACAAGAGGTCGTCCAGGTGGAGGAGGATGAAGGATCTCAGTATCCGAGTCAATGTCGTCTGCAAATAAGAATAATTCCAATTAATTTCCCGATATTCAAATTTTTAAATACTAAGTAAATCGAATAAAATGGTCAAAACGATCTTTCGGGTTCGAATTTGGGAAATGGGCAGCGGAATCGGAATCAGGACTTCGAAAAATATAAAATAGGCCTTTTTTGAAATAGTCAACGGTCAATGGTCAACGGTCAAGGACACTGGCGTCATCACTTATGTCATGCGCCACATCACTGGTGAGGTCATCCGGTTTAGTTCAACAGGGTTTGGTTCAGTTCTGTTGTGGTTCGGTCTAACTCGATTCACCCTTTGGACTGGTTCGGTCTGGTTCAGCTTGTTTTCCCTCTTTTTGACTGAATCTAAATTAGGGAAAAATCCCTAATCGGTGCGGCACCGGAATCTCACGCCGATGACCTTTAAACGCCAAATCTGGCCAAAATACACATAACAGCACACACCCACACATGGATTAACCCCCAAAACAACAAAAACCTTCCCCCTAAACACCAAAACGGCGAGGAAATAACAACACGAACGGCGGCGTGAAAACTCAAGAGAACCTGGCAGTTTCCGACAAAGAACAACAACAAGCGAGTAAGCCCAAGATTTGGTTTTGATCATGCGGCCACGGGGAGTCAAACGATGGTGTCGGGCCGTCGAACAGACGGTGTTTGGCCCTTGGCCGGATGGTAATCGGAGTAACGACTGTAGGGGTATAGTTCGCACGAGAGAGAAAGAAAAGGAGAGGAGAGGGAGCGGCCAAACTAGGGAAATGGCTGAAACAATCAATTTATACCCTAACAAAAAGGTTAATTACAGATTGTGTCATTATACTTCCTAGGGTTTATGAAACAACACCAAAACTTAGCCAACTATGCAATTTGGTCACTGAAATTCAATTAGATTTTTAATTAAAATTTCCTAATTTTTAGGGAAAAAATTGGGGTGTTACATGCTTCTAATCATCTTTATACTACCTCACTAAGTGTATACTTACTCTATCCTTTCGATTATATTTCAAGTTGAAATTTTGTTTGTGGTTACCTATCGAGCTTGGAACAGATTGCAAGTAAAAAGGGTGTATGTTTGTTAATCTTTTTTTTTGAACTCCTAGATGGTGGCATCATGCTAGTAATTTGTATATAGTTTGATCATTATGTCTTTTGGTAGCAATGCTTACATGCATTCAATGTTCTTTTAAATGTTGTGTATGGCCTCTCTAATATTTAATGTTTGCCAACGCGACTTGAATGCGGCTAATATTTTTTGTCCTTATAATGTGTCAAGATCTTGGTATTGTTGTCTATCATGCGTAAACACGTAAAAGTATTACCACTATAGGTTTGTAATATTTCACAGTCTTAAATGTTTGTATACATATGTTCTTAGATGGTTTGCATTTGTTAAATTTGAATAGTTTTGGATTGGTTGACATAGTAAATGCTTGAGTATGCCTTGTATAATTGTTAAGGAAGTCTCTTAAGCTTTGATCGAATTGTTTGAGTTAGGATCATCTGAATTTTATATAGACATTTGATTATGATAAAGTGTTAAGTTAAATCCAAATTTGAGTATTTTTAAGTAAGTCGTGGCTTGAAACATCCTAAACCGGGCTTGGGAGAAGACCGAGTCTAGAATGATTAAGGAAGACAAAACACTACAACCATGAAGTCTAAACATGCATTCGAACAAGATTTAGACAATTCTTGTGACTCAAGCAACAATTCGAAACAAAAATAACAAGTGGAACGCCCTAGTTCAAATGAACTATAAACAATTACAATTGAGGAAACAAGAAATGAAAGTCTCGCTTAACATCCAAGTTATTACTAACTGAATACAACATTAGCTTAGGACAAAGAGTGTTCCTTCTAAAACAAAATCAGCATACCAATTTCGCAATTAGATTTTTCGGAACATGAGAAAAGGATTATCAATTAAAGAAGCTATCATAAAAAAGCATAAGGTTCCATCATATCTTTCAAGCATAAACATAAAGGAACATAACAACTAATTTGTTTGTCTAAACAATCATCAAATTATCAACTTAGTGAGTATTGACCTATTAACTTACTTTTAGCGTGTTTGCACCGATTACTACATATAGAGAAAACATTTACAACTATTTACAGCCGAATCAAGTTTATTCATTCCTAAGCTTCAAATTTTTGATCTTATATATATATAAGTATCTGCACCTAAATAGCTAATGAGAAATCCTAACCAAGATTAGGATACATAACATTGATGGATCTACTATCATCATAACAAACTATAAGAGATTTAAACATGACATGATATAATAGCAACCATCAAGGCAATCAACCAACCATACTAGACATAGAAAATTAATGGATACATCTTATGAGTTCTCTTAATTTATACATACCCAAAAAGAAGCACAAAAATCATGAGCTTGTCAATTATACTTAAACACCAAGGTGCCACCGTCGTAGAAGTTGATACATTAAAACAAAACATACTTGTACTAGACTTGTGATACGATTAAGCTCCAAGATGATGACAAGCTTCCAAAATCTATCATGTAAGGTAGAGAAAGAAACTTTGTAAGAATTAAGCCTGATGAGGTAGTCTAAAGCATTCAATCTAATATTTAACCCCAAGCATTTCTTTCTCTACAAGCATAACAATTAAAGTATTACAAACATTTGCATTATGGACATCAAAGGAAGAGTTGGAACAACATTAGGCTTTAATCTTAACCAATGATATTCATTTTGCATCATACATTTTACAATACAATACAATCATACTCAATAACGTATCAACAAATCATTCTTAATCACATAACAAGGATTTTCACAATAGAATTACACATATCATGCTAAAGCAATCTCAATACACTAATTAGCATTGTTAACAAGTAGTTCATCCTCTTTTTCTTTTCTTACTAATATATTGAATTCATTCTTATGCATATACATTGTTCTTATAGCCTTGTAATCGATAGTCTAGTCTAGATACACGAGTTCCAAACCAACTGTTACCCGTAACATAAAATATACTTTCAATACTGGTCATACCTTCCTATTGTCGCCAATTGACCAATTACACATCCCTCCTAGTGTCACCCATTAAGGACCATTGTCCCGAACCGTAGTCCATCCCAACACTTAGCTCTACGGACTCTATGGCATGCCAACTATATCTACGACTGACTCGAGACCAAGCCTTTAACATGTTATCTTTTAATTCAACATAAATGAGTACAACTCTTTAGTTTTCCATGATCAATTTCTTTTATCCCCTATTTCCATATTTAGGGATCACATAATGTTCACCTCCATGAACTACAAGCCACACATATGCTTGTTTCGAATGGCCTTATAGACTAAATTTATTTTGATCACATTTCACATGATTTATGTGCATACATTGTCAAGTATTCTCACAAGTAGAAATACAATCAAAACTTCTTGCATACAACAATTAATCATTTCATAACATATAAGCCATTCGATTCAATCAACTTTCTTATCAACATGAAACATCTCATTTCATTATCATGCCATTGATCACTTATGCATAACAAAATATTTCTTTTCAATTCGAAACTTACCTTGCATCCATGTTTGCAACACAAGTAGCAATTAAACAATTTAACCAGACATATTTAACAAGAAATGCTCGGGAAGGTTTCCAGTCCTTCACGGGGCTTTAAACTACACTCACAGGTAACACCGAGCTAATTTGATTCCCGGATCACAATTCCTTTTTGTCTACCTCCTATTGAATATGCTCTTTGCCCCACTTGATCAATCCCCTCTTTGTCTAGTCATAACAATAATTCATTTACCATTAGGAACAATTTAATTTACCTCCTATACGAAAGTCAATTTACTAACATCCATTTGACCACAAACAATTCTTGAAATTCATTTAAACATCCACCAAAAATCATAAAGTAAACTGTTAAGCATCAATGCTTATTACCATCTCCCTAAGCTGCCATTTCTCACCCCCCCTCCTTTATTCATTTTAAACTCATTTATGTGTCATCATACCAAGTCAGAACTGGCTTCAAGCATATATATCATCTTATTGGGCTAAATAGTCTCCAAAGTCTCATGATTGTAATAAGAAAAACAGGGCAGATTTCATTTGTACACTTTTTATTAACCAAAAACAGTTTTGAATTCAATCTTATACTTTCTAAAACAGAGTATTGAATATATATATATATATATATATATATATATATATATATATATATATATATTCATTTGAATCATTTAGAACAATTTAATTTAGCATACAAACATCAAAACCGAGTTGTTTATTTACACTTTCATGAAACATGTCACCCTTTTTCCTTATTCAAACGAACAAGAACTCAAAACTGCCCCTAACTAAAAATTATAACAACCAATGATTCTTATACGTCTACTTAGCAATATTCCAAGCATGAACTAAAGTATTTATCCTAATTAGGTTCGTTTTGAGATATAATTCTTCTGTCATAATCACATTGCTTTCAAAAACTCAACCGAAATCAAGAACAAAATTTTGATTCCTAAATATTCAAATATCCATAATTAAAAGCATCCATAAACAATATTTCTATCTTAATCTTAACATAAGTGTACCAAGAAGACTTGCTCTTCCTCCCTTGAGTTCAAACAACAAGAAACCAAGCTAACTATCTTCCGATTTCCATAGATTTCCACCGAGCTCTCTCTCTTTCTCTCAAACCACTATGCTTCGGGTTTTCCTTAGGAAGAAGATGAGATAGTGGAAGGGAGAATTCCCAAAGTGGTCAATCTCTCCTACATGACTCTCCCTCAAATTGCCATGTGTTAAGGTCTCTTAACATTATTCTTTTAGCATGATATCAATCCTTTTTTAATAAAAATCATTTTGGTTCATCATAAATTGACCTCTAAATTTTCATTAATCCAACTTGGTCCTTAAAGAAGTGTTTGGTTACAAGTATTTATCAATTAGAGAAATTTTATCATATAATTCAAAGAAATTATTTTCTAAGCCAAGGAAATTTTGGGATGTTACATATCCCTCCCCTTACAGATAATTTGTCTTTAAATTTTACCTTAAGGAATGAGTTGAGGGTATTGTTCTCTCATGATTGACTCCAGCTCCCAAGTAGCTTCTTCAACTTTTTGGTTTCTCCAAAGTACTTTAACTAAAGAGATTGTTTTATTTCGGAGTCTTTTAAATTCTCGATCAAGGATTCGAATAGGTTCTTCTTTGTAAGATAAGTCTAGAGTCAATTCTACTTCCTCCGGTTCCAGCACATGTGAGGGATCAAATCGAAATCTTCTTAACATTGATACGTGGAAAACATTGTGTATTCTCTCAAACTCTTTGAGGAGAGCTAGCGTATAAGCAACTGGACCAACTTTTTCTTCTATTTCAAAAGGTTTGATGTAACGGGGACTTAATTTTCCTTTCTTCCCAAACCTAAGTATTTTCTTCCACGGAGACACCTTCAGAAACACTATGTCTTCCACTTCATGTTGGACATCTCTTCTCTTAATGTTTGCATGCGCTTTTTGCCTATCAAAAGCTTCTTTTAATCTACTGTGTGTGATCTGTATTTGGTGTTTAGTTTCTCGAAACAATTCAGTCCCTAAGACTTTCTTTTCACCTAGTTCCGACCAACATAGAGGAGTCCTACACTTCCTTCCATACAATGCTTCGAATGGTGCCATCTTAATAGAGGCTTGGCAACTGTTAATGTAGGCAAATTCAGCCAACGATAGGGATTTCTCCTAGTTCTTCCCAAAATCGATCACAAACTCTAAGCATGTCTTCTAGTACTAGGATCACTTTTTCAGATTGTCCATCAGTTTATGGATGGAAGGCAATGCTGAGAATTAATTTGGTTCCCAAGGCTTTCTAAAGTGCTTTCTAAAATCTAGATGTAAAACGGGAGTCTCGATCAGAAATTATGGATGTAGGTATTCCATGAAGCCTAATTACTCCCCTTATATACATCTCGGCCAACTATTCTAAATTCATGTTCATACGAACATGTAGGAAGTGTGTTGATTTGGAGAATGTATCGACAATTACCCAAACAACATCATTCTTTCTTAATGAAAGGGGTAATCCCGATACGAAATCTATAGTTATTCGTTCCCACTTCCATTGTGGTAACTCGATCGGTTAAAGAAGTCTTGTAGGCACTTTATGTTCTGCTTTCACCTTTTGACACGTCAGGCACTTAGACACCAATTCTATAATATCTATTTTCATCCCCGGCCACCAATAAACTTCTTTTAAATCCTTATACATTTTAATCGATTCCGGATGTACAGAGAAAGGGCTAGTATGGGCTTTTTGTAGCATTTCCTTCTTCAAAGCTTGATCATCAAGTACACAAATTCTATCCTCAAAAGAGAGTAAGCCATTCAGCCTTAATAAGAATTCGGAGTTTGTCTCAGGATCAATCCTTTTTAATATCTTCTGAAGTTCAGGGTCAGTCTGCTGAAGTGTTGCGATTATCGAATTCAATTCAGAATGAATTTGAAGGTCAGCTATGAGCTTTTGTTCCTTCTGTAATCAGAAATGACCATTGATTGCAGCAGTAGCTACAAAACATTTAGATCATTTTAATACAAAGGCTTAATAATTTCGAATGGAAGGAATTAATTATGCCCAGATTAGTGTCTTACCAATAGAACATTTGTGACTGACTGCATCAGCCATTACATTCGTCTTTCCCAAGTGATAGTCGATAACTATATCGTAATCCTTGAGTAGCTCTATCCATCTTCTTTGTCTAAGGTTTAATTCTTTTGTGTAAGAAGATACTTCAAGCTTTTATGATCGGTAAATAAGTAATGTTTCTCTCCATACAAGTAGTGCCTCCAAATTTTTAGCGCAAACACAACTACGGCTATTTCAAGATTGTGTGTCAGATAATTCAGTTCATGTGGCTTCAATTTCCTGGAGGCATAAGCTATCACCTTTCCATCTTGCATAAGAACGTGGCCTAACCCAAGATGGACTAGGACCCGGATAAGAACTTGTTTTAATTGGTCGAAGCTTTGTTGCTGATTTTTTGACCAAACAAAAGGTTCCTCTTTACGGAGAAGCTTTGTTAAAGGAGTAGCCAAAATCGAAAATCCCTTTACAAATCTCCTATAATAGCCAGCTAACCCAAAGAAGCTCCTAACTTCACTGATATTCTTGGGAGGTTTCCGAACAATTATATATTGAACTTTCTTTGGATCTACCTTTATTCCTTCAGCTGAGATGACATGGCAAAGGAAGGACACCTCTGAGAGCCAGAATTCACATTTAGTAAACTTGGCGTATAACTTCTTATCCCGAAGAGTTTATAGCACAACCCTTAAATGGTTTGAATGCTTCTCCTTGATTTTGGAGTAAACGAGGATATCGTCTATAAAAATAAAAATAAATTATCTAGATAGGGCCTAAAAATTCGGTTCATTAGATTAATGAAATATGTAGGGGCATTTGTTAGACCAAAAGGCATCACTAGAAATTCATAGTGGTCATACCGAGTTCGGAAAGCAGTCTTTGGGACATCAGCCTCTCTAACTCTCATCTGATAATAGTCTGAGCGAAGATCAATTTTGGAGAATATGGTAGCATCCTTCAATTAATCAAACAAGTCTTCGATTCGAGGCAATGGATATTTGTTCTTGATAGTAAGTTGATTTAACTGCCAGTAGTCAATACAAAGCCTCATTGATCAGTCCCTCTTCTTTACAAACAAAATTGGGGGTCTCTAAGGAGAAGAACTAGGCCTGATAAAGACTTTGTCTTGTAACTCTTGTAGTTGTTGTTTGAGCTCTTTAAGTTCAACAGAAGCCATCCGATAGTGGGTAATAAACACGGGATTGGACCCGGGTTGCACTTCAATCTTGAATTCCACTTCTTGTGTTGGCGGTAATCCTGAAAGTTCCACAAAAAAGACATCAGGGAATTCAGAAACAATGGGTAACGAGTTTAAACCAAAATCAAGTTCATCTCGTTTAATCATAGCAACAAAAATTGAAGTTGGTTTCTTATCAATCAAGATTATAGATTCCTTCCCTAATCCACGAAGAAAAAGTCTCCTTTTTTTACAGTCTACCTTGGCCTGATGCTTTCTTAACAAATCTAATCCCAAAATGATATCTAATTCAAAGAAGAGTAAGTCTAAGAGATCGGCAGGAAAAAGGTATGCCTCGGATAAACAATGGACAGTCTTTACATATTTGGTTCACTACCACCTTATCTCCTAAAGGATTAACATCAACTAAATTACAAATTGTAGATTCAAGCTTCATTTGAAATTTCTCAATTAGGGAAGAACGTATAAAGGAATGGGTTGAACCCGAATCAAATAAAGCATAGACAAGGTGCTCATCTAATCGAGTCATACCTGCAATTACATCAGGGTATTCTTCGTCTTCATGACCTCAGATGTGATAAACTTGAGCAGGTGCCCGGGATTCCTAGTAAGTAGCATTCGGCCTTTGGCCTTTACTCTTCCCATAATTCCCAGAAGAAGCTTGCTTAGGTGCTCTTCCTCTTGAAATTTTGTTATGATTCGAACCCTTAGACACATGGGAGGGTAGTTTGTTCGGGTTCTGGGGACAATCTTTGATGAAGTGTGTTATTTCTCCACATAGATTGCAATCATTAGATTGTTTCCGGCATTGACCCGAATGGTGTTTCTGACAAATATTGCAATGAGGGACTTGAAATTCTCTTCCATCATATCTGGTGCTATTAACAGATACCGAGGGCACATAATTCTGCCCACTCACTAAGGCTTGGGTATGAAATGTCATTTTGGTGCATTGTTGTAGTTAGAAGAATTTCCTCCTTTATGCTTTTGTCTCTTGTTGTGCCAATATGGTTTGTGGTAATCTCTGGATCTCTAATCATTTCTCGACTGATTTCTCTTTCTTCTCTCCAAAGTCTTCATCTTTGTTTTCGTAGCTATCGCTCGATTAACCAATTCTTGGAAGTCAGTAATTCCGAGAGCAGTAAACATAGAACCCAACTCCTCATTGAGCCCATCAATGAACAATTGGCATTTGTCCTCTTCCTTTTTGATAAACCCATATATGTATTTGCAATACTTGCAAAATTCGCTCACGTATTGCTCAATTGGCTTTCCGCCTTGCTTCAAATAAAAGAAACATTTCCTCCTCTAAGCAAGGTATTGTTCACTAATGTATTTCTTTTGAAATTCTTTAAGAAAGAATTCTCAAGTGACGGTTTTTGTTGGGGCCGCAAGGATTGTAGTTTCCCACCAACTGAGTGCTCCCTCGGCCAAGAGGGCTACTGCACATTCTAATTTGTGTTCGTCTGAGCATTGTAGTTGTTTAGTTAGAATCCTTATTGTAGCTTCCAACCAGAATTTAGCTTCTCCTGGCTTCTCTTCATTAGCTTCGGTGAAGGTGTAAGCTCGATGTTGAGCTAATTTGTCAATTGGGGCTCTTGTTGGTACTACAACCGGAGGATTAGGAAGGGGTGGAGGGTTCTTGCTCATAGAAACGATCAGTTGATCGAACATCTCTTTTAGACTACATAAGCATTCCCGTTGAATGGGATGAATTGTAGGAGCTTCTTGCTGAACTTGTTGAGGTTCAATAGCCTTTTGAGGATTTTGATCCATCCTCACACTTCCTCTATCATTGGAGGAGTCGGTTGGACTTTCTTTATCTTTTCCCAACCTCGTTTCAGACATTCTAATATAAGAAGAAAAGAGCTTAATAAAATACGATTCACAAGTACTCAAGAAAAAATAAGAAACAAAAATAAACAAGAGGAATACCCTAGTTCGAATGAGCTATAAATGATTACAGTTGAGGAAACAAGAAACAAAAGTCTCGCTTAACATCCAAGTTATTACTAACCAAATACAATATTAGCTTGGGACAAAGAGTGTTCCTCCTAAAACAAAATCAACATACCAATTTAGTAATTAGATTTTTCGAAACATGAGGAAAGGATTATCAATTACAAAAGCTATCATACAAAAAGCACAAGGTTCCATCATATCTTTCAAGCATAAACATAAAGGAACATAAAAACTAATTTGTGTGTCTAAACAATCATCAAATTACAACTTAGTGAGTATAGACCTATTAACTTACTTTTAACATGTTTGCACCGATTACTACATATAGAGAAAACATTTACAACTATTTACAGCCGAATCAGGTTTATTCATTCCTACGCTTCAAATTTTGATCTTATATATATATATATAAGTATCTACACCTAAATAGCTAATGAGAAATCCTAACCAAGATTAGCATACATAACATTGATTGATCTACTATCATCGTAACAAACTTTAAGACATTTAAAAATGGCATGATATAATAACAACCATCAAGGCAATCAACAAACCATACTAGAAATAGCACATTAATGGATACATCTTATGAGTTCTCTTAATTTATACATACCCAAAAAGAAGCACAAAAATCATGAGCTTGTCAATTATACTTAAACACCAAGGTGCCACCATCCTAGGAGTTGATACATTAAAACAAAACATATTTGTACTAGACTTGTGATACGATTAAGCTCCAAGATAATGACAAGCTTCCAAAATCTATCATGTAAGGTAGAGAAAGAAACTTTGTAAGCATTAAGCCTAATGAGGTAGTCTAAAGCATTTAATCTAATATTTAACCCAAGCATTTCTTTCTCTACAAGCATAACAATTAAAGTATTACAAACATTTGCATTATGGACATCAAAGCTAAGAGTTCAAACAACATTAGGCTTTAATCTTAACCAATAATATTCATTTTGCATCATACAATTTACAATACAATACAATCATACTCAATAACGTATCAACAAATCATTCTTGATCACATAACAAGGATTTTCACAATAGAATTACACATAGCATGCTAAAGCAATCTCAATACACTAATTAGCATTGTTGACAAGTAGGGCATCCTCTTTTTTCTTTTCTTACTAATATATTGAATTCATTCTTATGGATATACATTGTTCTTATAGCCATGTGATTCGATAGTCTAGTCTAGATACACGAGTCCCCAACCATCTATCGCCCGTAACATAAATTGTGCTTTCAGTATCGGTCATACCCTCCTACTGTCAGCAATTGACCAATTACACATCCCTCTAACTGTCACCCATTAAGGACCACTGTCCCGGACCTTAGTCTATCCCGACACTGAGCTCTACAAACTCTATGGCATGCCAACTATATCTACGACTAACTCGATACCAAGGCTTTAACATATTATCTTTTAATTCAACATAAATGAGTACAACTCTTTAGTTTTCCATGATCAATTTCTTTTATCCCTTATTTCCAAATTTAGGGATCACATAATGTTCACCACCGTGAACTACAAGCCACACATATGCTTTTTCGAATGGCCTTATAGACTAAATTTCTTTTAATCACATTTCACATAATTTATATGCATACACTGTCAAGTATTCTCACAAGTAGCAATACAATCAAGACTTCTTGCATACAACAATCAATCATTTCATAACATATAAGCCATTCGATTTAATCAACTTTCTTATCAACATGATACATCTCATTTCATTATCATGACAATGATCACTTATGCATAACAAAATATTTATTTTCAATTCAAAACTTACCTTACATCCATGTTTGCAACACAAGTAGCAACTAAACAATTTAACCAGCCATATTTAACAAGAAATCCTTAGGAAGGTATTCAGTCCTTCCTGAGGCTTTAAACTACACTCACATGTAACACCGAGCTAATTTGATTCCCGGATCATAATTCCTTTTTATCTAACTCCTATTGAATATGCTCTTTGCGCCACTTGATCAATTCCCTCTTTGTCTAGTCATAACTAGAGTTCAATTACCATTAGGAACAATTTAATTTACCTCCTATACAAAATTCAATTTACTAACAACCATTTGATCACAAACAATTCTTGAAATTCATTTAAACAATCACCAAAAATCATAAAATAAATTGTTATGCACCAATGCTTATTACCAGCTCCCTAAGCTACCATTTCTCACCCTCTTTATGCATTTTACACTCATTTATGTCTCATCATACAAAGTTAGAACTGGCTTCAAGCATATATGTCATCTCATTGGGATAAAATAGTCTTCTAACTCCCATGATTGTAACAAGGAAAATATGGTAGATTTCATTTGTGCACTATTTACTAACCAAAAACAGTTTTGAATTCATTCTTATACTTTCTAAAACAGAGTATTGAACAATTTAATTTATCATACAAACATCAAAATCGAGCTGCTTATTTACTCTTTCATGAAACAGGTCACCATTTTTCTTTACTCAATTGAACAAGAACTCAAAACAGCCCCTAACAAAAAATTATAACAACCAATGATTCTCATACTTCTACTTAGCAATATTCCAAGCATGAACCAAATTATTTATCCTAATTAGGTTCGTTTTGAGATATAATTCTTCTGTCCTAATCACATTGCTTTCAAAAACTCAACCGAAATCAAGCACAAAATTTTGATTCCTAAACATTCAAATATATATAATTAAAAGCATCCATAAACAATATTTTTCTATCTTAATATTAACATAAGTGTACCATGAAGACTTACTCTTCCTCCCTGGAATTCGAACAACAAGAAACCAAGCTAACTATCTTTCACTTTCCATAGATTTCCACCGAGCTCTCTCTCTTTCTCTCAAACCATTATGCTTCAGGTTTTTCCTTAGGAAGAAGATGAGATAGTGGAAGGTAGAATTCCCAAAGTGGCCAATCTCTCCTACATGGCTCTCCCTCAAATTGCCATGTGTTAAGGTCTCTTAACATTATTATTTTAACATTCAATCACTCCTTTTGTAATAAAAATCATTTCGGTCCATCATAAATTGACCTCTAAATTTTCATTAATTCCAACTTGGTCCTTACAGAAGTGTTTGGTTATAACTATTTATCAATTAGAGAAATTTTATCATATAATTCAAAGCAATTGTTTTCTATGCCAAGGAAATTTTGGGATGTTACAAATCCCTCCCCCTTAAAGAAAATTCGTCCTCGAATTTTACCTCAAGGAAAGAGTTGAGGGTATTGTTCTATCATGATTGACTCTTGTTCCCAAGTAGCTTCTTCAACTTCTTGGTTTCTCCAAAGTACTTTAAATAAAGAGATTGTTTTATTTCGGAGTCTTTAAACTTCTCGATCAAGGATTCGAATTGGTTCTTCTTCGTAAGAGAAGTCTTAATTCAATTCTACTTCAGCTAGTTCCAGCACATGCGAGGGATCAGATCGATTTCTTCTAATCATTGACACATGGAAAACATTGTGTATTCTCTCAAACTCTTTGGGGAGAGCTAGCCTATAAGCAATTGGACCAACTTTTTCTACTATTTCAAAAGGTCTGATGTAATGGGGACTTAATTTTCCTATCTTTCCAAACCTGAGTATTTTCTTCCACGGAGACACCTTTAGAAACACTTTGTCTCCCACTTCATGCTCGACATCTATTCTCTTAATGTCTGCATACGCTTTTTTCCTATCGAAAGCTTCTTTTAATCTACTGTGTATGATATGTATTTGGTATTCTGTTTCCCGAAACAATTCAGGTCCTAGACTTTGTTTTCACCTAGTTCTGACCAACATAGAGGAGTCCTACACTTCCTTCCATACAAGACTCCGAATGGTGCCATCTTAATAGAGGCTTGGTAAATGTTAATGTAGGAAAATTCAGCCAACAGTAGGGATTTCTCCCAGTTCTTCCCAAAATCGATCACACAAGCTTTGAGCATGTCTTCTAGTACTTGGATCACCTTTTCAGATTGTCCATCGGTTTGTGGATGGAAGGCAGTACTGAGATTTAAATTTGTTCCCAAGGCTTTCTAAAGTGCTTTCCAAAATCTAGATGTAAACCGGAAGTCTCAGTCAGAAATTATGGATGTAGGTATTCTATGAAGCCTAATTACTTCCCTTATATACATCTCGGCCAATTGTTTTAAATTCATGCTCATACGAACAAGTTGGAAGTGTGCTGATTTGGAGAATGTATCGACAATTACCCAACAGCATCATTCTTTCTTGGTGAAAGTGGTAGTCCCGATACGAAATCCATAGTTATTCGTTTCCACTTCCATTGTAGTAACTCGATAGGTTGAAGAAGTCTTGTAGGCACTTGATGTTTTGCTTTTACCTTTTAACACATCAGGCACTTAGACACAAATTCTATAATATATGTTTTCATCCCTAGCCACCAATAAACTTCTTTTAAATCCATATACATTTTAATCAATTTCGGATGTACAGAGAAAGTGCTAGTTTGGGCTTCTTGTAGCATTTCCTTCTTCAAAGCTTGATCATCAGGTACACAAATTCTATCCTTAAAATAGAGTAAGCCATTTGGCCCTAATAAGAATTCGGAGTTTGTTTCAGCATCAATCCATTTTAATATCTTCTAAAGTTTAGGGTCAGCCTGCTGAAGTGTTGCGATTCTCGAATTCAATTCCGAATGAATTTGAAGCTCAGCTATGAGCTTTTGTTCCTTCTGTAATCGAAAATGGCCATTGATTGCAGTAGGAGCTACAAAAAAATAGATTATTTTAATACAAAGGCTTAAGAATTTCTAATGGAATGAATTAATTATGTCTGGATTAGTGTCTTACCAATAAAATGTTTGCGACTGAGTGCATCAGCCACTACATTCGCCTTTCCCAGGTGATAGTCGATAACTATATCGTAATCCTTGAAGCTCTATCCATCTTCTTTGTCTAAGTTTTAATTATTTTTGTGTAAGAAGATACTTCAAGCTTTGATGATCGGCAAATAAGTAACATTTCTCTCCATACATGTAGTGCCTCCAAATTTTTAGCGCAAACACAACTTCGGCTAATTCCAAATCATGTGTCGGATAATTTAGTTCGTGTGGCTTCAATTTCCTGGAGGCATATGTTATCATCTTTCCTTGATTCTGGTTGAGTCAAGAATGAGGCCCGGATAAGAAATTGTTTTAATTGGTCGAAGCTATGTTGCTGATTTTTCGACCAAACGAATGGTTCCTCTTTACAGAGAAGCTCTGTTAAAGGAGTAGCCAAACCCGAAAACCTATTTACAAATATCCTATAATAGCCAGCTAACTCGAGGAAGCTCCTAACTTCACCGATATTCCTGGGAGGTTTCTAATCAATTATAGATTGAACTTTCTTTGGATCCACCTTTATTTTTTCGGCTTAGATGACATGGCCAAGGAAGGACACCTTCGAGAGCCAAAATTCCCATTTAGTAAACTTGGTATATAACTTCTCATCCCGAAGAGTTTGTAGCACAACATTTAAATGGTTTGAATGCTTCTTCTTGTTTATGGAGTAAACGAGGATATTGGCTATAAAAACCACAAAAAATTTATCTAGATAGGGCCTAAAACTTCGGTTCATCGGATCCATTAAAGATGCGGGGGCATTTGTTAGCCTGAAAGGCATCACTAGAAATTCATAATGGTCGTACCGAGTTCGGAAAGTAGTCTTCGGGAAATCAACCTCTCTAACTCTCATCTGATAATAGCTTGAGCGAATATCAATTTTGGAGAATATGGTAGCATCATTAATTGATCAAACAAGTCTTCGATTTGAGGCAATGGATATTTGTTCTTGATAGTAAGTTGATTTAACTTCTGATAGTCAATACAAAGCCTCATTGATCCGTCCATCTTCTTTACAAACAAAATCGGGGCTCCCCAAGGAGAAGAACTAGGCCTGATAAAGCCTTTGTCTTGTAACTCTTGTAGTTGTTGTTTGAGTTCTTCAAGTTCAACAGGAGCCATCTGATAAGGGGAAATACACATGGGATTGGACCTGGGTTGCACTTCAATCTTGAATTCCACTTCTTGTGTTGGTGGTAGTTCCGAAAGTTCCTCAAGAAAGACATCATGGAATTCAGAAACAATGGGTAACGAGTTTAAACCAAAATCAAGTTCATCTCGTTTAATAATAGCAGCAAAAATTGAAGTTGGTTTCTTATCAATCAAGATTATATATTCCTTCCTGAATCCACAAAGAAAAAGTCTCCTTTTTTACAGTCTACCCAGGCCTGATGCTTTCCTAACAAATCTAATCCCAAAATGAGATCGAATTCAAAAAAGGGTAAGACTAAGATATCGGCACAAAAGGTATGCCTTGGATAAATAAGGGACAGTCTTTACATATTTGGTTCACTACCACCTTATCTCCTAAAGGATTAACAGCAACTAAATTACAAATTTTAGATTCAAGCATCATTTGAAATTTCTCAATTAAGGAAGAACATATAAAGGAATGGGTTGAACCCGAATCAAATAAAGCATAGACAAGGTGCTCGTCTAATTTAATCATACATGCGATTAAATCATGGGATTCTTTGTCTTCACGACCTCGGATGTGATAAACTCGAGCAGGTGCCTGGGATTCTTGGTAAGTAGCATTCGACCCTTGGCCTTTACTCTTCCCATAATTCCCAAAATGAGCTTGCTTAGGTGTTCTTCCCCTTGACATTTGGTTCTGATTCGATCCCTTAGACACATGGGAGGGTAGTTTGTTCGGGTTCTGGGGACAATATTTGATGAAGTGTGTTTTTTCTCCACATAGATAAAAAGCATTAGATTGTTTCCGGCATTAACCCGAATGGTGTTTCTGACAAATATTGCAAGCAGGGACTTGAAATTCTCTTCCAGCATTTCCAGTGCTATTAACAGATATCAAGGGCACATAATTTTTGCCCACTAACTAAGGCTTGGGTATGAAATGTCATTTTGGTGCATTATTGTAGCTAGAAGAATTTCCTCCTCGATGCTTTTGTCTCTTGTTGTGCCAATATGGTTTATGGTCATCTCTGGATCTCTTATCATTTCTCGACTGATTTCCCTTCCTTCTCTTCGAAGTCTTCATCTTTGCTTTTGTAGCTATCGCTCGATTAACCAATTCTTGGAAGTAAGCAATTCTAAGAGCAGTAAACATAGGACCCAACTCCTCGTTGAGCCCATCAATGAACATTCGACATTTTTCCTCTTCCTTTTTGATAAACTCATATATGTATTTGCAATGCTTGCAAAATTCGCTCACGTATTGCTCGATTGGCTTCCCGCCTTGCTTCAAATACAAGAAACATTTCCTCATCTCAACAAGGTATTGCGAACTAATGTACTTCTTTCAAAATTCTTTAAGAAAGAATTCCCATGTGACAGTTTCTGTTGGGGCCGCAAGGATCGTAGTTTCCCATCAACTGGGTGCTTCATCGGCCAAGAGGGCTACTGCACATTCTAATTTGTGTTCGTCTGAGCATTGTAGTTGTTTAGTTAGAATCCTTATTGTAGCTTCCAACCATAATTTAGCTTCTTCTTGCTTCTCTTCATAAGCTCCAGTGAAGGTGCAAGTTCGATGTTGAGCTAATTTGTCAATTAAGGCTCTTGTTGGTACTACAACCGGAGGATTAGGAAGGGTTGGAGGGTACTGCCTCACAGAAACGATTAGTTGATCGAACATGTCATTTAGACTAGAGAAGCATTCCTGTTGAACGGGATGAATTGCAGGAGCTTGTTGCTGAACTTGTTGAGGTTCAGAAGCCTTTTGAGGATTTTGATCCATCCTCACACTTCCTCTTTCATTGGAGGAGCCGGTTGGGCTTTCATTATCTTCCCAACCTCGTTTCAGACATTCTAATATGAGAAGAAAATAGCATAATCAAATACGATTCGCAAGTACTCATTCATATAACTCTTAGGTGGCACAAGGTAACCCATAACAATGCATTTACTCAAGCATAGGATGATTAAGGAAGACCGAGTCTAGAATGATTAAGGAAGAAAAAACACTAGAACCATGAAGTCTAAACATGCATTCGAACAAGATTTAGACAAATCTTGTGTCTCAAGCAACAATTTGAAACAAAAATAAACAAGTGGAACGCCATAGTTCAAATGAGCTATAAACGATTACAGTTGAGGAAACAAGAAAAAAAAAGTCTCACTTAACATCCAAGTTATTACTAATCGAATACAATATTAGCTTAGGACAAAGAGTGTTCCTCCTAAAACAAAATCAGCATACCAATTTAGCAATTAGATTTTTCAAAACACGAGGAAAGTATTATCAATTACAAAAGCTATCATAAAAAAAGCACAAGGTTCCATCATATCTTTCAAGCATAAACATAAAGGAACATAACAACTAATTTGTTTGTCTAAAAAGTCGTCAAGTTATCAACTTAGTGAGTATAGACCTATTAACTTACTTTCAGCATGTGTAACCTCCTTAGCCCGGCCTAGACGGTTGACCCGAACTACGAAGATTACACGGGGAAAACCAAAGTCAACCCGAAAGTCAACCTTGATTAACGACCCTTTTTTTCTTTTTAATCTTGTCTAGATGCTCATTAACCCTAAGCGTACTCTTAAGAAAAGCATACTTGAAAACCGCAGCGATCGGAAAGCAATAAGGGACTCAATTGCACAACATACAAAATTAGGGACCAAATTGTAAATTCTGGAAATATAAAGGACTTAGACGATTTTTAAGTTACCAATATCAAATTAATCATATTACATGCTTCCTTGCCAAATTTCACCTTAAACGGACATCTCAAACTCAAGCAATTGCATATACAAAATTCAGGACTAAAACGTAAAGCTTGCAAACTCCAAAACCATTCAAATCAGTGCCCAACAGTCTAGTGTTTCGGAACGGGGGTTGACTGTTACGAAACGCGGGTTCATTTCGAGATCAGTTCCGAAACAGGGCCTGGCAGTGGCAAAAGTGTTTCGGAACGGCCCCTACCCGTTTCGATACACAAAGGCCATTACAGGCCCCTGTTTCGAAAAGGTAGTGCCCGTTCTGATACAGACTGCTTAGAAAGTGCAGATTTTTCTGGTTTAACATACATTTAACCATTCAAACACATCCCAATGATTTCCTAATCATGCCAACAAGTCATCATACATACTAGGTACATGTTTGCATCATCAAAACACGATCATGGCATCAATTAGGGAAAATCACAAGACTATAGGCATGCATCCTAATGTCCAAAGCATACAATCATCAAAACAAGCACCAAAATGGCCAATTACAACTCCAAAACAATTAGGGCATCATGCCACAACTAGGGAGTCCAAAACATCTCCCAAAACACAACCTAGGTTCCCATTGCCAAATATCAAAATCTAATAATGTTGTAAAATAGTCACCATACATGAGCTTAGCCTTCCCTTGGATTCCTTAGCCTCCTTGCTGCCCTCAAACACCTCAATTATCTGCATTATTGGTTCAAGAGAGAGAGCGTAAGCATAAATGCTTAGTGAGGCATGCTCTAAAACAAGCAATACAATAATGCATCTCATAAAACACTTTTCATAAAGCTTTTTAACACTAATCAACATCATTCATGCAACATAGCATTCACATCAAGCATCTCATGCTTCAACATCATTAACATGTCATATTGGCTTCCAAGTGATAAACCATAACCTTTTACAGCATAAAACACAATCGGATACGCGGATTACAAGCGTTGTCCAATACGCTTCATACACACTACCGAACACACAAGGTGGAGTTTACCGGTACAATCTCAACCCCTCAACACCTGTGATGGAGTTTAACGGTACAATCACAACCCTTCCACATCACTCATCGGTAGTTGTATAACATCACTAATGAGAACACGGGACACTCAACACAAGATCCACACATGGACTTTTAACCACCATTGTGATCTTAAACATCTCGTTAGTGTACTTGGATGGAGTTTACGGTACCATTACAACCCCTCAACATCCAAGGCGACTTAATTCACGGTGCACTCAATCCTATAGCCGGCTAACTATATCCGATTCAAGTACTTTAAAACCAACACATCATGTTGAGTGGATCAAAAGATCGATATTTACCAAGAGGGGGTGAATTGGAAATTTAAAGGTTTGTGGTGGAAATTGGCAAATTAAAAATTGATGGAAAAGAGATTTAGAGTGGTTCAAGTTCCAAATGAACTCTACATCCACTACCTTAGCCTCACTAAGGATTTGCAACAATTTCACTAAATTGATCTTCCCCTTTTCTAGGACAAGGAGGCAACCCTTTACAATTTCGGTTGATTTTTCTACCCAAAAATCAACCCAACCCTCACACAAGTGAACAAAGGAATTTGAAGGCTAATAAGGTATCTCTCAATACAAATGATAGCCCCAATACAAGCACTCAACCCAATTTGATAAAATATGAATGAAGATTACAAATTGGGAATTCTACACAAAGTGGGATTTTTGCACAATTGCTTGATTTTGATGTTTGGATGTTTGCTTTAGGATCAATAGTTGTTGCTGATGCTTTTGGATGTCTCTTTTATACCTTATCATTGATTTCTAGCCGTTTGGGTGGTTGTGAACATAAATGGAGCCGTTGGAACCCTCTCTTGCCACCATAAATGCAGTCTGCACCAACCCGTTTCGAAACACGGGGTACCTGTTTCGGAACGGACCAAAATAGAAAGAGCCGTTGGGGTGCATTTAAGAGCCCGTTTCGAAACGCCTTAGGGCCGTTTCGGAACGATTTTGCCACTGTCAAGGGTCGTTTCGGAACGGTCTTAGCCCGTTTCAAAACGCCTTAACGGTTTCCAAAAAGTTAGTTAAAAACTCTTAACGGTCATATTTTCAAATTAATATTGAGACCTATTTCGAAACGATATGAATCCGTTTCGAAACGGATTTGCTACTGTCAAGGATCGTTTCGGAACGGGCTTGATCCGTTTCGAAACACCCCTTTATATCTTTAAAAAATCAGCAAAAATATTGCAACCGTTAGCTTTTTCAAATCACATATGAAGAACAGTTTCGAAACGAATGATACCGTTTCGAAACGAGGTAAAGTGTTTCGATACACCTTTCGGAACGGTGGTTGACAGTGATGAAAACGTTTTGAAACGCCTGAGGGCCGTTTCGAAACAGGAGCTTAAAATTCACTGTTTTGACTTGAAACACTTAGAAAAATATTTGAAAAGGTTGTTTTTAACTTGGGCATAATCTTAAAATTATATAGGGATATTTTGAGGACTTAAAATTCGTTTTGACATTTTCAATTTAGTCCTTAGGCTTTTAGTTATATCAAAATTAAAATACTTGTTTCACAATCTCCCCCTTTTTGATATAACAAAACCAAAGTTAGAATTTTTTGAGAATTTTGAAAGTTTTGAAAATATTCTAACTCCCCCTTAATTTAAGATAGGTTTTTAAAGTTAAAAGAAATTTTTGATTTGAAATCCAAGTTGTAAACCTTTAAAAACCTTTTAAAATTTAAAACGAATATTAGTGTGGCTCTTAAATTTCTTCTCCCCCTTTTTGTTAGATCAAAAAGAACAATAAAAGCTCATAGAGAAGATAAAGGATTAGTACCAATAAGCAATAATAAGCAACCATAATATTAATTCATACTCAAAATATCCAAAACATAAATCAAACATTAAGGTCAACATAAAATCCCAAATAAAAAGCCAATAGCATAGGTCCTAAAACATGAGAAAACATAAAGATGCAATCTTAATCCTAAAATGCATAGATAATATGATATGATATGATATGATATGAAGATCCTAGGCCTCGTCATAATCATCTGAAGTATCATCATCGCTCTTGGCTTGAGAACGGTGAAACTTCGTCCATTGCCCAAAGAGCGTAGAGAAGGATAGGTCCAAGTTGGAATGAGAAGTCTCAAGAGTAAGAAGGCGATCCTCGACATTCTTCAAACGATTGTCCATGGCCGAAAAATGATTGTCCATGGCCGAAAAACCCGAATGTAACCCCCTTAACCCGGCCTAGACGGTCGACCCGAATTAAGAAGATCACACGGGGAAAACCAAAGTCAACCCGAAAGTCAACCTTGATTAGCGGCCCTTTTTTCCTTTTTACTCTTGTCTAGATGCACGTTAATCCTAAATATGTTCTCAAGATCATCATAAACAAACATCATAACAAACAGAGAACATTCAGGGACTCAATTGCACAAATTACAATTTTAGGGACCAAATTGTAAATTCTGGAAAGTTTAAGGACTTAACCAAATTTTAAGTTACCAACTTAAAATTAATCATCTTTCATGCATCTCTGCCAAATTTCAACTCAAACGGACTTCTCGAACTCACACAATTTCATAAACATGTTTCAGGATCAAAATGCAAACATTTCAAAACATATAACCGCTCATGTCAGCCTCCAACGGTCAGGTGTTCCGAAACGGGAAGAACCCGTTTCGAAACTCGGGACTGTTCCGCAACGTGTTCCGAAACGAGGCCTGGCAGAGGCATTTTCGTTTCGGAACGGTACCTTCCGTTTCGAACGTCTGGGCTATTACAGAGCCCCCATTCCGAAACGGTAGCTTCCGTTCCGATACGGTCCGCCCAGATTGCAGAATATTGCTTGCTTAAATGCAATTGACCAACCAATCATGCTCCAAATGCAACCAAACTTTACCAGCAAGACATTCAACATATAAGGAACATAATTGTAACAACCAAACATCAACATGGCGTCAAATATGAAAAGCCCCAAATCTATAGACATGCTTCCTACTTAGCAACCATTCAAGCATCAATTTGATAAAACCAACTCATAAAGACCAATTACATGTTCCATCATTATCAACAACATAAAACCAATCTTGTCCAACATACAAAAACTCATTAATCATCAACATAAGAGATTCTCCCCCCCCCCCCCATTGCCTTTATTATCTATAGCTATTAACCGAGACATACATCTCAAGTGGAGCTTTCCTTGAATCCCTTGCTTCCCGCTGTTCCAACTTCAAAGATCTGCATTGATGGACAAAAAGGAGCGTAAGCACATAATGCTTAGTGAGGAATGCTCAAAACCAAAACACCACCAATGCAGCGAGTCATAAAACCACTTTTAAAAGCAAACTCGATTTGATAAATCAAAGCAATGTTTGAAAACCCTTTCAACAACATGCTTAACATCATGCATCTTTCAAACATGAAAACCAACCCTTAGCTTAGGAAGCCAAGTAAACCCTTTTCAAAACATAAACTTGCAATACCATCAATTTAACCATCCCATGCATGAATATCATATGCAAAGTTAAATTCAAAACCTTGGAAATCACTTCCACTTCACATCATACCTTTCTCATACTTGTAAACCATCTTTAGGCAAGAAACCTTTTAAAACCATTTACTCATTCAATCTAACATGTGCATTAAACAATTACAACATATGAACCACATCATCAAAATTTGCATCACATGCCTTTAAAAACAAGTCTTAGCAAGACTTCAATGCACTAAAGAGATTTCATGCACTCATGCACCATTATCAAAAGACAATAACACTTGTACGAGCTAACAAGTAATACATGCATTCATATGCATTACACACTTTTCATGCAACCATGCATCGTTTCAAGCATCCCATGCTTCATTATAATCAAGAACATTATATTGGCTTCCAAGTGATAAACCAAATCCACTTTTCAACTCAACATCCAATCGGATACGCGGATCACAAGCGTTGTCCCCACGCTTCATACACACTACCAATCCAAGGTCCCCAAATGGAATTTTAACCACCATTTGACCTTACAACACACAAGGTCCTCTTATGGAATTTTAACCACCATATGACCTTAACATTTACAAGGTTCCCTTATATGGAATTTTAACCACCATATAACCTTAACATTCACAAGGTTCCCATATATGGAATTTTAACCACCATATAACCTTAACATGCACAAGGTTCCCATATATAGAATTTTAACCACCATATAACCTTAGCATCACCGATTGGTAGTTGTATAACATCACTAACGAGATCCGGGACCCTACACAAGATCCACACATGGACTTTACACCACCATTGTGATCTTAACAAGCACAAGGTCCTCAAATGGAATTTTAACCACCATTATTACCTTTGCTTACCCAAGGTCCTCGAATGGAATTTCAATCACCATTATGACCTTAACCATCTCGTTAGGATACTTGGATGGAGTTACCGGTTCACTCTTAACCACTCCACATCCAAGGCGACTTATTCACGGTGCACCCAATCCTATAGCCGGCTAACTATATCCGATTTAAGTAACCAAGAACCACTTACATCACTTGCCAATATAACCATCTTACCACATTAATCCATTGATTTACAAGCATTACCATGATGCAAAAACCACCATTTACTATCATCAATCCACTGTTTTCGAAGCATTCCACAAAGCCATTAAATAACATGCAACACTATGCATAAATTCCACAATTCCAAAGTACAAAACCAAGGATCTCTTACCTTGAGCATCCTTCACTCATGACTTTCAAAACCAGCATTAAACCATGCTAAAATATGCTTTCAAAACAGAATTTAAAACATGCAAATCATATGCATTGCATCCAACAACCACAAGTGCTTTAAAAACCATTTCATAACACAATCAAGAGAGAAATTCCATTTACTTACTCTTGAGCTTAGCTAAGTTGTTTAGACTTAAACTAAGCTCCCAAAACCTTCAAACCTTGGTTTTAAAGCCGAAAACCCAACTTCACTCACCGATACACAAAACAAGGCTAGCCAACAAGCCTTCCAAGCATCCGAAGCCTTTCACACCACCTCAAAAGCTCAAGGATCAATCTCCCCTGTTTCAAGCACACAACAACAGAGGATTAATACATCATAATGCATTAAAAGCACCAGCAACACAACTCAACTCGCTGCTCTACACAAATCCAACATTTCGGCTACCAAACACAACCGAAAACACCTCCAAACACTTCCAAAACTTAACCCAGCCAAGATCCACCACTTCTAACCATTTACAAACATCAATTAACATCCAAAATGATCCCAAACACGTCCTTATACCTCCAGCAACAACAGATCATCAAAAACACTCCAAAAACAACCAAAAACTCAAGCAAAACTTAGGAATTTCAACCTATTCGGGATTGCATTGATCAAACCTCAATTCCTCATCAATTTAACATTCTTTTAACATCAAATTGACACCTCAAAACACTGCCCAAACAGATCATACGAAATTTCACCAAAATCAAGCAAATCTTGCATTTTAAAGCCAAATCAAGATTACAATTGTAAAACCTTAAATAAATCACAAATCATGGATTGAGAACTTGGGAATTTCAGTAAAGAACTGAGAGTTTAGAGGAGAAGGACGTTCTTACCTCCAAACTTGAGTTTCTCCCTTTTTGGAATCAAAACCTTGAAAATCCAATTAGCAAATGGTGAGGTTTTGATGAAGAGATGATTAGCAATCAAAAGAGAATTGAAAAGAGATATTTAGGTGACAAAATCAGAGGAAAAGCTCTGGAGAAAGATGTTTGGTTTGAGAGAAAATGAGAGAAAATGAAAATGGAAGATTTGAGAGAAAAGTTAGTTATGACTAAAATATATCTTCCCTCCACTTTTGTTTAATTTAAAAGCCTTTAATTAAATCATTAATATTTTTGGAAAAATCTGGAGAAACTCCCATTGGGTAAATAGCTCCTTAAAGATTCAAAGTTTCAATCCTTTCTAAAACAGTCACGCAGTTTTCAAAAATTACATTTTGGTCACTAGCCAAAATGTCACCCTTCCAAACATCATTTTGTAAAATTGATTTCACAGTTCACTTATATATATTAAAAGAGGATTTTAGAACATTTTTCCATATTTTTAATGCAACCCGAACTAGGCTTTCCTAATTTCACCTTTATATATTCGAACCGCACTCTGACCGAACCGGTCCAAGCCCAAAACTTCTAAGCCCAAAACCGGGGCGTTACAACTCTCCCCCTCTTAGGAAATTTCGTCCTCGAAATTTCAACTGGCGAAATGAGAACAACAACCTTCTCAAATCAACACACAAGGCAACACAAAAGCCTCAACCACCACTGAACACTCTCCAGGCAAAACTCCACCGAACCCAACACACCACATACTGTTCAAGAATTCCCAAAGCACTCAGATACTATCCACACCTTATCCTTTCACACTTCTGAACTGCACATAGCCCCAACAACAACCTGAAGAACCTCCAACCTTTTTGCAGCATACACCACCTTAACTCATAATTCCCAAAACTCGCGCACACAGTGACGCCAACCAAACCAATTCAGCCACCATGTATCCCACAACCTTCACTTCCTCTAAAACTCCTTGCACAACTGCTCAACCTCTTCCAAAGGTTACCACACCAAGCAAGAATCCTTAAGCATCAACTGCTTACTTAAACTTCCCAACACAATGCTGGCACTCCTTCACATCCACCGCTATCACAACTTCAACAGCTCACCCAGAATACTCACCCATCACCTGATAACCCCGTCACAAAACCCCAACCTTGGCTCCACCAGCGGTTCCACACACCACTAGCTGACTTCAAAAGGAATTTACTTACCTACAACTAACCAACATTTCTCACAAAATTCGGCCAACCAACAATGGCCTTAGATCTTACATTGCCTTTCCACTTCAAGATAGACTGCAACACTTGCCTTACCAGGACACCGCCCAACCTACACATACGTAACTAGGTTACGAGACTCCTACTCTCCCAGACTAACCCTTCTCTACAACCCACAACACAACACCTATGCCAAGTTACCTCAGCACCTTGGAACCCACCTACAACATACAACATCACCTAGCTTCCAAGGAACTACCACCTCTACTAGCTATTCACAACCACTCGACCGATTCTAACTTCAATCGGCAATCTTCTTACCACCACACCACTAAACTCGTTAAGCACCAAACACTTTCTTTCTACCAACATGCTACACCGCACTCCCAATTACTAACAGCTCGTTTAATACCCTCCATAACTTCTAACATTCTCCTAGCACCAAAACAACCTCTAAAAACCCATCATCCAACCTAACTCTATCACAGCACTAACAGACTCGATTAGTCATTAGCGAGTGTGAACGTTGTATGCATGGTCACCAATATGCCCTACCAATGCCTAATGTACATGTATGCAAAACCTCTAATGTCATGCCACATGTATGCATGGACCAGTACATATATAATATAGTATATAACAAATGATTTTAACTGTGCATGTATGTCCATTCACACCCACCAATAACATTCTCAGAATACGTCTAAGAACAACCTCCTATCTCACGTCTAACTTGACCAACTCCATCATCCCAGCAACCCATTATCCACAATATATTCACTAATACCTCTTCACACTAAGGTTGTTTTTCAAAAAAACAACAACTACTACCCCAAACAGACTAACAACGAGACCATACTCTCTACGCAAAGAAAAACCAAACCAATTCCAAACTAAGATAACTAGGGCAAAAACCACTTAATAAGGTTACCTGGAAACGCATCACCACCCCGGAGCTTCAACGGACGAGCTCTCTTCCTTGCAGAACCAACATTCTCCAGCTGCACCGCTGTAGCATCAGCCAATACACCAAAGTCACCACTATCTCCTTGCGGTACAGAGCCCTGGCTACCCCGAGCTAACCTCAAACAATTACACCTCATATGTCCAACAGACCCACAATTCCAGCAGATTCCACTTTCCAAGCTCCTCACCAACTTCTGCTCTTCCTGCCACCTTCGAACTTTGTCTCGGCCGTGCCCACGACCCTTCAGAGACCCTTCTGCTACCACTGAAGCGGACTTTACCACTTGTGGACAATCTCGCTTCACATGCTCCTTAGAACCACAGTTCCAACAAGCACCTGCGCCCCAACAGCCACCAACATGACGCCTTCCACAACGGTCACACACCGGTAACTGAGCTTCCACTCCTTGATCAGGCATCACTTGCCCCAGATTTGTACTACCACTCAGACTTTGATTCACACAAAATCTTCCATCACATTGCTTACCCCTCGGGAATTCCTCTCCAAGGTACCTTTCATAAAAGGCAGACACAAAGAAGTCCCAATCAATATCCTGGATGTGCGAGGCCACCGCTACAGATGTCCACCAAGCACAAGCGTCCTCCAACATCAACGAGACAACGCTTCCCAGCTTACAGGCATAATCACACCCTTCCTGATCCAAAATCAGAACTACACTGGCTAACCAAGACCCGAACGACTCAGGTGTCGAACCATGATACTCCATAATTCCCAAATCATGCAAACGCTGCTTCGACAAACCCGCACATCCCACAACCGGCATGTCTACAGGCCTTACTGTTACCACAGCCTGAGATGTTCCCAACACCTCTTGGACAACAGATGATGAACTTTTCATCACGGAACCAACTCCTTCCTCCTGCCTCACTACCTCAACACCAGGCACAGAAGACCGAAACGGAACACCTCCGGAAAAAGGTGAATTCCACGCCTTAACAACCTGCCCTAAAGCAGCAACCATCTCACCCAACTGCCATTCTTTCATCGATTTCACCATGCTATTAACAGCAAACAATCACAATAAAACAAACAAATCAATTAGACCAGCTTTAAGCAAGGATTCAAACTCCAACTCCAAAATAACACAATAGCTATAATAATAAGGCAATGGGTATCCCGAATCCTCCCCTTTTACATGACATAACAGTCAATAAAGACATGGGTATCACAACATCAAGCATATCAAACAACATATTCGATCATGCTTTCATCAAACAACATCCACTCGCAACAGCATAGCATCATCAATAACATGCCCATTACACTTCCATCATTCATCACAATCAACTCATAACACCAACACAACATCAGCACAAATCCACATGAGCTCAATAAAGATTCATAATCAAAAGCATGCTAAAACACCAACAGTTCACTCAAAAACACGCATTTCTACCGGCTTTCAACCACACATCAGAATAAACATCATACACATATTACAACAACTTACCATTTCCCAAAGCATTCGCAACTCAGCTCTGATACCACCAAATGTAACCCCCTTAACCCGGCCTAGACGGTCGACCCGAATTAAGAAGATCACACGGGGAAAACCAAAGTCAACCCGAAAGTCAACCTTGATTAGTGACCCTTTTTTTTTTCTTTTTACTCTTGTCTAGATGCACGTTAACCCTAAATATGTTCTCAAGATCATCATAAACAAACATCATAACAAACAGAGAACATTCAGGGACTCAATTGCACAAATTACAATTTTAGGGACCAAATTGTAAATTCTGGAAACTTTAAGGACTTAACCAAATTTTAAGTTACCAACTTAAAATTAATCATATTTCATGCATCTCTGCCAAATTTCAACTCAAACGGACTTCTCGAACTCACACAATTGCATAAACATGTTTCAGGACCAAAATGCAAACATTTCAAAACATATAACCGCTCATGTCAGCCTCCAACGGTCAGGTGTTCCGAAACGGGAAGAACCCGTTTCGAAACGTGGGACCGTTCCGCAACGTGTTCCGAAACGAGGCCTGGCAGAGGCATTTTCGTTTCGGAACGGTACCTTCCGTTTCGAACGCCTGGGCTATTACAGGGCCCCCGTTCCGAAACGGTAGCTTCCGTTCCGATACGGTCTGCCCAGATTGCAGAATATTGCTTGCTTAAACATGCAATTGACCAACCAATCATGCTCCAAATGCAACCAAACTTTACCAGCAAGACATTCAACATATAAGGAACATAATTGTAACAACCAAACATCAACATGGCGTCAAATATGAAAAGCCCCAAATCTATAGACATGCTTCCTACTTAGCAACCATTCAAGCATCAATTTGATAAAACCAACTCATAAAGACCAATTACATGTTCCATCATTATCAACAACATAAAACCAATCTTGTCCAACATACAAAAACTCATTAATCATCAACATAAGAGATTCTCCCCCCCCATTGCCGTTATTATCTATAGCTATTAACCGAGACATACATCCCAAGTGGAGCTTTCCTTGAATCCCTTGCTTCCCGTTGTTCCAACTTCAAAGATCTGCATTGATGGACAAAAAGGAGCGTAAGCACATAATGCTTAGTGAGGAATGCTCAAAACCAAAACACCACCAATGCAGCGAGTCATAAAACCACTTTTAAAAGCAAACTCGATTTGATAAATCAAAGCAATGTTTGAAAACCCTTTCAACAACATGCTTAACATCATGCATCTTTCAAACATGAAAACCAACCCTTAGCTTAGGAAGCCAAGTAAACCCTTTTCAAAACATAAACTTGCAATACCATCAATTTAACCATCCCATGCATGAATATCATATGCAAAGTTAAATTCAAAACCTTGGAAATCACTTCCACTTCACATCATACCTTTCTCATACTTGTAAACCATCTTTAGGCAAGAAACCTTTTAAAACCATTTACTCATTCAATCTAACATGTGCATTAAACAATTACAACATATGAACCACATCATCAAAATTTGCATCACATGCCTTTAAAAACAAGTCTTAGCAAGACTTCAATGCACTAAAGAGATTTCATGCACTCATGCACCATTATCAAAAGACAATAACACTTGTACGAGCTAACAAGTAATACATGCATTCATATGCATTACACACTTTTCATGCAACCATGCATCGTTTCAAGCATCTCATGCTTCATTATAATCAAGAACATTATATTGGCTTCCAAGTGATAAACCAAATCCACTTTTCAACTCAACATCCAATCGGATACGCGGATCACAAGCGTTGTCCCCACGCTTCATACACACTACCAATCCAAGGTCCCCAAATGGAATTTTAACCACCATTTGACCTTACAACACACAAGGTCCTCTTATGGAATTTTAACCACCATATGACCTTAACATTTACAAGGTTCCCTTATATGGAATTTTAACCACCATATAACCTTAACATTCACAAGGTTCCCATATATGGAATTTTAACCACCATATAACCTTAACATGCACAAGGTTCCCATATATGGAATTTTAACCACCATATAACCTTAGCATCACCGATTGGTAGTTGTATAACATCACTAACGAGATCCGGGACACCCTACACAAGATCTACACATGGACTTTACACCACCATTGTGATCTTAACAAGCACAAGGTCCTCAAATGGAATTTTAACCACCATTATTACCTTTGCTTACCCAAGGTCCTCGAATGGAATTTCAATCACCATTATGACCTTAACCATCTCGTTAGGATACTTGGATGGAGTTACCGGTTCACTATTAACCACTCCACATCCAAGGCGACTTATTCACGGTGCACCCAATCCTATAGCCGGCTAACTATATCCGATTTAAGTAACCAAGAACCACTTACATCACTTGCCAATATAACCATCTTACCACATTAATCCATTGATTTACAAGCATTACCACGATGCAAAAACCACCATTTACTATCATCAATCCACTGTTTTCGAAGCATTCCACAAAGCCATTAAATAACATGCAACACTATGCATAAATTCCACAATTCCAAAGTACAAAACCAAGGATCTCTTACCTTGAGCATCCTTCACTCATGACTTTCAAAACCAGCATTAAACCATGCTAAAATATGCTTTCAAAACAGAATTTAAAACATGAAAATCATATGCATTGCATCCAACAACCACAAGTGCTTTAAAAACCATTTCATAACACAATCAAGAGAGAAATTCCATTTACTTACTCTTGAGCTTAGCTAAGTTGTTTAGACTTAAACTAAGCTCCCAAAACCTTCAAACCTTGGTTTTAAAGCCGAAAACCCAACTTCACTCACCGATACACAAAACAAGGCTAGCCAACAAGCCTTCCAAGCATCCGAAGCCTTTCACACCACCTCAAAAGCTCACGGATCAATCTCCCCTGTTTCAAGCACACAACAACAGAGGATTAATGCATCATAATGCATTAAAAGCACCAGCAACACAACTCAACTCGCTACTCTACACAAATCCAACATTTCGGCTACCAAACACAACCGAAAACACCTCCAAACACTTCCAAAACTTAACCCAGCCAAGATCCACCACTTCTAACCATTTACAAACATCAATTAACATCCAAAATGATCCCAAACACGTCCTTATACCTCCAGCAACAACAAATCATCAAAAACACTCCAAAAACAACCAAAAACTCAAGCAAAACTTAGGAATTTCAACCTATTCGGGATTGCATTGATCAAACCTCAATTCCTCATCAATTTAACATTCTTTTAACATCAAATTGACACCTCAAAACACTGCCCAAACAGATCATACGAAATTTCACCAAAATCAAGCAAATCTTGCATTTTAAAGCCAAATCAAGATTACAATTGTAAAACCTTAAATAAATCACAAATCATGGATTGAGAACTTGGGAATTTCAGTAAAGAACTGAGAGTTTAGAGGAGAAGGACGTTCTTACCTCCAAACTTGAGTTTCTCCCTTTTTGGAACCAAAACCTTAAAAATCCAATTAGCAAATGGTGAGGTTTTGATGAAGAGATGATTAGCAATCAAAAGAGAATTGAAAAGAGATATTTAGGTGACAAAATCAGAGGAAAAAGCTCTGGAGAAAGATGTTTGGTTTGAGAGAAAATGAGAGAAAATGAAAATGGAAGATTTGAGAGAAAAGTTAGTTATGACTAAAATATATCTTCCCTCCACTTTTGTTTAATTTAAAAGCCTTTAATTAAATCATTAATATTTAGGAAAAATCTGGAGAAACTCCCATTGGGTAAATAGCTCCTTAAAGATTCAAAGTTTCAATCCTTTTTAAAATAGTCACGCAGTTTTCAAAAATTACGTTTTGGTCACTAGCCAAAATGTCACCCTTCCAAACCTCATTTTGTAAAATTGATTTCACAGTTCACTTATATATATTAAAAGAGGATTTTAGAACATTTTTCCATATTTTTAATGCAACCCGAACTAGGCTTTCCTAATTTCACCTTTATATATTCGAACCGCACTCTCACCGAACCAGTCCAAGCCCAAAACTTCTAAGCCCAAAACCGGGGCGTTACACCGAAGCAATGCTAGTGTCCAAAGCATTGAACCGCTCGGTAATGAGAGCCGTGAGGGCTTCATTGTTTGCAACTTGAACTTGCGGTGGAGGAGCAACGGGAGGAGGAACCGCTTCTCTATCAACTCTTTCCCAAACACCATTCACATATGTGAACCCGGACTTGCGAAGGGATGACTCACCAATCTTGGTCTTGCGAGGGTCCGGAGAGTCGTAGGTACAATCAATGCCAAGATCATGAAATAAGGCGCTCAAGACAATGCCATATGTAAAAGACTTCAACTCATTTGTGTCAATAAGCTTGATATTATTGACTATCTCTGCAAAAATTATCTTAGGCACATTTGGGCGCTCACCCTTACGGAAACACTCTAGCCAAAAATGATCAGTGTGACGGATGTGAGAGTATTTACCTCCGGAAGGACGAATAAACCAAGAAACCATTAAGTGAAGAACTCGATCGTGCACATCCAAATGAAGTGCCTTACCGGTGAAAGTGCCAAAGTGGCGTTCATCCTCAAGACCCTCATCCTTAAGTTTAAGAGCAGACTCCAAAAGAGCAACATTAACAACAAACTTTTTGCCCAATAAGGATGATTCAATTCCTATAATCTCGGTTTTGGTCTCATCATAAAGAAAATGAGCATTAGAGTAAAAGAGGAGTACCATGTTTTTGTAGCGAACATCCGGAATGCTCAAGAAAAAGAGAAGATTCCATTCATCCAAATGATGGAGATAACGGAAAAGGAATCGCTCGGAATTGAGGAACTCAAGATCAATGACACGTTCTTTACGAACCGCGAAATCCTTGCAAAAGAGAAGCGAGCACGCGCGTCCGGAGTTTTAAGGGATTTCTGAAAAAGCATAGTGAGATTCGGACGAATGCTCGAATCACCGGATTGAACGGCTTTGCGCTTCTTGTTAGCTTGATCCGCCATCTAAAAACATTAAGCAAGTGTTTTAAAATTCAGTGTATGCATTGATATTTAAAATCAATCCAATAATAAATCCCACTTAGGTTTTTGAAAACAAAATTAAAAAAAAAAACAGTTTAAAAAAAATACGACTGAAAAATTTTATATTCGAATCAAAAATTTTGAGATTTGGAAAAAATTTTACAAGATATTGAAAACCCACAACTAAAAACATATAATTTATACAAAAATAAAATTTTCTAACCTAAGATTCGAACATAAATTGAAAGAAAAAGAAAAATAGAAAAATTACCTTAGTTTGGGATTTTGGATGATTTGATTAAAATCCTTGCACAATGTTGATGAAACTTGCTTAGACTTGAGATTTAGAGTAAAACCCCTCACAATTTTGTGAAAAACAATGAGTTTGAGAGGGTATTTATAGAGAGGGAGGCGGTTTAGGGTTTTAAGAGTTTTGATAAAAAGTGATTTGTATCATTAAAAGCCCTAAATAAAACAATCCGCGATGCCGTTTCGGAACGGTCAAGACCGTTTCGGAACGGGGCAGCTAGGGTTTTTACCATTTTAAGACCATAGGTTGACCGTTTCGATACGGTGTTGACTGTATCGAAACCCCTTTGACCCGTATCGGAACTCGTTTCGATACACACCTTGGCAGTAGCAAAAACATTTCGGAACGCTTGTGAGGCGTTTCGAAATGCCCTTCTCTCAGAACAGGATTTAAGGTATCCGTATCGAAACAGGGTCACCCGTTTCGATACACCTGGGCCTGGAAGTGCAGATGAGGCTCTAAAAGTGCAGAAAAATGAAGTTTTAAGAGGCCTAACATGCATAAATGTCATGAATGAGCAGGCAAAAACATATTTAAGCATAAACATACTCCCCCTAACTATAAGCATGGATGAAATTAGGAGTTTAAACACATCAACATGACATTTCACAAATTCAAGCATATTTAAACACAAAAGAGGTCCTAAAAGGTCAAGATAGGCTAGCTAGACCTAACTCTCTCCTAAGGGACCAAAAACGCTCTTTGTCTAAGGGTTTTGTAAAAATGTCCGCTAATTGATTCAAGGTGTCTACATACTCTATAACCACATCTTCCTTAAGGACATGATCTCTAATGAAATGATGCCTTATTTCTATATGTTTGGTTCTAGAGTGTTGGATGGGATTTTTTGTTAAACAGATAGCACTAGTGTTATCACATTTTAGGGGTATGGTTTCAACTTTAATTCCATAATCTAAGAGTTGTTGCTTCATCCAAAGGACTTGAGCACAACAACTCCCTAAGGATATGTACTCGGCTTCGGTGGTAGATAAGGCTACACTATTTTGTTTCTTAGAGAACCAAGATATGAGCATACTACCTAAGAATTGGAAAGTTCCCGAAGTACTTTTCCTATCAATTTTGCAACCCCCATAATCCGCATCCGAGTAAGCATGAAGGTTGAAGGTAGAGTCTCTAGGATACCAAAGGCCTAAACAAGGAGTGTCTCTAAGGTATCTAAAGATTCTCTTAACGGCTATAAGGTGAGACTCTCTAGGACTAGCTTGAAACCTAGCACACAAGCAAACACTAAACAAGATATCCGGTCTACTTGCGGTAAGGTAAAGCAAAGATCCAATCATAGAACGATAAAGATTAGAGTCAACACACTTACCTCCTTCATCTTTGTCAAGCTTTGTAGATGAGCTCATAGGAGTGGCTTGAGGCTTTGCATTCTCCAAGCCAAACTTCTTGAGCATATCCTTTATGTATTTTGCTTGGTTGATGAAGGTGCCATCCTTCTTTTGCTTGATTTGGAGTCCCAAAAAGAATGAGAGCTCCCCCATCATGCTCATCTCAAATTCACCTTGCATTAACTTAGCAAACTCTTGACAATGACATTCGTTAGTAGAACCAAAAATAATGTCATCAACATAAATTTGAACTACTAAGATGTCATTTTTATACATTTTTATGAAAAGTGTAGTGTCCACCTTACCTTTTTCAAATCCTTTTTCAATCAAAAAATTTGAAAGCCTTTCATACCAAGCTCTAGGAGCTTGTTTTAAACCATAAAGAGCTTTGGTAAGTTTGAAAACATGATTTGGAAATTTTGAATCTTCAAAACCCGGTGGTTGTTCCACATACACTTCTTCATTTATAAAACCATTTAAAAATGCGCTTTTAACATCCATTTGAAAAAGCTTGAAATTATGATAACATGCATATGCAAGCAACATCCTAATGGCTTCCATTCTAGCTACGGGTGCATAGGTTTCATCAAAATCTATTCCCTCTTCTTGAGTGTAACCTTGTGCTACAAGTCTAGCTTTATTTCTCACAATGTTACCACTCTCATCTAGTTTGTTCCTAAAGACCCATTTAGTTCCTATTGTAGATTGATTACTAGGCCTATCAACTAATGTCCATACATTACTTCTCTCAAATTGATTTAACTCTTCTTGCATAGCCATAATCCAAAAGTCATCTTTCAATGCTTCTTTTATGTTTTTAGGCTCTATGCATGAGATAAATGCAACATGGTTCATTAATCTAAGAGAAGAACGAGTGGTTACCCCCTTGGATGGATCACCCAAGATTTCACCATCTTTGACATAGTTCAACTCCCTTGGGTAGCTCACTTCCTTTTCCTCAATGGCCAAGTCCTTCAAGGCTTCAAGAGGTGGATCTTGTGAGTCCTCTTCCTTTGATGGAATCTCATCCTCCTTTGAAGTTTGATCTCCATCAAAGGCATTTATGATCCCTACATCATCATCATCACAAGAATCCTTCCTAGGAAGGAGGTTATCATCGAATACAACATGAATAGATTCTTCTACTACTAAAGTTCTTTTGTTAAATACTTGATAGGCTTTAGAGGTTAAAGAGTAACCTATAAAAATGGCTTCATCACTTTTTGCATCAAATTTACCTAAGTTGTCTTTTCCATTATTTAAAACAAAACACTTGCACCCAAAAGGGTGGAAATAGCTAATGTTAGGCTTTTTGGATTTCAAAATCTCATAAGGTGTTTTCTTTAAGATTGGCCTAATCATTACTCGATTTACAATATAACAAGCGGTGTTTGTGGCTTCCGCCCAAAAATATTTAGGTAAATTGTTTTCACAAAGCATAGTTCTAGCCATTTCTTGTAAAGTTCTATTTTTCCTCTCAACTACCCCATTTTGTTGAGGAGTTCGAGGAGCCGAAAAATTATGGCTAATACCATTTTCATTTAAAAAATCTTCAAACCCTAAATTTTGAAACTCGGTTCCATGATCACTTCTAATGTGTGAAATTCTAAGTTCAAGATCATTTTGGGTTAATTTTGAAAATGTAATGAATTTTTCCAAAGCCTCATCTTTAGTACTTAAAAAGAGAACCCAAGTAAATCTAGAAAAATCATCAACTAGCACAAATGCATAAGATTTACCACCCAAGCTCATAGTCCTAATTGGCCCAAATAAATCCATGTGAATTAATTGTAAGCATCTACTAGTAGAAACATCATTAATGGATTTAAAGGAAGACCTATGTTGTTTACCCTTTGAGCATGCATCACAAATTTTATCATTTGAGAACTTTATTTTGGGTAAACCTCTAACTAGATTTAGAGAGACTAGTTTTTCTAAAACACTTATGCTAGCATGTCCTAGCTTCCTATGCCACAACCATGCATCATTTTCATTTTGAGCAACTAAGCATGCATGAGATGTATGTATGTCATCTAAATGCACCATGTATATGTTTCCTATGCGATGACCTATGAGCATAATATTATTAGATTTAATGTCAACAATTTTGCATCCATTTTTATCAAATAAAACATTAAATCCTTTATCACACAATTGACTTATGCTCAATAAATTGTGTTTAAGACCATCGACATATAAGACATTTTCAATGAGGATAGTAGAGTGATTACCTATGGAGCCAATACCTTTAATGTGGCCTTTGGAGTTGTCACCAAATGTTACTCCTCCTCCACTTTTTGGCTTTAGATCCATGAATCGACTCTTGTCTCCGGTCATGTGTCTCGAGCATCCACTATCAAGGTACCATGAGTTTTGACTTTGTGCCTTGGCCTTGTAGCAATGCTCCCCCTACAAACAAAGATATTAAACTTTGGTTTTTGGTACCCAAATCATTTTGGGTCCATGAGTGTTAGCTCCCAAAACCTTGGTTCCCTTAGGAATCCAAGATGACATAGCAATAATATTATTAGATTTTACAAGTTCCTTAGGAACCCATACACTTCTAATTCTTTTAGCTCTACTATGTCTAGGGTAGCTACCTTGTTTGTAGTAATTAGTCTTTTTCTTAGGTTGGTGTGTTCTAGAGGATTCTCCTACTTCATGCTTGACACTACCAACATTTTTAAAGACTTTTTGAGCTCATTTAGCTCACCCAACACCTTTTGGTGTTCACTATTACATTGAGATAAAAGATTATTAAGATCAACATTTTCATCTTGAAAGAATTTAAGTTCATCTTTTAATCCTAAAATCTTTTTCTCAAATTTAGAATTAGCTTGAGTGATTGAGTCATTTTTCTCATTTAGTTCTAAAATGATTTTCTTGTTTTTAATGACCGACTCTTTAAACTTCTCAACTAATTCATCATATACCTCTTGTAACTCATCATATGCATCATTTAACTCTTCATATGAAAAATCTAAAGTAGATGAGTTAGAGGTTACCAAGGAGGAATCTTCCTCAAGTGCCATGAGACAAAGATTAGCCACTTCTTGTTCGTCATCCTCCGATGACTCCTCATCACTCCAAGTAGCAAGCTTGGCTTTGAGTCTTTTCTTCTTCTCAAAGCCCTTCTTCTTGAGTTGAGGGCACTCCGAACGGATGTGGCCGGGTTGTTTGCACTCATAGCAAATGATGGGATCCTTTCCTTCTTCTTTGTTCTTCCCTTTGAAGTCCATCTTTCTTTGGATTTTTCTACCCCGGTTGGACCTCATGAAGCGTGAGAACCGTTTGGCTATCATAGCCAATTCTTCAAGTTCATCCTCATCACTAGATGAGCTCTCATCAAGTTGTGAAGCTTTAGCCTTAAGAGCTATACCCATCTTCTTCTTCTTCTCAACCTCAAGCTTCTCTACTCTTTTCTCTTCTTTCTTTTTCTCATCTTCCCTTCCTTGCTTCATGATCTCATGAGTAAGTAGAGAACCCACAAGCTCATCAAGCTTCAAAGTCTTCAAATTCTTTGCTTCGTTGATAGCGGTTCTCTTCCCATCCCAAGATTCGGGAAGTGAATAGAGTAGCTTCCGGACAAGCTTGTCTTCCAGTATGATCTCTCCATAGCCCTTTAGACCATTGACAATCGTGGAGAATCGATCAAACATCTTTGACACCGTCTCATCGGGCTCCATCTTGAAGTTTTCATAACTAAGATTGAGAAGTCCAATCTTAGTTTCCTTGACATCATTGGTGCCTTCATAAGTGGTCTCAAGAGTGTCCCACACTTCCTTGGCACTTTCAATTGATGAGACCTTTGAGTAGATGTCCGGACCGAAAGCACAAAATAGCATGTGGAGAGCTTTATCATTGACTTGAATCTTTTTCCTCTCCTCTTCACTCATTTCGGCTTTCTTCTTCAACACCATCTTGCCTTCACCGTCTTGCTTCAATGGAATGTATGGCCCATCCTCAATGACATCCCACACAAGATAGTCACTAGACTTGATGAATAGACGCATTTTATTCTTCCAAAAAGAATAGTTGTCACCATTGAAGAAAGGAGGCTTTGTGGTCGATTGTGACTCGTACATGCTGGAACCGGAGGTTGAAGCCATCTCTTGATATGTTGATGATCACACTCTTCCAAGGATCTCCTCTTGTGGTTGTTAATCCTCAAAGAGTTAAGCTCTGATACCAATTGTTGAGTGGATCGAAATATCGATATTTACCAAGAGGGGGGTGAATTGGAAATTTAAAGGTTTGTGGTGGAAATTGGCAAATTAAAAATTGATGGACAAGTGATTTAGAGTGGTTCAAGTTCCAAATGAACTCTACATCCACTACCTTAGCCTCACTAAGGATTTGCAACAATTTAACTAAATTGATCTTCCCCTTTTCTAGGACAAGGAGGCAACCCTTTACAATTTCGGTTGATTTTTCTACCCAAAAATCAACCCAACCCTCACACAAGTGAACAAAGGAATTTGAAGGCTAATAAGGTATCTCTCAATACAAATGATAGCCCCAATACAAGCACTCAACCCAATTTGATAAAATATGAATGAAGATTACAAATTGGGAATTCTACACAAAGTGGGATTTTTGCACAATTGCTTGATTTTGATGTTTGGATGTTTGCTTTAGGATCAATAGTTGTTGCTGATGCTTTTGGATGTCTCTTTTATACCTTCTCATTGATTTCTAGCCGTTTGGGTGGTTGGGAACATAAATGGAGCCGTTGGAACCCTCTCTTGCCACCATAAATGCAGTCTGCACCAACCCGTTTCGAAACACGGGGTACCTATTTCGGAACGGACCAAAATAGAAAGAGCCGTTGGGGTGCATTTAAGAGCCCGTTTCGAAACGCCTTAGGGCCGTTTCGGAACGATTTTGCCACTGTCAAGGGTCGTTTCGGACTGGTCTTAGCCCGTTTCGAAACGCCTTAACGGTTTCCAAAAAGTTAGTTAAAAACTCTTAACGGTCATATTTTCAAATTAATATTGAGACCTGTTTCGAAACGATATGAATCCGTTTCGAAACGGATTTGCTACTGTCAAGGATCGTTTCGGAACGGGCTTGATCCGTTTCGAAACACCCCTTTATATCTTTAAAAAATCAGCAAAAATATTGCAACCGTTAGCTTTTTCAAATCACATATGAAGAACAGTTTCGAAACGAATGATACCGTTTCGAAACGAGGTAAAGTGTTTCGATACACGTTTCGGAACGGTGGTCGACAGTGATGAAAACGTTTCGAAACGCCTGAGGGTCGTTTCGAAACAGGAGCTTAAAATTCACTGTTTTGACTTGAAACACTTAGAAAATTTTTTGAAAAGCTTGTTTTTAACTTGGGCATAATCTTAAAATTATATAGGGATATTTTGAGATCTTAAAATTCGTTTTGACATTTTCAATTTAGTCCTTAGGTTTTTAGTTATATCAAAATTAAAATACTTGTTTCACACATCACTTGCCAATATACATCAATTATCATCAATAATCCACTATTTTTAAAGCATTAAAAACCAAGCCATTTACAACATGCATCACTATCCATCAATCCACATTTTATCAAATCAAACCAAGGATCTCTTACCTTGAGCATCCTTCAACAAATGGCTTACATAACCAGCATTAATCATGCTAAAACATGGTTTCAAAAACAGAATTTAAACATGCAATTATCAACAAATGCATCGAACCAATCCATGGCTCATCTAAGAGAGTTTTTCCGAAAACTTACTCCTGAGCTTAGTTAAGTTGATTAGACTTAAACTAAGCTCCCAAACCTTCAAATATTTGATACAAAGCTGGAAATCCAACTCCACTCACCAATTCCGTTTCGCAAGCTTGCCGAAACACCGTTCAAGCCTCCGGATCAACACCACAAGGATCCGAGGATGTCTCCCATGTTTTAAACACATCAAAGCAGAGGATTAATGCATCATCATGCATTAAAATCTTCAGCCATTACACCTAAACTCGCTGCTCTCTTCAAAACTCACATTTCGGCTACCAAACACAACCGAAATCACATCCAAACTCTTCCACAACATTACCCAGCCAAGATCCATCACTTCTAAACATTCTTAGACATCAATTAACATCCAAAAAGAACCTAAACTCGTCCTTATACCTCCAGCTATAACAGAACACCAAGATCACTCCAAAAACCACCATTTTCACAAGTAAAAACTTAGGAAAATCAACCTATTCGGGATTGCATTGATTAAACCTCAATTACACATCATTAATCATCCAAAATCCATTAAAAGACATCTCAAAATAGAGCCCAAACAATCACCACGAATTTATTTAAGATTAAATCCAAATCTTGAGTTTTAAGCCAAAATCAAGATCACCACCTTAAAACCTTTAATAAAACTTAATTTAAGGATTGAGAACTTGGGAATTTCAGTAAAGAACTGAGTATTTAGAGTAGAAGAACATCCTTACCTCTAAATGTAGATTTCTCCTTGATTAGAGCCAAAATCCTTGAAAATTCAATAAGCAAATGAAGAGGATTTGATGTAGAAAGGATTAGGAATCATTTGAGGATTGAAATCTCATCATTTGGTGTGAAAATCAAAAGAAAGTTGTTGTAGAAATGTGTTTAGCTGAGAGAATTTTGAGAGAAAATGAGATGAGAAAATTTTAAAGAAAGTTAGTTATGAAATCTCAAAATTAGTTTTTCCCATCTTCCTTTAATTAATTAAACATGAAATGAATCATTTAAAACTAAGAAAAATCTGGAGAAATCAATCTTGGGTAAATTAGCTCCTTAAAGATTCAAAGTTTCAATCCTTAGAAAACAGTCACCACTGAACTTTTTTTAAAAATTACATTTTAGTCACTAATTCGAAATGTCACACTTCCAAACCTTATTATTTAAAATTGATTTCACCACACTCTTATATATATACAAGAGGATTTTTAGATATTTTTCCATATTTTTAATGCAACCTGAACTAGGCTTTCCCTAAAACCACCTTTTATATTCGAACCGAAAATCAGACCGGTCCGGTTCAGACCCTAAACTTCCAAGCCCAAAATTGGGGTGTTACAACTCTCCCCCCCCCCCCTTAAGAAATTTCGTCCTCAAAATTTACCTGGAGGAAAAAGGTACGGAAACTGCTTCTTCATGTCATCCTTTCGTTCCCACGTGGCTTCCTCAACACCACGATGCTTCCACAACACCTTTACCAACTCAATGGTCTTGCCTCGAAGAACTTTACTGTCTGCATCCAGAATTTCCACCGGTTCCTCATCATAGGTCAAGTCTGGATTCAATTCCACTTCCTCCACAGGCATAACATGCGAAGGATCCGATCTATACCTCCGAAGCATAGAGACATGAAACACATCATGAATCCTTTCCAACTCTTGTGGCAACCTCAACTTGTACGCAATAGGACCCACACGCTCAATCACCTCGTATGGTCCAATGTACCTAGGGCTCAACTTACCCTTTCGGCCAAACCTCATCACCTTTTTCCAAGGCGAAACTTTCAAAAACACACGGTCACCTACCGCATACTCAATCTCCTTACGCTTCAAATCCGCGTAAGACTTCTGCCGATCAGAAGCTGCCTTCAATCGCTCACAAATGAGCTTCACCTTCTCGGTGGTTCCTTTCAACAAAGCTGGCATCGAAACCAACTTCTGACCTGTTTCAGCCCAACAAAGAGGAGTTATGCACTTCCTCCCGTATAAGGCTTCTTAAGGTGCCATTTGAATACTTGCCTGGTAGCTATTATTATAAGCAAACTCCACCAAAGGCAAATGCTTCTCCCAAGAGCCTTGAAACTCAATCACATAGCACCTCAACATATCCTCCAGCACTTGGATAACACGCTCAGACTGTCCATCCGACTGTGGATGATAAGAAGTACTGGAATTCATCGTGTACCCAAAGCTTGATGTAAACACTCCCAGAAACGTGATGTAAACCTCGGATCTCTATCCGACACAATCGACTTTGGCACACCATGCAGCCGCACAATCTCAGCAATGTACAGCTCCGCAAGCTTGTCCAAAGTGTACGTAGTATGCACAGGTAAGAAATGCGCACACTTCGTAAGGCGATCCACAATCACCCACACCGAATTCTTCTTTATTGGCGACAAAGGCAAACCAGACACAAAGTCCATGGTAATCCTTTCCCACTTCCACTCAGGAATCCTCAACGGTTGCAACAACCCAGAAGGAAACTGATGCTCAGCCTTAACTCGCTGACAAACCATGCACTTGCTCACATACTCAGCCACATCTTTCTTTAAACCCACCCAATAGTACTCATCTTTAAGATCACGATACATCTTAGTACTACCAGGGTGCATAGCAAAAGGACTACTATGAGCTTCAGTCAGAATAGCACGCCTCAACTCAACATCATTGGGCACTACTATCCGACTCCCAAAACATAAAACTCCATCATCATTAAAACAAAAACCTGATGGCCTATCCTCAGCAATATCCTGAACATGTGGCACCAAGGAATCATCCAACAGCTGCTTATCCTTTATCAACTGAACCAAGGATGGTTTCACTTGCAATTCAGCCACAAGACCGCCATCTCGCGAAATACTCAAGCTGGAAAACATAGCCCTCAACTCCATTGCTACCTTCCTACTCAAGGCATCCGCTACAACATTAGCTTTTCCCGGATGGTACTCGATCGTCAGATCGTAATCTTGAAGCAACTCCACCCAACGTCGTTGCCTAAGATTCAACTCTTTCTGAGACATCAAATACTTCAAACTCTTGTGATCAGTGTATACAGTACACTTCTCACCATACAGGTAATGTCTCCAAATTTTCAAAGCAAAAACCACCGCAGCCAACTCAATATCATGCGTAGGATAATTGCGCTCATGCACCTTCAATTGTCACGATGCATAAGCCACCACCTTACCCTCTTGCATCAACACACAACCCAAACCAACGTAGGATGTGTCACTATACACCATAAACTTTTTCCCTGATTCAGGTTGAACCAAGATAGGAGCTTGCGTCAAAGCTGCCTTAAGCTTCTCAAAAGCCTGCTGTCTCGCTTCCGTCCACTCATACTTAACATCCTTCTGCAACAACTTCGTCAAAGGTGCAGCAATCTTTGAAAATCCATCCACGAACCTCCGATAGTATCCCGCCAAACCAAGGAAACTACGGACTTCATAAACAGACTTAGGAGGCTTCCAATTTATCACTGCCTCAATCTTCTAAGGATCAACACGAATCCCCTCAGCAGAAACCACAAGACCAAGGAACACAACTTCCCTGAGCCAGAATTCACACTTACTCAGCTTAGCATAAAGCTGATTCTCCAACAAAGCCTGCAACACAATCCTCAAATGCCCCTCATGCTCTTCCTCAGTGCGAGAGTACACGAGGATATCATCAACGAACACCACAACAAATTTATCCAAATATTCATGGAACACTCTATTCATCATGTCCATAAAAGCTGCAAGAGCATTCGTCAACCCAAACGGCATCACAAGGAACTCATAATGCCCATACCTCGTCCTGAAGGCTGTCTTTGGCACATCCACATCCTTCACCTTCAACTGGTAATATCCTGACCTTAAGTCAATTTTAGAGAACACAGCCGCTCCCCGAAATAGATCAAAAAGATCATCAATCCTCGGCAATGGATACCGATTCTTGATAGTCAACTTGTTCAACTGATGGTAATCGATGCACATTCTCATAGTGCCATCCTTTTTCTTCACAAACAAGACCGGTGCACCCCAAGGTGACACACTCCGCCGAATGAAACCACGATCAAGCAACTCCTGAAGTTGCGTCTTCAACTCCTTCAACTCTTTAGGTGCCATTCGGTAAGGAGTAATGGACACTGGAGTTGTGTTTTCATACAGCTCAATTCCAAACTCCACTTCACGATTAGGAGGCAATCCAGGTAACTCCTCCGGAAACACACCAGGAAACTCTAGCACTGTCCTGATATCTTGCACTCGCGACTCCTTAGAGCTAGGATTCATTACAAAGACTAGGTAGGCTTCACAACCTTGCCTCAACATTCGGCTTGCTTCCAATGTAGACACCACGTTGGCAAGAAACTTCACATTCTCACCAACCACCACCACCTCATAATCATCCGCAAGCTTCAACGAAACTCGCTTGTTCTCAAAATCCACCACAGCACGATGTTCAACAAGCCAATCCATACCAAGGATTACATCAAAACCATAGAAAGGCAATTCCATGAGATCAACATGAAAAACATGGTTTTGCACAACCAAGGGACACCTTCTATACAACTTTCGTGTCACAACGGTCTCACCAAAGGAACTAGTTACACGTATACCAACATACAAAGACTCAACAGGTAAACCAAGCAATTGAGCATGTTCACGCAATATGTATGAGTGCGTAGATCCAGAATCAATCAAGGAAAGTAATGACAAGGATTGCAAAGTGAAGGTACCTGCGATCACATCCGTGTCATTCCTCCCCTCTCGCTGAGCATACACCAGAGCCTGGCCACCACCCTCAGGTTGGACAGCCACCACATGTGCCATATTCCTTCCACCATCATCTATGCGCTGGAAGTTACCACGGCCACGCCCACGACCTCTCTGTGGAGCAACAACACCAGGAGCACGTCCCTGACCACCACTGGCCAACAGAGGACACTCCATCCTCATGTGGTCTGCCGAACCACAATTCCAGCACGAATTACCAGTCACTACAACAGGGGATTGCACCTCTCTCACTGCTCGAGGACAATCACGCCTCAAGTGACAACGCGATCCACATGCCCAGCATGTGTTCTGATCAGCTCTCGCCCTGTCTCCCTGAACAGGCGCACCATGCCCTCCACCACCACGCCTAGCAGAAGACTGATACCTCCTATCTCGTCCTCTCTTGTTCCGTCCACCACCGGAACTATACTCAGCAGGTCTCTTGCCCAAGCTAGAACCAGCACTCCTAGAAGATAAACACAGGTTCTGCTCAATGTTCTTCGCCCTACTAACCAGCACATCAAAATCAGTGTACTCAGCGGCAAGCATAAAGGTCTTTACATCCGTCACCAAACCATACCGGAAACGTTCACACCTTTCCCACTCATCAGGAATAAGCTCAGGTGTGTATTGACTGAGACGGACAAACTGAATCTCGTACTCAGCCACCGTCATGCTCCCTTGAGTAAGAGACATGAACTCTCTTTTCTTTTCATCCAGGTATCTCACACCCAGATACTTCCTCTTGAACGCGTTCAGAAAGAACGTCCAAGTTACATCAGCTTCCTCCATTTCGGAGACAGCGGTCGTCCACCAGGTATACGCATCATCATGCAACAGCGATACCACACATCCTAACTTCTGCACATCATTGCAGTTCATTTGTCCCAGTATCCTCTTGGTACTTTCCAACCAAGATTTGGAACCCTCCGCAGACAAACCTCTGAACTCAGTCCCTCCCAGACTGCGCAAACGTTCCAAAGGTAGTCTCGCATTAGCATCACCCTGATGCCCAGCTCCATGAGCTCCAGCTACTGCTGCCTGAAAGGCTCCAGCAATAGCCTGAATCAACACTGTCATGTCAAGAGCAGCTTGCCCCTGCCCAGCTTCAGGTCCAGCGACCCCAGCACCAGCACCAACACCAGCTCCATCACCTCCAGCACCACCACCACCAGGCGGTCCACCACCAGGAGAAGGAGGTATATCCACAACATTTTCAGCATTGTTCTCATTCTCTTTTTGAGCCATAGCTCGCGTATTAATTCTCATCTCTCTACGAGGTCTCATTCACTAAAACAATGCACTAACACAAATGCAATAAACATAATCAGGCTCAGCAAGGTAAGAAATCCAAGTACTCAAGCTCATTTCCAAACAAAACAATTCATTTTATTAGTTTTGATATGGCAATGGGTCCCTCTAACATGCTTCATCACAGCATACATCACAATTGTAATATACTTTACAATTCACACATCATACTTTCAATTTAAAAGCATATCATGCAATCATACATACATCACCCACATAACCATTCCCATTTACTCGAGAACTCAGTTCTGATACCACCAAATGTAACCTCATTCGCCCGGCCTAGACGGTTGACCCAAACTACGAAGATTACACGGGGAAAACCAAAGTCAACCCGAAAATCAACCTTGATTAACGACCCTTTTTTTTCTTTTTAATCTTGTCTACATGCTCATTAACCCTAAGCGTACTCTTAAGAAAAGCATACTTGAAAACCGCAGCGATCGAAAAGCAATAAGGGACTCAATTGCACAACATACAAAATTAGGGACCAAATTGTAAATTCTGGAAAGATAAATAACTTAGACGATTTTTAAGTTACCAATATCAAATTAATCATATTACATGCTTCCCTGTCAAATTTCATCTTAAACGGACTTCTCAAACTCAAGCAATTGCATATACAAAATTCAGGACTAAAACGTAAAGCTTGCAAACTCCAAAACCATTCAAATCAGTGCCCAACGGTCTAGTGTTTCAGAACGGGGGTTGACCGTTCCGAAACGTGGGTTCGTTTCGAGACCAGTTCCGAAACAGGTCCTGGCACTGGCAAAAATGTTTCGGAACGGCCCCTACCCATTTCGATACACAAAGGCCATTATAGGCCCCTGTTTCGAAACGGTAGTGCCCGTTCTGATACAGACTGCCCAGAAAGTGCAGATTTTTCTGGTTTAACATACATTTAACCATTCAAACACATCCCAATGATTTCCTAATCATGCCAACAAGTCATCATACATACTAGGTACATGTTTGCATCATCTAAACACGATCATGGCATCAATTAGGGAAAATCACAAGACTATAGGCATGCATCCTAATGTCCAAATCATCAAATCATCAAAACAAGCACCAAAATGGCCAATTACAACTCCAAAACAATTAGGGCATCATGCCACAACTAGGGAGTCCAAAACATCTCCCAAAACACAACCTAGGTTCCCATTGCCAAATATCAAAATCTAATAATGTTGTAAAATAGTCACCATACATGAGCTTAGCCTTCCCTTGGATTCTTAGCCTCCTTGCTGCCCTCAAACACCTCAATTATATGCATTATTGGTTCAAGAGAGAGAGCGTAAGCATAAATGCTTAGTGAGGCATGCTCTAAAACAAACAACACAATAATGCATCTCATAAAACACTTTTCATAAAGCTTTTCAACACTAATCAACATCATTCATGCAACATAGCATTCACATCAAGCATCTCATGCTTCAACATCATTAATGTAAAACCTATGTTTGATTTTGATATAATTAACACTTTAAGGATCATTTTGTAAAACTTAAAATTGTTTTTATAAGTCCCTTAATAAGTTTTAAAAACACCAACACTTTAAAACTGATTTATAAAACTCAAACTCAAAAGATTTTCTAAGTGTTCCAAGGCAAACCCATTGAAAATCGCCCAGGCGTATCGATACAGCACCAAGCGTATCGATACCATTTTACCAAACTTGGTTACTGTCGGAACCCGTATCGATACCCTAAACCCTCGTATCGATACGCCCCTATGTTAAAATTCAAAGAGTTTGAATATCGTACCGATACGGCTAACCCTCGTATCGATACGGGCTTTATAATTTTTAAATATAAGTCGGTTTAAAAAATATGACCGTTGGTGTCAGTTGGTTGGTAACCAAACTTTAAAAGTTCGTTGACCCGTATCGATACGCCAAACCCTCGTACCGATACGGTTGTGGACAGTGAGCTAAGTTCAGAAAATAGTATCGATACGGCCCTTGCCGTTTCGATACCCCGTACCGATACGCTTACGTTCGTATCGATACCCCTTATTAAATGCACACAACGGCTCTTTCTTTTCTGAGACAGGTACCGATACCCCTTCCCGTGTACCGATACCGGTAGCTGCAGAAGTGCATTAATGGTGGTAAGAGAGGGTTCCAACGGCTCCATTTATGTTCCCAACCACCCAAACGGCTAGAAATCAATGAGGAGGTATAAAAGACACATCCAAAAGCTACAGCAACAACTATTGATCTTCAAGAAAACAATTATTCATCAAATCCAAGCAATTGTGCCAAATTTCATATTTGTCTAGAAATCCCAATTTGTAATCTTCATTCATACTTTGTCAAATTGGGTTGAGTGCTTGTATTGGGGCTATCATTTGTATTGTGAGATACCTTATTAGCCTTCAAATTTTCTTGTTCACTTGTGTGAGGATTGGGTTGATTTTTGGGTAGAAAAATCAACCGAAATTGTAAAGGGTTGCCTCCTTGTCCTAGAAAAGGGGAAGAGCAATTTAGTGGAATTGTTGCAAATCCTTAGTGAAGCTAAGGTAGTGGATGTAGAGTTCATTTGGAACTTGAACCACTCTAAATCTCTTGTCCATCAATTTTTAATTTGCAAATTTCCACCACAAACCTTTAAATTTCCAATTCACCCCCCCCCCTCTTGGTCAATTTCGATCTTGCGATCCACTCAACAATTAACATGTCATATTGGCTTCCAAGTGATAAACCATAACCTTTTACAACATAAAACACAATCGGATACGCGGATTACAAGCGTTGTCCCATACGCTTCATACACACTATCGAACACACAAGGTGGAGTTTACCGGTACAATCTCAACCCCTCAACACCCGTGATGGAGTTTAACGGTACAATCACAACCCATCCACATCACTCAATGGTAGTTGTATAACATCACTAACGAGAACACGAGACACTCAACACAAGATCCACACATGGACTTTTAACCACCATTGTGATCTTAAACATCTCGTTAGTGTACTTGGATGGAGTTTACGGTACCATTACAACCCCTCAACATCCAAGGCGACTTAATTCACGGTGCACCCAATCCTATAGCCGGCTAACTATATCCCATTCAAGTACTTTAAAACCAACACATCACTTGCCAATATACATCAATTATCATCAATAATCCATTGTTTTTAAAGCATTAAAAACCAAGCCATTTACAACATGCATCACTATGCATCAATCCACATTTTATCAAATCAAACCAAGGATCCCTTACCTTGAGCATCCTTCAACAAATGGCTTACATAACCATCATTAATCATGCTAAAACATGCTTTCAAAAACAGAATTTAAACATGCAATTATCAACAAATGCATTGAACCAATCCATGGCTCATCTAAGAGAGTTTTTCCGAAAACTTACTCCTGAGCTAAGTTAAGTTGATTAGACTTAAACTAAGCTCCCAAACCTTCAAATATTTGATACAAAGCTGGAAATCCAACTCCACTCACCAATTCCGTTTCGCAAGCTTGCTGAAACGCCGTTCAAGCGTCCGGATCAACACCACAAGGATCTGAGGATGTCTCCCATGTTTTAAACACATCAAAGCAGAGGATTAATGCATCATCATGCATTAAAATCTTCAGCCATTACACCTAAACTCGCTGCTCTCACCAAAACTAACATTTCGGCTACCAAACACAACCGAAATCACATCCAAACTCTTCCACAACATTACTCAGCCAAGATCCATCACTTCTAAACATTCTTAGACATCAATTAACATCAAAAAAGAACCTAAACTCGTACTTATACCTTCAGCTATAACAGAACACCAAGATCACTCCAAAAACCACCATTTTCACAAGTAAAAACTTAGGAAAATCAACCTATTCGGGATTGCATTGATTAAACCTCAATTACACATCATTAATCATCCAAAATTCATTAAAAAGACATCTCAAAACAGAGCCCAAACAATCACCACGAATTTCTTTAAGATTAAATCCAAATCTTGAGTTTTAAGCCAAAATCAAGATCACCACCTTAAAACCTTTAATAAAACTTAATTTAAGGATTGAGAACTTGGGAATTTCAGTAAAGAACTGAGTATTTAGAGGAGAAGAGCATCATTACCTCTAAATGTAGATTTCTCCTTGATTAGAGCCAAAATCCTTGAAAATTCAATAAGCAAATGAAGAGGATTTGATGTAGAAAGGATTAGGAATCATTTGAGGATTGAAATCTCATTATGTGTGAAAATCAAAAGAAAATTTGATGTAGAAATGTGTTTGGCTGAGAGAATTTTGAGAGAAAATGAGATGAGAAATTTTAAAGAAAGTTAGTTATGAAATCTCAAAATTAGTTTTTCCCATCTTCCTTTAATTAATTAAACATTAAATGAATCATTTAAAACTAAGAAAAAATTTGGAAAAATCAATCTTGGGTAAATTAGCTCCTTAAAGTTTCAAAGTTTTTCAAGCATATTCATCCACTAATTCTTGGGCAATGAGGGTGTTATCAGCAATGCTATGTCCTGGGATAAACATAGCTTGATTAGGAGAAACCAACCCTGGGAGAAAAGGAACCAGTCTACCAACCGAAATCTTAGTAATTGCCTTGTAGATAACAGAGCAGCAAGATATTGGCCTGAAGTCTTTCGTCTTAGTAGGATTAGGCACTTTTGGAACAAGAGTAACAAAGGTGGCATTATGAGATTAAATTTTAAAGGTTTTATTTCCTTTTTATTCTTATTTTAAATCTGATGTGACATTAAAATAATAATAAAATATGGCATGGCATGGCATAGTAAAATATCAATAAAATAAGCCATGTCATCCTAGAGTGACAAAATAGGATCAATTCTAAAGTTCAGTAATCAAATTAAAAAAATTAAACTTCAGTGACCAAAATGAGAGTAAGAATTAAGTTAAGTGATTAACGATATAATTTACCCTTTCCATTATCATGCCTTTTTTACTCTTAATTTATAATTTTATTTTGAATGTGTGAGCTCACTTTATAATATTATTTGCTTATAAAAACAAGCAAATGTCATTATATTATTAAATTTATAATTGATTAGCAAACAACGTGCTACACTAATTTGAAACTAATAAATACTAAATTTTGTTGCATTCACGATGTGGGTAAAAAAAATATTACATAAAAAAATTATAAAAATTTGTTTGACAAATGATCATGAGTAAAGTAATAAATAATTTTGGCTTAATAGTGAAAAAGGTGCCCAACCAATACCTTTTTTCAGTTTGGTGCCTAATGTTTTTTTCGAACCACTTTGGTGCCTAACGTTTTATTATGTAATTCATATTGGGTTTTTCCATCAACGGTCGTTAAAAATTTTCTGTTATCCAATAAAAACATGCCACATGGCATATTTTATCTATTTATTTAATTTCTGAATTTCTTTAAAAATGTAAACTTCTTAAAAAACCCCAAGGTTTTAATTTCTTTCAATCAAACCCTCAAATTACATCTCCCTCGCCGTTCGGCCTCCCCACACGCCATTGGTTCACCGTTCACCACCCCAAGCGTCGGGTACCTCGCCGTTCAACATCCTCCACCCTCTAGTCGTCGATTAGAAGCCCAATCAGTCTCTTTTTCTTCATTTTTGGATGTTCATCGACGAAACAATCGTCGGTTCATTTGTCGGTTTTCGACAGCGGGATGTTGGGAATTTTAGTAGTGGGGGCCAACAAAGGCAAGGGTGGCCGGTGGTGGTTGAATTGGTGGTGGAAGGGGAGGAATTTAGGTATCTTTGGAGTTTTAGAGAAATTAAAGATTTTGGGTTTTTTATAAGATTAAATATTTTATATTTTTTAGAAAAATAAAAATGATAGAAAATACCAGAGTATGTCACGTGTCATGTTTTTATTGGATAACGGAAAATTTTTAACGGTCGTTACGGAATGTAACGTAGGCACCAAAGTGACCCGAAAAAAACGTTAGGCACCAAACTAAAAAAATGTATAGGTTGGGCACCTTTTTAACTATTAAGCCAATAAATTTTATATAGATTTACTAATATCGTGTTTGATCACTAAGTAGTGTTTTTTAGTTGTTTTATTCAAAAGATGAGATAAAATTATAAGTCAAGATGAAAAAAAAGGCACAATAGCTATAAAAGCCACCAACATTTGCTTATTTTTTTTTCATTTGCGTAACGGATAAAAATCTTTTGCCCCTTTTCGGTGCCCCTACTTATGCCCCAACACTAAAAAACACAACAAAATTAAATTTCAAGCCATAATCCTAAATTATAAATCCTAAATCCTACACCCTATACCCTAAAAATACACTATACTCTAAATTTCCTAAACCCTAACTATAACCCCTAACCTTAAACCCTAAACCTAATTTTAAGTGTGGGAGCATAAGTAGGGACACCGAAAAGGGGTAAAAGATTTCCATCAGTCATTAACATTGCCGTGCTACGTCATTAAAAATGTTTGTTAGTTGTCAATGGACCATAAAAAACTTATTTAAGACAACAATAAAACTTTATTGTTTAAATTGTTAAAAAAAACCTAAGGATATAATTGAAAATGTAACAAAAGGTTGAGGACTTTTTTTGCTATACTATCAAGATTTAATCTTAAACTAGATTTAAGATGGGTTTGGATAAAAATATATATAGAAAAACATAAGGCTTAATGGCACCTGGGACCGACCCTAACCGAGAAAAAGAATTAATTTAACTCTTTGATTACGAAAATTAATTTTGATTGTTTATAGTATTTACGTGATAGTCTACAATAGATGATGGCATGACATATGGACTATATTCGTTTTTTAGAAGGTTCAATATTTTAATGAATTTTTCTTATAGAGTTCAGGGGGCTTATTTTTTTTAATAGTATAAAGGTGGTTACAAAGTAATATTTGTTCATACATATTAACTTTGAGACAATGAGCATACACCTAGTAGACAGAACGATTTGAACTCGTATTTTCCAAAATGAACATCATTTGTTTTTTCACTGAAACACTTATTGGGTTCTATTTATTTTTTAAAAATATTAAAATTTAAAAACACTTTATATATTTAAATATAAAAAATTAACTTGGACTAACAAAAAGGTAGTCAAAGACTAAAAGTATGTTAAATGAATAGAAATAGACTCGAGCTGACAAAAAACAATCAATCTTTTTGGTGAAAGTGTTCAAATTTTTATTATTTTTTAAATATTTTTAATAATTTATATTTTTATAGTGTGTGATATTTTTAAAATTTTAATAGTGTTTTAAACTTTCAGTAAATTATTTTTTCGTATGTTTATATTTATTTTTTAAAATGTTTTTTTTTTATTTTTTAATATTTTTTAATTTTAAATATTGTAAATTTAAAATGTTTTTTTATAAAAAAATAATATATCCTCAAACTTTATAAAAATAATTAAATCTTTAAACTTTTAAAAATTTAATTATCACGACTGTTACGGTGTTGTCTATCATGAATCGTCACGCTAATACCATAAAATCCACGTCAATCTCGTAACAATGAACATCAGATTTCAGCCATACGGCCAGATTACCTTTTTCAATTGAAGGACCGCATTAGGTATAAAATAAGTTCAAAACCACATTGATTTTTTTTCTTTCAAAAATTTAAAGATATCGTTTACCGTAAAACCAAAATATATTTATTGGGTAACAATTATTGCCCTCTCGTAATCTTAAGGAAGTGCAACTCCTTTAACAGATAATTATATAATTTTTTAAAATAGTTTAAATATGATTACAACATAGTATTTGTTTATAGATATTTTTATTTTTTTGACAATGAGCATATATCATGTAGACAATGTGATTTAAACTCGTATTTTTTAAAATAATATCATTCGCTTTTTTATTAACATGTTTGTTGAATTCAGATTATTACACAATTAAGTGAAATTCAAATTCATTTGTTAATTAAGCAAATAATATTAATTCCCCAATCCCCAACCTCTAATGAATTTAAACCTACACAGTTCTATAAATTACTTACAACAATAAGAATATCCAATCTATAATTATTGAATTAACTTTTTAATCACACTTTCAATTCAAATTCAACATGTCAAATCGAACAAGTAATATCAGAATCCAGAAATGGTAATCCAATAATACAACTTTCTCAGCATCCTATTCCTTGTCAACAAAACTAAAACGTACAAGAAATATTATGAACAACCCATCAGTTCCCTTTCTTTTTATCTCAAATAAAAATCCGCTTTTTTAATCAGTTTTCATCCCTTTGGATTTTACCATTAATTTTTTCTTACATGAACCGAAAAATTATTAATTCGTAATTCAATTAATTTGATCGATCAATCTGATCTGATCTTTAATTATGCTAAAACCTTTTACAAATTAAAACATTAAACCCTCTTTTTCAATATCAATTGGTCATCCTGTTTACGCCACGTATAGCAAAGTCAACCTCAACTTTCTCCTTTTTTTTAACCATGAACTTTCCTTTCGGTGTCTGATAATTTTTTATAATAGCCGTTGAATTTTTATTAAAATTATAAAAGATACTATAATTATAACGCATCCATGAAAGATGCATAGCGGATGAAAAAAAAGTGGTGAGCGACCTAAATTATCATGCAAAATGTTCCGCTACTTAAAACTGATTATATCGGCAAACAACCATCAACCAAGTAGAGATTTATCTTTCCATGACCACCAACAAAATCATAATCAAAAACTAGTGTCGTTAAAATCTCTGTGCGAGCAACAAACGATCGCTTGAGTATGTTGAAATCATGCCACAAGGACAGATGAAACAAACTACAAAACAAAACAAAAACATATCATAAGGACAGAGGAAAACGCGTGCCACAAAGTCAAAGATTCTTATTAAAATATGAAGAAATTAAAAAAAAAATAATAAACTTAGTGATTGGCAACCAATACTAAAATTAGTTTCCGACTACTAATAAAAAAAAAAGAAAATTGCAGAAGCCTATGTCTGAATTTCTAACTTTGAAGGAATTGTATCGTGGTAATAATGAAGGGGTCTGATATTGACATTAAGTTAATAATAGGGTAAACTATTTAATTGGTCATTTAATTTTTAGGGTACTATTGAGTATGGATTATTAAATCTAACATTTAACTCATACATATCACTTTCAATAAGATAATGACATATATTGTCATCTAATTGGCTATAAAATAAAAAGAACATAAATCTCCAACTTGAGATTTGAAACCAAATTACAGTGAGAGAATGGATTTGTTACTTCAATGCACTAGCCTTGCGGATGAGATTGCAGGGTTTTTCTTTTAAAAGAGAAAGTTGTATGATTTTATTAAAAAAACCATACAACAAAGGCAAAAGAATAGAACTCATTAAAAAAATTCTTTAAGCTTATATAAAAGAAAAAAAGTGCACCAAATCAATGCCTTTAGAGTAGCGATCATTACATGAGACTGCATGGGTTAATGAGAGGGTTGGGGCTGGTTCGGCAGTAACACCACATCTTGCTATTGGCTGGATGGATCAAAGCTAATGCAAATGTAGCTGTGGATTCTCGAGGAAGCGTAGCTGCTGCTGCTGGGGTCCTTCGTGATGATAATGTGGATTGGGTATTTGGGTTTTCACGAAGTATTGGTAGTTGCTCCGTGCTTGTTGCGGAATTGTGGGCGATCTATGACGTTTTACAACATGTATGAAAGTTCAAGTATCGACGACCTGAAATTAAAACTGATAATCGTGAAGCGATAAGAATTCTCAACGGCGGTTCAAAAATACTGATAAGTTTGAGCATTAATGTGGATGCCATTCAAGAGCTTCTCCCTCGCAATTGGGAAACGAAAGTGCAGCATGTTCGACGGAAAGTAAATGCTGTATTATTGAAAAAAAGATTTGAAACCAAGGAGACTAAGAACTAAACCCCCCACACTCAACCCTACACCAAAGTGAGATTTTTATCGAGTGATTGAGAATATTCTTTTTTGAACATTTTAGTATAATTGCATGGTAGTAGATGTTTTTATTTTTAGTCTTTTAAAATTGAACACACACCGTGCAGACTACACTATTTGAACTCGAGTCACTTAGAAGTAAATATATCATCTTCTTTCACTAGACCACTTAATAAATTCAAAATAAAACATTAAACTAGGGCGGAAGTTAATTATATTTATTTTAATTAATGTTATAAAAAATTATTACTTGGATTACGTATTAGTTAATATATTACTAGTTTTAGTAATGTTATATATTAATTAATGTTATAAAACTACAAATATATTTTTAATTAATGTTATAACATTAATGTATTAGTTATAGTTATAATATAAATTATAACATTGATTAATTTATTTTAGTTATAAAACTAATTGGTATAGTTTAATCAGTTATATATTAATTAATGCTATAAATATATTTTTAATCAATTTTATAACATTAGTATAATAATTATAACATTAATTAATGTATTTTATAAAAAAATACTTATGACTTGTATACAATGCCTTCATCAAGTAAATCAATCTCTTTAGATAAAGTTCTAATCATGATAGACATTCACATAGATAAATATTCATAACACTCCCCCTTGGATGTTTATGTAGATAATGTGCCTCGTTAAAACCTTACTAAAATAAAAAATCCAGTGGGAAAAAAATTCTTTAGTGAAGGAAAAAGAGTACACACATCTTTGATACGCATAACATGTTGCCTCATTAAAAACCTTACCAGGAAAACTCATTGGACAAAACCTCGGTCAAGGGAAAAAGAGTGCAACGCGTATTTACTCTCCCTCATGAAAACACTACTAAAGATCTTTGAATCTTCATAATTCAACCTTGAATACTATTTTCTATAGATAGCGGGGGATGAAACTTTGGAGTAATATTTTTCATGATGTATCCACCTTCCATTATCTCTACACAAGATAGCATTTGTATCATATCTTGTGAAAGTAAATCACATATTTTTTGGATATGTTAGGTCAATGGTCTTAGTCAAACACTTTTTTGGCTTGCCTTGTGCATAACAATTATTTCTACAAGATTTGAGGAGGCATCGACGAATGTTTGAAGATCTAAATGTAATGATATTTGTATATTCATAGATATTTCTTGACCAACTAATATATAGTGCTTCAAGACCAAGAAAAGATATAATTATCTTTATTCACATCCAACAATCATACAACTATTGGGATACTCAATGGATATGCTCTATTCATATTGAATCTTCTTTAAGATTCTTTCAACTTATGTCTATTCATAGACAAAAAGAAATATATAAAAATGCTCGATCTTCAGTTCGAGATAAACTTGATGTCAAGATTCAAGTACTTGTATTGAAAGTACTTTATGAGTTTCCAATTTGAAGCTCTTTAGGAGTTCTAAAATTATCATAATGGATCTTGATACAAACTCCTTTATAAAATACATAAGGAAATATGATCATTCTTATAGTATTTTCTCAATTAGTATTCACTAAGGCGATTATACCAAATGCGCCAAAATGTTCATGAGACATGTCTAAATAAATTTCCTCGAAAATTTCCAAATGCTTCTAGCATTTTAAATCCTTCAAGGATAAATATGGATCCATAAATAATTAGACGCATGCAAAAATTTTCATAACTGACAAAGTAATTGCATCCACCATGAAGTAATTAAAACTTTTCATAAATCATAGTTCAAGTCATATTTATGACTACTTATTTGTGTCTCACTTGCATTACACATTTAGGTGTTTGGACTGCTGGTCCAAATACTTCTATTTTAGAAGTTCAAAGCGCCTTTCAACATCGACCAATTCAATATCTATACTTATGGATAAATTTTATACAAGATCCTCGATTTCTTTCTTTACTTCTATAGAAGTATTTTATGTAAAATTGTTTGTAAAATCGTTGTCGACGACTTTCCAATTTTCTGGTTCCATTCTCGTAATGACAACTCATCGAGATCTCTTCAAGATTTCAATCTTTATTTTAGGTACCTGAAACTCTTCAAGAGTTTTATTATTAGTTATGTCTTGGGTCTCTTTAGGAGCACCCGCCTCCAATATATGACTATCTCATAATACTTTTCATTTACGAGAATTTTGATCATTGGAACTATTTCAACTATCATGCTTCAAGCATGATTTACATCTACTTGCTCTAACATGTAATTTAAAATTAGAACATTTCAGCTGATATATGGGACTTAATTACTCTCATTGGGTCAGTAAATATGTCTGGCAGTTGACATGAAATAACATGAATTATCTTATGAACTTTTAGTTCATATTCGAGGATCTAGATAATGATAATTCATTTCCTTCTTTATCCAACTGATTATTATCTCCCCTGATGTTGAGAAAAATCATATAATAAATGATTTTCCAATTAATGTTTAGAATTTAAACATAAAAGGAGACTCGTACTCAATATATATTCTCAACCCTTTTTTACTTACCCATTTTGTGCGTTATGGTGGAGCAATTCAACTATATATCGCACATTCAAAAATTTAAAAATGGAAAATATGACTTCTGACCAAAAGTCAAATCATAATAGAGAGTTTATTATAACTCGTTGGCTTGATGCGTATAAGTGTTGCGATATGGAAATACCATATAAATAATAAATATTTTGTTCTCATAGTTTAGCTATTAAATAGGAGGCATCCAATTAAAAATTTGCTAAACCGTATTTTTCATAATCAATAGACTTTATAAAAACTGATATTGCTTAAAATATAAACCCACAAGCTTTTGCAAAACGAATAGTCTAATTGCATAATTTGAATCCTTTTAGAATCAATCTCACAAGCTTCTGGTTATAAGTTGATAAAACAATGTAGATGCATCTACTAAAATCATATAAAATTTTCCACATTTGTGGATATATGGGCCCATATTTCGTTTGGATATGCAAGACATGCAGTCTCAACTTCAGCACAAAAACTTCAAGTTCTAATCCTTTTGGTAAGTGGGATCAACTATATCCTTTGAGAACAAACAACACAAGAACTTCAAGTTCTTTTAGTAAGTGAAATTTAATCAATTCCTTTAATCAATTCCATTAAGCAACACAAGAACTTCATGTTCTTTAATAAGTGGAATTTAATCAATTCCTTTGAGAATAAGCACCACAATAACTACAAGTTCTTTTAATACATGTGCATGTAAATCTCAATAATTTCTGCACCATTATTGATCAGGATGGTCTAACCGATCATGCCAACTATATATATGTGTGTATATATCTTTGAATTTGTAAACTTCTTGTTTACCATAACATGTAATTCAATCTCACTCGTACATGTCTAGTACGACCATCAAAATTGTTCCTTTAAATAGGAATGTATTTAGCTCTTTCGGAGCTTTCAATTGAAATTATCTTTTGGTAGCAATATATAGCTCTTCTAGAGCTTTAAACTGACTTTTTGGCTACCAGAATTTATATCCACATTGGCTTATTTCAAATGTCAATCGATAACATATGTTATCTATAATTCTCAAAAGGATATTTTGCGAACTCATATTGCTCTCTTAAAATTTCCACTTATAGTGGTGACGATATTATTACCATTAGCGGTAATTATTGCAATATTCGCAATTATGCACTTTTCATAATGTGCTTTCTCTCAAGAATTTATTGCTCTTCTAGAGCATCAATATTTTCAGTACTTTGAGATATAGTACTCACATTATTCCCTTGCATTTAAATGGGAAAATATATAGTATGCTTATGTTGAGCATAAATCGTCACCATAAATTGTATTTGACAAGTAATCATGTTAAACAAAATAAATAAATATCATAATATATAAATATAAAATGTAAATAATTAATGTGTGTAAAATAAATAAATGTAAAACAAAATAAATATAAATAAATAAATAATTCTCTTCAAAGTTATGAGAATAATTAGAAGATGATTTATTCCTTTCGATGGTTATAAGAAAATCAACAACGTCCAAATGAGTTGGACCAACAATGTCCAAATAAAGTTGGACCAGTATCATCTTCGTCATGTTTCGCAAACAAAATTTGCTTCTATTTTCTTTCCTTTATCATTTAATGATTTTTCATTTTTCAACGTACAACACGTACGAGACCAATGGTTTATAACACCACATTGGTAATAAGAAGAATTTTACTTCAATAGAATGATCTTTATCACTCTTGTCATCCTTATAACCTCACTACCGGTGGGTAGAAGTATTCTTAAAATGACCATATTTTTCATATCTATATTCATAGCCTCAACCATGACCACAACTTCTAATGTGGTTTTTATTCCTTCCATAATATAATCTCACATTCACTTCAGGGAATGGAGTAGAGCCAGTAGGCATTTGAAACATTTTTCACATATCCTTATCACATAGAACAAATATTTAATCCTCGTACGCGACATTGTTAAACATGTCCACAAGGTCCTTTGAAAACCTCCTTTGAAACCAGTAGCCTCGCAGAACGGGATGTCCAGCCAATATACTTGGATTATATCGAAATTATGTCTCTAATTGAATAATGATTTACCATGTTTGCATTCACTTCAGGGAATGAAACAATTCCAATAATCGCATGGAATAAACATCATGCTTTGCATTCACTTCAGGGAATGCCTCCCATAAAACTTTTTGGATTAAGATGAATTTTCGTAACTTGAAATTGGGAGAAGTCTATGGTCGAGATTTTGACGAAGAAGAAATATTGCTTTCGAGCAAATATATACTTTATAATAATCTTCTTGAAAATTCAAAATCATCATGATTTATCACACTTTAAAATAATAATAAAAAATAAAAATAAAACCAAAATTTACCGATATTGATTTTTCTCTCGTGAACAATGGAGACATATCATATGACCGAGATAGCTTCTCATAGTCTCTTTATATCACATCTCTTTCCAAGTCATTTAAGCATATCATATAAAACTCAAAACACGGTTAAAAATACTAACTTTTACCAAATAAAATAACATAAATAATAATATGAAAAATATAAAATATAATCATATAAGTAAAAATATGAATAAGCATACCACTAATTAACCCTTTTAGGAACAAGAGAAAGCACACGTAATTTACATCAAACACAACATCTTCGTCTCTGTCGATTCATCTTTTGGTTTGTGAGAAGCTACAGAATTATCTCTTTCTAATGTTCGAATAAAATCAAACATACTTCCAAACTTTTCAAAAAAAAATTAAGTTAAAATATAAAGAAAAAGACAATCGGTAATTTAAAAGAATGAAGAGAGAAAAAAACTTATCTTTAGTTTATCCTAAAATCGAATTCTTTCCAATAACTTCTTTTAGATTCAAACAATGAAGAACTCAGTTGATTAGAGTCGTGCTGATAACGTGATGTGAATAAAATAACAAGAACAACGAACAAGAATAAAAAAAACAAAAAATGAGAGAAAGAAGGTGATTTGTATTATTCTTAAATATTGACTTGTATACAATGTCTTCATCAAGTCATCTATTTATAGGCATAAGAAATACATATTACATTGAACTCTAATTAAATGAGATAATATTCCTAATGATAAAGTAAATTAATCTCCTTAGATAAAGTTTTAATCATGATAGACATCCACATAGATAAATATTCATAACACTTATAATATTAATTAGTGTTATAATTATTTATAACATTCATTAAAATAAATGTAATTAATTTTAGCGTCAGTTTAACCCTAAAAGCTTTCATTTTTGTTAAGAGTCTTTTGTTTAATCTCGAGTACAGAAGTTAATATTCTTTTCCTTTTGTAACCAATTAGACAATGGAGCGTGTCATTATCATATTGATCTTAATTTGTGACCAATCAGATGGTGACACATTTCACCGTTTTATCGGAGGTGGTATGCTAAATTAGACTGGTTAAAGATTTAATGATTGGGACTAAAATGAAAGTTTTTTCTCTAGCGATGGTGACTAACTTGATAGTACTTAAAAGTTGGATGATTCAACTATAAGAATTTTTGTTTGAATGACTAAATTGATAGTGTCTTAAGAATTGAGAAATCATTTGAATAGTTTACACTTAATAATAAGTTAAAAGCCATTCATCTCCTTGTGTCCTGGTGGCAAAGGTAGATGTTTATTATCTCTTGGGACCCGGGTTGGAGCACCAGTAATACATGGTGTGTGTGTCGTCTTTGAAAAGATTAAGAAAGTTGAACAGATGTTATGCTTGCATCATAAAACTTTGAGCTTGTTAAATTTTGGGTTAGGCTATAGGATTTATGATTAGAATTTAAGGTTTAAGGTTAGAGTTTATGGTTTAGGAATTTAGATTTTAGATTTTAAAGAATGGTTGCGTAATATTTTTTACACAGCTTATGTATCAAAATATAACCCTTAATTTTTAACTTAAATCCCAACAATTACCCATAATATTTAAAATCAAATATTTATATTTTAATCTCAATTTTAAACTCAACCAAAAAGGAAAAAAATAAAATCTAAAAATAAAGAAATATCTAACAAAAAACACATTTTTCACTTATTGCTAATTAAATTTCTATTTTGAATCAAAACTAGAAAAATTATTATAAGATTTTGGTTAATTTAAAAACGACTGAATTAATCGAACCTAATTTGGTTCGGTTAATAATTTTTTAAAAATTAGTTCGATTAATGGTTAATAATTTTATAAGTACGAATAGTTCAATTATAGTTCGATTCGATTATTATCCAAGCCGACCGTTTAAACACTCTAGAAGAAGAAGATCCCTTGCTTTCTATAGCTTAGTTTTATATAATTTGAGCTTGTATTTTGATGTGTCACACGACGAATGGAATCAGATGGACTAAAACCAATACGATAACAGAATTCATCACGATAGTTGAACGTTATGATGAGTTATAAAATTGCTCGCTCAGGGGTTAATGAAGAGAGGAATGTTTGTGAACCCAACAAGTGATTTTAGTAAAGAAGAGAATGATATTTATTTTAAGAGAGTCGGGTTCAAATCATTTTGTTAGCAAGGTGCGTGTTCATTGCCAAAGTGTTAAAAAATGTATAAATAAATACTACCTTGTAATTAGACTATTAAAAAAAAGTAATGATTTTTTGTTAGATGAATGGTTAAGGTCAGGAGGAGATCTTGACAATCCAGTTTGAGAGACTTATTTTTAAATTTTTTAAAATTTTAGAAGCTTAAATTAAAATTTTCAAAGATTTTGAAGGGTTTAATTTAAAATTATCATAAAATGTAGGGATTTAGCTGATCTTTTCCCAAAAAATTGAGACTTATTAAGACTTTTAAACATTTTAGAAGGGGATTTAATTAAGATTGTTTAAATTTGTTTGAAATATAATAACAATTTTTGAAACTTTTGAAGGGGACAAATTAAAAATTTTAAAATTTTAAAGGACTAAAGGTGAAATTTTCAAACTTGGGGAGCAAGGCCCCCACTGGCTCCAACAAGCGTCTGCCTCTAGTTAAGATCATATAAATATTATTTTCGCAAGGTTGAATCCGTTGCTCTTGATTTGGACTATGTGTGTTCAATTTGTTGAGATTTTAGGGGCTCGATTCGATCAATCGTTCTTGCTCGCCAAGTGTGGAGAAGTTGGATAATTGGGTGTTTTAGACTTGGGAGGTGAAAATTTGGCAATTTGACACAAGGATTTATAGTGGTTCAACCTTCTAACCAAGGTCTACATCCACTACCTTAGCTCCCCACTAAGGATTTCCAACAATTCACTACTTGAATTTCGTCCCCTTTTCTCGGATTAGGAGGAAACCGTTACAACCCTCAAAGTTTTCTACCCAAAGCTTGAAGGAACACTCTCTTTACAAGGAAAGACTTAGCAAACTAGAAATCCCTCTAAAAGTGTTTGTTTGCACTTCTAAGCACTCACCCAAAACCTAAACACTTGAGCAAATTTAACAATGTAAGCTCACAAGTGTTGTCTAAGCAAGAAATAAACAGTTAAAGCTCTAGACAAATTTTGACATCATAATGTTGTAACAATTGAAGCATTAACCATTACAAGATGCTTGGAGGTCCATTTTATACTCCCAATTGAGTTTGTAGCCGTTACTAGCCGTTGAGGATGATTTGGAGCCGTTGAGGACTTTATTTCCCTTCATAAAAGCATTCTGCAGCTATTCGTATCGATACGCGTGGAACCGTATCGGTACGGCCTTCATCAGAAACTAGCCGTTGGGCTCTTGCTAGCCTGGGCATATCGATACGCTTGAGGGCGTATCGGTACGGGTTCATTTTTAAATAGCTGTTGGGAAATAGCCGTTGGGGTGATTGAAAGGGATATGTACGCTTATCTGGCGTATCGAAACGATCCCGATCCGTATCGAAACGGCCAAGCCTGTTTCGATATGGGTTTTGATAGTGACCAAACTTGGGCAAAAAGGTATCGGTACGGGTATAACCGTATCGATACGGGTACGTTGAAAATACAAGTTTGGCTATTAAAAACATGAAAAATCTTTGCCAAAAACCTCTTAAAATACCTCAAACATAAATTCAAGTTGTTTGGACTTAAAACCAAGTTTTAAATTCTTTTCAAATTAGTCCAAAACATTTTTCAATTATTATATCAAAACATTAGTTCTACACAATTGGTCGGTTCGGTTAACCAACCGAACTAGCTAAAATCTATTAATCGATCCTTTTTAGGCTTTAACCGTTAACCGAATCAATTTTTTTTTGAAAATTTTTAACCGAACCGAACCGAACAAAGTTTGGTTAATTCCACCGGTTTTCAAATCAACCGAAATTTCTTATAAGGTTTTAGGTAAAGTACACAAATGATCACTAAACTATGCTACAATGATATTTTTAGTCATTGAACTTTCAAAAGTTACAAAAAAAACTATTAAACTTATCGAACTATTAGAAAATGGCCATTGCACGTTATAAATTATTAATAAATTTTGAAAAGTTTAATGACCATTTTGTAATAATTTAATAACTTTAATGATCATTTTATAACATATCAAAAAATTTAATGATCATTTTATAACTTTTTAAAATTCGGTGATCAAATATATATAATATAATATTTAATATATAATAATTTTAATTAATATAATTAATCGATTTTGAAATAAATTAATTGATAATTAAAATTAAAAAAAATTATTCATTAATTGATCATACCTAAAATTAACCGACTGATTAGCCGAAAAAATCGTTTGAACCCCTAATTTGGACCCATAGGAACATGCATATATTCCACATAACTCAGAATCCATTAACTACAACCGTAGATTTTAGGAGTATACGTTACAAAAGATTTTATTGGTCCAAAACATATTCATTTAGCATTTCTTTCCCGAAAATATCTTCAAGAAATAACAGCAAACACTTAAAATTTTAAAGAGCACGTTTTTTCAATAATACTTTATAAACTAAATTAGTTTTATTTTTCTTGACACGGAGTGTTATCAGTGAAAAAATATCATTATTATTCTTAAAAGTTTCGAGATGCCTTTTCAAAGGATTAATATAAAAATTAAAAAATATATACTATCTCTTCTTTTTAATAACAATGCTAAGTTAAGCATGGATATATGTAGCATAGAAATTGAGGTGAAATTGACCTCACTTTATTTGTTGGATAAAATTTTTATTGTAGTAATGTATAAATTTTTCATAAGAAATATTAAATTAACTCATTTAATTTGTAAAGGTACGAGGTCAACGATATTTATTGTAGTAGTATGAAATTCTCCGTATCTCATACTTTGTTCTGACCTCATTTGATGAAAATCCTACCTCCGCTACCAATGTTAAGACCATCCCACATTTTCCATTATATTTAGGGTTAACTACACCGATACCACTAAACTATAGTCTTGAGTTGAAAATACCACCGAACTTTAAAACTCTTCAAAACTAGCACTAAACTTTAATATTTGAGTCGAAAATGTCACTCTGCCGTTTGCCGTTAACTCTCTCGTTAAGTCAAAACGACGCCGTTTTGGTGCGACTGTTTTGAAGTCTAATTTGGCCCAAAATGACATCGTTTTGCTGGAGAAAAAAAATTAGAACCATGCACTTAGTGTGGTTTAAACCCAAGACCTTTAAAAACTAAAGCTAAGCCTTAACCATTAAACCAATATAACATTATGTAATATTTTTACCACAAATATTATATATCTTAAACTACTTCAGATTAATCCTAGTTATTTTATGAAATAAATAATATTAATTATATATAATATTAAAATATATTAATTATATATAAATAAAAGTGTATTGTTTTTATATAAATATTATACATAAATAATATATAAAAACTCTAAACTCTAAATTCTAAACCTTAAACTATAAAGCTTAAACCTCAAACCCTAAACTTTATGATTTGAGGTTTGAGATTTATAGTTTTTTATATTATTTATAATATAAATATATTGTTTTATGAATATGTTTTGTTTTTAAAAAATAATATATTTTTATTGATATATGTAAAAATAATATATTTTATATTATTTATAGAATTATTTTTTTATAAAATAATTTGGATGAACTAAATAGATAAGTTTATATAATTTAAATAAAAATATTTTATTTTTATATTATTTTAAAAAATATAAAATTCAAATATAAAAAATCCTTAAACCTTAAATTCTAAACTCTAAAGTTTAGAATTTAAGTTCGAGGGTTAACAATTTAGAATTTAGGGTTGGGATTTTTTAAAAATAATATATTTATATTATTAATAACATATAAAAATAATATTGTTTTATTTATATATATGTCTGCAAATGGTATATATTTATATATTTATATGTTAATATTATTTATTTCATAAAATAATTTTAATTAATATGAAGTAGTTTAAGATATATAATATTTGTGGTATAATATTACATAATGTTATGCTTATTTAATGGTTAAGAGTTTTACTTTTTTAAGATCTTAGGTTCAAATCACTTCAAGTATATAGTTTTATTTTTTTCCTCCAGCGTTGTTTTGACTTAACGACGGAGTGGCATTTTTGACTCAAATTTAAAGTTCAGTGTTAGTTTTGAAGAGTTTTAAAATTTGGTAATATTTTCAGCTCAGGTGCTATAGTTTAGTGGTATATGGGGTAGTTAACCCTTATATTTAAGATGTGAAGGTGGAGTAGTTTGATTGCTATACGTGTATCAAACACAGTGTAAGACTAAAGAATATGAAAAAAACGTGAGTTCATCAAATATTCCAACAATCTAATTAAAACAAGAAGGGTTGGTCGACAACACCACCGAATTCCCAACCAACAGTCAAGACACGCCACTCCCAAATCCCAATCTGTGTTTCATCAAAATAACAGATCCTATTCTTCTTGTCTTTGTTGTAAACGCAGACTCTTTGGTTAACCACGCACACAACCAAACCAAAGAATTGCAGCCGTGGAAAAAGTTCAAAACTTGGGGGTAGATGGCACCTACACCAGCCTATCATCAATCTGTCTACAAGATCACCGAAAATTAAATAAGTTGAATTTACAAAAAAGGGGAGGATTTTGGGGGTTGTGGCAGGGGCAGGTACCACGTGCAAGGTGTCATTAAAAGGGCCGTAAAGGCTCTTAAAAGAACCCACCTTCCTTCCGCTACCCCCAAATCTAACTCTCCTCTAACACTTAACTGCTCCTCTTCTGTTTAAACATTGATTTCCATGTTTGTAAATTCAAACACACATTTTGCTCTTCCCTTCTGATCCTCTTTTATCTCCTCCTTTCTCTTTGTCTGCTTCTCTTCACCAAAGGGTATTTTTCAAACTATAAATGCTTCACACCCATTTAGCAAATTGGAAGACTTTGTTTTGATCCCCAACCTTCTTGGATTCAAGTCCCTTTCTTTTTTTCCCCAGGTTTGTCATTCCCTTTGGGTTGTTTACTGAATTGGGTATTGCTTTTTCTTTCTTCTTTTTTGATGCCATGAAGTGAAATTCTAGTTGGGAATTGTGTGCTTTTTTCCTGGATTGTTTTGTCAAGTTTGAAAAAGGATTTTTTCCCCTTTTTTCAGGGTGGGTTTGTAATTTTGTTGATTGACGTTTCAGTTTGGTAAGGATTTTAGAACAATAATTTTTAACTTTTTTGTGGGTTTGTAATGAGTATTTTTTCTTCTTTTCTTTTTGAGCTTCCAAAAGTTTTTGCTTTTGTTGAAATCAAATGTTAATTTGATCCTGCATCTGGGAAACTTTAATCATAGGCCGTGTTTGGTTGCCTGAACTGGAATTCAGTCACTAATGAATAAACTATCCTTTTTAGCACTGAAGTAATAAAATATGATTCTTTTTGGTACCATGTTCAAACTTCACTAAATTAAGCTATGAGTTAAAGGGTAAATTAAAAGACTTAATCATGTCAAATTCTGTTATGTGCGCCAAACAGAGCATTCATGGTGCGTTTGTGCTGCTAGTAGTATTGGATATCACTTTTGTTGAGGATCAGTTCCAAGTCATGGCTTGATTAAGCTTTTGAACCCTTTACTTGTTTAAGGAAACAGAACAATTTTCAAAGTCTCAGTTCAGAATTCAACTGATGTTTTCCCAGTGATTGCTACTGGAGTTTGTTTAAAAAAAACTGAGACAGAGTAGATTGATTTTATTATTGTTTTTTCTTTGAGTCCTCATCTTTGGTTGTTTGATTTCTGGATATGCAGCATGTCAGAGGCCCAAAGAAGGTTGGCTATGGCTGGCATCGGGCGTGGAAACAATGGATCCGTAAATGGGGTATTACCGATCAGGAGCCCTGCTACAATATGTGAAGTAGATGAATTCTGCTTTGCACTTGGTGGGAAGAAGCCGATCCATAGTATTTTAATCGCAAACAATGGAATGGCTGCTGTCAAATTTATACGTAGCATTAGGACTTGGGCTTATGAGACATTCGGCACAGAGAAGGCGATTTTGTTGGTGGCCATGGCTACTCCCGAGGACATGAGGATCAATGCAGAGCATATTAGAATTGCTGATCAGTTTGTGGAAGTTCCTGGTGGGACAAATAATAATAACTATGCCAACGTGCAGCTTATTGTAGAGGTGTGTATAGTAAACTCTGTTTACTTGCTTCAAAGGTGTTCTTTTGTTGATGGATTGCCTTTTCAAGAAGCTTTTCTGTTAAGAACAAAGGAACCGCACTAAGTATATCCTTGTCGTTATTTATTATTTTACCTCATATGATTCTGAGACATGGGATTTCAAGAGGCTAATAGCTAAATAAAAGAAGTTTGCATGTCAAGTGATTTGGAAGTTGTACATTACAGCATTACTGTAGAGTCCTAGGACATGGAAAAAAATATTAATAACTAGAGTGAGAGTGTGTTCTATTCTTGTTACTTGGGGTTCATTTAAGCTAATTTCCAGAATAGTTAGGTTAATCATATAGAACATGCTGCAATGCTATATTTTTTGACAAGTTATATTTTTTTGTGACTCAGATGGCTGAGATAACACATGTTGATGCTGTTTGGCCTGGCTGGGGTCATGCATCAGAAAACCCTGAGTTGCCGGATGCTCTGAATGCAAAGGGAATAGTTTTTCTTGGGCCACCATCTGTATCTATGGCAGCACTAGGAGATAAGATTGGTTCATCATTGATCGCTCAAGCAGCAGATGTACCCACCCTTCCATGGAGTGGTTCTCATGTAATTCTCTTTTCTCTGAATGTTAGAATTTGCCCTTTTCTATGGCAGTTTCTCTTACACAAAGCTACCTTCCTGTTTTCCAGGTGAAAATTCCCTCAGAGAGTTGCCTGGTTTCTATTCCATATGAAATATACAGTAAAGCATGTGTTTATACAACAGAGGAAGCAATTGCAAGTTGCCAAGTTGTTGGTTATCCAGCAATGATCAAGGCCTCTTGGGGTGGCGGTGGTAAAGGCATAAGAAAGGTTTGCTTCATTCGTAAAATATTTTGATTTTCTGTTCATAGCAAATATAATTTATTAAAATTCTTTAACCCCCCTTTAAAGTTACCGTGCATATTTTGTTAGAAGTAAGATCGATTTAAATACATCTCATATAATCTAAACTGGCTTGACTTTCTAGGTTCATAATGATGATGAAGTGAGGGCACTATTCAAACAAGTGCAAGGTGAAGTTCCAGGTTCACCTATATTTATAATGAAAGTTGCTTCTCAGGTGAGATTATCTGCTACAATTGATTTCAGTGAAGTGACAGTAGTTTAGATCTTTCTCTGACCAACCATTTGGTATATTCTTCTGTTTAGAGCCGTCATTTAGAGGTTCAGTTACTCTGTGATCAGTATGGGAATGTCGCAGCTTTGCATAGCCGTGACTGTAGTGTTCAGAGGCGTCACCAGAAGGTAATTTTGTTTCTTTAGAGGCTATATTTGAATGTCGTTTTCTAGAACAAATGGGGCCGACGGACAGTCAAAGTTTATGCTTCTGTTACATTCATATACGTGGGAAGTTTCCTTACAAGATCTGACATCATGGTCCTTTATCTAAAATAGATTATTGAGGAGGGTCCAATCACTGTAGCTCCTTTGGAGACTGTCAAAAAGCTGGAGCAAGCAGCTAGAAGGTTAGCTAAAAGTGTTAATTATGTTGGAGCAGCTACTGTTGAATATCTGTACAGTATGGAAACTGGCGAGTACTACTTTCTAGAGCTCAACCCTCGGTTACAGGTATGATATAATGATTCTATCCTCACTTTTGGAACATTTTATATGGAATAAGCTATCACATTCATGCAACAGTAACCATATTTGTACTCCTTTCAATTTGCCTTATCCATTTTGTGCAGTTGTGCAATGTATTAATTTTATTTTCATTTAAAATGGACGTAACATACAATGCTAACTGGTAGTTAAGGAACAGTATTGGCTGATTGGACCATTTGGAAAAACATTCAGCTTTATGCACACAAAGTGTTTGGAGATTTAACATTTCTATGACTTAATTGGTGGGTTTTACCCTTGTTTTGGTGTTAACCTATCAGTAGGAATGAAGAATCTTGTGATTTTACATGACATGAAGATTCTTTTCTCTCCAAATTCTTTAAGGTGTTAATGTTTAAAATTCAATTCTAACAGGTGGAGCATCCTGTCACTGAGTGGATTGCTGAAGTAAATCTGCCAGCTGCTCAAGTTGCAGTTGGGATGGGTATCCCTCTGTGGCAGATTCCTGGTATGATGCCAACATCCATTATTTCTCCAAAACAGTTTTTAGCATTTTAATAAGTGATGTGTGTGCTTCTGTGCTTGATTTGATTAGAAATACGGAGATTCTATGGCATGGAGCATGGTGGGGGTTATGGTTCATGGAGGAAAACATCTGTTGTTGCCACAAGTTTTGATTTTGACAAGGCAGAGTCAACTAGACCAAAAGGTCATTGTGTAGCTGTGCGTGTGACAAGTGAGGATCCAGATGATGGGTTTAAACCTACGAGTGGAAAAGTACAGGTTAGACTTACTAGGCTTTCCAACAACTGTACTTCAGATGTTTCATTTCTTTCTTCCACTGCCTTTTCTTTTCTTTTCTTTTGTTAAGATTGTATTAAGGTACATGACTTTGTGCAGGAGTTGAGTTTTAAAAGCAAGCCAAATGTGTGGGCTTACTTCTCTGCTAAGGTAAATATTTAGTTTTGGGCAATATTATTGGTGGATATAACCATAAACTTATAACAATATTGATGTCAATAATAATTAATTTGCAGTCAGGAGGAGGCATTCATGAATTTTCAGATTCTCAATTTGGTAAGCATTACACTAATAAGTTTCTGTTTGTATGGATGATATATTATTTTTAATACAAGATCATTACTTCTGATAATAATCGAATCTTATCTCAGGACATGTCTTTGCTTTCGGGGAATCCAGAGCTCTAGCTATAGCAAATATGGTTCTTGGGTTGAAAGAAATTCAAATACGTGGAGAAATTCGCACGAATGTTGATTACACAATTGACCTTTTACATGTAGGTTTATCACTTGAATGATCTTTTTTCTTTATAGAAATTTCTGACTTCAGGAATGCCAACTATTACCTGCTTAAATGCTTTACAGGCTTCAGATTACAGAGAAAATAAAATCCACACTGGTTGGTTGGATAGTAGAATTGCTATGAGGGTTAGAGCAGAAAGGCCTCCCTGGTATCTCTCAGTTGTTGGTGGAGCTCTCTATGTAAGTTCTCATATATTAGAGTTATTTTTTCTGTTAGAATACGTTTGTCTCATTTTTTTTATTGTATCTCAGAAAGCATCTGTTAGAATACTTGTGTCACATTTTTTTATTGTATCTCAGAAAGCATCAACCAGCAGTGCAGCTATGGTTTCAGATTATATTGGTTATCTAGAAAAGGGTCAAATCCCTCCCAAGGTACAGTGCTAAGCCTGAGTTATTTTTGTTATGTGGATCTTTGTTAACATATTGATCCCTGTTGGCCTTGATCACAGCACATATCACTTGTGCATTCTCAAGTGTCCTTGAACATTGAAGGAAGCAAATACACGGTAAGAGTTTCTGATAATGTCACTACCAACATTTTAAGGGTTTCTTTTCTAATTGTCATGAACTTTTAGAGATCTTCGCTATCATGTTAGTGGACACAAGCATAGTTAACATTTTGAAAAAACAATGTTGCAGATTGACATGGTTAGGGGGGGACAAGGAAGTTACAGGTTGAGAATGAATGAATCAGAGATTGAAGCAGAAATACATACATTAAGAGATGGTGGTTTATTGATGCAGGCAAGAATTTTTCCCTTGAAAGTTTATAACCATTGTTTTGCATGTTTTACTTTTGCCTGTGTTGTTTATTTCTCTTTCATTTATTAAATCCTTGTATTATGGACCATGCAATTATAACAATTTGTCTCTCTCTTTTCGTGGCTCTTCCTAATGCTTAGTTTCGATTTATTGCAGTTGGATGGAAACAGTCATGTTATTTATGCAGAGGAAGAAGCTGCTGGTACCCGCCTTCTAATTGATGGACGGACTTGCTTGCTACAGGTAGCACTTATTCCTTTCTTCTGTATGTTCTGTCTCCTCCCCTCCAACTCCAAGGAAAAGCCCCCTTTTCCTTTTAACCACGGAATTAAGGCATGATGTTAATGTTGGTTTTACTTATGCAGAATGATCATGACCCATCAAAATTAGTGGCAGAAACACCATGCAAGCTGCTGAGGTTTTTGGTTTCTGATGGTAGTCATATAGATGCTGACGCACCATATGCGGAGGTTGAGGTCATGAAAATGTGTATGCCTCTTCTTTCACCTGCTTCAGGAGTTATTCATATAAAAATTTCTGAAGGTCAAGCCTTGCAGGTAAATAATGTTCTATATGGGAAATATAAAGGTTATATTTTTGTGGAAGTTAAGGAATTGTCACTGATCTTGCAGGCTGGTGAGCTAATTGCTAGGCTTGATTTGGATGATCCTTCAGCTGTTAGGAAAGCTGAACCATTCCATGGGAGCTTTCCTGTATTAGGGCCTCCAACTGCAATTTCTGGAAAAGTTCATCAGAGATGTGCTGCCAGTCTAAATGCAGCCCGCATGATTCTTGCTGGTTATGAGCATAATATTGATGAAGTAAGTTTTTATTTATTCCATAGTAATACCATCATGGGGATTAAACTGTAGTAGAAACCAGAAAATCTTCTTCGGTAGTTTTTGCCTTTGTAAACTTATCAAGATCTCTTAATTAAGTAGCTCGTGAACAATGGATGAATGGCATTAATTGTTAAGTATCCAGCCTAAAACCAACTGGTAATGAGTGTAGGGCCTAACATGAATGTAATAATACCACAAGAAACTCTATAGTCAATAACACTCCCTAATTGTTAAGCATCTAACCTAAAACCAATTGGTAATGGGTGCAGGGACTGACATGAATATAGTACAATAGGAAACTTGATAATAGATGTGGGATAACACTACTTAACATTCCCCCTCATGCACAACCCACAAAGGCCTATACAGAGACAACCTCCCCAGGGGTCAGCAACCTCACATGGTGTTAGGCAGGAACAACATAACACACTCGGGCTCTGATAACATTTTAAGCATTCAATCTAAACTAATTGCTATGCTTAATGTGGTATCTCTGATATATGGTTTTACTTGACTCCACGAGAGGTTGACGACGCCATGTGAGCTATTTGTGAGGGGAGTGTTAAGTGGTGCTACTCTAAAACTATTAAGTATTACATTTCCTGTGGGATGATATTAAAGTTGAGCCCCTCTACCTATTGTCAATTTATTGAGGTTGGATTCTTAACAACATGAAACTATAGAATCCAAAATGAAAATATTTCTCTCAATAATTGATATGCTATAATATCTATAATACATATAACGCGGGTTTACATATACGATTTAAACTTTAAAGAACGTTGACCGAACATAATGAACTTTAATTATAAATCTAGTTATTTTCCTTCATTAATTTTTACTAAACATAACAAAGTTAGATGTTACTAGAATTTTTCTACGATTGAAAACAATGGAAAGGTCTTAATGATGTCTTTGAAAAGAACAAAGAAAGAGTTAAAACATTCAAGGAAGATTTCTTGCCTCTAAGATCATTCTTTTTTTACACAGATCACATAGTAAAGGTTCAACTTCTGGGTATATGCTTGAAGTTTGATTTGTGATATTAATTGGTTTGACCTGTGTTACAGGTAGTTCAAAACCTGCTAAATTGTCTTGACAGTCCTGAGTTGCCTTTCCTCCAATGGCAAGAATGCATGTCTGTTCTAGCAACCAGACTTCCTAAAAATCTTAAAAATGAGGTTTGTATGCCATTGGGATTTTTCTCATCTTTGTTGCTCTGGGTAGTGGCTTTAGACCTTTATATTTTGATTTGATTTTACTTCTTTAATTCTGTCAGCTGGAATCAAAGTGTAAAGGGTTTGAAGCAATTCCAAGCTCCATGAATATTGACTTTCCTGCCAAGTTACTGAAAGGAGTCTTAGAAGTGAGTTCCCTTATCCCGCACTCCTCATTTTGAAATCAAACTTTCATGTCTGTTTTTGTTATCTGGAAAGTTTTAACACTTGAGGCACCTACTTTTATTGCAGTTCCATCTATCCTCCTCTCCTGAGAAAGAAAGAAGCTCCCTAGAAAGGCTTATTGAGCCATTGATGAGCCTTGTGAAATCTTATGAGGGTGGAAGAGAGAGCCATGCCCGTGTTATTGTGCGGTCCCTTTTTGAAGAGTATCTATCTGTTGAAGAGTTATTCAGTGACAACATCCAGGTAACTTCTGTCTCAAAGGAAATTATGTTAATCATATTGTTAATAACACTACTGCATATAACTTTGTCATGATTGTTTGTATTGTCAAGACCATTCTTATTTATTCTTTTCTGAAGTGTCAAGACAGCAATTCAGAGTCATTAATCTGGAAGATCATATCTGCAATTCTAAGTCCACTGACAGTCTTGAAGCTTTCAAGTGTGTATTATTTTGTTTGCTAGTTTAAATAAGTCTTTTCTATGCAATATCACAGGCTGATGTGATTGAACGTCTTCGACTTCAGTATAAGAAAGATCTTTTAAGGGTTGTGGAAATTGTACTATCACATCAGGTATTGAACTTGTAACACTGCCATTTTTGTTGTTTGTTTATGTTTAGTTTTCCTGATGTAAATTATTCTGTATGTTGTACAAATATTTTTGGCTCGCAGGGCGTCAAGAGTAAAAATAAACTGATTTTAAGACTCATGGAACAACTCGTTTATCCTAACCCTGCTGCATATAGAGATCAACTAATCCGGTTCTCTCAGCTAAACCATACAAGTTATTCCGAGGTTCGCCATTGTACCAATTTACTCATATGAGTACCTACTAAGTTTACAATAATGAGTTTTTAATATTTTGTTCTTTGTATTCATCATTTTGGCCTGCTAAATTCACTTAATTTTTCCTTGCGGAGGGTATTTGGTTGTTTAATATGGAATCTGATTTTTGAATTTGCGTGTAGTTGGCACTCAAGGCAAGTCAGTTACTGGAGCAAACCAAATTAAGTGAACTTCGCTCCAGCATTGCTAGAAGCCTTTCTGAATTAGAAATGTTTACCGAGGATGGTGAAACTATGGACACTCCCAAGAGAAAAAGTGCCATTAATGAAAGAATGGAGGATCTCGTTGGTGCTCCTTTAGCTGTTGAAGATGCTCTTGTAGGTTTGTTTGATCATAGTGATCACACGCTTCAGAGGCGTGTTGTCGAAACATATGTTCGGAGGCTATACCAGGTGAGAGGGTTTAATTCACACAATCTTTCGCTTGTGTTAGTTTAGGACTATAACATCCTCTTTTAACCATTTGTATTTTCATCAGCCTTATCTTGTAAAGGGGAGTGTCCGGATGCAGTGGCATAGATCTGGTCTTATTGCTTCCTGGGAATTCTTGGAAGAGCATATTGAGAGAAGGAATGTGTCTGAAGAACAAATGTCTGATAAACCATTAGTTGAGGAACATAGAGAGAGGAAATGGGGAGCCATGGTTATAATTAAATCTCTCCAATTTTTTCCTGCAATCATCAGTGCAACACTGAGGGAAACAACTCCTAACATTCATGAAGCAACCTCAAATGGATCCCGAGAACCGACTACCTTTGGTAACATGATGCATATAGCACTGGTGGGCATCAACAATCAGATGAGTTTACTTCAGGATAGGTATATGTCTTCTCAACTTTTGCTTGTCTTGAAATCTGTAGCTGAATTGTCCATTCTTCTTGTGAAAGCTTTCATTGACATTTGTAGTACATAAAATTACGCAGCTTAGTGAAATCCAAAGGACAATGCATAAATGTTTAATTCAAATCTGATTATACTAATATTGGATGAATTTTGGTTGTATAAAAATTCAAACTATTAAAAGTTGTACGTGGATTGGTCCTTTTTTCTTTTTTCATGTTTGCTGAAGATACTACTGAATTTAGGGACAGAACCATTGATTTTTCTTAACCAGCATCTACTTTTATTATTTGCAGTGGTGATGAGGATCAAGCTCAAGAGAGAATTAATAAGTTAGCAAAAATACTTAAAGATAAAGAGGTAGGGTCAAGTCTACGATCTGCTGGTGTTGGAGTCATTAGCTGTATCATACAGAGAGATGAAGGGCGAACACCTATGCGGCACTCATTTCATTGGTCAACTGAAAAGCTCTATTATGAGGAAGAACCTCTTTTACGCCATCTAGAACCCCCTCTATCCATATACCTTGAATTGGTCTGTTGTTTGAGCTCCTTTGTTTTCCTTTTGATGAAAATATTACTATGAACCTTCTATCTGATAGTTATTAACTCTTATTCCAGGATAAGCTCAAAGGTTACCAGAACATACAATATACACCGTCACGTGACCGTCAATGGCACTTATACACTGTTGTGGACAAGCCGCTGCCAATTCAGAGGATGTTCCTCAGAACACTTGTCAGGCAGCCTACTTCAGATGATGGGCTTGCGGCATATCGGGGACTTGATGTTGACATGATGCGCAGTCAGTCAGCTATGTCTTTTACTTCAAGAAGCATCTTGAGGTCCTTAATGGCTGCAATGGAGGAGTTGGAGCTTAACATGCACAATGCTACTCTAAAATCTGACCATGCACATATGTATCTTTGTATTTTACGAGAGCAACAAATAAATGATCTTGTGCCTTATCCCAAGTAATTATGCATATATTAATTTTCTTCTTCTGTTTTTTACCCTCCTTTCCCTTACAGTCGGTGAACACTTCATATTTATCTTACATTTGAGATATGTCACCAGGAGAGTTGATCTAGATGCCGGGCAAGAAGAAGATGCAGTAGAATCAATCTTAGAAGAATTGGCTCAGGAAATTCATGCCTTTGTTGGTGTAAGAATGCATAAATTAGGTGTTTGCGAGTGGGAGGTGAAGCTCTGGATGGCATCTTCTGGACAAGCAAATGGTGCTTGGAGAGTTGTGGTGACGAATGTGACAGGCCAGACGTGCACTTTACATGTAAGTTTCTAGTGCTTCAAAAATTCTTCAACAGGATCTAGCTGTAGTGTTTACATCTGGAAGTGAGGAAAAGGAAAATGTTTTTCCCACTGGCATTCTTTTTTGGTTTGCTGAGACATCATACACCACCCTGTACAAATCTGAATGACTGCCAAAAATGATTAAATTTTGAGGAACCATAGACCATTAGTATTGGATATTTCTCTTTTGATTTTTTATGTAGCGCTCTTACTGATTTATTTACATATTGATATATGCAGTTTCAAAAAGAAAAAGAAATCTTTATATCTAGCTGTACAGTATGAGAACCATATATCACTATCCAACTAGAACCAGTCTAAATCTCTAGCACAATGAAAATGGAGTCTTGATGAATGTAGGCAATATAAAATAATGTTTGTGTTGTACTTTCAGGTATACCGAGAACTTGAAGATACTAGTCAGCACAGAGTTGTATTCCATTCTCTTTCTGTAAGGGGTCCTCTGCATGGTGTACCTGTTAATGCTCACTATCAGCCTTTGAGTGTTCTCGACCGTAAACGTCTATTGGCTAGGAAAAACAATACCACTTACTGCTATGACTTTCCGTTGGTAAGCACAGCGCTATGGGCATACAGCTATATTGGCTATTTTCTTTTCCTTTTCTATGCTTTGATCCATAGCTGATAAAAGCTATATTACTATGGTATTACTTGTAGGCATTTGCAACTGCCTTGCAACAGTCATGGGCATCCCAGTTCCCAGGTATTAAAAAGCCCAAAGATAATCTTCTTCCTAAGTTTATGGAGCTTGTATTTGCTGACCAAAAGGGCAACTGGGGTACTCCTCTTGTTCCGGTCGAGCGCCAGCCTGGACTAAACGATGTTGGCATGGTAGCCTGGTGCATGGAAATGTATACTCCTGAGTTCCCTTCTGGAAGAACAATTTTGGTAGTTGCGAATGATGTGACCTTCAAAGCTGGTTCTTTTGGCCCAAGAGAGGATGCATTCTTCCTTGCTGTAACTGATCTTGCCTGCAGTAAGAAACTACCTTTAATTTATTTGGCTGCTAACTCTGGTGCTCGTATCGGGGTAGATGAAGAAGTCAAAGCCTGCTTTAAAGTCAGTTGGTCTGATGAATCCAGCCCTGAGCGTGGTTTTCAGTACGTTTACTTAACTCCTGAGGATTATACTAGGATTGGATCATCGGTCATTGCACATGAGATGAAGCTGGCCAGTGGAGAGAGCAGATGGGTGATAGATACTATTGTTGGGAAGGAGGATGGTCTGGGGGTCGAGAACTTAAGTGGTAGTGCAGCCATTGCTAGTGCATACTCCCGAGCATACAAGGAAACCTTTACCCTAACATATGTGACTGGTAGAACTGTGGGAATTGGTGCTTATCTTGCTCGTCTTGGGATGCGGTGCATACAGAGACTTGATCAACCCATTATTTTGACTGGTTTCTCAGCATTGAACAAGCTTCTAGGTCGTGAGGTGTACAGCTCCCACATGCAACTTGGTGGACCTAAAATCATGGCGACAAATGGGGTTGTCCATCTCACCGTCTCAGATGATCTTGAAGGGGTGTCCGCTATTTTGAACTGGCTAAGTTGCATTCCTCCTCATATAGGCGGTCCACTTCCCATTTTAAATCCATTAGATCCTCCAGAAAGGCCTGTCGAGTACCTCCCGGAAAATTCATGTGATCCTCGTGCCTCCATTTGTGGTGCTTTAGATAGTAGTGGCAACTGGAAGGGAGGTATTTTCGACAGGGATAGCTTTGTGGAAACACTCGAAGGTTGGGCTAGAACAGTTGTGACAGGAAGGGCAAAGCTTGGAGGGATCCCTGTAGGAATAGTTGCAGTTGAGACACAGACAGTGATGCAGGTTATCCCTGCCGATCCAGGACAACTTGATTCCCATGAGAGAGTTGTCCCACAAGCTGGACAGGTATGGTTTCCAGATTCTGCTACAAAGACAGCTCAGGCGATAATGGATTTCAATAGGGAAGAGCTTCCACTTTTCATCCTTGCCAACTGGAGAGGCTTTTCTGGTGGGCAAAGGGATCTTTTTGAGGGTATCCTTCAGGCTGGATCAACCATTGTTGAGAATCTCAGAACATACAAACAACCTGTCTTTGTGTACATTCCCATGATGGGCGAGCTTCGTGGTGGGGCATGGGTCGTTGTGGACAGCCAGATCAATTCAGACCATATTGAAATGTATGCCGAGCGCACTGCTAAGGGTAATGTACTTGAGCCAGAAGGAATGATCGAAATAAAGTTTAGGACAAAGGAACTACTGGAGTGCATGGGCAGGCTTGACCAACAGCTTATAAACATGAAGGCAAAACTTCAGGAAGCCAAAAGCAATGGCGCCCATGCACAGGTGGATTCTCTGCAGCAGCAAATGAGATCACGCGAGAAGCAGCTTTTGCCAGTATACACCCAGATAGCCACTAAATTTGCTGAACTTCATGATACTTCTCTGAGGATGGCTGCAAAAGGGGTGATAAAAGAAGTCGTCGACTGGGATCGCTCACGCTCTTTCTTCTATAGAAGATTGCGCCGGAGAATTGCCGAGAGTTCTCTGGTCAAAATTGTTAAAGATGCTGCTGGTGACCAACTGTCACATAAATCTGCAATGGACTTGATCAAGAAATGGTTTTTGGATTCCGATGTTGCAAAGGAAAGAGAGAATGCTTGGGTTAACGATGAAGCCTTCTTCTCATGGAAGGATGATCAGAGGAATTATAGCGAAAAGCTAAAAGAGCTGCGGGTCCAGAAGGTATTGCTTCAGCTTACAAATATCGGGAATTCATCTTCAGATATGCAAGCTCTACCTCAAGGTCTTGCTGCCCTTCTAAGCAAGGTAAACTATCCCACTATCCTTTCTTTTACAGCATTCTTGTCTATATCTCTTGTAACCTTCCAACAACTATTTTAATCCAACGCAGATGGAACCATCAGGCAGAAAACAAGTAGTCGACGAACTTCGCAAGGTGCTAGGTTGATTAAATTTCCAAAAAGATCCTGCAAGTTTCTCATTCAGCCGCTGTTTGTATTTGAATTCTGGTAACTTGATACCATACCTGGCATGGATCACTATTTGTAGTGCCTATTCCGTCAGCTACAGGAAGCTTCGTGAGAGGCCAAGGTGGCAGACTCCTCTGGAGAACTGATAGCTTTGATAAGTGTAAATTTAGCTGGTCCAAGTTGACAAAGAGTTAGATTTTTAGTGACTAGAGATCATTTGGCATTGGCAGTCTGAGTTTGTTGTGTTTGCTGCAGAAGTGGTGAAACTTTGCTCATATTATTAATTTTTGTAATAATGTGTAAGGAAATATACATTATTTCTACTTGTGAATGCAAATTCATTTAGGATTCTGATATTGTGCCCCTGCCCCTACAATTTTTTGTGGCTTGGCTTTGATATTTTGTTAAATATGCCGGTTTCATCCAGGTAAAGTTTCAATTTAATTTGTTCATTAAGCATTTAACAAACATGTTCAGAGTTCAACTTATTGAGAAAAAAGATGTTTTTATTAATAACTATATGAGAATACATACACATCCAATCTTTCTATACTAGGTAATAAAAATGGTGAGAGAGAGTGAGAGAGAGCGAGGAGCCAGGGCGGAGGTCTTCAATTGCCATGTGCAGCCGCAGCGTGGTGTGTGGTCGAAGATACACAATCGTCACTCATCGGAATCGGCAAGAGTAGGGAACAAGAAGAGTTGTGTCATTTTTGTTGACAACTTGAGTAGAAAGGCGGCTAGAGGAGCTCTTAGGAAACTTTTTGACTTCCATGGGCGAGTCACCAGGGTGTATATTCCGGCCATGAATCAGAAACCTAAATATAGATTTAGTACATTCGCTTTCGTCCAATTTTGCCTGTGAAGTGGATATGAATAGAGCGATTGCTAAGGTCAATAATACTTGGATTGACGACAGAAAAGTTTTTGTCTCAAAGGCCAAGTTTCCTAAGGGCGTCGATAATCAGGCTGTGGAGAAAAGACATCTCTCAGGTGGCCAAAGAGTAGAGAAGTCAAAGGTAAATGTGAATTAGGGTGCAAATGTTATGGGTTCTAACAGAAACAATAAGTGGGACAAGCATTCTTTTAAGGAAGTTTTAATAAATACGTCAGAAAAGTCTGATACTCCACCCCATTGGAGTCAGCGAGGGCTGATAAGAATATGAATGTCGGTACAAAAAATTTTCTGGACTTTCCTATTCCCCCAGAGACAATGGAGTGGATAAAAAACTCCTCCACCGGGGTTGCAAAAAGTAACTTCGATCTAGATTTTATTCAACGTGCGCTAAGAAGTGAAGGAATAGTAGTCAAAATTGCTAAATGGGGTTGTGTTGAGAATGCATGCTTGATAACTTTTGGTTCGAAGACTGAGAAAGAGGAAATTTGGCGAAGTAAGAAAGAAGAACTAGGTTTCTGGTTTGAGTTCCTTGAAGAAGAAGTCTTGATTGGGGATAGTCCTCATTGCTATTGTTCAGTAGAATTAATTGGAGTTCCATTAACCTGCTGGCATGGAAATTTTTTTGTTCACTTATTCATATTAAAGAGGAAACAATGGAGAAGTCGGATCTTTCTGCAGCTAGGTTTCTTCTTCGAGTTCCTAGCCAGTTTGTGGTTCCAAAGTCGTTGAATATTGATGTTAATGGTAGATCTTTTCTGGTAGTAGTTAACACTGGTGGTATGAAGTTTGGTAACTTAGTGGATGAGAGTGGGAATATTGAAGATTTTGGGGCGGATAGTTCATCGGAGGATCCCTTAAACAACATCGAAGATGGTGGTGCGGTGCCGGTCTCATCAGCTCCAGCCTCGACGGCTGGGAATCCTGATCTTCCAGCCGTTTCTAGGGTCCAGTGCAATCAAGAGCCAATTAATGATGTCAGAGAACACGCATGTTCCGAACAATCAGACTTTCAGAACGTCAACCTTAATTTTGAAAGACAGTCTAATGATGAGCTGGATTCGGCTGTGGGGGGACCAAATGATGTGGGATATATACTGAATAGGAGTAATGTTGGGGAGACGGACCAGTTGGACACCCCGTCTAATCTACCGGACCAAGAACATACTAAAAATGGGCCTAGGAGTCTAGATAATCTGGGCCAGAATGGGCAAACCGAAGATGATACCTTGGGGCCTATTATCTCGGTGGGCTCGTCTCATTTCTTAGAGTCTGGACAGCTTATGAATGAAATTGTCCCTGATAGTTTTAGAAACAACTTATGCTCAATTATCGGGTTATCGACAGGGAACGGTGGTTCTGGGTTGTGTCCAGATAGAAATCAATCGCGTAAGTACCTCCAAGCTACGAGAGTATCGGCATCTTTTGAAGGGGTCGAGAATTTCTTCAATACAGAGTTTCGTAGATCAATTCGCAGCAAGGCTAGGGATTTGGCGGAAAATATTATTTTGGGGCAACCTATGTCAAAATCTACTTCAACTCAAAAATCGGATCACATAAGCTACGTTGAGGAAGCTCTGGCCGTATGGGGTGTAAGCAATCTGTTGGGCGTTTCTCTCTTCGGTGGGAAAGAAGCTGTGATAGAGAAGGTGCTGAATTTAGAGAAAAGGTGTGATGGAGGTAATCCTTGACCCAATCTAGAATTTTCCCGTGGTTGGTTTCTGGGTTTTCATTCTAATTAATGGAGTGGTCAGTAATTTCATGGAATATAAGAGGATTAGGGAGAACGGAGAAAGTTCGTGCTGTTAGAACTTTATTTTCTAGAAAAAAACCGAAATTGATGCTTTTACAGGAAACCAAAATTTCGGCTTTTAGCTATTCTTTGTTTCGAAGGTTGGGAGTGAATCAGAATTTTGAAAAAGTGTTTGCACCTTCTAATGGCTCATTTGGTGGTTTATTGAGTGTATGAGATTCAGATTTTATAAAGGTTTCGCAGATATTTACTAACCCAAGATATATTACTATTTTGGGTAATATGAAAGGCAGCCAACATCTCTGTGGATTTTTAAATGTGTATGGCCCTGCAGTAGAAGCTGATAGAGGGACTTTCTTCTCTGATTTATTGGCGTTCATAAAGTCACATCAGGTTGTATGGTGCATTGGGGGCGATTTTAATGCATATTTGGGGTCTGATGAGAAGATTGGTTTCTCAGTAAACACACTCACTGTCAATTTATTCAGATCTTTTATCCAAGATTCAACTCTAATGGATTTGCCGATGAGTGGAGGTTCCTACACTTGGTCTAACAACCGGGATCCGCCCACGTTTATTAGATTGGATAGGTTCTTGGTTGATCGTCAGTTCCTGGTGGATTTTCCTAATACCCAACATATCCTCTTGGCTAAGTCTATTTCGGACCATAATCCGAATTGTCTAGAGAACTCGAAGTTGCCCCTCGGATCGAGACCTTTTAAGCTCTTTAACTACTTGATGGAGGAAGATGGTTTTACTAGCTTAGTTGATGCAGCTTTCTCTTCTCGAAAAAGGAATGGAGGTTTATTCGAAACTCTTAAGAATCTTAAAGGGGATATTAAGCAGTGGTCCAAGGTGAAAATCGGAGGAGTCAGGAATTAGATTCAGAAGCTGGAAGCTCAAATTGAAATTGAAGAAAGGAATTTACAACAAGGTCTTGTTAGCTCAGAACTACCGGATCTTAAGAAAAGTTGCGGGCTTGCTTGCGCAAGAAAGAAAGCATATGGCTCCAGAATTCGCGTCTTAAATGGTTTAAAGAAGGTGATAGGAACACCCATTTCTTTCACCTAGTTGCTTCAAATAGACGACGTTCTAATTTCATTAATAATCTCGTGATTGAGGGCCAATCCACTTCGGATCAGGAGAAAATTAGGAATGGCTTCTTCGATCACTTTCACAAGGTGTACAATAAATCCAACACTCTCCCCGTTGATGAGCTTAATCTAAGTTTTATGAAACTATCTTCAGAGCAGAGTGAAGGGCTCGAAAAACAGTTCACTGAAGAGGAAGTTTGGGCCGCCATCGCTTCTACAGACATCTCTAGGGCTCCGGGCCCAGATGGCTACACTATGGGTTTTTTCAAGAGATTTTGGTCTAGTTTGAAGGATGATCTGTTAAAAGTATTTCGAGATTTTTATGTCCATCGCAAGTGGGATAGGGGTATCAACCATTCCTTTATCTCGATCATTCCTAAGAAATTGGGTCCTACTTGCCCAGAGGATTTTCGTCCAATCAGCCTAGTGGGAGGTATTTATAAAATCATCTCCAAAGTTCTTTCGAGAAGGTTAAGCCTGTGTATGGATTCTGTGGTTAGTAAAGCTCAATTCGCTTTTATTCCAGGTCGGAGTATATTGGAGTGTTATTTAATAGCGAATGAAGGGATTGATTACATTCGTAAAATGGGGCTTAAAGGATCGATCTTCAAAATCGATTTCAAAGGGGCATATGATTCAATGGATTGGTCTTTCCTTATAAGAGTAATGAAAGAGATGGGGTTCGGTGATCGGTGGTGCAAATGGATTCAATGCTGCATTGCAACAGCTTCGATATCTGTTTTGGTGAATGGTATTCCTACTTCGCAATTCTCTCTTTCTCGTGGGCTTCGGCAGGGGTGTTCACTTTCTCCCTTATTATTCAATTTGATCGGAGAAGCACTACATCTCATGATTGAGAGGGCTACTTCAATAGGTTTGTTCAAAGGCTTCACAATCGGTAGAGAGGAGAACATCTATCATTTATCACATCTCCAATACGCCGATGATCTGATAATTTTCTGTGCGCCTAATGTTGGAGAAATTAGAAATGTGAAGAGGATACTAAGGATTTTCGAATTGGCTTCGGGGGCTACAACTTAACCTATGTAAAAGCCGAATATTTGGTATTAATGTAGATGATTCCTTAGTGTCTAATTGGGCTGTTCAAATCGGGTGCTTCAGTGATCAACTGCCATCACAGTACCTTGGCCTACCCCTTGGAGCGAAAAGAAACTCTTTATCCTTATGGGAACCGGTGGTCGAGAAATTCTACAAAGTGCTAGAATCTTGGAAATCTAGTTGCCTTTCATATAGCGGAAGACTGGTTCTCATTAAATCAGTTCTAGCAGCTCTGCCCTTGTATTATCTCTCAATTTTTAAGATGCATGTATCTATCGCAATGGCTAATTTCCTGTGGGGTTCCTCGGATAGTCACAAGGCCATACACTGGTTGAAATGGTGCGATTTGTGTCGGCCGTTGAATTGTGGTGGGCTGAGTATTCGAAACTTATCCTTACACAATCAAGCCCTCCTTGGAAAATGGGTATGGAATTTTGCAAATGATAAGGAGAGTGATTGGAAGAAGGTCATCTGCTGTAAACTAAATTGGGATTCCAACTCCATTGTTCCTGCTAGTACAAAACATCGCCTTTCTTCGTGGGCTTGGAGGGATATTGTGAATTCATTTGCGTATAAGAACTCCTCGGCTAGATCGCTAGAAGACAACTTAATCCTGCATGTGGGTGATGGAGTTTCAATTAATTTCTGGTCGGATCGTTGGATTGGGGAGGCCCCACTTCAGCGCGTGTTTTCGAGAATTTTTGCTCTATCTATAAATAAGTCTGGTAAAGTTGCTGATTTTGGTCAGAAGGTAGGTTCAGTTTGGGTTTGGAACATATCACTCCGACGGGATTTATTCGATTGGGAACTTAACCAATGGAATGCTCTATTGGCTTGCTTAAATTCGTACTCGGATAAAGGCTTTATTAGAGACTGTTTTACTTGGAAGGGATCTAGTGAAGGTGTCTACTCTGTAAAGGCCGGTTATAATTATCTTATCCAGCATGCCAACTCATCCTCTTACTGGAAATCTCAGATTTGGAATAATAGGGTCCCCCACGGGTAAGTTTTTTTATTTGGCAAGCTTCCCACTACAAAATCCCAGTCAGATCTCCGCTCATTAAAATAGGGTTGCCTTCCTCAATCGATATTAGGTGTCCTCTGTGCCTTGAATCATGGGAAACCTCGGTTCATTTACTCTTGTACTGTCGTATCTCATGGAGGTTGTGGATGTTTTTCGCCTCTTTCTAAAAGATTAACCTAGTTATGTCTGATAGCATTCCTTCGATTATCACGACATGGGGTGAGTTTTTTCCCTCGAATCACAAGGCTTCCCTCGGGCACCTTATTCCTGCAGTGGTTGTATGGTCCGTTTGACTCCAAAGGAATGAATTAGTGTTTCGTGAAGGCTCATTGGATTTATTAAATCTGTTCTTTATTGCAAAGTTTCGATTGGTATCGTGGTTTAAAGCAGCTAATACAGAATGCTCGGTTTCTTTTGATGATCTTATGGCCAATCCGGCTATTGTGGATGAAGCTGGGTTCCAAGCTAAGCCAGTCGAGATTCAAGGAGGCTGGATTCCCCCTCCGCAGGGTTTTATTAAGCTCAATATAGACGGTGCGACGTCTTGGGATAGGAAAACTGGAGGTATTGGAGGTCTAGTTCGAAATGCGACTGGTAACACCATTTTATCCTTTTCTAAATCCACAGGCCTGGGCCCCCCAATCTTGATGGAGTTGCTTGCTATTAAAGTGGGTCCATCTAAGCTTCTTTCTAACTCAAATGGTCGAAAATTCAGAGTCATAGTTGAAAGTGATTCGGAGCTGGCTATAAAATGGGTGTCTAATCCTTTACTTTGCCCAACAACGTTTAGAAATTTGGTCCGAAATATTGTATCCTTAGGCAGCTCGGTTGGTTGTAACTTTAGAAGTATTCTCAGGGCTTTGAACATCGAGGCATATACATTAGCTAAAGCTGGTATAGGGTGAGGGCGTACTTGTAGGTTGTGTTTTGGTTCAGTAGGCAATGTATTTTGGGTTGTAATATCTGTGTCGGGTGTAAGGGTTATTCTCCAATATGAATAATAATAATTCTCTGGCACTCTTTTCCCCCTTCCGCTATTGATCATCATTTTCGGTGGTTGGTATGAGGGGGGGTTTTAACGAGGCTAAAATTCTTATCAAAAAACAATTAAATCAAATAGTTTTTTTTGTGAAGGAAATTAAATTAAATAGTTGAAAATATAAATAAATAATTAAATCGTTACATGAGAGCTCCAAATTATTTAAAACACTTGAACATTCGATTTGATTAATACAATCTCAAAAATAAGAATTACATACTCCACCGCGTAAGGTCCTATGAATACACATCTCACTAAACACATACCGTACTCTAGAAATCACTACATGCTGGAATCTCGTACTAATAGTGCCCCTTGATCCCACGGTCCGACGATCAACCTACGCACAGAAACAACAATTTCAAGCGCTGAGCTTACAAATCTCAGCGGTACACATCTACTCTACTATACTTCATGCTAATCATAAACATGCAAGCTAGCACGAGCAAGAAGGAGAGATAAAAAAACACGTGGTGCTACCACTAGTCGCATAAACACATGTTCTCATCATGAAAATATTAAACATGGCACACAAGGCCCAACCATACTCGGGATTTCTATAGATCATCCGAGCAAAAGCACACAAAGTCATACCACAAACCTAGAGTGAGGCCTAATGTCACACAGCCTCGAGAACGCACACTCTGAGTGAGGCCTAGTGTCACACAACCTCGGGAATATATACACTCTCTAGGTGAGGCCTGATGTCACACAATCTCGGGAACATACACCCATATTAGAAATCTCTCATCGAGTATCTTTGAATGAGGCCCAATGTCACACAACCTCATGAACGTACATTCAGCATCTCTAACCATGATGTTGCAACACACAACATCGACATGATTACCATATAACACACAACACTAGCATAATTACAATAACTCTATGGTTTCTATCAATTACTAAGTCACCCAATTATCTATATTAATCCATATTATCTCATTGATAGCCCACGTCAATTTCTATCTTTTTATTAGCATTATAGCTTATTCCGTTCAGTGGGCATCGATACTCACACATGTACCGATGCAAACATTTCTTACTAAAAATCCTAGATTTTCACAAGTACCGATATAAGTTGACCTGTACCGATACTGCCCCCAAATGCATACCGGTATGACCAAAGCTTATACCAATACCCTACTCACAGGTTCATACCATTTCCTCTAATTACGATAGTACAACGCTTTATTCGATCCTTAAAGCTTATGAAAGTCATTAGGGTTTGTTTACTAACGTTTTCAATCAATTAATGTTAATTACCGGCTTCATAATCATTTAATCGAGTATTTATCCCTTAAGCATAATTCCCATCAAATCACGTCAATCTATTCGAACAGACATACAAGGCACCATGATTACCAGTCAATCAAACAATCATCAAGTAATTATACGAGCACCTCAAACGACCCTACACGGTCTCTAAAGTCTCCATGAGTCTCATCATATTTGCAACATCATCATGCCTCACACATATATCAAGTCTCATGATACCGGTCTCTCAACACATATATCAATTCACCATGTATTGATCACTGTACTATATAGGAAGAATCTCTTACCTTTATAAATATTTCTCTAAAGCACCCACAACAAGTTCTCAAATTCCATCAGAACTATCGAAAAGCTTAACTAATGAAACACACGAGTATCGACATTGACCAACTAGTACCGACACTAGATGAATCGAGTACCTGTACCACATGGAGCTAGTATCGGTACTCTCTTACACAACTATCACTTGCAATCCTTGATCGCCCAACTTGGGTTACATGTTACTCTAACTCGAACTAACTCCGCACAATCCATCACTTATCAAGTTCACTTTACTTAGGCGGTGATTGATCACACGATCAATAGTTCTCAATTACTTTGACTCACGTCGTTGTCCCACACTCAACTTGTTGAACAAACACTCTAAATTTCACACGGTCTGCATGAACACAACCTTCCCTCTTCTGGCACGAAAATACAACCCTAACAATACAACAAAACATCCTCGAAGATCTCGAAATCTTACTTGACTTTAATCGAGTCAACACCACTGTCACAACAAAATGGTATCACGCAGATCGAATCTCCAACAATGTTCCTTGGCTCGTTCCAAGAAAACTGTGACACAAATCAAAGGCATTTATGAAGTCTCAAACCCTTTCTTCCTTAACTAATTACACGGTAACTAACCTATCCCACACATAAGGTCATTAAGATAATTATCTCGTTAACGCTTATATTTCCATATTCCTCATACGTTCACCTGTGTCACACAAAGCATCAGCTTATATTCGAGAGAAATATGGTGGCCCATCCTGACATCGCTGAAACATCTCGTACGTCAATGCAAACATCAACCTTTACTGCGACAATTATTAGAGAGAGAAAAACTTATCCTGAAGATCATCTAGAAATTAATAACCTCCAACACTTTAACCACAAGCGTTTCATTCTTGAACTAGCTTCGAAAAACATACATGCACTCCACAATCAGTTAACAAGCCATCATCCTTAGGAGGCGAATAACGATTCTTCACTTCCACATAGCAAATTTCGATGGTTCATGCATCATTTAAATGAACGAACTTCTTAATAGAAACAAGTTTGGTTCACCCTCGGATGAAACACTAAGATAAAAGAAACTTCTTAAAACCAAATCAATTTCTAAGGTGCATCAACTCTTAAGAAGGTAGCTCTATCAAACCTGTAGAATGTCTAACTTCAGTCACACTCTAACGAACTAGTGGATACTGAATCTACTATCTCCGAAAAATACCCTTGAGAAGGGCGATGATACTTCCCAAGTATTAGTAAGACTTCTTTTAAGCGAACAAAGGGTCCTCCAACTAACGTGCATCCATTGATCGACTTCGAAAGTGGATTATCCATACCCGCATCACAAACGTTATTCATGCACAACGATAAATATTTTTTGCCACAAAATCTCATAATGTATCCGAAGGCTTTGGAATGACTACAACACACAACGAAGACACCATTCAGGTGGCGGGAGGAGGACACATCCTCAACTCCGGCATCATTCAACTTACTCGCATTTGAACAGTCCGGGGCGACCTCGCCTATAGAATCACTCCCATGAGCGGCTCAACACTTAACTCTCAGCCACGATCATAACCATCTTAGCGTCGCAACAATTGATGCACCATCAGGATTCTAGTCTTAAAGAGTACGAACCTAATTTAAGAGCTTGTATTCACTAGACACTTTACTACAACAACTATACCACCACGAGGTTTCCTAGAACCGACTAAATCTAAGCTCTGATACCACTAAATGTAATACCCAAAACTCAGATGTCACATTTGGGCCTTAAGCCCAACCTGTTACCATAAAATTTCTTAATTTGGTTTAGCCCAATAAGATATTTTTCAAAAACATTTAAATCAAATAATTGAAAAAATAAAAAATTAAATCGTTACAAATGAGCTTCAAATTATTTAAAACATTTGAACATCCAATTTGATTAATACAATCTCAGAAATAAGAATTACAGACTCCACCACATAAGGTCCTATGAATACACAACCCAGTAAACACAAGTATCATACTCTGGAAAATCACCACATGCTGGAATCCTGTACTGATAGTGCCCCTTGAAGCCACAGTCTGATAATCAACCAACGCACGGAAACAACGATTCTGAGCACTGAACTTAGAACTCTCATTGGTACACATATACTCTACTATACATCATGCTAATCATAAACATAAGCATGCAAGCTAGTATGAGCATTAAGGAGACCTAAATAAACATGTTGCACTACCACTAGCCACAAAAACTGTAACACCCCCTTCGCGGTCTGGTCGAGAACCGGGTCGGAAGGTGTAACCGATGATCAATATAGAAACTGGTGCAATAAAATTTCATTTTATCATTAGCATTTTCAGCCTCAACATACATTGAATCATTACTACCAAATATCTCAGTCCAATTTACACCAATAAGCAAACATTAATCATTCAAGGACTAGATCACAAACATTACAAGTTTTAGGGACCAATTTGCAATTCTGACAAACTAGGGGTCCTTCAATGTAATTGATTTTACTAATTCGAAATTCCCTACCTTAATGACATGCCTGCAAAACTTCATTCAATTTGGAGATCATTTACTTATTCAATTTAACCTTACAATATTTAGTGACTAGATTGTAAAACTGACAATTTGTTTAATAGGCCCTTAACTAAATTAACTAACCCCATATCGAAACACCATAAGCTGTTTCAAAACGGGTGAACGATGGTCAATTGTGTTGACTTTACCCTATGACCGTATCGATACGGGCATGCCCTGTATCGAAATGGATTGACCTCATTTGACTTTGACTTTGACCTGTTTCGATATGCTATAAACCCGTATCGAAACAAGGGATTCTAGTGACAAAATGTTTCGAAGCAGCCATGAATCATTCCGGTACAACTTATTCTCCAGGATAAGTTGTGCTTACCCGTATCGAAACGCCATCACCCATTTCGATATGGCCTGACCTGTAATGACAGATTTTTGCTTGTTTTTATTTGATTTAACCTATCGAACGATGTCCAAATGCAACGAAAGTTTGCACAACATTTCAATGGTATAGACTACTAGCATGCCAAAATTCATGATCATATGAATGCATTTTCTATGTTTTTACCTTTTTGAGCTAACCATGCATTTTTATACTACTTTAAGACAACAAAAAAGGCCATTTAGAGCCATATACCATATTACCAATTAAACACTTCACCAACACATTAAAATAGGCACAAATGACTAGTTCAACTACTTTGCCACCTTCCTAGGAGTTTATAAGTCAAAAACACATTGCTTGAGGCTTGTAGTGACTTGTCTTGCTTGCCAATCCGATCTTCCGACACACGATCTTTTTTAACCTGAAAATGCATGAGATGAGACATGTTAGGCATACATTGCCTAGTGAGGTAGTCATAAACAATATGAACAACATTATATCAAATATCAATATACATGATTTCATGCTTATCAATGTCAAAGCTATGCATCAATATACAATGTTTACATTTTCATTTCATCATTAATCCTTGGATTGAATCAAGATAATGGATACACGAATTCCTACGCCTCGCCAAATCAATGAATGTTCTGATCCCTCCACCTCGCCAATATGACCAATATCAATACACATCCCTCCGCCTCGCCAAATCAATATAGGTTGAGCCTTAGAACCATAGTCCACCCGTACACTAAGCTCATGAATTCAATGCCATGCCAATTATATCCAATGTCTATTCAAATCCAAGGTTCCAATGCTCATATCGATTTCAATAATCAATAGTATTCCAATGTTCAATGATTTCAATATTACCAATGACAAACATATTGTTGAATGGATTGTAGAATCGATTTAAGCCAAGAGGGGGGTGAATTGGATTTTTAGAGATTTTGGTGGTGAAGTGGAAAATAAAAATTTGCAAGACAAGGGATTTAAAGTGGTTCAAGTTCAAATTGAACTCTACATCCACTACCTTAGCTTCACTAAGGATTTTCTAACAACTCCACTAGTTGATCTTCCCCTTTTCTAGGCTTAGAAGGAAACCTTTACACAATGGCCAATTTTTCTACCCAAAAATTGACTCAATCCTCACACAAGGTTTACAAAGAAGTTTAAGGCTAATAACTAGTATCTCTCAATACAAATGTAACCCTTTTACAAGAACTCAACCCAATTGAAACAAATAAGATTGGAAATACAAAGTACCACAATTAGGGTTTACAAGAAAATATGAGAATTTAGAACAAGAGCTTGAATGTGATGTTTGGATGTTTCTCTTAGGATCAATAATTTTTTGCTGGTGCTTTTAGAACTCCCTTTTATACCTTCTCATTGAATTCTAGCCGTTGGGGTTGGTGCCTTCATAATTATAGCTATTGGGATGCAATCTTCCCACAATAAATATAGTCTGCATCTACCCGTTCCGAAACGCTCTAAAGCCCGTTTCGAAACATTTTGCCACTGCCAAAACCTGTATCGAAACGACTTAGAAGCGTTTTGATACACTCTAACTGTATCCTAAAAATTAGTTATAAAAGTGCAACGATCATATTTTGAAACGAAGTTTGAAAATCGTTTCGAAACGTTTGAGGTCACTTTGATACCGACGAATCGAAACGGTTCAACCCATTTCGTTGTTCTTCATCCGTTTCGAAACACGAAGACTTAAAAATTCATTTTCTTCTTTTCAATTTAGTCCTTAAATCCTTTGTTATATCAAAATCAATACATTAGTTTTACAATCTCCCCCTTTTTATATAACAAAACCAAGTATGGATTTTTAAGAATTTTGAAATCTTTGAAAAAGTTATAACTCCCCTCAATGTAAGTTGGGTTTTAAAGTTTTGAAAAGATTTAAAATTCAAGTGTTTGAAACTCAAAAACAACTTTAAAAACACTTAGGCTCTTAGATTACTTCTCTCCCTTTTTGTTAGATCAAAAATAGATAAACAAGGCTAATCAAGAGAAGAAACGAATTCATAAGCAATAAACCAAACAACATAATTATCATAGATATCATTATGTTCAAGAAACAAATAATCAAACCAAACAACATAGATATTTAAAGCGTTAGAGTTCAAGCTCAATGTTAAAAACATATAATCAAAGCATATGTCTTTAAAATATAAAAACATATATAAGTGTAAACTTAATCATAATATTTTAGTCTAATATGATATGCAATATGAATCCTAGGCCTCGTCATCATCGTCACCATCATCAAGAGAATCATCATTGTCCTTAGCTTGAGCACGACGATAGTTCCTCCAATCTCCATAGAATGTGAAGAAAGAGAGACCCATCAATGTTTTTTGATTCTCAAGAGAGGAGACACGTTCCTCCAAGGATTGAATGCGAGTGTTGAGAGCACCAAAACCCAAAGCGATGTTCGTATCTTTCGAGTTGAACCGCTCGGTAAAGAAAGCCATAAACGCATCATTATTAGGAGCCGAAGCTTCAGGTGGAGGCTCAACTTGAGGTTTCGGAGGTGATATGACTATCAAGAACAAGGATCTGGAGGAGTATCCAAGTGGCCCCATTACACGTGCACAAGCCAAGGAGTTTCAATCAGCCATGGAAATCTTGTTTACAACAAGCCATGAACGTGGGAAAGAAGAAATAATAAGGGAGGAATGCCTTACCTTGCTCATGCATGCATTTGCATGAAGATTTAAGTATTTCATAACTTCCATTGCATTAATAAAGTGTGCTGGTCATTAAAGCATGCACTTCATTTATAGTTTTAGTTCATTTAGGGAAGTAGTTTAATTACGCATCTTAAATCATTCATTAAACTACTTCATTCATGCATTTATTTAAATTCAATAAAGTTAGTTCTTTAATTAAACTAGTTCATTCATTTAACTAGTTCACTCAATTAACTAACTCTTTAAATTGTTTCATACATCTATTAATTTAAGTTTGAATAAATCCTTTGTGTGTGTCTAGGTTCATGTGACGTGTGGATTAAAGAAGAGACTTTTCAACTTCAACTTGGAAACAAGTCATTGATGACCATCTTTACTCAGGCAAACAAGACAATTGAAGGCAATTCAAGGCTGAATTCTTTTCATCTTTTCAAGGTTGTTCATCTTCTTAGAGTAACAAAGCATTTAAGCTTCACAATTCACCTATTCAAGATTGAAATTATGAACCAATGAAGGCCATTCACATTCAAGAGAAGGGACATGCAATGATCATCATTCAAACTATGCATTCAAGGCCTTTATATATCATCTTTTGAAGGATGATCATATTCTACAAATGAGCAAGCAATGAAGGCTGGTTTAATGTCATTTTATCATCAAATTAAGTGATAAAATCAACAAGGAATTCAAAGAGACAAGCTGAGTTGGATGTGTGGGATGTCTACATTCATCCTATGTCCATATTCATTCTCTTTTATCCATTTGCAAGCAAAATGAAGCAGCCTAAGAGTCACAACTCCTTTTGGACGAATTTAAGGCTAAATTCATCTCAATTTGAAGCAAAATTCATCCATCAAAAGGATCAGAAAGAAACATTTCATTTATTTGTATTCAATAGCATTTAGATGAGCACTCATCTCTCTTTTGTGTGACTTTTCATATGGTGCCTAGCCACACTATAAATAGGCACCTTAGATTCATTTGTAAGGATTTTTTTGGAGAATATAAACCTTTGAAAGATTACTTTCATCTTGTTCTTGCGAGAACTCTATCGGCTTCAAGTTGTACTTGTAGTTTTCTATCTATTTCATTTTACTATAGCGTTGGTTCCAAGCTCTCTTATAGCTTGTGGGTCACGTTCCACACTCCTCCACCTCGACTCCATCAAAGTATATTACTGGTTCCTAGCTCGTTATAGCTAGCGGGTCACAATTCGCTATCCTAGCAACCATACAAATCCACGCCGCCTTTAGCATCTCACATCACTCATTCTTTCATTTACAACTTTCCACGATTATCATCCTCAATCCTTTGCCACCAAACTATCCAAATTACCTATCCAATTCCTTTCTTCATTAATTTTTATTATATTGCTATTCATCTCACATGTAAGTTTTATGAAATCTCAGAGTTCAAAGCGTAGCAACAAATATTTCTTACTAGAATCACGATCAGACACATCTATATGACTCGAGTCACATTACCGGGTTCATATCAATTGATATCAAAGCAAGGTTGATTCAATAAGATAGCCGTTGTCTATCTTCCGAAAAAAGTGAAAAAAATTCGAAAAAAAATTAGAGAAAGTTATAGAGGGAGGGATCATCGTATTCTCTATTCTTCTTTTTAAAAAATCTTACATCATTTTTCTTTTACTACTATTTTTTATCTTTACCAACTCTCACAATTTACCTTTTTGTTGTTGCCACTTTTCTTATCCTACCTTCCAATTTTTTTTCACCAAGTTTTGTTTTTTAAGCTGAATTCTACAAGCCATTTGCAAGCCTTGAGGAAGTTCTTAAAAGGACTTGATTGAGAGCAAGAGTGGAAAAAGGCAAGAGTGCACATCAAGGGTAAAAGCCATCCCGAGTGAAACACGAGTGTGAGTGTATTTTCTTGGAGTGGAATATGTGAAGTTTTGTGTTTGTGAGGTTTTATTTTTTTTGTTACTAATAATGTCTCAAACATTATGTGAGAAACTCCGTTGGAGGAAGTAATAATGTTAACATAGATGCAACTAACTTCAATCTTCAAGATGTTATCCGAGAGATGGACAAGTTGTTGCAACAAAGGTTAGGGCCGATGCAAGAACGATTAGATCATTTGGAGGAAAGATCTCAATGAAGGCATAATTTAGATCACGAGGAAAAGTATGAGGGAGAGGTGGACGAAGAACTCATAGACGAGCGAGCGTCCCTACAAAGTTTGAGGCGTCAAGAACTTAGGTACCAAAGAGCTCAGCCAATAGTTGATGATAATCTTAGCAATATCAAAATAACCATTCCTCCTTTCCAAGGAAGAACGGATCCTGAAGCCTACCTTGCATGGGAAGAAAAAGTTGAGCACATCTTTAAGTGCCACAACTACTCTTAGCTTAAGAAGGTAAAACTTGCAGCCATTGAATTTACATATTATGAACTAACATGGTGGGATCAGTTGACATCTAGCAGGAGACGCAATGTCGAACATCCAATTTCTACTTGGAATGAGATGAAGGCCGTTATGCGTAGGAGGTTCGTTCCAACTCACTATCATAGGGAGTTGTTCAACAAGCTTCAAAATCTCACCCAAGGCAACCGTAGTGTTGAAGACTACTTTAAAGAGATGAAAGTAGCCATGATCCGAGCTAACATTGATGAGGATCGAGAAACCACCATGGCAAGATTTCTATCCAACCTTGACTCTAATATTTTGGTCGTCGTTGAGTTGCAACATTATGTGGAGATTGAAGACATGGTGCATATGGCCATAAAAGTGGAAAATCAACTTAAACGGAAAGGTTCCACACGAACCTATGGGGGAGCATCATCAAGATGTGGGCAAAGTTATTACAAACAAAGTCCTCCAATAAGACCCAATGAAAGAGGCGCGCCACTCAAAGGAAGCAAGGCCATTGCCGAAACTAGCAAAGGTAAAGCTCCGAATGTTCCAAACCGTTCCCGAGATATACAATGCTTCAAGTGCTTGGGAAGAGGGCATATTGCAAGCCAATGCCCAAATCGCAACACCATGTTTCTTCGTGATGATGGAGAGGTTGAATCGGAACAAAAGAAGGAAGATGAAGTTGCTGCCATACAAGAAGATGAAGATGATGATATAGAGTATGCAGCAGAAAGAGAGGTCCTTATTGTCAAAAGAAGCCTAAGTGTTCAAGCGAATGAAGGGAATGAGCAACGCGAGAATATCTTTAATACTCGATGTCATGTTAATGGAAAGGTATGCTTTATCATTACTGATGGACGTAGTTGTACTAATGTTGCTAGTACTCTTATTGGTAGAAAAACTTGGATTAGCAACCACAAAGCATCCACATCCCTACAAGCTGCAATGACTTAATGACAAAGGTGAACTCAAGGTTACCAAGCAAGTTCTTGTTGCTTTCTCCATTGGAAAGTATAAGGATGAAGTTCTTTGCGATGTTGTTCCGATGCACGCTGGCCATTTACTACTTGGGAGGCCATGGAAATTCGATAATCGAGTCATACATGATGGATATACCAATCGGTATGCACTCACCCATTGAGCAAGAAAGATTACCTTAGCCCCTCTTTCACCAAAACAAATTCACAAAGACCAAATACATTTGATAGAAAGTATTGAAAGATCCAAAGAGAGAGAATAAAAAATGGAGGTAAAAGCAAGTGAGAGTGAGCAAAGTGAGGGTGCGAAAATGAGTGTTTTTACCAAAGAAAGAGAGTTGAGAAAGTGTTTGCTGTCGGGAAAGGAATTACTTGTACTTGTGTACAAGGAAAGTTTATTGAACACTAACCAACCTGACCGTTGGGGGCTGACATTGGCAGTTAAATGTTTTGAAATGTTTGCATTTTGGTCCTGAAACTTGTTTTTGCAATTGTATGAGTTTGAGAAGTCCGTTTGTGCTGAAAATTTGCCGGGAAGCATGAAACTTGACTAATTACAAGTTGGTAACATAGTTTTGGGTTAAGACCCCATAATTTACAGAATTTACAATTTGGTCCCTAAAGTTGTAAATTGTTCAATTGGGAAGCATTGATGGTGTTTTGGTTTTGAGCTTTCCTCACTAAGCATTATGTGCTTACACTCCTTTTTGTCCATCAATGCAGATTCTTGAAGTTGGATCAGCGGGAAGCAAGGGATTCAAGGGAAGCTCCACTTGAGATGTATGTCTGGGTTAATAGCTATAGATAATAAAGGCAATGGGGGAAGAATCTCTTATGTTGATGGTTATGAGTTTGTGTATGTTTGGACAAGAATGGTTTTATGTTGTTGATATGTTGGAACATGTAATTGGCCATTATGTGGTTGATTTGGAGATTTAATGCTTGATTGGTTTGCTAAGTAGGAAGTATGCCTTTAGATTTGGGGCTTTTCATATATGATGATATAATGATGTATGGTTGATGCAAATATGTCTCTTGTATGTGGTATGTCTTGCTGGTAAAGTTTGGTAGCATTTGGAGCATGTATGATTGATCAATTGTGTGTTTTAGCAGCCATTTCTCTGCATTCTGTGCAGGCCGTATCGGAACGGTAGCTACCGTTTCGGAACGGGTGCCTTGTAGCAACCCAGGCGTCCGAAACGGAAGACATCGTTCTGAAACGGAAAGTCCTCTGTCAGCCCTCGTTTCGAAACCCGTTGCGGAACGGTCCCGCATTTCGAAACATGTTTCCCCTGTTTCGGAACACCTGACCGTTGGGGGCTGACATTGGCAGTTAAATGTTTTGAAATGTTTGCATTTTGGTCCTGAAACTTATTTTTGCAATTGTATGAGTTTGAGAAGTCCGTTTGTGCTGAAAATTTGCCGGGAAGCATGAAACTTGACTAATTACAAGTTGGTAACATTGTTTTGGGTTAAGACCCCATAATTTACAGAATTTACAATTTGGTCCCTAAAGTTGTAAATTGTTCAATTGGGTCCCTGTTTGATCTCTGATGTTTATGATCTTTGAGCATGTTGTTTGAGTGATCATAGCTAGGGTTAATGTGCATCTAGACAAGTTTAAAAAGGAAAAAAAAGGGTCGTTAATCAAGGTTGACTTTCAGGTTGACTTTGGTTTTCCCCGTGTGACTTTCTTAATTCGGGTCAACCGTCTAGGCCGGGTTAAGGGGGTTACATTTGGTGGTATCAGAGCGGAGTTGCGAATGCTTTGGGAAATGGTAAGTTGTTGTATTATGTGTTTGATGTTTGTGCTGATGTGTGGTTGAAAGCCGGTTGAAATGCGTGTTTTTGAGTAAACTGTTGATGTTTTAGCATGCTTTTGATTATGAATCTTTGTTGAGCTCATGTGGGTTGTGCTGATGTTGTGTTGGTGTTATGAGCTGGTTACTATGAATGATGAGAGTGTAATGGGTATGATATTGATGATAATATACTGTACGAGTGGATGTTGTTCGATGAAAGCATGATCGAATATGTTGTTTGATATGCTTGATGTTGTGATATCCATGTTTTTTTTGACTGTTATGTCATGAGTAAGGGGAGGATTCGGGATACCCATTGCCTTATTATTATAGCTATTGTGTTATTTTGGAGTGGGAGTTTGAATCCTTGCTTAAAGCTGGTCTAATCGATTTGTTTGTTTTGTTGTGATTGTTTGCTGTTAATAGCATGGTGAAATCGATGAAAGAATGACAGTTAGGTGATATGGTTGTTGCTTTAGGGCAGGTTGTCAAGGCGTGGAATTCACCTTTTAATGGAAGTGTTCCGTCTCAGTCTTCTGTGCCTGGAGTTGAGGTAGTAGGGCAGGAGAAAGAAGCTGATTCTGGGATGAAGAGTTCATCACCTGTTGCTCAAGAGGTGTTGGGAACATCTTGGGCTGTGGTAAAAGTAAAGTCTGTAGACGTGCTGGCTGTGGGATGTGTGGGTTTGCCGAAACATCGTTTATTGGATTTGGGTGCTGTGGAGTATCATGGTTCGACACCTGAGACGTTTGAGGCCTGGTTGGCCAGTGTAATTCTGATTTTGGATCAGGAAGGTTGTGATTATGCTTGTAAGCTGGGAAGTGTTGTCTCATTGATGTTGGAGGACGCATGCGCCTGGTGGACATCTGTGGCGGTGGCATCGCACATCCATGATATTGATTGGGATTTCTTTGTGTCTGCCTTTTATGAAAGGTATCTTGGAGAGAAATTTCCAAGGGTTCAGCAATGTGAGGGTGTGGTTTCTGTTTGTGAAGGTGGTAGAGGTTTAAGCAAGGAAGTTGTGGGTGGAGTGGAAGCTCAGCTACCGGTGTGTGACCGTTGTAAAAGGCGCCATATGGGAGGTTGTTGGGGCGCAGGTGCGTGTTGGAACTATGGTTCTAGGGGGCATGTGAAGCGAGATTGTCCTCATGTGGTAAAATCAGCTTCAGTGGTAGCAGAAGGGTCTCTGAAGGGTCGTGGGCACGGCCGAGGCAAGGTTCGAAGGTGGCAGGAAGAGCAGAAAGTTGTGAAGAGTTTGGGAAATGGAATCTGTTGGAAATGTGGGTCTGCTAGACATTCGAGACGTAGTTGTTTGAAGTTGGCTCGGGATAGCCAGGGTTCTTTATTGCAAGGAGATGGTGATGACCTTATTGTGTTAGCTGATGCTGCAGCGGTGCGGCTGGAGAATGATGGTTCTGCAAGGAAGAGGGCTCGTTTGTTGAAAGCTCCGGGGTGGTGATGTGTTTTCAGGTAACCTTGTTAAGTAACCTTTGCTTTAGTATCCTAGTTTGGTTTTGGTTTGGTTTTTCATTGCGTAGTGGGTATGGTTTCGTTGCTAGCATGTTGGGGTAGTAGAAGTTGTTGCTTTGGAAACAACTTTAGTGTGAAGAGGGCTTTAGTGGGTATCTTGTGGATAATGGTTGTTAGAATGATGGAGTTAGACAAGTTGAAAGTGAGGTAGGAGGTTGTTCTTAGACGGACTCTGAGGATGTTATTTGTGGGGGTGAACTGACATACATGCACAGTTAAAATCATTTGTTATATACTATATTATCTATGTACTGGTCCATGCATACATGTGGCATGACATTAGAGGTTTTGGCATACATGTACATTAAGCATTGGTAGGGCATATTGGTGACCATGCATACAACGTTCACCCTCGCTAATAACTAATCGAGTCTGTTAGTGCTGTGATAGAGTTAGGTTGGATGGAGGGTTTTTAAGCGAGCTGTTGGTAATAGTGAGTGCGGTATAGCATGTTAGTGGTGTTAAGTGCTGTAGTAAGATAGTGGATGTGTGCCCTAGGTGCTGAGGTAACTTGGCATTGGTGTCGTGTTTAAGGTTGTAGAAAAAGGGTTAGTCTGGGAGAATAGAAGTTTTGTAATCTTAATAGGTATGGGTGTGTAGAATGGGCAGTGTCCTGGTAAGGCTAGTGTTGTAGTCAAAGCTTGAGGTGGAAGGGCAATGTATGATCAAGGGCCATTGTTGGTTGGATGGGGTCTTGTAAAAAGTGGTTGGCTGGTTGTGAATAAGTAAATTCCTTTTGAAGTCAGCTAGTGGTGTGTGGAACTGCTGGCGGAGCCAAGGTTGGGGTTTTGTGACGGGGTTATCAGGTGATGGGTGAGTATTCCGGGTGAGCTGTTGAAGTTATGATAGCGGTGGATGTGAAGGAGTGCCAGCGTTGTGTTGGGAAGTTTAAGTAAGCAGTTGATGCTTAAGGATTCTTGCTTGGTGTGGTAACCTTTGAAAGAGGTTGAGCTATTGTGCAAGGAGTTTTAGAGGAAGTGAAGGTTGTGGGATACATGGTGGCTGAATTGGTTTGGTTGGCGTCACTGTGTGTGCGAGTTATGGGAATTATGAATTAAGGGGGTGTATGCTGTAAAAAGGTTGGAGGATTCTTCAAGTTGTTGTTGGGTCTATGTGCAGTTCAGAAGAATGAAAGGATAAGGTGTGGATAGCATCTGAGTGCTTTGGGAATTCTTGAACAGTATGTGGTGTGTTGGGTTCGGTGGAGTTTTGCCTGGAGAGTGTTCAGTGGTGGTTGAGGCTTTTGTGTGCCTTGTGTGTTGATTTGAGAAGGTTGTTATTCTCATTTCGCCAGTTGAAATTTCGAGGGCGAAATTTCCTAAGAGGGGGAGAGTTGTAACGCCCCGGTTTTGGGCTTAGAAGTTTTGGGCTTGGACCGGTTCGGTCAGTGTGCGGTTCGAGTATAAAAAGGTGAAATTAGGAAAGCCTAGTTCGGGTTGCATTAAAAATATGGAAAAATGTCCTAAAATCCTCTTTTAATATATATAAGTGAACTGTGAAATCAATTTTACAAAATGAGGTTTGGAAGGGTGACATTTTGGCTAGTGACCAAAATGTAATTTTTGAAAACTGCGTGACTGTTTTAAAAAGGATTGAAACTTTGAATCTTTAAGGAGCTATTTACCCAATGGGAGTTTCTCCAGATTTTTTCTAAGATATTAAATGATTTATTAATGGTTTAAAATAAAGTTAAAAAGGAGGGAAAGATATTTTAGCCTTTTAACTAACTTTTCCATTTTCCATCTTTCTCTCATCTTTTCTCTCAAACCAAACACCTTTTCTTCAGAGCTTTTCTCTCTGATTTTGTCACCTAAATATCTTCTTTCACTTCTCTTTTGATTCCTAATCATCTCCTCATCAAAACCTCACCAATTGCTAATTGGATTTTCAAGATTTTGGTTCCAAAAAGGGAGAAACTCAAGTTTGGAGGTAAGAACGTCCTTCTCCTCTAAACTCTCAGCTCTTTACTGAAATTCCTAAGTTCTCAATCCTTAATTTGTGTTTTATAAAAGGTTTTATAGATGTGATCTTGATTTTGGCTTTAAAATGCAAGATTTGCTTGTTTTTGGTGAAATTTCGTATGATCTGTTTGGGCAGTGTTTTGAGGTGTCAATTTGATGTTAAATGAATGTTAAATTGATGAGTAATTGAGGTTTAATCAATGCAATCCCGAATAGGTTGAATTTCCTAAGTTTTGCTTGAGTTTTTGGTTGTTTTTGGAGTGTTTTTGATGATCTGTTGTTGCTGGAGGTATAAGGATGTGTTTGGGATTATTTTGGATGTTAATTGCTGTTTATAAATGGTTAGAGGTGATGGATCTTGGCTGGGTTAAGTTTTGGAAGTGTTTGGAGGTGTTTTCGGTTGTGTTTGGTAGTCGAAATGTTGGATTTGTGTAGAGCAGCGAGTTGAGTTGTGTTGCTGGTGCTTTTAATGCATAATGATGCATTAATCCTCTGTTGTTGTGTGCTTGAAAAAGGGGAGATTGATACGTGAGCTTTTGAGTTGTTGAGAAAGGCTTCGGATGCTTGGAAGGCTTGTTGGCTAGCCTTGTTTTGTGTATCGGTGAGTGAAGTTGGGTTTTCAGCTTTTAAACCAAGGTTTGAAGGTTTTGGGAGCTTAGTATAAGTCTAAACAACTTAGCTAAGCTCAAGAGTAAGTAAATGAAATTTCTCACTTGGTTTGTGTATGAATTGGTTTTTAAAGCAATTGTGATTGTTGGATGCAATGCATGTGTTTTGCATGTTTTAAATTCTGTTTTGAAAGCATAATTTAGCATGGTTTAATGCTGGTTTTGGAAGCCATGAGTGATGGATGCTCAAGGTAAGAGATTCATGGTTTTGTACATTGGAATTGTGAAATTGATGCATGGTGTTGCATGTTGTTTAATGGCTTTGTCTAATGCTTTAAAACAGTGGATTGATGATGGTAAATGGTGGTTTATGCATTTTGGTTATGCTTGTAAATCATTGGATTAATGTGGTAAGATGGTTATATTGGCAAGTGATGTAAGTGGTTCTTGGTTACTTTAATCGGATATAGTTAGCCGGCTATAGGATTGGGTGCACCGTGAATAAAGTCGCCTTGGATGTGGAGTGGTTAAGAGTGAACCGGTAACTCCATCCAAGTATCCTAACGAGATGGTTAAGGTCATAATGGTGATTGGAATCCCATTCGAGGACCTTGGGTAAGCAAAGGTAATAATGGTGGTTAAAATTCCATTGGTGGACCTTGTGCTTGTTAAGATCACAATGGTGGTGTAAAGTCCATGTGTGGATCTTGTGTAGGGTGTCCCGGATCTCGTTAGTGATGTTATACAACTACCAATCGGTGAATGTTAAGGTTATATGGTGATTAAAAGTCCATATATGGGGACCTTGTGAATGTTAAGGTTATATGGTGATTAAAAGTCCATATATGGGAACCTTGTGAATGTTAAGGTTATATGGTGATTAAAAGTCCATATATGGGAACCTTGTGAATGTTAAGGTTATATGGTGATTAAAAGTCCATATATGGGAACCTTGTGAATGCTAAGGTTATATGGTGATTAAAAGTCCATATATGGGGACCTTGTGAATGTTAAGGTTATATGGTGATTAAAAGTCCATATATGGGAACCTTGTGAATGTTAAGGTTATATGGTGATTAAAAGTCCATATATGGGAACCTTGTGAATGTTAAGGTTATATGGTGATTAAAAGTCCATATATGGGAACCTTGTGAATGTTAAGGTTATATGGTGATTAAAAGTCCATATATGGGAACCTTGTGAATGGTAAGGTCAAATGGTGGTTAAAATTCCATTTGGGGACCTTGGATTGGTAGTGTGTATGAAGCGTAGGGACAACGCTTGTGATCCGCGTATCCGATTGGATGTTGAGTTGAAAAGTGGATTTGGTTTATCACTTGGAAGCCAATGTAATGTTCTTGATTATAATGAGGCATGAGATGCTTGAAATGATGCATGGTTGCATGAGAAGTGTGTAATGACTTATGAATGCATGTTTACTTGTTAGCTTGAACAAGTGTTGGTTATCTATTGAGTATGGTGCATGTGTGCATGAAATCTCTTTAGTGCATTGAAGTCTTGCTAAGACTTGTTTTTGAAGGCATGAGATACAAATTGTGATGATGTGATTCATATGTTGCAATTGTTTATTGAACAATGTTAAATTGAATGAGTAAATGGTTTTAAAAGGTTTCTTGCCTAAAGGTGGTTCTCAAGTATGAGAAAGGTATTATGAGAAGTGAAAGTGATTTCCAAGGTTTTGAATTTAACTTTGCAAATGTTGTTCATGCATGGAATGGTTAAATTGATGGTATTGCAAGTTTATGTTTTGAAAAGGGTTTATTTAGCTTTCTAAGCTAAGGGTTGGTTTTCAAGTTTGAGCAATGCATGATTTTAAGCATGTTGTTGAAAAGGGTTTTCAAACAATGCTTGGGTTTATCGAATTGAGTTTGCTTTTAAAAGTGGTTTTATGATTCGCTGCATTGATGGTGTTTTGGTTTTGAGCTTTCCTCACTAAGCATTATGTGCTTACGCTCCTTTTTGTCCATCAATGCAGATTCTTGAAGTTGGATCAGCGGGAAGCAAGGGATTCAAGGGAAGCTCCACTTGAGATGTATGTCTGGGTTAATAGCTATAGATAATAAAGGCAATGGGGGAAGAATCTCTTATGTTGATGGTTATGAGTTTGTGTATGTTTGGACAAGAATGGTTTTATGTTGTTGATATGTTGGAACATGTAATTGGCCATTATGTGGTTGATTTGGAGATTTAATGCTTGATTGGTTTGCTAAGTAGGAAGTATGCCTTTAGATTTGGGGCTTTTCATATATGATGATATAATGATGTATGGTTGATGCAAATATGTCTCTTGTATGTGGTATGTCTTGCTGGTAAAGTTTGGTAGCATTTGGAGCATGTATGATTGATCAATTGTGTGTTTTAGCAGCCATTTCTCTGCATTCTGTGCAGGCCGTATCGGAACGGTAGCTACCGTTTCGGAACGGGTGCCTTGTAGCAACCCAGGCGTCCGAAACGGAAGACATCGTTCCGAAACGGAAAGTCCTCTGCCAGCCCTCGTTTCAAAACCCGTTGCGGAACGGTCCCACGTTTCGAAACAGGTTTCCCCTGTTTCGGAACACCTGACCGTTGGGGGCTGACATTGGCAGTTAAATGTTTTGAAATGTTTGCATTTTGGTCCTGAAACTTGTTTTTGCAATTGTATGAGTTTGAGAAGTCCGTTTGTGCTGAAAATTTGCCGGGAAGCATGAATCTTGACTAATTACAAGTTGGTAACATTGTTTTGGGTTAAGACCCCATAATTTACAGAATTTACAATTTGGTCCCTAAAGTTGTAAATTGTTCAATTGGGTCCCTGTTTGATCTCTGATGTTTATGATCTTTGAGCATGTTGTTTGAGTGATCATAGATAGGGTTAATGTGCATCTAGACAAGTTTAAAAAGAAAAAAAAAGGGTCGTTAATCAATGTTGACTTTCGGGTTGACTTTGGTTTTCCCCGTGTGACTTTCTTAATTCGGGTCAACCGTCTAGGCCGGGTTAAGGGGGTTACAAGCAATCCCGAGGAAACCAAGGAGTTGCAAAGGCAAGTGGCCGAACTAATGGCCAAAGGCTATGTGACGAAGAGCCTTATCCCATGTGCCGTTCCGGTATTACTTGTGCCAAAGAAGGATAGAACTTGGCGCATGTGTGTAGATTGCCGAGCGGTAAACAAAATTACGGTAAAGTATCGTCACCCTATTCCTCGTTTGGATGATATGTTAGATGAGCTTAGTAGTTCTAACCTTTTTCTCTAACATTGATTTTAAGAGTGGTTATCACCAAATAAGGATGCGGAAAGGTGATGAATGGAAAAGAACATTTAAAACAAAGCAAGGACTCTATGAATTGTTGGTTATGCCTTTTGGCTTAACTAATGCACCAAGTACTTTCATGAGGTTAATGAACCATGTTCTTAGACCGATTTTGGGTAAATTTTGTGTGGTTTATTTTGATTACAACTTAATCTATAGTAAATCAATGGAAGAACATGTTCAACACTTAAGGCCAGTTTTGTTGGTTTTAAGAAAGGAGAAGTTACATGCTAATTTAGACAAGTGTACATTTTGTACTAACAAAGTTGTCTTTCTTGGTTTTGTTGTCAGTTCTAAAGGCTTAGAGGTTGACAAAGAGAAGGTTAAAGCCATTGAAGAATGGCCACGACCAGCAAGGATTTCCCAAGTGAGGAGTTTCCATGGTCTTACAAGCTTTTACCGGAGATTTGTGCCAAACTTCAGCACCATTGCCACCCCTTTAACTAGTGTCATCAAGAAGAATGCTAACTTTTTCTAAGGGGAGACCAAGAGAAATCTTTTAATGACATTAAAGAATGTTTAATTCATGCCCCTTTGCTTACCTTACCTGATTTTAACAAAACGTTTGAAATTGAATGTGATGCATCAGGTGTGGGAATTGGAGCGGTATTATCTCAAGGTGGACGTCCTATAACATATTTCAGTGAGAAATTAAGTGGAGCTACGTTGAATTATCCAACATATTATAAGGAGATGTATGCCCTTGTTCACACAATGGAAACATGACAACACTATCTATGGCCTAAGGAGTTCATTATTCACACCGATCATGAGGCATTGAAGCACATTCGGGGCAACATAAACTCAACAAACGGCATGCCAAATGGGTGGAGTTTCTTGAAACTTTTCTCTATGTGATCAAATATAAGAAAGGTAAGGAGAATATAGTTGCTGATGCATTGTCTTAGAGGTACGCTCTTCTAAACACCTTAGAATTTAAGTTTCTGGGTTTTGTTTTCATTAAGGATTTATACGAATCTAATTCTGATTTTGGAAAAATTTACAAAGCTTGTGAGAAAGGAACATTTGAAAACTATTATAGGGACAATGAGTTCCTATTCAAGGAAGGAATACTTTGTATTCTACAAGGTTCAACACGTGAATTACTTATCAAAGAAGCCCACGAAGGAGGCTTAATGGGACATTTTGGAATAGCAAAGACTTTGGCCATACTTCAAGAGCATTTATATTGGCCAAAGATGAGACGAGATGTAGAGAGGTTATGTGAACATTGCATCACTTGCAAGAAGGCTAAGTCTAAACCCATGCCACATGGACTCTACACGCCACTACCTATTCTTTAAGCACCATGGATGGACATTTCATTGGATTTTGTGCTAGGGCTTCCACACACAAAGAATAACAAAGACTCCATCTTTGTAGTAGTGTATAGATTTTCCAAAATGGCTCATTTTATTCCTTGCAACAAGACTAATGATGCCTTACATATTGCTAACTTGTTTTTTTAGAAAATTCTTGAGATTACATGGTGTGCCAAGAACTATCATTTCCGATCGAGACATGAAGTTCTTAAGACACTTCTGAAGAGCCCTATGGGGTAAGATTGGAAATAAGCTGCTATTTTCCACCACTTGTCACCCTCAAACGGATGGCCAAACCGAAGTGGTGAATCGAGTACTCTCCACGTTGCTTAGGAGCATTATTAAGAAGAATCTAAAGACATGGGAAAAGTGCTTACCACATGTGGAGTTCACATATAACCGATCAGTCCATACCACATTGGGACACACTTCTTTTGAAGTTGTGTATGGGTTCAATCCATTAACTCCGATGGACTTATTGCCATTACCCGCTGATCAAATTATGAATAAAGACGGACTTAACAAAACAGATTTTGTTAAGAAACTTCATCAACAAGTGCAAAATAATATTGAAAAGAGAACCAAGCAATATGACCAGCAAGCAAACAAGGGTCGAATGAGAGTTATCTTTGAGCCGAGAGATTGGGTGTGGTTGTACATGAGAAAAGAAAGGTTTCCAGCCCAATGGAAATCTAAATTGATGCCTCGAAGAGATGGGTCATTTCAAGTAGTTAAGAGGATCAATGATAATGCTTATCAACTAGACCTCCAGGTGTGTTTAATGTTAGTACAACCTTTAATGTTGCTGATTTATCTCATTTCGATATAGGTGATGATTTGGGGACAAATCGCTTTAAAGAGGGAGGGACTGATATGACCATCAAGAACAAGGACCCGTAGGAGTACCAAAGTGGCCCCATAACACGTGCACGGGCCAAGGAGTTTCAATCAGCCATGGAAAGCTTGTTTACAAATAATGTGGGAAAGAAGAAATAATAAGGGAGGAATGCCTTACCTTGCTCATGCATCCATTTGCATGAGGATTTAAGTATTTCATAACTTCCATTGCATTAATAAAGTGTGATGATCATTAAAGCATGCACTTCATTTATAGTTTTAGTTTATTTAGGGAAGTAGTTTAATTATGTATCTTAAATCATTCATTAAACTACTTCATTCATGCATTTAGTTAAATTCAATAAAGTTAGTTCTTTAATTAAACTAGTTCATTCATTTAACTAGTTCACTCAATTAAATAACTCTTTAAATTGTTTCATGCATCTATTAATTTAAGTTTGAATAAATCCTTTGTGTGTGTCTAGGTTCATGTGACGTGTGGATTAAAGAAGAGACTTTTCAACTTCAGCTTGGAAACAAGTCATTGATGACCATCTTTACTCAGGCAAACAAGACAATTGAAGGCAATTCAAGGCTGAATTCTTTTCATCTTTTCAAGGTTGTTCATCTTCTTAGAGTAACAAAGCATTTAAGCTTCATAATTCACCTATTCAAGATTGAAATTATGAACCAATGAAGGCCATTCACATTCAAGAGAAGGGACATGCAATAATCAACATTCAAACTATGCATTCAAGGCCTTTATTTATCATCTGTTGAAGGCTGATCATATTCTACAAATGAGCAAGCAATGAAGGCTGGTTTAATTTCATTTTATCATCAAATTAAGTGATAAAATCAACAAGGAATTCAATGAGACAAGCTGATTTGGACGTGTGGGATGTCTACATTCATCCTATGTCCACATTCATTCTCTTTTATCCATTTGCAAGCAAAATGAAGCAACCCAAGAGTCACCACTCATTTTGGACGAATTTAAGGCTAAATTCATCTCAATTTGAAGCAAAATTCATCCATCAAAAGGATAAGAAAGAAACATTTCATTTATTTGTATTCAATAACATTTAGATGAGCATTCATCTCTCTTTTGTGTGACATTTCATATGGTGCCTAGCCACACTATAAATACGCACCTTAGGTTCATTTGTAAGGACTTTTGTTTTGGAGAATATAAACCTTTGAAAGATTGCTTTCATCTTGTTCTTACGAGAACTCTATCGACTTCAAGTTGTACTTATAGTCTTCTATCTATTTCATTTTACTATAGCGTTGGTTCCAAGCTCTCTTATAGCTTGTGGGTCACGTTCCACACTCCTCCACCTCGACTCCATCAAAGTATATTACTGGTTCCTAGCTCGTTATAGCTAGCGGGTCACAACTCGCTATCCTTGCAACCATACAAATCCACGCCGCCTTTAGCATCTCACATCACTCATTCTTTCATTTACATCTTTCCACGATTATCATCCTCAATCCTTTGCCACCAAACTATCCAAATTACATATCCAATTCCTTTCTTCATTAATTTTTATTATATTGCTATTCATCTCACATGTATGTTTTATGATATCTCAGAGTTCAAAGCGTAGCAACAAATATTTCTTACTAGAATCACGATCAGGCACATCTATATGACTCGAGTCACATTACCGGGTTCATATCAGGAGCTCTCCTATCAACACGAACCCATTGGCAAATAGTATAACGAAACACGGACTTATAATAAGAGAAGATTCACTAGTCTTTTGTTTTCGAGGTTCCGAAGAATCATAGGAGCAATCATAACCGAGGTGAGCGAAGACGTAGCTTAACACGGTTCCATAAGTGAAGGATGTAAGTGCATCGTTGGTACAAATCTTCACTTCATGGACCATCTCGGCGAACATGATTTTGACCAAGTTCGGGCATTGTGCTTTGCGAAAACACTCGTGCCAAAAGTAATCAACTTGTCGGATATGAGCAAATTTACCTCCTGAAGGGCGAATGAACCAAGATATGATCAAGTGTAGGAATCGAACATGAGCATCCAATGTAAGAACGGATCCGGTGTGAGCACCAAAGTGATTCTCATCCTCAATACCTTCATCTTTTAGCCTAAGAGCTTTCTCTAAAACAGATATATCAATATGGAACTTCTTGCCTAAAAGATAAGACTCGATGCCAATTACCTCCGTATGATCTTCGTTGTCGATGAGAACGAGATTGGAGTAGAAGAGCAAAACCATGTTCTTGTAGACAATGTCGAGAATTCCCAAAAAGGCTAAGAAATCCCAATCTTGCAAGAGAGGTAGATAACGGAATTCGAAACGCTCAGAGTCAAGGAAGGCGATATCCACAACATGCTCTCGTCGAACGGCTAAATCATGAATGATTTTGAAGCGATCCTTAGCTTCTTGATTCCTAAGGCTCTTTTGAAAAAGGAGGGTAAGGTTTGGACGGATGTTTTCTTGGTTCGAACCTTCTCTCGTCTGAGTCTTTCTTTTCTTGTTAACGTTTTCCATTGGAAATTCCTAAAAACACATAGCAAGCAATAAGAAAATTTGAGTGTATGCATTTAAATCCTTAATTCAATCCAATGAAAATCCCATTAAGGTTTTAAAAACACTTTAAAACGTATATGCATATATAATTTTTTTAAAGAAAACAAAATTTGAAAAACTGTGTAAAGAAAATACGATTAAAAATAAATATATTCGAATTAAAAATTTTGAGATTTTGAAAGATTTTTACAAGTTTTGGAAAACCCAAGATGTAAAATTTATATTCTATACAAAACTTTTCTAACTTAAGATTCGAATGAAGTCAAAGGAAAAAAGAAAAAAAGTTAGAAAATACCTCAAAAAGGAATTTTGGAAGAATGGATGGATGAAAATGCACCAACTTGTTGAAGCTTGCATAGATTTTAGTTTGGGAGTAAAAGCCGTCAAGATTTGATGAAAAACAATGAGGTTTGGAGGGTTTTTTATGGAGGAAAATCGGGTTACAATTTTTAGGGTTTTTAGGAGTTTAATAAAAAGTGTTATTGAGCAATTAAAACTCCTTATAAAAACTGTCCGGATACGCGTTTCAAAACAGGTACAGCCATTTCGAAACAGGCGTACCGAAACGTCTACTATCGTTCCGAAACCTATTGACCGTTCTAATACGAATTTGACCGTATCGAATCCCACGAGATATCCCATATCCAAAAGCTTTTGGACTGTTTCGATACATTTCTTGGCAGAGGCAAAATGTTTCGAAACCCTTTGGGGCGTTTCGAAACACCGTGATCAGAATGAATATTTTTAAGGCACCCATATCGAAACAGATTGACCCGTTTCGATATGCCTAGGCTTGAAGGTGCAGATAAGGCTCTAAATTGCAGAAAAATTGAATTTCAATGAGTCCTAGATGCATAAATGATATGAATGAGCAAGAGAAACATGTTAAAAACATAAACATACTCCCCCTAACTATAAACATGGATGAAATTAGGATCAAAAACACAAAAGCATGACATTTTACAAGAAATCAAGCAATTTAAGCACATAAAGGTCTTAAAAGGTCAATATAGGCTAGTTAGACCTACGTCTCTCCTAAGGGACCAAAAATGCTCCTTATCTAAAGTTTAGTAAAGATGTCCGCTAATTGATTTAAGGTGTCTACACACTCTAAAACAACATCTTCCTTAAGGACATGATCTCTAATGAAATGATGCCTTATTTCTACGTGTTTGGTTCTAGAGTGTTGGATGAGATTTTTGGTTAGGCATATAACACTATTGTTGTCACACTTAAGGGGTATGGTGTCTACCTTAATACCATAGTCTAAGAGTTTCTGTTTCATCCAAAGGACTTGAGCACAACAACTTCCTAAGGATATGTACTCGGCTTCGGTGGTAGATAAAGCTACACTATTTTGTTTCTTAGAGAACCAAGATATGAGCATACTACCTAAGAATTAGCAAGTGCCGAAAGTACTTTTCCTATCTATTTTGCAACCCCTATAATCCACATCCAAAAAAGCATGAAGGTTAAAGGCTGAGTCTCTAGGGTACTAAATACCTAAACAAGGAGTATCTCAAAGGTACCTAAAGATCCTTTTAACGGCTATAAGGTGAGACTCTTTAGGACTAGCTTGAAACCTAGCACAATAGCAAACACTAAACAATATATCCGGTCTACTTGCGTTAAGGTAAAGCAAAGATCCAATCATAGAGCGATTAAGCTTAGAGTCAACACACTTACCCCCTTCATCTTTGTCAAGCTTTGTAGATGAGCTCATTGGTGTAGCTTGAGGCTTTGCATGCTCCTAGCCAAACTTCTTGAGCATATCCTTGATGTACTTAGCTTGATTGATGAAGATGCCATCCTTCATTTGTTTGATTTGGAGTCCCAAAAAGAAAGAGAGCTCCCCTGTCATGCTCATTTCAAATTCACCTTGCATCAACTTAGAAAAATCTTGATAAAGCAATTCATTAGTAGAACCAAATATAATATCATCAACATAAATTTGAACTACTAAGATATCTTTGCCATTGTTTTTAATAAAAAGTGTTGTGTTCGCCTTTCCTTTCTCAAAACCTTTTCCAACTAGAAAACTTGAAAGTGTTTCATACCAAGCTCTAGGAGCTTGTTTTAAACCATAAAAAGCTTTTGACAATTTAAAGACATGGTTTGGAAAAATTGGATCTTCAAAACCCGGTGGTTGTTCCACATACACTTCTTCGTTTATAAAACCATTTAAAAATGCACTCTTGACATCCATTTGAAAAAGCTTGAAATCATAAAAACATGCAAATGCAAGTAGAATCCTAATAGCTTCCATTCTAGCTACGGGTGCATAAGTTTCATCAAAATCAATTCCCTCTTCTTGAGTGTAACCTTGAGCAACAAGCCTAGCCTTGTTTCTCACTATGTTACCACTCTCATCTAGTTTGTTTCTAAAGACCCATTTAGTTCCTATAGTAGATTTATTTCCATGCCTATCAACTAATGTCCACACTTTACTTCTCTCAAATTTATTTAACTCATCTTGCACGGCCATAATCCAAAAATCTTCTTTTAATGATTCTTTAACATTCTTAGGCTCAATGTGTGAGATAAAAGTAACATGATTAAGCATTTTTAGAGAAGATCGAGTAGTTACCCCCTTGGATGGATCACCCAAGATCTCACCACCCTTGACATAGTTGTACTCCCTTAGATAGCTCACTTCTTTTTCCTCAAGAGACATGTCTTGTAATGCTTCTAGAGGCGATTCTTGTGCTTCTTCCTCTTTGACTTCAATAATCCCTACATCATCATCATCACAAGAATCCTTCCTCGGAAGGAGGTTATCATTGAAAACCACATGAATAGATTCCTCTACAACTAAAATTCTTTTGTTAAACACACGATAGGCTTTAGAGTTTAAAGAGTAGCCTATAAAAATAACTTCATCACTTTTTGCATCAAATTTACCTAAATTGTCTTTTCCATTAAAAAACACTTGCAACCAAAAGGATGAAAATAGCTTATGTTAGGCTTTTTAGATTTAAAATCTCATAAGGAGTTTTCTTTAAAATAGGCCTAATCATTACTCGGTTAATAATATAGCAAGCGTAATTAGTGGCTTCCGCCCAAAAATACTTAGGTAAATTGTTTTCACAAAGTATAGTCCTAACCATTTCTTCTAAAGTTCTATTTTCCTCTCAACTAGCCCATTTTGTTGAGGAGTTCGAGGGGTCGAAAATTATGGCTAATCCCATTTTTATTACAAAAGACATCAAAACCCATATTTTGAAATTCGGTTCCATGATCACTTATTATATGTGAAATTTTAAGTTCAAGATCATCTTGGGTTATTATAGAAAATGTGATGAAGTTTTCTACAGCCTCATCCTTGGTGCTTAAAAAGAGAACCGAAGTATATCTAGAGTAATCATCAACAAGCACAAAAGCATATGCTTTTCCACCCAAGCTAGTAGTCCTAATTGGCCCAAAAAGATCCATATGAATTAATTGCAAACACCTACTTGTAGAAACATCATTAATGGACTTAAACAAGGCTCTATGTTGTTTACCTTTAGCACATGCATCACAAATTTTATCTAATGAGAACTTGAACTTAGGTAGGTCTCTAACTAGATTAAGGGAAACTAATTTTTCCAAAAAACTAATGCTAGCATGTCCTAGTTTCCTATGCTACAACCATGCATCATTTTCATTTTGTGCAACTAAGCATGCATGTGATGTATGACTGTCATCTAGATACACCATATATATATATTGCCTAGGCGATGACCAATGAGCATAATTTTATTAGATTTAATGTCAACTATTCTACACCCATTTTTATCAAACATGACATTAAATCCTTTATCACAAAGTTGACTTATGCTCAACAAATTATGTTTTAGACCATTGACATACAACACATTTTCAATGAGTATGGAAGAGTGATTACCTATGGAGCCAGTACCTTCAATATGGCCTTTGGAGTTGTCACCAAATGTTACCACTCCTCCACTTTTTGTCTTTATTTCCACGAATCGACTCTTGTCTCCGATCATGTGCCTCGAATATCCACTATCAAGGTACCACAGATTTTGACTTTGTGCTTTGGCCTTGTAGAATTGCTCCCCTACAAACAAAGAAATTAGGTTTTGATTTTTGGTAACCAAATCATTTTGGGTCCATGTGTGTTAGCCCTCAAAACCTTGGTTCCCTTAGGAATTCAAGAAGCAATAACATTCATGTTATTAGAAATAATGAGTTCCTTAGGAACCCAAACACTCCTAATCCTTTGACCTCTAGATTGCTTAGAAAAATTTCTTTGTTTAGGATTTAAAGATTTTCTTTTTACATATTGGGTTTCAGAAAAGTTTTAAGATTATCCAATTCCTTTGTGTGATAAACTTGAAAATTAGAAAGAAGTTTTTCAATATCAAGGTTTTTCTTTTTAAGACTATTTGAAAGATTTATTAAGTACAAAACCTTCTTTTCCAATTTCGAGTTAGTTTTTGAAAGAAATTCTTTTTGAGTTTTTAAATCGGAAATATTTTTCTTGTTCCTCAAAATTGACTCCTTATATGTTTCAGCTAACTCATCATTACCTCTTGCAACTAATCATATGCATCATGCAATTCATCAAAAGTAAAATCAACACAAGATGAGTTAGAGGTTACCATCGAATCCTCCTAAAGAGCCACGAGGCGAAGGTTGGCCACTTCATGTTCCTCATCCTCAGATGACTCCTCATCACTCCAAGTAGCAAGCTTGACTTTGAGCTTCTTCTTCTTCTCAAAGCCATTCTTCTTGAGTTGAGGGCAATCAGAAGGTATGTGACCCGTCTTCTTGCACTCAAAGAAAATGATTGGATCTCTTTCTTCTTCTTTGCCTTTGTTCTTGAAGTCCATCTTTCTTTGAAATTTTCTCCCTCGGTTGGACTTCATGAATAGTGAGGATCGATTGGCTATCATAGCCAATTCCTCAAAGTCTTTCTCCTCACTAGAAGAGCTATCCTCTTGTAGAGTGGCATTGAGAGCAACTTCTAGCTTATTCTTCTTTTCTACCTCATGCTTCTCTATTCTCCTATCTTCCTTCTTCTTCTCTTCTTCTCTTCCCTTCTTCATGATTTCATGTAAAAGAAGAGACCCAACAAGCTCATCAAGCTTCAAAGTTTTCAATTTTTTTGCTTCAATGATGGTCGTCCTCTTACCATCCCAAGACTACGAGAGAGAGTATAAAAGCTTTCCCACTAGCTTATCTTCGGGAATTACTTCACCGAATCCTTTGAGGCCGTTGACGATGATCGAAAACCGATCAAACATCTTTGAGACACTTTCATCGGGGTCCAGCTTAAAATTATCATAGATCAAGTTTAGCAACCCAATATTCGTCTCTTTCACATCGCTACTGCATTCATAAGTCGTCTCCAAAGTGTCCCACACTTCTTTCGCGCTTTCGATAGATGAAACCTTCGAGTAGATATCCGGACCAAGTGCACAAAATATGATATGTAGAGCTTTGTCATTGACTTGCATCCTTCGTCTCTCTTCCTCGGTCATCTCCGACTTCACTTTCGGAACTAGTCTTCCTTCATCAGTTCTTTGAACCGGAATGTAAGGACCTTCTTCCACTAAATCCCAAACCATATAATTCGTTGACTTGATGAAGAGACGCATCCGATTCTTCCAATATGAGTAGTTGTCCCCATTGAAGAAGGGTGGTTTAGTGGTTGATTGTGACTCAAAAAGGTTGGAGGTTGAAGTAGATGTCATGACTTGTCTTTGGAATTGATCACCATCTCCTAGGAACTCCTCTTGTGGTTGTTAATCCTTCTAAGAGGCAGGCTCTGATTCCAATTGTTGAGTGGATCGTAGAATTGATTTAAGCAAAGAGGGGATGAATAAGTTTTTTAGAGATTTTGATGGTGAAGTGGAAAATAAAAATTTGCAAGACACTGTATTTAGAGTGGTTCAAGTTCCAATTGAACTCTACATCCACTACCTTAGCTTCACTAAGGATTTTCCAACGACTCCACTAGTTGATCATCCCCTTTTCTAGGCTTAGGAGGAAACCTTTACACAATGGCCAATTTTTTCTACCCAAAAATTGACCCAATCCCCACACAAGGTTTACAAAGAAGTTTAAGGCTAATAGCTAGTATCTCTCAATACAAATGTATCCCTTTTACAAGCACTCAACCCAATTGAAACAAATAAGATTGGAAATACAAAGTACCACAATTGAGGTTTACAAGAAAATATGAGAATTTCGCAGGAGAGCTTGAATTTGATGTTTCAATGTTTCTCTTAGGAACAATAATTTTTTGCTGGTGCTTTTAGAACTCCCTTTTATACCTTCTCATTGAATTCTAGCCGTTGGGGTTGTTGCCTTCATAATTATAGCCGTTTGGATGCAATCTTCCCACAATAAATGTAGTCTGCATCTACCCGTTCCGAAGCGCTCGACCCTGTTTCAAAACAGACCAAAATAGAAATAGCCTTTGGGGTGTAATTAATAGGCTGTACCGAAACGGACATGATCGTTTCGATACGCTAAGAGCATGTTCCGAATCGTGCTAAAACATGTTTCAAAATATTTTCCCACTGCCAAAACCTATATCGAAATGGATTATAAGCGTTTCGATACACTCTAACCGTCTCTTAAAAATAGGTTATAAAAGTGCAACTGTCATATTTTGAAACCAAGTTGAAAATCGTTTTGAATCGTTTGATGTTGTTTCGATACTGACGTATCAAAACGGTTTAACCCATTCCATTATTTTTCATCCATTCAATATACAAAGAGGTATTCTGATACACCCGTATCGAAATAGGAAAGCTAGTTTCAAAATAGAGTTTAACAGTTTCAAAACGTTACGAAACGTGTAACCCCCTTAACCCGGCCTAGACGGTTGACCCGAATTAAGAAAGTCACACGGGGAAAACCAAAGTCAACCCAAAAGTCAACCTTGATTAACGACCCTTTTTTTTCTTTTTAAACTTGTCTAGATGCACTTTTACCCTAGTTATGATCACTCAAACAACATGCTCAAGATCATAATCATCAGAGATCAAACAGGGACCCAGTTGAACAATTTACAACTTTAGGGACCAAATTGTAAATTCTGTAAATTATGAGGTCTTAACCCAAATTAATGTTACCAACTTGTAATTAGTCAAGTTTCATGCTTCTCTGTCAAATTTCAGCTCAAACAGACATCCCAAACTCATACAATTGCACAAACAAGTTTCAAGACCAAAATGCAAACATTCCAAAACATTTAACTGCCAATGTCAGCCCCCAACGGTCACGTGTTCCGAAACAGGGAGCACCTGTTTCGAAACGCGGGGCCGTTCCGCAACGCGTACCGAAACGAGGGCTGGCAGAGGGCTTTCCGTTTCGGAACGGTGTCTTCCGTTTCGGACGCCTGGGCTGCTACAAGGCACCCGTTCCGAAACGGTAGCTACTGTTCCGAAACGACCTGCACAGAATGCAGCAAAATGCTTGCTTAAACACACAATTGATCAGCCATACATGCTCCAAATGCTACCAAACTTTACCAGCAACTCATACAACATACAAGAGACATATTTGCATCAACCATTCATCATAATATCATCATATATGAAAAGCCCCAAATTTAAAGGCATGCTTCCTACACAAGCAAACCATTCAAGCATAAAACCTCCAAATCAACACATAATGACCAATTACAAAAACCAGCATTATTAGCAACATTACACTTGACTTAGGGAGTTCAAAACATCTCCCAAAACATTCACATAGGTCCCCCATTGCCAAATGCCAAAAGCTAAAAAGTGTTTAAGAAAACCTTCCCATACTTGAGCTTAATTTCCACTTGATTGCCTTCCTTCCTTGCTGCCCTCTATGCACTTTAATGCTCTGCATTATTGGTTTAAGAAAAGAGAGAGAGCGTAAGCAAAAGCTTAGTGAGGAATGCTCATTTAAAACCATTCAATAATGCATTTATAAAAACACTTTATAAATCATACTTCAAAACATCATTTATACATGCTTACAAGCATTCTTAAACAAGCAATACATGCTTCTATATCATTACATGTCATATTGGCCACAAGTGATAAATTCCATCTTTTTAAAACAAGATCAACATAAGACTCACACATGGACTTTTAAACACCATTGTGATCTTATAATTCACAAGGACCACACAAGGACTTTTAACCACCTTTGTGTCCTTTACAAGTTTCACCCCAAGGACTTTTAAACACCTTGGCCCCAAGGACTTTTAAACACCTTGGCCCCAAGGACTTTTAAACACCTTGGCCCATGGACTTTTAAACACCATGGCAAGGACCACACAAGGACTTTTAACCACCTTTCTGTCCTTAACAAGAACCATCCAAGGACTTTTAACCACCTTGATGTTCTTAAGTAACAAGGCTCACTCAAGGACTTTTAACCACCTTAGTGACCTTAACAAGAATCACTCATGGACTTTTAACCACCATGAAGTTCTTAGAATCCACAAGGCTCACTCAAGGACTTTTAACCACCTTAGTGACCTTAACCTTTTTCAAAACATCACTTGCCAATATACATCATTATCATCAAATAATCCACTATTTTAAAGCATTTAACCAAGCCATAATCATCATGCATTTTTAAGCATCAACCACATTTAAACAATGTTCAAAAACAAGGAACTCTTACCTTGAGCTTCCTTCAACATATGGCTTACAAAATCAGCAATAACCATGCTAAATCATGCTTTCAAAACATAATTTAAAACATGCAATAAACCACATCGCATAACAACCAAACCATGGCCACCACTAGAGAGTTTTTCCGAAAACTTACACTTGAGCTTAGTAAAGTTGTTTAGACTTAGACTAAGCTCCCAAGACATTGGTTTCAAAGCCGAAAACCCAATTTCACTCACCGATTCCACTTCGCCTCTTGCCGAAGCACAAATCAAGCTTCCGGATCACCACCACTTAGATCCAAAGATGACTCCCCTGTTTTAAACACATCAAAGTAGAGGATTAATGCATCATCATGCATTAATAGCTTCAATGAAAGCACCTAAACTCACTGCTCTCATCCACACTCCACTTTCAGCCACCATACACAACCGAAAATGCATCCAAACAACTCCTCAACAAAGCCCAGCCATAAACCATCAAAACCAAACATCCTTTAACATCATTTAACATCTAAAAAGGACCTAATAACATCCTTATACCTCCAGCAACACCAGATCCACAAGATCACTCCAAAACAACCAAGAATCACAAGCTAAACTTAGGAAATTCAACCTATCCGAGATTGCATTAATTAAACCTCAACTTCTAATCAATTTAGCATTCATTTAACATCAAAAACACACCTCAAAACCCTGCTTAAACAGATCATACGAAAATTCATCAAAAATCACCAAATCTTGCATTTTAAGCCAAGATCCATTACACAACTTTAAAACCACTTATAAAACATCAATTAAGGATTGAGAACTTAGGAATTTCAGTAAAGAACTGAGAGTTTAGAGGAGAAGGACGTTCTTACCTCCAAACTTGAGTTTCTCCTCTTTTAGAACCAAAAAGCTTGAAGAATCACTTAGCAAATGGTGAGGTTTTGTTGATGAGATGATTAGGAATCCAAAGAGAATTGAAAAAGAGAGATTTAAGTGACAAAATCAGAAGAAAATCTCTGGAGAAAAGATGTTTGGGTTGAGAGAAAATGAGAGAAAGGAAAATAAAAGATTTGAGAGAAAAGTTAGTTAGAATTAGGAAAATATCTTCCCTCCACTTTTCTTTAGTTTAAAAAAAATCAGAAATAATTCATTTAATATCTTAGAAAAATCTGGAGAAACTCCCTTTGGGTAAATAGCTCCTTAAAGATTCAAAGTTTCAATCCTTTCTAAAACAGTCACGCAACTTTCAAAAATTACATTTTGGTCACTAGCCAAAATGTCACCCTTCCAAACCTCATTTTGTAAAATTGATTTCACAGTTCACTTATATATATTAAAAGAGGATTTTAGAACATTTTTCCATATTTTTAATGCAACCCGAACTAGGCTTTCCTAATTTCACCTTTTTAGATTCGAACAGCACTTTGACCAAACCGGTCAACGCCCAAAACTTCCAAGCCCAAAACCGGGGCGTTACAAAACGCCTAAGGGACGTTCCGAAATGGTGACACAAAAATCACTGTTTTGACTTGGTAAACACTTAGAAAAATTTGAATACTCTTAGGTTTTGACTTGGACATTTTTCTTAGAGACATATGAAAGTTTTGAGGACTTAAAAATTCATTTTCTCTTTTTCAATTTAGTACTTAAATCCTTTGTTATATCAAAACCAATTCATTAGTTTTACACATATATGTATCTCATCTTCAATATATCATAATCCAATTTCAATATCAATGTCCAATGATTTCTATACAATAATTCGATGACAATTACTACGTCAATGACAATTCACAATGACGATATCAATGACTATATCTGATGTTCAATAACAAACTTACCGACACTTACCAAAGTGTCCGATTAACCATCCAATGCAATTTCTTCAACAACAATGTTAGCGATGTAATTTAAATTATCAAACAATGATTCGGGAAGGTCTTTCGCCTAACCCAAGACTCCGAATACACTTACCTTAGCAATCCGAAGCTTTCAAGGCTCTCGGATATCAATCCCCTTGTTCCTAGCTTGAGATGGAGATGGTGAAACCTCTTTCTCTACTTCTTGAGCTAGAAAATCAATAGAAAGCTATTAGGATCGATATTTCGATATCAAAATCAATACAACAATATCAAAATCGATTTTCGACTTCAATATAAACACTAGCAATGAAATATCCATGGATGACCAAAACCCTAGCTTAAGTTTAAGCTCGATATATCCATGGATTCAAACGATTGTTTGAGGATTATTGCTTACCCAAATGATAGCAAAAATTTGATATCTATGGAATGAAGAAATAGCAAAGCTTAAAACTTCTCCAATGGAGTTGTGTGCTTGGAGATAAGTGATGAAGATGACAAAGATGGAGAGGTGCTAGCTTTCTCTTGAAATCAGGTAAGCTAATTCTTAACTATTTCCTTAAGTCTTATTTTGAGATAGCTTTCCTTCAATTGAAGGAAGCTCTCCCGATGCTTCCACGTGGGAAATTCATAAGAAGAAGGGGCTAATCGCAAGATTAGTCCCTCAATTCTCGTTACATTATAGGCTTGCCTTCCAACTTGTGATGTCTTCAAATTAATCACTATATGGGTTTCAAATTTATTCAATAGAGTCCGATGAAAATGTTTTAAGCTCAATTAGGGTTCGATATCAATAATTAACTAGTCGATACAATATTTAGACTTCATCAATATAGAATTTCCGATCACCAGAACTAAATTTCGACTAGACTAGATTTTGGGGTGTTACAACTCTCCCCCCTTAAGAAAAATTCGTCCTTGAATTTTTACCTGAACTGAAGAGGTGTGGATATTGTCGTTTCATGATCTCTTCAGGTGCCCAGGTGGCTTCCTCAAAAGTGTGGCTCCTCCAGAGCACTAACCAATGATACTGTTTTATTGCGAAGTCTCTTGACTTCTCTAGCATGAATTTGAACCGGTTCCTCCTCGTAGGACATATTTGGTCAAAGTTCCACAGATTCAGGTTCCACAATGTGTGAAGGATCAGAACGATACTTCCGGAGTATTGATACATGAAAAACATCATGGATTTTACACAATTCTGAGAGTGGGAATAAACGATATGCCACTGGGCCAACTCTTTCAATGACTTCAAAGGGTCCAATGAATCAGGACTCAATTTTCCCTTTTTGTCAAATCTTAAGACTTTCTTTCACGGTGACACTTTGAGGAAGGCTTTCTCACCAACTTCGTACTCAATGTCTCTTCTTTTAAGATCAGAGTAAGCCATTTGTCGATCAAAGGCTGCCTCTAAACGATCATGAATGATAGTGACTCGCTCTTCGGTTTCTCGAAGCAAGTCAGGGCCTAACATCTTGCCCTCACCAAGGTCCGACCAACATAATGGAGTCCTGCACCGTCTACCAAACAACGCTTCATACGGGGCCATTTGAATGGATGCTTGGTAGCTGTTGTTATAAGCAAACTCAACTAGAGGTAGAGTTTTTTCTCAAGTTCCACCATAGTCAATGATGCATGCTCGAAGCATGTCTTCCAAGATATGTATAAAGAGATTCAGTGACAATGCAAGTTTCTAAGATTTCAATAGGCAGATTATTCAATGATTTACCTGGATTACCCTTTCTAACTGACCGTCAGATTGAGGGTGAAAAGCTGTGCTAAGATTAACTATGGTTCCTAGAGCTTCTTGTAAGGTTCTTCAAAATTGAGATGCAAATTGAGGGTCTCGATCAGAGATGATAGACTTAGGTACTCCGTGGAGTCGGATTACTTCCTTGATATACATGTCATCTAATTTAGGGAGACCATAGTCCATTCTATTCGATATAAAATGAGCTGACTTCGTGAAACGATCTACAATAACCCATATAACATCATGCTTTGCAGGAGATAACGGTAGACCACTAACAAAATCCATAGTTATCTTTTCCCATTTCCATTTTGGTGGATCGATAGGTTGTAATAGTCTAGTGGGAGCACAATTTTCTACCTTAACACGTTGGCATGTGAGGCATTTGGAAATGAAATCATCTATGGCCTGCTTAGAGACAATGGTTTGAAGCTCAGGATCTTGCTCTTGTATATCCTTGATCCGCAAAACGATGGTAGACTGAACTTGAAGTTTAGCTACAAGACAATGATGCTTCCGAAGTCGGAAGTGAGCGTTAATTGCTCGAGGGGCTACAATATAGAAATATTACGATGAATTAATATACTACAGAACACATATAACTCCAAAATTTATTGTCAATGCTTACCAGAAGAAGGTTTGTGGCTGAGTGCATCAGTTACAACGTTGGCCTTGCCCGGATGGTAATCGATGACCAGATCGTAATCTTTAAGGAGTTTCTTCCACCTCCGTTGCCGAAGGTTCAACTCCATTTGAGTCAATAAATATTTAAGGCTTTTATGGTCGGTGAAAAGATAGCATTTCTCTCCGTAGAGATAATGCCTTCAGATTTTCAATGTGAAGAAAACTGCAGCCAATTCAAGGCCGTGGGTGGGATAATTCATCTCATGTGGCTTAAGCTGTCTCGAAGCATAAGCAATAACCTTGCCTTCTTGCATCAATACTCATCCTAACCCGAGATGCTATGCATCACTGTAAACTGTATAGTCTTTTCCAGACTCAGGTTGGGTTAGGACGGGTGCATGGGTCAATGCTTGTTTCAATTGATCGAAAATTCGTTGTTGAAACTCGATCTAAATGAAAGGAGTTTCCTTCCTCAATAATTTTGTTAAAGGAGCGGCTATCAGAGAAAATCCTTTTACGAACCTGCGATAGTAGCTAGAAGGCCCAAGGAAGCTTATGAATTCACCAGTGTTCTTCGGTGGATGCCATTCTTCTATGGCTTGGATATTCTTCGGGTCCACTTGAATGCTCGAAGCCAACACAATATGCCCTAGAAAGGCAACTTCGGTGAGCCCGAAATCACACTTAGAGAATTTTGTGTACAATTGTTTCTCTTTCAGAGTCTGAAGTACAATATGAAGATGATCTCGATGTTACGCTTCATTCTTGGAATAGATCAATATATCATCTATAAACACCACTACGAACTTGTCAAGATAGGACCAAAAGACTCAATTCATAAAATCCTTAAAAGCGGTCAATGCATTGGTTAACCCAAAGGGCATCATCAAGAATTCGTAGTGTCTATATCTTGTACGGAAGGTAGTCTTTGGCACATCACACTCCTTAACCCTCATTTGATAGTAGCCCGACCTTAAGTCAATCTTTGAAAACACAGAGGCATCTTTTAGTTGATCGAACAAGTCTTCTATTCTAGGCAATGGATATTTGTTCTTGATGGTTACTTTATTCAACTTTCTGTAGTCGATGCACAATCGCATAGAACAATCCTTCTTCTTAACAAAGAGAATTGGAGCTCCCCAAGGTGAAGAGCTCGGTTGAATGAAACCTTTGCTTGATAAGTCTTGGATCCGTGTCTTTAATTCTTTCAACTCCACAACTGCCATGCGATATGGTGCAATGGAAACGAGAGCAATCCCATCTTGCACCTCGATGCCAAATTCCACTTCAGGGGTTGGGGCCAATCCCGGAAGTTCATCGGGGAAGACATCAGGAAACTCATATACAATGTCAATGTCTTGCAGTTATGGTTCGCCTTTGGTCTCCAATGTCAAAGCATACAGTGATGGATTCCTCACATTCATCAATACTACACTTTCTTTGCCCAAACCCCGAAGGTACAATTTTCTTTTACAACAATCTACCCATGCTTGGTGCTCACTAAGCCAATCTAAGCCTAGGATGACATCAAATTCATAGATCGGTAGAGCCAACAAATTGGCCAGAAAAGGAATCCCTTGGATCATTAAGGGACAATTCATGCACACTACTCTTACGGTGACACAATCTCCTAAGGGATTGGTTACATAAATTTTAGATGCTATTGGTTCAGAAGACATGTTATACTATTTAACTACAATGGTGCTTATAAAAGAATGAGTAGAATCAGGTTCAATCAATGCATATAAAGGATGCGAATATAACTCATTGGTACCTGCAATAACATTAGGTTTATCCTCTTCTTCCCCGCTCCTCACATGATACATTTGGGCAAGAGCTTTTGAATCTTGTTTATTATAGGGTTTCTCTGGTCCACTCGATCTTGCATATGTTCCTGTTGATCCTTGCTTCGATCCTTTACCCCGAAAGGATTGAGCAGGAGAAACAGCAGTGGTCGGTGTAACGACATATTTGGTTGTATTCATAGGACAGTCATGAATGACGTGACCCTGTTCATCAATATAGTAACAAGCTCCAGTCTGCTTACGACATTGTCCTGCTTCGGTTTAGTCCTAGAATATAAAACTCCTAGATGGCAAAGTAACACAATAGACGTGCAATAAGCTTCAGTTTAGTCCTAGAATCGACTAAACTCTAGCTCTAATTGTTGAGTGTGAAAAAGTTCTACTTTTTACCCCTTATTTACCCCATATTTTTGCTGCATTCAAGCATATTTCATTGCATTTAGGATAGATTTAAATTATACATCACAATTATATAAAAAGGCACAATTGCTACTAATTTTGGTTACTTTTACAGGTAGCTGTTGTAGCAGACTAAGGGCAGTGGAGAAGCAGAGTTGAAACACAGGACTGAAGTCGAGAAGGACGATGCTGCCGAGGCCGCTGCCGTGGTAGCTAAGAACGATAACAATGGTAAAGGAAAAAAGTAAAATGGAGCTCAACAGAAAGAGGAAATTAAGCCGGTCTGTCGTGGATCACTCATATATTTTTCCGAGCCCTAGCTCAGAATGAAGACCCATCCCAAAGTTCAAGGAAGAAACTCCAAGCAAGAAAAGAGGACGGATTAAAGACATCTACTCTGAAGATTTAGTCTTTAATAGAGTTTCACTTTAATTTAAACTTGTATTCTTGCCATATTAGAAAACTTGAACCCAAGGCCTATATAAAGGCATGTAATTCAACCTAGGGAAGGATATCTTATTCTCTAGCCGTCTTCCCCTAAACCCTAGTCGTTTTCCCCTTCTCATCATGTTCTAAACTTCCCCTAGGGCTAAGGGCTGATTCTGTAAAGTAGTTGCAAGGATTGCATTGTTTTTGGATTTTTTCTGTTCAATAAAATAGACTTCAAGTTTGCTTATTCTGGTTTTCAACATCTTGCAAGAGTATCGAGAGAGCATTGTGAGATTATACATTTACTTAATATTGGGAGAGTTAAGTATACAAAAGGAATAAGTGTAGATTCTCCAGTTTATGGTTGAACTATCTCAGACCTAGGGATAGGACGAGGTTAAGTGGCTAAGGAAGAATTCAACAACATCGGTGTTCATCCTTCGATTCATGCCGGAAGGTATCATCAAAGACGTGTTCATGGACAAACTTGGACCTAGGGATAGGACAAGGCACAACAAGGATTCTTGCCAAGATTGAAGTACAAAGTTGTGTGATCGTTGTCGCGACAACAACAGACCTCTGCCGCCGCAGGTGCTGCCGCGACAGGAGCAACGACGGAATGGGGAGTCCTAGACATTGCAACACCTACACTACTGAGCAAATCAATATCGACCTATTCTCTATATCCTGATTTCTTTAATCCTTTATCTTTAGTATTCTTTAGTATTCCCTTACAAACAATTAAAATGATCTTCTTTCTTGTGCAGCAATTCAAGGTTAAGGCTATTTCCAGTCCCTCTGGATTCGACATCCGATACTTTGTGTATCACTTTACTACTTGCGTCGTGTACACTTGCACTCTATTGCAATAGACTCTTTTACACGCAACAAGTTTTTGGTGTTGTTGCCGGGGACTGGCAACATATCTTTACCCTACTTTTACTACACATTCTTTTAATTTTTCTATTTTTAATTTGGATTGTTCACCCTATGCTTTTTACAAGGTTTTTCGTTTGCTTATGCGCAGATCGAGACGAGGCAAAGAACCTGAGTATCAATTAGATCCTGAAATTGAGTGCTCGTGCAATCTTAGGAACCAAGTCCGTCTTTTGATAGCCAGAAACGAATACCTTGAGGAGCAATTAGAAGCCATGAATAACGGGAGGAACAACCAAGGGAATCCCCAAGATCCTAACAATCCTATTGGAGATGGAGGAAACGGACAACCTGCCGCTCCTCCTGCTGCTGAGGCCGCACGCCGGTCAAGCCGTGATTACATGATCAATGATCATGTGGAACTAGAGACCACCCTGCCAGACGTGGAAGCTGAAAATTTCGAGCTGAAACCTATCATGTTCAGCATGATTAATTCCGCTGGCTAATTTAGTGCTGCTGCTACAGAGGATGCTAGGGAACATCTGAAAACGTTCCAAGAAATCTGTGGTTCGTTAAGACTACCATGAGTAAATCCGGAGATACTGAGGCTTCGGTTATTTCCACATTCATTGAGGGACAGAGCTAAAACTTGGTGGAACAAACTAACGTCGGGTTCAATATGAACTTGGGCAGATTTAACTAGTGAATATTTATCTCGTTTTAACCCTTTCCATTTATCTAAGCGATTACGTAACGAAATCGCTACTTTTCAACAGGAAGATGACGAGCCAATGCACGAGACATGAGACATGTTTACTACTCTTCTGAGGAATTTCCCGATGCACGGATTCCTTGTTTGGAATCAAGTCATCAAATTCTACAATGTTGCCAACCTACAGACTCGCATGAGAATCGATTCAGCAGCCAATGGGTTGTTGTTGGATAAAGATCCGGATGAAGCCATGGTAGTATTAAAGAATTTGGCTAAGAATGAAGAGCAATTTCCCACAGCAAGGAGAGGTAAACGAGTACTAGCTGTAAAGGATTATGAGGCTGATAACTCCCTAAAGACACATGTTGCGTACCTCACAAAGGCAGTAGAGAATTTGCTGAAGAAAGATTCAAAACCTGTCTACTCCGCATAAGAGGTATGTGAAACTTGCAGTGGGAATCGTAGTTCGGAAGACTTCCCGCTACAGCTAGAGGAAGGGATGTATGTTGGAAACTTCAACAAGCAAAGGAATTATGACTCCAACAACTACAATCCCAAATGGAGGAAAGATCCCAAGTTCTCTTGGAGCAACCCAAACAATGCCCTAAATCCTCAAGTACAAAAAACTCAAAATCAAGAGGCACCTAGAATTCTGACTCGGCAGCAGCCGCAACAGCCACCAGCAGCCACACCTAGTATACTGGAGCAGACCTTGGCCACATTTATGTCTCAGACAGGAACTTACATAGCAAATATGGACCACTTCGTCAAGAAGACTGAGTCGTTCATGGATAAAATTAGAGATGCGAATGACTAATAATGAAGCTACTCTGAAATCATTGGAGACACAGATGGGTTAGGTTTCCCAGCATATTAAGCCAAGGCAGAACAAATGATTCCCTAGAGATACTGAGGTCTCTAGACAACCCACACATGAGCAGTCCAAAGCTATCACAACTAGGAGTGGGAAGCAATTACCAGGGCCGAAGAAGAAAGCTGAACCAGTTAAGGAACCAGCCCTAGAATCGACTGCCGCGAACGCTACCCCGTCAGACGATAAAAAGCCTGCTGCCGCCACACTTGTCACGGCAGTAGAAGGGACAAAGGAGAAGGATGAAGAACCTAAGCCTCCTCAGATCCGAATACCATGGGAAGGACGCATTGAAGATTATCGTCCTCCACCTCTTTTTGCACAGGGGCTACAAAAGCAGAAACTAGAGTTCCATCTTAAGAAGATCTATGATATTTTTAAACAGGTCCACATCAATATTCCGCTGTTAGATGCCATCAAGAAGATGCCCGGTTATGCAAAATTTCTGAAGGATGCTCTGTCGAAGAAATCCAGACTTGGGGAATTTGAGACGATTAAACTGACAAAAGGATGCATGACTATTCCGCACAAGCATCCACCCCAGAAATAGAAGGACCCTGGGAGCTTCATAATACCGTGCATAATCGGTGATAATTTCGTGGGTAAGGCACTTTCTGATCTAGGTGCTAGTATTAATTTAATGCCAAAATATGTATTCCAGAAATTAGGTATTGGACGAGCACGACCCACGATAGTTATGTTGCAGCTGGCAGACCGCTCTTACGTGCAACCAGAAGGGAAGATTGAAGATATTCTGGTAAGAGTGGATAAATTTATTTTTCCTGCTGACTTTCTTGTTTTAGATTGTGAAGTAGATGAGAATTCACCAATCATCCTGGGGCGACCCTTCTTAGCCACATGCAGATCACTGATTGATGTAGAAAATGGAGAACTCACTATGAGAGTGAATGATCAAGAGATCAAGTTAAATTTTCTCCAAGCAATAAAACACGCTGATGCAGAAGAAGAATGCAAGGCTATCACTGAAGTAATCCTTGAGCAACCCTGCATCAGGTCGGACTACCATGACATCAAATTTGGCTACTGCCACAACAGCCATCTGGAAGACTGTCACGGCAGCAACGATGACAGCAGCTCTTCAGATTCTGACATATCTGACACTGAAGATAATGAGGAGGTAAACTGGATAGGCAATCGTCCAGGTAAGTTATTCGAGCCCTTAAACTATACCTCGAATGAACATATCATCCAAAAGCCATCAACTGTAGAACCACCTGTTCTAGATCTTAAGCCCCTACCAGGGCAGCTCAAATATGTTTTTCTTGGATTAAATGATACGTTGCCTGTAATCATCTCTTCCAAGTTGATGCAGGAACATGAACAACAACTAATAGGGATGTTGCAGCAGCACAAAAAGGCTATTGGATGGACGATAGCTGATATCCAAGGCATCAATACGACACTATGCATACATAAAATTCTCTTAGATGATGATCATAACCCGACCATTGATGCCCAGAGACGTTTGAATGATGCTATGCGAGAAGTGGTTCGAAAAGAAATTATCAAATGGCTAGACGCTGGGATAATTTATGCCATCTCGGATAGTAAGTGGGTGAGCCCGGTGCAGTGCGTTCCTAAGAAGGGAGGAATAACTGTGGTGACCAATGAAGAAAACGAGTTAATCCCAACCAGGAATGTAACCGGTTGGAGGGTTTGTATGGACTACCGGAAGCTTAACAAAGCTACCCGGAAGGACCACTTTCCCCTGCCTTTTATGTATCAAATGCTTGATATATTAGCGGGAAAGCCTTATTACTATTTTCTTAATGGTTACTCAGGTTATAACCAAATAGCCACCGCACCGGAGGATCAAGAGAAAACGACTTTCACTTTCCCATACGGTACTTACGCTTTTCGGAGACTGCCATTTGGACTTTGCAACGCACCAGCAACCTTCCAGAGGTGTATGATGGCGATATTCTCCGACATGGTGGATGATTTCCTGGAGATATTTATGGATGATTTCCCTATCTTTGGAGATAATTTGGAAAGCTGCTTAGGCAACCTACAGAAAAGTGCTCGAAAGATGCGAGAAAGCGAACTTGGTATTAAACTGGGAGAAATGTCACTTCATGGTAGATGAAGGGATAGTCCTAGGCCATAAGGTAAGCTGCCGCGACATAGAAGTCGATAGAGAAAAGATTGAGGTGATTGAAAAGCTCCCACCTCCCACCACAGTCAAGGGAATTCAGATTTTCTTAGAGCATGTTGGGTTTTATCGAAGGTTTATAGCAATTTTTTCGAAGATCACCAAGCCTTTATGCCACCTACTAGAGCAGAATCGTCCCTTCGACTTCAATACTGAATGTACTGAGGCATTCAGAATTCTGAAAAAGAAGTTAGTTATAGCCCCAATTGTATAGCCACTGGACTGGAAGTTGCCATTCGAAATTATGTGTGATGCCAGTGGTTAGGCTGTAGGGGCAGCACTTGGGCAGAGGAAGGACAAGCTATTTCACGTAATTTACTACGCTAGCAAAACACTCAACAATGCCCAAGTAAATTACACCACAACAGAGAAGGAACTGTTAGAAGTGGTATTTTCAATTGACAATTTCAGATCCTACATACTTTGAATGAAAGTGGTGGTCCACACAGACCACTCTACACTGAAATATCTGTTTGCTAAAAAAGACGCAAAGCCCAGACTGCTTCGTTGGATTCTGCTGCTGCAAGAGTTCGACATAGAAATCAAGGATCAAAAAGGGACAGAGAACCAAGTTGCATATCACTTGTCAAGATTAGAGAGGGGAAAGAGTCTTCCAATAGACAAGACACACATACTGGAGACCTTCCCCGACGAGCAGTTGTTCGCTGCCACAAGCACTGCCGCGACAACCATGGCGGCAGGTAAGTTTTCTGAACTCCCCTGGTATGCTGATTTTGTTAATTATTTAGTTAGCGGAATATTTCCTCCTGAACTTAATTATCAAGCTATGAAGAGGTTCCAAAATGATGTTAAGCATTATTATAGGGACGAACCTCTTCTTTTCAAAAATTGTGCATATCAGATTATCAGGTGTGTACCACAGGATGAGTAGGAAGTTGTGCTTCATCACTGCCATGTTTCACAATATAGAGGGCACTTAGGTGGTAACAAAACTGCTGCCAAGGTTTTGCAGTCTGGTTTTTATTGGCCTTCACTGTTCAAGGATGCCCAAGCATTCTACAAAAGCTGTGACAAATGTCAAAGGACTGGAAACATCTCAAGGAGACATGAGATGCCGCTGCAAAACATCATTGAAGTCGAAATCTTTGACGTATAGGGGATTGATTTCATAGAACCATTCCTAGCATCATGTGGGAATCTTTATATCCTCACGGCAGTGGACTACGTGTCCAAATGGGTTGAAGCGATCACCACACAGAAAAGTGATACCAAAACTGTTCAGAGATTTCTACATAAGAACATTTATTTCCAGATTTGGCATCCCTAAGGCGATACCAGTGATGAAGGGAGGCATTTTGACAATAGGGTAATAGCCGCTGCCTTAAGGAAATATGGCGTTAAGTATCGGATCGCAACAGCTTATCACCCTCAGACCAATGGACAGGCCGAAATATCCAACATAGAGGTAAAGAACAATCTTGAGAAGATGGTTAAATCAACTCGAAAGGACTAGTCCTTACACCTTAATGATGCACTCTGGGCCTACATAACAACATTTAAAACTCCATTGGGAATGTCATCCTACCGGCTGATATATGGAAAAACATGCCATCTACTTGTTGAGATAGAGCACAGAGCATACTGGGCCATCAAGGCAGTGAACATGGACTTGGAAAAGGCAGGATAGAAAAGGCTACTTGACTTGAATGAGATTGAAGAAATTCGAGCAATGGCCTATGACAATGCAAGGATTTACAAGGACAAGACAAAGAAGTGGCATGACAAGAAGCTGTTGCCACGACACTTTTGCCCAGGGCAGCTTGTGTTGTTATTCAACTCTAGGTTGAAACTCTTCCCAAGGAAGCTGAAATCTAGATGGTCCGGCCCATTTCAAGTTGTGCATGTTTTTCCTCATGGTGCCATCACGATCAAATCCTTAAAATACGGGCACCAATTTAAAGTCAACGGACAAAGACTGAAGCATTATCAGGGGACTGAAGCCCCAAGAATGCAGGAAGTGGTTACTTTAGGAGATGCCCCTTCTGGCATCCCTAATTTAACTTAATTTTATTTTTACTATTATTATTTATTTATACACACACACACACACATATATATATATATTAGGAAATTAGAATTATTTTATTTTTATGAACTAAGTTTTTATTTTAATTATTTGTAGGAAATAAAGGAGACAAGGAGAGGAGAAGAACTGAACTAGCTCACCATCTCACCAGCAGCCCAAAAAGCCCAAATGAGGAGCCTGTCGTCACAGCTGCCACGACAGACGCAGAAAATACAGCCTGTCAACACGCTATCGCGACAGACACGCAAACGCGTAACAAACGCGCTGTAGACACGGAAATGCGTGACAGACACGTCAGAAACCGCATAACAGTTGGCCATGTTATTCGCGCCTGTCGTTACAGCTCCAACGTGCAGCAACCTCTTCATCTATATAAACCCCGTTTTACTATTCATTTTTCACTTCACTTTTACTCTCTCTACTTGCTTTCTCTCTAGATTTATATTTTCTTTCATTTCTACAGTCCTGCAACTATGACTACCAGAAACACAAGGAGAAGTGCAGCCTCAAGCTCTGCTGCAACAGCAGGCACTCCCAGCCATGACATAATCCCAAACCGTTTTGCCACCGTAGATTCCAATGACCGATACTACACCTCCTTCCAGAAAAGGGAGATATGGAAAGAGAAAGGGTTCATCTACACCAAACAAACGAAGAACCTCAGACTCGAACCATTCATCGCCCGCAAGATCAGAGCAGTTCAATGATAGATGTTTGTTTCCCAACCTGAGGAAATGAACGTCACTCTAGTTAGAGAATTCTACGCTGCTGTCGACAGCAAAGACAAGACAGATGTGACAGTACGTGGTAAGGAAGTCCCTCTTGATCCGGAGTACATTAATACCCTCTACGGACTCTACGTCGGTAGAAAAGAAGATGGGCATAAGAGGTTCATGGAGAAATTGTCGGCAGCAGATTACGATGCTGTCATGGCAAAACTGACAGAGGAAGGGACCCAGTGGAATACAGACCCAAAACACCCACAGACGGTGAAATGAGCTCAACTCACCCCCGAAGCAAAACTGTGGAACGCCTTCATGAAAAAGAGGATTATGCCTTCCTCACACAACAACATAGTGGATCAACCTAGGTTAGCTCTCGTTCATTCCATTTTAAACGAGAGACCCATTAATGTTGGTCGCTATATTCGAGAAGGGATTTTGGACTGTGTACTACGACCATCGGGACCCCTTGTCTTCGCCTACCTCATCACAGAAATCTGTCGTGGCCACAATGTCCCTGAAATTGCTGAAGATCTGAAGGTTCGAGGAAAAGGATGGACGAAGAAAAATATATTCAGTTTGATGGAGCTGAAAGCTGCAACATCAATATCCTGCTTCAACCCGTCTGCCGCGGCAGGTGAGCCAATAGAGCCTTCCCAGACAGAGCCTGCCGCCACAGAATAGAGGCAGCCCACAACAGTAGCTCCCACAACAGACTCATCCACCAAAATCCTAGCTACCCTGTAGAAAATGGAGGAACAACAGCTGGGTCTGATGAGCTTTGTCCGCTACTTCAAACCAGCAACGGTACATTTCATTAAAAGCAATTTAAATTTTCCAAATGTACAGTTCCCTGTTTTCCCCGATCATTATTTTGCTACACCCACACCTTCCCATACCCCTACCCCTGCTGCCACACCGAGAACGCCTTCTGCTGCGTCCACTTCAACCACGACTGCGACAGCTACAAGTGCCAGCCACACCGCCACTTCCTCTGCCAAGGGAGAAAAGCGAAAGGAGCCATCGTCCGACCTCGACGAATTTATTGCTGGTTTCTCCTCCTCCTCAATATGGGAGGAATCCGATGGCGAGCCCTCTGTCAAGAGGAACCTTTCCAAAAAAATTCACTCAGATGAAGCGGCAGAAACCCAACACCGATGACGAACCATCCGGCCAAAGGAAGTTTGACAGCAACATCAACAACAGCAGTGGTAACAACAGCAACAGCTCTTCCGAAGAGGTTCAAGTGCTAGAGAAACTACCCCAGATCTCACCTACTCGCATCCAGCCCCCGAAGGACGCCAAGAAAAAGACTACCTCCGCCTCTCTGAGTCATCTGTTGGCACCGACGATGAAGGTCACTGCCCGTCGATAGATACAGATCAACAGCAGCAGCAGCAACGACGACAACACTAAAAATTTAAGTTTTTATCTTATCTTTGATGGCTACTATTTTGTTATAATTTTTATGTTTTATTTTCTTTTCTTCATTTTGTCATCATGCATTGAGGGCAATGCAACCCTTGAGTTTGGGGGTGGTATCCCTCCATTAATGAAGTGTCTATTATGTTTAGAATTTGTGTCTAAGTGTTAGTTTATTTTTGCTTAAAAAAATTGGCTTAAAATTTTGAACTTTTATTAACTGTTGCTGCCATCTTTGTCATAACAACCCCTTAAAAACATTTTAGGAAGTAAGTAGAGCCTTAGTATAGTTCTGAAAAACTGAAACACTTTGTGACTTACTTGATTAAAGACTTTCTCTAGCATACTTAGAAAAGAAAACTTAGAACTTAGAGTAGAAAGAGATTAGAAACTCGAGAAACCTAGAGGTGCCTATCACTGGCTCTAGGAAAATAACCAGAGTAAAACTTCTAGAGGTGCCTATCACCGGCTCTAGATAGTTAACTAGAGGTGCCTGAAATACTGGCTCTAGTAGAGAAGAGAAAATTTCTGACAAAGAAGGAAAACAACTAGAGGTGCCCGTTACTGGCTCTAGTGAACGACAACAATGGTAAAGGAAAAAAGTAAAATGGAGCTCAACAAAAAGAGGAAATTAAGCCTGTCTGTCGTGGATCACTCATATATTTTTCCGAGCCCTAGCTCAGAATGAAGACCTATCCCAAAGTTCAAGGAAGAAACTCCAAGCAAGAAAAGAGGACGAATTAAAGACATCTACTCTGAAGATTTAGTCTTTAATAGAGTTGCACTTTAATTTAAACTTGTATTCTTTCCATATTAGAAAACTTGAACCCAAGGCCTATATAAAGGCATGTAATTCAACCTAGGGAAGGATATCTTATTCTCTAGCCGTCTTCCCCTAAACCCTAGTCGTTTCCCCCTTCTTATCATGTTCTAAACTTCCCCTAGGGATAAGGGTTGATTATGTAAAGTAGTTGCAAGGATTGCATTGTTTTAGGATTTTTTCTGTTCAATAAAATAGACTTCAAGTTTGCTTATTCTGGTTTTCAACATCTTGCAAGAGTACTGGGAGAGCATTGTGAGATTATACATTTACTTAATATCGGGAGAGTTAAGTATACGAAATGAATAATTATGGGTTCTCTAGTTTATGGTTGAACTATCTCAGACCTAGGGATAGGACGAGGTTAAGTGGCTAAGGAAGAATTCAACAACATTGGTGTTCATCCTTCTCACGTCAGGAGGTATCATCAAAGACGTGTTCATCGACAGACTTGGACCTAGGGATAGGACAAGGCAGAGCAGGGATTCTTGCCAAGCTTGAAGTACAGAGTTGTGTGATCGCTGCCGCGACAACAACAGACCTCTGCCGGCGCAGGTGCTGCTGCGACATGAGCAACGATAGAATGGGGAGTCCTAGACATTGCAACACCTACACTACTGAGCAAATCAATAGCGGCCTATTTTCTCTATCTTGATTTCTTTAATCCTTTATCTTCAGTATTCTTTAGTATTCCCTTACAAACAATTAAAATTATCTTCTTTCTTGTGCATCAATTCAAGGTTAAGGCTATTTCCAGTCCTTGTGGATTCGACATCCGATACTTTGTGTATCACTTTACTACTTGCATCGTGTACACTTGCAATCTATTGCGATAAACTCTTTTACACGCAACACTAATACCACAAATGTAACACCCCCTCCCGGTCTGGTCGAGAACTAGGTCGGAAGGTGTAATCGATGATCAATACAGAAACCGGTGTAATAAAATTTCATTTTATCATTAGCATTTTTAGACTCAACATACATTGAATCATTACTACCAAATATCTCAGTCCATTTTACACCAATAAGCAATGATTAATCATTCAAGGACTAGATCACAAAAATTACAAGCTTTAGGGACCAATTTGCTATTCTGACAAACTAGGGTTCTTCGATGTAATTGATTTTCCTACTTTGAAATTCCTTACCTTAATGACATGCCTGCAAATTTTCATTCAATTTCGAGATCATTTACTTATTCAATTTAACCTTACAATATTCAATGACTAGACTGTAAAACTGACAATCTGTTTAATAGGCCCTTAACTAACTTTGTATCGAAACACCCTAAGCTGTTTCGAAACGGGTGAATGATGGTCAATTTTGCTGACTTTACCCTTAGACCGTATTGATACGGGCATGCCCTGTATTGAAACGGATTGACCTCCTTTGACTTTGAGTTTTACCCGTTTCGATACGCTATAAACCCGTATCGAAACAATGGATTCCAGTGACAAAATGTTTCAAAACGGCCATGAACCGTTTCGATACACCTTATTCTCCAGGTTAAGTTGTGCTTACTCGTATCGTAATGCCATCATATGTTTCGGTACGGCCTGACTTGTAATGATAGATTTTTGTTGGTTTTTATTCGATTTAACCTACCGAACTATGTCCAAATGCAACGAAACTTTACGCACAACATTTCAATGGTATAAACTACTTGCATGCCAAATTTCATGATCATATGAATGCATTTTCTATGGTTTTACCTTTTTGAGCTAACCATGCATTTTATACTACTTTAAGACAACCAAAAAGGCCGATTAGGGCCATATACCATATTACAGCTTAGGCACTTCACCAACACATCAAAATAGGAACAAATGACTAGTTCAACTACTTTTCCACCTTCCTAGGAGTTTATAAGTCAAAAACACATTACTTGAGGCTTGTAGTAACTTGTCTTGCTTGCCAATCCGATCTTTCGACACACGATCCTTTTAACCTGAAAATGCATGAGATGAGACACGTTAGGCATACATTGCCTAGTGAGGTAGTCATAAACAATATGAACAACATTATATCAAATATTAATACACATGATCTCATGCTTTTCAATGTCAAAGTTATGCATCAATATACAATGTTTAGCATTTTCATTTCATCATTAATCCTTGGATTGAATCAAGATAATGGATATGCGAATTCCTCCCTTTGTCTGGACTGAGGCCCAGCAGTCTAGTTTTGAGAAGCTTAAGACTATGTTGACTGAAGCACCGATTTTGATTCAGCCTGAGCTTGGTAAGGCTTATACCGTTTACAATGATGCTTCTTACACCGGATTCAAATGTGTTCTGATGTAGGATGGGAAAGTAGTGGCTTATGCGTCCCGATAGTTGAAACTGCATGAGTGTAACTATCCTACCCATGATCTTGAGCTTACTGCCGTGATCTTTGCTCTTAAAATCTAGAGACACTATCTCTACAAAGAGAAGTGTTATATCGACAGAGACCATAAGAGTCTAAAATATCTCCTCACCTAGAAGGAGCTTAATCTAAGACAACGTAGTTGGTTAGAACTTCTCAAGGACTATGACTGCGAGATTAAGTATCATCTAGGCAAGACTAATGTTGTTGTCAACGTCTTGAGTCGCAACACCATTTCATATTTGAGAGCTCTATTTCCCAGATGATTTTGTATGATGATGACTGTTTTTTGGCAAAATTTTGGGTTATTCCTACTCTAATTTCTGATATTCGAGCTGAACAACCTAGTGATCCATTTTTGATGCACCGTATAAGAGAGGTTAAAGATGGTACATCTCAGGATTTTTCTATCGATCAGGATGGTACCCTATGTTTCTGAGGTCGGTATTGCATTCCAAGGAATTATGGGTTGAAACAGGTTATTCTATATGAGGCCCATGACAGTCCTTATTCTATGCATCCTGCTGGGGACAAGATGTATAAGAATCTTTGTGAGAGGTACTGGTGGAAAGTTCTCAAGTGTGATGTTGTCGGATTTGTATCTAAGTGTTTGACCTGTCATAAGGTAAATGTAGAGCATCAACGTCCGTCTGGGTTACTTCAGCATATTGAGATTCCTCAGTGGAAGTGGGAATGTGTGACTATGGACTTTGTTAGTGGACTTCCTTTGACTCCGTTAAACAAGGACTCCAACTGGGTTATTGTTGATCGTCTGACTAAGTCCGCGCACTTTATTCCTATCCGAGTTGACTATTCTTTGAGCAAGTTGGCTTGGCTCTATATCTCTGAGATTATTCGACCTCATGGGGTTCCGTTGTCTATTATTTCTGATAGAGATCCAAGGTTTATAGCGAAATTTCGGGATTCTCTTCATACCGCTCTAGGTACTCGGTTGAACTTCAGCGCATCTTATCATCCGCAGACTGATGTCCAGTCCAATCGTGTGATTCAGATTCTTGAGGATATGTTGAGGGGTTGTGTTCTTGATTACAGAGGCAGCTGGGAGGATTTTTTACCGATTGTAGAGTTTGCGTACAATAACAGTTATCAGGGCAATATCAAGATGGCACCGCATGAGGCTCTGTATGGGTGAAAGTGTCATACACCTATTGGTTGGATTGAGCTTAATGAGCAAAAATTGTTGGGACCTGATATTGTTCATTAGGATGAGTAGACTGTCAGATTAATTGGGGATAGCTTAAGACTGCTTTTGATAGACATAAGTCTTATGCTGATTTGAGACACCAGTATATTGAGTATGATGTGGGATATGAGGTTTTCTTGAAAGTATCTCCTTAGAAGAAGGTACATCATTTTGGTCGAAAATGAAAACTAAGTCCTCGTTTCATTGGCCCATATCAAATTATTCATCGAGTTGGACCGGTTGCCTATCAGTTTGAGTTGCCACCAGAGCTTCAACGTATTCATGATGTCTTCCATGTTTCTGTGTTGAGACGCTATCATGCTGATCCGTCTCATATTATTCCTGTGGAGGAAATTGAAATCCGTCTTGACTTGCATTTTGAGGAGGAGCATGTTGAGATTCTTGCTCAAGATAAGAAGGTTCTCAGGAGGAAGACTATTAAGATGGTCAAGGTCTTGTGGCGTAATCGTGGATATGATGAGGCTACATGGGAGTCGAAGGCCATTGTCAGAGCTTAGTATCTGCATCTTTTTTATCTAGGTAAATTTCAAGGCATAAATTTCTTTTAACGGGAGGGGAGGAGTTGTAACACCCCCAATCCCCCCCCCCCAAATTAAAAACCTTAATTGGCTAAATTCCTAATTCGTAACCCTAAATTTTAGGAATTTTTAAGTTAGAATCTTAATTGAATTTTAGTGATCTAATTGTGAAGTTTGAGATTTCAGTGACCTTTTTGAAAAGCAGGTTTTACTTGTGACCCTTAATGTGTAATTTACCTTAAAGCTAGGGTAAAAACATAATCCCTTGGCTTTTCAGTTCTCATTTTTGCAGCCACATAATCTTTCCCCTCTCTCTCGTTTTCCTTTTTCGAATAACCACCCTCAACACCCCTTCCTTTTATCGTTCACACTCCGGCCAAGGGCTTAACGCCGATCGTTTGTTGCTTTGTGGCCACTTTTCTTCTCCCCCATTGTTGACCGATCATAAACCACTCATCAATTCACCCTCGTCAGCCATCCTTTGCTTGAAATTCGTCCAAAAGCTTTTCGGTTTGCTTCAGAAATTCCCTTCGCCATTGTCGTTTTGTTTTTGCGAGTTGGATAACCTTCAGACATTTATTTTTTGTCTGTGGGTTGTGTGAGTAGCGTTTTAGAAACTTTGGATTCGTGTAAATCGACTAGAATAGACCAATTTTGGTCACCGATATGTCGTGCCAGCAAGTCGCACCGTCAAGGGTTGTCAAACTCTAATTCTAGATTGCTAGGATAAGGCTTTGGGGTCTGTGTGTGAGAGAGAGTTGATGTTGGGTTAAACCATAATTGGGTAGTGAGCCGAGAGGAAAAGAGAGCCCAAATCAGCGAGCCCAAATGAGAGAGCTCGAACCGAACCGGTCTGGTGTTCTAAGACAAACCGAATCGTGTCAGTTGAACCGAGCCGAACCCGTGAACCAGACCAATCAGACCGACCTATTGGTTGACCGAACCAAATGACGTCATCGTTGATGTCAATAGTGACGTCGGCTTTGACTTTACTAGATGACGTCAGCAGTTGACCTTTGATGTTGACTTTTTCAGTCAAATTCAACTTTACATCTTTCGACGTCCTGGTTCCAAATCCGCTACTTGTTTCCCCAAATTTGAACCCGAAAGATCGTTTTTCTATTTACGTTTAATTGTATTTAGTGTTTTGAGAATTGCGCATGTCAGAATTTGATTCGAATTAATCTTGTGTTCGGGTGACGTTGATTCAGATACAAAGATCCTTCCTCCTCCTCCACTTGGGCGATCTCCTGTTGCTCAATCTTCGAGATCTGCTCGTGAGTTTGGTTTGATATTGTTGATTAATAATATATTAGTGGCATGGTATAGTATTAGTGGAACTTATGTAATGCTTACTATCGTAGGTGTTGATTCTGTCAGACCTAGTGCTAGGGCTGAACGTGGGAGACATCACTCTCGACGTTGAGCTATTAGCTGTCTAAGGTGTGTTCTCTTTGTAACCACCTTAACCCGGCCCAGACGGATGAACCGAATTAAGAAGTTTACACGGGGAAAACCAAAGTCAACCCGAAAGTCAACCTTGATTAACGACCCCTTTTTTTTCTTTTTAAACTTGTCTAAATGCGTATTATCCCTAAACATGATCATACAATCAGCATACTCAAAGATCATAACCATCAGAGAACATTCAGGGACCCAATTGCACAAATTAAGACTTTAGGTACATCTTATCATCCTCAGTCGGATGGTCAGTCCGAGCGTGTTATCCAGGTTTTGGAGGATATGTTGAGGTGCTGCGTGATTGAATTTCAGGGCTCTTGGGAGAAGCATTTGCCTTTGGTGGAGTTTGCCTATAACAATAGTTATCAGACAAGTATTCAAATGGCACCTTATGAGGCTTTGTATGGGCGGAAGTGTAGGACTCCTCTTTGTTGGGCTGAAACGGGTCAGAAGTTGGTTTCGATGCCGGCTTTGTTGAAAGGAACCACCGAGAAGGTGAAGCTCATTTGTGAGCGTTTGAAGGCAGCTTCTGATCGGCAAAAGTCAACCTTGATTAACGACCCCTTTTTTTTCTTTTTAAACTTGTCTAAATGCGTATTATCCCTAAACATGATCATACAATCAGCATACTCAAAGATCATAACCATCAGAGAACATTCAGGGACCCAATTGCACAAATTAAGACTTTAGGGACCAAATTGTAATTTCTGAAAATTTAAAGGACTTAGCTCAAATTAAAGTTACCAATATTAAATTAATCATCTTTCATGCTTCTCTGCCAAATTTCAGCTCAAACGGACATTTCAAACTCATACAATTGCATCAATAAGTTTCATGACCAAAATGCAAACATTTCAAAACATTTAACCATCAATTTCCGAGCCCAACGGTCGGGTGTTCCGAAACAGGAAGGACCTGTTCTGAAACGTGGGACCGTTCCGCAACGGGTTCCGAAACGTGGCTTGGCAGTAGCATTTCCGTTCTGGAACGGTTCCTCCCGTTTCGGAACGCCTAAGCCATTTTAGGCCCCTGTTCCGAAACGGTAGCACCCGTTCCGATACGGCCTGCCCAGATTGCAGAAAATTAGCTGGTTTAACACATAATTGAACTATCAAACATGCTCCAAATGCAACCAAATTATACCAGCAAGTCATTCAACATCCAAGGAACATGTTTGCATCAACCATTCATCAACATGGCATCAAAAAGAAATACCCAATTCTATAGGCAAGCATCCTATATGGCAAACCATGAAATCCTCAAATCACCAAATCACATACCAAGAGGCCAATTACAAACTCAAACATTATTAACAACATAAATCCAACTTAGGGAGTCCAAAACATCAACATAGGTCCCCCATTGCCAAATACCCAAAAGCTAATAGTTTTGAGAAAATATTCACCATACGTGAGCTTAAAACCTTCACTTGGATGCTTGGATTCCTTGCTGCCCCAAATGCACTTCAATGCTCTGCATTATTGGTTTAAGAAAAGAGAGAGCGTAAGCAAATAGCTTGGTGAGGAATGCTCATTTAAAACCATTCAATAATGCATTTATAAAACACCTTTATAAACCATACTTCAAAACAACATTTATTCATGCACATAAGCATTTAAAACAAGCAATTCATGCTTCAAATCATTAACATGTCATATTGGCCACAAGTGATAATCATCATCTTTTCAAAATACGATCAACATAAGACTCACACATGGACTTTTAAACACCATTGTGATCTTACAATTTCCAAGGACCACACGTGGACATTTAAACACCATTGTGTCCTTAACAAGAATCATCCAGGGACTTTTAAACACCATGACAAGGACCACACAAGGACTTTTAAACACCTTTGTGTCCTTAACAAGAATCACCCAAGGACTTTTAAACACCTTGGTGTTCTTAAATAACAAGGCTTACACAAGGAATTTTAACCACCTTTGTAACCTTAACCAAGAACCAACCATGGACTTTTAAACACCATGTTGTTCTTATTATTCACAGGATTCACACAAGGACTTTTAACCACCTTTGTGATCTTAACCAAGAACCATCCATGGACTTTTAACCACCATGTTGTTCTTAAATAAACAAGGCTCACACAAGGACTTTTAACCACCTTTGTGACCTTAACCATCACTTGCCAATATGCATCATTAACAACAATATTCCACTGTTTTAAAGCATTTAACAAAGCCATAAACATCATGCATCTTTAAGCATCAAACCACATTAAGACAATGTTCAAAAACAAGGATCTCTTACCTTGAGCATCCTTCAACACATGGCTTATAATCTCAGCAAATAAACATGCTAAATATGCTTTCAAAACAGGATTTAAAACATGCAAACAAACCACATTGCATACAACCAATCCATGGTTCATCATCAAGAGAGTTTTTCCGAAAACTTACTCTTGAGCTTAGCTAAGTTGCTTAGACTTAAACTAAGCTCCCAAACCTTCAAAACATTGGTTTCAAAGCTGAAAACCAAAATCCACTCACCGATTCCGTTTCGCCACTTGCCGAAACACCAATCAAACTTCCGGATCACCACCACAAGGATCCAAAGATGACTCCCCTGTTTTAAACACATCAAAGCAGAGGATTAATGCATCATCATGCATTAATATCTTCAATGAAAGCACCTAAACCCGCTGCTCTCATCCATACTCCATTTTCGGCTACCAAACACAACCGAAAATGCATCCAAACAACTCCACAACATTACCCAGCCAAAATCCATCAAATCTAATCATCCTTAAACATCAATTAACATCAAAAAAGGATCTAACCACGCCCTTATACCTCCAGCTATAACAGATCATCAAGATCACTCCAAAAACAACCAAAAACTCAAGCTAAACTTAGGAAATTCAACCTATTCGGGATTGCATTGATTAAACCTCAACTTCTCACCAATTTAACATTCATTTAACATCAAAAAGACACCTCAAATCACTGCTCAAACAGATCATACGAATTTTAATCAAAAATCAATCAAATCTTGCATTTAAAGCCAAGATCAAGAACACAACCTTAAAACCTTTTATAAAACACAAATTAAGGATTGAGAACTTGGGAATTTCAGTAAAGAACTGAGAGTTTAGAGGAGAAGGACGTTCTTACCTCCAAACTTGAGTTTCTCCCTTTTTAGAACCAAAATTCTTGAAAATCCACTTAGCAAATGATAAGGTTTTGTTGAAGAGATGATTAGAGATCAAAATAGAATTGAAATGTGTTATTTAGATGACAAAATCAGAGAGAAAAGCTCTGGAGAAATATGTTTGGTTTGAGAGAAAAGATGAGAGAAAATGAAAATGGAATTTAGGAAAAGTTAGTTGGAAAATGCTAAAATATCTTCCCTCTCTTTTTCCTTATTTTAAAACCATTAATTAATCATTTAATATTTTAGAAAAATCTGGAGAAACTCCCATTGGGTAAATAGCTCCTTAAAGATTCAAAGTTTCAATCCTTTTTAAAACAGTCACACAGTTTTCAAAAATTACATTTTGGTCACCAACCAAAATGTCACACTTCCAAACCTTATTTTGTAAAATTGATTTCACCACACTCTTATATATAATAAAAGAGGATTTTAAGACATTTTTCCATATTTTTAATGCAACCCGAACTAGGCTTTCCTAAATTCACCTTTATATATTCGAACCGCAGTCCGACCGAACCGGTCCGAATCCCAAAACTCCTAAGCCCAAAATTGGGGCGTTACAACTCTCCCCCCCTTAAGAAATTTCGTCCTCGAAATTTACCTGAAGGAAAGAGATACGAAAACTGCTTCAGCATGTCATCCTTCCGTTCCCACGTGGCTTCTTCAACACCACGATGCTTCCACAACACCTTCACCAACTCAATGGTCTTGCCACGAAGAACCTTGCTATCCGAATCCAGAAATTTTACCGGTTCCTCATCATAGGTCAAATCTAGATTCAATTCCACTTCTTCCACAAGCATCACATGCGAAGGATCCGATCTATACTTCCGAAGCATAGAAACATGAAACACATCATGAATCTTTTCCAACTCTTGAGGTAACCTCAACTTGTACGCAACAGGACCCACACGCTCAACCACCTCGTATGGTCCAATGTACCTAGGGCTCAACTTACCCTTACGGCCAAACCTCATCACCTTTTTCCAAGGCGAAACCTTCAAAAACACACGGTCACCCACCGCATACTCAATCTCCTTACGCTTCAAATCCGTGTATGACTTTTGCCGATCAGAAGCTGCCTTCAAACGCTCACAAATGAGCTTCACCTTCTCGGTGGTTCCTTTCAACAAAGCCGGCATCGAAACCAACTTCTGACCCGTTTCAGCCCAACAAAGAGGAGTCCTACACTTCCTCCCATACAAAGCCTCATAAGGTGCCATTTGAATACTTGCCTGATAACTATTGTTATAGGCAAACTCCACCAAAGGCAAATGCTTCTCCCAAGAGCCCTGAAATTCAATCACGCAGCACCTCAACATATCCTCCAAAACCTGGATAACACGCTTGGACTGACCATCCGACTAAGGATGATAAGATGTACTGAAATTCAACCGTGTACCCAAAGCTTGATGCAAACACTGCCAAAAATGCGATGTAAACCTCGGATTCCTATCCGACACAATCGACTTAGGCACACCATGCAGCCGCACAATCTCAGCAATATACAGCTCCGCAAGCTTATCCAAAGAATACGTAGTATGCACAGGCAAGAAATGTGCACACTTCGTCAGGCGATCCACAATCACCCACACTGAATTCTTCTTCGATGGTGACAAAGGTAAACCAGACACAAAATCCATGGTAATCCTTTCCCACTTCCATTCAGGAATTCTCAATGGTTGCAACAAACCTGAAGGAACCTGATGCTCAGCCTTAACCCGCTGACACACCATGCACTTGCTCACAAACTCCGCAACATCTTTCTTTAAACCCACCCAATAGTACTCATCACGAAGATCACGATACATCTTAGTACTACCTGGGTGCATAGCAAAAGGACTACTATGACCTTCAGTCAGAATAGCACGCCTCAACTCAGCATCATTGGGCACTACTATCCGACTCCCAAAACACAACACACCATCATCATTAAAACAGAAATCCGAAGGCCTATCCTCCGCAATATCCTGAACATGAGATACCAAGGAATCATCCAGCAACTGCTTTTCCTTGATCAACTGAACCAAAGATGGTTTCACTTGCAACTCAGCCACAAGACCACCATCACGCGAAATACTCAATGTAACGCCCCGGTTTTGGGCTTAGAAGTTTTGGGCTTGGACCGGTTCGGTCAAAGTGTTGTTCGAATATAAAAAGGTGAAATTAGGAAAACCTAGTTCGGGTTGCATTAAAAATATGGAAAAATGTTCTAAAATCCTCTTTTAATATATATAAGTGAACTGTGAAATCAATTTTACAAAATGAGGTTGGGAAGGGTGACATTTTGGCTAGTGACCAAAATGTAATTTTTGAAAACTGTGTGACTATTTTAAAAAGGATTGAAACTTTGAATCTTTAAGGAGCTATTTACCCAAAGGGAGTTTCTCCAGATTTTTCTAAGATATTTAATGATTTAATTCTGGTTTTTAAACAAAAGAAAAGTGGAGGGAAGTTATTTTCCTATTTTTCAACTAACTTTCCATATTTTCCAATTCTTCTTTTCTCTCATTTTCTCTCAAACCAAACACCTTTTCTCCAGAGTTTTTCCTCTGATTTTGTCACCTAAATATCTCTTTTCAATTCTCTTTTGATTGCTAATCATCTCATCAACAAAACCTCACCATTTGCTAATTGGATTTTCAAGATTTTGGTTCCAAAAAGGGAGAAAACTCAAGTTTGGAGGTAAGAACGTCCTTCTCCTCTAAACTCTCAGTTCTTTACTGAAATTCCTAAGTTCTCAATCCTTAATTGATGATTTATAAATGGTTTTAAAGTTGTATAATGGATCTTGGCTTTAAATGCAAGATTTGGTGATTTATTGATGGATTTTCGTATGATCTGATTGGGCTGTGTTTTAAGGTGTTAATTTGATGTTAAATGAATGCTAAATTGATAAGGAATTGAGTTTTTATTAATGCAATCCCGGATAGGTTTAATTTCCCAAGTTTAGCTTGTGTTCTTGGTTGTTTTGGAGTGATCTTGTGGATCTGTTGTTGCTGGAGATATAAGGATGTTGTTAGGTCCTTTTTAGATGTTAAATGATGTTTAAAGATGTTTAGTTTTGATGGATCTTGGCTGGGCAATGTTGAGGAGTTGTTTGGATGCATTTTCGGTTGTGTTTGGAAGCCGAAAATGGAGTGTGGATGAGAGCAGCGAGTTTAGGTGCTTTCATTGAAGCTATTAATGCATGATGATGCATTAATCCTCTGCTTTGATGTGTTTAAAACAGGGGAGTCATCTTTGGATCCAAGAGGTGGTGATCCGGAAGCTTGATTTGTGTTTCGGCAAGAGGCGAAACGGAATCGGTGAGTGGAATTTGGTTTTTGGCTTTGAAACCAGTGTTTTGAAGGTTTGAGAGCTTAGTTTAATTCTAAGCAACTTAGCTAAGCTCAAGAGTAAGTTTTCGGAAACACTCTCTTGGTGATGGCCATGGTTTTTGGTTGTATGCAATGTGTTGTTTGCATGATTTTAAATCTGTTTTGAAAGCATATCTAGCATGTTTATTTGCTGAGATTATAAGCCATGTGTTAAAGGAAACTCAAGGTAAGAGTTCCTTGTTTTTGAACATTGTTTAAATGTGGTTTGATGCTTAAAAATGCATGATGTTTATGGCTTGTTTAAATGCTTTAAAACAGTGGAATAATGAAGATAAAGATACATATTGGCAAGTGATGGTTAAGGTCACAAAGGTGGTTAAAAGTCCTTGTGTGAGCCTTGTATATTTAAGAACATCAAGGTGGTTAAAAGTCCTTGGATGGTTCTTGGTTAAGATCACAAAGGTGGTTAAAAGTCCTTGTGTGAATCTTGTGAATTTTAAGAACAACATGGTGTTTAAAAGTCCATGGTTGGTTCTTGGTTAAGGCTCAAGGTGGTTAAAAGTCCTTGTGTAAGCCTTGGTTACTTAAGAACTCCAAGGTGTTTAAAAGTCCTTGGGAGATTCTTGTTAAGGACACAAAGGTGGTTAAAAGTCCTTGTGTGGTCCTTGCCATGGTGTTTAAAAGTCCATGGGCCATGGTGTTTAAAAGTCCATGGGCCATAGTGTTTAAAAGTTCATGGGGATAAGATCACAATGGTGTTTAAAAGTCCACGTGTGGATCTTATGTGAAATGTATCACTTGTTGCCAATATGAGTTGTTATGAACTTGAAGCATGAGATGCTTGTTTTAAATGTTTAAGAGCATGTTTAATGTTGCTTGAAGTATGGTTTATAAATGAGTTTTATAAATGCATTATTGTATGGTTTTAAATGAGCATCCCTCACTAAGCTTTTGCTTACGCTCTCTCTCTTTTTCTTAAACCAATAATGCAGAGCATTAAGGTGCATTGAGGGCAGCAAGGAAGGCAAGCAATCAAGTGGAAACTAAGCTCAAGTATGGGAAGGTTTCTTAAACACTTTTAGCTTTTGGCATTTGGCAATGGGGGACCTATGTGAATGTTTTGGGAGATGTTTAGAACTCCCTAAGTTTGTTTAATGTTGTCAATAATGCTGGAACATGTATTTGGCCATTATGTGATTGGTTTGGAGATTTAATGCATGAATGGATTGCTAAGTAGGAAGCATGCCTTTAGATTTGGGGCTTTTCATATTTGATGCCATGATGATGATTGGACGATGCATTTATGCTCCTTGCATGTTGTATGTCTTGTTGGTAAAGTTTGGTGGCATTTGGAGCATGATTGGTTGGTCAATTGTGTGTTTAAGCAAGCAATTTTCTGCATTCTGTGCAGGCCGTATCGGAACGGGAGCTACCGTTTCGGAACGGGTGCCCTGTAATAGCCCAGGTGTCCGAAACAGAAGACATCGTTCCGAAACGGAAAGGCCTCTACCAGCCCTCGTTTCGGAACCCGTTGCGGAACGGTCCCGCGTTTCGAAACAGGTTCTCCCTGTTTCGGAACACCTGACCGTTGGGGGCTGACATTGGCAATTATATGTTTTGAAATGTATGCGTTTTGGTCCTGAATCTTGTTTGTGCAATTGTATGAGTTTGAGAAGTCCGTTTGAGCTGAAAATTTGCAGAAAAGCATGAAACCTGGATAATTACAAGTTGGTAACATTAATTTGGGTTAAGACCTTATAATTTACAGAATTTACAATTTGGTCCCTGTTTGATCTCTGATGTTTATGATCTTTGAGCATGTTGTTTGAATGATCATAACTAGGGTTAATGTGCATCTAGACAAGTTTAAAAAGAAAAAAAAGGGTCGTTAATCAAGGTTGACTTTCGGGTTGACTTTGGTTTTCCCCGTGTGACTTTCTTAATTCGGGTCAACCGTCTAGGCCGGGTTAAGGGGGTTACATTTGTTGGTATCAGAGCTGAGTTCTCGAGTAATTGGGAATGAATGTGTGCATGATTGAAGTATGTGTGCTATGTATGCTTGTTGAGTGAAAGCATGATGAGTGGTTTGTGAATTTGATGCAATTGAGTCGTATGCTATGATGAAGCATGTTGTGGGTACCCATTGCCAAATCAAAGCTAATGAAATGATGTTGATTTTAAATGAAAATGAGCTTTAGTACTTGGATTGCTTACCTTGCTGGGCCTGACTTTGTTTGTTTGCATTGTGATTGCATTGTTAGAGTATGGCACCTCGTAGAAAGTTGAGGAGTAATGTGCGAGCTACAGCTCCGAATGAGAATGAGAATGAGGAGAATGCAGGAAGTGCGGTGTTACCTCCTCCACCTGGTGGTGGTGGTGCTGAGGGTGAAAGAGCTGAAGCTGCAGCTGGTGCTGGGGTCGCTGGACCTGAGGCTGGTCAGGGGCAAGCTATGCCTGACATGACGATGTTGGTGCAAGCTATTGCTGGTGCTTTTCGAGCGGCAGTAGCTGGAGCTCAAGGAGCTGGGCATCAGGGAGATGCTGGAGTTAGACTACCCTTGGAACGTTTGCGCAGTCTAGGAGGGACTGAGTTCAGGGGTTTGTTTGCGGAAGGTTCTGAATCTTGGATGGAGAGTACCAAGAGGATCTTGGGTCAGATGAGTTGCACTGATGTGCAGAAGCTGGGGTGTGTTGTATCCTTGCTACAGGATGACGCTTATACGTGGTGGACGACCACTATCGCTGGGATGGCTGATGTTGATGTAACTTGGACATTCTTTCAGAATGTGTTCAAGAGAAGGTATCTAGGTGTGAGGTACCTAGATGAAAAGAAGCGGGAGTTCATGTCTCTTACACAGGGGAGCATGTCTGTGGCTGAGTATGAAGTGCAGTTTGTTCGACTCAGTCAATATGCGCCTGAGTTAGTCCCTGATGAGCGGGCGAGGTGCGAAAGATTCCGTTATGGTTTAGTGACGGATGTGAAGATGTATGTGCTGGCTACCGAATATGATGATTTTGATGTGCTGGTGGGCCGAGCCAAGGATATTGAGATGAACTTGGGTTTATCTGCTAAGAGTGCTGGTTGTAGTGCTGGAAAGCGAGCTGCTGAGTATAGTTCCGGTGGTGGACGGAACAAGAGGGGACGTGATCAGAAGTATCAGTCCTCGGCTAAGCGAGGTGGTGGTGCGCCTGCTCGGGGAGGCAATGCTAGAGCTGATCCGAGTGCGTGTTGGATTTGTGGTTCACGTGGTCATATGAAGCGTGATTGTCCTCGTGCTGTGAGGGAGGTGCAAGCTCCTGTTGCGGCAGCTGGTAACGGGTGCTGGAATTGTGGATCTACGGATCACATGAGGAGGGAGTGTCCTATGTTGGCCGGTGGCCAAGTGCGTGCTCCTGTTGTTGCTGCACCGCAGAGAGGTCGTGGGCGCGACCGTGGTAACTTCCAGCGGAGGGAGGAAGGTGGTCGAGGAGTGGCCCATATTGTGCCTATTCAGCCTGAGGGTGGAGGTCAAGCTAGGGTGTATACTCAGCGGGAGGGGAGGAATGACGCGGATGTGATTGCAGGTACTTTTACTTTGCAATCCTTGTCATTACTTTCCTTGATAGATTATGGATCTACGCATTCATTCATATTGCGTGAGCATGCTGAATTGCTTGGTTTGCCTGTTGAGTTTTTGGATGTTGGTGTTCGTGTCACTAGTTCTTTTGGTGAGACTGTTGTGACTCGAAAGTTGTATAGAAGGTGTCCTTTGGTTGTTCAAGATCATGTTTTTCATGTTGATCTTATGGAGTTGCCTTTCTATGGTTTTGATGTAATCCTTGGTATGGATTGGCTTGCTGAGCATCGTGCTGTTGTGGATTGTGAAAATAAGCGAGTTTCGCTGAAGCTTGCGGATGATTATGAAGTTGTTGTGGTTGGTGAGAATGTGAAGTTTCTTGCCAATGTGGTGTCTACCTTGGAGGCAAGCAGGATGCTGAGGCAAGGTTGTGAAGCTTATCTAGCTTTTGTGATGAATCCTAGCTCTAAGGAGTTGCGTGTGCAAGATATCAGGGTTGTGCGAGAGTTTCCTGGTGTGTTTCCTGAGGAGTTGCCTGGTTTACCTCCTAATCGCGAGGTGGAGTTTGGAATTGAGCTGTATGAGAATACAACTCCTGTGTCCATTACCCCTTATAGAATGGCACCTAAGGAGCTGAAGGAGCTGAAGACGCAATTGCAAGAATTGCTTGATCGTGGTTTCATTCGGCCGAGTGTGTCACCTTGGGGTGCACCGGTCTTGTTTGTGAAGAAGAAGGATGGCACTATGAGAATGTGCATTGATTACCGTCAGCTAAACAAGTTGACTATCAAGAATCGGTATCCTTTGCCGAGAATTGATGATCTCTTTGATCAATTTCGGGGAGGAGCTGTGTTCTCTAAGATTGACTTGAGGTCAGGGTATTACCAGTTGAAGGTGAAGGATGTGGATGTGCCTAAGACAGCTTTCAGGACAAGGTATGGGCATTATGAGTTCCTTGTGATGCCGTTTGGTTTGACAAATGCTCCTGCTGCTTTCATGGACATGATGAATCGTGTGTTTCATGAATACCTAGATAAGTTCGTTGTGGTATTCATTGATGATATCCTCGTGTACTCGCGTACAGAGGAGGAGCATGAAGAGCATTTGAGGATTGTGCTGCAAGCTTTGTTGGAGAATCAGCTTTATGCTAAGCTGAGCAAGTGTGAGTTCTGGCTTAAGGAGGTGGTGTTTCTTGGGCATGTAGTTTCTGCTGAGGGGATTCGTGTTGATCCTCAGAAGATTGAGGCGGTGATGAATTGGAAGGTTCCTAAGTCTGTTCATGAGGTTCGTAGTTTCCTTGGTTTGGCAGGATACTACCGGAGGTTTGTGGATGGGTTTTCTAAGATTGCTGCACCTTTGACGAAGCTGTTGCAAAAGGATGTTAAGTATGAATGGACGGAGGCGAGACAGCAGGCTTTTGAGAAGCTTAAGGCGGCTTTGACGCAAGCTCCTATCTTGGTTCAACCTGAATCAGGGAAAGAGTTTGTGGTCTATAGTGATGCGTCCTATGTTGGTTTGGGATGTGTGCTGATGCAAGAGGGTAAGGTTGTGGCTTATGCATCGCGGCAGTTGAAGGTGCATGAGCGCAATTATCCTACGCATGATATTGAGTTGGCTGCAGTGGTTTTTGATTTGAAGATTTGGAGACATTATCTGTATGGTGAGAAGTGTACTGTGTACACGGATCACAAGAGTTTGAGATATCTGATGTCTCAGAAGGAGTTGAATCTCAGGCAGCGGCGTTGGGTGGAGTTGCTCAAGGATTATGATTTGACGATTGAGTACCATCCTGGAAAAGCTAATGTTGTTGCTGATGCCTTGAGTAGGAAGGTAGCTGTTGAGCTGAGGGCTATGTTTTCCAGTTTGAGTATTTCGCGTGATGGTGGTCTTGTGGCTGAGTTGCAAGTGAAACCATCTTTGGTTCAGTTGATCAAGGAAAAGCAGTTGCTGGATGATTCCTTGGTGCCTCATGTTCAGGATATCGCGGAGGGTAGACCTTCGGATTTCAGTTTTAGTGATGATGGTGTGTTGTGTTTTGGGAGTCGAATAGTAGTGCCCAGTGATGTCGAGTTGAGGCGTGCTATTCTGACTGAAGGTCATAGTAGTCCTTTTGCTATGCACCCTGGTAGTACTAAGATGTATCGTGATCTTCGTGATGAGTACTATTGGGTGGGTTTGAAGAAGGATGTTGCTGAGTTTGTAAGCAAGTGCATGGTGTGTCAGCGAGTTAAGGCTGAGCATCAGGTTCCTTCAGGGTTGTTGCAACCGTTGAGAATCCCTGAATGGAAGTGGGAGAGGGTTACCATGGATTTTGTGTCTGGTTTACCTTTGTCACCATCGAAGAAGAATTCGGTGTGGGTGATTGCGGATCGCCTGACGAAGTGTGCGCATTTCTTGCCTGTGCATACTACGTTTTCTTTGGATAAGCTTGCGGAGCTGTACATTGCTGAGATTGTGCGGCTGCATGGTGTGCCTAAATCGATTGTGTCGGATAGGGATCCGAGGTTCACATCGCGTTTCTGGCAGTGTTTGCATCAATCTTTGGGTACAAGGTTGAATTTCAGTACATCCTATCATCCTCAGTCGGATGGTCAGTCAGAGCGTGTTATCCAGATTTTGGAGGATATGTTGAGGTGCTGCGTGATTGAGTTTCAGGGTTATTGGGAGAAGCATTTGCCTTTGGTAGAGTTTGCTTATAACAATAGTTATCAGGCAAGTATTCAAATGGCACCTTATGAGGCTTTGTACGGGAGGAAGTGTAGGACTCCTCTTTGTTGGGCTGAAACGGGTCAAAAGTTGGTTTCGATGCCGGCTTTGTTGAAAGGAACCACCGAGAAGGTGAAGCTCATCTGTGAGCGGTTGAAGGCAGCTTCTGATCGGCAGAAGTCTTACGCGGATTTGAAGCGTAAGGAGATTGAGTATGCGGTGGGTGACCGTGTATTTTTGAAGGTTTCGCCTTGGAAAAAGGTGATGAGGTTTGGCCGAAAGGGTAAGTTGAGCCCTAGGTACATTGGACCATACGAGGTGATTGAGCGTGTGGGTCCTGTTGCGTACAGGTTGAGGCTACCTCAAGGTTGAGGGTAAGTTGATTTGGCAATGGGTACCCAAAACATGCTTCACCACAGCACACACCTCAATTGCAACATATTTACAATTCACTCAACATGCTTTCACTCAACAAGCATGCAAAGCATACATACTTTAATCATTCACATACTCATTCCCAATTACTCGAGAACTCAGCTCTGATACCACCAAATGTAACCCCCTTAACCCGGCCCAGACGGATGAACCGAATTAAGAAGTTTACACGGGGAAAACCAAAGTCAACCCGAAAGTCAACCTTGATTAACGACCCTTTTTTTTCATTTTAAACTTGTCTAAATGCGTATTATCCCTAAACATGATCATACAATCAGCATACTCAAAGATCATAACCATCAGAGAACATTCAGGGACCCAATTGCACAAATTAAGACTTTATGGACCAAATTGTAATTTCTGAAAATTTAAAGGACTTAACTCAAATTAAAGTTACCAATATGAAATTAATCATCTTTCATGCTTCTCTGCCAAATTTCAGCTCAAACGAACATTTCAAACTCAAACAATTGCATCAACAAGTTTCATGACCAAAATGCAAACATTTCAAAACATTTAACCATCAATTTCCGAGCCCAACGGTCGGGTGTTCCGAAACAGGAAGGACCTGTTCCGAAACGCGGGACCGTTCCGCAACGAGTTCCGAAACGTGGCTTGGCAGTAGCATTTCCGTTCCGGAACGGTTCCTCCCGTTTCGGAACGCCTAAGCCATTTCAGGCCCCTGTTCCGAAACGGTAGCACCCGTTCCGATACGGCCTACCCAGATTGTAGAAAATTAGCTGGTTTAACACATAATTGAACTATCAACCATGCTCCAAATGCAACCAAATTATACTAGCAAGTCATTCAACATCCAAGGAACATGTTTGCATCAACCATTCATCAACATGGCATCAAAATAAGAAATACCCAATTCTATAGGCAAGCATCCTATATGGCAAACCATGAAATCCTCAAATCACCAAATCACATACCAAGAGGCAAATTACAAACTCAAACATTATTAACAACATAAATCCAACTTAGGGAGTCCAAAACATCTCCCAAAACATCAACATAGGTCCCCCATTGCCAAATACCCAAAAGCTAATAGTTTTGAGAAAATATTCACCATACGTGAGCTTAAAACCTTCACTTGGATGCTTGGATTCCTTGCTTCCCCAAATGCACTTCAATGCTCTGCATTATTGGTTTAAGAAAAGAGAGAGCGTAAGCAAATAGCTTAGTGAGGAATGCTCATTTAAAACCATTCAATAATGCATTTATAAAACACCTTTATAAACCATACTTCAAAACAACATTTATTCATGCACATAAGCATTTAAAACAAGCAATTCATGCTTCAAATCACTAACATGTCATATTGGCCACAAGTGATAATCATCATCTTTTCAAAATACGATCAACATAAGACTCACACATGGACTTTTAAACACCATTGTGATCTTACAATTTCCAAGGACCACACATGGACTTTTAAACACCATTGTGTCCTTAACAAGAATCATCCATGGACTTTTAAACACCATGACAAGGACCACACAAGGACTTTTAAACACCTTTGTGTCCTTAACAAGAATCACCCAAGGACTTTTAAACACCTTGGTGTTCTTAAATAACAAGGCTTACACAAGGAATTTTAACCACCTTTGTAACCTTAACCAAGAACCAACCATGAACTTTTAAACACCATGTTGTTCTTAAAATTCACAAGATTCACACAAGGACTTTTAACCACCTTTGTGATCTTAACCAAGAACCATCCATGGACTTTTAACCACCATGTTGTTCTTAAATAAACAAGGCTCACACAAGGACTTTTAACCACCTTTGTGACCTTAACCATCACTTGCCAATATGCATCATTAACAACAATATTCCACTGTTTTAAAGCATTTAACAAAGCCATAAACATCATGCATCTTTAAGCATCAAACCACATTAAGACAATGTTCAAAAACAAGGATCTCTTACCTTGAGCATCCTTCAACACATGGCTTATAATCTCAGCAAATAAACATGCTAAATATGCTTTCAAAACAGGATTTAAAACATGCAAACAAACCACATTGCATACAACCAATCCATGGTTCATCATCAAGAGAGTTTTTCCGAAAACTTACTCTTGAGCTTAGCTAAGTTGCTTAGACTTAAACTAAGCTCCCAAACCTTCAAAACATTGGTTTCAAAGCTGAAAACCAAAATCCACTCACCGATTCCGTTTCGCCACTTGCCGAAACACCAATCAAACTTCCGGATCACCACCACAAGGATCCAAAGATGACTCCCCTGTTTTAAACACATCAAAGCAGAGGATTAATGCATCATCATGCATTAATATCTTCAATGAAAGCACCTAAACCCGCTGCTCTCATCCATACTCCATTTTCGGCTACCAAACACAACCGAAAATGCATCCAAACAACTCCACAACATTACCCAGCCAAAATCCATCAAATCTAATCATCCTTAAACATCAATTAACATCAAAAAAGGATCTAACCACGCCCTTATACCTCCAGCTATAACAGATCATCAAGATCACTCCAAAAACAACCAAAAACTCAAGCTAAACTTAGGAAATTCAACCTATTCGGGATTGCATTGATTAAACCTCAACTTCTCACCAATTTAACATTCATTTAACATCAAAAAGACACCTCAAATCACTGCTCAAACAGATCATACGAATTTTAATCAAAAATCAACCAAATCTTGCATTTAAAGCCAAGATCAAGAACACAACCTTAAAACCTTTTATAAAACACAAATTAAGGATTGAGAACTTGGGAATTTCAGTAAAGAACTGAGAGTTTAGAGGAGAAGGACGTTCTTACCTCCAAACTTGAGTTTCTCCCTTTTTAGAACCAAAATTCTTGAAAATCCACTTAGCAAATGATAAGGTTTTGTTGAAGAGATGATTAGAGATCAAAATAGAATTGAAATGTGTTATTTAGATGACAAAATCAGAGAGAAAGCTCTGGAGAAATATGTTTGGTTTGAGAGAAAAGATGAGAGAAAATGAAAATGGAATTTAGGAAAAGTTAGTTGGAAAATGCTAAAATATCTTCCCTCTCTTTTTCCTTATTTTAAAACCATTAATTAATCATTTAATATTTTAGAAAAATCTGGAGAAACTCCCATTGGGTAAATAGCTCCTTAAAGATTCAAAGTTTCAATCCTTTTTAAAACAGTCACACAGTTTTCAAAAATTACATTTTGGTCACCAACCAAAATGTCACACTTCCAAACCTTATTTTGTAAAATTGATTTCACCACACTCTTATATATAATAAAAGAGGATTTTAAGACATTTTTCCATATTTTTAATGCAACCCGAACTAGGCTTTTCTAAATTCACCTTTATATATTCGAACCGCAGTCCGACCGAACCGGTCCGAATCCCAAAACTTCTAAGCCCAAAATTGGGGCGTTACACTCTTCTTCTGCTATATTTTTTACAGTGCTATGTGTGTATACATGATTTTTGGTATGATTTGTGATTATGGCATGATTTGTTTGTTGTGTGATTATTATCTGTCCTGATGATTTTTCGTGTATTCCATGTTTTGTATGATGACTTGTCGTGTATGACATAATTTGTATGATGGTATGCCATGCAACATATATCAGAATCACACTATTTAATATTAGACTATGTGTGCAAGCATCTTTGTTAATAAACAAGAATGCATTCGAATTCAGAAATCGGATAACATGTCATATCATTAGGTTGGAAATTGTACGACGAAGTTCAACGGTTTCATCCTTCGGGTCAAAGCCTGCTTCGGATTGGTGGTTCTACCCTTCAGGTTGAGTTCCACTTCGGTTGATGATGATGGAGAGAGTGGTTCTGGGGAACCTTACTCTTCGGACGGTGATGTAGATGGGTGCATGTAAATGTGTCTCATGAATCATTTTCATACATATATGTATGTCGAAATGTCTATTTTGTTTTGAGCATGATGATCGGATTATCTTACTGTTTGATTTTGGTTGTACTTTAGAGACACACTGAGCTTTATAGCTGACTCCCCCTTAGTTCCTATTTCATATACTCAGACTTAGGCATACAGTACTAGGAGGACCTCGTTTATCAGACTTATTACATATTATCAGTATGGACTATTTGTGATTTATGGACTTTATTTTATCGTTGGATTTATATGTAATTTTGGACTCAGACACTTTTATTTGCAGATTTATTGTTTTCAGCATGCATGACTATTTTTGAATATTTCATTAACTTCTCAGGTTACTATTATACGGCTATGTTTTATGTAATTGCACTATTGTTGTGTTTAATATGATTTCACTAATTAATACAAATATTAAATTATCAATCCTAACGACGTTTCTTGAGGAACAAGGTTTTAACGCAACTTCTTAAATTCAGCCCATTTCTTCTCGGTCGGGTTTAGGGGGTTAAAGGCATGGTGGTCGGTTAACAAGTTTGGTCATCGGAGTGGGGCTATGAAAGATCAAACGGTGGTGCTAGCGGCGGAGTTGTGCCAGAAAAGTTGAATCTTATCGAATTCATGAAGAACTCGATGAACATTCAACCAAAATATATGGTTTTTGACCCGTTTGGGTGGGAAATTCTGAGTTTTTAGGTGTTAGTTTAAGTGGATTTTGGGGAGTGAGAGAATAGAGAGAGAGGGAGGCCGGGTGAAATGAATGAGTTAACTCGTTTTTGGCTTATATAGCTTGAGTGGAACGATGTCGTTTTGGCACAAGGTCAACCCCGAATCCGCGCGTTTTCATCTGAGTTGACCCATAGTCCCCGTGTTTTTTTTTAAAAGGAGTAATTGTTCATTTGGTCCTTAAATTTTTGAAATGTAATGCAATTTATTCCTTAATTCAATAAAAATCCAAATTAAAATTTGTAATTCTTTTAAATTGGTTATATATTTAATTGTTTTATTTAATTAAATGCAATTAAATATATGCTTGATACATGCTTCAAATTTTGCATTTAGTTTTCATTATTAGACAATTTAATCACCTATGTTGATTAATTGTTTAGAACCTTACTATTTAGGCTCCCTAATTAGGATCCAATAATTTAAATAGGATAGATAATTGTAGAAAATTAACAAGTATTATTTGGAAAACTTAGAAGTTTTAATTAAATGGTTCATTAAAGTAATTGGGTGTTATTCAACATAAAGTTTAAAGGTAGAACAAATAATATTTGTTAGAATCAAGAATATGATAATTAACTCTGTTAGCCAATTAAAGCCTTAATTAAGGCTAACACCTAAATAATTAGACTAACTATTTAATTAGTGAATTTATAGAGTTTAGGAGTTTTGATATGGATGGTGCTCAAGCAATTGTGTGCTATCTCATAAAAGCCTTTAAGCTTGATAATGTTCTTAGTCCTAAACATTTAAAATGATTAGAGTCTTATTTAAGTTAGCACTTAAAATAGACAAGATAATAAATGGTTCATGCATTTCAAAACCTTTTATAATCGAATATATTTTTTAGAATATAAATAGAGGTGTCCTAAACGTATAGGGGCGCTTCCAATCTTATATTCGACACAAAAATATATTCCTTTATAAAAGGAATAGTCTCCTTTAAAATACGAATCTAATTAATAATTAAGGAACAAATTAAATTCAAGTTATTATTCTTTAAATACAAATATTCCACGCAAAATTAAAAGGTACCAATAACGAGCGTTTATGGGGGTACTAACCCTTTCCCACACGCAAATTTTAAAAATAACGAATCTCTGATTATTTTTATGGTGTCTGGTCTACCAAAATGATCGGTGGTGAATCCAAATCATTTTTCAAATTAAATTAAAGGGTAAATATGATTTTAAATTTAAAGTGCAATTTTAAAAAAATAATCTATTTTTTAATATCAAAAAAGGAAAGTAATTTTCAAGATTAATTTCAAGAAAATCTGATTTTTCAAGACTAATTAATTGCAAGATCAAACAAAAATGGAAAAATCCTCATTTTTAAAGATTAATCATCGAGCTATTTCACACCGGTTAAAAAATAGTTTCGAAAACTTGGTGACTTCGGTGGGGATAATTCGAGATTCAGGCCTTAATTAATTTTGCGTGGCATATTGACATTTAAGAATTGTAATATGAATTTAATTTGATCAATAATTATTGGGCGAATTCATATAGAGAATGTGAATATGCATTTTATTTGTGTGATATTAACTGTCATTCATGCATAAGCCTTCTACTCGAGCTTCTCCTTTAAGTGGGAGCGAGACATGATCCTACGTGAGGTATCCATCTTTGTGATCAGGAATTTTGTCTTTCTTACGGTATATCAACCTTATACAACGTGAGGTGCAAGCCTCAGATATAAGGGGTTGTATACTCCCTAATCGATGTCTTGCTATCGCAGTAGACAGTAACAACAGTTTGGGTACCCAGAGTCTAGAAAAAAATCCATATACTATAATCTAGAAGCCTAGCACACTATAGCCATATAAGAACCTAGGACATGGTGCTACAAGTTTAAATACATTTCTCTAGTTATTTTTAAAAGTTTTGTTTCTCTATTTTTTCATGTCTTTTTTATTTCAATAATTATTTCACAATACTGACACAATTTTTTTGTGTTTTTTGTTTGTCTTATTTTTTATGTTGCATCATGTTGCATTAATCTAGTATCGATTCAAGACTCAATTGATTAGGAAGTATTCAATATGGTTGAAGGGTCCGAGAAACAAAGAGAATGTAATACCTCAGTTTGAATATGGTTAGAGGAGACCCAACGTTCAAAGGGGGACAACCTTCGTGGGGATCACGTAACAAAAATGAAGAATTATACCAAGATAAACTCTAAACAGTAGTAGTAGTAGTAGTAGTAGTGGTAGTGGTAGTGGTAGTGGTAGTGGTAGTGGTAGTGGTAGTGGTAGTGGTAGTGGTAGTGGAAGTGGTAGTGGTAGTAGTAGTAGCAGTAGTAGTAGTAGCAGCAGCAACAACAGCAGCAACAGTAGCAGTAGCAGTAGCAGGAGCAGTAGCAGCAGCAGCAGCAGCAGCAGCAGCAGTAGCAGCAGCAGCAGTAGCAACAGCAGCAGCAGCAGTAGCAGCAGCAGTAGCAGCAGCAGCAGCAGCAGCAGTAGCAGTAGCAGTAGCAGTAGCAGTAGCAGTAGCAGTAGCAGTAGCAGTAGCAGTAGCAGTAGCAGTAGCAGTAGTAGTAGTAGTAGTAGTAGTAGTAGTAGTAGTAGTAGTAGTAGTAGTAGTGGTAGTGGTTTGCCAAGTCTAGAGGTGATCACGGGGATGAATAAAGCATGGTTCGAGGGAAAATTGGTTTGCCAAGTCTAGAGGTGATCACGGGGATGAATAAAGCATGGTTCGAGGGAAAATTAGTCGGTAAAGATAATGATGATCAGATTGAGGATAAAGAGCATATGAATTGGATTCTAGAGGTGATCACGGGGATGAATAAAGCATGGTTCGAGGGAAAATTAGTCGGTAAAGATAATGATGATCATATTGAGGATACAAAGTATATGAATTGGAAGGTTATTAGGGGATTGATATTGACAAGTAATGATCCGACCAGGAAAATGAGTTTATATACATTATGCATCTACGGGTTAGTGTTGTTCCATAGAATTCCATACCATATAGACCTATCTACATTAGGACTGTTCGAGCATTTGGAAAAGGGTGTGAATCTAGTGCCAACGATTTTAGCCGAAACATTTAGATCATTGACTGCTTGCAGGAAGGCGAAAGATGGAAGATTCTAGGGTAATAAAAATAGTACTTTTGAACACTTAACATTCTGGGTTTGAGGACACATGTGGGTCACACCTTATAGGGTTCGTAGACATTTGATAATTATTCATCATTAGAAGAACACCTTGTTGAGTGTCCGATTGAGAATAGGATGGAAGAGCAGTGGAAGGAATTCTTTTTGAACATAAAGACTCTGATGTTGTATGGAAAGCTTCTTGGTTGAATTTGAACAACTATTTATACCGGTGTGGGAAATTTGACTGGGACCCGTTACCTAGAGTTTAAGGAGGGACAACTTATTGCCCGCTACTAGTGTCCATGAAGTTTGCATCAAGACAAATTATTCATTCCATTGCAGGTATGGCGACATTTGAGTATGCACATAAGATGGACGATTATAAATCAAAGTTAAGTAACACTACAAAACCATGGCAAGAACCAAGGAGGCTAGAGCTTTATGAAGAGTCAAAAGTCATGCCAGGGTATGAAGAATGGAAGTCACAAAGAGTTAATGATAACATCCCTCAGAAGGATCAAAGTAGTGTTGTTACGTCCGCTGAACATGCAAGGAGTGCACCGTCAACACTAGAAAAATTAATACATGATCATGAGCTAGAAGTAAAGGAGTACGAGAAAAGAATCAGTGATCTCAAGCATGAACTCTTTATGACAAAGCTAGACGTGGTTGTAGAGAAAGAAAATGAAAAGACCCTCCGAGAACAAAACAAAAGATTAACCAAGAACTAAAAGATCTAAAGGAAACGCATGCAAACTGCAAGAAATCACAAAAGGGAAGTTCTAGTAAGTTAGTTGAGAATCTAAATAAATAGTTGGATAAAGCCACCAAGGAAAAGAATGACTATAAGAAGTTGTACGATGAAACTTTGAGTGCATCAAACAAAGATTCGGGACTTGAGAGAATCAAACTGTCGCGCCAAAAAGAAGCTAGAGGAAGAGAAGGCTCAGAATGTTGAATTGTCATCTTAGGTATCACAAATGGAGAAAATAATCACGAGATATTATAATGAAGTAAAAGTTGACATGGAGAAGGAGAACGAAGAGTTGAAAAAGAAAGTAGCGGATTTGGAAAACGCAATAAAAGTTTTGAAAGATCAGGTTGTGAGCTATGAGGGAGCACTATACAAGGAAGAAAATTCACTGAAAGGAAAGCTTGAAGTAGCTGAACACACCATCCAGAGGCAGAATCATGATTCAATTAACTTCAAGGGCCAAGTAAGGGGCGTATCTTAGTATGTGTAAACATTGTCAGAAGAAGCTGCAAACCCGCTACAACGTCCCGACATCGATATCGACATCAAACTTGCGAAGGTGCTGATCAGGAAGTTGAATGAATTAGTCAACCTAGGAGCTAGGGTTAATTGCTTTATGTGGTAGAAATTATCTATTCCTTGTACTCGACTCTTTGGTTAATGAATGTTTCTCTAAAGACTAGTTCATAAAATAGATACCTTTGTTTTCATTCATGCATTCATACATCCATACATTTGCATTCTATTTGACAAAATACAATGAAATTAATAAAACAAAGATTCTATGGTAGTGTGACTTTTGATTTGCAAACATACTACATTCATACGAAACTCGTTTACTCTCCAAGGCCATGGCTGTAGAAGACAGAATCACCAGTTTTGAAAATGGTCGTGTTAAGATGCATAATAGATTTGACAAAATTTAATAGTATATGAATGACAACTTTTCCCAAGCATAGAGGGAGATTATCACCCAGTTGACTGCTTTACTAGGACTAAAAGAATCTGGAAAAGGCAAAGTACATGAAGGGGGTTCGAATGACATAAATGACCAAGATGATACTACATCTCATGTGTGGGAGCAACCTGATAATCCACCTCATGCGAAGAAGGTCCAAATTAATCTAACTAGAGCAACTACCAATTATTTGGTCAATATTAGAGTAAATTGTAGAAGTGGTGATGAAGTCTCGGACCTAAATAATGTAAATGAAATCGAGAATATCCGCGCTGAAATTGAGAGGAAATAGAAGAAATGTTGCAAAGCCCTAGAAGACATGTTTCTAGAGATGCAGAAAGTGAACGAGCATGGATCCAATACTACATAACTGAGCTTGGTTGCTGATTTTGTTCTTCCACTCAAGTTCAAGGTATCGTACTTCGAGAAATATGATGAGACCACATGTCCATCAACACATCTTACTATGTGTTGTCGTAATATGGTTGCCTATTTGAAGGATGAGAAATTGTTGATTCATTGTTTCCAAGATAGATTGTCGGGTTCAGCAGAATGATGGTATACCCAGTTAAGCCGAGTGAATATTAGGTCATAGAAGGACCTTTCTAGAGCTTTCGTGGAGCATTACAAACATGTCACTGAAATGGTCCTTAGTCGTGTTCAGTTGCAAGGGATGGAACATAAACCCAATGAAAGCCTCCGTCAGTATGCTCTGAGGTGGAGAGATATGGCAACGCATGTGCAGCCACCATTGATGGAGAATGAGATCACTCATATGTTTGAACATACTTTGAGAGGACCACTCTTTGAACATTTGATCAGTAATTGTTGTTTGATTTTAGTGCAACGCAAACGGTGCAAGTATACTTATTGCAAGTAATAGTATAGATAAAGATAGTCTCCACAGAGATTGGAAGAAACTTTTCTTTTAATCACTTTCACTGAAAATAGAAATAAATTGTGATGGTAGATTGTGATTTTAACTAAGTAAAATAAATTAAATAGAAATGAGTGATCGATATGAGAGATTAGGTCGGGTTATCATGAGTAGCGCAAGCCAAGTGTCATGGCAACAAGGTTTCCTAGAATGCCATGGCAACTGGGTTTCCTAGAATGCCGAAGTAACTCGGTTTTCTCCTTTAATGTTCGACGAAGTGTTCTTCAATGCCTTCGTGGTATCCCTAACCAAAGAACTGATGTTTGTGCAAGCTTCAGTGATACATCACTGCGTTAACCTTGGGTGAGAAACATCGATCTTTGCACTCTTCTTAGCCGCTAAAATCCGATCCTTATTCCTAAGGCAAATTAGTTTCCACCAATGGTTGTTTAAATGGAAACCGTGTCCACTCGTTTCGTGAATCTAGATCTCCCGAGCCTAGATAAATGTATGCAATCAAGTTCCTTTCCTAATTTCCTTGACGCAAGAATAAAGAACCATGAATGGATAAACAACGAATTTATTGAATAAAAAAACAAAACCATTCATTCGTCTCTACACACCAACAAAACTCGATAACTCAAGCCAAATTAAACTAGTTCTTGGCTGGGAGAAAAGAAATCACAAAGAAAATAAACTCAGAAATTGAAGAGAGAAAAAACCCTAAACTATTCAAAGCTCGACCACGATCCAGTCTTCACGCCCGATTCCCACTCTCTCCCTTCTTTGTTTCTATGATGAGGCTTTTATAGGAGGAGAGAGCTCAATCTGAATTTCGAAGATGAGGTTTATCCATATCTTGAGGAGAGAAATTAGACTTTATTTCCTTATCTAAAGATATGTTTATATAAGGAAATAATTCGATTTTTATTTCCTATCTTTATTTACATATCACCCCATTTAAAAGGAGATAAATCATGATTGAATCTGACCAAGATTCTCTCATATTCATCTTCAACAGCTCATAAATTGAATCTGGCCTTTATCATATGCGATAAGGATAAATCTTGAAATCGAATTATTTCCTTTATGACTTGCCTTGACAATCGCTCGACAATCAGGTTGGCAATTCGTACCTACACAACAGAAGGCAAAATGGCATCATTTTCTCCACAAAAACAAATAAATACAAGTTCAAGCCCATTAACAAAAGGATTATGCACTTATGCATGAAATACTACAAATGCAACTAAATGGGCCTAAGTTTAAACAATAATATGAGTAAAAAGGTTATAGAATATAGTATCTTTTCACACTTAAGTCATCCCCAAACTCGAACTATTTCTTATCCTCAAGCAATGAAAAACTAACAACAATTACCTGCCAAGGCATTTACCATAAAAAACATGCTTAAAACCTAAATTCAATCCTCAGAACTGTGGCAATAAAGATTCAATTACCTTTCAACCACGGGAAATCACAGAAAGTTACTTAAAAATAAACTACAATGCTAGTGAAAATGTGTGTGCAGAGTTGTGCACAAGTCAATCAACATGATTCCAAGCAAACCTCAATTTTTATTAGATTGTTGAGGCAATTTATTCAGCTAGAGCCCGATAGGAACCCCTAGCGAGTTCTTTCGTCTTTCTTTTTTGGCTAGAGTTAGATAGGCTCCTCTAGCGATTCCCAATATTTCAAAAACTAGAGACATATGGGCACATCTAGTAATCAATTATTATTATTCTATTATTATTATTATTATTATTATTATTATTATTATTATTATTATTATTCGGCTAGAGCCAGATGGGCACCTTTAGCAAAATTTTTCCAATTTTTAATAACCTAAAGTTTACTAGGTCTCCCTCGACTGACAATTCACAACAATATGAATATAAACAACATCATAGCAAAATTTCAAGTTAATTCCATGTCAATTCTAAAACCTAAGCTTTTCTCATCTAAATGTCGTGGAAATTAACACATCACAAAATATTGTAGAGCGTTTTAGTGTTCTCTAAATATGAGCGCAAGTGCACACTCCTATCAAGTAATAGTATAAAAGATATCGACTCCCACACGGATTGGACAACTTGACTCGAATCGTAGCTCCTGCACAAAGGAAAATTAAATGCACAAATAGGTTGAATTGTTTAAGAGGAAAATAAAATAAAACACAAGTAAATAAAAGGGAAGAAATCAGATTGATGAAGTGGGTCGGGTTATGCTGTTGTTTAGTGTGAAACTGGGTTGAATAGGACAAGTTGCTTTGCGCTGCCACACTTCGCTGCCTCAGCGGGGATGGCAGGTAGGCTGCTGAGATGCTCTCGCTGCCTCGACAGGGGAATGGACTTGTGTCTCGGCGGCAAACTCGGCAGAACTACAAGGCTCGGCAGAACGCTTCGAAAGTGATCACGCTTATGTCTAAGTCAGAATGTTGTTGATGCCCACTACAGATAATACCAGTCGCGGCGTGAATCGTGCAAAGACAACAATGTTTGGTTTGTTCTCTTTTAGCTGCCTTAAACCCTAACCTATGTCTAGGTTGGATTGATCAACACTTGATTAAGGTGAAGACCGTACTTACTCCTTTCGTGAGTTCGACTCTCTTAATACCGAACAAATGGATAGTAATCAACTAATCTTTTGTCTTAATTGAAAACTATGAAGAAACTAGAATAAGCAAACCTTGACGTTTTATTTGCCAAAACAAAGTTAAAATCCTAAACAAACGTTCCCACACTAATTACAACATAACCCAAACCCAAGTAGAATTTTATAACATAATGGCGGCAAGAAAACCTAAACTATTCCTAAGGGAAAACATTAGTTCTCTTGAAGTAAAAGTACAATGCATATATATAGGAATTAGCTAGGTCTAGTCTTTCTTGAAGTAGAAGTCTTCAAAGTAGCTTTTGCATGAAATGCAACCTTAAATTCTGACTTCTTTGAGTTGAATGTGGACTTCTTCACGTTGCCTTGCTCCACAAGTAATCTCGCATTCCTCCTTTGGTGACTCTGCCTACTGCTACAGTCATCAGAAAATTGAGTTGACAACATCGTCAAAATCAGGATTTTCAACTCTACAGATCGCATTCTAGTTCTCCAATTCCTTTATTTGATGTCTTGGGCGGCAAGTAGGGCAGCGACAACTACTCGGCAGCTGTTGTCTCTATCTGGAACTGCATCAGTACAACCCCTTGGTCTGCTACCTCAGCATCATGTCCTCAGCTCCTCTCTCTTCTTCTATCAACCTCTAGTACCCGAAACTAAAACTAAACTAAAACAATACCTTTTCTTTACCAAATAAAAGATAATAACTAAAAAGTATGGCCAAGTAAAGAATACTGTAAAATGCAATGCATGATCCTAATTATGCCTAAAATGTACTTAAAACAACAATAATATGAGATGGAATGTGCATGAAATATAGAACTTATGGACACTTTACACACCCCCAAACTTGAACTATTGCTTGTCCTTAAGTAATGCAACCTAAATATACTTGCCCTTTTAAACTAATCGGAAAAAAATTATGTTTTAAACTTTGATTTAACACCTCAAGGCCGTGGCACCTGTCATTAGATTAGTGAAAGGAGAATAACATGAATTACCTCAGAATTAAACTATAATGCCAGTGAAGTGTGTGCATAACTGTGTATAGGCTGAATATGAAGAATATTCTAAGTAAACAGAGATGTTGTCATGATATTCAAGGTTGCTCCTGAGACAACATAATCAAGGTTGCTCCCGAGACAGCATAATTAAGCACAATTAAATAATCATGGCAATAAGGGCTTCAACTTGTCACAACTACTCTTCTAGGTCTGAAATTAAGATAGGAGCAAACTACAAAACCCCGAACCCATGGAGTAGAGTCATCCCGTGAAGAATTTCATTCATTCATGCTAATTTGTCCGTCACTACAAGATTTTCAGATTCATGGAATTTGATACCAGCAGAGTGTCCTTGCACATGATTCTTCCTAGAGCCTGTTTCGGGCACCTCTAGGGATAGACAACATAAAATTTTTATTTTGCCTGCCTCGGCAGTGCTTTTGTTTTTGTTTTGTTTGTTGCCTACCGCGACAACTTCCTGCAACCATGTTAGAATTTTACAAATAATTCAACAAGAAATTTTTATCAAAACTCAAACAAATTCAGCAAGTAACAATAGTGTTTTTAAATTTTGGCAATTATAGAAAAATCCTAAGTTTACTTCATGCTTTCCCCCCAAAATTAAGTTCATTTTAACTTGGTGCAAAAATTTAAAGTCAGCTATCCTATCATAGGCACATGTTCTGAAAAAATTTCTTTTCAATTATTTTTTCTAAGGCAAGTACATAGTGCAACCTAGAATGCCCTAAAATATGCCTAAACAAAAATAATGAGTGCTAGCCCCCCAAACTCGAGACGGTCATTTCCATCAATGCACAAAATGAAATACAGAAAAATAAAATAAAAATAACTGCAAAAATAAATATAAGAAAAGAGAAGGAGACTTAGGCTTAGTTTCTGTTAGAAGGTGTAGAGGATTTGGAGGAGTTATATGCTTTGTCGTCAATTGTGGGTTGTGGCAGTGGGCTTTGTAATGTTGCCCTCTGCTGTGCGTAGCGGCTCGATTCTTAAGGGTCTGGATCTGTATAATTAGTCGTGAGACAGGAAGAAATGGTAAAGGAAAAAAATAAAATCTAGTCCTAAAAATCTACTCCTAATTAAATAAAGCGGTAAATACGTGGAAAGATAAAATTATGTCACAATGGGGATGGCATCCCAATGTGAATACTTCATGTTCTCTCGGGATAAAATCTCCTGCATAGTGCTTCAATCGCTGCCCATTAACTTTGAATTCTGTCCCTCCATTTATTGGTTTTACTGTCACGACACCATGTGGGAAAGCTTGGACTACTTCGAACGGTCCTGACCATCTGGATTTGAACTTCCCAGAAAACAGCGTGAAGTGGGAGTTGAACAACAACACTTGTTGCCTGGGTAGGAACCGTCTTTGTTGGATCTTGCTGTCGTACCATTTTTTTGACTTTTTCCTTGTACAGCTTGGCGTTCTCATATGCCTCCCACCGGAATTCCTCCATTTCTGTCAGATCGAGTAATCTCTTTTCTCCACCCTATTTAATCCATGTTCACTTACTTGACTGCCCAATATGTCTTGTGTTCTATTTCGATAGGGAGGTGACAGGCCTTGCCGTAATCTAGTTGATAAGGGGACATTCCGAGTGGCATTTTGTAGGTTGTCCGGTACGCCCAAAAGGCATCGTCTAATTTCAACGACCAGTCTTTCCTGCTTGGATTGAAAACTTTTTCCAAAATGGTTTTGACCTCTCTATTTGATATTTTTGCCTGCCCATTTGTTTGTGGTTGGTACGCCGCGACAATCTTGTGCTTGACACCAACTTTTTGGAGTGCCTTGGAAATTAGCTTGTTATCAAAATGGGTGCCCTTGTCAGTAATGATGGCTCTTGGAATCCCAAACCTTGTGAATATATTCTTGCGTAGGAATCTATGGACGGTCTTTGCATCATTGTGAGGTGTGGAAATGGCTTCTACCCACTTTGAGACATAGTCAGCTGCCAGGAGAATGTACATGTTGCCACAAGAAGATGGGAATGGTCCCATAAAATCTACACCTCAAACATCAAACAATTCAACCTCCATGATGGTTTGTAAGGGCATTTCGTTCCTTCTTGATATGTTTCATGTTCTTTGGCAACTATCGCACTGTTTGTAGAAGGCTTGGGCGTCTTTATGCAATGTTGGCCAAAAGAAACCTGATTGGAGTACTTTTGTTGTCGTGCGCTGTCCTCCAAAATGGCCTCCATATGGTGTCGCGTGGCACTGTGATAGTATGCCTTGTTGTTCATCCTCCGGGACACACTATCTAATGACCTGATCTGCATAGTTTTTAAACAAGAAAGGCTAGTCCTAAAAATAATGCTTAGCATCATGTTAGAATCGTTTCTTTCCTCGGAAATTAAGTTCATAAGGTAAAACACCGGTTACCAAGTAATTCACGATGTCTGCGTACCATGGTGTGGTTGTCATTGTTGCTGCCGCCGCCTCTTCATGGGTAGCTAGTGAGATGCCTTCAGCTTCCAGGGCAACTACCAGGGCGGAGGCTAGTAACAACTGTTCATCAGGGAATGCATCCTAAATTTCACTGGTGGGTGTCTTTTCTTTTCCATTCTCAAGCCGAGATAGATGGTTCGCCACTTGATTTTTGTGCTCTTTCTGTCTCAGATTTCCAGATCAAACTCTTGCAGTAGTAGAATCCAACAGATAAGGCCGAAACTTATCGAAGGCAAGCACTACTTCCAATAATTCTTTCGTTGTAGTGGTGTAGTTGGTTTGGGCAGGATTTAGTGTTTTGTTGGCGTAGTAGAGGACATGGAATATTTTGTCTTTGCGTTGTCCTAGGGCGGCGCCGACGACAGTATCGCTTGCGTCAAACATTAGCTCAAAGGGCTGGCTCCAATCAGGGGAACTACCACATGTGCTTTCATCGAAGTTGAATGGTTTGTCCTGTTCCAGCAAGGTACAAAGTGGTTTAGAAATTTTAGAAAAAATTCCAATGAACCGACGATAAAAACCTGTATGTCCTAGGAAACTCCAAATGCCCCTGACAGCGGTCGGCGACGGCAAGTTGGCAATCACTTCGATCTTGGCTTTGTCTACTTCTATTCCCTGTGTAGAGATTTTATGCCTCAAGACTATGCCTTCATCGACCATAAAGTGGCCTTCATCGACCATAAGGTTGTCGAGGTAGCTGTCAAAGCTGCTGTCGAAGACAGAGAAGTCGTCCATAAATATCTCTATGAAGTCTTCTATCACGTTGGAGAAAATAGCCATCATGCAACGCTGGAATGTGGAAGGGACGTTGCATAATCCAAATGGCATTCTTCGGAAGGCATAAATGCCATATGGGCATGTGAATATTGTTTCGGCCTGATCCTCCGGTGCAATGGCAATCTGGTTATAACCTGAATATCCATCCAAAAAACAATAGAAAGGTTTGCTAGCAAGGCGGTCAAGCATTTGATCAATAAAAGGTAACGAGAAATGATCTTTTTTGTTGCTTTATTTAACTTGCGGTAATCCATGCATATTCTCCAACCAGTTACTGTTCTAGTTGGAATTAACTCATTATTGTCATTGCTTACCATAGTTATGTCATCTTTCTTTGGTACACATTGTACCGGGCTTATCCATTCACTGTTTGAGATAGGATATATGATACCAGCATCTAACCATTTGATGATCTCCTATTTGACAACTTCTCTCATGGCATCGTTTAATCTCCTCTGGGCATCCACAGTTGGCTTTTGATCCTGTTCGAGCTGGATTTTGTGCATGCAAATTGCTGGGCTTATTCCTTTTATGTCTGCAATGGTCCAACCTATTGCCTTCTTGTGCTGCCGCATCAGTGCTATCAGTTTTTGTTCCTGTGTAGGCTGAAGCTTGGAGGAAATCATTACATGCAGTGTGTCATTTGTTCCCAAGTAAACATACTTAAGTTGTACAGGTAAAGCTTTTAATTCAAGCGTAGGGGGTTGTTCGATAGATGGTTTGAACATTTTGCCACCCTTTTTTGTTTAATTCAACGGTTCAAAATACTTACCTGGCCTGTTTTCTATCCAGCATGCTTCTTCTTACTCCTCTAGTTGTTATTTTGTCACTCATTGCTTTGTTCATCTTCTAGGCAATTATCTAAATGGCACCGAGACAGCTGTCGAGGATGCTGCCCTGGCAGTCGTGTTGTAGGCAGGGTCTGCTAGCTTCAAAATTGAACTCTGAGATGGCCTCCATTAGCTAACATTCTTCTGGATCATCAGACTGTCTTATGTTTGGAAGACATTCAGCTTTACTTGTTGATCGTTGACCCGCATTGTAAGTTCGCCTTTTTCAACATCGATCAACGTTCTGCTCGTAGCTAGGAATGGCCACCCTAGGATTATCAGTGCCCTTTCATTTGCTTCATAGTCTAGTACCAGGAAGTCGGCAGGGAAAATGAATTTATCCACCTTCACTAGGATGTCCTCAATTTTTCCTTTCGGTTGTACATATGTTATGTCAGCTAGCAGTAGCATTACTGTCGTTGAGCGGGCATCTCCTATCCCCAGTTTTTGGAAAACAGACTTGAGCATTAATTTGATGCTTGCCTTTAAGTCATATAGGGCTCGTACGGAGTGGTTGCTGCCTATTTTACAAGGAATTATGAAGCTGCCTGGATCTTTCTATTTGGTTGGTGCCTTATTGTGCAGCATTGCCATGCATCTCTCTGTCACTGCTACTGTCTCAAATTTTGCGATCCTTGTTCTTTTGGATATCATATCCTTTAGGAACTTGGCATAGCTGGGCATATGTTCGATCAACTCTACCATTGGAAGATTGATTTTAACTTACTTCAGAACATCCAAGAATTTTTAAACTACATATCATGTATTTGTTTTTTCAATCGCTGTGGGAAAGGTGGTGAAGGTGTAGTGTCTACAATTTTTTCCTTGGGGAGAGTCTTATTCTAGGGTGTAGTAACTGGTTCAGAGTCTGTCTTTTCATTCATAGTGTCATCTGTCAGCTACTTTTCTAGTTCTACGTTGCCTTTCTCAGGTGTTGCCGCAGCAGGGTATCCGACAACTTGAATTGGTTTGGCAAGTGATGTTGCTCTCGCAGCAGGAATGGATGGCTCTTGCATTGTTATCCCATTTCTAGTTGTTATAGCTTTGCATTGCTCATGGGATTTCCCTTTCGTAGTTTCCGTATCACTAGGTAATCCACCCATTGGCCTAGTGTTAACAATCTGAGTGAACCTTCCGAACTGGGTCTCAAGATTCTTTATTGTTGTCTCCTGGTTATTCATCCTAATTTCAATCTTGTCCATGAAAGACTCCGTTTTGTTAATAAATTTATTGGTATGAACAATGAATTCATTAGTACGTGATATAAAAGTATGTAAGGTGGATTCTAATGAATTAGTGTTCATATTATGTTGCTGTTGAGGTAGCTGTCGTGACAGATTCTGCTGGTAGCCTCCCTGTTGTTGTTGTTGTGGATTTACAGTAGTTTTAGGATTGCTCCAGGAGAAGTTTGGATGATTCTTCCAACCAGGGTTATACGTATTCGTCTTGGGCCTGCTGTTCCTCTCGTATCCTCCCATGAAATTGGCAGATGCGGTACATTCGGAGGAGTCGTTGTTACCCCCACACTCATCACAGAATGGCTCTATAGCCTTGGCCTCATAGACTTTCACAGTGGGCTTTACCATGTTCTTAACTAGTTATGTCAGCTTGTCGAGGAGGGCATTGACGAATTTTGAGGATTCCACTTCGTTCACAACTGTTGGCCGCCTAATGTCGCCTCGGTGGGCTGTTGGGTACTTATAGTCATTTTTGGCGGCTTGGTTCAGGAGCCGCAATGCCTCTTCTGGTGGTCTATCGAGGATGATCTCGTTGGCTGAAGCATCAATCATCATTGGAGTTGGGTAGTTTACCCTGTTGTAAAACATTGACACTTGTGTGGAAGCTAGAAAACCATGAAGCGGGCAGTTATTTAGCATCTGTTGGTACCGCTCCCATGCTTCATACATTGGCTCATCATCCCCTTGTCGGAAGGCTGTGATCTCTTTTCTCAATTTGTCTGTGCCATTAGATGGGCTGAAACGATCCAAGAGATCCTTACACAGCTATGTCCATGTGGTGAATGACCCTGTTGGCTGGTTGTTCAACCACTGATTCGCCCTATCCTTCAGTGAATAGGGGAATAACCTCAGCCTTAGCACATCTTGGTGGACTCCATGTATTTTGAATGCTCTACATATGTCCAGGTATCCTCTTAAGTGCTGTCGAGCATCTTCTATGGTTGTCCCTCCAAATTGCCCTAAAGTGTTGATTATGTTAAACATCACATGCTTCAGCTCAAAGTGACCTGCCTCAATTTCGGGTTCTTTCATTGTAGGATCAAACCCTTTAAAGTCATGCTCCAAATAATCCCTGGTGGTTCGAACGTACTGTGGCTGCCTGGGCGGAATAGGGGGCGGCTGCCTAGGTTGAACTTGTTCTTGTTCTCTAGGTGGCGGACGGGTCTTGCTTCCCATCCTTGCCGTTTTGAGCATTGTTGGCAATGTTGTCATTTATTCCTTCCATGATTCCCTCCACTTTTCTCTCTTCTTTAGCTTTCTCTAGGGCTGTTCTGATTTCCTTTTTGAGTTCTCTTGCTCTTCGTAGGATATCGTCACAATAAACGATTTCGCCTCTTGGGTTTTCCCTGGTCATGCACTAGCAAGAGAAACTGTAAAATTATTTTTTCGATTAAAATAAAAATAATAAAAACTAAAAATTAAATGCAAATAAAAATAAAAGTGTAGAAATAAAAATGAATTTCGCTGTTACCAATCCTCGACAACGACGCCAAAAAATTGTAGAGCTTTTTAGTGTTCTCTAAATATGAGCACAAGTGCACACTCATGTCAAGTAATATTATAAAAGATATCGTCTCCCACAGGGATTGGACAACTTGACTCGAATCGTAACTTCTGATCAAAGGAAAATTAAATGCAAAAATAAGTTTAATTGTTTAAGAGGAAAATAAAATAAAACACAAGTAAATAAAAAGGAAGAAATCAGATTGATGAAGTGGGTCGGGTTATGCTGCTATTTAGTGTGAAACTGTGTTGAGTATGACAAGTTGCTTTGCACTGCCAAACTTCGCTGCCTCGGCGGGGAATGGCAGTTAGGCTGCTAAGACGCTCTTGATGCCTCGGTAGGGGAATGGACTTGTGTCTCGGCGGTAAACTCGATAGAACTACAAGGCTCGGCAGAACGCTTCGAAAGTGATCCCGCTTATGTCTAAGTCAGAATGTTGCTGATTCCCACTGCAGATAATACCTATCGCGGTGAGAATCGTGCAAAGACAACAATATTTGGTTCGTTCTCTTTTAGCTACCTTAAACCCTAACCTATGTCTAGGCTGGATTGATCAACACTTGATTAAGGTGAAGACTGTACTTACTCCTTTCGTGAGTTCAACTCTCTCGATACCAAACAAATGGATAGTAATCAACTAATCTTTCACCTTAATTGAAAACTATGAAGAACATGGAATAAGCAAACCTTGAAGTTTTATTTGCAAAAACAAACTTAAAATCCTAAACAACCGTTCTCACACTAATTACAACATAACCCAAACCCAAAGAGAAGTAGAAGTCTTCAAAGTAGCTTTTGCATTAAATGCAACCTTAAATTATGACTTCTTTGCGTTGAATGTGGACTTCTTCACATTGCCTTGCTCCACAAGTAATCTCGCATTCCTTATTCGGCGGCTCTGCTTGCTGCTAGAGTCATCGAAAATTGAGTGGACGACATTGTCAAAATCGGGATTTTCTGCTCTATAGTTCGCACTCCAGTTCTCCAATTCCTTTATTTGCTGTCTTGGGCGGCAGGTAGGGCGGGGACAGCTACTCGGCAGCTGATGTCTCTATCTGGAACTGCATCAGTACAACTCCTTGGTCTACTAACTCAACATCATGTCCTCAGCTCATCTCCCCTTTTATCAGCCTCTAGTACCTGAAACTAAAACTAAACTAAAACAATACCTTTTCTTTACCAAATAAAAGATAATAAATAAAAAATACGTCCAAGTAAAGAATACTGTAAAATGCAATCTATGATCATAATTATGCCTAAAATTTACTTAAAAAGAACAATAATATGAGATGGAAAGTGCATGAAATATAGAACTTATGGACACTTTACAAATATCACAACAAGTTTTAGCAGTTTAACAGAAAATTGCCATGGCAAGTAATATATGCAAACTACAATAAGAAAGACAAAATAAAACCAAGACAAACCCCCAAACTTGAGAGAAGCATTGTTCTCAATGCATGCTAAAATAAACAAAGGATAAAAAAGAAAATGGAATACAAATGAGTTAATCGAAGAGGTCGTCACCTCGAATTTGTAGTGTCATTTGGGCTGTTTTCTTGAGGCATTTGCTACCTCGCCTTGCTGGTGGTGGAGGAGTTGGTGCATGATCATTGTTCTTAATTTCCTCGACCTCTTCAATCGGTTCACCCTAATTCTCGACTTTATCTAGTGGTAAAGTTTTATGCTTTGATGTTGTCTTTGATGGCACATCCGGAGGTGGGGACTTCAAGAATATAGAGGTGGTGTCTTCAGGAGCTTTGTGCGTGGGGGTTGCCACGACAATGTCACTCGTATCTAGCATAGAATTGCCAACTTTCATTGTAGTGGCAAGTAACTTGGCAGGGAACTTAGAAAAGGTGCACTGCAATTTGGATTATCCTCCAATATAACACGCTCAATGTGTGTTGATGTAGTGCCACAGGAGCTAATACTCTTCCTCCATTTGCCCCAATTCAGTAGTAGGCTGAAGAGTTCTTCTAGGATCGGGGCAATTGCCATGGCATGTTCTTTTGCCGTGACAAGTCTGATTGTCTGGGCTTTTTCAACACCCTGGTCTTATTAAAATGGAAAATATAACAACTAAAATCAAAATAATCATAAAAGAAAAGAAAAATTGAATGAAATAGGGTTACCTTAAAGAAATCTTGAGGATGATCGTTTCTAATACTTCTTATAGTCTATTTGCACCCTCCATCATGTGACAATATTGCCCAAATAGAGTTGGACAATGTGCTTGCAGCTACTCCTATTTGCGTTACCATGGTGGAGGTGTCTTTCTTTCGTGTTCCCTTGTAGTACATGCATACCCTCCACCTTGCTATTTTTCCTGAAGGCATGAATATATTAATAAGAAAAATTATATCAAAACCCAACCATTTAATTAACTCTTTCATCATGGTTGGATGTAGCCTTCGTTGTCGTGGCAATTCCTTCTCCATCCAATTGTTGTTGCAATCTTCTTCCAAAATTCGGTGTAAGTCAAGGCAAGAAGCAATTTTTTTGAAAATCTTTAGGCATCCAACCAATGCTTCATTTAAGCTATTCAAACATCTCCATCAGTAGTGATGTTGGTGCATCACTAAAAGTGTCATCTCCCAAATGATCATATGCAACATTTGATGGCTTCACAACTAACACGGTTGGTTCCTCAAGAAATACCTGCAATGGTTGAGGTGATTTTTTAAGGAATTCAAAAGGTTCAACCATCACCTGCTCATATTCCATTAGCAAAGTATCGCTATCTTCACGATCCTGCATGTGGTCGTGTAATTGTCGTGGCAAAGGGGAATAAGAGAAATCTTCTGATTCTTGCTTCAACATCAACATTGTAACATTCTGGGCATCATATTCCTCAGGATTTGTTGTAGCAATACTCTTCTCAGCCTCATTGAGTGTTGTCGCGACATTGCTCTATTTAGGCTCCTCAATCTTTTTCGTAGCAATTCGTTGTTTAGGCTCATCTAGTGTTGGACAGTCTTTCTCATTGGCATGCTCTCGACTTGGAGGTATTAGTTGTTCCTCACACATCAGAGAACTCTCTTTTCATTTTTCCTTGCCCTTCTGCCTTAGGATTTCATTTTCCCTAAGAATAAATTGTTGAGGCATGCTATCCATGGCATATGTGAATATCCGCAATCGATCTTCCAAATCTCTCAAGAGTACGTACATCCTAGCAATCCTCGCATCCATGGAATTGGATAGCTCTTGCAAGTTACCACATTGTGGTGTCAACTAATTGAATTCGATGAGAGAATAAGGTCTAGCCATGAAAGCCTTGAATGTCTTCTCCAAGGAATTTGAATGCTCTTGACGAGGACTACATTGCCATGGAATATATGTTGTCGAGAAACTTGGCTGCTGATAAGGGATACATTGCCAAGGCATGTCTGTTGCCGCGGCAAAACTGTCGTGGTCAAAAAATTTGAGCTTTTTGATCATAACATAAAGGATTTTGCTGATGGTTCCATCCATGGTCCTCCATGTAGCCATATACAACGAGATTGTGAGGGCAATTTTTAAACACAAGATGTTGTCCATAACAAACACAAGAGTTTTCCACGTTATGGACTGGTTGGGATTTTCTTGGTTGGTATATGTAATCATCAGTGGGTGTATGAAATTCTTGAGTGGATTGATTCCTATCTTCCCACATCAACTCTTGAAAAGATCAACTTTTATTTCCCCACATGTTGATGTCCTTTAACTTCATAGTGCACCTGAATTTTTTTGATCAAACAAACAAAAAGAAAAGTCAGTAAAATAAAAAAATTGTAATAACAAAAACAACTAACACCAATTGCCAATCCCTGACAATGATGCAAAAAAACTTGTTGCGTGATTAAATCGCTTCCACTGAAAAGAGAAATAAATTGTGATGGCAGATTGTGATTTTAACTAAGTAAAATAAATTAAATACAAATGAGTGATCGATATGAGAGATTAGGCCATGCTATCGTGAGTAGTGGTCTGATTGCCGAATAAATTACCGTGGCTTGTAATTGCTGAGGCAAGTCAAATGTCGTCGCAACTGGGTTTCCTTCTTCAATGTTCGGCATAGTGTTCTTCACTGCATTCGTGTTATCCCTAACCGAAGAACTGATGTTTGCATAAGCCTCGGTGATACATCCCCGCGTTAACCTTGGGTGAGCAACATCAATCTTTGCACTCTTCTAATCTGTTGAAATCCGATCCTTATTTGTAAAACCCTTAATTTTAATTAACTTGATTTTGATATAACAAATACTTTAAGGACTACTTTGGAAAGTAAATAAATTTTTAAGTTCTCAAAAAGCTCAAAAATTGACTAGTAAAAGTTTAACACAAAATGTTTTAAAGTTTAAAAATAATCCCCATGAATTTTTCTAAGTGTTTTCAAGCTAAATTTGTATATTTTTCCCAAGCGTTTCGATATGGCTTAGGCTTTTTAAGAAATGTTTTACTACTGGAATTTTTCATATCGAATAGGTCTCGAAACGACCTCAACCCATTTCGATACGACCTTCATCTGGGTAAGTCAAACATTCACATTGTTTCGAAACGACGGTTATCCGTTTCGATATGGGGGTTAAGATTTTTAAATTAGGCATTTAATGCTTTCGACCGTTGCTTGTCAGAACCAAAATTTTCAAAGTAAAGTACTCGTTCGGATAGGGCCTAGATTAGTCTCGAAACGATTTGCTACTGGAATTTTATGAGCTAAACCGTTTCGATACAGGTATCGAAACGACCCCCTATTGTTTCGAAACACTTTCAAACGTTTCGATATGCCTATTTAATGCACATAACGACTCTTTCTTTTTTAGTCGTGTTTCGAAACTGGTAGGTATCGTTTCGATACGGGCAGTTGCAGAACTGCATTTATGGTGGGAAGGTAAAGTCTCAACGGCTATATTTATGATGTCAACCACCTAAATGGCTAGAAATTAATGATAAGGTATAAAAGAAAGCATTTTAAGCACTAGCAACAACTATTGATCATCAAAGCAACATCCAAGCAATCAATCTAAACCCTGTGCTCTAATTTCATATTTTGTACCCCAATTTGTAATCCTTTCATAATAAACCTTTTATTCTCAAATTGGGTGTGTGGTTGAGTGTATTTTGGGAATATTTGTCTATTGAGAGATACATTTTATTGCCTTTGTGTAAAACCGATAAACTAATTTTTGATATAACTAAAGAATTTAATGACTAATTTGAAAAAGATAAAACAAATTTTTTAAGTCCTCAAACTTGTCTATATATTTAAAGGAAAATGGTTAAGTTAAAAACTCAAGTTGGCAAAACTTTTGGAAGTGATTTTAAAGCCAAAACAATGGTTTTCGAGTCACCGTTTTGGAACGGCCTTTGGGCATTACGGAACATTTTGAAACTGTGAACCCTTGTTTCGGAATGAGTTTCAAAACGGTTTTGAAACTGTAAACCTTTGTTCCAGAACGGGTTTCGAAACGGGTGAAGAACATCGAAACAGTTTGACCCGTTTCGATACGGTAGTATTGAAACGACGTCAAATGTTTCGAAACATCATTCAACCTTTGTTTTCTAAAATATGACCGTTGAAGTTTTTAACCGTTTTTATACTTGTCGTTAAGACGTATCGAAACACTTCCAAGCCGTTTCGATACGGGCTTTGACAGTGGCTAAGTGTTTCGAAACGTGTTTCAAAACGACTCTTAATCGTATCGAAACGATCGTGCATGTTTTGGTACGGTCTATTTAATACACCCCAACGACTCTTTCTTTTTTGGTCTCTTTCAAAACAGGATCGGGCGTTTCGAAATGGGTGGTTGTAAACTGCATTTATGGAGGAAAGATAACATCCCAACGGCTCTTTTGATGAATGCAACAACCCCAGCGGCTAGAATTCAATGAGAATGTATAAAAGGGACCTCTAAAAGCTTCACAACAACTATTAATCTCAAAAGAAACATCCAAACATCAAATTCAAGCAATTGTGCCTAAATCCCATTATTTCTTGTAAACCTCAATTGTGAAATTGTAATTTCCATTCTTATCCTTTCAATTAAGTTGAGTGCTTGTATTTGGGCTACATTTTGTATTGAGAGATACTTGTTTAGCCATCATCTTATTTGTAATTCTTTTGTGAGGATTGGGTCAAATTTTGGGTAGAAAATTTGACTGATATTGTAACGGTTATCTCCTTAGCCTAGAAAAGGGGAAGAACGATTAGTGGAATTGTTGGAAAATCCTTAGTGAAGCTAAGGTGGTGGATGTAGAGTTCGATTGGAACTTGAACCACTCTAAATCCTCTTGTCTATCTTTTTATTTGTCAATTCCACTACCAAAAAGTCTAAAAATCCAATTCAACCCCTCTTGGTTTATATCGATCATTTGATCCACTCAACAATTGGTATCAGACCATACATCTTTGAAGGATTAACAACCACAAGAGGAGTTCCTAGGAAGAGTGTGATCATCCAAAAATCAAGCCATGACATCTACCTCCGGGTCAAGCATGTACGATTCTCAATCAACCACAAAACCGTTATTCTTCAACGGTGACAACTATCCATTTTGGAAGAATCGGATGCGTCTCTTCATCAAATCCAACGATTACCTAGTTTGGGATGTCATTGAAGATGGTCCCTATATTCCATTGAGAGAGATGATGAAGGAAGATTGGTTCTAAAGAAGAAGATTGAGATGAGTGAAGAAGAGAGAAAGAAGATCAAAATCAATGATAAAGCTCTTCACATGCTATTTTGTTCTTTCGGTCTTGACATCTACTCCAAAGTCTCCACCATTGAAAGTGCCAAGGAAGTATGGGATACACTAGAGACCACCTATGAAGGAACTAGTGATGTGAAGGAGACCAAGATTGGAATTCTCAATCTTAGCTATGAGAATTTCAAAATAAAGCACGACAAAACCGTACCCAAGATGTTCGATTGCTTCTCAACAATCGTCAACAAGCTTAAGGGTTTTGGAGAGACAATCCCGGAAGACAAATTAGTCTGGAAGCTACTCTACTTACTTCCCGAATCTTGGGATGGGAAGAAAACCGCCATCATTGAGGCCAAAAACATGAAGACACTCAAACTTGATGAGCTAGTGGGTTCTCTCCTTACTCATTAGATAATGAATCAAGGAAGGGAAGATGAAAAGAAAAAGGAAGAGAAAAGAGTGGAGAAGCTAGAAGTAGAAAAGAAGAAGAAGATAGGAGTGGCTCTCAAAGCTACATTACATGAGGAGAGCACTTCTAGTGAGGAGGATGGTCTAGAAGAATTGGCTATGATAGCCAAAATATTCTCACGATTCATGAGGTCCAACTGAGGAAGGAAGATTTAAAGAAAAATGGACTTCAAGGGCAAAAACAAAGAAGAATAGATGGATCAAATCATTTGCTACGAGTGCAAAAAGCTCGATCACATTCGTTCAGAGTGCCCTCAACTCAAGAAGAAGGGCTTCGAGAAGAAGAAGAAGAAGCTCAAAGCCAAGCTTGCTACTTGGAGTGACGAGGAGTCATCCGAGGATGACGAACACGAAGTGGCCAACCTTTGCCTCATGGCACTTGAGGAGGATTCCTCCATGGTAGCCTTTAACTCATCATCTTTTGACTTTACATTTGATGAATTACATGATGCGTATGATGAGTTGCAAGAGGTTTATGATGAGTTAGTTGAGAAGTACAAAGAGTTGGTATTAGAAATAAGAAAATTATTTCAGAATTCAATGATAAAAATGACTCACTTTCTCAAGCTAACTTAAAATTTGAGAAAAAGATTTTAGGTTTAAAAGATGAACTTAAATTCTTCCAAGATAAAAATGTAGACCTAAATAATCTTCTTTCTCAATGCAATAGTGAACACCAAAAGGTGTTAGATTAGCTTAACAAGCTCAAAGAGTCTTTCAAAATGTTGGTAGTGTGAAGCATGAAAAAGGTGAATCATCTAAAACAAACCAACCTAGGAGAAAGACTAATAACTACAAACAAAGTGGCTTCCCTAGACATAATAGAACTAAAAAGATTAGGAGTGTATGGGTTCCTAAGGAACTTGTCAAATCTAATAATATTGTTGCTATGTCACCTTGGATTCCTAAGGGAACCAAGCTTTTTGGAGCTAACACTCATGGACCCAAAATGATTTTGGTACCAAAAAAAAGTTTAATATCTTTGTTTGTAGGGGGAGCATTGCTACAAGGCCAAAGCACAAAGTCAAAATTCACGGTACCTTGATAGTGGATGCGCGAGGCATATAACCGGAGACACGAGTAGATTTATGGACTTAAAGCCAAAAAGTGGAGGAGTAGTGACATTTGGTGACAACTCCAAAGGCCACATTAAAGGTATTGGCTCCATAGGTAATCACTCTGCCATTCTTATTGAAAATGTTTTATATGTCGATGGTCTTAAACATAATTTGTTGAGCATAAATTAATTATATGATAAAGGGTTTAATGTCTTATTTGATAAGAATGGGTGCAAAATTGTTGACATTAAATCAAATAATATTATGCTCATAGGTCATCGCATAGGTAATATTTACATGGTGCATCTAGATGACATACATACATCCCATGCATGTTTAATATCTCAAAATGAAAATGATGCATGGCTATAACATAGGAAACTAGGAAATGCTAGCATTAGTATTTTAGAAAAAATAGTTTCACTAGATCTAGTTAGAGGTTTACCCAAAATCAAGTTCACAAATGATAAAATTTGTGATGCATGCTCTAAGGGTAAACAACATAGGTCATCCTTTAAATCCATTAATGATGTTTCTACAAGTAGATGTTTACAACTTATTCACATGGATTTATTTGGGCCTATTAGGACTATGAGCTTGGGTGGTAAATATTATGCATTCGTACTTGTTGATGATTATTCTAGATTTACTTGGGTTCTATTTTTTAAGTACTAAAGATGAGGCTTTAGAAAAATTCATCACATTTTCAAAATTAACTCAAAATTATCTTGAACTTAGAATTTCTCATATTAGAAGTGATCATGGAACCGAGTTTCAAAATCTAGGGTTTGAAGAGTTTTTAAATGAAAATGGTATTAGCCACAATTTTTCGGCTCCTTGAACTCCTCAACAAAATGGGGTAGTTGAGAGGAAAAATAGAACTTTACAAGAAATGGCTAGAACCATGCTTTGTGAAAACAATTTACCTAAATATTTTTGGGCGGAAGCCACAAACACCGCTTGCTACATTGTAAACTGAGTAATGATTAGGCCACTTTTAAAGAAAACTCCATATGAGATTTTAAAATCTAAAAAGCCTAACATTAGCTATTTTCATTCATTTGGTTGCAAGTGTTTTGTTTTAAATAATGGAAAAGATAACTTAAGTAAATTTGATGCAAAAATTGATGAAGCTATTTTCTTAGGATTTTCCTTAAACTCTAAAGCCTATCGTGTATTTAACAAAAGAACTTTTGTAGTAGAAGAGTATATTCATGTTGTATTCGATGATAACCTCCTTCCATGGAAGGATTCTTGTGATGATGATGAAGTTGTAATCATTGATGCCTTTGATGGAGGACAAACTTCAAAGGAGGATGAGATTCCCCAAAAGAAGAGGATACACAAGATCCATCTCTTGAAGCCTTGAAGGACTTGACTCTTGAGGAAAAGGAAGTGAGCTACCCAAGGGAGTACAACTATGTCAAAGGTGGTGAAATCTTGGGTGATCCATCCAAGGGGGTAACCACTAGATCTTCTCTTAAACTTATGAACCATGTTGCATTTATCTCATGCATAGAGCCTAAAAATATCAAAGAAGCATTAAAAGATGATTTTTGGATTTTGGCCATGCAAGAGGAATTAAATCAATTTGAGAGAAGTAATGTTTGGACATTAGTTGATAGACCTAGTAATCAATCTACTATAGGAACTAAATGGGTCTTTAGGAATAAACTAGATGAGAGTGGTAACATTGTGAGAAAGAAAGCTAGATTAGTAGCACAAGGTTACACTCAAGAAGAGGGAATAGATTTTGATGAAACCTATGCACTCGTAGCTAGAATGGAGGCCATTATGATATTGCTTGCATATGCATGTTATCATGATTTCAAGCTTTTTCAAATGGATGTTAAAAGCGCATTTCTAAATGGTTTTATAAATGAGGAAGTGTATGTGGAACAACCACCGAGTTTTGAAGACTCAAATTTCCAAATCATGTTTTCAAACTAACTAAAGCTCTTTATGGTTTAAAACAAGCTCCTAGAGCTTGATATGAAAGACTTTCAAACTTTTTGATTGAAAAAAGGTTTTGAAAAAGGTAAGGTGCACACTACACTTTTCAAAAAAAGGTATAAAAATGACATCTTAGTAGTGCAAATATATGTTGATGATATTATTTTTGGATCTACTAATGAGTGTCATTGCAAAGAGATTGCTAAGTTAATTCAAGGTGAATTCGAGATGAGTGTGATAAAGGGAGCTCTCATTCTTTTTGGGACTCCAAATCAAGCAAAGTAAGGATGGCACCTTCATCAATCAAGCAAAGTACATCAAGGATATGCTCAAGAAGTTTGGCTTGGAGAATGCAAAGCCTCAAGACTCACCCATAAGCTCATCTACAAAGCTTGACAAAGATGAAGGAGGTAAGTGTGTTGACTCTAAGCTTTATCGTTCTATGATTGGATCATTGTTTTACCTTACCGCAAGTAGACCGAATTTCTTGTTTAGTGTTTGCTTGTGTGCTAGGTTTCAAGCTAGTCCTTGAGAGTCTCACCTTATAGCCGTTAAGAGAATCTTTAGATACCTTAGAGATACTTCTTGTTTAGGTCTTTGGTACCCTAGAGACTCAACCTTCATGCTTATTTGTATGTGGATTATGGGGGGTGAAAATCGATAGGAAGAGTACTTCGGGAAAATGTCAATTCTTAGGTAGTATGCTCATATCTTGGTTCTCTAAGAAACAAAATAGTGTAGCTCTTTCTACCACCGAAGCCGAGTATATATCCTTAGGGAGTTGTTGTGCTCAAGTCCTTTGGATGAAGCAACAACTCTTAGATTATGGTATTAAAGTTGAAACTATACCTCTTAAGTGTGATAACACTAGTGCCATATGCTTAACTAAAAATCCCATCCAACACTCTAGAACCAAACATATAGAGATAAGACATCATTTCATTAGAGATCATGTCCTTAAGGAAGATGTTGTTATAGATTACGTTGACACCTTAAACCAACTAGCGGACATATTTACTAAGCCTTTAGATAAAAAGCGCTTTTGGTCCCTTAGGAGTGAGTTAGGTCTAACTAGCTTTTCTTGACCTTTTAGAACCCTTTTTTTGCTTAAATTGCTTGATTTCTTGAAAATGCCATGTTTATGTGTTTTTACTCCTAATTTTTCCATTCTAATAGTTAGGGGGAGTATGTTTTTGTTTTTACATGTCTTTCCTGCTCATTCATGTCATTCATGCATATAAAGCCTCATAAAACTCATTTTTCTGCAATATTAGAGCCTCATCTGCACTTCTAGGCCCAGGTGTATCAAAACTGGTCCAACAATTTCGATACGGGTGCCTTAAAAGATCTATCTGTGAGAAGAGTGTTTCGAAACGCCTTAAAAGGGTTTTGAAACGATTTTGTCACTGCCAAGGGGTGTATCAAAACAAGTTTCGATACGGGTCAACGAGGATTCGATATGGTCAAAGTCGTATCGGAACGATAAGCTGGACTTGAAACGTCGGTCAACATTTCAGTACCCGCGTTTCAGAACGACCGAGCCTGTTCCGAAACGGGTGTGCGGACAGCTTTAAATAGGGCTTTTAATGTTAAAATTCACTTTAATTAAAACTCTTTCAAAACCCTAAAAACCATAAATCGATTTTCCCTATAAAACCCTCCAAACCTCAATGTTTTTCATCAAATATTGAGGGCTTTTACACACAAACACAAGTTTAAGCAAGCCTCATCAATATTGTGCAAGATTTTCAACTCATTCATCCAAAATCCACTTCTAAGGTATATTATCTACTTTTTCCTTTTCCTTTGATTTAATTCATTTTTTAGGTTAGAAAATTTTAATTTTGTATAGATTATATGTTTTTCATCTTAGGTTTTTCAAAACTTGTAAAAAAAATTGCAAAATCTTAATTCTTTTGGTTCGAATATATTATTTTCACTCAATTTTTTTTTTTCAAAAGTTGTTTTTCTCTTAAATATTTTTCTAAAATCTTTTTAAACCTAAATGGGATTTTTTATTGGATTGAATTGAGGCTATTCATGCATACACTTTAATTTCAAAATTGCTTGCTTTATGTTTTTAGGAGTTTTACAATGGAAAACGTGAACAAGAAATGAAAGACGGGTCAATCAAGTGATACCGGTATCCGTCTTAATCTCACCCAACTGTTTCTCAAAAGTCTTCGGACTTCAGAGATGAGGGAACGTTTCACTTATGTCAAGGAGATTGTTGTTCGTCGCGAACGTGTGGTTGATGTTTCGTTCCTTGATTCGGAGCGTTTCTCCTTTCGTTATCTATAGCGTCTACGAGAATGGAACTTCATGGCTCTCTTGAACATACCGGATGTGGTCTATAAGCACATGGTTCTCATCTTCTACTCGAATGCTCAGCTTGTTGATAATGAGGATCACTCCGAAGTTGTTGGCATTGAGTCCTATCTCTTGGGGAAGAGTTTCGTCATAGACATGCCCTTTTTAGAGACTACTCTTGGCCTTAAGAATGAAGGCATCGAGAATGAGACTCATTTTGGTTCTCACACTGGTTCCGTGCTTTCCTTGGATGCTCATGATCGGTTCCTCCACTTGATGATCTCGTGTTTTATTTGCCCCTCCGGAGGTAAATTCTCTCACATTCGTCAAGTTGATTATTTTTGGATTGAGTGTTTTCGCTGTGGAGAGCGCCTAAATCTTGTTAAGATTATGTTCGCCGAGATGGTAAACAATGTGAAGCTTCGTGAAACCGATGCTCTCAAATCCTTTACATATGGGACTGTTTTGAGCTATATCTTTGGGATGCTCAATTTTGATTGCACTTATGACTCTTCGGAACCCCGTAAGTAAAATATTGGTGAAGCTTCTCTCTACAAGTCCGGGTTCCATTACAACAATCTTGGCCAATGGGAGCGAGTTGATAGGGATTCTCCTCCACCACAAGTTGAACCACAACCTCACACTCTCGGTCCCAACAATGAAGCTCTTATGGCTTTTCTCACCGAGCGGTTCAACACAATGGAGGCGGGTCTTGGTACTATCAATAATCGCTTGCAATCCGTGAAAAATCGTCTCACCTCCCTTGAGTATCAACATCAATCAATGGACTTATCATTCTCCACCTTTTATGGTCAATGGATGACCTTTCGTCGCTCTCAAGCTAGGGACAACGATGACTCCTCTGATGTTGTTGGTGACGATTACGAGGCTTAGGATCTTTTTATTACATCGCATATTAGATTATCATATTAGGATTAAGTTTGCACCTCCATTTTATTTATGAACCTATGCTTTGATTACTTTGTTTGGGATTGACCATTGAACCTTATTGTTTAAGTTTTATGTTTGGATTCGGATTATATGAATTTATATTATGTTGCTTATTGCTTTTAACCTTGTTTCTTCTCTTTGAGTCTTGTTTATTATTCTTTTTGATCTAACAAAAAGGGGGAAAAATATAAGAGCCAACAATTTGATTTTAAGTTGAGGGGAGTTAGAATGTATTCAAAAGTTAAAATTTTGTTATATCAAAAAGGGGGAGATTGTGAAACCGATAAACTAATTTTGATATAACTAAAGAATTTAAGGACTAATTTGAAAAAGATAAAACAAATTTTTTAAGTCCTCAAACCTCTCTATATATTTAAAGGAAAATGGTTAAGTTAAAAGCTCAAGTTGGCAAAACTTTTCGAAATGTTTTTAAAACCAAAACAGTGATTTTCGAGTCACCGTTTCGGATCGGCCTTTGGGCATTCCGAAAATTTTTTTAAACTGTGAACCCTTGTTTCGGAACGTGTTTCGGAACGGTTTTGAAAGTGTGAACCTTTGTTTCAGAATGGGTTTCGAAACGGGTGAAGAATATCAGAACGGTTTGACCCGTTTCGATACGGTAGTATCAAAACGACTTCAAACGTTTCAAACGGCATTCAAACTTTGTTTTAAAAAATATGACCGTTGAAGTTTTTAACCATTTTTATACTTGTCATTAAGATGTATCCAAACACTTCCAAGCCGTTTCGATACGGGCTTTGACAGTGGCTAAGTGTTTCGAAACGGGTTTCAAAACGACTCTTAATCGTATTGAAACGATCGTGCGTGTTTCAGTACGGTCTATTTAATACACCCCAACGACTCTTTCTTTTTTGGTCTGTTTCGAAACAGGATCGGGCGTTTCGAAATCGGTGGTTGCATACTGCATTTATGGAGGGAAGATAACATCCCAACGGCTCTATTGATGAATGCAACAACCCCAACGACTAGAATTCAATGAGAAGGTCTAAAAAGGACCTCTAAAAGCTTCAGCAACAACTATTAATCTCAAAAGAAACATCCAAACATCAAATTCAAGTAATTGAGCCTAAATCCCATTATTTCTTGTAAACCCTAATTGTGAAATTGTAATTTCCATTCTTATCCTTTCAATTGGGTTGGGTGCTAGTATTTGGGCTACATTTTGTATTGAGAGATACTTGTTTAGCCATCATCTTATTTGTAATTCTTGTGTGAGGATTGGGTCAAATTTTGAGTGGAAAATTTAACTGATATTGTAATGGTTACCTCTTTAGCCTAGAAAAGGGGAAGAACGATTAGTGGAATTGTTGGAAAATCCTTAGTGAAGCTAAGGTAGTGGATGTAGAGTTCGATTGGAACTTGAACCACTTTGAATCCTCTTGTTTATCTTTTTATTTGTCAATTCCACAACCAAAAAGTCTAAAAATCCAATTCAACCCCTCTTGGTTTATATCGAGCATTTGATCCACTCAACACTTTGTAAATCTTTGTTCTTTTGAGGGTCTTAAGATCAATCTTTGTAGTGAAATTGGTTGAAAATCCTTAGTGGTGACTAAGGTAGTGGATGTAGAGCTTGTTCTAAGCTTGAACCACTATAAATCCTCTTGTCTTGATTTTTTAATTTTTCAAACCTACAACTCTTAAAATTCCAATTCACCCCCTCTTGGCATTTTCTATTCGATTGATCCACTCAACAATTGATATCAGAGCTAGACTCGTTGAAGGCTTTACATCCTCAAGAGAGGATCCTAGAAGAGTGTTATCATCTACTTCAACCATTGCAATGGCTTCTACTTCCGGCCCCAACCTCTATGAAGCTCAATCCACCACCAAGCCACCTTATTTCAATGAGGATAACTATCCCTATTGGAAGAATAAGATGAAGCTATTCATCAAGTCCAATGACTATATGGTGTGGGATGTTGTGAAAGATGGCCCAACAATCCCATTGAAGAGGACCGATGAAGGAAGGCTTGTGCCAAAGACCAAGTATGAGATGACATATGAAGAAAGAAGAAAGCTTCAAATCAATGACACGGCTCTTCATATAATCTTTTGTGCACTTGGTCCGGACATCTACTCAAATATGTCTTCATGTACAATCACAAAAAAGGTGTGGGACAAGCTAGAGACCATATACGAAGGGACTAATGAAGTCAAAAAGACCAAGATTGCACTCCTCAATCTTAGCTGTGAGAATTTCAAGATGGAGCTGGATGAGACCGTCTCCAAAATGTTTGATCGATTCTCGATGATTGTAAATGGTCTCAAAGGATTCAAAGAGGAGATTCTAAAAGACAAGCTTGTCCGAAAGTTATTGTACTCTCTTCCTGAATCATGGGATGGGAAGAGATCGACCATCATCGACGCTAAAAACTTGATGACGTTGAAGCTTAATGAACTAGTTGGCTCTCTCCTCACACATGAGATTATGAAGCAAGGGAGAGAAGAAAAGAAGAAAAGAAAATGGAAAAACATGAAGTGGAGAAGAAAAAGCAAGGAATTGCTCTCAAAACCTCTCTACCTCAAGAGGAGAGCAATTTAAGTGAAGATGATGAATTCGAGGAATTGGCTATGATAGCCAAGAGATTCTCAAGGTTCATGAAATCCAACCGGTGGAGAAAGTTCTAAAGAAGGAAGGATTTCAAGAACAAGAGCAAGGAAGAAGAAAATTATCAAATAATATGATATGAGTGCAGAGAAGCCCGAGCATATAAGATCGGACTGTCTTCATCTCAAGAAGAGGGGATTCGACAAGAAAAAGAGCAAGAGGGCCAACATTACCACTTGGAGTGATGAGGAGTCATCATCCGACGAGGAACATGAAGTGTCCAATATTTTCTCCATGGCTATTGAGGATGATTCTAAGGTAAACTCTAACTCATCTAATTTTGATTTCACTTATGATGAACTCTATGATGCTTATGATGAGTTGCAAGAAGTTTACGATGAGTTGGTAGAGAAATTCAAGGAATCGATTTTGAAAAACAAGAAAATAATTTCTGATTTACAAACTCAAAACGAATCTCTTTCAAAAACCAACTCCAAGTTGGAAAAAAAGGTTTTGTATTTGATCAATCTTTCAATTGATCTTAAAAATAAAAATCTTGATGTTGAAATACTTTTTTCTGGTTTTCAAGATTATCACACAAAAGAAATGGATAATCTTAAAACTTCTCTTACAATTGAGAAAAACAGTTTTGAGAAAGGATGATCTTCAAAAACCCAATATGTAAAGAGAAAGTCATTTCACTACAAGCAAAGTAGCTCTCAAAGGCGTCCTAGAGCTAAAAAGGTTAGGAGTGTATGGGTTCCTAAGGAACTTGTAACTTCTAAATATTATGTTGCCATATGTCCTTGGATTCCTAAAGGAACCAAGGTTTTGAGAGCTAACACATATGGAACCAAAATGATTTGGGTACCAAAAATCAAAGTTTAATCTTTTTTTGTAGGGGGAGCATTGCTACAAGGCCAAAGATTCAAGTCAAAACTCATGGTACCTTGATAGTGGATGCTCAAGACACATGACCGGTTACAAGAGTAGATTCATGGAACTCAAGCCCAAGAATGGTGGAGTAGTAACCTTCCGTGACAACTCCAAAGGCCACATTGAAGGAATTGACTCCACTAGTAATCACTCTTCTATTTTTATTGAAAATGTGTTATATGTCAACGGTCTTAAGCATAATTTATTGAGCATTAGTCAATTATGTGATAAAGGGTATAATGTCCTTTTTTATGTTAATGGTTGTAAAATAGTGGGCATTAAAACAAATAAAATAATGCTCATAGGTCATCGCATAGGAAATATCTACATGTGCATTTAGATGACATTCATACATTTCATGCATGTTTGGTTGCTCATGATGAAGATGATGCATGGTTGTTGCATAAGAAACTAGGACATGCTAGCATTAGTGTTTTAGAGAAATTAGTTTCCCAAAATCTAGTAAGAGGTATGCCTAAGCTTAAATTCTCATTAGATAAAATTTGTGATGCATGTGCTAAGGGTAAACAAAAACATGTATCATTTAAACCTATTAATGATGTCTCAACAAGTAGAACATTACAACTAATCCATATGGATCTATTTGGGCCTATTAGGACAACTAGCTTGGGTGGAAAATCATATGCATTTGTTCTTGTTGATGACTATTCTAGATATACTTGGGTTCTATTTTTAAGCACTAAGGATGATGCTTTAGAAATATTCATTACATTTTCAAAAATAACTCAAAATGATATTGGTCAAAATATTTCCCATATTAGAAGTGACCATGGAACCAAATTTCAAAATCTAGGTTTTGAGGATTTTTGTAACTCTGATGGGATTAGCCATAATTTTTCTACACCTCGCACTCCTCAAAAAATGGGGTAGTTGAGAGGGAAAACTGAACTTTAGAAGAAATAGCTAGGACCATGCTTTGTGAAAATAATTTACCTAAATATTTTTGGGGGGGGGAGTCACAAATACCGCTTGCTACATTATAAATCGAGTAATGATTAGGCCACTTTTAAAGAAAACACCTTATGAGATTTTAAAATCTAAAAATCCTAACATTAGTTATTTTCACTCTTTTGGTTGCAAGTGTTTTGTTTTAAACAATGGAAAAGATAATTTAGGTAAATTTGATGCAAAAAGTGATGAAGCTATTTTTCTAGGTTATTCTTTAAACTCTAAAGTCTATCGAGATTTTATGTAACGCCCTGGTTTTGGGCCTAGATGTTTTAGACATCGGATCGAGCCGGTCGGATACGGTTCAAATCGTTTTAGGTGGTTTAGGGAGATCAAGGTTCGAGATAGGTTAAAAATATGAAAAAAAATTGCTAAAATCCTCTTAAATCATGTTTAACAGGTTGGTCAAATCAATTTTACAAAATGAGTTTCAGAAGACATACATTTTAGGTAGTAACCAAAATGTAAAGTTTTAAAATTTAGGAAAATGCAAATTTCAAAAGAGGAGTCAAAATCTTAGAAACTTAGGGAGCTTTTGTGCAATTATACCTTTCCTTAAATTGACATGTGTTTTAAATGAATTTTAAATGATTAATTAAAATGGATTTTATTTTATTTTAGTTAATAAAATAGTAAACAAAGATGTTTTTGACGTAACTAACTTTCAATTCAGCAAAACTCATTTCTAAAACCATTTCTTCAGATTTCTTTTCTCTCAAACACTATCTCTTTGATTTCTAAATCATTTCCAAGAATTCTCTTCAATTTCTTCAAGATTTGTGAAGCTAAAACTTGTCAATCAATAAGGAAGGCAATGATTGGAGGTAAATCCCATTCTCAACCTCTAATCTAGGTTCTTTATTTAAATTCCCAAGATTATTGATTCTTAATTGTTTTTTTAACTGAGTTTTGACTATAATTTTGATTTAATATCAAAATCTTGCAAAATAAAGGTTTAAATCTTGATTTTCAGAGTGTTATTTATGAGCTCTATTTTAGATTGATTCTAATTGAGTTTTAAGATAATATGATGATGAAAAAGTGTTTTAGTAATATTGATCTCGAAGTCCATGAGATCCTTGAGTTTCATGATAGTTTTAGTTGAGTTTTTTAGGTGTTTTGATGATGTTGTGTTTTCTGGAGGTATAAGGAAGGATTTATGTTTTTTTAGATGTGTTTTGATGATTATTAATTGTTAGAAGCAATGTTTGTTGTCTGGGCTTGGTTTAGGAAGCAATCGATTGAGTTTTCAGTTGTTTCGGATGGGTAAATTGGTGTAGATTTGCTGGGAAACGAGTTTTTGTTTAGTTGTTGGTGTTGGAATGTATTTTAATGGATTTGGATCTCTGTTTTGATGCTCTTAAAACAGGGGATCCTGATCCGGAAGCAAGCGAAGCATTTTTGGAAGCTTCGGACGAGTGATCTTCGTGTCAGCAAGCAAAGTTTCGCGTATCGGTGAGTGGAAAAGGGTTTTCCAGCTTTGAAACTTTTTGAACGTGGATTTGGGAGCTTAGTGTAAGTTTGAAACACTTAGCTAAGCTCAAGAGTAAGCATAAGGAAAGTCTCTCTCGATTTGTGCTATGTTTTGGTTTAAATGTGATTTGATTACTGTTTTAAAGAATGATTTGAGCATTGATGTTGCTGGTTTTAAATGCCATTTAATTAAGGATGCACATGGTAAGTAATCCTTAGGTTTATATTTTTATGAATTGGTTTAAAGCATGTTATTGCTTGTGGAAATGACATTGTGGTTTATGCTTGTAAAACAATGAAATGATGTTGGTAAATGATTATATTGGCAAGTGATGGTAAATGGTGTTGGTTACGTTAATCAGATATAGTTAGCTGGCTATAGGATTGGGTGTACCGTGAATAAAGTCGCCTTGGATGTCGAGGGGTTGTGATTGTACCGTACACTCCATCCAAGTACCCTAACGATCGAGATTAAGGTCACAACGATTGATGATCTAATCCCGTGTGTGGATCTTGTGGTTTGTGTCTCATGCTCACGTTACTGGAATTATACAACTGCCGATGAGTGGTGTTGAGGGGTTGTGATTGTACCGTTAAACTCCACCACGGGTGTCACAACGGTTGATGATCTAATCATGTGTTTGAGCCTTGAGGGTCCGGTAGGGTGTATGAAGCGTTTGGGACAACACTTGTAATCCGCGTATCCGATTGTGTCAATTGTGTTGATTTTGTCATGGTTCATGTATTGATCACTTGCGAACCAATATAATGATGTTGATATAATGAATTAATGATGAACATTTATTTTGAGAAAGCATGAGATGCTTGAGTGCATATGATGCTTGGTTTAAGCATGAGCAAAGGTTTTTGCTGTTGTAATTAATGATGCTATGAGCATGTGGTTTTGGAAGTGGAAAAGATGTTTTAAAGTGCATGATTTAAAGGAAGGCATATGTTTACAAAGAATGATGATTTGGTTTTATAAAGTGCATTGATGAATGTTTTGTTGATTGCGGTCCTCAATAAGCTTTATGCTTACGCTCATTTGTTTTATCAATGCAGAGAATTGAGCATCTTTGGAAGCAACAAAGCAAGGAGAATCCAAGTGATTCTAGCTCGGCAAAGTATGTGCTTTTACTTTAGTGTAATAAGAGGCAATGAGAGGGATTTCTACTCATGAATTTGTTTGGTGATGTTAAACACCTTGGTCATGTTCAATTTGTGTTTTGAGACTTGTAAATAGTCTCTTTATGGTTTGTGGTCTTATATTTGGTATTTGGCTATGCTATGGTTTGTGTCTCAAAGCATGCTTGAGTAGTTTAATTTTCCTTCATGAGTTGCCATGCTTGATGCTTATTTTGAGAACGTTTGATGATGCATAAGTGTTTGGAATGTTGGATATAACATGTATGAATGTTTTAAACATGTTTAGATGTTGTCAAATGTGATTTCAGGGCTATGGAATGTGATTTTCTGGTATGCGTATCGATACTCGGGGTTGAGTATCGATACACTAAGGCATTTTTCAGGCAAATCGATACAGGGGTATCGATACGAGTTGCCCGCGTATCGATACGCCTAGGCAAATTTTGAAGGTCGTACCGATATGCGAGGAAGCATATCGATACCCTTTTCCCCATTTTGGCTACTGCCTTCCCGCGTATCGATACAGGCTTAAGCGTACCGATGCCAAGTTGTTATTTTCAGTTAAAAGTATCTCTAAAAGTTCTGAAATGTTACATTATGGACCATGAATGTTGCTAGTTCAATTGATTGAGTTTGAATGATCCGTTTGTGATGAAATTTGACATGATGACATTTTACATGACTAATTAAGGATTGGTAATCTTAAAATTGGGCTAGTCCCTGTAATTTTCTAAAATTATAGTTTAGTTCTTAAAAGTAAAAGGTATGCAATTGAACTCCTAATCGAACTCCGATCATTGTGTCATTTCCTTCTAAGTGTGTTGTTGATCACATAAGATCTTAATGTACATCTAGAGAAGATAAAAAGGAAAAAAATAGGGCCGTTAATCGAAGTCGGCTTTTACGAGTTGGCTTCGGTTTTCCCCATGTAATCTACTTAGCTCGGATCAGGCGTCTAGGCCGGGCTAAGGGGGTTATATTTTAACAAGAGAACCTTAGTTGTAGAAGAGTTAACATTGTGGTTTTCGATGATAACCTCTTCCGAGGAAGGATTCTTCTGATGATGATGATGATGTAGGAATCATTGAAGCCAATGATGGTGGTAAATCATCAAAGGTGGATGAGGTTCTAACCAAAGAGGAAGAAGCATAAGGACCACCTCTAGAAGCTTTGCAAGACATGGCTCTTGAGGAAAATGAAGTGAGCTACCCAAGGTAGTACAACTATGTCAAAGGTGGTGAAATCTTTGGTGATCCATCCAAGGGGGTAACCACTAGATCCTCTCTCAAACTCTTTAATATTGTTGCATTTATTTCATGCATTGAGCCTAAGAATATCAAAGAAGCATTCAATGATGATTTTTGGATATTGGCCATGCAAGAAGAATTAAATCAATTTGAGAGAAGTAAAGTATGAACATTAGTTGATATGCCTAGAAATAAATATATTATAGAGAAAAAATGAGTTTTTAGAAACAAACTAGATGTGTGTGGTAATATAGTGAGGAACAAGGCTATGCTTGTTTCTCAAGGTTACACTCAAGAAGAGGGAATTGATTTTGATGAAACCTATGCACCCGTAGCTAGAATGGAAGCAATTAGGATTCTACTTGCCTTTGCATGTTACAATGATTTCAAGCCTTTTCAAATGGATGCCAAAAGTGCATTTTAAATGGTTTTGTCACACCCTAAAAATACCCTAGTTGAAAATCCCTAAGTTAGTTAATAAACAAGGTAAAAATAGGATGTAACCTGACATGTGGTGCAAAAACGGGTTGTAACCTAAAATGTGGTGCAAGTATAGTGTAACCTGAAATATGGTGCAAAAATAGGTTGTAACCTAATATATGGTGCAAGTATAGTGTAACCTGAAATATGGTACAGAAAGATGTTGTAACCTAAAAAGTGAAACAACTTTGAGAAAGCTAAAGGACTTAGAAAGCGGGTTATTAGTAGGATAACCTATAATATGATTTATAGCATAAGAAAGTGGATTATTAGTAGGATAACCTATAATATGACATATAGCATAAGAAAGTGGGTTATTAGTAGGATAACCTAAAATATGATTGCATGCATGTTCATAAGAAAGTGGGTTATTAGTAGGATAACATATATTTTAAAGTTTGAAAGCCGGAAATTATACTTAGATTGCATGCATGTTCATACAATTCAAGTAAGTGTCTAATATGTTACCCGATTCTGTCCTTGAATCTATATGGTTATCTTGATGAATTTTGGGTTTGATCTTGACGAGAATTTGTTGTTAAATGCTTAAAATTGTTTAAATAATTTTGTGTTTGTGAGATTAGTTATAATGAACTGGAAAATTTGATTGAAACAAGTTAGAACATAAATCTGCCCAGCACTGCCCTGTTCTAGACAGTGACCTTTAAAAATTCACCAAAACTAAAATACATGTAATTTAGACCTGAATTTTTTTTTAGAAAATACTTGGGTATGTCTAGTTTAGCTAGAAACAAACAGAACTAAAATTTGATATCTATAGAAAAATATAGAACCGAAATTGTAGAGGTGTTACAAACTGTTCAGAACTGCAAAATGGCCTATGTTTAATTAATAAACTGTATTGATTGAGAAATGAGAAAAATATGTACCATGCATTTATTTAAAGCTGAATGAATAAGCTTTCTGGATTGGTAAGGAAATCTAAATTTGGACTTGTGAGTAAAAAGATATGGTCAAAATAGTGACTAGTGCTCAAACTGCCAGATTAGGGACAATTTTATATGTTTAAGTTTTTGTGATTGAATAAATGGATTATATGGTTGAAATGAATTCTAATATGATTTGTATATGTTTTGTTTGAATATTTAAGAGCAAGAGTGTGAAGATTACTTGGAGGATTCAAGACATGGACAACCAAATAGAAAGGGCAAGAGCATAGTGATCAAGGAAACAACATAGCTTGGAGTATTGTGAGTGTAGTTGATTTTAGGGTTAGGACTAGTGTCCTAACCAATGTTTTAAGTTTATATGATTATTTCACATGATGTATGAAATGAATCTAATAAGGATTTGGTAATTAAAATGTAATGGAAGAAGGAATAAATGAAATGAGATAATATGTTACATATTTAGTGTTAGTTGACATTGTTGGTGATCAATGTGCTTTGAAATGAGATGTTGGCTATATGTGCTTCATGATCTGAACTTATAAGTGATTTTAAGCTATTGTTTTTGATGAATTCATGAGTGAAATGACATGATATACTTGCTGGAAATTGCTTGAATGATGACCTTGAATAGGTCTAGTGTATTGGTGACATGTACATGCTATATGACCATGTAAATTGTTTGTGAAACACTTAGTTGATCTTGTTGGAATTTAAAAGACTTAATAAGTCCTTGGTTGACTAGTGGTTCTTAGGTAGAAGGGCATGCCTTAGAGTCTTGACCTCTACTAATTTAGTACTTTATGTACTCTCTATTAAAGTTGGTTAGTCACCTACTGATGCTTTGTGCACCTACTATTACATGTTATATGGTGTAGTTAGACACCTTGATACAATTGTGTATCTACTGATTACTGATGCTTTGTGCATCTACTGTTGTATGTTGGTACTTGGTACCTATTGACTTGATTACCTAGTCCATCTAATCATCCAAGGCAAACCCTAAGAAACTTGTAATAAAACTTTGCATAATCAATGAAAAGATGATATGTTATAAGGTTACATGTTACATGAAATGATATGAATGATAAGAGTAGTGACCCTATTCGAATGAAATGAATGAAATGAGATCATGCTCTTGTTGATTATTACATGATGTTCAATGACATGGTTGATATGAAATTGGTCTATATGATTGAATTACATGAGGTTATGCTTAATTGCTATTGATTATGAGCATGCTTATATGATTTTGATGTTATTACATGAAATGAATTAGCTAGGTGTGACTTGATTGGTGTTAAGCCTAACTAAGTAGCCTTGATCATATGAAATAATACATTAAAAGACTGAATTAGTAAGTATAGGAACTACCTCACTAAGTACATATTGTACTTATCACTCTTTTTTTTCCTTCTTCCAAAATAACAGGTTTCCGATTTTGAAAGCTATCTAATCCGATCCGGGAGAAATTACAAGTCAAGACTCTAGTATGATATAGCTTTGCTAGACTCCTAGATGGTGGCATAGTTACATATTTATAGTTTCACATGCATTTTGGATCTTTGTAAATGTTAAGATAAGATTTACATGATATGTAATGTATGAAACAATGTTTGGATGGTTTATATATATATATATATATATATATGACTAAGTTGAAATTATTTTTGCAATGATGTGTATTGTTTATATGTTAATACATGTTGAATTGCCATGGATCATAATATGTTAACTTGGTTGGTTAGGTGGAAAAGCATCTAGAAAGCTTCATGGTTCTTGATTAATTCGAATAATTGAGATGATAAGTCGATCAATGCTTCTTGGATTCTAATTGGTTCGAATGCTACATATATGTATAGGAATGTGGAACGCATTTAGTATTATCATTGAATATGTGATAGAAATGATCTTAATGCTAGTTGTTTGATTCGAATGGCATTAGAGGTTATAGTGATAAATTCGAATGGTCCTAGTTGTTCTAAATTAAATTGAAATGTCTAATTGTTGTGAAGGGATGTATGGTTTGTATACTTGTTCACATGTTGTTTGAATGATGTTGGGTACATGATTGATAATTATATATGTAAAGTGTATACATGTTGATATGTTTGAATAGGTTATATATCATGTTTGAACTTGTATTGTTTTTTATTGTGTAAGCATGTTGATATGATAACCTTGTATGAATGACCATGTTTGAAATTGTAAACAATTTGAACTAGTTAAGTAAAAGTTTTTACTAGCCCACCATTTATATGTTCTAAGCTGTGAAATCTTTGATTGATATGAAAAGTTATATGTTATGTTATCTCGTTTGTCCGAATATGTTCTGTTAAATTGTAACGCCCTTTTGATTCTAACCCGGGTGAGGGGTGTTACACAAAAGTGGTATCAGAGCTTTAGGTTATAGGTCCTAAACTCGTCCGAAACTTGTCATGCATCATACAGGTTTGCACTATGCCACCTAGGAGTCTTATATCGAACTACTTGTGATTTCGCTCTCTAACTTCGATCATGTTTGAATATTAATAGAATGTCTACAACTAATCTGGCCCGGGACAATGAAAGTCCCAATGGATCGTCAAATAATGGGGACAATGTTGATATGCAACCCTCGGTTCAACCCAAACAACCTCGAGTGCAACCTTGAGAACAAGCTCCTCCACAGCCTGAAATCTGACACTCCAATCTCCCCAACGAGAATGTCTCCTTAGTATGAAGGAGATGCTCGATCAACTTGTGACGAACATAAGACGTGAACAACCAGCTCCTGTTGTTGCTACCTCAAGTCGAGCTTTGATCGACAAACTTGCACAACACCGAGCTTTTACATTCACCGACGCAAACAAGGAGAAGCTGGGAGAAGTTGAATACTGGCTCGAAAGAATAACACAAATTCTGACCAAACAACTTCAATGCTTGGACGACCATAAACTTGAAAGTGATGTTGCACTTCTAGCTGATGAAGCCCTATGTTGGTGGGAGACCACAACCCTGACAGCCCCTGCCGAGTCAGTAACGTGGAAATTCTTTGTTGATGAATTCAACAAGAAATACATCAGTGAACAATATTTGACGGATCGCCGAAAGATGTTCCTATATCTGAAACAGGCCGATTGAACAATTTGGTGCCGATTTATGCAAATATGGCTCGAAATACATTAAAATTGAGAAAGACAAGTGTCGGATGTTCATCGATGGGCTGAGCAATTAATTGAGTCTGATGTTTACTGCCCTCGGTTTTACAAATTTCCAAACTCTTGTGAATCGAGCTATCGCCACCGAATCTAAACTAAGAACTGTGGAGAAACGGAAGAGCGGTTATTGGGTTGATAACAAGCGAAAGGGTGACGACAAGTCTAGGTGGTCAAAGAAATCTAAATATAAAAAAGAAGCCTCTTTCGCCTACACTCATGTTACTCGAAGTAACTTTCCATCTAAGTCTCAACACTCGAGTAAGATGGCCATCTCGTTTGTCTCTATTAACAGCACAGGAAATGCGAAAAAAGTCCCTACTTGCAAGTTCTGTCAGAAACAACATTTCGGCCAGTGCCGAATCAAGTCTAATCTATGTTTTGCATGTGGTGGTGATGACCATTATGTTCGGGACTGCCCAAGGAAAATTGACCAAGCTCCTGCTCGACATTCTTCTAATCCGAGCTTTGTGCCATTTGGTCGAAACAAAAACCCGAGGTAAGCTTAGTTGGGTAATCGGGGGAAATGCAAGGCTATCCATTCGAAAGATCCAACTCACCAAGAATCTCGAGCCCCATCTCGTGTCTACCATATTCGCGATAAAGAAGAAGAATTTCCCAATGTCATTGCGGGTACGATTGAACTAAACCTTAAACTTGTTTACGATTTGATAGACTCGGGATCAACACATTCTTTTATCTGTTCATATTTGTTAGACGAACTAAACTCGAAACATGAATTAGTGAAAACGAGCATCATAGTCTCTAATCTGATAGGAGGAAACATACCGATTACCTTGATTTGTATAGATTGCCGACTAACCATTCGAAATGTTCCTTTCTCTTGTGATCTATACGTGTTACCAAATGTGAGTTCGATATTGTAACCCCCTTAGCCCAGCCTAGACGGTTGATCCGAACTACGAAGATTACACAGGGAAAATCAAAGTCAACTCAAAAGTCAACCTTGATTAACGCCCCATTTTTCTTTTTTAATCTTATCTAGATGCTCATTAACTCTAAGCGTACCCTTGAGAAAAGCATACTTGAAAATCACAACGATCGGAAAGCAATAAGGGACTCAATTGCACAACACACAAAGTTAGGGACCAAAATGTAAATTCTGGAAAGATGAGAGACTTAACCGATTTCAAGGTTACCAATATCAAATTAATCATATTACATGCTTCCCTGTCAAATTTCACTTTAAACGGACATCTCAAACCAAAGCAATTGCATATACAAAATTCAGGACTAAAACATAAAGCTTGCAAACCATAAACCATTCAAATCAGTGCCCAACGGTCTAGTGTTTCGGAACGGGGGTTGACTGTTCCGAAACGCAGGTTCGTTTCGAGACCAATATTGAAACAGGGCCTGGCAGTGGCAAAAGTGTTTCGGAACGGCCTCTGCCCGTTTCGATACACGAAGGCCATTACATGCCCCCGTTTCGAAACGTTAGTGCCCGTTCTGATAAGAACTGCCCAGAAAGTGCAGATTTTGCTGGTTTAACATACATTTAACCACTCAAACACATCCTATTGACTTCCTAATCATGCCAACAAGTCATCATACATATTAGGTACATGATTGCATCATCAAAGCACGATCATGGCATCGAATAGGAAAATTCACAAGACTATAGGCATGCATCCTAATGTCCCAAGCAAACATTCATCAAATCAACAAGGCAAGCACCGAAATGGCCAATTACATATCCAAAACATTTAAGGCATCATGCCACAACTAGGGAGTCCATAAACATCTCCCAAAAACACAACCTAGGTTCCCATTGCAAAATATCAAAATCTAATAATATTGTAAAATAGTCACCATACATGAGCTTAGCCCTCCCTTGGATTCTTAGCCTCCTTGCTGCCCACAAGCACCTCAATTATCTGCATTATTGGTTCAAGAGAGAGAGCGTAAGCACAAATACTTAGTGAGGCATGCTCTAATGAAACAACACAATAATGCACTTTATAAAAACACTTTCCATAATGCCTTAAACACTTAAACATCATTATTCATGCAACATTGCATTCACATCAAGCATCTTATGCTTCCATATCATTAACATGTCATATTGACTTTCAAGTGATAAACCACAACCTTTTACAACATAAAACACAATCGGATACGCGAATTACAAGCGTTGTCCCATACGCTTCATACACACTACCAAACACACAAGGTGGAGTTTACGGGTACAATCACAACCCCTCAACACATGTGATAGAGTTTAACGGTACAATCACAACCCCTCCACATCACTCATTGGTAGTTGTATAACATCACTAACGAGAACACGGGACACACAACACAAGATCCACACATGGACTTTTAACCACCATTGTGATCTTAAACATCTCGTTAGTGTACTTGGATGGAGTTTACGGTACCATTACAACCCCTCAACATCCAAGGCGACTTTATTCACGGTGCACCCAACCCTATAGCCGGCTAACTATATCCGATTCAAGTACTTTAAAACCAACACATCACTTGCCAATATACATCATTTATCAACAATAATCCACTGTTTTTAAGCATCAAAAACAAAGTCATTTACAATATGCATCACTATGCATCAATCCACATTTTTATCAAATCAAACCAAGGATCTCTTACCTTGAGCATCCTTCAACAAATGACTTACATAACCAGCATTAACCATGATAAACATGCTTTCAAAAACAGAATTTAAACATGCAATTATCAACTAATGCATCGAACCAATCCATGGCTCATCCAAGAGAGTTTTTTCCGAAAACTTACTCTTGAGCTTAGTTAAGTTGATTAGACTTAAACTAAGCTCCCAAACCTTCAAAAATTCGATACAAAGCTGGAAATCCAACTCCACTAACCAATTTCGTTTCGCAAGCTTGCCGAAACGCCGTTCAAGCCTCCGGATCAACACCATAAGTATCCGAAGATACCTCCCCTATTTTAAACACATCAAAGCAGAGGATTAATGCATCATCATGCATTAAAATCTTCACCCATTACACCTAAACTCGTTGCTCTCTCCAAATCTAACATTTCGGCTACCAAACACAACCGAAATCGCCTCCAAACTCCTCCACAACATTACCCAGCCAATATTCATCACTTCTAAACATTCTTAGACATCAATTAACATCCAAAAAGAACCTAAACTCGTCCTTATGCCTCAAGCTATAACAGAACACCAAGATCACCCCAAAAACCATCATTTTCATAAGCAAAAATTTAGGAAAATCAACCTATTCGGGATTGCATTGATTAAACCTCAATTACACATCATTAAACATCCAAAATACATTTGAAAGCCATCTCAAAACAGAGCCCAAACAATCACCACGAATTTCTTTAAGATTTAATCCAATACTTGAGTTTTAAGCCAAAATCAAGATCACAACATTAAAACCTTTAATAAAACTTAATTTAAGGATTGAGAACTTGAGAATTTCAGTAAAGAATGAGTATTTAGAGGAGAAGAACATTCTTACCTCTAAATGTAGATTTCTCCTTGATTAGAGCCAAAATCCTTGAAAATTCAATAATCAAATGAAGAGGATTTGATGTAGAAAGGATTAGGAATCATTTGAGGATTGAAATCTCATCATTTTGTGTGAAAATCAAAATAAAATTTGTTGTAAAAATGTGTTTGGCTGAGAGAATTTTGAGAGAAAATGAGATGAGAAAATTTTAAAGAAAGTTAGTTATAAAATCTCAAAATTGGTTTTTCTCATTTCCCTTTAATTAATTAAACATTAAATGCATCATTGAAATCTAAGAAAAATCTGGAGAAATCAATCTTGGGTAAATTAGCTCCTTAAAGATTCAAAGTTTCAATCCTTACAAAACAGTCACCACTGAACTTTTCAAAAATTACATTTTAGTCAGTAATTTTAAATGTCACACTTCCAAACCTTATTTTGTAAAATTGATTTCACCACTCTCTTATATATATTAAAAAGAGGATTTTTAGATATTTTTCCATATTTTTAATGCAACCCGAACAACGCTTTCCCTAAAACCACCTTTTATATTTGAACCGAAAATCAGACCGAACTGGTTCAGACCCTAAAATTCCAAGCCCAAAATTGGGGTGTTACAGATATATTTTTAAGACTAGATTGATTGGGAAAACATGAAGCTTGGGTAGATTGTCAAAATCGAAGATTGTACTAACGGGTTTAGGGAAAGAATCCATTCTATTGACAGACAAGAAACTGACATCTATGTTTGCCTATATGGCTTTTCAAGATGAGCTTGATTTTGGTTTGCTTGAAATACCAATTGTATTTGAATTCATTGATGTTTTTATCGAGGAACTCACTGGCCTACCTCCAACTCGAGAAGTTAAATTCAAGATCGAAGTTCAAACCAAGACTAATCATGTGTCCATTACGCCCTATCGTATAACACCTATCGAACTGAAAGAATTGAAGAAGAAAATCCAAGAACTCGAGGACAAGGGATTCATCAGACCCAATAAATCTCCCTGGGGTGCTCTTGTTCTGTTCGTGAAAAAGGACGGTACGATATGGACATTACGAATTTCTTGTAATGCCATTCGGTTTAACGAATGCCCATGTTGCGTTCATGGACCTGATGAATCGAGTATTCAAACCTTATCTCAATAATTCGTTGTTGTTTTTATCGACGACATCCTTGTTTACTCCTAGAACAAGGAAGAACATGTCGATCATCTTCGGATTGTGCTTCAATCGCTCCGAGAACACCAACTGTTCGCCAAGTTCACTAAGTGTGAATTTTGGTTATCCGAAGTCTCATTCCTCGGACACATCATTTCATCCGATGAAATCAAAGTCGACTCCAAGAAAATCCAAGACATCCTTGATTGGAGACCTTCGAGAGATGTGAGCGAGGTCTGAAGTTTTCTCAGTTTAGTCAGGTATTATGGAAGATTCGTGAAAGGGTTCTCGGTGATTGGTGCGCCGTTAACCAAACTCCTTCGAAAGAATAAAGTCTTCGAGTGGTCGGAAAAGAAGCAACAAAGCTTTGACCAACTCAAGCAAGCTTTGACACATGCCCCGGTCCTTATTCAACCTGAATCGAGAAAAGAGTTCGTGGTGTACAGCGATGCAGTACACCACGAATTGAACTATCCTACGCACGACCTGATGCAAGAAGGCAACATGATTGCACATGCCTCTCGACAACTAAAGTCACACGAATTGAACTATCCTACACACGACCTCGAGCTTGCGGCTATTGTGTTTGCACTCAAAATTTGGCAGCACTACTTGTATTGTGAAAGATGCAAGTTTTTTACCGATCACAAAAGTCTCAAATATCTACTCACTCAAAATGATCTGAATCTTAGACAAAGAAGATGGTTGGAATTACTCAAAGATTATGATCTGACCATCGACTAATCATCCGGGAAAAGCCAATGTGGTTGCAGAAGCTCTGAGTTGAAAACCGAACCTCGGTAAGTCATTCGAAAATCTTGAAAATCTAAAAATGTTTAACCTTGAAATCCAATTGAACCATTCGAATCCCTTCTTGATAGTTGTAGAGTGTTTAGAAGCCCTATATTTTATACACATTCATGCTCATATTATTATTGTTCTCAAGCTCGTTTAGTCATATTTAGTTGCATACCATGCATTATACAGTAATTTCTCTTCTACCATGCTTTTATTGAATATTTTACGTTTTGGCTACAGAAAAGATATTGTTTTAGTTAGTTTTCTATTTTAGGTGTTGGTTGCTGGTCAGAGGAAGAAAGGACAGAAAAGCATGGAGCAGAAAGAGCTGTACTGAAGTAGTTCCAGTTGCCGCCAAAGACGTTACCGTTGCAGAATGCTGCCGCCAAGGACATCGCCGCCGTAGAATGCCGCCTAGACGGCAACACGCCGACATAGTCAAGATGGGTCTCGTTTGATAAAGGACATTTTTCTAAGTCCATTGAGCCCAATCTTGCATTTTTCTGAGGCCTGAAGTAGTGTGTAGAGTTTATTAAAGATCGATAAGCAAGGTGACGTATACTTACTTGCTGAACAAGTAAACATCCAAATGAGTCCATATTCAAGTCAGAATTGAATGAAGCATTAAATGTTAAAGCTATTTTATCAACAATAAAGACTTCTACTCCAAGGAGAACTTAACCTTAGGCCAAGCCATATATATACCCATGTATGTGAGGGTATAAGGGCATAGAGATAGAGAGAAATAGAGAGAGGGAGTCGGCTATGTTCTAAACTCCCTAGGGTTTAGGTTTTTTCTTGTAAAGTAGTTGTGAAAACAATTGTAAAGCTTGTGAGTTTATTTTTGCAATAAATATTCCATGTTTTCTTGATCTATGCACTTCATTTTTTTCAATTAGTCCTAACCAGTCAGTTGAGAGAATCCATTTGTCAGGCACGAAAGTGTAAGGCTCACGAAAGGGTTATGCACGGTCACAACATGTTGGGGCGTAACTAACTTGATTCCTAACAAGTTCACAAGCTTTGGCGGCTAAAAGGGATCACCAACTGAGTTTACTAGCATGTGTTAGGTTCACGCTGATATTGCTAGGTATTGCCTACGTCACACTAGCTTTTTGGGCATCCTTACCTAGAAATAGGGAGGATCACTGTCGACTATCCCGCCAAACTTGGAGTATCTGCCAGATTTGTCACCAAGACTTATTTCTATTTTACCTGCCGAGACAGCGAAAGTTGCAAAAGCAATGACCCGCTGCGGCCGCGTAACAGGGTCGTAGCTACCGCTCGCCATACCCGCCGAGGCCGCAATTGAGGCAGCGCAGAAATAACTTTACTTCTTCACAATGCAGTCAACACACAATTGAGCAGCAATAACTTGGCCCATTCTATCACTCTGATCTCCCTTTCTTTAATTAATTGTGCATTTAAATTTCTGGTGTTGATACACAGTCGAAGGAACTATTCCAATCCTCGTGGGATTCAACATAATTTATACTATAACTTGACAAGAGTGTGCACTTGCACTCATAAAAAGAGAAAACCTAAACACCCTACAAGTTTTTGGTGTTATTGCCGGGGATTGTTAATAGCGACTTCGTTTTGTTTTCTACATTTTTTTATTTAATTGCATTTAAATTTTATGTTTTTAACTTTTTTTTCTTTGGTATATATAAAAAAATTCAGGTACGCTACAAGTCCAAGGGCATCACAATGTCGAGGAAACCTATACAGGAGTTGATGTTTGAACATGAACAGCAGATGCTGCAAGAGCAGTTGCCGCCGTTGCAGCAAACAAGACAGCAAACGTCGTTACCGCAACAACAAAATTTTTTATGGTATGGTCAAAATTGTCAATAAAAATTACCATAACAATTTTGCTGCAAAAACAAACACGCTAGGGCAAGGTGGTCAGCTTCAAGAGCAATCAAGAGAAAGCACTCGAGAGTTGATGTTGGGAAATTCTTTCAATCTATGTGAGGGAAATCAAGTGTTCGAAAATTACCCTTTACTTATCGGAGAAGACATATGGGACCAACAGCAGGAGAAGCCAAAGCAGCAACTGGGACAGTAGATGCACCTGCCACAATATTTGCCGCCGCGACATAATTTTTCATGGTATGATCAACAACCTCAAAAAAAATTTACCATGACAATTGTGTTGCCGCAGTGGCATATATACCTTGGCAGTGTAGTCCTCCGCAAGAACAATCAAAAACCTTAGAGGACATGTGTAGGGTGTGTAGGTGTTCCCTTTTTGTGAGAGCGCAAGTGCACACTCCTGCCAAGTTATAGTATATAAGATGTCGAATCCCACGAGGATTGGTATAGTTCCTTCGAGTGTATATCTGCACAAGAAATTTAAATTCACAATTCATTTCAGGTTTGTTTAAAGGAATAAAACTAAAAACACAATTAATTAAAGTAGGGGAGATCAAAGTGATAGAATGGGCCAGGTAATTACTGCTCAGTAGTGTGTAGACTGCATTGCATAGGTTAAGGTTGGATTGCGCTGCAACGATATGCTGCCTCGATGGGTATGGCAGGCAGCAGCTACGACCCTGTAACGCGGCTGCAGCGGGTCACTACCACTGCAAGAGTGTACTGTCTCGGCAGGTGGAATGGAAAGAAGTCCTGGCAGCAAGTTTGGCAGATACTCCAAGTTCGGCAGGATAGTCGAAAGTGATTCCTCTTATTTCTAGGTTAGGATGCTTGAGAGCTAACGTGATGTAGGCAATACCTAGAAATCTCAGCGCAAATCTAACACAGGCTAGTCAACTCGGTTTGTAACCCCTCTTAACCGCTGAAACTTGTGGACTGGTGTAGAACAAAGTTAGTCTCGCCTCAGCACGTTATAACCGTACTTAACCCTTTCGTGAGCCTTGCACTTTCGTGTTTGACAAATGCATTCTCTCAACTGACTGGTGTAGAATAATTGAAAGAATGAAGAGCAATGGATTAAGAAAACTTGGAATACTTTATTGAAAAACAACTCAGAACCTAATACAATTGTTTCTCACAAGTACATTACAAGCAAAAACCTAAAACCTAGGGAGTTTATAAAATAGCCGACTCTCTCTCTCTATCTCTCTATATCTCTCTTTCTTTCTCTATACCCTCACATACGTGGGTATATATAGGGCTTGGCCTAAGGTTAAGTCCTCCTTGGTGCAGAAGTCTTCATTGATGATAAAATAGCTTTAATATTTAATGCTTCATTCAATTTTGACTTAAATATGGACTCCTTTGGATGTTTACTTATTCAGCAAGTAAGTATAAGCAACTTTGCTTATCGATCTTCAATCAGCTCTATACACCGCTCCAGGCCTCAGAATAATACAAGATTGGGTTCAATGGACTCAGAAAAATGTCCTCTATCAAACGAGACCCATCTTGACTATGTTGGCGTATTGTCATCTGGGCGGCATTATGCGGCGGCAACATCCTTGGCAGTGGCATTTTGCAGCGGCGGTGTCTTTGGCGGCAACTGGAACAGCTTCAATACAGCTCCTTCTACTCCCTGCTTTCCTGTCCTCTCTTCCTCTGATCAGCAACCAGGACTTGAAATAGAAAACTAACTAAAACAGTACTTTTTCTCTACCAAATATAAGATATTTGATAAAAGCATGGTAAAAGAAGAAATATTGTTATAATGCATGACATGCAGTTTGTGTAGGTCTGTGTACATGATGAATATGCTAAGTATACTAAGTAAACAAAGAATGTTGTAAAAGTTAAAGAAAAAGGATATAGAGTTGCTGCTTTGGCAGCACAGTTAAGCACTTCTTTTCTTCCTTTTTCTGATCATTGCTTTTAAGGGCTTCAACTCATCACAACTACTTTCTAGGTCTGAAGCTAAGATAGGAGCATACTACGAATCTTCGAACCCTTTGAGTAGAGTCATCCCGTGAAGGCTTTCATTCACTAATGCTAATTTTTCTGTCACTTCAAAGAATTTCAGATACATGGACTTTGATAGCAGCGGAGTGTCCTTTCTCATGATCCTTTCTAGAGCATGTTTCGGGCACCTCTAGGGCATTCAACCTTTTCTTTGTTTTGCGGCCATGGTGGCATTTCTTTTTATTTTACTTTGCGGCCATGTGCTGCCGCGGCGGCATAGCTGCATCCAATATAAGAATTTTCATTAAGTTTAAGCAGGCAATGTACACTTAGAACTCAAACAGTATTCAGCACTTAACAGAAGTGTAATAAAAGTTTGGCAACTAAATTTTTTTTCTAAGGTGTTTTTCATGCTTCTTCCCAAGATTAAGTTCAATTTTAAGTGTTATGCGAAAATAGAATCAGCTAACTATCATAGGCACAAGTTATTTAACCCCAGATTTCCAATTTTCACTAAGTATTAGGCAGGATTTACAATGCAACTACATGATTAACAAAATTACATGAGGACTAACCCCCCCCCCCCCCAAACTCAAGGCGGGCATTGCCCTCAATGCCTTAGACAAAATAAAATCTAAATAGAAAAACATAAAATAAAGCAGAAAAAAAACATAAAGAAAATAATGGTGCTAGAAGCTGCCCGAGTTGTCTTTTAACTCGGTGGACTTGGAGGAACATGAGAGGACTAGGCGGCAAGTGGCAGGTGATTTGGCGGCAAGGATATGCTTCTAGCCGCGAGCTGGCTGGACTCTGATTGGATTGGGTCTCTTTGGTTGCTGCTCCAGCTCGGTCTCTGGCCTTTCATCCTCTTGTTCGGCCGCTAGCACGTGCCTCTTTTCTTTTCTTTGTTGCCTCGGCCGGCTTTGCATTATCGGAGGAATCAGACACCTCCTCGTCAAGATAAATGGTGGCATGTGTTGTCTCCTCTGTTGTCATCTATGCCGCTTGGGCGGCTGTACTTTGTGTGCCCCTCATCTTTCTTGGCAGCTTGCCTTTTATAGTAGGGTCTGAATCTGGATAAGTAGTTGTGAGACGGACTAAATAAAAATAATAGAACTGAAAATAAAATCTAGTCCTAAGCTTATTAATATCTATTCCTAAAGAAAACGGTAAAGATGTGGAAAAACTAAAATTATGTTACAGCGGGTTCGTTTCTGGTACTTCTTACAGTCCACTCGCACCCTCCATCGAGTGACTATTCTTATAAGGGAGTCTTTCTTCCTCGTTCTCTTGTAATCCATGCGAATCCTCCACCTTGTTTCTTTTTTTGAAGGCATGAATATGTGATTAGTAAAAATTATACCACTATCAAACCATGCACTTACTTTATCTTTGTCCTGATTTGTTATGGTGGAGGATGGCTTTTGCTGCCAAGGTAGCTACTCAGGCGGCCAACTGTTGGGGCAATAGTCTGTCATAATATGGTTCAGGTCAAGGAAAAACTTGGCACATCGAAGGGCTTCATCTTCCATAACAATGTGTTCTTCAGGTCCCTCAAACATCTTCATCAGTAGAGATTGTGATGGCTTTAGATCTGCCAGCATCGGCTCCTCTTGATATACATATTCCATAGTTGCTGAGATTTCTGTTGAGGCGGGCAACACTACTGAAGCCTCTGTCATGGCGGGCATAGGTATCGAGACTACTGTTGAGGCGTGCAAGGTTATCGCAAAACTAGGTGTTGTCGCAAAACTGCTCTGTGCAGTTTCCTCAATCCTTGCTAGGGCAATTCCTCTCATAGGCTTATCATGTGTTGGGCAGTGTTCTTCATCATGTAGTTGTTCCTCACACATCGGAGAACTTTCTTTGCATATTTCTTCGTCATCTTGCCTTGGGACATCAGTATCCCTAGGACTGACTTGTTAGTGATCAATGGTTGCTAAGACAGAAGTTGTTGGGACATTTTCTTCGTTCATGGCATATGTGGATGTGTTCAATCGATCTGTTGTATCCCATAAGGTTGAATCCCACTGGGTCATCCTTGTATCCATTTTCCGTGAAAGCCTTTGAGTGGATTCAATAAAGGATGCGGTACTAGCCATGAAAACTTGAAGCATGTCCTCCAAGGTTTGTGATTGTTCTTGCGGAGGACTACACTGCCAGGGTATATTTTCTGCTGCGGCAACACAATTGTCATAGTAAAAAAAATTTAAGGTTATTGATCATACCATGAAAAATTCTGTTGCGGCGGCAGATAGTGTGGTAGGTGCATCTGCTGTCCCAGTTGATGTTGTGGCTTCTCCTGCTATTGGTCCCATATGTCTTCTCCAATAAGTAAAGGGAAAATTTTGAACACATGATTTCCCTCACATAGATTGCAAGAATTTTCCAACATCAGCTCTCGAGTGGTTTCTCTTGATTGCTCTTGAAGCTGACCACCTTGCCCTAGCATGTTTGTTTATGCAGCAAAATTGTTATGGTAAAAATTTTTTGACAATTTTGATCATACCATAAAAAAAATTGCTGTTGCGACAGCGGCGTTTGCTGTCTTGTGTACTGCCATGACGGAAACTACTACTGCAACATCTGTTGTTCATGTTCAAACATCAGCTCCCGTATAGTTTTCCTCAACATTGTGATGCCCTTGGACTTGTAGCGTACCTGAATATTTTTTTTGTTTTTTATATATACATAAGAAAAAAAAGTTAAAAATCTAAAATTTAAATGCAATTAAATAAAGAATGCATGAAACAAAATGAAGTCGCTATTGCCAATCCTCGGCAACGGCGCCAAAAACTTGCAAGGCGTGTAGGTGTTCCCTTTTTGTGAGAGCGCAAGTGCACACTCCTGCCAAGTTATAGTATATAAGATGTCGAATCCCACGAGGATTGGTATAGTTCCTTCGAGTGTATATCTGCACAAGAAATTTAAATGCACAATTAGTTTTGGGTTTGTTTAAAGGAATAAAACTAAAAACAAAATTAATTAAAGTATGGGAGATCAGAGTGATAGAATGGGCCAGGTAATTGCTGCTCAGTAGTGTGTAGACTGCATTGCATAGGTTAAGGCTGGATGGCACTGCCACGATATGCTGCCTCGGCGGGTATGGCGGGCCGCAGCTACGACCCTATCACGCGGCCGCAGTGGGTCACTACCACTGCAGAAGTGTATTGTCTCGGCATGTGGAATGGAAAGAAGTCATGGCGGCAAGTCTAGCAGATACTTCAAGTTCGGCAGGATAGTTGACAGTGATCCCTCCTATTTCTAGGTTAAGATGCTCGAGAGGTAACGTGATGCAGACAATACCTAGCAATCTCAGCGTAAACCTAGCACAGGCTAGTCGACTCGGTTTGTAATCCCTCTTAGCCGTTGAAACTTGTGGACTGGTGTAGAACCAAGTTACTCACGCCTCAGCACGTTGTGATCGTACTTAACACTTTCGTGCCCGACAAATGGATTCTCTCAACTGACTGGTGTAGAATAATTGAAAGAATGAAAAGCAATGGATTAATCAAACTTGGAATATTTTATTGAAAAATAACTCAAAATCTAATACAACCATTTCTCACAACTACATTACAAGCAAAAACCTAAACCCTAGGGAGTTTAGAACATAGCCGACTCCCTCTCTCTATCTCTCTTTTTTTCTCTATACCCTCACATACATGGGTATATATAGGGATTGGCCTAAGGTTAAGTCCTTCTTGGAGTAGAAGTCTTCATTTATGATAAAATAGCTTTAATATTTAATGCTTCATTCAATTCTAACTTAAATATGGACTCCTTTGGATGTTTACTTATTCAACAAGTAAGTATAAGCCACCTTGCTTATCGATCTTTAATCAACTCTATACACTGCTCCAGGCCTCAGAAAAATACAAGATTGGGTTCAATGGACTCAGAAAAATATCCTCTATCAAACGAGACCTATCTTGACTATGTCGGCATATTGTCATCTGGGCGGAATTCTACAGCGGCGACATCTTTGGCGGCAACTGGAACTACTTCAGTACAGCTCCTTCTTCTCCCTGCTTTCATGTTCTCTCTTCCTAAAATAATCAACCAACACCTGAAATAGAAAACTAACTAAATCAGTACCTTTTCTCTACCAAATAGAAGATATTTAATAAAAGCATGGTAAAAGAAGAAATATCGTTATAATGCATGACATGCAACTAATTATGCCTAACTAAGCTGAAGAACAACAGTAATAAGGGCAGGAATGTGCATAAAATATAGAACTTCTGGACACTGTACAACATGCTTCAAGTTTTCATGGATAGTACTGTAACCCCTTAGCCCGGCCTAGATGTCCAACCCGAATTAAGAAGATTACACAGGGAAAACCAAAGTCAACTCGTGAAAGTCAACCTTGATTGACGACCCTTTTTTCTTTTTAACTTTTCTAGATGCACATTATTAACCTATATGAATATCAAAACACTTTAGCGGAAGCGACACAGCGAACAGAGCTCATTTAGGGGTTCAATTGCATACGATCGTCTCTTAGGGACTAATTTGTAAATTTCCAAAAAAAAATTAAGGACTGAACAAGCTTTAAAATTATCAAACCAAAATTAATCATATAATAAGCCAGCATGCCAAATTTCATCTTAAACAGGTCATCCAAACTCATTTAATTAAGCATTCGAGACTTAGGTTCTAAAACGTGAGAAACAGAAACCTGAAGCAATTCAAATTCAAGCTCAACGGTCGGGTGTTTCGAAACCCAAGGCCCTGTATCGGAACGGTCATTTCGAAACCATGTTGACCGTTTCGATACTCGGGTGCATTCTGAAACCTGTATTGAAACACCCCTTTCCAGTAGCAAAAACATTCTTGAACGTTCCTACCCGTTCCGAAACCTTATGGCCATTTCAGGCCTCTGTTCCGAAACAGGTAAGGGCATTCCAATACGCCTTGCCCTGCAACAACAGACTTTGCTGGTTTTTCACTCATAAACACCCCCGAAACATTCCAATTCAAGCCACGGCATACATTCAACATGTTTAGGCATCAAAGATCAACATTACGAAGTACGGGCTAAAACATAGAATCATTCAAGCAAACATTGGTTCTATAGGCATGCTTCCTAGTCTTTAAAACCATACAAAAGCTAAAAGCCACAATCATGCATCAATCAAAACTCAAAGTCCAATTAAAAGTCAAAAATACCAAACCAAATACGAACAAAGTAATAATCAACATCCTCAATCATCCAAGAGTAGAAATCCCACCCATTGCCTCTTATTACACTAAAGACAAACCACATACTTTGTTAGACCAAAGTGCTTGGATTCCTCTTGCTTACTCGCTGCCTCAAATGCCTAATTCTTTGCATTGATGAAACAAATGAGCAATAGCACAATGCTTAGTGAGGATTGCTAAACAACATTCATCAATGCATTTCACACAAATGGGCAAATCACCATTTTTCAACACATGCCTTTGCATAAAACATGTCCTTTCAAGACATCAATGCACTTTCTAAAACACATGCTCTTATGCATCATTTTAAAACAAAAAATAAACCTTTGCTCATGTTATACCAAGCATCACATGCACTCTAGCATTATTTACAAGCATCCCATGCTTAAACCATTAATCACAACATTATATTGGCTTACAAGTGATCATTTCTCAAACCATACCAAAACGAACTCAAGACACAATCGGATACGCGGATTACAAGCGTTGTCCCACACGCTTCATACAAACTACCGGACTACACAAGGTGGAGATCAATGGCACAATCACAACCCCTCAACACTCGTGATGGAGATTAATCGCACAATCACAACCCCTCAACATCACTCATCGGTAGTTGTATAATTCCACTAACGAGAGTAAGGGACGCCACTACAAGATTCACACACGGGACTAAATCATCCACCGTTTTGATCTTAGCCTCAATCGTTAGGGTACTTGGATGGAGATTACGGCACAATCACAACCCCTCGACATCCAAGGCGACTTTATTCACGGTGCACCCAATCCTATAGCCGGCTAACTATATCCGATTACAAGTAACCAAAAAGCACTTTCATCACTTGCCAATATAATCATTTAACAACAATATTCCACTATTTTACAAGCATAAACACAATGTCATTTCCACAAGCATAAACATACTTAACATCATATGCATTTATCACATAAAACCAAGGATCACTTACCTAGTGCATCCTTAACAAAATGGCATTAAATTCCAGCATTAACCATGCTTTAAACCAGTAATCAACCCAAGTTTAACTCAAGTTCATTTTCATCAAAACATAGCACATTTCCGAGAGAGACTTTCGAATCACTTACTCTTGAGCTTAGCTAAGTGTTTCAAACTTACACTAAGCTCCCAATGTAACACCCCAAAAACCGGTCTAGTCAGAATTAGGTTCCGATGACCGAATGTTTTTTTTTATCGATAAAATAATTTATTTGATCTTATTAATTATCCGGGTTTATTATTATTAGATTTTTCGGGTCTAGTAGAAATTAGGTTCGAAACCTATTTATTCGGTTTATTATTATTATTATTATTATTAAAAATATAAGAGGACTTGCCGTACAATTCCTTCATTTTGAAGGAATTGCACAAAACAATTCCACGCAATCTTTGCACCAGGCCACTCGGCCAATTTGGAGGAAAGTGGCAAATGCCACAAACGTGGCCAAAGGGCATTTCATGTGGCAATTGCCACGATGCGTGGCAAACAAAGAAATTAAGGTGGCAAATATATGCCACCAATGCAACACGTGGCAAGTGATGGCATGATAGCCATAAAGGCTAAATGGCCAAAGTTGTCTATAAATAAGAGGCCAAAGAGCTCTGGTCGTTCACTGCAAAGTGAGAAAAGGGTAAGATACATCGAGTGAAAAGAGAAATATATATATACGGTTCAGTATTAGTTTGGTGGTATGATATTTTCGATATAGTAATATCGAATCTCTGCCGACGTCGGGGTAAGCCCAAATCCTTGGTTGGTTTTTAAGTTTCGGTATCGAGTCTGATTATATTTTTATATTTATTCGATATTGTCTTGTCGGTCCTAACCGATTCCTATTTAATTTAGTTCAAGAAGTCAAGAAAGGACAACCGCCAACCAAGGGAAAAGGTGTCGTTATTCGAGAACCTTAATATCGAGGTGAGTGTAGTAGCATCTGAATTCGTCCTCGAATTCTTACCTATAGCTTCGGATTGTTCATCCGAACACTCTTCGGGATCAGAATCTTCTGGAGATGAGGAATTCACCTTTCCTAAACCTTCAAGCCATGTTCGCTTCGCACTTACGTGTCGACGCTTCTTGAGAATTTCTTAGGACAATTCCGAGCGAGGTGACCAATCTTACCACAATTGAAACAAGCTTCAATTTCCTTTGAACAATGTCCGATCGGATGATTTCCCTGGCACGAGATACACATGAATCTTTCTTGTTTTAATTCACTTGACTTCTCGGTTGAATTTGACATTACTTAGGAATGTAGGTACTTTCCAAGGAAAATATTATTTCACTTTCTTGAAACAGAGGTGGGTTTTGGTCTTACTTTTGCTGGAGTTTACTATAAATAGATTGTAAATTTTTGTCTTTTTCCCACCTTTCCAAGAACCAATTACAACTTCTCTTAATGCTTTGTAAAGCTTATCCTTTCACCTCTTCGTATTCACCTGACACTTGCACTTTCTAATAGCATTCAACATCTTAGGCGTCCAACACATAAGGTGAGTCATCATCCTCTAATTTCAAGCTATTCTTCCTGTTATTTCTTATTCAAAATCTGAATAACTCTTTCTGACTGACCATCAGTCTGAGGGTGGAAGGTTGTACTAAGATTGACTCTTGTGCCCAAGGCTCCTTGTAAGGTTCTCCAAAATCGAGATGCAAACCGAGAATCTCGATCCGAAATGATAGATTCAGGCACACCATGAAGTCAGATCACTTCCTTAATGTACAAGCCAGCTAGCTTAGGAAGACCGTAGTCCATTCTGATAGGTGTGAAATGAGCTGACTTTGTAAATCGATCAACAATAACCCAAATAGCATCATGCTTGGCAAGGGTTAATGGTAGACCACTAACAAAGTCCATAGTGATCTTTTCCCATTTCCACTTTGGTGGATCAATGGGTTGTAAAAGCCCTGTAGGAGCACAATGTTCTACCTTAACCCGTTGAAAAGTGAGGCACTTCGAGATATGATCAACAATAGCTTGCTTCATGCCTGTCCACCAGAAAAGCTCACGTAAATCCTTGTACATTTTCACAGACCCCGGGTAAATAGAGAAGAACTTGAATATGCTTCAACAAGAATATCCCTACGAAGAGTTTTATCATTTGGTACACAAACCCGATCATGAAAACATAAGAATCCTTCAGCATTAAATCTGAAATCCAGGTTATCAGATAATTTAGAAACAATGGTTTGAAACTCGGGGTCTTGTTCTTGCAAATCTTTAATTCGAGAAATAACAGTAGACTGAACTTGGAGTTCAGTTACAAGACATTGATGTTTTCGAAGTCTGAAATGAGCATTAATTGCTCGAGGAGCAGGTAAAGGTTTGCGGCTGAGTGGATCAGCTACAACATTGGCCTTTCCCGGATGGTAATCAATGACTATATCATAGTCCTTAAGAAGTTCCATCCATCTTCGCTGTCGCAAATTGAGCTCCTTCTGCGATAACAAATACTTGATGCTTTTGTGATCAGTGAAAAGATAGCATTTCTTTCCGTAGAGGTAATGCCTCCAAATTTTCAATGCAAAAACAACAGCAGCCAAATCTAGATCATGAGTGGGATAATTCTTTTCATGGGGCTTAAGTTGTCTCGAAGCGTAAGTAATAACCTTACCTTCTTGCATCAATACACACCCTAACCCAAGGTGCGAAGCGTCACTATAAACAGTAAAATCTTTTCCAGACTCAGGCTGAGTCAGGACAGGTGCATGGGTTAGGACTTGTTTCAATTGATCAAAACTTCGCTGCTGATCTTCAGACCATACAAAAGGTGCCTCCTTCCGCAATAATTTGTCAAAAGAGCAGCTAACATAGAGAATCCTTTCACGAACCTACGGTAATATCCCGCAAGTCCAAGAAAGCTCCTAACCTCCCCCACATTCTTAGGCGGGTGCCAATCTACCACAGCTTGTATTTTCTTCGGGTCCACCTGAACGCTCGAAGCTGATATAACATGCCCCAAAAAGGATACTTTGGTGAGCCAGAACTCATACTTAGAAAATTTTGCGTACAACTGCTTCTCTCTTAGAGTTTGGAGTACAATTCGAAGATGATCTTGATGTCCCGCTTCATTCTTTGAATAAATCAAGATGTCATCTATGCAGAAAAAAACAAACTTATCAAGATAGGGCCTAAACACATGATTCATTAGATCCATGAAAGCTGTAGGTGCATTCGTCAGTCCGAAAGGCATCACCAAGAATTCGTAATGTCCATATCTTGTACGAAACGCTGTTTTGGGCACGTCACACTCCTTGACTTTCATCTGATAGTACCCCGACCTTAAATCAATCTTAGAGAACACGGAAGCATCCTTTAACTGATCAAACAAATCATCGATCCTCGGCAGAGGATACTTATTCTTGATGGTAACTTTATTTAGTTGCCTGTAGTCAATGCCTAAACGCATCGAACCATCCTTTTTCTTAACAAAGAGAACCAGAGCTCCCCAAGGTGAAGAGCTGGGTCTAACAAAGCCCTTATTCATAAGGTCTTGGATTTGAGTTTTTAACTCCTTTAATTCCACAGCTGCCATTCTATAAGGTGCAATAGAGACTGGTGCAGTCCCAGGTTGCACTTCAATACCAAATTCAACTTCACAGGTTGGGGACAATCCCGAAAGCTCATCAGGAAAGACATCCAGAAATTCATTCACTGTATCAATATCATAAATCTTAGGTTCATTCTTGGACTCAATGGTCAATGTGCACAGCATAGAATTCCGAGATTCCATCAAGGTTATTCTTTCCTTACCCAGTCCTCGAAGATACAACTTCTGCTTGCCACAATCTACCCATGCTTGATGTTTACTAGGCCAATCCATACCTAAAATTGCATCAAACTCGTGGATTGGCAAAACCAAGAAATCCGCAGGGAACGGAATTCTTTGAATCATAATTGGGCAATTTTTACATACTAGGTTTAAAACAACACAATCGCCCAAGGGATTTGTTACAGAAACCTTTGTTACTAAAGGTTCACTAAACATCTTATGCTTCCTCACCAACTCCAGACTTATGAAAGAGTGTGTAGATCCAGGATCAATTAATACATACAAAGAATATGAATATAACATAACGGTACCTTCTATGACATCAGGATCATCATCATCCTCACGACTCCTTACATGATACATTTGTGCAGAAGCTTTTGATTCGATTCTACTTGTTATTTTGATGTTCTCGATCCTCCCGGCTTTCCGAAGGATCCTTGATTTTCCCCCTTGCCTCGATAAGGGTTGGTTGTCACATAAACAAGCTTGTTAGGATTCTAGACAATCTCAAATGAGATGACCTATCTTTCCGCAAAAGAAACATGCATCGGTTTTCTTGCGACACTCTCCTTCGTGTCGTCGATGACAGAAATTACATTTAGAAACTCTCGTGTCTTGCATCGAACCAACATTACTTTCAATAGGAGCGACATCCGATGGAAAACGAGATTCAAACTAAGAAGGTTGCGAGTAACTATTTTGTTCTGAGCTGCAATACCTTATTTTCTTAGAAAATCCTGGGAAATGAGTTTCATTTCGATTTCTCTTTTCTGATTTGTTAGATCCACTGACCCTCTGAGCTTTTTATGCTCCCTCCGTAGCTTTAACTCGGTTTACGAGATCTTGGAAATTGGTAATACGGGATGTAATTCATCATTGAGTCCAGCGATGAACATCCGACATTTTTCTTCCTCTTTCTTAAAAAGTTAGTACCATATTTGTATTACTTGCAAAAATTTGTGAATATACTGTTCAATCAGTCATCCACCTTGCTTAAGATGAAGGAAGATTCTTCGCCTCTCGGCCAGGTAAAACTCACTTATATACTTATTACGGAACTCTTTTAGGAGAATTCCCAACTCACGATATCTTCAGAGACGGTAAGAACGGTAGTCTCCCACCACTATAGAGCTTCACCAGCAAGCAACGCGAGAGCGCATTCAAGCTTATGTTCACCTGAATACCTTAATTGCTTATCCAAAATCCTTAAAGTATTGTCTAACCAATACTCAGCTATTTCGGATCATCTTCATCCCGACCAGTAAAGGTGTAAGCTTGGTATTACGATAACTTATCGATTGGGGCTCAAAGAGATTGCGCAACAGGTGACGTAGGTTGCACGACTTGACTAGTCCCTATCACATTCATAAAATTGCTGAAACATATCAGCCATATTCTACTAACATTCTGCCTGAGCTGTAGGAGCTTCAGGCTTTATACCTCGAACAGGAGGGTTATGAGGATTCGGAGGATTTCCTCCTTGCACCTCCTCGCCATGAGTCGAGGAGTTAGTAGCAGACTCATTATTACAAACTTCGTTAGTACGAGACATATTTATATTATAAGAGCGATCAGATCAGTTGACAAGTCACAATACTTAACGAAATAACTCCTAGGTGGCAAAGTAACATAGCAAACAATACAATCATACTTAAGTTTAGTCCAGAACCGACTAAACTCTAGCTCTGATACCACAAATATAACACCCCCTTCCCGGCCTGGTAGAGAACTAGGTCGGAGAGCGTTACCGGAAAACAATGCGATGCAGAAATCTTTTATTTCTTTTTCTAAAAACACTTTCTTCGCAACTTGTCTTATTAAACTTAATGGTCTTATTAGGCTTATGGTCTGGTTCTTAAACAATGTTTATACTTGCAGTGTTACCGAATTTACATATTAATCTCTTTAACCTTATAGAATTTTCTTTGAAAGCCATCCCATATCGAAACGCCTTAAGCCGTTTTGGTACGGTTTGACCAGAGTCAAAACTTTGACTTTTCTTTCTTGACCGTTTCGGTACGGCTTGACCCGTATCGGTACGGGTTGACCGACCTTGACTTGACTTAGACCCGTTTCGAAACCCGTTTCGAAACAGGGGTCTCAAGTAGCAAAACTGTATCGAAACGGGCCTCAACCGTTTCGGTACACCATGCTTCCCAGACTCAATTTGTACTTATTCGTATCGAAACGTCATCACCCGTTTCGGTACGGGGGACCTAAAATGACAGATTATTGCTGGTTTTGATCAATTTAGCTTAGCAAACTTAGTCCAGTTTCAGTGAAACTTTACTCACATCTTTCTAAGGATAAAAACTATTGTATTGCCAAGTTTTATAGCTATTTGAATTCTTTTACTCGGTTTTACCAATTTAGCCTAAAAACATAATCTTTAAAGTCAAACTCTTAATATAAGAACACTATTTTCATTTTATTTAAACCAAGGCACTAGAACATCACTTAGGCATACTAAAAAAACATATTAAGCTTATTACGTAGACTTTGTCACCATACTAGGAGTTCAAAAGATAGAACACATTACTTGGACTTGGTTGTGACTTGTGCAACGTACCAACTTCTCCGATCTCGATCCCAATACTTGCTTAACCTGAAATGGATGCATGAAATGCATTAGGCATACTTTGCCTAGTGAGGTTGTCACATAACTATAAATATACATAACATGCTTCTAAGAATCATCATTAATCATGCAATATCATGGCATATTTCATATTCATAACAAGGCATATAATAATATCATGGTTCATGGCAAACAATATCTTGAGTTCATAATTTCCCTTGGATCGATTCATAGTATATGGATACACGAATTCCACCGCCTCGCCAAAACACATAAATGGTCATCCCGCCAACATCGCCAAAGACCAAACACAATACATCCCTCCGCCTCACCAAATCATATAGGTCGTAACCCTAGGACCGTAGTCCACCCATACACTGAGCTCATGAATTCTATGGCATGCCAATTGTATCCAATACTTTGAATCCAAGGTTCATATTTCATAAATCGTAACAATAACAATTTCAATTATTCATATCATACTTATTAAATGCTTGCAATGAATTTCATAACAATAACTAACATGCTTAAAAATCATGGAATCAATGAAATGCTTACCATACACTTACCAACATGTGATCAATGATGAAAACCCCTAATTCAAGGGTTAGTAATTACAAAAATAACAATATGTTCGGGTAAGCCCTTGCCTAACCCGAGATGCTACTACACTCACCTCGATATTAAGGTTCTCGAATAACGACACCTTTTCCCTTGGTTGGCGGTTGTCCTTTCTCGACTTCTTGAACTAAATTAAATAGGAATTGGTTAGGACCGACAAGACAATATCGAATAAATATAAAAATATAATCAGACTCGATACCGAAACTTAAAAACCAACCAAGGATTTGGGCTTACCCCGACATCGGCAGAGATTCGATATTACTATATCGAAAATATCATACCACCAAACTAATACTGAACCGTATATATATATATTTCTCTTTTCACTCGATGTATCTTACCCTTTTCTCACTTTGCAGTGAACGACCAGAGCTCTCTGGCCTCTTATTTATAGCCAACTTTAGCCATTTAGCCTTTATGGCTATCATGCCATCACTTGCCACGTGTTGCATTGGTGGCTTATATTTGCCACCTTAATTTCTTTGTTTGCCACGCATCGTGGCAATTGCCACATGAAATGCCCTTTCGCCACGTTTGTGGCATTTGCCACTTTCCTCCAAATTGGCCGAGTGGCCTGGTGCAAAGATTGCGTGGAATTGTTTTGTGCAATTCCTTCAAAATGAAGGAATTGTACGGCAAGTCCTCTTATATTTTTAATAATAATAATAATAAACCGAATAAATAGGTTTCGAACCTAATTTCTACTAGACCCGAATAATCTAATAATAATAAACCCGGATAATTAATAAGATCAAATAAATTATTTTTTCGATAAAAAAAACATTCGGTCATCGGAACCTAATTCCGACTAGACCGGTTTTCGGGGTGTTACACCCAAGACCACGCTCAAAGTGTTACAAAGCTGGAAAATCCATTACCACTCACTGATACGCAAAGCCTAGCTCGCCGACACGAAAATTACTCTTCTGAAGCCTCCAACAATGCCTTGTTTGCTCCCGGATCAAGATCCCATGTTTTTACATCATCAAAACAGAGATCCAAATGCATTAAAAGGCATTTCAACACCAGCAACAATTCACAAACTCGTAGCTCACCCAAACTACACCAATTTACCCATCCGAAACAACCGAAAACTCAATCGATTGCATCCTAAACCAAACTCAACCAACATACATCACTTCCAATCCATTATAAACATCAAAACACATCTAATAAACAACCTAACCCATCTGTATACCTCCAGCAAGCAAGATTCCACCATTTCACCTCAAAAACTCACTCAAAGCTAACAAGAAACTCAAAAATCTCAAGGATTTCGGGATCTATGTTATCAAAACTTTATTTCAACATATTAACCAACTTAAAACTCAATTAAAATCAATCCATAACAGAGCTTAACAAAACAAGTCCGAAAATTAAGATTTCAACCACATTTTTACAAGATTTTGATCTCCAATCAAAACTATAGTAAAAACTCAACCAAAAACATTAATTAGAAGCCAAATATCTTGGGAATTTCAATAAAGAACTTTGATTAGAGGTTGAGAATGGGATTTAACTTCAATCCTTGCTTTCCTCAATGAATGACAAGTTTCCCTTAGCAAAATCTTGAAGAACTAGAAATGATTTCTTGAAGATTGTTTAGGAAATGTTAAGAGAGTATTTGGGAGAAAAGAATTCTGGAGAGAAATGAATGGAATTAGTGTTTGGCTGAAAATGAGGAGAAGATGATAGTTACGTGATGAAATCTCACATTAACTACCCATTTTAATTAATTAAAAATAAAACCAATTAAAGCCATTTAATTAAAAGCCATTTTAGACACATGTCATATTAAGGAAAGGTTAAATTGCCATAAAGCCCCCTAAAGATTCTAAGAATTTGGCTTCTCCTTTAAAAATCTTATTTCCCACAATTTTGAAACTTTACAATTTGGTCACTACTCGAAATGTCCCATTTCCGAAACTCTTTTTGTAAAATTGATTTGACCAACCTCTTAAAAGTAATTTTAGAAGAATTTAGCAATTTTGCGACAACACCTAGTGAAGCCCAACACATGATAAGCCTATGCGAGAAATTGCCCTAGCAAGGATTGAGGAAACTGCACAGAGCACTTTTGCGACAACACCTAGTGAGGCCGAAAGAAAAATTGATGATGTCACATTTGAAGCCTTAGCAACCTTGCATGCCTCAGCAGCAGTCTCGGTACCTATTCCCGCCAGGACAAAGGCCTCAACAGCGCTGCCCGCCTCAGCAAAAATCTCGGCAACTATGGAATATGTATATCTAGAGGAGCCGACGCTGGAAAATCTAAAGCCATCACAATCTCTACTGATGGAGATGTTCGAGGGACCTGATGAACACAATGTTATGGATGATGAAGCCCTTCAATCTGCCAAGTTTTTCCTTGACCTAAACCACATTATAATAGATTATTGCCCTGACAGTTGGCCGCCTGAACAGCTTCCTTGGCAGCAAAAGTTATCCTCCACCATAACAAATCAAGACAAAGATAAGGTAAGTACATGGTTTGATAATGGTATAATTTTTACTAATCACATGTTCATGCCTTCAGGAAAAGAAACAAGGTGGAGGATTCACATGGATTACAAGGGAACGAGAAAGAAAGACTCCCCTATGAGAATAGTCACTCGATGGAGGGTGCGGGTGGACTATAAGAAGTATCGGAAATGAAACCGCTGTAACATAATTTTAGTTTTTCAACATCTTTACCATTTTCTTTAGGAATAGATCTTAATAAGCTTAGGACCAGATTTTATTTTCAGTTATATTATTTTTATTTAGTCTGTCTCACAACAACTTATCTAGATTCAGACCCTACTATAAAAGGCAAGCCGCCAAGAAAGATGAGGGCAGACAAAGTACAATCGCCCAAGCGGCAGAGACGACAGCAAAAGAGAAAGCCTAGGCCACTGATTCCCTTGACGAGGAGGTGTCTGATTCCTCTGATGATGCAGAGCCGACCGAGGTAAGAAAGAAAAGAGGCACGTGATAGCGGTCGAACCAGAGGATGAAAGGCCAGAGACCGAGCTGGAGCAGCAACCAAAGAGACTCACTCCCATCAAAGTCCAGCCAGCTCGCAGTCAAAAGCAGAGCCTCGCCGCCAAATCACCCGCCAGTAGTCTATGAGCTCACGGCCAATAGTCCACCCAATCCCGAAATAGGCTCTAGGAATGATCATGAGCAAGGACACTCTGCTGATATCAAAGTCTATGTATTTGAAATTCTTTGAAGTGACAGAAAAATTAGCATGAGTGAATGAAAGGCTTCACGGGATGACTCTACTCAAAGGGTCAGAGTTTTGTAGTATGCTCCGATCTTAGCTTTAGACCTAGAGAGTAGTTGTGATGAGCTGAAGCCCTTAAAAGCCATGATCAGAAAAAGGAAGAAAAGAAGTGCTTAATTGTGTTGTCAAAGTAGCAACTCTATATCTTTTTTCTTTAACTTTTTCAACATTCTTTGTTTACTTAGTATACATAGCATATTCAGCATGTACAGAGACCTGCACACACTGCACTGGCACTAGAATTAAAATTCTAAGTTATTTCATGTTATTCCCTCTCACTAAACTAATATAGGTGCCACGGCCTTGAGGTATGAAACCAAGTTAAAAACTAGGTGTTCTTTTTTATTTATGTACAAGGACATGTTTACTAGTTTAGGTTGCATTGCTTGAGGACAAGAAATAGTTCGAGTTTGGGGGTGTGTAGAGTGTCTAGAAGTCCTATATTTTATGCACATTCCTGCTCATATTATTATTGTTCTCAAGCTTATTTAGTCATATTTAGTTGTATATCATGCATTATATAGTACTTTCTCTTTCTGCCATGTTTTTATTGAATATTTTACGTTTTTGCTAAAGAAAATATATTGTTTTAGTTAGTTTTCTATTTCAGGTGCTGGTTGCTGATTAGAGGAAGAGAGGATAGGAAAGCAGGGAGTAGAAGGAGTTGTACCGAAGCAGTTCCAGTTGCCACCAAAGATGTTGCCGCTGCATAATGTCACCGCCAAGGATGCCGCCACCGCAGAATGCCGCCTAGACGGCAATACGCCGACATAGTAAAGATGGATCTCGTTTGATAGAGGATATTTTTATGAGTCCATTGAGCCAAATCTTGCATTTTTCTGAGGCTTGAAGCAGTGTATAGAGCTGATTGAAGATCGATAAGCAAGGTGGCTTATACTTACTTGCTGAACAAGTAAACATCCAAAGGAGTCCATATTCAAGTTAGAATTGAATGAAGCATTAAATGTTAAAGCTATTTTATCATCAATGAATACTTCTACTCCAAGGAGGACTTAACCTTAAGCCAAACCCTATATATCCCCATGTACGTTAGGGTATAAGGGCATAGAGGTAGAGAGAAATAGAGAGAGGAAGTCAGCTATGTTCTAAACTCCCTAGGGTTTAGGTTTTTTCTTCTAAAATAGTTGTTAGAAACGGTTGTAAAGCTTGTGAGTTTATTTTTGCAGTAAATATTTCAAGTTTGCTTAATCTATGCACTTCATTCTTTCAATTAATCCTAACCAATCAATTGAGAGAATCCATTTGTCGGGCACGAAAGGGTTAAGCACGGTCACAAGATGTTGGGGCGTGACTAACTTGGTTCCTAACAAGTTTACAAGTTTCAGCGGCTAAAAGGGATCATCGACCGAGTTTACTAGCATGTGTTAGGTTCACGCTGAGATTGCTAGGTATTGCCTACGTCTTGCTAGCTTTTCGAGCATCCTTGCCTAGAAATAGGGAGGATCACTGACGACTATCCTGCCGAACTTGGAGTATCTGCCAAATTTTCCGGCAAGACTTATTTCCATTTCACCTACCGAAACAGTGAAAGTTGCAAAAGCAGTGACATGCTGCGGCCGCGTGACAGGGTCGTAGTTGCTGCCCGCCATACCCGCCGAGGCCACAATCGAGGCAGTGCAAAAATAACTTTACTTCTTCACAATGCAATCAACACACTACTGAGCAGCAATAACCTGGCCCATTCTATCACTCTGATCTCTCATTCTTTAATTAATTGTGTTTTTAGTTTTATTCCTTTAACCAAACCTGAAATTAATTGTTCATTTAAATTTCTTGTGCAGATACACACTCGAAGGAACTATTCCAATCCTCGTGGGATTCAGCATCTTTTATACTATAACTTGACAAGAGTGTGCACTTGCGCTCATAAAAGAGAACACATTAACACCCTACAATAGCCAAGGAAGGATTCGAACATCTCGTTGTTCAACAAAGGAACCATTCGAATAGTACCTTGCATTCTAAGTAATATGTTCAATTTGTTTGTCCGTATGAAAGGCTCGGAATTATCTATGTGAACTCCAAGTCCAATCTACTTTAATCACAAGGATCAAAAAACTCTAACAAGTTGATTCAGAACTTCAGAAAATCATTTCTATGCTTGAGTCTAATCATGATTTCTCCATTAAATTGTACGATCATCTATACTTCAATGATCAAATCTGTGTTCCTAATAATTAAGGCATTACAAGATGAAATCCTACAAGAAGCACATCAAAGTTCTTTCTTGATCCACCCTGGATCGGTTAAGATGTACAAGGATCTCAAGCCCTTGTATTGGTGGCCCATAATGAAATCAGCTATCAACGACTATGTCTCGAAGTGTTTGAATTGCCAACGTGTGAAAGCCGAGCACCAAGTTCCTACTGAATTTCTCTAACCTCTCAAATTTCCACAACGAAAATGGGAACGAATTACAATAGATTTCGTATCAGGTTTTCCTTGCTCCCCAAGAAAGTGTGACGTTATCTGGGTAATCGTTGATAGATTCACCAAGTCTGCTCATTTCATTCCAATCCATATGAATTATAGTTTGAAAACTCTAACCGATCTCTACATTCGGGAAATCATCCGTTTGCACGGAGTTCTTTTCTCAATTATCTCCGATCGAGATCCCCGGTTCACAACTCGTTTCTAGAGGACTCTTCAACGAGCTCTTGGCACCAAGTTGAATCTAAGTACAGCTTTCCATCCACAAAGTGATGGACAATCTGAGAAAGTGATTCAAGTTCTCGAAGACATGCTTCAAGCTTGTATCACCGACTTCAGAAAGAACTGGGAAAATCGTTACCATTAATCGAATTCGACTACAATAATAGCTTCCAATCTTCGATTCAAATGGCTCATTTTGAAGCGTTGTATGACAGAAGATGTCAAACTCCTCTCTGTTGGTTCGAACTTGGAGATTACAAGGTGTTAGGACCATAATTGCTTCAGGAAACCAAAGAACAAGTTTAAATCATTCACTCCCGATAGAAGTAAGCTTTCGATAGACAAAAGTCATACGTTGATCTGAAGCGTAGGGACATACAACATGAAATCAGAGATAAGGTGTTTCTTAAAGTTTCCCCTTGGAAGAAAGTGTTTCGGTTCGGTAAAAGAGGAAAGATAAGTCCTCGGTTTATTAGACCATTTGAAGTGATCGAAAGAATTGGTCCTATGGCTTATCGACTCGCACTTACTTCCGAGTTCGATAAAATTCACAATGTTTTGCATGTCTCAATGCTAAGACGCTATCAATCTAATTCGTCTCACATTCTTGAGCCAGAAGAAGTTGAACTTAATCCCAACCTTTCATATGAAAAAGAGCCTATCCAAATTCTTGATCGGGAAGTTAAAAGACTTCAAAACAAGAACGTTTCCCTCGTTAAAGTTCTATGGAGAAATCATAAAGTCGAAGAGGCACGTGGGAACCCAAGGATATGATGCGAAATCAATATCCTCATTTATTCAATTCAGTTAAATTCGAGGGTGAATTTATTTTAAGGGGGAGGAGTTGTCACAACCTAAAAATACCCTAGTTGAAAATCCCTAAGTTAGTTAATAAAGAAGGTAAAAATAGGTTGCAACCTGAGATGTGGTGCAAAAACGGGTTGTAACCTAAAATGTGGTGCAAGTATAGTGTAACCTGAAATATGGTGCAAAAAGTGGTTGTAACCTAAAATGTGAAACAACTTTAAGAAAGTTAAAGGACTAAGAAAGTAGGTTATTAGTAGGATAACCTATAATATGACATATAGCATAAAAAGTGGGTTATTAATAGGATAACCTATAATATGACATATAGTATAAGAAAGTTGGTTACTAGTAGGATAACCTATAATATGACATATAGCATAAGAAAGTGGGTTATTAGTAGGATAAATACTTGGTTTACAATGAAGCCATGTGTCAATGAAGATGACACACAGTTAGCAATTGGGTAAATCAACAAATGTTCTCATCTTTCTTTTATTTTCCTTACACAACCGAGAATAACAAAGAGAGAGAGAGAGAGGGGGGATTTGAGAGCTTGAAAATCTAGAAAATAGAAGCAAAACAAGAAGGAAAAATTAAAGTTTGAAGGCTGGAAATTATACTTAGATTACATGCATATTCATACAATTCAAGTAAGTGTCTAATATGTTACCTGATTCTGTCCTTGAATTTATATGGTTATCTTGATGAATTCTGGGTTTGATCTTGCTGGAAATTTGTTGTTAAATGCATGATTTTGTTTAAATAATGATGGGTTTGTGAGAATAGTGAAAATGAACTGGAAAATTTGATGAATATGGCCATATTTGACCTAAAATTTTGATAGAAAAACTTGAGTATGTCTACTTTAACTAGAAACAAACGGAACTAAAATTTGATATCTATAGAAAAATCTGGAACCGAAATTATAAAGGTGTTAGAAACTGTTCAAAACTGCAAAATGGCTTATGTTTAATTAATACATTGTACTTATTGAGAAAGGAAAAAAAAATATGTACCATGCATGTATTTAAAGCTGAAAGAATAAGCTTTCTGGATTGGTAAAGAAATCTAAATTAGGACTTTTGAGTAAAAAGATATGGCCAAAATAGTGACTAATGCTCAAATTGCCAGATTAGGGACAATTTTATATGTTTAAGTGTTTGTGATTGAATAAATGGATTATATGGTTGAAATGAATTCTAATATGATTTTTATATGTTTTGTTTGAATGTTTAAGATCATGAGTGTGAAGATTACTTGGAGGATTCAAGAGTTGGACAATCAAATAGAAAGGATAAGAGCATAGAGATCAAGGAAACAACATAGCTTGGAGTATTGTGAGTGTAGTTGATTTTAGGGTTAGGACTAGTGTCCTAACAAATGTTTTAAGTTTATATGATTATTTCACATGATGTATGAAATGAATCTAATAAGGATTAAATGAAATGGGATAATATGTTACATATTTAGTGTTAGTTGACATTGTTGGTGATCAATGTGCATTGCTATGAGATGTTGGCTATATGTGCTTCATGATATGAACTTATAAGTGATTTTAAGCTACTGTTTTTGATGAATTCATGAGTGAAATGACATGATATACTTGCTGGAAATTGCGTGAATGATGACCTTGAATAGGTCTAGTGTATTGGTGACATGTGCATGCTATATGACCAAGTAAATTGTTTGTGAAACACTTAGTTGATCATGTTGGAATTTAAAAGACTTAATAAGTCCTTGGTTGACTAGTGGTCCTTAGGTAGAAGGGCATGCCTTAGAGTCTTGAGCTCTACTGATTTAGTACTTTATGTACTCTCTGTTAAAGGTGGTTAGTCACCTAATGATGCTTTGTGCATCTATTGTTACATGTTACATGTTATATGGTGTAGTTAGACACCTTGATACAATTGTGTATCTATTGATTATTGATGCTTTGTGCATCTAGTGTTATATGTTGGTACTTGGTACCTATTGACTTGATTACCTAGTCCATCTAATATTCCAAGGCAAAACCTAAGAAACTTGTAATAAAGCTTTGCATAATAAATGAAAAGATGATATGTTATAAGGTTACATGTTACATGAAATGATATGAATCATATGAGTAGTGACCCTATTCGAATGAAATGAATGAAATAAGATCATGCTCTGGTTGATTATTACATGAAGTTTAATGAAATGGTTGATATGAAATTGGTCTATATGATTGAATTACATGGGTTATGCTTAATTGCTATTGATTATGAGCATGTTTATATGAATTTGATGTTATTACATGAAATGAATTAGCTAGGTGTGACTTGATTGGTGTTAAGCCTAACTAAGTAACCTTGATCATATGAAATAATACAGTAAAAGACTGAATTAGTAAGTATAGGAGATGCCTCACTAAGTACATATTGTACTTATCACTCTCTTGTCTCCTTCTTCCAAAATAACAAGTTTCTGATTCTGAAAGCTATCTAATATGATCCGGGAGCAATCACAAGTCAAGACTCAAGTATGATATAGCTTTGCTAAACTCCTAGATGGTGGCATAGTTACATATTTATAGTGTCACATGCATTTTGAATCTTTTTATATGTTAAGATAAGATTTACATGATATGTAATGTATGAAACAATGTTTGGATGGTATATATATATATAAACCATCCAAACATTGTTTCATACATTATATATGACTGAGTTTGAAATGATTTTTGCAATGATGTGTATAGTTTATAAGTTAATACATGTTGAATTTCCATGGATCATAATATGTTAACTTGGTTGGTTAGGTGGAAATGCATCTAGAAAGCTTCATGGTTCTTGATTAATTCGAATGATTAATATGATAAGTCGATCAATGCTTCTTGGATTCTAATTGGTCTGAATGCTATATATATGTATAGGAAAGTGGAACACATTTAGTATTATCATTGAATATGTGATAGAAATGATCTTAATGCTTGTTGTTTGATTTGAATGCCATTATATGTTATAGTGATCAATTCAAATGGTCCTAGGTGTTTTAAATTAAATTGAAATGTCTAATTGTTGTGAAGGGATGTATGGTTTGTATACTTGTTCACATGTTGTTTGAATGATTTTGGGTACATGATTGATAATGATATATGTAAAGTGTATATATGTTGATATGTTTGAATAGGTTATATATCATGTTTGAACTTGTATTATTGTTGATTGTGTAAGCATGTTGATATGATAACCTTGTATGAATGAGCATGTTTGAAATTGTAATCCATTTGAACTAGTTAAATAAAAAAATTGTTAGCCCACCATTTATATGTTCTAAGCTGTGAAATCTTTGATTGATATGAAAAGGTTATATGTTATCTCGTTTGTCCGAATCTGTTCTGTTAAATTGTAACGCCCTTTCGCTCCTAACTCAGGTGAGGGGTGTTACATGTTTTATAAATGAAGAAGTGTATGTGGAACAACCACCGGGTTTTGAAGATTCAAAATTTCCAAACCATGTTTTTAAATTAACAAAAGCTTTATATGGTTTAAAACAAGCTCCAAGAGCTTGGTATGAAAGACTTTCAAATTTTCTTATTAAAAAGTGTTTTGGAAAAGGAAAGGTGGACACAACAATATTTATTAAAAGCAATGGCAACGATATATTAGTAGTTCAAATATATGTTTATGATATTATTTTTGGATCTTCTAATGAACTTCTTTGTGAAGATTTTTCTAAGTTAATGTAAGGTGAATTTGAAATGAGCATGATGGGGGAGCTCTCATTCTTCTTGGGACTCCAAATCAAACAAATGAAGGATGGCATATTCATCAATCAAGCTAAGTACATAAAGGACATGCTCAAGAAGTTTGGCTTGGAGCATGTAAAGCCTCAAGCTACAGCAATGAGCTCATCCATAAAGCTTGACAAAGATGAAGGAGGTTAGTGTGTCGATTCCAAGCTTTATCGTTCTATGATTGGATCATTGCTTTACCTTACCGCAAGTAGACCATATATCATGTTTAGTTTTTGCTTGTGTGCTAGGTTTCAAGCTAGTCCTAGAGAATCACACCTTACAACCGTTAAGAGAATTTTTAGGTACCTTAGAGATACCTTTTGTTTAGGCCTTTGGTACCCTTGAGATTCCACCTTTAACCTTTATGCTTATTCGGATGTGGATTATGGAGATTGTAAGATAGATAGAAAGAGTACCTCCGAAACATGTCAATTCCTAGGTAGTATGCTCATATCTTGGTTCTCTAAGAAACAAAAGAATGTAGCCTTATCTACCACCTAAGCGGAATACATATCGGCCGGAAGTTGTTGTGCTCAAGTCCTTTGGATGAAGCAACAACTTTTAGATTATAGAATTGAGGTAGGTACCATACCCCTTAAGTGTGACAACACTAGTGCCATATGTCTCTCTAAAAATCCCATCCAACACTCTAGAACAAAACACATATAGATAAGACATCATTTCATTAGAGATTATGTCTTAAAAAATGATGTTGTTCTAAAATATGTAGACACCTTGAACCAAATAGGGGACATCTTTACCAAACCTCTAGACAAAGAGCATTTTTGGACCCTTAGGAGAGAGTTAGGTTTAACCAGCCTTTCTTGACCTTTTAGGGGCATTTTTATGCAAAATTGCTTGAATCCATTTTAATTTGCATGCTTATGTGTTTTTGATGTTAATTGCTTTTATGCCATTTTGTGCCAAATCTGCACATTTTGGCATAGGTGTATCAAAACGGGTTCCCCTGTTTCGATACAGGCTACCTTCTAAAGGGAATTTTCCTTTAAGGGTTTCAAAACGGTAAGAAATGTTTTGAAACGGGCTCTTGAAAGGGACGTCTCTCGAATCAATGGGATCGAAACGGGTAAGTGGTGTTTTGATACGGCCCCGAGCTTCAAAACGATTGTCTTTTGGTTTCGAAACACGTGTTCCAAAATGCTCGTAACCGTTTCGATACGGTTGCTCGCCGTAAAGGCTATTTAATGCCTTTCCATCTTTAAAAAGGACTTTCTATAAACCCAAATTCCTCTCAAACCCTAACCTAATTTTTCCAATAAATACCCACTAAACCTAAACATTTTTACACACAAATTTGAGGGTTTTCTTCACAACAACAATCCTAAGCATGATTCGACAACTTTGTGCATTATCATCCACCTATTCTTCCTAAATCTCAAATTCAAGGTATTTTCCTATTTTCTTTTTCTTTTCAATTTTCGTTTGATTTCTATAGTTTAAAATTATTATTTTTTGCATATATTACTTGTATATACTATGGGATTTGATGATTTTGCAAAAAAAATTCTAAAAATCCAAAAAAAATTATTCGAATATAAATTTCTTTAACCGTATTTTTCAAAAGCTGTTTTTCAGTGATTCTCTTGTAAAAACTTGTTTTTGAACCTTTTTGTATATTCTTTAAATCTATATTGTATATTATCAAACCTTGATTCTAGGATTACTATTGGATTGAATGTGGATTTCTTATGCATACATATTATTTTTCTTGCTTAATATTTTTAAGATGGCTTCCTCCAAGAAGAGAGCTAGAGTTTCCGAAGAGGGTCAAGGGTCTGAACCGTCTGAGAAAAATCTCTCTCGACCAAATCTCGCCTATCTCCTCAAAAAGATATTCCTAACCCCTACCGCTCAACAAGCTTTTAAATACTATCAAACCATCAAAATCCGACCCGAGCGTGTAGTTGACATTGATTCTCTTGATTTCGATCATTTTCACTTTTGATACCTTGGCCTTTTAACCCGTTGGAATTTCATGGCCTTTTTAAGTATTCCCGGAGTCATGTACGGAAACCTTGTGTTGTTGTTCTACTCCAATGCCAAATGTATCCTTAGTTCCGACCGTTCCCAAGTTGTCGCCATTGAGTCTTACCTTTTGGGGAAGAAAATTCGTATTGAGCCATTTACCTTAGTCAATCTCCTTGGTCTCAAAGATGAGGGTATTGAAGATGAGAACTCACTTGATCCCCATACCGACCAAGTTAATACCTTGGATGTCCATGATCGGTTTCTTCATCTTATGATCTTATGGTGGTTCCGTCCATCCATTGAGAAGTTTTCACACATTAGAAAAGTCAATGACTTTTGGCTCAAGTGCTTTCAACAAGAGAAACAACCGAACCTTGTGAATATTATGTTTGCAGAGATGGTGCACTTAGTCAAAAATCGCAACGTCTCCTCTTTCACATATGGTACCGCCTTAAGTTATATCTTCGTTCTTAGTGGCATTGATTGCACATTTGATATTGAGGAGCCTCTCGATGAGAAGCTAAATGAGACTACACTCATGAAGTGTGGTTTATGTTTCAATGGTGATGATTGGGTTCGTGTGCCTCGAGGTGAACGTGCTCAAGCTTAAGCTCCTCCTCAAGTTCAAGTTGCTCCACAAGCTCTAACAATGATGCGATGACAGCTTTCCTCACCGAGCAATTCACCGGCTTGTGTATCATATGGATAATCATTTCAAAGCCTTGGAGGAACGCTTTGATGGTATGGAAAATCGTATTGCCGCTATCGAGAATCAACAATCTTCATCAGATCTTTCTTTCACCGCCTTCTATAGTGAATGACAACACTTTAAAATGAGTCAAGAAAAAGATGAAGATGACATGGATGAAGATGAAGATGATGATGAGCCCTAGTCTAGGTTGCATTCATCTCATATCATCTAGGAAATTAAACTAGTTCATAGTTGGGAGACAAGAAATCACAAACAAAATAAACTCAGACATTGAAGAGAGAAAAAAAAATACTAAACTCTTCAAAGCTCAATCACCATCAAGTCTTCACGCCCAACTTCATGTCTCTCCCTTCTTTGTTTATGTGATGAGGCTTTTATAGGAGGGGAGAGCTCAATCTGAATTTCAAAGATGAGTTTTATTCATATCTTCAGGAGAGAAATTAGGCTTTATTTCCTTATCTAATCAAATAATTCAAGCTTTATTTCCAATCCTTATTTTAATATCATACCATTTAATAGGAGATAAATCAGGATTAATGGTGCCAATATTTTCTCTTATCTTTATCTTCAACAGCTCATAAATTGAGTTTGACCTTTATCCTATGCGATAAGGATAAATCTTGAAAAATTCTACATTCATTTCCGACTTGCCCTGGAAACCGCTCGGCAAGTAGCTCGACAATTCGTACATGCACAATAGAAGGCAAAAAAAACATTTTCTCCACAAAAACAACTAAATGCAAGGCCAAGCCCAATAAACAAAAGGATTACGAACTTATGCATGAAATACTACAAATGCAACTAAATGGGCCTAAGTCTAAACAATAATATGAGTAAAAAGGGTAAGAAATATAGTATTTTTCACACTTAACAGTTGTAACGCTATGATTTTGGGCCTAGATGTTAACTGGGAAGTTTAGACGGTTAGGGAGAACCGATTTAGTTGATTCGAGCTAGCTTCAGGATTAAATTGATATTAAATGTTTTAATAAGGAATAAAATATGGAAAATGTTGGAAAATACCTAATTATTATAATTAGGGTTTTGGAAAAATCAATTTGAAGGAATAAATTCGGATTCTATGACATTTTGGCTAGTGACCAAAATGTAAAGTTTTAAAATTGTTTTTGGTGACTGTTTTGTAAAAGTGTTAAAATTGTGAATCTTTAAGGAGCTACTTTCCCAAAGTCTAATATTAGATTTTTCTCCTTAATTGGCTATTTTAAAAAGGTTTTGGAAAATATAAATAGATTTGGAGAATTAATTGTATAATTAATTCCTAAACAAGTTTCACGTAACTACCTTTTCTCTAAAAGATTTTATCTCAAATTCTCTTCAGCCAAACACTCTTCTCTTCTTCAAAATCTCCATGTTACTTCTTGATTTCATTAATCTTTTGGTTTCAAATGAGTTCTTAATTGTTTCCTATCAAAACATGATTGTTTTAATCTTGTTTTCTCATGTAATCAATCCGATTAAGAGGGATAGTAAACATTTAGGGATGACCAAATAACCCAAACACGAGCCGACCTGGTCAGGATTTTAGTCTTGAATTTCAGGGATCGGGCCGTGGCGGGGAGGGTTCAGGTATATGCTAGAAATTCCCTGCCCCGCCCCGCCCCGATATATATTTAAATAAATATATATAGTTTTTGTTTGTGCTTATCGTAAAAAAAAATTAGAAGTTGTTCATGTTTTAACATATCTAATTCTAACAGTCAATGGTTTAAGTTTATTTTTTAAATATGTAATTTTTCATGTGGGTAATTTAAAATTGGTTTTTATTTTTATTTTTATATAGTTTTAAAGTCTTTTGAAACTAAATTTTGTGGTCGGAATGGTGGATTGATCTGATCTAACTTTTATCATCGCTGAGATTAAGATTTTTTTCAATTTTTCAAGTCGGTTCGGGGTCGAGTTTAAGAGCTGGTATAATGGGGCGGGCAAGGCAGGTAAACTAATATTTTAATCCAGGGCAGAGTGGGTCGGGTTTAGGGGCTTATAGATCGGGGCAGGGTCGAGGCGGTCAAAAAACCGGCCCACCTCGCCCTGCACCCATCCTTATCAACATTAGAGGTGAGCTTGTTTCTTCTCCTCTAATGTATTGTTATTTATTGAAATTTGCAAAGTTATTGATCCTTTATATATGTTTTCTAATGGATTTTAATGATTTAATTGTAAAAAATTGGTTAAATCAAGGGTTGATTGGTGAGAATATGTGACTTTCAACTTGGATCTATTTTTCTAAGCTCTTAATTGATTCTAAACATGATTTTGACGTTAAATGATGTTAATATGATGGTTTTTAACATTAAAATCTTGAAACTTTGTGAATCTCTAATTTTCTAGGTTGATAGTTATGTATTTTTTAGGTGTTGGGGTGGTTTAATGTATTCTAGAGATATAAGTTTGATGTTAGGTTGCTTTGGGATGTTAATTGAAGGTAATAAATGGATTAAATCGTTAGGTTTTGGCTAGGTTAAGTTTGGAAGGTGTATGATGTTTATTTCGATAGTTTTGGAGAGGTTTCGGCTAGTGTTTGAAGAGGAATGTTGTGAATTGATGTTGCTGGGTTTGTGAATGCATTTTGATGAATTGAATCCTCTGTTTTTGTTTAGTAAAATCAAGGGATGTAGATCCTCAAGCTTTGGGCACCTTTTTGGAAGCTTTGGAGGTGTGATTCGCATCGGCGAACGAGGCTTTGCGTTGTCGCGAGTGAGAACGTGGTTTAAAGCTTTAAAATTGTTTAAATGTTGTTTTGGGAGTTTAAACACGGAAGTAAGTATATTGAGATTCCTCCCTCAGTCGTACTTTGGAGAAATTGGTTTTATGCATTTGTTTTCGAATTTCATGGTACCTATTGTTTATACATGTTTTGAGTATGATATATACTTATTTTTTATCATATATTGATGATGGATACATTGGTAAATGATCCATGTAAGTATGGTTTTTACTTGTGAATGCATGGTTTAATGCATTTGAAATGTTTTGGTTAAGTGCATATGAAAACAATGAGGTAGATGGTTATAATGAATTATATTGCCAAGTGATTTAAAATGTTATCAGATATAGTTGGCCAGCCAGAGGATTGATAGTGCACTATAAATAAGTCGTCTCGGGTGTTGAGGGGTTTATGTGTGCCAAATACTCAACCATGAGTACCCTAACAATCTATAGGTTATATGGTACCGAAAACTCTCGTTAGTGGATTATGCGTCAAACTGATGATTAGGGTTGTGATTGCACCCGGTTGTGATTGTACCGATTGTGATGGTACCATAATTCCGGTTGAGATGATATGAAGTGTTGAGAGGACACTTTTTGAATCCGTCTATCCGATGTAACATTTTGGTTAATGTGGAACTTGGTTTATGATCACTTGAAAGCCAATATAATTGTTAATGTATCATTGATGGATTATAATGTTGGTTTAGACATGTTTACTCTTTAAGCCTTGCATAATGGAGTTATGCATGGGAAAGCTTAAATTGAGGATTAGCAAATGGGATTTGCTTTTAATTTATGATACATGTAGCATATGGTCTAATATTTTGGTTTTTGATGAGGTTAAGTGCATGGTTTTCAAGTCATGATGTTTTATATGATGATTGAAATAGTGATTTCAATGTGGTTTTGGAAAACGTTTTAAAATGCATTGATGATGTGTTTGTTAGAGCGCTCCTCTCTAAGCCTTTTGTGCTTATGCTCTCTTTGTCCATCAATATAGAGAATTAAAGGTTGGAGGCAGTGAGCAAGCAAAGGAAATCAAAGGACTTCAACTATTTGAAAGTATGGTTTTGAACTAGACTAGTGGTAATAAAGGCAATGGAGTTCATTTTTGTTTTGGGAGGGTTTTTGCTAACTCCTTATTTCTGCAAGTTTATATTGTTGTGTGGGTTTGTAATTGTACTTATATGTTTAGCTTATGTTGTGGATTTACGTATCGTGCTTTGGTTGAATCGGTTATAGGAAGCATGCCTTTAGACTTATGATTGAAGTGAGATGGCATGATTTGATCATGTTTCTTTGATGTTTTGGCATGGTATGATCTCTAGTTTAGCTAAGTTTATGCCTGTAAATGTTTGGGACATGTTTGGATCCATTTTGTTATGAAAAACCAGCAAAATTACGTATTACAGGTCTGAGCGTATCGATATGGGTATGCATTTTCAGGCATGGTGTATCAAATCAAGGGAAGGTGTATCGATACGGGTCTGTGCATTTTGTCTAGGCGTTTCGGTACACGAAGGAGTGTTTCGGTACGATTTTGAGCTACTGGAATATGGGATTTGAGAATTATAAAAGCGTACTGATACACTTGCTCGTGTATCGATACAGACATCTGTTAATTCATTTAACATAAAGTTTTGAAGTTTCTGATTCTTTCATTTTAGTCCATAATTCTTGTGAATGCAACTATATGAGTTTGGATGATCTTTTTGAGCTGAAATTTGGCAAGCAAGCATGTAATCTATTTAATTGAGGATTGGTAACCTAAAATTTGGTTAAGGTTTTGTAATATACTAAAATTATGTTTTGGTCCCTAAAATATGTATTGCTGCAAATAGTTGCCTTTTTATGTATGTTTCTTTTAAGATTTCATCCCTTGCCAACATGATCACCTTAGGTTAATAATTTGCATATATACGAGATTAAATAAAAAGAATTAGACGCAATTCAAGCAATCTTTTCATGGGTTTGTTTTGGCAAACCCAATGTAGCTCGCTCAGTTCGGTTTGGCGGCTAGGCTGGGTCGAGGGGGTTACATTTGTTGATATTAGAGACATGTTTGTCATAATTGGGATGTTGTTAATGGTTGATTTTTGTTGTTTGCTATGCACGGTAACTATTATATGCATGTTGGTTGCTATATGCCATGTTGGGGATATTTTAAAGACACATTGCCTTATTACTACAGTCTGAAATGTTTTGATGTATAGTGGAAGTCTTGGATCCTTGCTTGAAGTTGGCTTGATTGTTTTGATGAAATTAGCATGCCTTAGCTATATTAGTATGATAGGACTGAGGGGAGAAATGAGGGCTAGCACGAGTGCTGTTGCCGTTGGGCAGGGGAATCAGGAGAATGTTATACCTCTTGGAGGTTTGCCAATACCTCCGCCTAATCCACCTGAAGGTGTTGAGCAAGTACCCTCTGCGCCGGCTGGGCTAGTGTTGGGGTGATATGACACCTTTGATTCAGGTGATGACTAGAGCATTTCAAGCTGCTATTGCTAGAGTGCATGTGTCTACTCTAGCTGCTGGGTAAATGGGGTTACTGTTGGTACGCTTGCGTAGTTTAGGAGGCATTGAGTTTAGAGGGTTGGCTCTCGTGGCATCCAAGGGGTGGATGGCCTATGCTGATCGGATTTTAGATCAAATAGGGTATAGTGATGCTTGTAGGCTAGGATGTGTTGTATCCTTTTTGTAGGGAGATGCGTATAGTTGGTAGACAACTATAATCACGAGAATGGAACCTAATTATGTAACTTGGGAGTTCTGTCGAGCTGCCTTTAAGAAGAAGTATATGGGAGTTAAATACTTAGATGAGAAGATATGCGAGTTCATGGCCTTAGTTCAGGGTAGTATGTATGTGGCAGAGTATGAGGTACAGTTTGTGCAGCTGAGTCAGTATGCTCCTGAACTGGTACCGGGTGAGAGGTATCATTGTGACCAATTCTGTTACGAGTTGGTACAAGATGTAAAGACATATATATTGGTTTTTGATTACGTTGATTTCGATGTGTTGGTGACACGGACGAGGAATTTTGAGCAGAACATGAGTTTGTCTGTTCGAATGAGAGGTTTGGGCTCTGGCAAGAGAGTTGTGGATTCTAGTTCCGGTGGTGGTCAATATAAGAGGCACCAGGATAAGAGGTATCACCAAGATTTGAGGCGAGGTGGAGGTAGTGTTGGTCAAGGTTCGCAGGGTCAAGGTACCCAGGCTAGAGCAGCGTGTAATACCTGTTGGGTATGTAGATCGCGTGATTATATAAAGAGAGATTGTCCGCGTAAGGCTCATGAGGGACAGGCTCATGCGGCTGTTGTTGCTAACTCTTGTTGGAGTTGTGGATCGAGTGATAATTTAAGACGTGATTGTACGTTGTTGGCTAGTGGTGAACATGTTAGGGCACCCGCGGTCGCACAACAAAGAAGTCATGGTCTTGGTTGAGGACAGTTTCAACATAGAAATGAGGTTCCAAGGATGGTGGCTTGGTTATTTATTGAAATTCCCAAGTTATTGATCCTTTATATATGTTTTCTAATGGGTTTTAATAATTTAATTATGGAAAATTGGTTAAATCAAGGGTTAGTTGGTGAGTTTATGTGATTTTCAATTTGGATCTATGTTACTGAGTTCTTGATTGATTCTAAACATGATTTTCATGTTAAATGATGTTAATATGATGGTTTTAACATTAGAATCCCAAAACTATGTGAATCTCTAATTTTCTAGGTTGATAGTTATGTATTTTTGAGGTGTTGAATTGGTTTAATGTATGCTGGAGATATAAGGTTGATGTTAGGTTTCTTTTGGTTGTTAATTGAAGATAATAAATAGATTAAATTGTTAGTTTTTGGCTGAGTTAAGTTTGGAAGGTGAATGGTGCTGATTTTGGTGGTTTTGGAGAGATTTCGACTAGTGTTTAAAGAGGAATGTTGTAAATTGATGTTGTTGGATTTGTGGATGCATTTTGATGCATTGAATCCTCTATTTTTTGTGGTAAAATCAGGGTAGGTTGATCCTCAATCTTGTGTCACCGTTTTAGAAGCTTTGGAGGAGTGATTCGCATCAGCAAATGAGGCTTTGCGTTGTCCGTGAGTTAGAATGTGGTTTAAAGCGATGAAATAGTTTAAAGGTTGTTTTGGGAGTTTAAAATTAGCTTGAAATGCTGGCTTAAACTCGGAAGTAAGTATATTGAGATTTCTCCCTTGGTCGTACTTTCGCGAAATTGGTTTTAAGCACTTGTTTTCGAATTACATGGTACCTATTGTTTATGCATGATTTGAGTATGATGGATGCAATGGTAAATGATTCATGTAAGTATGGTTTATACTTGTGAATGCATGGTTTAATGCATTTGAAATGTTTTGGTTAAATGCATATGAAAATAGTGAGGTACATGGTTATAATGAATTATATTGGCAAGTGATTTAAAATGTTATTGGATATAGTTGGCCAGCCAAAGGATTGATAGTGCACTATAAATAAGTCGTCTCGGGTGTTGAGGGGTTTATGTGTGCCAAATACTCCACCACGAGTACCCTAACAGTCTAGATGTTATATGGTATCAAAAACTCTCATTAGTGGATTATGCGTCTAACCGATGAATGGGGTTGTGATGGTACCATAATTACGGTTGAGATAGCATGAAGTGTTGAGAGCACACTTGTTGAATCTGTGTATCTGATGTAACGTTTTGGTTAATGTAGAACTTGGTTTATGATCACTTGAAAGCCAATATAATTGTTAATGTATAATGTTGATGGATTATAATGTTGGTTTAGACATGTTTACTCTTTAATCCTTGCATATGGGTGTTATTCATGGGAAAGCTTAAATTGAGGGTTAGCAAATGGGATTTGTTGTTAATCCATGATACATGTAGCATATGGTCTAATATGTTGGTTTTTGATGAGGTTAAGTGCATGGTTTTCAAGGCATGGTGTTTTATTTGATGATTGAAATGATGATTTCAATGTGGTTTTGGAAACGGTTTTAAAATGCATTGATGGTGTGTTTGTTAGAGCGCTCCTCACTAAGCCTCGTGTACTTACGCTCTCTTTATCCATCAATGTAGAGAATTAAAGGTTGGAGGCAGCGAGCAAGCAAAGGAAATCCAAGGACTTTGGCTATTTGAAAGTATGGTTTTGAACTAGACTAGTAGTAATAAAAGCAATGGGGTTCATTGTTGTTTTGGGAGGGTTTTTGCTAAGTCCATGTTTGTGCAAGTTTATATTGTTGTGTGGGTTTGTAATTGGCCTTCTATTTTTTGTTTATGCTGCGGATTTAAGTTTCATGCTTTGGTTGAATCGGTTTTAGGAAGCATGCCTTTAAACTTATGATTGAAGTGTGATTCTATGATTTGATCATGTTTCTTTGATGTTTTGGGATGGTATGATCTCTAGCTTAGCTAAGTTTATGCCTATAAATGTTTGGGACATGTTTGGATCCATTTTGGTATGCCTGTAAGAAGGTGGTCCAGAATCTGATAAGTACTGGAGTGTTGAAATTTGATGAACCCAGTATAGCGACTAATCCATTACCCAATCATGAAGGTCGAGTTGTAAATGCTATAGAGGAAGAGGATGAGGCCAAATGAGTAATGGTGGATGTGTCAGGTATCAGATCTCCCCTGAAATGGGTATTTGAACAATTGTATAACGTTGGGATGATATAGATGGACATGAAGGTTGAGAAGGAAATAAAGTTAGAAATATATTGTAAATATCATCATGAAGATGGACATGAAATTTAGCTAGACCAAAGGTCAGAGAAAGAAAGGAAGTGGAGGTATGCAGCTCTAAAAGTTCTGGAGCCAAGTGCGAGGTGAGCAGACCATTGATCATTTCTGCTAGATCAAAGGTTGGAAGCTCGTCCAATGAAGGAAAGCCAGTAATGACTCCTATGATTGTGATTTCACCACCAACACCATTTTCTTTCAAAGACACTCACAAGGTCCCATGGAACTATGCTGCTAATGTAACTGTACCGGATGGAATAAAGCCACATGATGAGTTAAAATCACATGAAAAGGTAAAGCCAGTGCAAGATGAAAAAATGGATGAAAAATCTAAAGTTGATCCAGTGAATGAAGTGGGGCACTTTACCAGAAGTGGTAGGTTTTACTCACCTGAAACATATAAAGAGGGTGAGAAAGCGAAAGGAAAGGCTACTGCAATACCAGAAAGGATTTTTGGGGAGAATCCCTCTCCCAAGATAATCAAACCGGTCACGGAGGAATAGGCCCAAGAGTTCTGAAACTTTTTGAAGCGCAATTAATACAATATTGTTGAGAAATTAAAGAGACAACGGGCTAGGATTTCTTTCCATGAACTTTTATTGAATTCAGAAGGGCACTGTAATGCTTTGATCAAGGTGCTCAATCAGACATTTCTCCCAAATGATATATCAGTGCACAAATTGGACAGAATTGTGGATCACATAATTGCTGACAACTATATCACTTTCACTAATGATGAGATATCCGGAGGGAGGAATGGGATCTCTCAAGGTTTTGAAAATCACGACTCACTGCAAGAGGCTTGTTCATTCTGGAGTGCTGATAGACAATGGCTCAGCGCTAAATGATCTGTTAAGGGTTACCCTGGAAAGGCTGTCAATTGATGATTAACACATGAAGACCTACAAGAATATTGTAAAGGATTTTGATGGTACAACTCGAGAGGTGCTAGGAAAAATCTAGGTGTCGTTGCTAATTGGGCTTGCAATTTATAATGTTGACTTTGTGGTGATGGATATAAACCAATGTACAATTTCTTGCTGGGAAGGACCTGGATTCATTTTGTTGGTGCAGTATCTTCAATCTCTGCATCAAGAACTGAATTTTGTGATAGAAGGAAAGTTGGTCAGCATTGGAGCCGAGGAAGATATCATTGCATATGTGACAATGGATCCTCCATACATTGAAGTTGATGAGAATGCTCTTGAATGTTCATTTAGAGCCCTAGATTTCATAAATGTGAATTTCATTTCTAAGGGGAAATCGATACCCGTCTGAGGTTATCAAACTACACAAAGATGACTGTCTTCGAGACCCTTCGAAGAGGACCAAAGACTGAGAAAGGATTTGGGAAGAATCTCCAAGGCTGTCTACATTCGAAGCATGTTATCATGAAGAAATATCACTTTGGACTCGGGTTCTAGCCCAACATTCATCAGAGACAAAAGTATTTGAAGAAGAGAAAAGATAGAAAGAGAGCTCGATTTCTGGGGGTTGATACTACTTTCGAGCCCATGAATTTTCTTGACTTGACCAACATCTTCAAGTCTCGCGGGTTTGAAAATGTGGAGAGGCGGCTTGAGAAAGACCACATTGAGACTGTGAAACTTCAGGAAGAGCATATCTTTGGCGAGATCATGGAGGGACTGCATGTCAATGGCATATTCGAGGGATCCCAACCTAGCAAGTTTCTGGGAGGAATATGTCCCTACTTTCCTGGTGAAGCACTCAATAACAAACTGTTGAGGATCTTCCCCTAGTTTTTAAGACAAAATTAGAGTAATGCCAAGAACTACCTTGTACTTGTGCCCGCGAGTACAAGGGATCTTCTATAGAGGGTTATTATACCAATTTACTTCAATAAAGATGCTTTCATTTTGATTCTCAAATGAAAATATGTTTCTTTTTTTTCTCATTCCATTCCAAATATACATTCTTTTTTTCGCAGGTCTTCAAATATTAATTTTATGAATGATTCTGAACCTATTCCAAAAATAGATTTTGAGCGGCCCATATGTGTAATGGAAATCAATGAGTGTGAAGATGAGACAGAATGTGAAATCCCTAATGAATTACTGAGGTTGGTAGAAAAAGAAGATAAACATATCTTACCTCACAAAGAAGAGATGAATCTGGGAATAAATGAAATTAGAAGAAAGGTACAACTTTCTCGCCAAAGACCAGACATAATTTGATTGAGTTGTTGCGAGAATTTAAAGATGTCGTCACTTGGTCTTATTAAGATATACCAGGATTGGATATAGATATAGTGGTACACTAGCTACCCATAAGGCCCGAATGTAAACCGGTTCAACAGAAGCTCGAAAGGTTGAAGCCTGAGATGGTATTGAAAATTTAAGAATGGGGTACAGAAATAGATTGAAGCAAGGTTCCTTCAGGTAGTCAGATATCTAGAATGGGTAGCCAACATAGTCCCGGTGCCGAAGAAAGATGGAAAAGTACGCATGTGTGTGGATTATAGCGATTTGAATAGAGCAAGTCCAAAAGATAATTTCTTTTGTCCCGTATAGATATTCTTGTTAACAACACATCAGGACATTCATGGTTCTCTTTCATGGATGGCACCTCGGGATAAAATCAAATAAAGATGAATACATAAGATATGGAGAAGAAGGCATTCATAACCTTGTGGGGCACATTTTACTACAAAGTGATACCTTTTGGACTGAAGAATGTTGGGCAAAGTACCATCGAGCCTTTGTAACTCTTTTCTACGACATGATGCAGAAGAAAATTGAAGTGTACGTGGAGGACATGATCGCCAAATCCCAGACTAAAGAGGAACACATTCAAAATATAAGAAAGTTGTTCCAAAGATTGAGGAAATATCAGTTGAATCTCAATCCGAATAAATGTACTTTTGGGGTTACATCAGGAAAACTCCTGGGATTTATAGTTAGTAGAAGAGGGATTGCAATTGATCCAAAAAAAGTGAAAGCAATCCAAAATCTTCCACCTCCTTTTTCATAGAAAAAAGTTATTGGTTTTGTCTGGAGATTGAATTATATTTCTCGGTTCATTTCTTAGTTGACTGATAAATGTGATCCAATATTCAAATTACTTCGAAAGAATAATCCAAGAGAATGGGATGAGGAATGCCAAGAGAATATCGATAAAATTAAGAAATATCTGACAAATGCTTCAATTCTAGTAGTGTCGGTTCCAGATAGACCACTTATTCTTTACTTGACAGTTTATGAAAACTCAATGGTGTGTACTAGGCCAACATGATAATACAAGAAAGAAAGAAAGAGTCTTTTATTACTTGAGTAAGAAGTTTACATAGTGTGAAGTACGATACGCACCAATTCAAAAATTGTGTTGTGCTTTGGTTTGGGTAACTCATAGGCTCAGACAGTACATGATATACCACACTACTTGGTTGATATCCAGACTTAATCCGTTAAAGTTTCTAATGGAAGCACCAGCATTGACTGGAAGAATGGCTTGTTGGCAAATGTTATTGTCAGAATTTGATATTGTGTATGTAAGTCAAAAATTAATAAAAGGAAGTGACATAGCAAATTTCTTGGCTAGTCGTGCTTTAGAAGATTATGAACCCTGGAACTTTGATTTTCCAGATGAGGATATGATGAATATCTCCACTGAAGAAAATGAAACTGTAGAAAATAAAGCCTGGAAATTTTACTTTGATGGCGCAACCAACGCCCTAGGACGTGGAATTGGTACAATGTTGATCTCCCCAAATAATGTGCATTATCCTTTCACAAGTGAATTGGAGTTTCTTTGTACCAATAATATGGTGGAATATGAACCTTGTTCCATGGGTTTACGAGCTGTCATTGAAAGAAAGATAGAGATTTTAAAAGTATACAAAGATTCAACCTCGGTAATTTATGAGCTTCGTGGAGAATATGAAACAAAGGATGCAAAGTTGACCGAATACCGAAAACTGGTCTTGGAATTGATGAAAGATTTTAAGGAAATAACATTCATTGTTCTCCTTATGGAAGACAATCAGATGGTTGATGCCCTAGCTACACTTGCTTCAGTATTTCAAGTAAACAAACCAGAGGATACGATGCCAATCCGAATGTAGAGTTATGAAACCTATGCTCACAGCTACACCATAGAAGAAGAGACAGATGGAAACATGTGGTACGTTGGTATCTTGCAATATATCAAGTTCCAAGCTCACCCTCAAGAGGCAAATGATAATGATAAGAGGACCATCAGAAGAATGGCATCAGGGTACGTTCTGGATGGGGAAGTCTTGTATAAAAGGGGCAAGGATCATATATTGTTAAGATGTGTCAATGACCGAGAAGCTAGGAATATATTGGCATAAGTGCATGATGAAAGATGTGGAACACATGTTAATGGCTTCGCAATGGCCAGAAAGATAATGAGATATGGGTACTACTAATCAACTATGGAAGGAGACTGTATTGAATACGCTAGGAAATGTCACAAGTTCTAGATATATGCCTACAAGATCATTTCCTCGTCGGTACCTCTTCATACAATGAACTCACCGTCACCTTTTAAAGTCTAGGGCGTGGATGTTATTGGGAAAATTCATCCCAAAGCTTCAAATGGATATCGCTTCATCCTTATGGTTATTGATTACTTTACCAAATGGGCGGAAGCATCTTCGTATGCCAACATTACAAGATCAATAGTATGCAAGTTTCTGAAGAAAAAGATTATCTGTCGGTACGGTTTGCCAGAAAGAATTGTCACTGATAATGCCACCAATTTCAACAACAAGGTAATAGCAGAAGCGTGCGAGCAATTCAAAATAACGCACTACAATTTTGTGACTTACCGCTCTAAGATGAATTGGGAAATGGATGCAGCTAATAAGAACATCAAGAAGATCATATCAAAGACGACAAATACTTATGATGATTGGCATGATAAGCTACCTTTTGCTCTGTTTGCATATCAAACTTCAGTAAGAACCTCAACTTCAGTATTCTTTGGTATGTAGGACAGAGGCAGTAATTCTGATTGAAGTTGAGATTCCATCTCTTCGGGTCTTGAATGAAGTGAATTTGGAAGAAGCAGAATGGGTACAGGCTCGTTTTGATCATTTGAATCTCATTGAAGAGAATAGACTGAAGGCTATTTGTCATAGTCAGGTGTACCAGAAAAGAATGATCCGGGGTCACGATAAGAAAGTTCGTCCAAGAGAATTCTGAGATGGTGATCTATTGCTGAAAAAAACTTGCCAATACATTAAGATATCCATGGGAAAAGGATGTCTAATTGGGAAGGACCTTATGTTGTCAAAAAGGCCTTTTTCGAGGAAGTGTTGATTTTGAATGAAATGGATGGTAAGGAGTTACACAAGCCTATGAACTCAGACTTAGTTAAAAAATATTACATCTGAAGAATAAAAAATATTGAAAAGAAAAGAAAAGGCGGAGTGAAAACACGAAAAGGGTGTTTCACAAAATGAAAATGTCTATGGTGAAAACCAAAAAGGAAGCCATAGGTATAAAAATGATGAAATGAAAAGGAAAAGGGGGTTCAAGATGAAAACTTGAAAAGAGCGTCTTGAAACCAAATGAGGATCTAGGTTGAAAACTCGCAAAGAGCGGCTCAGATGTTGGGAGAATAGGCATCCGACAATTAAAACCTCTCGGACACCTGATATTTTTGGAGGGATTTCACATCTATAAAAAGAGAGAAAAGTAATCTAAAGTTAAAACATGAAAAAGGTTCTTTGGAGCAAAGTGTGAAAACGTAGAAAGGAGGTTTCAAAGGTTAATCTCGAATGTGAGATGAAGTATTAATGCAGACCGAGAATCAGTGAAGAATCATAGCAAAGAAAAAAAAACATATTGGTCTTCCATGAAGCATAAGTTGTGTGATTGATCCCAATGTGCTATGGTTCATGCAACATATATAGAAAATTAGGATCATACTAACCCTCATTCAAGCATTTTGAATTGTTTTGCAAGGAATTTACCAATGAACACAGAGCACCTAATAAGAAGAGCTCGTCAAACAATGAATATAGAGCTCCTAATGAAAAGAGTTCACCAGCAAAGAATACAAAGTTCCTAATGAGAAGAACTTGCACAACAAAGAATGTGAAGTTCATAATGAGAAGAATTCGCCTAGAAAAGAATGAAGAGCTCCTAATGAGAAGAGTTCGCCTTTTAAAGAATGAGAAGTTCCTAATGAAAAGAGCATGTATATTCACCGCCTTTATAGAGAGGCATACCAATGTTTTCAAGAAGAACGAAGATTTCCTAATAAGAAAAGCTCGCTTGTTTGATACCTTTGTAGAGAGGTAGATAAGTATGACCAAAATGAATGAATGGGTTCCTAATGAGAAGAACTAGTTCAGACTTTGCGGTTAACCTTGACAAAAGAATTGGGAAGTTCCTAATGAGAAGAACTTGTTCAAGCTTTCTGAAAGAGAAAAAGAGTGAAAGTGCAACAGTCAGTTGATTTGGGCAAAATTCATTTATTTTCAGTCTTTTCCCTATTCATGTTTCACAGCAATGAGCAAAGAGGGCCACCTATAATACCCTAAACCCAATATTCCAAATATAGAGCCCAAATTTATTACAAAAACCCAAAGATGTTTTCATCTAATTTTTCCCGCCCAAAGTCACCAAATATATCCCATTTCCTGGCATAATAGCTCAAAGAAGCAAAAAAACTCAACTGCTTTTATTTTTCCCGCTCAATTCCCACCAAGTGGCATGCTCTGATTCATATGAACAATACCACAAGGATTCTGGTCTTTCTTCCCTTTAGCTGTTAATAGTTGTTGAATGCTGACGTTGGCATGACATCATATCCCACTACCCTTATAAATACATGAGGAGAGAGAAAACTAGCAATTAGAAGATAATAATGGAAGCAATTATTAAACAATAATTGGAGAATTAAAAAAAAGAGAGAAAATATACTTGCTAGTATTCCAACCAATGATGGGACTGTGAAACCACCATCGGAGAAGAGCAATTGACATTGTCGGAGCTATGATTACATCGTCAATGCTGCCATTCAACATTATAAGGTATTCCTCTTTTTGAATCTCTTTATTTCCTAAAATAAACAAAAGAAAATATTATATCTAAGTTTAAAATGGAAAACATTGATGAAATGAAAAGATCAGAGTATTTACCTTTTTGGTTGACATAGTAGATTTTAGGAGTTGATCGAGGTTGAATAGGGGTGGTTACGGGTAGATTTAGGGGCAGAGACGGGTGTCTCTGTCGAGCTGGGTAGATTTAGGAGTTTCGGGTGAAAAATCAATTTTTTTGGAAAAATTAGAGTTCTGGCACGGGGGCCAAAAATCGCCTCACGGCGGGCGGCCGGAGGGTAGACGATGGTCGAAGTAGTGGCGCTGTGGTCGGTTAACAAGTTTGGTCATCGGAGTGGGGCTGTGAAAGATCAAGCAGTGGTGCTAGCAGCGGAGTTGAGTCAGAAAAGTTGAATCTCATCGAATTCCTAAAGAACTTGATGAGCATTCAACCAAAATATATGGTTTTGATCCGTTTGGGTGGGAAATTCTGGGTTTAAGGTGTTAGTTGCAGAGGTTTTGGGAGTGAGGGAGATGAGAGAAGAGAGAGAGAGAGAGAGAGAGAGAGGTCGGGTGAACTGAACGAGTTAACTCATTTTTTACTTATATAGCTTGAGTAGAACGATGTCGTTTTAGCACCGGGTTAACCCGAGATTCGTGCTTTTTCATCCGGATTGACCAAAAATCCACATGTTTCTAAAAAAGAGTAATTATTCATTTGGTCCCTTGATTTTTGAAATGCAATGCAATTTAGTCCTTAATACAATAAAAATATGAATTAAAGTTTGTAATTCTTTTTATTTGGTCCTATATCTAATTGTTTTATTTAATTAAATGCAATTAAATCATATGCTTGGTACATGTTTTAAATTGGGCATTTAATTTTGATTATTAGAAAATTTAATCACCTAGGTTGATTAATTGTTTAGAGCCTTAGTATTTAGGTTCCCTAATTAGCATCTAATAATGTAAATAAGATAGATAATTGTAGAAAATTAACAAGTATTATTTGGAAAACTTAGAAGTTTTAATTTGAATTGTGCCCTAAAGTAATTGGGTCTTATTCAAAATAAACTTTTAAGATAGAACAAATAATATTTGTTAGAACCAAAAATATGATAATTAATTTAGTTAGTCAATTAAAGCCTTAATTAATGCTAACACTTAAATCATTAGATTAACCATTTAATTAGTGAATGTTATAAAGTTTAGGGGTTTTGATATGGATTATGCTCAAGCAATTGGGTGCTATCTTATAAAAGCCTTTAAGCTTGATAATATTTTAGTCCTAATCAATTAAAATGATTAGAGCCTTATTTAAGTTAGCACTTAAAATAGACAAGATAATAAGTGGTTCATGCATTTAAAAACCTTTTATAATAGAATATATTGTTTGGAATATAAATAAAGGTATCATGAACGCATAGTGAGCTTCCAATCTTATATTCGACACAAAAAATATAATCCTTTATAAAAGGAATATTCCCATTTAAAATAAGAATCTAGTTAATAATTAATGAAAAAATTAAATTCAAGTTATTATTCTTTAAATATCAAAATGTCACGCAAAATTAAAAGGTACCTATAACAGGCATTTATGGGGTGCTAACCCTTCCCCACACGTAACTACTCCCGAACCCAAATTTTAAAATAATGTATCTCTGGTTGTTTTATGGTGTTCGATCTACCAAAGTGATTGGTAGCGACTCCAAAACATTTTTGAAATTAAATTACAAGGTAAATCTAATTTTTAAATTCAAAGTGCAATTTTAAAAGAAAATTTTAATTTTTTAAGATTAAAAAAATATTTTTCAAGATTAATTTCAATATTAAATAAAGGAAAATCTGATTTTTCTATACTAATTAATAGCAAGATCAAACAAAAATGGAAAACCCTTAATTTTTAAAGATTAATCGTCAAGCTATTTCACGTCGATTAATAAATGGTTTCGACGCACTAGTGAACACGATGGCAGTCTCAGTTTTGCGTTTCGAGCACTCGACATACCCCTACTCAACAACCTGAAACTTCCTCTCTCTCACCCCCTCCGACGACAGCTCTGACGGCGACACCACGACCACCGGCTAACTTGTCTCGGCGAGGTGAACACAATGGTGTAGAAGATATCTAACATAGAGTCTCCGTTGGCGGTAGATCGAACATAAAACTTGATGGAGAGGAATAAAAAATAGAGAGAAAATAAAGAAGAAGGAAAAAGAGAAAACGAGGAGAGAGAGGAAAAAATCCGATTTTTCTCTCTTTCCCCACACCCCTCTTTCAAATTATTGGATTTAGGGTGAAAGTGGGTGAATTACACCTAAGCCCTCAACCTTCAACCCATTATCCATAAAAGTCCTTAATTTCCTTAAAATCGAGCTTCAACAATTAATTTCTCTCAATTAATTTGTCAACTTAAAAGATTTAATTTCGGATCCAAGGTCGAAAATATTAACCCGAAATTTGGGTCGTTACATTCACTCCCACTCAAGCTGATCTACACTCTCTCTCAAGCTGGTGAGTGTATATTGTATAGGCCCAACTTGAATGTGAACTTATCAAAGGTATTTCTTGGAAGTGCCTTGGTAAGTATATCAACTAACTATTCTTAAGTAAGGACAAAGTTTAACATGTCAGCACCACTTGTATTTTTTTCAAAAATGAAGTGCATGTCAAATTCCACATTCCTAGTTCTATCATGATGCACTGGATTCTTTAAAATGCTAATTGCAAACTGATTATCACAGTGAAGTTCAATTTTTTTACTATGATTCAACATTAATTTTGATAATAGCCTCTAAACTCAAATTCCTTCACAGATTCCAATTGCCAAAGCTTTGAATTCTACTTCTACATTACTTCTTGAAACCATTGTCTATTTCTTGCTTTTCCAAGTCACTAAAATTCCCCCACACTCGAGCACTATGGCCACTGGTAGATCTCCTTGATGTTAGCTCTCCACTTTTATGCTTTCATTTTTAGTAAAGAACATTTCATATCCTGGTGTCATTCTTAAGTATTTGAGAATTCTTATCACTACCTCTAGATGTTATTTTCTAGGATCATTCATATATTGGCTAATACTATTGACTGAAAAAGTAATACCAGGCCTAGTGAGTGACAAATAGATAAGTTTGCCAACTAATATCTGATATTGTTCTTTGTTGGTGGGAACTCCTTGGTTGTTAGTTCTAAACTTTAAGTTGTATTCCAATAGGTGTCTCGGCATGCTTGTATCCTGACATTCATGTTTTTTAGAGTAGATCCAATATATATTTCCCATGGATTATCATAATTTTAGAGTTTGACCTGGTAACTCCATTCTAAGAAAGTATCTTAGATATCTTAGATCCTTTACTTCGAACTCAGTGGCTATAAATGTTTTTAGCTTCCAAATTTCTTGATCATCATCACCAGTGATGATTATGTCATCAATATCGACTATTAAAATAGTCTTCTTAAATCCCTGAAGAAGTCTTTATAAACAATATATGGTCATGTTGGCATTGAGAATAACCAAATTTCAAAATTGCTTTAGTAAAATGTCAAACCAGGCCCGAGGTGACTATTTAGACCATATAATGATTTTAGTAGCTTGCACACTTGATTTTGATATGAATTTTCACTTAGAGCAGCTGGCTCGTGCATGTAAACTTCTTCCTCTAAATTCTCATTTAGGAACACATTTTTCACATCAAGTTGATAGAATGGCCAATTTCGATTTGCAACGAGGGATATTAGAATTCTCACAGTGTTGAGCTTTGCTACTGGGGTAAATGTTTCTTGGTAATCAATCCTATAGAACTAAGTAAATCCCCTTGCAACCAACTTTTCCTTGAACCTTTCAATACTCTCATCTGAGTTGTATTTTACTGTAAAGCCAAGGGTTTTTGTTGGCATTAATTTAAGCTTGCTTCGTGACATTGTTTGGTGTGAGAAACAAGAGAGAGCATACCACGAACCCTTGTATTAATCTGAATATCTGAGTTTAGGTAGTAAAACTGACTAAGGGAGTAAAAGGATACTTGATGCATACTGTCCACACATCATGCACTCTTCATTCCCTTAGACTTGATGCATTATTGCACTGGGATACCTGAGGACAGAAATAGAGTCAACTTCTGCTTGCCAGCACTTGTTGGCATTCCAACCAAAATTTTGCCGAGGTACTATTTTCACAATTTTTTTGTTTTTCTTAGTTTATTTGCATTACTTGAGGATAAGCAATGATATAGGTTTGGGGGAGTGTTACCTCCTTAAAAGTATTGATTTTTATGCCTATTTTACAGTATATTTGCTTACCTTTGAGCACATTTAGATGCATTTAGTTGTTAATTGCATGCATTTGCATAAAAAGTTTTGAATCTAGCTATGCCAGTGTGAAGGGTGGTTTTTTGGCATGATTGTAGGCCCAGTAGAGCATAATAGTGCAAGAAGGGAACGATGAGAATACCGGTAGCTGTTGACAGTGAATGGCCAAAAATTGTCGAAGCACTGGTTGGTAGAGAAGAGATGTTTGATGCCAGGTCGAGTGGACGAAGAAACATTGATGATGTTATCCCTAGGATTCAAACGAGGGATAAGATGAGCATATCCCTTATCCTCGAGCGTCCAAATTCAAATTCAAAACTTATCCTAGGTCATTCTCGAGTGCCTATTTAAAGGAACTCAAGCAAACACTTGAGGGGGGGTCGACAATCAAATTTAGGAGGCTGCACCAAGGAGACGTTCGATCAAGCTTGACCGAGAGCCTAGATTTTGAAGGGTTGCATTGAGAGACACCCTTCTCACCCATTCTCTTCAATTAAGTTATTTTTATATTTATTTAAGATACTGACGTTGAGATACGATTATGGTTTTGGTTGGAAACCCTCACCATGAACTAATTTAATAGTTGGTAAGGGATGGTTGCATTGAACGCTATTTTCTATGTTTAACTTTTAATAATTGGAAATGTGATGGCATTGTTTTTCCTATTTGGCATGATCTTAAATATTTTCATAAATACAATGCCAAGTGAGAGCTGGCTTCGTTGGCTTATTGAACCTTTATATCTTAATGGACTTAGGGAACAATGAAAAAATGCTAGATACTAAGGCAAGATTATTCGAGAGAAGGTGTTCAAGTAGATGAACTCACTTTAGGAGTGAAATCTACCTCTTAGGAGAAAAAGATTAGGACTTAATCAAATTAATTTATGAAAAAGTTGTTTTATAGAGATATAAAAGTTTTTGCATAGTTAATTTAGGGCTTTGTCGTCGACAAAGGCAATGCTACTTTCAGATATGCTCGGCAAACAATGCCAAGACAGGATTTATTAAAAGCTTGCATGGAACAAATAGCATGAAAACCAAGCATCCCTTGCCAACTTTCATCATACATTTTAAAACTCTCCTTGCCAATGTTGTTGTTTTCTTATTTCCTTCCTTTCAACTTGTTTTCGAAACCAACTTTAAAACAAACATACTTCCCTTTGACAAGTAAAATGAGCAAGCAATTTAAACTCTTGACCAATCCTTGTGGGATCGATAACTCAGCTTATTGTTGTATTACTTGGAAGATCGTGTATACTTGCATGCAAAAGACTCTTTCTTGGCACTATTTATTCATTACCAACCCATTTTCACCCCTTTTGCCAAGCTCTCTCACGAGTCCAACGGTATACACTTAGTTCTTTAGTTCCAAGTTGGTTCTCTAAAAATTTGAGGTGATGTATGTTATTTTTCAACTGTAGGTGACGAATGTTCAGGAGCATATTCTGTAAGTTCAGGAATAAGGTTTGATTTTTGAATGGTATTTGATGTAGGCATTGATTCAGCGAGAGGTAATTGGATTTGAAGAGTCTAAAATTCATCACAAGTCTCCCCCTGAATTTTAGAATTTGAACAATAAGGTAAGTGTTCATGAAATGTGACATCCATAGAAACAAAAAAAATCTATTTGTAGGGGAATAACATTTAAAGCACTTCTTAAGAGAAGAATATCCTATATTGACACACTTAATTTCTCTAGGATCTAACTTATCCTGAAATTGTTTGTGAATGTGAGCAAAGGCAGTCGAACCAAAAAAACTGAGAGGCAAATTACAAGACAAAGGTTTGAAAGAAGGAAAAGTTTGAGGAAATACTTCCCTAGGAGTTTTGAAGCTCAAAATCCTACTAGGTAATATGTTGATAAGAAATGTAGCATGAAGTAAAGCCTCTCCCAAAAAAATCTTAGAAACATTAGAAGAAAAAAAACAAGGATCTAATAACCTCTAAGAGGTGTTGATTCTTTCTCTCAGCTACTCCATTTTGTTGAGGAGTATCAACACATGAACTAATGTGAATGGCACTTTTTTCTTTGAAAAATTTCCCTAGAGTACTACTGAAGAACTCACTACCATTATCACTCTTAAGAATCCTAATTTTGCTATTAAACTGATTTTCAATCATTAAGTAAAAAAAATTAATATGATCTTGGTTTCAGATTTATTTCTCATTAAGAATGTTCAAGTAAGCCTAGTGTAAACATCAATAAAAGAGATAAATCATCTAGCCCCAATAATATTCTTCACAATAGAAGGACCCCAAATGTTACTATGGATAAGAGAGAAAGGTGTAAAAGCTTTATACGATGAAGGAGGATAATGTGTTCTCTTGTGTTTGGGAAACTGGCAGACATCACAAGAAAAAGAGTTTATATCTTTATTAATGAATAAATGTGGAAACAACTTCTAAAGATAAAGAAAACTTTGATGCTCAAGTCTAAAATGCCATGATAAAACTTCATTAGAACCTAAACTGGAAATATTTGAGGATAAAATAGAATTAAAGGTGCAACTTAGTTGGACTTGTCTATTAGGAGGAGGATGACCTTCAATGATATATAGGCGACTACAAAGGTCAGCACTTCCAATCCATGTCCTAGAATCCACTTCCTGAAACACACAAAGTTATCAAGCTTAAGAATGTTTGGGCAAGTATTGAATGGTGTTGGTTTATCAAAACTAAATGCAAATAAAATAAAAATAACTATGATTAAGACAAACAAATGTTGTAGCAAATGACAGATGATTATGGAAGTTGGGTTTATTACCTAGGAATTATGCTTGACTACTTATTTCAATGCTATAGCAACTGGCAATACATGTTTGTGTAAACTATTAAGATATGTATCTACTCAACGGGATTTTCTAATGAACTTCTAACTCTCTTGATGCTTAGAAGCTAATAATATTGAAGCTAAGGTAATACATGTCTGCGTGAACCCTAACAACTCTATTATTTATTCAAGTTCTCTCTTTTAGTCGTTGAAACCATAAACTTATGTCTAAGCCATGTTAGGACTAAGTGTGATGCATGTCTCACACTCCAACCTCTCTCGACGGTGTCAATCATGTGGAGACTAATCTAGAACTTCGACTCTGGTGGTTCTCCGATAGATAAAGACTAGGGACTATCGTCTGTGATCAAGCTCTCTTTTAATTGTTTTTCAAGTCTTCCTTATATAGGTCGGGGAAGCTAAGGTTTCGTAAGCCTAAAGTGCATGTCTCCTCATTAAAAAGGATCTTGCTTTCTCGCTGTCTTTTAATGTTCCAAATCTAAGGAGAGTCCACGTGGGTAAAAGTCAGATTCATCTTCAAATCTTCTTGCTTAGTCTGCTCCAACCGAGAGGTTTGCCATCCTTCTGCTCCAGCTCTCCTCCAGTTCTTGCACATGCACCACAAACACTACCTTTCCCATAAAAAGTACCAAAATATATAACAATTTAAGCACAAGTAGTGTAACTCCCTAACCAAATGCAAACTACATGCAAACTATTCTAAATGCAACTAAATGAACTTAAAAACACACAAAAGTCAAGTAAAAAGGGTATGCAAAATAGGATATTTACATTGTGATCACTCCTTACGTGATGTAGCCAAGTTTTCCCCTTCCAATGATATAAAGCTTTACGTATTGAGACCATTGAAGGTAGTTAGTGCCCAACAGTTTGTGGCATGTAACTGTTGAAGAACTAGAAAATACTAGCACATCAGAACATGAACCATTGTCGACTCCTGAAGTAATCTCTGATGAAGAAGAGTTTGTCATCGAACTAGGTTAAAGAACGAAACCTAATATAGTACCATGTAAGTTATTGAGAGTTTGACTTATTGAGAAAAAGATTTCTCTCTATTTTTATTGATCAACTATATGAGAATATATACACATCCAATCTTCTTATACTAGGTAACAATATATATTACAATAAATACAATATATTTAGTCCTAAAAACAGCCTACAAATCTGTAACAAACTACAATTAACATATAAAAACTTTAAGACACGGCTACACAATCTACAAAACACCCAAATCTTTGTTATAGAAAGTAAATCTAATGCACAGCATGTAACACCCCGTTCTCGATCTAGATCCGAAGCGCTACATTCGGGTCACCCAAAATCTGACGCAACAATTTTCCCTTTGAAAACCATAAGTTTAGCTATTATCAAACATCAAAATCATTCATAATTCAATTTTAATTAGATAAACATTATAAATCGGTTTACAAAATAGGAGCTCTAAGTTTAAAACATCATATATCAAAATAATATTTCAAATAGAGTTTACAGACTTAACCAATGTAAGGTCCTATGAATACAATAGCTCAAAAATAAACATCAAGTATTGTACTCTGAAACGATGCAGTGCTGAGAAATCCCTGCACGATGTGCTCATCGATTACAATCACCCTACTAACCTGCAAACGAAAACAATGATTCTGAATGTTGGGCTTACAAAGCTCGGTGATACATTTCTATTCTACCACAATTCATGATTATCATAAACTAAGCATGCAAGATAAATATAGTCTAGAGAGCATAGATAAGGCTTCGCTATCTATAAGTCATCAACTAGCTTACACGAGCTAGTGTTCTTAGATCACCTATCTCAAGGCATCCTTAAATCTACAAGAAGTCTTATATGCTCTACAATGCTTCACAATACTCGAGGTTAATACATATATAAGATATAATGCATGGCACACAAGGCCAAACCATACTAAGATCTCACCAAATCATCAAGGAAAAAGCACACATAGTCATAACCACAAACTAGAGTGAGGCCCGATGTCACGTAGCCTCGAGAATGTACACTCTGAGTGAGGCCCAGCGTCACACAGCCTCGGGAATGTAAACCCATACTCGGCTTCTCTCCTCAAGTATCTTTGAGTGAGGCCCAGTGTCACATAGCCTCGGGGACGTACATTCGACATCTCTAACCATGATGTTGCAACACGCTCTCTGGGTATTCGAATCCCAACAATATAGAAGACTCATCTAACCAAATGCCTACTCGGCATACAAGCAACATGACCCCAAGGATCTCTCTATTGTAGCTAATCATCAACATGTCATTAATTTTACGTTACCGAGTTGTTAATACATTATATAGAGGAGTACATTAATCATTTCCATTATTTTTCTCCATTAAATTGTGTTATCCCATTAATCAATGTGACTCTACCAAGAAAGTGCCCTCATGGCACACATCATCACGATAACCAAAACTCCATGGTTACTATCGTTAACAAGCCACCTATTACATTACCGAGTTATATTACACATTGTTGAGAGTGTTAATCATTACATCAAATCAATTGAGTTCTCTAAATAATCGAGCAAACCTCTATCTCATTATGCCTACATATAGGGGTGAATTCTCAGTTCTCGATTTTAAAATTCATGTTATCACATTTGAAACCCATTGGACCACTTTATATGATTTTTCATCCCTCTAGCTCAATTTTACATTTCTTAGGCAGATTGCCCAATCTGTATCGGTACTGAGCCACGAGTACCGGTATGACACCCCCAAGTACCAGTACTCACACGTGTACTGATACTAAAATTGTTCACTAAAATTTTCCAAGCCTTCGTGTACCGGTATGGGTCAACCCATACCGATACTACCTTGAATTGGGTACCGGTACAGGTTGAACATTGTACCGGTACTCATCTCTTAGTTCATCATTGTTCTTCATCTCGAACAAGGGGTAATGGTACGGGTTCCCCGCGTACCGATATTGAAGCCTAGAAACGGCTTCCTAAGGCTCAAAAATCACCCTAGAATTGTCTCTAAACATCTCAAATCCACCCCAAATGGTTTCTACGATTTATTAGATTAATTATGAGCATATTTAAGTCACCTAACAACATTTTTATTACCAAAATCATTACTTTAATTTCCTAGGGTATGTCTCACCAATACAATACCCATAAACCATATAATCAAGTAAGGCATTAATTTATGATCTTCAAGAACCAAAGGAGTCAGAGATGTACTGACCTTAACAATATATCTCAGATTTAAGCTCCTAGGCAAAACCCTTCAACTTTCTCTCTTGACTCACGCTTGAAGAAACCCCCAAATCACCTCTTCTTGTCATTCCAACATGAAAAATGAAACAATACTTGAGATAGCAACAAGGGTTAAGCTTAGCTACGAATTTATAACCTTAAACATCAAAGAAAAGCTCTATCAAGCTTTAAAGCTAAAAACCCATCAATGGAAGCTTACCTCTTGAAGCCCTTGAGGAGGAGATTAACCTACTTTATTCTTGAAGCTTGGGTGGAAGAAAAGATAAAGAAAGCTTGGATTTTTAAGCTTTGGGTGGCTATGGGGTTTGGAGAGAAAGATGAAAGAATATGATAAAGAAAAAGGGTGAGAATGGATGATATCGCAATGTCTCCATTCCCCAACGTGAAGACAAAATGCTATAAAGTGGAATTAGCCTTTGCTTTAAATAAGGGTATAATCGCAACTTAAAACCCTCCACATTCGCCCTTGTTACAAAATAGTCAATTCACAAAGCCTATATGATTCAATTCTCATCCAATAAAGCCCACAATTGGTCCAATACCCAATGTAACGCGAAAGTCCATAGCTCGAGTCAACGTCCATCCGTTAACTCAAAAATTCAGGTCGTTGCACAATATAAGAAATAGATGAGTAGAATTCTTGTTTCATTAAAAGTTGAACCAGTGTCTCTGGACTTTTACAAATTGAATCTCAGTGTTTGCAATATCTTCCTCTTTCTCATAATAATTCATTTTCTTCTATCTATTTCCATTTGTTCTTTCTTCTTCAAATCTTGTTGCTTTGTCTTCTTTCTTCTGCCTCTCTTCTCGGATTCGATTGTTTATTTTACTTCTCTTTCTATCCTTCTCCTTAGTTCTCTTCTTTACTCTTTTGCTTTCTTTATCTTTTCTATCTCTTTCAAATCGTGTACTTGTTTACAAGATTTGATACTACTCTCTTCTTCCGACATAAATGCATGATGCTTAGTGCAAATTTCTAGGTTTGATTGGTGAGTGGTAATGTGTTGGTTTCCATTGTCCATTGTTCCTATCATAGTAATAATATTAAGGCCTTTTGTCCCTAAAGTATGTTTTCTCGGTGTTTTTTAGTTAGAAGTGTCCTAAACTTAAATTTTGTTACCTAAAGTGTCTCAAAATATTAGTTTGTTGAAAAAATAAATTCGTTTACTATAAAGATGTAACATGTGTTCCAAAACATTAGTTGGCTGAAAAAGAAATGTTTTAGTCAATAAAGATGTAAGTGTGAAAACTAGAAAGTTATAAGTAGTCAGAGTTGTTAATAAATAATAATTGTTTTACTCAGTTCGTTGAGTGGTTATTGTATAAATATACATTTTGTAGCATTAAAAGTTATGATGAATAGACATGAAAAATTATAAAATTCTCTATGCGTTTTATCATTTCAACATGGTATCTGGAGCTATTTTTTGATCCATTCTTTAATAGAGGTTGCTTGATTTGCATCATGTGGTGAGTTGTTTTCTCCTTGTTATTTCATCATTTCTATTCATAAACTTGTGGGCTAGATTCAAGAGGCATGTTTATTAGCTCTATAGTGCGCTTTTACCAGTTTCAAAGATCCAAATCCATTTTTTAATCTTTGATTAGATGGGAATTTAATCTGATTTTTGTTCTCTTTTGGAAAAAAATTTCTCTCGATCATTTTTCTCCAATTATTTTCTTTTAACCGTTGTAATGCCGCCAGCGATGAAGTCTTCTCACAAAGAATAGACTAGGGTTTGTTGATGGGATTGCTCTCGAGATAATTTTGAAGGATCACTTCAAGCACAATGGATTCGCTGTAATGCGGCATTACTAATGCCATTGTGCTTTCTTGGATTCTTAACTCTATGATGTAAGGAGATATCTGTCGAAATTATTTTTGCTAGTTTGGGAGGATTTGAAGGAACATTTCGATAAGGTCGATGGTTCACGTGTTTACTTTCTTCGTCGACAGATAACAATACTTAATTAGGGAGAATCGTCGCTGTCTTGATATTTCACTAGGTTGAAGATGCTATGGGACAAATACAATGCTCTTTTCCCTTTCTCTTCATAAGATTGTGAGCTTACTCAGAAGAATATGAACATTTCTACAACAACGCTTATTTCATTTTTTGTTGGGTCTCAGCGAGACCTACGTTGCGATTCGGAGTGGGATTTGATTGACGCAACCTTTACCTTTGGTGAACCGAACTTATTTAATAATAGTACAGAAAAAGTCTCAGCGTCTCCATTTATCTGTGTAATACTTATTTTTGTCCGGGCATGAGCCCAAATCTATTTTTGGCCCAATCTCCAAATAAACTCCAAACCCAATCCAACATTAAGAATTAAAAAATACTTTTATTATTATTACAAGCTCATTACAAATACCAAACCCAATAACTCATTTACAACCCAAAATAACTCATATCCATATTAACCCTAAATACCCCTAACCCTAAAAAATAACCTAAACCTAAATGAATATCCCTAGCTGACGCTGCCACTTCAGCCGCCAACTGTCCGAGTCGCTGCCGCCGAACCAAGTCGTCACCGTCAGACAACCAACCAGCGACTGCCACGTCACCTCCACCGCCGACTGCCCTGCAAAAAAAAAGCAACTTGCTTTATTTTTTATATTGCAAATTTAGGGTATAAAAAACCCAAAAATGTAATCGAATAGGAGTTTTTTCAGATTTGAAATAAAAAAGGGATTTTTCCAGATTCAAAATTAAATAAAAAAACAAGTGTCTCTCCATTATTCGAAGCAGAAAACACAAAAAAGGTATAAAAAGGGAAAAATCTGAACGCTTCAAATTATATTAAATTTTACCGAAAACAAAGTCTAAATTTAAATTTAGGAGGCTTACCCGATTAAAATCGTATCTTTGAGTGTCGCTTCGGTCGCCAGAGGCGGCAGTTTAAAACCCTTGACCCGCGCTTGTACTCGAACTTGGGTCACCAAAATGTTGAACATCATCCTTTGCCATTAGAACACAAGGGGTTGAGCATTTATTTGTTTATATATATATATATATATGCAATTTGTATATGTTATATATCATTATTATCACTACGATTAATATGTATATTATATATATATATATATAAATATATATTTGTTTCACACGTTATAGATACATATATTATATTTAATTTATACTATTATAGTATTACACATTATCGTATATTATTTATATTATTTTTATTGTCATTATTCCTTATTATTACTATTATCATTATTTATTATTGTTCCATATATAATTTTATGTAATAATAATTTATGGTATTAGTGTATATACGGGTATGTTTCTATGTTATGTGTGTATTATATGGCGTTATTCTATATTTTCATCTTAACATTTTTGTATGTTTTTTAAGTTCCAAACCCGTCATATTTAAGGGATATTTTTTATTTTATTTCGAAAATCTGTTTGAAAGTGGCATCCTGACTCATTCAAGTGTCGTCTTCTTCGGTTATCGTAAGTAAAGAAATATTCTTCTTAGACCGCTATTTTCATGGGATTAAATTTTAAATTAAATTTTGAATTTTTATTTTCTTGCAAAGACAACACTTAATCAACGCAGTACCAATTTGGGCGCGGTGGGGCTGCTAATCCTTCCTCATGCGTAACTGACTCCCGAACTTAAATATTTTTTGAATCTCTAGTTGATTTTTAATGGTGTCTGGCCTACCATAGTGCTTGGTGGCGACTCCAAAACCTATTTCTCCATCTCTCTATTTCCCCCATTTTCAATATCATTGTTTCAAATTCAAAAAAAAAACCTCTATTATAGATGGCGACTCTGCTGGGGAATTTTTTTAGAGAGTCAGGCCATCGTTGATTTTGTGTTGTCTTGCAAAAAAGCAAACATTTGATTTGAATTTAATTATTAATCCCTTCACATTCATGCATGATCTATCCGGGCTCCGTAACCGTTAAGTAGGGGTGATCACTTTGCCTCGTGGGGTCTCCACCTCCGTATGACATTGTAATTCACTTTCGGAATATGATCCTTATATCTCGTGGGGTTTACGCCTCCGTATGGTATAAGGACTCGTATCCTCCCGAATTGATGTCCTATTATCTTTGTAGGTAACAGCGACAGTTCGGGTACCCTTAGTACTCTAAATCCTAACTGCATATAGTGGCCCATAGAGCCCACCTTTCAAAATCATACCGAAACTCTGCTCATTTAACAGTCACCCTGTTAGGCCTTGTTTGTTGATTATGTGCCATGTATATATTTCTTAATTGCTTTGATTTTGACTTTTATAAAAGTTTTAATCGCTTCAATTTGACTTGTACAACTATTTCATTCAGTTTAATTTATCTATTTGATTATTTTCACTATCCTAACTCATTTATTTTTTATGTTTGTTTTTACTTCACATAGGCATTTAACATTAATCTCATTTTTTTCACAATTGCATGACATTATCATGATACACATCAATCATTTTTTCACAAAAACCTTTTTTTAGTCAATACTTTTGCATCTATGACATACATCTTACATCTACATGCATTTTAAATTTTGAAATCGGTCTCCGAATGTCCCATGCCAGAAAATATCGGTTTAACACCATGTTGAATTTATACAAGAGCCCGATCTAGGGTCATTTTCGAGAATAGTCATTAAGTCAGGGGCATCCCTTTCAATGCTGAAAATTACATCCATGCATCATTCACATTCATCAAAATTATACAAGTTGTCATGCATTTAGGCTAGACACATGCATGTAGCACATAGTTAACTACATTCCTTTTTTGCTTAGGTCCAAGGAAGAGACCGAAGAACCTCAACTATGGGGGCAACAAAATGATGATCAATCTTTAGCCCCAAAAGAGGCCGAAAATGAAAAAGTGTAAGCATCCAAGATCTTTGAACAAATACTGACTAGTGTTTTCTTTCCTTTTCAGGTCAATACTCCTTGTTATGGAGTAAAAGATAAAAAAATTAAGATCTAGCCTCTTCGTTAGTGGTGTAGCAAGATCAAAATTCATTTCGATCTAGCCTCTCCGTCAATGGCGTAGCAAGATCAAAATTCTTTCCGATCTAGTCTCTCCGTCAGTGGTGCAACGAATCAAACCCTTTTCAGGTTTTGCCTCTTCGTCGGTGTTGCAGCTAGACCAAACTTTCCTCCTCAGATATCATATCAGAATTATAGAAGAAAGTTTCAAAAAAAGTAAGAAAATTAAAAGAAAAAGCAAAAAAGAAGAATCAAAAGAAAAATCCAAAAAAAGAGAGAAAGAAAGAAAATTTGAAAAATCTAAAGAAAAATCTAAAAAAGAGAGAAAGAAAATTTGAAGAATCAAAAGAAAAGAAAAAAATCAAAGCTTCACTATTCGATCCTGCCTCTTCGTCGGTGTTGCAGCTGGATCAAAATTTATTCTTTTAGACCGTTCCTCTTCGTCGGTGTTGTAGCTCGGTTGAATCATGGTCTTGCCTCTTCATTGGTGTTGTAGCTAGACCAAATTTACTAACTCCCGATCCTACCTCTTCGTTAGTGTTGTAGCTGGATCAACCTTATCAACTATAGACCTTGCCTCTTCGTCAGTGTTGTAGCTGGGTCAAAAAATTACTTTCTTTGTCCATGTTGTAGAAAAAAAATTAAAAAAAAAAAGAAAAGAAGAAAGAAGAAAAAAGAAAGGATAAAAAAGAAAAAAGAAAGAAGAAAAAAAGAGAAAAGAAAAAGCTTCTTCTTCGATCATGTCTCTTCGTTGGAGTTGTAGCTTGATCAGGACTTTCTCTAGATCCTGCCTCTTCATCAGTGTTGAGTTGGATCAAGATTTTCGACTTCGAGCTTGCCTCTTCGTCAGTGTTGTAGTTGGGTTAAACTTTATCAACTCATGGTCTTGCCTCTCCGTCGATGTTGTAGCTGGACCGAATTTACTAACCTCCAACTTTAGATCCTGCCTCTTTGTTGGTGTTGCAGCTGAATCAACCCTATTGACTTTAGACCCTGCCTCTTCGTTGGTGTTGTAGCTGGGTCAAACATCATTGACTCCTAGTCTTGCCTCTTCGTCGGTGTTGCAGCCGAACCGAATTTACTATCCCCCAATTTCAGATCCTGCCTCTTTGTCAGTGTTGCAGCTGGATCAAATCCTACTAACTCCAGACCTTGCCTCTTCGTCGGTGTTGTAGCTGGGTCAAACCTTACTAACTCCTGGTCTTGCCACTTCGTCGGTGTTGTAGTTGTACCAAATTCATTAACTCCCGATCATGCCTCTTTGTCGAAGTCGTAGCTGGATCAACCAAACAAACTATTGACCTTTCCTCTTCGTCGGTGTTGCAGCTTGGTCAAAATTCACAGACTTTTAAATTTCTCTCGTTGTCAATATTGTAAAAAATTCATAAAAACAAAAAATCAAAAATCAAAAAAGGAAAAAGAAAATAAAAGAAGAAACATGCCAAATCTTGTCTCTTCGTCGGGTTGTTGCTAGATCATACATCAGAGCCTCCATCATACAATCGTGTCTCTTCATCAGTGTTGCAGCTGGATCAAGTTTTGCAAACCTTGTCTCTTCGTCAGTGTTGCAGCTAGGTCAAATTTCCTCCAGATATTGCATCGTCGTCAGAGTCAAAGCAAGCCAAACTCATTTTTTCTTCCCCAACGGATGTCTTAATATCTTGCCTAGAAAGGCAGCCAAGCGGATCAAGGGAAGTTCGAAGAAAAGGCGGTGGCCAAAGAAGGAACCCAAACTTAACCGGACAAAAATGGTTATTCTTTGGTATTTGCTCCATTTCTGTTAAACGGCAATGAGCAAAGAGGGGTAGTTGTAATATCCATTTTTGTCCGAGCATGAGCCCAAACCTATTTCTGGCCCAATCCCCAAGTAAACCTCAAACCCAACCCAACATTAAAAATTAAAAAATATTTTTATTATTATAACAAGCCCATTACAAATACCAAACCCAATAACTCATTTACAACCCAAAATAACCCATATCCATATTAACCCTAATTACCCTAAATGCCTCTAACCCTAAAAAATAACCTAAACCTAAATGAATATCCTTAGCTGCCGTCGCCACTTCAGCCGCCATCGTCGAACCAAGCCGCCACCATCAAAACAACCAACCAGCGACTGCCACATCACCTCTACCGCTCACTGCCCTGTAAAAAAAAAGAAACTTGCTTTATTTTTATATTGTAAATTTTGGGTATAAAAACCCCAAAAATGTAATCGAATTGGAGGAGATTTTTCATATTGAAAATAAAAAAAGGATTTTTCCGAATTCGAAATTAAAAAAAAACAAGTGTCTCTCCATCATTCGAAGCAAAAAAACACACAAAAAATGTATAAAAGAAGAAGAAAAATCCGAACGTTGGATTTTAGATTAAGTTTTACCGAAAACAAAGTCTACATTTAAGTTTAGGAGGCTTACTCGATTAGAACCGTGTCTTTGTGTGCCGCTCTAGTCGCTAGAGGCGGCGATTTTCGTCGCTGACAAAGGAGGCGCTCGACGGAGCTTATGGCAAGGATGATAGTCGGTGGCTGAGCAAACAACAAGATTTGAGAGTATTTAGCAATTTTTTTTGGTTGTCAAAGCAAAAAGTGATTTTTTGAGCAAAATATAGTATTTATATACCAAACAAAACGACGCCGTTTTGAAACCATTGACCCGCGCCTCAACCCGACCCGATTTGGTAGATCCACGCGCCTCAAGCCGGATGAGAAAATTGTGCCCGCGGTCACTCCATTTTTTGTATCTTTACATATTTACCCTTTAGTTTCTATTTCCTTCAATTTTGGTCACCATTTTCATGCTATTTTGCACTCTAATTTTCCTTCTATTCAATTTTGGTCAATGTCTTCTTCTTCTTCTTCTTCTTCTTCTTCTTCTTCTTCTTCTTCTTCTTCTTCTTCTTCTTCTTCTTCTTCTTGAAGCTTAGAAGCTTTGTGTTTTTGGGGATTTACTGATTTGGGGATTTTCGAATAGAAAGGAAGAACTTCAGTCTATCGAATGTTTACAAAATATTTGGGAAAGCAAGAAACGATGCGTTTCATTAAAAAATTGAATTGAAAATACAAATAGTCTTTGACTTATATAATAGTCAAGATTTAATATCAAGATTTACAACTAATCTAACTAATTCTACAGCTAATATAACACGTGTAAGAGGTTTGTTAGCCCCCCTCAAGTTGGAGCGTATATGTCATGTACGCCCAACTTGGAAATTAAAAGATGAAAAGAAAAAGTAGGCAAAGCTTTAGTAAGACAGTCTGCAAGTTGATTTTGAGAAGAAACTGGAAGTAAAACAATGAGGCATTGATGAATCTTCTCCCGGATCAAGTGACAATCTAATTCAATGTGCTTCGTACGCTCATGATGAACAGGATTTTCTACAATTTGAATGGCAGACAAATTGTCACAAAACAAGTTAGCAGGCTGAAAGGGTATATGAAAAGCTTGAAGAAGATAAAAAATTTATTGAAGTTCACATGTAACAGATGCTAAAGCACGATACTCAGTCTCACTAGAGGACCTAGATATTGTTTGCTGTTTTTTAGACTTCCATGAAATAAGGGAAGATCCTAAAAATATGCAAAATCCAGTAATGGACTTCCTTGAGTCAGTGCAAGAAGCCCAGTCAGAGTCAGAGAAAGCCTGCAATTTCATGTCATTATCAGCAGCAAAGAAGAGACCTTGACCAGGAGTTCCTTTTAAGTATCTCAGAATCTTATGAGCTACTTCTAAATGAACAGTAGTAGGGCATGAAAGAAATTGTGAAAGCTGTTGAACAGAGAAGGCAATATCAGGCCTAGTATTAGTTAAGTAAAGCAGTTTTCCAATTAGTTTTCTATAGGCTTTAATGCCCTCTAATGGTTTACCATCTGTTTTAGATAATCTCTTAGATCCTCTAGTAACAGCAATAGGAGTATTAACAGGTTTAGATTCAAGGAAATTTGTATCCTTAAGAAGTTCCAAGGTGTATTTCCTTTGACAAACATTAATACCAGCATTGGTTCTAGCAAATTCAAGTCCTAAAAAATATTTCAGATTTCCTAGATCCTTTATTTTAAAAGAATCATGTAAAAAAATTTAATAGAATCAATCTGATCTTGATTAGGGCTAGTTAACAGAATATCATCCACATAAACAACTAGGGCTATAAAATTTTCATTTTCACCTTTAGTAAAAAGACTAGTGTCAGAGGAACATTGCTTAAAACCTTGAGTTATCAAAGCAAGAGTAAGTTTCTCATTCCACTGTCTGCTAGCCTGCTTTAGACCATAAAGGCTCTTTTTTAACTTACAAACCAAAGGGGATTCATTATTAACAGAATCATTATTAACAAAAAAACCAAGGGGCATTTCCATATAAACTTCTTCATGTAGGGATCCATGAAGAAAAGCATTATTAACATCTAACTGTTGCAATTTCCAATTTTTAGATGCAACAATAGAAATAAGAATTCTAATGGTGGTCATCTTAGCAACAGGACTGAAAGTGCTTAAAAAATTAATACCACACTGTTGGGTATACCCTTTAGCTACTAGTCTAGCCTTGTATCTATCTAAAGATCCATCAGACTTAAACTTAGTCCTAAAAACCCATTTGCAACCTATTGTTTTCTTATTAGGAGGTAAGGGTACTAAATCCCAGGTTTTATTTGATTCTAAAGCTAAAATCTCCTCTTGCATAGCATTTTTCCAACACTCATGTTTTATAGCCTGTTTATAAGTTTTAAGAGTAGCTATAACATCAATATTATTGATAAAAGAATGGTGTTTGGAAGAGATATTCTGATAGGAGAGAACATTAGCAATAGAATGAGATGATGTATGAGGTTTAGGTAAAGTTACCTGATAATCTTGAAATTTCTGAGGTAATTTAACCTGCCTAGATGGTCTAGTAGACACAAGAGAAGCAGGTGGAACACACTGATTTTGCTGATCAGTAGGAAAATCATTTGGATACTGATCTGACAGATTAGTATCACTATGTACATGATGATCAAAAAAATTTTTACACTGTGAAGTATAAGCAGGATCATCATACACAGGAACATAATTATGAGACTGAAAAACAGATTCAGAATTAGAATTTTTGCTGAAAGGGAAAATGGACTCATTAAAAGTGACATCTTTGGAAATCAAAATAGTTTTTGTTTCCAAATTGAACAACTTATAGCCTTTTATGTGTTGGGGAAAACCAAAAAAGACACATTTTATTGCTTTAGAATGCATCTTAGTGGTTGACTTAGGTAAACAAGAAGCATAGGATAGACAACCAAAAACTTTAAGGTTATCTATCTCAGGCAGAGTATTGTATAAAACTTCATGTGGTGTTTTATTAGCTAAAACAGGAGTAGGTGTCAGATTAATTAAACAAGAAGCATGAAGAATGCAGTCAATCCAAAAACTCAAAAGCAAGGAAGCATGAATCCTTAGAGACCTAGCAACAACCAGCAAGTGTTGGTGTTTTCTCTCTACAACACTATTCTTTTGTGGAGTGTAAACACAAGATGTTTGATGTATTATCCCTTTGCTTTTAAAAAAAATCATCCATTTTAAATTCTTGAGCATTATCAGTTCTAAAACATTTTATCCTTTTTGAAAATTGAGTGTCAATTAAAGTGTAAAAATCAATAATAAGTTTTCTGACTTCAGACTTATGGATCATGGGAAAAATCCAGACATCTAAATGCACAATGTCAAACAGATTTTCAGAAACGGAATTACTAACAGGAAATGGCAAACGTTTATGCTTTGCAAGATGACAAACATCACATGATGAAACATTACCATATGGAACATTTTTATTCAGCTTTGAAAAGAAAGTCATCCTTTTACTAGAAGGGTGACCTAACCTAGCATGCCACATATGCAAAAGATGAGAAGAAGAAACATTACATACAGTAGAGGAAGAAGAGGCACAAGCTGAAAACTGATAAAGACCTCTGACCAGCTTAGCTGAACCAATCTTCTTCAAGGAAAGAGGATCCTGAAGAATACACTTGTTATCAGTAAAAATAATAGACACATTTGTACTCAAGGTAAGCTTACTAACAGAAATCAAATTAAAACCAAAGTGAGGTATATAAAGAACATCTTTAAGAACTATGCCATTACTTAAAGAAATGTTACCAATATGTAAAACCTGAACCAAACTACCATTTAGAAGTTTAACAAATTTATCTTTAACATCATAATAACTATCAAAAGCATATAAAGATTTGGATATGTGATCTGTGGCTCCTGAGTCTATAATCCATATAATGTTATTAACTGCAGATGTAAAAGAACAATTAAAGATTGTACCTGAATCAGCACTGGTTGCAGGAGCATTGTCAAAGTCAGAAGATAAAGCATTGACAGCAGATGGAGAGGCAGAATTAAGACTAGAGATTCCTTTCTCTTGAAGTAAAGAAAGTAATCCTTCATATTGATCCTTAGTGAAGGATACAAACTGATTTTCTGACTTATGACCACCAGATGTCAAAGAATCATTTGTAATAGAATTTTCATTTTGGGAAAAACTAACAAGATTGGCTTTACTAACAGGTAATCTAGACCTATAACCAGGGGGTAGTCGTGCTTCTTATAGCACTTATCAACAGAGTGCCCTTGAATACCACAGAAAGAACAAAGGGGCCTTCGAGAAACGGCATTAGAAGAGAAAGATTTCTTTTGAAATTTTGCAGAACTAAAATTTCTATCAACAGCAAGAACATTAGATTCGAAAGGAATGGGAACAAATATCGAACGCTCATGTTGAACAATAACAGAAAAGATTTCATGAGTTTGGGGAAAGGGCTTAGTCATCAAGATTTGAGATTTAGGGATTGCAAAGGATTCATTTAACCCTCTAAGAAATCTAAAAGCGAAATCTTGATTTCGAAACTTAATAGCATCACAATAACACGAATTCAAGGTACGCAAAGCACACAATTCATCCCAGATAACCTTCAATTGCGTGTAAAATGTAGTAACAATATTAGTACCTTGATTTAAGGAATAAAATTCCTGTTGGAGATCGGAAACCCTCATGAGGTCTCCCTGACTGAATCTATCTCGCAAATCCGCCCAGAGTTCGTAAGCTGTGTCGAACCACAAAACGGACTGAGCAATCTCCGGACTCACCGATCGCTGTAACCACGACAGAACGAGGTTGTTACATTTGACCCATGGGAAATAGGCATCATCGTCTTCAGGAGGCTGCTTCAACGACCCATTAACAAAAAGAAACTTGTTCTTGCTAATCAAGGCCATCTGCATAGACCTCGCCCACGAATGATAGTTTCCACCGGTAAGAAGAACGGAGGTCAACACGAGCGACGGGTTCTCGTTAGGATGTATGTAATACTTGTCAGAAGGATCGATATTCTTGAATCGAGTGAACGCGGAAGATCGAACATCAGAAGAATCTCATTAACCATATTGAAGCTTAGAAGCTTTGTGTTTTTAGGGATTTACTGATTTGGGGATTTTCGAATAGAAAGGAAGAACTTCAGTCTATCGAATGTTTACAGAATATTTGGGAAAGCAAGAAACGATGCGTTTCATTAAAAATTGAATTGAAAATACAAATAGTCTTTGACTTATATAATAGTCAAGATTTAATATCAAGATTTACAACTAATCTAACTAATTCTACAGCTAATATAACACGTGTAAGAGGTTTGTTATCTTTGAATAGATTTATTTGTTTTTTTATATATGTGCAATTTGTATATGTTATATATCATCATTATTACTACGATTAATATATATATATATATATATATATATTTGTTTCACACGTTATAGATATATATATATAATATTTAATTTATACTATTATAGTATTACACACTATCGTATATTATTTTTATTGTCATTATTCCTTATTATTACTATTATCATTATTTATTATTGTTCCATATATAATTTTCTGTAATAATAATTTATGGTATTAGTGTATATATGAGTATGTTTCTATATTATGTGTATTATACGGCGTTATTATATATTCTCATCTTAACATTTTTGTATGTTTTTAAAAGTTCTAAACCCGTCATATTTAAGGAATATTTTTCATTTTATTTTGAACCCTGACTCATTCGGGTGTTGTCTTCCTCGGTTATCGTAAATTAAGAAATACTCCTTAGACTGCTATTTTTACGAGATTAAATTTTAAATTAAATTTTAAATTTTTATTTTCTTGCAAAGATAACACTTAATCAATGCGGTATCAATTTTGGGCGCTGTGGGGTGCTAATCCTTCACCACGCGTAACCAACTCCTAAACCCAAATATTTTTTAATCTCTAGTTGATTTTTAAGGGTATATGGCCTACCATAATAACCTGTGGCTCCAAAACCTATTTCTCCGTTTCTCCCATTTTCAATATATTTTCCAATATTATTGTTTCAACTTAAAAAAAAAAAAAACCTTTATTACAATACGGTGTTATGCCACTTACTGTTTCTACAGAAATGTATTCCAATTAATCTGGTACTCGAAGAAGGTTCAATGAAATTTGCGATTATTGCAAGGTCAAGGGTCACAAATGCAAAAATTACTATCGTCTTATTGGTTTTCAATTGATTTCAAATTTAACAAAAAAAAAAGAGTAGTCCTGCAACTATGGCAGTTGGTTTAGATGCTGGTGATAACACATTTGCTACTTCAGTTCCTTCCGAAGGTTCAGAAGTTTCCACGACTGCACCATTCTTCACTTCTGAGTAGTATAATCAAATTTTGGAGCTTCTCAACAAGGCTCATGTGGCCGAATTTTCTGTGAATTTGACAGGTATTTTTTCTTTTTTGTTCTCTCACTCTTAGAGATAGCAATATAATTCTAATCCGATCCGAATTCGAAGAAAAAAATTTAATTTAAATTCGATCGAAAAAAGTTCGAATTCGAATCTAAAAAGGTTCGAGTCCTAATAGGAGGTGAATCGGATATGGACATTGCTATGATCCGATCCGAGTCCGATCCAAATCCATATTTGATCCGAGTCCGCCGAGTCCGAGTCCGATCCATATATGAATGAGAATAAAAATATTTAAAACTTTTAAATTTAAAATATATAGATATATATATTAAAATCACAATTAAGTTGAATTGAGATTATATATATTATAAATTGAAATTCAAATTAAGTTGAATCGGAATTATATATATTTAATATATATATTAAAATTCTATTTAAGTTGAATTGAAATTATATATAATATATATATTGATTCAAATCCTAATTAAAGTTAAATTAGAATTATATATTTTAATATATATATATATATATATATATATATATATATATATATATATATATATATATATATATATTGAAATCTTAATATAGGTTGAATTAGGATTACAAAGGATATATAAAGGCATGAGAAGTCTACCAGTCATTAATGTTTTTTGGAAAAAACCCTCTAAATAGTTTAGAGAGTTTTATATTCTCGTTTCAACTGTGTAAACTACGTAGAGGTCGGAGTGTTATCGGTGCGGCTTAGGAATCGACATCGTAGAATCGTGATTGGATATTTATCTTCTTCAATTTCAGAATTTCATATTTTAAACAGGCAATTCTTCACCCTTAATCACCCCAACTCGTTTAATGAAAATTATTTTTTATTTTTATTTAAAAATATTTGTTTGAGTTGTTACTTTAAAAAAAGAAGAAAAAAATTAGATTCGGACTTTCAGATTTAGATTTTAGATATTTTATTAGATTGGACTTAAATTCATACTTAAATTTTTTGGAAGCCCGATTATTAATTAGATTGGACTTAGACTTGATAAAATTCGATCCATTGTCATCCTTACTCACTCCCACCCCAGTAGAATAGATTCGGAACACTGGTGCAACAAATCATATATTGTCTGATTTCAATAACTTGAATAACCTTGTTTCTTGTGATTCAGCTCGTTCTGTTCAACCGCCAAATGATAAAACTCTCTTCTTACGCATGTTGGTTCTCACTTTACAAAATGACCTTCACTTGAGTAATGTTATGTTTTGTTTGTTCCAGATTTCAGTCACAATCTCATCTTTATTTCTAAACTGAGTCGTAAGTCTCTACGTACAATTTTTTTTATCTTGATTTTTGTTTGTTGCGGGATCTTTACATTGAAAAGATGGAGGGGGTTGGGATAGGGAATGGGATTGGGATTGGTAAGGAGTTTAGAGATCTCTACTTCTTCACATCATCTTCAAGTAATGTTATCTTTTCATTTCTTCAAAAAAAATTGTATTTTTTTTTCTGTCAGTGCATCTGTGCGTTCTGGTTGGATGTCAATTATATTAATAAATCTCATCTTTAGCATGGTCGTTTAGGACATGTACCAATTACTCAAATGAACAGTTTGTCTAGGTTTCTTAATGCTTCTGTTGATTCCGCTTTTATTCATGATTGTTTTATTTGTCCATTAGCTAGACAAACTAAATTACCCTTTTCGACCAGCAATTCTAAGTCTGAAACTCCCTTTAGTGTGATCAATCAAGACATAGTGAACATCGTTTTTTTATTATAGTTGATAATAACACTAAGATATTGTTTTACTTCCGCCAAACACCTTCGGAATACACCACCTGAAGAAAGACACCATCGCCTCCACGCTACACTCTAATATTCCCCCAAAGGTTCACCTCCAAGATTTAAGGACCCCCGAAGTTAGCAAGCCTCCAGGACCCGCAAGCCCCCCGCGATAGAACCTCCAGAGCTCCTAGCCTCTGTTTCATTCCCCACTCAGCTCCTGCACCTTGACACAATCGATGTCAAGACCACCTGACTTGTCAGTTCAACCTGCAGTCTAACAGCCGAGCTACCACATGTCAGTCCATCAACAACTATCACTAGACCTGACACAATCCCGTCAAACATCATTCAATCTACAACACCAAAGGGTCAACCAACAATGATTTACAACGCCCCATTCGACACCGATCGCCCTCAGAGTCGTCCCTGAGCCTGGGCAACAGGGGCGACGGCCCAGGGCCCACTGGCCAATGATAAAAAAATCACAGTATTTAATAGCCCCTCAAAAGCTGTTTTTTTTTTACCGTTAATTAAATTTTAAAATTATAAGTTATAGAAAGTGTAATTATAACTTCTTAGAGAATTGGAGATTCAAGAAAGCCCACCCGTCATAATCAAGTTTAATTGTTTTTTTAGTTTAATCATTTTTCCTATTATTATACTATTATATAAATTTAAAAGATAACATTAAAAATATGGTGGCCAACCGTCATAATTAAATATAAAGTTGTTAATATCTAATTAGTCTAGGTATTAGTGTATTGTAGGATCATAATTAAAATTATAATAATATTTTTTTAATTTTAAATTGAGGATAAATTTTTCATATACACCTATAAATAGTATTTATATTGTTTTTGTTCTTCACATCTCAATTTCTCATCACTTTCCCTTTTTCTTATGTTATTTTCTCACAATTTATTTTGAAGTTATCGAATCCTCTTAACTATGCTGGTGACAGTTGCATCGGCTGAAAGAAGTTTTTCGAAGTTAAAATTGTTGAAACCTATTTGAGATCGTCAATGTCACAAGAAATATTAAATAGTCTAGCCATTTTATGTATTGAGAAAAATGTGTTAGATTGTATTGATGTAGACACTATTATTACTGATTTTGCATCTAGAAATGCCCGTAAAAATATTTTATGTAAGTTGTTTGGTGTTTAATAGAATTTTTTGATATTTTTCATTTGATAAATATTGAGCGTGATAAAAAAATATAATTTACAAACAAATTTATTTTTAATACTCTTCGAATTATATTTTTTTAATAGTTATTATTATGGCTCATTTATTGATTTGCCCCTAGGCCACAAAAATCTCAAAAACGGCTCTGATCGCCTTCTCTCCAAAATGGCTTCGACCCCACCTTTTCTACACTGTTTGCAGCTCTTGGTCCCAAGTCAACTATGGATGAACCGCCTGACTCAACGACCAACCATGGTCCTTTGTGGCTCTCGGCTAGTCCCACGACGAGTGAACCATCGGTCTCCGCCCAAAATCTCTTTTGACCACCATCTTCACCTCCTTGTTTGGTGTCGCTCAAAATCAGCATCAATAGATGTCGTGAGTGTATTTATTGAAGTTCAAGAGTGATGTTCATTCGTAAATTTTTCACCATGATCTACACTCATTTTATGGACCTAATCACCAACCATAAGTTCCTTGCAAATCTAATAGCCCCTTTTTAATTTTGTTTAATCAAATACCATCCCTACCATACACCATCCCGTCACATTTAATAAACATTTGGACTAGAAGGGTGCCAGCAAATTTTCGGAGATTTGTTGATGGTAAGATTGGTGTAGATGGTTGATGACGGGTTATTTCGTTAGAATATAACAAAAATTAGAAGATAATGATTGAAGGAAAATATGTAGTTGATGAAATGGAGGTTGGGCTCGTCCAAAGAGACTCAAAGAGGAAGAAGATAGGGGTGTTTATTGTTTGATTAAAACTAAAATAATCTATTGAATTGAAGTTTAGTTTGGTTAACATTTAATAATTTTTTAAAGTTCGTTCATCAGTTATTTTAGTTCGAATCTGATTAATTAACTGAAATTTAAAATATATTTAATTTTAAGGTTAAAACTCAACAATATGTAAAACCAAATATTTATATTTTAATCCAATTTTAAGCTCAACCCAAAAAGGGAAAAATAAAGTCTAAAAATAAAATTATGTGGCAAAAAATATATTTTCAGTTCATTGCTAATTAAAGTTCCATTTTGATTCAAAACTAAAAAAAAAAACTTATTAAAAGATCCCGTTTAATTCAAAAATCAACCATATTAACCGAATTTAGTACGATTCAGTTAATAATTTTTGAAATAAAAAATCGGCTTAATTAAATTTAAGATTTTTAAAAGTATGATTAATTCGGTTTTAGTTAGTTCAGTTCGGTTATTAACCAAACTGACAGTTTGAACACCCCTAGTGGAAGATCATTGCTTTCTATAGCTTAATCTAATATAATTTGAGATTGTATTTTGAGGTTTCACGTGACAAAGGGAATCAAATAGACTAAAACCAATATGATTGGGCTTGTAAACGAACTGAACGAACACAAATTATGGTATGTTCATGTTCATTTGTTTAATTTTAACCGAACAAACGAACGAACACGGACAACTAAACGAACATAATTTTTTGTTTGTGTTTGTTTGTTAAGGAATGTAGCTTGTTCGTGTTCGTTTATGTCTGTTCGATAAAATGATAAATGAACGTAAACAACATAAACAAATGCAAACAAACACAAACAAACGAAAACGAACATTGAATATTGTCTAATTGATTTCTTAAGAAGTCTGAAGTCATGTAGTTGAGTGTGGTTTTTTTTATTTCATATTTTAAATATATGTTTTATTTTTTAAAAATATAATAGTTTTGTTATGAAAAATAATAAATATAAATGACAAGCGTGAATAAATGTAAACGAACGGATTACCGAACGTTCACAAACGTAAATTAACTAACGAGTTCTTTGTTTATATTCGTTCATTTAATTAAATAAACAGAAAACCTTATTCGTGTTTATTTAATAAATAAACGAAAACAAACAAACTTCCCACCGAATGATTCACGAACGGTTCACTGAATTCGATCCATTTACCGTCTAAGTATGATAATAGAAATTATCAATATAGTGCCGTCTAACCTAGCAAAGCCTAACTCTCCTCTAACCCTTAACTGCTCCTCTTCTGTCCCACAATTTGTTTACACATTGATTTCCATGTTTGTAAATTCAAACACACGTCTTGTTCTTCCCTTCTGATCCTCTTTTATCTCATCCTTTCTCTTTGTCTGCTTTTGTTCACCAAAGGGTATATTTTCAAAGTATAAATGTTTCAGACCCATTTAGCAAATTGGAAGACTTTGTTTTCATCCCCAACCTTCTTGGATTCAAGTCCCTTCTTTTTTGTTCACAGATTTGTCATTCCGTTTGGGTTGTTTACTGAATTAGTTAGTGCTTTTTTTCTTCTTTTTTGATGCCATGAAGTGAAATTCTAGTTGGGAATTGTGTGCTTTTTCCTGGATTGTTTTATCAAGTTTGAAAAAAAAGTTTTTTTTCTTCTTTTTTTCTAGGGTGGGTTTGTAATTTTGTTGATTGACGTTTGGGAAGCGCGGGCACAACAAAGGAGCACTGTTTCAAGTACTCAATAGGTCCCTAGAACGGGTACAAGACAAATACGGCTGGGTACGTATCGGGGAGGTGTCACGGTGCCAGGATACGACTAAACTAAGTCGGGGACGTTTCATTAAAAAAAACTATCTTAAACAAAACCTAATGCCGACTTTGTTTTTAAACAAAACTCATTTCCTTTATTTTCCTAATCGTCAATTTGAGAGAGAAAGAGGGCGACACCAGTCAAAGAGGCCAGCGTCGGTGAGAAATTTGTACTTTAATTTCAAAACTTCGGACTTTATTTTCAGGTACTTCTTCTTCTCCATATTGTTTTTCATTCATTTTCTTGTGGTTTTTCTTTTATTTCCCCATTTCTTTTTAAATTTTCGTTTAAAAATTTTTTGTGATTAGTAGGGATGGTAAATAGGCGGGGCGGGTGCTTAATACCCCTCCACATACCTATACCCACCTAAAAATTTTATATCCACCACCTACCCACTATACACGGGGTACAATTTTAAATCCAATATATCAAATTTATCCTCACATTCACTACCCAATTGGATACCCACCACCTAACCCGTACCTACTTGTGCCCACTTGTATTCGCTCGTACCCACCTGGCAAGCCGCCACCAGTATCGAATTATGTAAAAATAAACTATAGAATTTTGTAAAGAAGAGTAAACCTTCACATACTTTATTGAATAATTAAGTGCATATATATAATACATTTACACCGATATAAATTTAACTTTAACTAACTAACTATAGCTAATTTAACTAAAGCATATTTACACCGGTGAAAATTCTACTTTACAAACTAATTAATTCAAGCTCGATCATAAATCATCATTTTTTTAAAACTAAATTAATTGAGTTCCAAGTTTACAAAATTAAAGAATTAATGTTGATTTTAAAATAAACCAAGATCCGAGTACATAAAACACCGTAATAAAAGGCATAATTAAAGTCTAGAAACATAAATGGTCCAAAGTTCATATGGTGCGTAGTTAGTGGGCGGGCGGATGCAATGCAAGTAAAGTCTCAAATTCATCAACTACCCACTACTCGCGGTCATACCCACCACTACCCACCAAACTTATACACATCCCTACTTCAACTGAGGCGGGCAATGCGGAACTGTACCCATTTGATATCCTTATATGTGAGTTACTATTTGTGGTGATTCATCTGGTGGCGGGCGGGCGGGCGAAGGGTCCAAATGACATGTAGCCGGGGGCGAGTCAAAAAGAAAAGAGTTCTATTTTCCTTCTTGTTCATCAATTGGAAATCAAGACAAACCGGGCACTACGGTAAGACGTGAAAACACCCGATCCCATTTCGATCTCGATATGTGGAATCGTCTTGTGCCATATGTACTGAGATTTTTCGGGAGACATGGTAAAAGCACGGTAAAGAAAAGATAAATTGATAAAATAGCGGGGTAGATAACATTCTTACTCAGTATTAAATTTTTTAAAGAAATGTTGAAACTAAAGAAAGTTGACATTTTTTGAACTGCTTAAGTCATATGTTTGCTTGAAGGGTAAACTACTACAGGGGTCACTTTCGTTTCTCGTTTGTATAGATTTCATCACCACTTTTGAAAAGTGCCAATAAGTGGTCATCTACGTTTTCGATGTGTAAAGACTTGGTCACTCCGACGTTATAGTCCGTTAGTCTCCTAACGGATTGGGAATTAATTAACGAAAAATAAGGGTAAATTACTGCAATAGCCATTAAAATTTATCTCATGTACATTTTTCTCCTCAATTTAAAAAAAGTAAACATTATAGTCACTAATAAAAATGTTTCTTTATAATTTCACCCTTAAATTTTTAAAAATTCATTTTCCAATCCTAAAACTTTACAATTCAAACTTTATTTTGAATTTTTGAGTCGAGTTTATGAAATTATGAGTCGAGTATTTTTCACATCAAACCTAAAAATTTAATTTTTTCGAATCAAGTCGAGTGTTACACTTCCCTACATATAATTTTTAATTTTAATCCGTGTTTGTCCCAACTAATTATTTTGTTTAAATCGAAATTTAATAAATGTCTAAACCAAAAACCCACATGGGATAATTAACACCCCAAAATATCCAGACCCTTCCATTTTTTTATATCGACCCCTCACCTTCCCCACTCCGGCTTTAGGTCTGATCTGCCACACCGCCCAATCGTGGCCTTCACCGCTGCCGCCACGGTGTCCGCCCACTCCCTCTGATCGCAAGTCGCAACCACGGTGACCACTCGCGGTAAGTCACCGTCGTCATCCATGGCGAGCAGTTTGAAGCTTAGAGAGGAAACCCACCATCGCTTGTGTTTTCACGTTGATCTCGGCCACCACTCGACGGTGGTGTACACCGTCATCACCTCCTTATCCGCCATCGTCCCCCGAACAAAACCCCAGCCGCCACTCGTAGTAGTTCTCTGCCGGTTGTCGCGAAAGTTGTGACAAAGGTTCATCCGTCCCCTCTATTTTTCTTCGATTCTGGCCACCGCAACTGTCTGCTCGTCGCGCCGTCACTGTTTTTGAGTTCCTCGTGTCGAGGCGAACAAAGCCCATACCGTCAATCGTCGGTTCGATGTCGTTTAAGGCTTCGTCGGAGCTTCGCCTGAACTTTCCCGTTTAAGGCTCCGGCTTTAGCTCCGATCTGCCACACCGTCCGGCTGTGGCCTTCACCGCTGCCGCCATGGTGTCCGCCCACTCCCTTTGATCGCAAGTCGCAACCACGGTGACCACTCACGGTAAGTCACCGTCGTCAGCCATGGCGAGCAGTTTGAAGCTTAGAGAGGAAACCCACCATCGCTTGTGTTTTCACGTTGATCTCGGCCACCGCTCGACGGTGGTGTACACCGTCATCACCTCCTTATCCGCCATCGTCCCCCGAACAAAACCCCAGCCGCCACTCGCAGTAGTTCTCTGCCGGTTGCCGCGAAAGCTGTGACAAAGGTTCATCCGTCCCCTTTGTTTTTCTGCGATTCTGGCCACCGCAACTGTCTGCTCGCCGCGCCGTCACTGTTATTGAGTTCCTCGTGTCGAGGCGAACAAAGCCCATACCGTCAATCGTCGGTTCGATGTCGTTTAAGGCTTCGTCGGAGCTTCGCCTGAACTTGCTTGTTGACAAACACAGATTAAAATTAAAAATTATATGTAGGGAAGTGCAACAATCGACTTGATTCGAAAAAAATTAAATTTTTAGGTTTGATGTGAAAATACTCGACTCATAATTTCATAAACTCGACTCAAAAATTCAAAATAAAGTTTGAATTATAAAATAGAAATTCCAATAACTCGACTTGACTCGAAAAAATTAAATTTTTTGGTTTGATGTGAAAATACTCGACTCATAATTTCATAAACTCGACTCAAAAATTTAAAATAAAGTTTGAATTATAAAATAGAAATTCTAGTAACTCGAATTTTTTAGTAGTTAGTGGACTAAATTTTTAAGTTTGAGTTATTAAATAGGAGCAATTTGGGCACCTAAGTTTCAAAGGGTATACTTTGGGCACCTATTTTTCATCTAAGCATTTATAATATTATTGTACTAATTGATTGTAAAGTTTTAGGATTGAAAAATGAATTTTTAAAATTTAAGGGTGAAATTATAAAGAAACATTTTTATTAGTGACTATAATGTTTATTTTTTTAAATTGAGGAGAAAAAATGTACATGAGATAAATTTTAATGGCTATTGCAGTAATTTACCCTTATTTTTCGTTAATTAATTCGCAATTTGTTAGGGGACTAACGGACTATAACGTCGGAGTGACCAAGTCTTTACACATCGAAAACGTAGATTACCACTTATTGACACTTTTCAAAAATGGTGACTAAATCTGTACAAACGAGAAACGAAATTGACCCTTGCAGTAGTTTACCTTTGCTTGAATTGTATTATGGAGTAGCCGGTAGGTACTGACTAAATAAAATATGTAAACTCCTTTTTAGCTGTTTTGCTAATTTTATTTATTGCCATTTAAACATTAAACACTAGTAAGCTGAATATAGATTTAATAACGTGATTTGAGTTTTGATATTTGACATCTTAATATCGTTGTTTGTTTATAGATTTTATTGTTTTAAATTTAATTTATTGTTTGAGTATTGAGATTTGATACTTTAATGTTATGATTTATTTAAGGATTTTATTTTATAATTTCTAATGGACTTTATTTATGATTTTTACATCTATTTATAATTTTAGAAATTGCAGTTTCTTGTCCCATCCCTGTACCCGTATTAGTGCAACATGTACCCGTTTCAGTGCAAACGTTTCAGTTTGGTAAGGATTTAAGAACAATATTTTTTAACTTTTCCGAGGGTTTGTAATGAGTATTTATTTTCTTTTCTTTTCTTTTTGAGCTTCCAAAAGTTTTTGCTTTTGTTGAAATCAAATGTTAATTTGATCCTGCATCTGGGAAACTTTAATCATAGGCCGTGTTTGGTTGCCTGAACTGGAATTCAGTCACTAATGAATAAACTATCCTTTTTAGCACTGAAGTAATAAAATATGATTCTTTTTGGTACCATGTTCAAACTTCACTAAATTAAGCTATGAGTTAAAGGGTAAATTAAAAGACTTAATCATGTCAAATTCTGTTATGTGCGCCAAACAGAGCATTCATGGTGCGTTTGTGCTGCTAGTAGTATTGGATATCACTTTTGTTGAGGATCAGTTCCAAGTCATGGCTTGATTAAGCTTTTGAACCCTTTACTTGTTTAAGGAAACAGAACAATTTTCAAAGTCTCAGTTCAGAATTCAACTGATGTTTTCCCAGTGATTGCTACTGGAGTTTGTTTAAAAAAAACTGAGACAGAGTAGATTGATTTTATTATTGTTTTTTCTTTGAGTCCTCATCTTTGGTTGTTTGATTTCTGGATATGCAGCATGTCAGAGGCCCAAAGAAGGTTGGCTATGGCTGGCATCGGGCGTGGAAACAATGGATCCGTAAATGGGGTATTACCGATCAGGAGCCCTGCTACAATATGTGAAGTAGATGAATTCTGCTTTGCACTTGGTGGGAAGAAGCCGATCCATAGTATTTTAATCGCAAACAATGGAATGGCTGCTGTCAAATTTATACGTAGCATTAGGACTTGGGCTTATGAGACATTCGGCACAGAGAAGGCGATTTTGTTGGTGGCCATGGCTACTCCCGAGGACATGAGGATCAATGCAGAGCATATTAGAATTGCTGATCAGTTTGTGGAAGTTCCTGGTGGGACAAATAATAATAACTATGCCAACGTGCAGCTTATTGTAGAGGTGTGTATAGTAAACTCTGTTTACTTGCTTCAAAGGTGTTCTTTTGTTGATGGATTGCCTTTTCAAGAAGCTTTTCTGTTAAGAACAAAGGAACCGCACTAAGTATATCCTTGTCGTTATTTATTATTTTACCTCATATGATTCTGAGACATGGGATTTCAAGAGGCTAATAGCTAAATAAAAGAAGTTTGCATGTCAAGTGATTTGGAAGTTGTACATTACAGCATTACTGTAGAGTCCTAGGACATGGAAAAAAATATTAATAACTAGAGTGAGAGTGTGTTCTATTCTTGTTACTTGGGGTTCATTTAAGCTAATTTCCAGAATAGTTAGGTTAATCATATAGAACATGCTGCAATGCTATATTTTTTGACAAGTTATATTTTTTTGTGACTCAGATGGCTGAGATAACACATGTTGATGCTGTTTGGCCTGGCTGGGGTCATGCATCAGAAAACCCTGAGTTGCCGGATGCTCTGAATGCAAAGGGAATAGTTTTTCTTGGGCCACCATCTGTATCTATGGCAGCACTAGGAGATAAGATTGGTTCATCATTGATCGCTCAAGCAGCAGATGTACCCACCCTTCCATGGAGTGGTTCTCATGTAATTCTCTTTTCTCTGAATGTTAGAATTTGCCCTTTTCTATGGCAGTTTCTCTTACACAAAGCTACCTTCCTGTTTTCCAGGTGAAAATTCCCTCAGAGAGTTGCCTGGTTTCTATTCCATATGAAATATACAGTAAAGCATGTGTTTATACAACAGAGGAAGCAATTGCAAGTTGCCAAGTTGTTGGTTATCCAGCAATGATCAAGGCCTCTTGGGGTGGCGGTGGTAAAGGCATAAGAAAGGTTTGCTTCATTCGTAAAATATTTTGATTTTCTGTTCATAGCAAATATAATTTATTAAAATTCTTTAACCCCCCTTTAAAGTTACCGTGCATATTTTGTTAGAAGTAAGATCGATTTAAATACATCTCATATAATCTAAACTGGCTTGACTTTCTAGGTTCATAATGATGATGAAGTGAGGGCACTATTCAAACAAGTGCAAGGTGAAGTTCCAGGTTCACCTATATTTATAATGAAAGTTGCTTCTCAGGTGAGATTATCTGCTACAATTGATTTCAGTGAAGTGACAGTAGTTTAGATCTTTCTCTGACCAACCATTTGGTATATTCTTCTGTTTAGAGCCGTCATTTAGAGGTTCAGTTACTCTGTGATCAGTATGGGAATGTCGCAGCTTTGCATAGCCGTGACTGTAGTGTTCAGAGGCGTCACCAGAAGGTAATTTTGTTTCTTTAGAGGCTATATTTGAATGTCGTTTTCTAGAACAAATGGGGCCGACGGACAGTCAAAGTTTATGCTTCTGTTACATTCATATACGTGGGAAGTTTCCTTACAAGATCTGACATCATGGTCCTTTATCTAAAATAGATTATTGAGGAGGGTCCAATCACTGTAGCTCCTTTGGAGACTGTCAAAAAGCTGGAGCAAGCAGCTAGAAGGTTAGCTAAAAGTGTTAATTATGTTGGAGCAGCTACTGTTGAATATCTGTACAGTATGGAAACTGGCGAGTACTACTTTCTAGAGCTCAACCCTCGGTTACAGGTATGATATAATGATTCTATCCTCACTTTTGGAACATTTTATATGGAATAAGCTATCACATTCATGCAACAGTAACCATATTTGTACTCCTTTCAATTTGCCTTATCCATTTTGTGCAGTTGTGCAATGTATTAATTTTATTTTCATTTAAAATGGACGTAACATACAATGCTAACTGGTAGTTAAGGAACAGTATTGGCTGATTGGACCATTTGGAAAAACATTCAGCTTTATGCACACAAAGTGTTTGGAGATTTAACATTTCTATGACTTAATTGGTGGGTTTTACCCTTGTTTTGGTGTTAACCTATCAGTAGGAATGAAGAATCTTGTGATTTTACATGACATGAAGATTCTTTTCTCTCCAAATTCTTTAAGGTGTTAATGTTTAAAATTCAATTCTAACAGGTGGAGCATCCTGTCACTGAGTGGATTGCTGAAGTAAATCTGCCAGCTGCTCAAGTTGCAGTTGGGATGGGTATCCCTCTGTGGCAGATTCCTGGTATGATGCCAACATCCATTATTTCTCCAAAACAGTTTTTAGCATTTTAATAAGTGATGTGTGTGCTTCTGTGCTTGATTTGATTAGAAATACGGAGATTCTATGGCATGGAGCATGGTGGGGGTTATGGTTCATGGAGGAAAACATCTGTTGTTGCCACAAGTTTTGATTTTGACAAGGCAGAGTCAACTAGACCAAAAGGTCATTGTGTAGCTGTGCGTGTGACAAGTGAGGATCCAGATGATGGGTTTAAACCTACGAGTGGAAAAGTACAGGTTAGACTTACTAGGCTTTCCAACAACTGTACTTCAGATGTTTCATTTCTTTCTTCCACTGCCTTTTCTTTTGTTAAGCTTGTATTAAGGTACATGACTTTGTGCAGGAGTTGAGTTTTAAAAGCAAGCCAAATGTGTGGGCTTACTTCTCTGTTAAGGTAAATATTTACTTTTGGGCAATATTATTGGTTGATAGAACCATAAACTTATAACAATATTGATGTCAATAATAATTAATTTGCAGTCAGGAGGAGGCATTCATGAATTTTCAGATTCTCAATTTGGTAAGTATTACACTAATAAATTTCTGTTTGTATGGATGTTGTATTATTTTTAATACAAGATCATTACTTCTGATAATAATCGAATCTTTTCTCAGGGCATGTCTTTGCTTTCGGGGAATCCAGAGCTATAGCTATAGCAAATATGGTTCTTGGGTTGAAAGAAATTCAAATACGTGGAGAAATTCGCACGAATGTTGATTACACAATTGACCTTTTACATGTAGGTTTTTGACTCGAATAATCTTTTTTCTTTATAGAAATTTATGACTTCAGGAATGCCAACTATTACCTGCTTACATGCTTTACAGGCTTCAGATTACAGAGAAAATAAAATTCACACTGGTTGGTTGGACAGTAGAATTGCTATGAGGGTTAGAGCAGAAAGGCCTCCTTGGTATCTCTCAGTTGTTGGTGGAGCTCTCTATGTAAGTTCTCATATATTAGAACTATTTTTTCTGTTAGAATACGCATGTCACATTTTTTTCTTTTATTTTCTCACAGAAAGCACCAGTCAGCAGTGCAGCTATGGTTTCAGATTATATTGGTTATCTAGAAAAGGGTCAAATCCCTCCCAAGGTACAGTTCTAAGCCTGAGTTGTTTTTGTTATGCGGGTCTTTGTTAACATATTGATCCCTGTTGACCTTGATCGCAGCACATATCGCTTGTGCATTCTCAAGTGTCCTTGAACATTGAAGGAAGCAAATACACGGTAGGAGTTTCTGATAATGTCACTACTCTACCACCGTTTTAAGGGTTTCTTTTCTAATTTTCAAGAACTTCTAGAAATCTTGGCTATTATGTTAGTGGACACAAGCATAGTTAACATTTTGAGAAAAACAATGTTTGCAGATTGACATACTTAGGGGTGGACAAGGAAGTTATAGGTTGAGAATGAATGAATCGGAGATTGAAGCAGAGATACATACATTAAGAGATGGTGGTTTATTGATGCAGGCAAGAATTTCTCCCTTGAAAGTTTATAACCATTGTTTTGCATGTTTTACTTTTGCCTGTGTTGTTTATTTCTCTTTCATTTATTAAAACCTTGTATCATGGACCATGCAATTATAACAATTCGTGTCTCTCTCTTTTCGTGGCTCTTCCTAATGCTTAGTTTCGATTTATTGCAGTTGGATGGAAACAGTCATGTTATTTATGCAGAGGAAGAAGCTGCTGGTACCCGCCTTCTAATTGATGGACGGACTTGCTTGCTACAGGTACCACTTATTCCTTTCTTCTGTATGTTCTGTCTCCTCCTCTCCAACTCAAAGGAAAAGCACCATTTTCCTTTCAACCACGAAATTAAGGCATGATGTTAGTGTTGATTTTACTTATGCAGAATGATCATGACCCATCAAAATTAGTGGCAGAAACACCATGCAAGCTGCTGAGGTTCTTGGTTTCTGATGGTAGTCATATAGATGCTGACGCACCATATGCAGAGGTTGAGGTCATGAAAATGTGTATGCCTCTTCTTTCACCTGCTTCAGGAGTTATTCATATAAAAATTTCTGAAGGTCAAGCCTTGCAGGTAAATAATGTTCTATATGGATAATATAAAGGTTATATTTTTTTGGAAGTTAAGGAAACGTCACTGATCTTGCAGGCTGGTGAGCTAATTGCTAGGCTTGATTTGGATGATCCTTCATCTGTTAGGAAAGCTGAACCATTCCATGGGAACTTTCCTGTATTAGGGCCTCCAACTGCAATTTCTGGCAAAGTTCATCAGAGATGTGCTGCCAGTCTAAATGCAGCCCGCATGATTCTTGCTGGTTATGAGCATAATATTGATGAAGTAAGTTTTTATTTATTCCGTAGTAATACCATCATGTAGATTAAATTGTAGTAGAAACCAGAAAATCTTCTTTGGTAGTTTTTGCCTTTGTGAACTTATCAAGATCTCTTAATTAAGTAGCTCGTAAACAATGGATGTATGGCCTAAAACCAACTGGTAATGAGTGTAGGGCCTAACATGAATATAACAAGACCACAAGAAACTATTAAGTATTACATTTCATGTAGGATGATATATGGGTTTTGACTCCACAAGAGGTTGGCGATGCCGTGTGAGCTACTTGTGAGGGGAGTGTTAAGTGGTGTTATTCACTTACTCTAAACTATTAAGTATTACATTTCATGTAGGATGATATTAAAGTTGAGCCCCTCTACCTATTGTCAATTGATTTAGGTTGGATTCTTAACAACATGAAACTCTAGAATCCAAAATGACAATATTTATCTCAATAATTGATATGCTATGGTATCTATAATACATATAACGCGGGTTTACATATACGTTTTAAAATTTAAAGAACGTTGACCGAACATAATGAACTTTAATTATAAATCTAGTTATTTTCCTTCATTAATTTTTACAACCCTAGTCGATTCCTAACTCTTTTCTCTTGATGGCTGCTTCTTCTTCTTCAACCTCCGATATCACCTCTCCACCAGGATTTGTTTCTGGTTTTGACGATCTCAATGACTCTTCTAGTCTCACTATTACCTGTCATAGATTGACTGGTAATAATTATTTGGAATGGTCTCAATCTGTCAAAATTTTTATTTCGGGGCGAGAAAAATTGGGCTATCTCACTGGAGAAATTGAAAAACTTGTTGTTGTTGCTGCTAGATATGCGACATGGATGCAGGAAAACAGCCGTGTGATGTCCTGGCTTCTCAATTCCATGTCCCCCAGTGTCGGCAGAAACTTCCTACTCTACACAACAGCTGCTGAAATCTGGGAGGCTGTCAAGGAGACATATTCCAGCACCGATAACATCTCAGAATTATATGGGATCGAAGGACAAGCTTCTGCTCTCAAACAAGAAGGCATGTCAGTAACTCTCTACTATAATACTCTAAATGCTCTTTGGCAACAAATTGATCTTTTTGAACAGAATGATTGGGAGACACCAACCGATGCTGCCTTATACAAAAAGATTACCATCCAGAGAAGAATTTTTCAATTTCTTCATGGGTTGAACAAAGAACTAGATGAAGTTCGTGGTCGTATCCTTGGCCAGTCCCCTCTTCCCTCTATCCGAGAAGTTTTTTCCACATTAAAGAAGGAAGAAAGCAGGCGCACATTGATGCTTCATGATTCCTCTCCACCTGAAGGGTCTGCACTAATCACTCAAAAAAGTTCTGGTCCAACTAAGAAGGGAAGGCCCTGGTGTGATCACTGTAAGAAACCAGGTCACTCTAAGGAAAAGTGTTGGAAACTTCATGGAAAACCTGCTGATTGGAAGCCAAAATCTTCTCGAGATGCGCAGTCCAACTTTGCTGCTACCTCCAGTTTCACTAGTTTTACTCCAGAACAGATTGCAGACCTTCAGAAACTGTTTGGAAAGATGGTGAGTCCTAATGCAGCAACTCTGGCCATAAAAGAACCTGAAGGTAATCCCTTTTCTACAGCCCTCTTATCTACACAGCTTAATGAACCTTGGATAATCGACTCTGGGGCCTCTGATCACATGACTGGTAACAAAGACTTGTTCCTCAATTACTCCGCATCCTCTTCTGATAGATCAATTCGAACTGCTGATGGTTCTCTTTCTCAAATTAAGGGCTTTGGTTCCATTCGTATCAATAGAGATCTCGTGCTAGAAGATGTTTTATTCGTTCCAAATCTAGCATGCAATCTTATCTCTGTTAGTAAACTTTCGACAGCCTTGAAGTGTTCTACAAGTTTTGATAACTCTGGTTGTGTTTTACAGGCAATGGACTCGAAGAAGACGATTGGCAATGCTAGCTTGCACAATGGCCTCTATGTCCTCCCTAGCTCCTCACCATCTTCTAAAAATTCCTCTTCTTACTCTTTTACTGCTTTAGGACAATTAGATGATGTTTTATTATGGCATTTTAGGTTAGGCCATCCTAGTTTTCAATATATGTCAAAACTCAATCCTTCTTTGTTTATCAATAAAAAGCCCAGTTTATTTAAATGTCATATTTGTCCGCTTGCTAAACAAACTAAAGCATCTTATCTTCCATCTACTTATAAACCATCTCACCCTTTTTCTTTGATCCACAGTGATATTTGGGGTCCTTCTCGAGTGAAGAATGTTGATGGTAGTAAGTGGTTCATTACTTTTATTGATGATCATAGTAGGATTACTTGGACTTATTTAATGAAAGACAAATCTGAAATTGAGAGAATCTTTGAAAGGTTTTATAACATGGTTCTTACTCAATTCCACACTAAAATTCAATTGTTTAAGTCTGATAATGGGAGTGAATTTTTTGCTAAATCCTTGAGTGCTTTCTTTCAAAAGCAAGGAATAATCCAACTTAGTTCTTGTGTAGACACTCCACAACAGAATGGAATTGCAGAAAGAAAAAACAGACACCTACTTGAAGTTACTCGCTCTCTCTTGTTTACTAGTAATGTCCCTAAATACTTGTGGGGTGAGGCCTTGTTAACTGCCACATATTTAATCAACCGCATGCCCAGTAAGGTCTTGAACTTTCAAACACCTCAATTTGTTTTCTTGGAGAGTTATCCACACTTTAAGCCTATTTCGACTATTTTACCTCTTAAAATATTTGGTTGTATTATCTTCATTCTTAATTCAACCCCTAATAAGTCCAAGTTAGATCCTAGGTCTTTGAAGTGTGTACTAGTTGGTTATTCTTCACTCAAGAAGGGCTATAAATGTTATCATCCTCCTTCTCACCGATTTTTTGTTACTATGGATCTTACATTCTTTGAGCAGGATCCTTACTTTCCTCAGGCTGCAATTCAGGGGGAGACGTGGGATGACTTTCAGCCTTCACCTTTTCAATCTTTTTTTCAGTATCCTCCTCAACCCCAGGTAATCTCTCCAAATATTTCTATACTATCAAATCTTGAACCCACTAATTCACCATTATCCGAACCTACATCAACACCTACACCTATTCAAGACGCATCCACCCCTTCCAAAACTCCTCAAAACTCTTCAAAAACACCTACACCTCCTCCTAAACAAATTTAACCTATGTAAGGAAAAAGAAAACTATACCAGAGGCTATTTTGCAATCTGACACTCGCCGTGAGTTAGAATTGAGTCCATTTGTCGACATGGAGGATGAAGGTAATACAATCAAAGAGTCCACTATTCCTAACCTTGATGATTTTCCTATTTCAATTAGAAAAGGGGTTAGAAAATGTACTAAACATCCCATTCAGAAGTTTGTTGGTTACAGTTCTTTAAGGCCATCTTTCAAAGCCTTTACAACAAGTCTAAATGAAGAACATATCCCTTCAACTGTTGATGAGGCACTAAAGCATCCTAAGTGGAGAAGAGCTGTTGAAGAAGAAATCAGTGCCCTTGAGAAAAATGAAACCTGGACAATAACAGATCTTCCCCAAGGTAAAAAACCTGTTGGCTCTAAGTGGGTTTTTTCTGTAAAATATAACTCTGATGGTAGTGTCCAGAGATATAAAGCGAGGCTTGTGGCTAAAGGCTATACACAAACTTATGGGATCGACTACACAGAGACTTTTGCTCCAATAGCAAAACTCAACACTGTTCGGGTATTACTCAGTCTAGTTGTCAATTCTGATTGGAAGCTGCATCAACTTGATGTGAAGAATGCACTCCTTAATGGAAAGTTGGAAGAGGAGGTTTATATGAAGATCCCACCTGGTTTGAGACCAATCGAAGGAGATCAGAAAGTTTGCAAGCTCAACAGGTCATTGTATGGTCTGAAACAATCCCCTCGAGCTTGGTTTGATAGATTCACCAAAGTTACTTTGAAAGATGGATACAAACAATCTTTGGCGGATCATACTCTCTTCATTAAGGTAACCTCTAAAAACAAAAGAGTTATCTTAATTGTTTATGTAGATGATATTATTGTAACAGAAGATGAGGAGGAGGAAATCGGATGTTTAAAAAATCTTCTACATAGAGAATTTGAAATAAAGGATTTGGGGAAGCTTCGATACTTTCTTGGTATGGAGGTTGCTAGGTCAAGTAAAGGACTGGTGATTAATCAAAGGAAATATGTCCTTGATTTGCTCTCTGAAGCAGGGATGCTTGGGTGTAAACCAGCGGATACACCAATGGAAGTTGGCCTGAAGTTTGCTAAAGAAACAAGTACTCCAGTTGACAAAGAAAGGTTCCAAAGAATGGTGGGAAAACTAATTTATCTATCCTTAACTAGGCCAGACATTGCTTTTCCAGTAAATGTGATTAGTCAGAATATGACAAATCCTAATGAAGAACACATGGCAGCAGCTAACAGAATTCTCAGGTACTTGAAGAAAACCCCTGGACACGGCTTACTCTTCAAAAAGACAAAGGATAGAAGTGTGAAAATCTTTACAGACTCAAGTTGGGCAGGAGAACTAGCGGAGAGGAGATCGACAAGTGGGTACTGCACATTTGTTTGGGGAAATCTTGTGACTTGGAGAAGCAAGAAGCAATCTGTGGTATCCAGAAGCAGTGCTGAAGCAGAATTTCGAGCTTTAGCACTAGGAATGTGTGAAGGAATTTGGCTACTCAAGTTGTTTAAAGAATTACATACTGACCAAGAAGACAAGTTCGAGGTCCTGTGCGATAATCAATCAGCAATTCAGATTGCAAAGAATCCAGTTCAACATGATAGAACAAAACATGTTGAGATAGACAAGCATTTTATTTCGGAAAAAATTACCAATGGGGTAGCTATTTTGTCATATATTCCTACAGAAGGTCAACTAGCAGATGTTCTCACAAAAGCCTTATCCAAAAGAGTTTTTGATGATTTTCTATTCAAGCTGGGACTATACAATGTATACTCACCAGCTTGAGGGGGAGTGTAGGATATTGTCGTTGGTAATAATTTAGGATTAAATTCCTAAGAGTTAGTAGTTAACTACACTTATTATATTATGTAAATAGATTAGGATTAAAACTCCTAAATAGTCCTAAGTCTTGTTAGAGTTAGAAGTTTTGTAGTACTAGGAGTCCTTATCCTAGTTTAACTCCTAAAAAAGACTCTATAAAAGGAGTCTTATGTTGTATTTCTTTTTAACGTGAAATAACAGAAACAACTTTCTGTTTTCTACTCTTTCCACAATTTTTACTAAACATAACAAAGTTAGATGTTACAAGAATTTTTCTACGATTGAAAACAATGGAAAGGTCTTAATGATGTCTTTGAAAAGAACAAAGAAAGAGTTAAAACATTCAAGGAAGATTTCTTGCCTCTAATATCATTCTTTTTTTACAGAGATCACATAGTAAAGGTTCAACTTCTAGGTATATGCTTGAAGTTTGATTTGTGATATTAATTGGTTTGACCTGTGTTACAGGTAGTTCAAAACCTGCTAAATTGTCTTGACAGTCCTGAGTTGCCTTTCCTCCAATGGCAAGAATGCATGTCTGTTCTAGCAACCAGACTTCCTAAAAATCTTAAAAATGAGGTTTGTATGCCATTGGGATTTTTCTCATCTTTGTTGCTCTGGGTAGTGGCTTTAGACCTTTATATTTTGATTTGATTTTACTTCTTTAATTCTGTCAGCTGGAATCAAAGTGTAAAGGGTTTGAAGCAATTCCAAGCTCCATGAATATCGACTTTCCTGCCAAGTTACTGAAAGGAGTCTTAGAAGTGAGTTCCCTTATCCCGCACTCATTTTGAAATCAAACTTTCATGTCTATTTTTGTTATCTGGAAAGTTTTAACACTTGAGGCACCTACTTTTATTGCAGTTCCATCTATCCTCCTCTCCTGAGAAAGAAAGAAGCTCCCTAGAAAGGCTTATTGAGTCATTGATGAGCCTTGTGAAATCTTATGAGGGTGGAAGAGAGAGCCATGCCCGTGTTATTGTGCGGTCCCTTTTTGAAGAGTATCTATCTGTTGAAGAGTTATTCAGTGACAACATCCAGGTAACTTCTGTCTCAAAGGAAATTATGTTAATCATATTGTTAATAACACTACTGCATATAACTTTGTCATGATTGTTTGTATTGTCAAGACCATTCTGATTTATTCTTTTCTGAAGTGTCAAGACAGCAATTCAGAGTCATTAATCTGGAAGATCATATCTGCAATTCTAAGTCCACTGATAGTCTTGAAGCTTTCAAGTGTGTATTATTTTGTTTGCTAGTTTAAATAAGTCTTTTCTATGCAATATCACAGGCTGATGTGATTGAACGTCTTCGACTTCAGTATAAGAAAGATCTTTTAAGGGTTGTGGAAATTGTACTATCACATCAGGTATTGAACTTGTAACACTGCCATTTTTGTTGTTTGTTTATGTTTAGTTTTCCTGATGTAAATTATTCTGTATGTTGTACAAATGTTTTTGGCTCGCAGGGCGTCAAGAGTAAAAATAAACTGATTTTAAGACTCATGGAACAACTCATTTATCCTAACCCTGCCGCATATAGAGATCAACTAATCCGGTTCTCTCAGCTAAACCATACAAGTTATTCCGAGGTTCGCCATTGTACTAAGTTACTCATATGAGTACCTACTAAGTTTACAATAATGAGTTTTTAATATTTTGTTCTTTGTATTCATCATTTTGGCCTGCTAAATTCACTTAATTTTTCCTTGAGGAGGGTATTTGGTTGTTTAATATGGAATCTGATTTTTGAATTTGCGTGTAGTTGGCACTCAAGGCAAGTCAGTTACTGGAGCAAACCAAATTAAGTGAACTTCGCTCCAGCATTGCTAGAAGCCTTTCTGAATTAGAAATGTTTACCGAGGATGGTGAAACTATGGACACTCCCAAGAGAAAAAGTGCCATTAATGAAAGAATGGAGGATCTCGTTGGTGCTCCTTTAGCTGTTGAAGATGCTCTTGTAGGTTTGTTTGATCATAGTGATCACACGCTTCAGAGGCGTGTTGTCGAAACATATGTTCGGAGGCTATACCAGGTGAGAGGGTTTAATTCACACAATCTTTCGCTTGTGTTAGTTTAGGACTATAACATCCTCTTTTAACCATTTGTATTTTCATCAGCCTTATCTTGTAAAGGGGAGTGTCCGGATGCAGTGGCATAGATCTGGTCTTATTGCTTCCTGGGAATTCTTGGAAGAGCATATTGAGAGAAGGAATGTGTCTGAAGAACAAATGTCTGATAAACCATTAGTTGAGGAACATAGAGAGAGGAAATGGGGAGCCATGGTTATAATTAAATCTCTCCAATTTTTTCCTGCAATCATCAGTGCAACACTGAGGGAAACAACTCCTAACATTCATGAAGCAACCTCAAATGGATCCCGAGAACCGACTACCTTTGGTAACATGATGCATATAGCACTGGTGGGCATCAACAATCAGATGAGTTTACTTCAGGATAGGTATATGTCTTCTCAACTTTTGCTTGTCTTGAAATCTGTAGCTGAATTGTCCATTCTTCTTGTGAAAGCTTTCATTGACATTTGTAGTACATAAAATTACGCAGCTTAGTGAAATCCAAAGGACAATGCATAAATGTTTAATTCAAATCTGATTATACTAATATTGGATGAATTTTGGTTGTATAAAAATTCAAACTATTAAAAGTTGTACGTGGATTGGTCCTTTTTTCTTTTTTCATGTTTGCTGAAGATACTACTGAATTTAGGGACAGAACCATTGATTTTTCTTAACCAGCATCTACTTTTATTATTTGCAGTGGTGATGAGGATCAAGCTCAAGAGAGAATTAATAAGTTAGCAAAAATACTTAAAGATAAAGAGGTAGGGTCAAGTCTACGATCTGCTGGTGTTGGAGTCATTAGCTGTATCATACAGAGAGATGAAGGGCGAACACCTATGCGGCACTCATTTCATTGGTCAACTGAAAAGCTCTATTATGAGGAAGAACCTCTTTTACGCCATCTAGAACCCCCTCTATCCATATACCTTGAATTGGTCTGTTGTTTGAGCTCCTTTGTTTTCCTTTTGAGGAAAATATTGCTATGAACCTTCTATCTGATAGTTATTAACTCTTATTCCAGGATAAGCTCAAAGGTTACCAGAACATACAGTATACACCGTCACGTGACCGTCAATGGCACTTATACACTGTTGTGAACAAGCCACTGCCAATTCAGAGGATGTTCCTCAGAACACTTGTCAGGCAGCCTACTTCAGATGATGGGCTTGTGGCATATCGGGGACTTGATGTTGACATGATGCTCAGTCAGTCCGCTATGTCTTTTACTTCAAGAAGCATCTTGAGGTCCTTAATGGCTGCAATGGAGGAGTTGGAGCTTAACATGCACAATGCTACTCTAAAATCTGACCATGCACATATGTATCTTTGTATTTTACGAGAGCAACAAATAAATGATCTTGTGACTTATCCCAAGTAATTATGCATATATTAATTTTCTTCTTCTGTTTTCTACCCTCCTTTCCCTTACAGTCGTGAACACTTTATATTTATCTTACATTTGAGATATGTCACTAGGAGAGTTGATCTAGATGCCGGGCAAGAAGAAGCTGCAGTAGAATCAATCTTAGAAGAACTGGCTCAGGAAATTCATGCATTTGTTGGTGTAAGAATGCATAAATTAGGTGTTTGTGAGTGGGAAGTGAAGCTCTGGATGGCATCTTCTGGACAAGCAAATGGTGCTTGGAGAGTTGTGGTGACGAATGTGACAGGCCAGACGTGCACTTTACATGTAAGTTTCTAGTGCTTCAAAAATTCTTCAACAGGATCTAGCTGTAGTGTTTACATCTGGAAGTGAGGAAAAGGAAAGTGTTTTTCCCACAGGCAATTTATTTTTGGTTTGCAGAGACATCATACACCATCCTCATTGTGTACAGATCTGAATGACTGCCAAAAATGATTAAATTTTGAGGAACCATATACCATTAGTATTGGATATTTCTCTTTTGATTTTTTATGTAGCACTCTTACTGATATATTTAAATATTGATATATGTAGTTTCAAAAAGAAAAAGAAATCCTTATATATAGCTGTACAGTATGAGAACCATATATCACTATCCAACTAGAACCAGTCTAAATCTCTAGCACAATGAAAATGGAGTCTTGATGAATATAGGCAATATAAAATAGTGTCTGTGTTGTACTTTCAGGTATACCGAGAACTTGAAGATACTAGTAAGCACAGAGTTGTATACCATTCTCTTTCTATAAGGGGTCCTCTGCATGGTGTACCTGTTAGTGCTCACTATCAGCCTTTGAGTGTTCTCGACCGTAAACGTCTATTGGCTAGGAAAAACAATACCACTTACTGCTATGACTTTCCGTTGGTAAGCACAGCGCTATGGGCATACAGCTATATTGGCTATTTTCTTTTCCTTTTCTATGCTTTGATCCATAGCTGATAAAAGCTATATTACTATGGTATTACTTGTAGGCATTTGCAACTGCCTTGCAACAGTCATGGGCATCCCAGTTCCCCGGTATCAAAAAGCCCAAAGACAATCTTCTTCCTAAGTTTATGGAGCTTGTATTTGCTGACCAAAAGGGCAACTGGGGCACTCTTGTTCCGGTCGAGCGCCAGCCTGGACTAAATGATGTTGGCATGGTAGCCTGGTGCATGGAAATGTTTACTCCTGAGTTCCCTTCTGGAAGAACAATTTTGGTAGTTGCGAATGATGTGACCTTCAAAGCTGGTTCTTTTGGCCCAAGAGAGGATGCACTCTTCCTTGCTGTAACTGATCTTGCCTGCAATAAGAAACTGCCTTTAATTTATTTGGCTGCTAACTCTGGTGCTCGTATTGGGGTAGCTGAAGAAGTCAAAGCCTGCTTTAAAGTCGGTTGGTCTGATGAATCCAGCCCTGAGCATGGTTTTCAGTACGTTTACTTAACTCCTGAGGATTATACTAGGATTGGATCATCTGTTATTGCACATGAGATGAAGCTGGCCAGTGGAGAGAGCAGATGGGTGATAGATACTGTTGTTGGGAAGGAAGATGGTTTAGGGGTCGAGAACTTAAGTGGTAGTGCGGCCATTGCTAGTGCATACTCCCGAGCATACAAGGAAACCTTTACCCTAACATATGTGACTGGTAGAACTGTGGGAATTGGTGCTTATCTTGCTCGTCTTGGGATGCGGTGCATACAGAGACTTGATCAACCCATTATTTTGACTGGTTTCTCAGCATTGAACAAGCTTCTAGGTCGTGAGGTGTACAGCTCCCACATGCAACTTGGTGGACCTAAAATCATGGCGACAAATGGGGTTGTCCATCTCACCGTCTCAGATGATCTTGAAGGGGTGTCCGCTATTTTGAACTGGCTAAGTTGCATTCCTCCTCATATAGGCGGTCCACTTCCCATTTTAAATCCATTAGATCCTCCAGAAAGGCCTGTCGAGTACCTCCCGGAAAATTCATGTGATCCTCGTGCCTCCATTTGTGGTGCTTTAGATAGTAGTGGCAACTGGAAGGGAGGTATTTTCGACAGGGATAGCTTTGTGGAAACACTCGAAGGTTGGGCTAGAACAGTTGTGACAGGAAGGGCAAAGCTTGGAGGGATCCCTGTAGGAATAGTTGCAGTTGAGACACAGACAGTGATGCAGGTTATCCCTGCCGATCCAGGACAACTTGATTCCCATGAGAGAGTTGTCCCACAAGCTGGACAGGTATGGTTTCCAGATTCTGCTACAAAGACAGCTCAGGCGATAATGGATTTCAATAGGGAAGAGCTTCCACTTTTCATCCTTGCCAACTGGAGAGGCTTTTCTGGTGGGCAAAGGGATCTTTTTGAGGGTATCCTTCAGGCTGGATCAACCATTGTTGAGAATCTCAGAACATACAAACAACCTGTCTTTGTGTACATTCCCATGATGGGCGAGCTTCGTGGTGGGGCATGGGTCGTTGTGGACAGCCAGATCAATTCAGACCATATTGAAATGTATGCCGAGCGCACTGCTAAGGGTAATGTACTTGAGCCAGAAGGAATGATCGAAATAAAGTTTAGGACAAAGGAACTACTGGAGTGCATGGGCAGGCTTGACCAACAGCTTATAAACATGAAGGCAAAACTTCAGGAAGCCAAAAGCAATGGCGCCCATGCACAGGTGGATTCTCTGCAGCAGCAAATGAGATCACGCGAGAAGCAGCTTTTGCCAGTATACACCCAGATAGCCACTAAATTTGCTGAACTTCATGATACTTCTCTGAGGATGGCTGCAAAAGGGGTGATAAAAGAAGTCGTCGACTGGGATCGCTCACGCTCTTTCTTCTATAGAAGATTGCGCCGGAGAATTGCCGAGAGTTCTCTGGTCAAAATTGTTAAAGATGCTGCTGGTGACCAACTGTCACATAAATCTGCAATGGACTTGATCAAGAAATGGTTTTTGGATTCCGATGTTGCAAAGGAAAGAGAGAATGCTTGGGTTAACGATGAAGCCTTCTTCTCATGGAAGGATGATCAGAGGAATTATAGCGAAAAGCTAAAAGAGCTGCGGGTCCAGAAGGTATTGCTTCAGCTTACAAATATCGGGAATTCATCTTCAGATATGCAAGCTCTACCTCAAGGTCTTGCTGCCCTTCTAAGCAAGGTAAACTATCCCACTATCCTTTCTTTTACAGCATTCTTGCCTATATCTCTTGTAACCTTCCAACAACTATTTTAATCCAACGCAGATGGAACCATCAAGCAGAAAACAAGTAGTTGATGAACTTCGCAAGCTGCTCAGTTGATTAAATTTCCAAAAAGATCCTGCAATTTTCTCATTCTGCCGCTGCCTGCATTTGAATTTTGGTAACTTAATACCATACCTGGCATGGATCACTATTTGTAGTGCCGATTCCGTCAGCTACAGGAAGCTTCGTGAGAAGTCGAGGTGGAAGACTCCTCGACAGAACTGGTTAGCTTTGATAAGTGTAGATTTAGCTGGTCCAAGTTGAGAAAGAGTTAGATTTTTAGTGACTAGAGAACATTTGGCATTGGCAGTCTGAGTTTGTTGTGTTTGCTGCAGAAGTGGTGAAACTTTGGTCATATTATTAATTTTTGTAATAATGTGTAAGGAAATATACATTATTTCTACTTGTGAATTCAAATTCATTTAGGATTCTGATATTGTGCCCCTGCTTCTACACTTTTTTGTGGATTGGCTTTGATATTCTGTTAACTGTGCCGATTTCATCCAGGTAAATTTCAATTTAATTTGCTCATTAAGCATTGCACAACATGAGAAATAGATGAGTAGAATTCTTGTTTCATTAAAAGTTGAACCAGTGTCTCTGGACTTTTACAAATTGAATCTCAGTGTTTGCAGTATCTTCCTCTTTCTCGTGATAATTCATTTTCTTCTATCTATTTCCTTTTGTTCTTTCTTCTTCCTCTCTTCTCGGATTCGATTGTTCATTTCACTTCTCTTTTGATCCTTCTCCTTAGTTCTCTTATTTTCTCCGTTTCTTTCTATCTGTTGATGAGCCTGCACAAGCTCGAAATCATATCTCAACAGCTGCATCGACCAATGTGCATTCCATGGTGACTCGCAGCAAAGTAGGTATTTGCATTGTGATTCCAGTCCTTCAACGGTTCAGGAGGCATTATGCAGTTATGAATGAGTAGAATGCATTAGAAGATAATAACACTTGGGAACCTGTAGAACTTTCTGCTATTGGATGCAAGTGGTTATTCCGAGTAATGTGATATAAGGCTAGGCTTGTGGCAAAGAGCTTCGCACAGATTCATGGATACATTCAGTCCTATGATTCGATTCTTCACCGTGAATGTTTTGCTTTCTGTTGCTGTGACGACAATGGAAAGTTCATCAAGTGGATGTCAATAACGCCCTTCTTAAAGATGATCTTCATTAGGATGTGTATATACAGAAAGTCCTATACGGCTTACGCCAAGCCCCCCAAGTTGAAATCTTTTCTTTGTCATCTTGGTTTTCAAGCTAGGATTTTTTTCCTCCAAAGTAGAGAGAAGGTAAAGGGTTGTTGAGAGGGAAATTAAATGAGGTTTATTAAACACAACCTTAAGTTATTATATCAAGTCACATTCAATGATAAGAGTAAATATAACTTTAAATGATTAACTTCTTTTGGTGTAATTATGTATCTAATATTTTTTTAAATATAGGTGTGTGTATTATTTTTTAACCAACTTATAATTTTAATGTGGCTTAGTTAACGAAAGTTAAACTTTAGAATTTTAAATATGACAACGTTTAAATTTAAAAAATATGAAGCACCTAATTGCACCATAAATAAAAATTGATGCCTAATTACACTAAAAATCAGTACCTAATTGTACCATATTGTACATAAGTATCAAAATTAGATACTCAAAATTTATATTTACCCTACAGATGATAAAACCAAAGTGGAAGCTGATTTTGAAAATTTGAAATTAACTAATTTTATTAAACGGTGATATATCCGAAATTACAATAAAAGTTCACAACTTAGTAAACAAAACACCTAAATTCAGACATAATCCTAATAAACAAAATTAGCGTCTCAAGATCAAAAGAGGGTCATAAAAGAAAATGTAAGAACCTAACCCAACGACTCGAAATAAAAGAATATACAAATATTACCAAAATCGACGATGATAGGTAAAACCATCAACAAACAACACAAAAATACATATTATAATAAAGGTACGTTGACAATAAGGTCATTATCACAACTCAATCATGAATAAGGAACGGTAGATGTAATCCTGTATCCAAATCCAGTTCGAGGGTCCAAGATAGGAAAATCAATAACATAATGAAAGGAGCGCCATCATAATCAGTCGTGACGTCGTCAGATCCAACCCTAGTAGAAAATAAAAAATAAAAAGCGTGACAAAAGGTAGAGTAAAATCGTGCCACAAAAGCATAATAATTTATTGAAAACTAAAAAACAAAACAAACGGAACGATAGATCCCGACGATCGACGACCAATATTAAAATTGGTGTTGCCACTGTTGTTTAAAGGAAAAGAGGAACAAGAGTGAGCGGGTCTATAGTTGAGAGAAAAAGATTAGTGAGCGACTAAAAAAAAGTGGAAGCTTGTTGAGTTTTATATACTTGATTTCTCTCAACCGTTCTAGCTAGCCAAGTATGGAGAAGATTGGATATTTGGGTGATTTTGTGGGAGGTGAAAAATAGACAATAGACACAAGAATTTATAGTGGTTCGACATTCTAACAAGCACCTACATCAACTACCTTAGCTCCCCACTAAGGATTTCAAACAAATTCACTAAGAATTTCGTCCCCTTTTCTCGGCTTAGGAGGAAACCGTTACACTGATCAAGCTTTCTACCCAAAGCTTGATCAAGCACTCTCTCACAAGAGAAATTCTAAACAAACTAGAAATCCCTCTAATATGTGTATGTTTGCAATTCTAAGCACTCACCCAAAACTTATACACTTGAGAAAATTTGACAATTAAGCTCACAAGTGTTGTCTATACAAGAAAATATACAAATAAGCTCTAAGACAATTTATTTATCATAATGTTGTTACAATTGAAGCATTAGTCTTCCCTTGATACTTGGAGGTCCCTTTTAAACTCCCAAATGAGTTTGTAGTCGTTGAGGATCGTTGGGATTGAATTGGAGACTTTATTTCCCTCATTAATTGCAGTTCTAGTGATGTCCGTTTCGGAACAGGCGAGCCCGTATTGGAACGGCCTTCTTTAGAACTAACCGTTGAAGCCTGATGCAGCAAGCCGTATCGAAACTCTTCTTGGTCGTACCGAAACGGGTTGTAACTGTTTCGGTACGAGTGACAGTTGAGCTGCAATTTAAAAAGTTGTTGAGAAATAATCGTTGGGGAGGTTTTGACCATTGGGTGTATCGAAACGGGCAAGCCCTGTTTCGGTACGGGTTTTGGCAGTTTCAAACTGTTTCAAAACAGGTCCCCTTGTATGAAACGGGTACCTTGAAAACTCTGGTTTGGCTACTTAAAAACGTTTCAAACCTTGCCAAAACCATTAAAAACATCCACAAACTTATTTTCAAGTTGTTTGGACTTAATGGAACTTTTGAAATCTTTTCAATTTAGTCCAAAACTACTTTGCAATTACTATATCAAAACATTAGTTCTCCAATCTCCCCCTTTTGATATAATAAAACCAACTTGAAAAATTATTTGTGTAACGCCCCCGGTTTAGGGCCCGAGGGTTATCGGTTTTAATCTAGGACTAGTTTCGGGTTAAATTTAGATTAAAATGCTGATTTTATAAAAAAAAGGTCATTATTTACAATAATGCCATTAATGAATTTGAAAAGGGGATTTTGATATTGAAAAGTCATCTTCATTTCAAAAAAAGAAAACCTAAAAGATAAATTTTCTACTAAAAGCTCTCCACCACCTCTTCCTTGGCTCAAAGGTTTTTCCATAGAAGATTTTCAAAGGTAATCATCACTTTTACCTTGGATTTTATTTATTGAATCTTATCTTTTTGAAAACCTAGCAAAGTATTGATTTTTCACTTTGGGTTCCAAAGTTTTGATGGAAAAGAGATGGGTTTGTGAAATTTTCATATGAGTTTTTAATGGGTGCTTGGTGGGATGTTTTTGAACTATTTTTGGTTGCTAAATAATGTTAATAAGCAGCTTAAATCCATAAAACCCGAAACTAGGTGCAGTGGGTGAGTTTTGAAGGTGAAAATTGGTATTTTTGGCTTAGTTTTGGGGCAAAACGAGGGCTGGAGGTATACAGACCTAGGGTGGGTATTTTTAGATGATTTTGGTGTGTTTTGGATGTTTAATTTGATGGGTTATTGCTGGGATTTGCTTAAGAACGGATTTGATGATAGTTTGGTGGATTTCTGCTTTGTTTTGATTAAGTAAATGTATCGATTGATGGATTGTTGCTTTTCAGTGAATTTATGGAAGAGTAGGGGAGTAATACTTTGTTTTTGGTTGATTAGAAATATAGAAAATGAGTTCGGGTCCTTTGGACGCGAGGCCGAGTAGTTCGGAGGCTTGAATCAGGGATTCGGCTATCGGTTGGGCTCTATCGGTGAGTGGTAATATTTTGAAGTTTAAAATGATTCAAAGTTGTTTCTTGGGGTTTGGGTGGAGCCTTAAGGGCTAACCTAAACCCAATTGTAAGTTTGCCTAATTTACCTTGTTTCGTTAAGTGTTAGTGTGTGCGGATATTTGTGTTGTTGTGTGATATGTAGATTGCCTTTACTCTCCGTTTTAATGTTGTTTTGTAGTCGTTGTGATGTCAAGCCTCATGTGATGGTTAGTTGTTGTATACGGTGATGTGTAGTCCCACAGGTAGTGACTAGTGGATGAGTACGGTGATGTGTAGTCCCATTGAAAAAATGCTAGTTGTTGTGTAAGGTGATGTGTAGTCCCACCGAGAATGGTTGTGCATGTGCAAACCATGTTTTGTCTATGCTTGCGTTATTACCTCTCTTTCTTAATGGTTTTGCGTTTAAGACTAAGATATATGTTTTAAACTGCATTGTTGTTGTGTTTTTAGAGCTCCGCTCACTAAGCTTCTAACCTTACGCTCTCTTTTTCCAGCAATGCATATCGTTAGTAGCTTCGAAGGCAAGCGAGGCAAGGGAGAAGTTCTTGGAGTTCTTGCTAAGCTCAAGTATGGTTTTGTGGTTGTAATAATGCTTAGATAATGGGATTACTAGACTATTATGTTAGGGAGTTGGTGTTAAAACTTATATATTTTGGCTTTGTTTAAGTTGCTAGCATGTTTTAAATGTTAGTGTCATGATATGTTGAAGTTTATTATGGCTTTTGGTAGATTACCTTGCATTTTGGCATGTTAGTGTTTTTGAAACTAAGTGTTCTTGTGAGCTTTGAGTTTGAGATCCTTTTGTTGCATGTATGCATGCTTGAAGTCGTGTTTAGGGTGTTTTGCCTCTAGATCGTTTGTATGATAAGTTGTCATGTGGTTTATGATGTTTCGGGGTAAGTTTGGGAGCGTTTGGAGATGTCAAAATGTGTTTTCGGGGCAAACTGTGTCTAGGAGTTTCGGAACGCCTGGTATGGTTTCGGAACGGTCGAGCTCTAGGGTACCCATATCGGAACGGGGATGGTGCCATTTCGGTACGATTTTCCACTAGAGGTTCTTGTTTCGGAACCATATAGGGTCGTTCCGGTACGTTTGGTCACTGGAGGCTCCCGTTCCGAAACAAGGTGGGACCGTTCTAGAACGACTTGATGTTGCTTTTTGAATGAAGCTCGTGTTTCGGAACGGGCAGGCCTGTTTCGAAACGCAAGTGGTTAAAACGGTTACAAGGCATCTTTGAAGGTTCTCGAATGTTACGTTTTAATCCATAATGCTTGTATGCTTCCTAAATGAGTCATGTGTGCCCCTTTGTGATAGTTTTGCCTCGTGAGTATGAATTTGACAAATGAGCTACTTGGTAAGTTTAAATTATCATATACCTTCTGATTGGTTCGTATTTATGTTGTTGTCTCCACGCATAGGATTAGAGATGATGACTAGACAAGATAAATAAAATGAAAAAATAGGGTTACTAATCGGAGTGAGACTTTAACGAGTTTCGCTTCGGTTTTCCCCGTGTAACCCGTTCGGTTCGGTCTATTGGCTAGGCCGGGACGAGGGGGTTACAGTTTGGGATTCTCCCCCTTTATATTTTAAAAATTGAAATAAGAGATTTCAAAAATAAAAGAAGTTAAAGTTCCCTCTTATTCTTTTGAGAAAAAAAAACAAATTTTCAAACCATTTATCCCTTTTTTGTTATATCAAAAAGAATTTAAATAACTTTAAGTTCAAAATAACTTAGGAGGTAAAAAAAATTGACACAAATAAGATTTTTGGTTTAAAAAAAAGGCTCTCCTTACTCAAAGCATCATCAAATAATGTTAGTCCAACATGTATGATAATCTAGTTGAATTAAAAAAAAATCAAATTAAACAAATAAAAACAACTAGATTTTACCAACACTTGAACTTCAAGAGAGGATGTGAAGCCTTCCTTCTTCAAGTGTTCGTCCTTGTGTGCATGGAGATCCCCCTCAAATTTTGACTTGTTGATCAACCTTCATCACACCTAAACGAGACAAACAAGTAATTTTTGGTATCCAAATTGCTTTGGATCCATAAACATTAGTAGCACATAGTTTAGTCCCCTTAAGAATTCATTTTTCAATTTCATTCTTTTTAGTTGAAGTGATTAGTTCTTTTGGAACCCAAACACTTCTAAAACATTTTCCATTCAAAAATCTAGGGGCACTAGATTGTCTAACATAAAAATTTGATTTTCCTAAATTGTTTTACTTTTGAAGTTCATTGGAAATCAAATCTTTTTCTTTCTTAAGATCATAAACTTCTTTTTGATGATCTTTTTTCATTGTTTGAAGCAAATTTTGTAAATCTAAAATTTTAAGCTCAGAATCTTTAAGTTTTTCTTCAAACTCTAGATTTGTTTTGGAAAGCAAATCATTTTCCTTTTTCAAATTTGAAACTAACTTTTTGTTCTTTAAAAATGATGCCTTGAATTTCAAAAGCAAATCATCATAGGCATCTTGTAATTCATCAAAATAGTAAAAACATGAAGTAGATGAATTAGAAGTTACCCTTGAATCTTCTTCGATGGTCATAAGGCAAAGGTTGGCTTGTTTATTGTCGGTGGAGTCTTCATCACTCCAAGTAGCTACATATGCCTTCTTCTTATGGCTTGAAGAGCTTGCCTTCTCTTTCTTCCTCGATTCATTCTTGGATTTTCATTTCTCCTTCTTCATGAACCAGACAAATTTGTTGAAGAGAATGGACATATCTTCATCTTCACTTCCCTCCTCACTAGATTCAACATGATTGCACTTGGAGGATTTGAGAGCAATGCATTAGAGTTGATGCCAAGCTCCATAACCTTCTTCTTCCCCATCTTTTTATCTATTCCTTCTTCTTCTCATCTTATTTATCTTTCTTCATGATTTGGTGAGTGAGAAGTTACCCCGTGAGTTCATCAAGCTTCAAGGTCTTTAAATTTTTGGCTTCGATGATGGCGGTCTTCTTTGAGTCCTATGACTCGGGAAAAGAATAGAGAAGCATTCGGACAAGCTTTTCTTCCCAGATGACTTCTCCATAGCCTTTTAGCCCATTGGTGATGGTGGAGAATCAATGGAACATCTTCTCAATGTCCTCTTTCGGATCCATCTTGAAGTTCTCATACTCGTGGTCGAGGAGGACGATCTTGGTCTCCTTTACTTCGTCTATTCCCTCGTATGTAACTTCGAGCTCGTCCCAAACTTCCTTGACACTCTCACAAAAAGACATTTTCTCGTAGATGTTGAGGCTAACTACACAAAAGATGAAGTGCAAAGCCTTACAATTTAGTTCCATCTTCTTGCGGTCGTCGACACTCCAATCCGCCTTGCTTCCTTGTGGTACGAATGGGCCATCATCAATAATGTCCCAAAGCTTGTAGTCTTTGGATTTGACAAAAAACATCATTCTTGTCTTCTAATAAGCATAATTGGTCCCGTCGAAGAATGGTGGCTTGTCGATGGATTGCGCCATTGAACTGATTGTTTGAAATGTTATTCAAGCTTGCTGGATCACCTCAATAGGATGTTAATCCTCTTCAATTGATCCAAGATCTGATACCAATTGTTGAGTTTTATGTGCTTGATTTCCTTCAACCGTTCTAGCTAGCCAAGTGTGAAGAAGATTGGATATTTGGGTGATTTTGTGGGAGGTGAAAATAGACAATTGACACAAGGATTTATAGTGGTTCGGCCTTCTAACAAGCACCTACATCCACTACCTTAGCTCCTCATTAAGGATTTCAAACAAATTCACTAAGAATTTCGTCCCCTTTTCTCGGCTTAGGAGGAAATCGTTACACCAATCAAGCTTTCTACCCAAAGCTTGATCAAGAACTCTCTCACAAGAGAAATTCTAAGCAAACTTGAAATCACTCTAATAGGTGTATGTTTGCAATTCTAAGCACTCACCCAAAACCTATACACTTGAGCAAATTTGACAATTAAGCTCACAAGTGTTATCTATGCAAGAAAATATACAAATAAGTTGTAACCCTCTCGTCCAGGTCTAGGCGACTGACCGGTCCGAGTGGGTCACACGGGGAAAACTGAAGTGAAACCCGTTAAGGCTCCCCTTCGGTTAGCAACCCTAGAAAACTTCTTTTATTTATTATCTTGTCTAAAGGCTTTAATACATCCTATGTGAAACAACGACAGCGGAAGCAACAAGGCGATGCGAAACAATCAAACAAGCAATTTAAAACAGCCAATTTTAGTTCATACAACAGGTCGTATCGATACACTAGAAGAGGGTATCGATACGCCTTGACTAGGTCAACGACCCATAGTCAACGTAGGGAGACCGTATCGATACATTGGTTGACCGTACCGATACACCCTCACTGGTTAACTTCTCACGATCAACGATAAAAGACCGTACCGATACACCCTAGACTCGTACCGATACGTCAATATCTCAGATTTCCATATAGGTTTTGGCATATCGATACACCCCCGTGTACCGGTACGCTAAGCCAAATTTGAGTCCCAAAGTGTAGGACCGTATCGATATGGCCCTTGGGCGTATCGATACGCCCTACACTGCAAGACTCAAATTAGCAGCAAAACACACCAAGACTCAACTCTAAATGCAATTTAAGACTCACCTAGTCACAAGCAAACATTCATACAACATTTAACAACCAAGAATCAGCATACGAAACATTTAAAACGCACAACGGAGCATCAACAACATTCATATAGCATACCATAAAAGAAGCTAAGGATCCAACCATAAACATGTCATAAGCAAGCCACGACCACAACATCAACATACTAAAGGGGTCTAAACAAGCTCCTTAACACAAAACATTATACTTCAATCCCATTGGTTAGCTATTACATCAATTAACTTAAAAGTCCATACTTGAAGGTAGAAATAGCACACTTGGAGGCCCTTCTCCTCGTACAAGCAACCCATGAACTAAGGATCTGCATTGTCGAACAAAAAAGAGCGTAAGCGCAAAGCTTAGTGACGGTAAGCTCTTAAAACAAACCTCGACAATGCAGAGTCCAAGCACGAGCAACAAAATCAAGGATGAATGCATGTTTTCTTACCTTCGGAACCACATGAATCACATATATAAAATGCATGAACATAACCTCAAGTATCATGCCATGCTCAACATGTCCATATCCATAATACAACCATATGAAACATATTTAACAAACCGTATTAGCACCTAGCTATGACTCGAATACGCGGATAACAACCGTTGGAACTCACATCCAAAAACTCAACCATTACATTACCTTACGGTGGGATTACACTCATCATTGTTTCACGCGGAGGAGATTCCACTCATCCTCAAGCCCCGTCGATGGGGTTCCACTCATCATCGACTAAAATATAAATGAAGATTTATGGGCATACCCGTACTCCATCTTGGTGACTATCATCACCAAGACCACGCGCGTATTTCGACACTCTTGTGCATACTAACATCCTAATGATCGATCATTTGTACTCAAGCATACTAGTGCCAATACTAACTCATCACAAGATTATCATAATACAATATCCTTACCACTTCCCGTGCCTAGCACGTATCCACCATGATTTACAATCATGCAACCCATATTTCATCAAGCATATGCATATCACAATGCATAAATAAAACATCATGCCTCATCATCACCCGTAGCCACAATATGCTTAGCAACATCAATCACAAATAGTATAAGAGGCATAAACACAACATTCACAAGTTCAACCATTGTCTTCTAAACTAAAGCTTGGGATTAGACTATCAATCTAATCCCAACTCTAGGTGGGTTTACCAAGCCCGACCTAGGTCTATATGCTCGAACCAAGGCATTTTGAAAACCAATTTAAGATCGAAGAACCACTCACCAACTATCCAAGCTCAACATTAGCCGATCAATCCACCAAGCTATCCGGATTCGTTCCCGAGGTCTCACCAACACAAAACCTTGATGCTATCAATCAAACACAGTCAAAATACCAATAATCAACCATCAACTCTCTGTCAGAAACACTAAACACAAAACAAGCTTGTACTCGACCCAAGAACACTCTCAAAACATCATTTTCGAGCAGCCCTCAAACTCAGCAAATACCTAATGTTTTCAACCTCCAAAATGCCATCTTACACACCCAAAACAACCCTCAAACATAACCCAAACATCAGCCATCAATTTCCCACACTAAACATCCCTAAAACTTGACATTTGAACCATCTAAACCCCCACTAAAATCCATATCCGAAATTCATTATAAAACCATGTAAAAATTAGATATGTTGTACCTTTTGAATAGTAAATAGCTTTTTTAACAATAACAAATTGAAAGCTTAACCTCAAGCTATCAAGGGTATCTTTTTTATTTCAAAACCCAAAAACCTCAAAATGCATTAGGTTTTATTGAAAACTAATGGTATAGAAATGGAAAGGGAAGATAAGGACAATTCAAAAACACCATTGCCTTTCAAAAATCCTCAAGAATGAAGCAAAGAGGAAATGGAATAGTGGACTCTAATGGAGGGGTGAAGGTCACGTTGGTTTTGAAAGAGGAGGGAAGGAAGATGAGTTAAAAAAGGTATTTTTATTTGTTTGTTTCTTTTTAAAAAGCCAAAGGTCCTAAATACCCTTAATGAAAATGGGTAATTACAATAGTGTAAAACACATGCCCATTTGGGTTTAATTTAAAACAAGCCCAACATATTTTTTTGAGAAAATAAAACATGAATATTATTTTAATATTTAAATCCACCCGACCCCCTAACTCGGGTGTTACATAAGCTCTAAAACAATTTCTTTATCGTAATGTTGCTACAATTGAAGCATTAGTCTTCCCTTGATGCTTTGAGGTCCCTTTTATACTCTCAAATGAGTTTGTAGCCGTTGAGGACCGTTGGGATTGAATTGGAGTCGTTGAAGACTTTATTTCCCTCATTATTGCAGTTATGGTGATGTCCGTTTCGGAACAGGCGAGCTCGTATCGGAACAACCTTCTTCAGAACTAGTCGTTGAAGCCTGATGCAGCAAGTCATATCGAAACGCCTCTGGCCGTATTGAAACTCTTCTTGGCCATACCGAAACGGACGGTACGATTGACAGTTGAGCTGCAATTTAAAAAGTCGTTGGAAAATAGCCGTTGGGGAGGTTTTGACCATTGGGCGTATCAAAAAACCAAATGAGTGTTTTGAATCGAAAACCTTTCGTATCGAAACGAGCAAGCCCTGTTCCGGTACGGGTTTTGGCAGTTTCAAACTGTTTCGAAACAGGTCCCCTGTATCGAAACGAGTACCTTGAAAACCCTGGTTTGGCTACTTAAAAACGTCTCAAACCTTGTCAAAACCATTAAAAACATCCATAAACTTATTTTCAAGTTGTTTGGACTTAAAGGCACTTTTGAAATCTTTTCAATTTAAACCAAAACTATTTTTCAATTATTGTATCAAAACATTAGTTCTTCAAAGTTGATTTGATTGTACTCTTTCCATCTCATTTAATATGTTCAATATTGATTTTTTGTCAAATTTTTTAACTTTGACTCGTTATTATTTTAAATTTGTTATTAATAAAAATATAAAAAAATCTTCAATCAAGTAGTTTAAAAATGTATATTTTATAAAGTTTAATTAATATAATATTTAAAATAACTATGATCAAAATTAAAAAATAAATTTTATAAAAAATTAATACATGACATATTGAGTAAGACAAAGAGAGTAATAATTTAGGGCTTATGTTTAGGGGGAGGGTTAAGATTTTAGGTGTTTTCCTGTGCTGATGGGGGCTATGTGTGTGGGCTTCCGATGGTGGTTGGTTAGAGAATAGGGGTGTTGTTTGTTGTATGGTTCCGGGTGAGAGACGTTGAGTGAAAGGTTTTGTGATTGTATCTTGACGAGGTAATCGTAATGATGAATATTCGATCGAGTTATATTAGAATGAGTGATCAAACTCTGAGTTACTCGAGTTGAATTTTTTTGAATATTCTAAAGGTGATTACATGATAGTATCTATTTATACATATTCTTAACCCTTTGACAAGGCACACACTTTGTAGACAGAGCGATTGAACTCATGTCTCTTAGAATAAATATCATCAACTTTTTTACTGGGACCACTTGTTAGGTTCAAATTAAAAGATTTTTATTTTATCAATTAAATTTAATTTGATTTTTTTTAGTTGAATGAAAAAAATAAATCAAATTACATGTTAAATTAAAAGAAAATGTCCAAATAAATATTTTACTAACAAATTGACTAAATTTTAAATTAAAACACATCAAATTGATATACAATGAAACAGTTCGATTTGGTTGGGTATCTTGAATTTTCTGAACTGCATATTTTAATTCGGTTCCGTTATTGGTTTTCTTTTTATTAATTTTTTTTTTATTTTGATTTGGTTAACTGGTAGGATGAACAGTGTATTTGGATGATGGAAGAAAGTTGCTCATATGGTGGAGATGAAGGGTATTTGGTTTCTTTAGAGGTTTTTGGTTCGGTTAGGTTGAAGAAGAATGAGTGTGTCCATTACTCTCTATAAGAGTTTAGACATGTGTTGATAGAGAATTATTGTAGCATGGGTATTTATTAGGCATCTTAGGATGTGAGAGTCTAAGCCAGTTTGTCATTAAAAAGACTACATGTGTTGTCATATAGTCTAAGATAACGCGCTTTAACTCGTTGGGTTTTTACGACTGACAAACTTTCGCTAATGACCATCCTCATGTTATGTTCATGGGAAGTCACAGATGACCACCTACACATTTAAAGGTTCGCAGTCTGAAAGGTTCGTATGATAGAAGTTCACGAGTCCAACAAGATTAATAGTAGAAATATATAGAATGAAGATGCATATGTTTTAGGTTTATTATCTTATTTTTGAAAGTAATATCAAGTTTGTGGTATACTAATAAGAGACGTCGTTTTAATTAGGAGTGGACATTCGGTCGAGTCAGTTAACTCGAGTCAAAAAGTTTCGAGTTAGTTGGGTTGATGAGTCTTATTTTATAAACTTAAATTTTATTTGAAATTTTTTCGAGTCGAGTTATTCGAGTTTATGTTCAAATTTAATTGTAAACATTTATAATATAATGGTACTAATTAGTTCCAAATTCAACGTTTTTCTATAACCATATACAATACACACACATATATATATATTATTGTATGATATATATGAGGAAAAATTGAGAAACTTTACCGAACTTGAAAATCGATCCACTAATTATTAAAAAATTTGAGTTTTTCAATTTTTTTATTTTATAAATCACTTATTTGAATTTTTTGAGTCAAATCGAGTTTAAAAAATTACGAGTCGAACTAAGAAGAATCGAGTATTTTTCATCGAGTCAAGTTGTATAATTCAATTTTTTTTCAAATCGAGTCTGATTTTATCCACCTACTATTTAACATTAAGGAAAGTTTGGAGTTGTTTGATAAATGCATAATGTCAAAAATGCCCCTAATGTTTGAATGAATAGTCATTTTAGTCCATATTCTTTTTTGAAGCAATTTAACCATCAATGTTTTATTTTGAGTCAAAATGGTCCATCCGCGGATGAAAACTGTTAGTCGACTGACGATAGATGACTTGAAATGATGTGACAAACCTACATGACAGTGCACATCATGATAGCAGTCTCATAAAGACAAATATGTTGACTTTATAAAATAACTCATGAGTCAAAATAATTATTTAATCAAATGTGAAGTATATATTTAGAAATTATGTCTTTGATAAATTGTAGCCTTTTGGTTTGGATTGTGGGAGGGAAATCTAGACAGAAACGAAAGGTGATGACATCTAAATGCATGTCCTTCAAATTTCCATAACCACACACACTCTGACGAATCGTCACCCTTTCATTTATTACCAAACCATTTATTTCTTTTAAGGAAATTTACCCACACCAAATTGCTCCAAGGTCAGGGCTGCCCTATACGAAGGTGACAGTTGACAAATATTCAGTACAAGGGCTGCTCTAAAACCTCCATTATTTGTAGCCCTCTAAACCCCCAACATTCTCTTGCAGCCGCTACAAAAGAATATTCCTCTCTGAGGTGCTGTTTTATTTTATAAAAAAAATTATTTATTGGTGGGTTAATGTGAGAGTGAAGAATCCCCTCTTAATTCTGGGATACCTGCACCCAAGTCCCAAAGTTGTTTCCCCCACTTTATGCTTTGCTCTTTTTAGACTTTTAGGCCTTGCACTACATGATTAGCCTAAAGAAAGGGGAAAAAAAAAACTGTTTGATACACAGGGAAAGGCCATTCCACTCCACTCTTTCATCGTTTTGATTTGAAGCCACCAAAAATTTTGACATAATTATCCGCATCTAATTTATTAATTGACTAATTCAAATTGGATATCGTAATAATTTATTAGAAAGTGATCTTTCCAAACTAATTGTTCTATTCATATTCATAACGCCATAACTTGAACCTCTGATATTGCTTAAAAGATCTGGTGTCTCGTCCTAGTACAACCATGGAATTTTAGCATAGAATAATATACATAAAGCTTTGGCCCTTTTTAGTGTTTCTTTCCATGCTCCAACAATCCTAACTATAAATTTTAAATCCTAAACTTAGGGGTAAGCGTTCGATCGAGTCAAGTCAAAAAATTTCGAGTTATTCAAGTTGACCCGTCATATTTTACAACTCAAACTTTATTTGAAATTTTTTCGATTCGAGTCGAGATTATGAAATTCGAGTTGAGAACGAGTCGAGTCGAATTTTCGAGTTCCTATACAAATTTAATTATAATTATTTATCATATTATAATACAATTTGATTCCAATTTAAATGACTTGTTCTAATTGAAAAATAAATTGAGGGACTCGATGCAAATTTAAAAATAAATCTACTAATTACTAAAACTTTTGAGTTATTCGAATTTTCGTTTTACAACTCAAACTTTATTTGGATTTTTTTCAAGTTGAGTTTTTTTGCCTCGATTCGAGTAAAAAATTTTGGTCTTTTCAAGTTAAGTTTTGCCCACCCCTACCTAAACCCTAAAAATACACTATGCCCCAGATTCCTTAAAACCTAAACTTTAACCCTAACATTAACTTTAAACAATAAACATATATTTTTAGAGTAGAGTATACACATAGACACTTCAAAGAGAAAGTAAATTTATGCTATAGAATAATAGTGTCCATCATCTAGGGAAGACACCTACGAATATGAACATGAAAAAGAACATATTAGAAGACAAAACCACAACAGAATGACAGATTGTAAATCTAAAATCTGTGCATAAAAGAAAGTAATGAATGCCTCTTAGATTACTGATGCCTTGCGGAAAGATTTATCCACTCCAACCAATTGTTTTCTGTACTTTTTAGCCCCCATCAAGCACCAAAAGAGAAAGGTTCAATTACTTTATGAATTTTGTTAACATAAATATTATGGAAAGAATGGTTCCATCTGTATTAAATGGGATAATCAAAGTTATTAAAGAGTAAATTAATCCCAAGCTGGGGATAAATTTCGTTGAAAACGGGGTTTCACTAATTGTGTAGGTGAAAAGTAAAGAGTACTGTATAAATAAGGTAAATTGCAACGAATGTCACTTAATTATAGGTAAGCTTACATTTGGATCATCCAATTATTAAAAGTTATATTTGGGTCACTCAATTATGCGTTCACCTATAATACAGAAACTCGAAATAAACCGAACCGACCTGAAACCGAACTGAATTTTAGTTGAACTGTAAATAGACCCGAACCAATTTTCAATCGAACCGAAAATGGACCCAAATCAATTTTCAAACGAAGCAAATAGACCAGAACCGATTCTGCCCGAACGAAAAACAACTCGAACCGAAGACAACCTAAAATGAAGAAAAGATATTAAAATAAATAAATAAAGATGAGAAGTGAATTGTCGCACAACTCACCAAAAAGTCAAATATATGGGCTATATAAAGCCATATATGGGGTGTAAAAACCTAACTCGACCTGAAAACCTGACTAAAACTGATCGATCTCCCATTAACCTGAAATTGACCCAACCCAAAATCACTGACCCAAAATAAACCGAACCAAAAGTCAACCGACCCGAAACTTAACCGAACCGACCCGATACTGTAGAACTAATGTTTTGATATAATAATTGAAAAATGTTTTGGACTGATTCAAAAGGTATTTAAAACAATTTCCAAAGTCCAAATAACTTGAAATTATATTTAGGGATGCTTTTCAAAGGGTTTCAAATGTTTTCAAAAGCCAAACTACACATAACTGTCCAGGTGTTTCGATACGGTGCATTCCAGTAGCAAAAGTGTTTTGATACGGGTATCGAAACGGGTATTCCCTGGATGAGATTTTTGCCTAGCGTTTCGAAACGGGCTATGTCGTTTCGATACGCCTACGTGGCATGGACCACAACGGTTGTTTCCCAACTAACATTTAAATGCAGGGTGTTTCGATATGGGTCTAGGCGTTTCGATACGTGTTCTGAAACGGCCAGGGGGCGTTCCGAAACGGGTGTCTTGTCAGACTACAACGGCTCTTTCTACTTAAAAGGTGTTTCGAAACGGGTTCGAGCGTTTTGAAACGGTGAGCTGTAGAACTGCATTTATGGTGGGAATTAAAGTCCTCAACGACTCAAATTCAATCCCAACGGCTAGCAACGTCTATAAACTCATCAAGGAGTATAAAAGGGACCTCCAAGCATCAAGTAAAGGCTAATGCTCATATTGTCAATCAACAAATGATCAAGAATTGTTTTAGAGCTTAAATTGTCATTTATTGTATAGACAAACACTAGTGAGCCAAAATTGTCAAATTTGCTCAAGTGTTTTAGGTTTTGAGTGAGTGCTAAATTGTGCAAACAAATACCTATTAGAGGGATTTAAGTTTTCTTATTGTTTCTCTTTGTAAAAGAGGGTTTCGATCAAGGTTTTGGGTAGAAAGCTTGATCGGTGTAAAGGGTTTCCTCCTAAGCCTAGAAAAGGGGACGAATCAATAGTGGATTGATTGGAAATCCTTAATGGGGAGCTAAGGTAGTGGATGTAGACCTTGGTTAGAAGGTTGAACCACTATAAATCTTTGTGTCACATTTCATTTTAGCTTCCACAACCCTTCCACCCAAAAATCCACCTCTCCACCACTTGGTGAGCCTTATCGGTTGAACGAATCGAGCCCCACACAACTCAACAATTGGTATCAGAGCTTGGATCAATCGAAGGGAATTCACATCCTATTGAGAAGATCCGACAAGCTCAATCACTATTTCATCAACCGGCTCAAATGGCACAATCAATCGACAAACCGTCTTTTCTTTGACGGAACCCACTATGCCCATTGGAAGACAAATATGAAGTTCTTCATCAAATCAAGAGATTACAAGCTATGGGATGTAGTTGATGATGGTCCGTTTGTGCCTCAAAGAAGCAAAGCGGAGTGGAGTGTTGATGATCGCAAGAAGATGGAGCTTAATTGCAAAGCCTTGCACATCTTGTTTTGTGCATTTGGCCCAACCATCTATGAGAAGATTTCTTCTTGTGAGAGTGCCAATGAGGTATGGGACAAGCTTGAAGTCACATACGAGGGGACCGATGAAGTCAAGGAGACCAAGATTGGGCTCCTAACCTTAGAGTATGAGAACTTCAAAATGGATCCAGAAGAGAACATCGAGAAGATGTTTGATAGGTTCTCCACTATCACCAATGGTCTCAAAGGCTATGGAGAAGCCATCCCAGAGGAAAAGCTTGTTCGAAAGCTCATCTACTCACTTCCCGAGTCTTGGGACTCAAAAAGGACCGCCGTCATCGAAGCAAAGAATTTGAAGACTTTGAAGCTTGATGAACTCATGAGGTCACTCCTTACTCATCAAATCATGAAGAAGAATAAAGAAGATGAGAAGAAGAGGGAAGAAATTAGAGCTATGGGAGAGAAGAAAATCAAAGGGCTAGGCATCAATGCAAGTGCCATGGCTCTCAAATCCTCCACTTGTCATCATGTCTACTCAAGTGAAGAGGGGGATGAAGATGAAGAGATAGTTCATCTCTTCAAGAAGTGTGCCCCGTTCATGAAGAAAGCCTTGAGAGAGCTTGAACGAGATTCCAAGAAAAAGGGGAGGGCAATCACTTCAAGCCATAAGAAGAAGGCACATGTGGCTACTTGGAGTGATGAGGACTCCACCGACGATGAACAAGCCAACCTTTGCCTTATGGCCATCGAAGAAGATTCAAGGGTAACTTCTAATTCACCTACTTCATGCTCTTACTCTTTTGATGAATTACAAGATGCCTATGATGATTTGGTTTTAGAGTTTAAAAATCACATTTTGAAAAACAATAAATTGATTTCAAAGTTAAAAATTTAAAATGATTTGATTTCTAAAACCAAACTTGAACTTGAAGCAAAACTCGAAGAGTTTCAATTAAAATGTTTTGATTTACAAAATTTGCTTCAAAAAGTTCAAGAAGAAAATGATTTGATTTCCAAAGAGCTTGAAAAAAAAAACAATTTTGGAAAATCAAATTTTTATGTAAGACAATCTAGTGCCCCTAGATTTATTAAAGGAAAATGTTTTAGAAGTGTTTGGGTCCCAAAAGGACTAACCACTTCAATTAGAAAGGATGACATTGAAAAATGGATTCCTATGGGGACTAAAATTTGTGCTACTAATGTTCATGGATCCAAAGCAATTTGGATACCAAAAATTACTTGATTGTCTTTTGCTAGGTGTGATGGAGATGTTCAACAAGTCAAACATTGAGGGGGAGCTCCATACACGCAAGGAAGAACACTTGAATAAGGAAGGCTTCACATCCTCCCTTGGGTTCAAGTGTGGTAAAATCTAGTTGCTTTTGTTTTATTTGATTTATTTTTATTTATGTCAACTAGATGATCATATATGTTGGACTAACATTCTTAATGATGCTTTGAGTAAGGGGGCCATTTTAAAAACCAAATTCTTATTTTTTTGTCAATTTTTACCTCTATTGTTATTTTGAACTTAATGTTTTAAATTCTTTTTGATATAACAAAAATGGGGAGAAATGGTTTGAAAAATTGAATTTTCAAATGAATAAGTGGGAGCTTTATTTGATTTCATATCTTTAATCTCTTATTCACATTTTTAAAGTTAAAGGGGAGAATCCCAAATAATTTTCAAGATAGTTTTATTATATAAAAAAGGAGGGATTGTAGAACTAATGTTTTGATATAATAATTGAAAAATGTTTTGGACTGATTTAAAAAGTATTTAAAACAATTTCCAAAGTCCAAATAACTTGAAACTATGTTTAGGGATGTATTTCAAAGGGTTTTAAATGTTTTCAAAAGCCAAACTACACAAAACTGTCCAGGTGTTTCGATACGGTGCATTCCAGTAGCAAAAGTGTTTCGATATGGGTATCGAAACGGGCATTCTCTGAATGAGATTTTTTCCTAGCGTTTCAAAACGGGCTATGTCGTTTCAATACGCCTACGTGGCATGGACCAAAATGGTCATAAACCCCAACGACTATTTCCCAACTAACATTTAAATGCAGGGCGTTTCGATACGTGTTCCGAAACGACCAGGGGCATTCCGAAACGGGTGCCTTGTCAGACTGCAACGACTCTTTCTACTTAAAGGGTGTTTCGAAACGGGTTCGAGCATTTCGAAACGGTGAGCTGCAGAACTGCATTTATGGTGGGAATTAAAGTCCTCAACTGCTCAAATTCAATCCCAACGGCTATAAACTCATCGATGAGTATATAAGGGACCTCCAAGCATCAAGTAAAGGCTAATGCTCATATTGTCAATCAAGAAATGATCAAGAATTGTCTTAGAGCTTAAATTGTCATTTATTGTATAGACAAACACTAGTGAGCCAAAACTGTCAAATTTGCTCAAGTGTTTTAGGTTTTGGGTGAGTGTTAAATTGTGCAAACAAATACCTATTAGAGGGATTTAAGTTTGCTTATTGTTTCTCTTTGGAAAAGAGGGTTTCGATCAAGGTTTTGGGTAGAAAGCTTGATCGGTGTAAAGGGTTTCCTCTTAAGCCTAGAAAAGGGGACGAATCAATAGTGGATTGATTGGAAATCCTTAATGGGGAGCTAAGGTAGTGGATGTAGACCTTGGTTAAAAGGTTGAACCACTATAAATCTTTGTGTCACATTTCATTTTAGCTTCCACAACCCTTCCACCCAAAAATCCATCTCTCCACCACTTGGTGAGCCTTATCGGTTGAATGAATCGAGCCCCACACAACTCAACAATACCCAACCTGAAGTCACCATAGACATGTACTTAGACCGAACCGAACCGAATTTAAACCAAATGTAATCAGACTTGAAATGAATCGAACCCGAACTGAACCCGAACCGAATGAACCATTTGCCACCTTTAGACTTACATTTGGGTCACTCAATTATTAAATATTACATTTGGGTCACTCAATTATGGGTAAAGTTACATTTGAGTCACCCTTCATATTTAAAAAAAAATATATCAATTTAGTCATTTTTTCCTTCCAAATCACTTATATACCCTCGTTAACATCCGAGTAATTCATTTGAAATCATTAATTAGTCTCATACATATATTGTTATACTTTTTCTAAATACGAAGGGTGACCCAAATGTAACATTACCCATAATTGAGTGACCCAAATATAATTTTTAATAATTAGGTGACCTAAATGTAACTTTACTCATAATTAAATGACATCCTTTGTAGTTTACCCTAATAAATATTGGGAAGGAAGAATTGAACAGAATTATTGAGGTTATTTTGATAAAAAGGAAAAGAAAAAGGAAAAGGTAGAGAAAAAGAAGACGTCTGAGTGTCAGTGGTAGTGGACAGCATTATCCTATCTTTTGGTCTAATCACTTGTATTAATGAATCAAGTTGCATCCATTTGTTTTCCTGTTTCGCCCATCCAATGCAAACTTGAATAATTTTTTTGTATCGATATATTAATTGAGTTTAATGATTAAAATTATAATATTTAAATCGAAAATAAATTTATTATTTTTACTTATTCAACGAGTTAAATAATTTTCACTCTGTCAACCAATTCTATCTTATATACATTATTTTAGCGAAAATTATTTATTATTTAAATCAATATATGAATTTCTTTAAATACTATAGAATAATTACAATAAAATATAATTATCAGAGTAATAATTACACCTTTTAATTCTCTAAACATATGTAACTATTGATCTTTTTATGTTATCGAATCTCGAATTGAATTTAGATATGCGATTTGCGTTCGTGGATAGTATCTCACGACGTTTAGTTTTGATTTGCGGTTCTTAGTGGTCTTTCAATAACTTAATCTTCTTTTGTGGTTCGCTTGGTGCAGTCAGATTTGTCCGTATCTTTTTTTTCGTTCGAGTCTTTTGATTGTGTTTTTAACATTTTTTATGTGTGATCATTGTAATCTTAAGTGACCAATTTATTATGTCAATGTTATAAAATGTCCAAATTATATATTTTATTTACGGTAATGGTTATAAACCCTTATCGCACTTTTTAAATATTTTCTCTTTTATCTATTAAAAAAATTATGATAATATAATTCATCAACATAATTATAGTTATCGTTATCTTTACCATTATTAGTTGTCATTTTCAACAGGAACGATCAAAGATAAAAGTTTTGGAAGGTACCAATAATAAATGGTAATAAAATGAAAGTTAAAGTTTAACTGTTAAACTATCAATTTAAAAGTTAAAACAATGAGATTAGGGTCTAATTTAACTAGTTTCAAAACTGATAAAGATTTAAAACGTATTTAATCAAAACTCGGAGGCCATATTTAATTTATCTAATTATAAATTAACAGCAACTTAAAAAATATTTAAACCGAACAAATGGTGGGGACATTTTTTTTTGTTTTAAAATTAAAAGAAACTTAAAAATAATTGGATTCAAGGGGGCTAAGTCCCTCGCAAACTACAAGTAGCTCAATCATATTTTAAAATAGAAAAATTCTACAACTGGCAACAAACATTGATAAATTTTACTAACGATGAATACTATTATTTTTTTTTTAAATTTTAAAAATATAAAGAGCTAAAATTATAATTAAAATTATCTTTTAAAAAATAAAAATCAAATTTAATAGCTACTTTATAATATTTTTTAATATGTTAGAATCAAATATACCCAATTTTCCTAAACCCTAACAAAATCAATCTCTTAAAAAAATAGAAATCAGTTTATAATTTTTTAATAGATTAGAATCAAATATACCTAATTCTCATATTTTTTATTCTAATCTATTAAAAAATTATAAACTGATTTCTATTTTTTTAAGAGATTGATTTTGTTAGGGTTTAAGAGAATTGAGTATATTTGATTCTAACTTAAAAATATTATAAAGTAATTATTAAATTTGATTTTTATTTTTTAAGAGATAATTTTAATTATAGTTTTAGTCCTTTAGATTTTTAAAATTAAAAAAAAAAATTAATGATGTTCACCGGTGTTCATCGTTAATGGTGTTCATCAATGTTCGTCACACGTGGTAGACTCATCCTTTAAAATGAAACATAAAAATATAGTTTATATTTATTACACTACCAACGTATAAATCCAAAAGAGTGAAATTCAATAAAAATTCTTAAACATATTATTAAAAGATATATTGTTTTTAATAGAACCATTTAGTCTTATTAAGGAGAAAAAATATTTAAAATTATAATTAGGGTTTATAATTATTATTGTAAATTAAATACATAAATTGGACATTTTCTAATAACATTGACACAAGAAACTAGTCACTTTAGATCATACAAGACCATACATAGAAAAAGTTAAAAACTCAATCAAAAGACTCCAATAAAAAATAGATACGAACAAATCTGACTGTATAGGCAAACGAACCACAAAAGAGGTTTAAGCTATTGAAAGATCACCAAGAACTGTAAATCAGAGTCGTGTGTCGTAAGAAACTATCAATGAACGCAAACCGCAAATCAAATTCAATCTGAGGGTCTAAAGCAGATAAGATCAGCAGGATTACAAATAAGTGTCATCTTGATCAGTCGTGGCATTGTCAAATCCAATCATGAAAAAACATAAAATAAAAAAAACGTCCAAGTGACTGAGAAACTATGCCAAAAGGCATAAATAAACGTGCCACAAAAATGTATTCTTTAAAAAAAGAAAAAAAAAAGAAAATCGACGGTCAGCGATTAACATCAAAGTCGGTGTCGTTGTCGGCGACTAAACAAAACTAAAGAAAAAAGCTGCCATCAATTTTTCTGCCGAGAACGAGGGTTGAGGCTCTCTAGGGTTAATGAGATTTGTTTGTTTGATTACCGTATCTTTAAAGTATATAATGTTAAAAATTGCCCCTAACATTTTATTGAATAGTCATTTTAACTCCTATTCTTTTTAGAAGTCATTTTAACCTTTAATAATTTATAGGCTAAAATGTTCTATATGTCCACTAATGATTGATGGCTTGAAATGACGTGACAAACACATATGACAGTGCACGCTGATATAGCAGTGTCATATAGACAAATATGTTAACTTGACATAATGATACATCAGTGAAAAATAATTTTATAAAATAATTTTTTATGTTAATGTGTCATTTTGTTAAGTCATTTCAAAATGTTTATTGTTAGTTAACTAACAATTTTCATCAATAAATGTGCTAATTTAACCTAAAATAAAACGTTAATAGTTAAATTGCTTAAAAATATGAACTTAAAAATACATTAAAACTACATTCAAATAATTTAGTAACTTTTAATGAGTACATTATATATTTCATGGTTAGTAGATAAATGTATACGTTGACAGTGTATTAAATACAAACGTAAAACGTCATTTTTATGAATAGGTGAGATTGTTTGAAATCGAACTCGAGATCAAATGTGAATCAGAATTAAAATGATGTTGTTTTCTAATACACCACAAATTTAGTTGACAAAAAATATAAAACATCATAATTAGTCAATTTGCATGCCTTAAAATAGGGACTTATCGAGATGAAAGTTTAGTTGGACCAACTATAAATAGTGATAAATGAAAGTGATGGTCTAATTGTTAAACTATCAATTCAAATTTTAAACATTAAAATCTAATTTGACAATTTTAAAATTAACGACTTAAGAAATATTATAACAAGAAAATTTGAGGTTTAATTCTCTTAGTTTCAAGCATGAACCAATTTGACTCAGTGGTTAAGGGAACGGTTGTTGCTCCTAGAGGTCACGAGTTCGAGCACCAGCAACTGCAGCAAGGTGATTAACGTTCATTGTCAAATGATTGAGAGTATATTTAGAACAGATACTACTTGTAATCACTTTAGCTTTTATCAAAAAAAAATTCTCTTAGTTTCAAAACTGACCTAATTATTATTCGTTCTTCAAATTGCTTCAAAAAAATTATTTTATATACGTTTGGCAAGCAATAATTTAATATAAATATAAAAAGATCACTTCGATTCCATTCCTTGAGTAATGGGAGAGGTAAGAAAGTTAAATTCAAAATAATAAGGCTTATATTACAAATACGTGGTTAAAGTATATTAATTTTTTATTTAGATATCTAAAGTATTTGTTGGTCAAAATAAGTACTTAAAGTATATTTTTTTCAAAATAAGTACCTAATGTATTTTTGGGATCAAAATATGTACCTAAAGTAGATATTTTCTTCATCTAGGTTTCTAAAAGTTGACATGTGACATTGATTAAAAAATACAATAGGTACCTATTTTGACAAAAGAAATATAGTTTAGGTACTTACTTTGAGGAAGAAATACTTTAAGTACTTATTTTCACCAAAAAATAATTTAAGTACTTAAATAATAAAAAATTGATATACTTTAGATACTTATTTACGATATAATAATAATAATAATAATAATAATAATAATAATAATAATAATAATAATAATAATAATAATAAACCTCAAACCTGAAAGCAACAAGGAAAAAGTGAAGTCACTCGTACATGACCAAATTTCTCTGGTGCTGGATGTCTTTTCCTCTCTAGATTTTACACACAGATTCTCTCCCTCTCCCTAATCTTAATTAATTAGCTTTAACTTTAAGGCAAAGTACATCTGCTATGAGCAAACTCATTTTGTTTAAAAAGGGGATCTGATTTGTTATTAACATCTAATTAATTAATTATGATAATGCTAATGATGTTGATATTTTTATTATTTACTGAACAATACAATAATATCCTTCACATCTTAGTGCTCATCTTATATATAGTGGCAATCATGTAGAAAAAGAAAAAGCCTACTTTAACATATATATTGCCCACTCGGCCTTTGTTTCCTTTTCTATTTTGTTTTTTTCTCGGGAAAATCATCTACACATTTTTCCAAAAACAACTGATAAAGTTGAAATTATATTTTGAATATTTAATATTTAGAAAGAAAGAAAATATATTGCAAAGCAAACGTGTTTTTAAAAAGTGTAGGTAAAAACACTTTGTTCTTTTAAAGAAGAATATTAAATGGTATCACAAGATCTTAAGATTTATCATTTTAGTTTGTTTTATATATTATTGATATTCGATTCATTCACCGATTAATTCAGATCGAATATTGTACATATTATCATGGGAGCAATTTAATTCAACTTGCTCAATTGACAACATTAGAATTCGAACGTCTGTCATTGCTTAAAGGATCGAACCGTAAGTTTGAATATCAACAACTTTAGAGGAGATGCAAATGCAATTCAGAGGAGGTTTTCCAGCTTTTACCATAGGTTTGGAGTACCCTGTTCCTTGTGTTGCAAATGCAATTCTTTCCGTTAGTGGGGAGATGGGGTTCTCTCCTTTATCTGCATCACGCCCGTCCTTTTCAATTCATTGCCCATCCCCCTTCGTAGTACCAAGAGATACGGACAAATGTTTAAATAGTGATCAGGGGACCAACAAGGGCGGAAGTATATATGCGGTGAGGGGTGGTTGGCCCTAGGAATGTTCCAACGGTTAACTCGGTTATTAATCGAATCGAAATCGAATTAGTTAAAATATTTTTTTCTTTAATAGTTAACTGAACTGAAATTTATTTGGAAATTATTAACCGAGTTGTTCAAAATTTAATTAATTTGGTTGGTTTTTGAATTGGTCGAAATTTGTTATTAGTTTTAGGGTTTGCGTTTTTTCTTTAGTTATATTTGATTAATTTTGCTTCTTATTTCATTTTTGAGGTTAAAAATTGGTTGGTTATCTTGACATCTTAATAATTTGGGCTTAATATATTGAATATTTAATATTTCCGGTTAATTTAGTTAATTAATCAATTTCGAACTAAATTAACCAATAATCAAACTTTGAAACAAAATTAACCATTAATCGACAGAACACATAATTAACCGATCGATCCAAACTGACTTTCAGTTCGGTTGGTTAATTTAGTTTTAACATAATGGAGAACACCCCTAGTTTCCCCTCATTTTTAACAATTGAGCCCCTAAAATTAATTTTTCATAGGTCAAGTCAGGTCAAAGTATATAATTTTTAGGTTGGGTCGAATTAAATTCGAATTTAGAGTACTTATTTTCGAGTAAATTTTTTTTTTTTTGACAGTGCTCATCCCTACTTCCAGCCACCTAGTTGCGCCCCCTAAATATGTCTGTTTGTGAACCATAATTACTAATACTTGTCACTATTACACGTACATGTTAATTGTAATTATAATTATAATTATAACTATAATTGTGTATTGAGCAAGCATATTTGGTCGGCTGGCCAAACTGTTTATCTTTGTTCCCTCATACTTTTTTAGATTATAAGTTCTAGACCCACTTTAATAATCTCCTTCCTTTCTCTAGAGTCTCCCCTTCCCCTCCCCTCTAGATAGGATAAATATTATAATTATGACTTGTCAATATTATATTAGTTGATTTTAGTTATATTAATACATTTAATATTCATCGACCGAGTGGTCAAGAATTCTTATATTGTCTCATCTTGTGTGAGTTTAAATATTGACATTTACCTTTATAATGTAAAATCTCTTTAGTTATAATTCTATTTCTACGTTAAAACTTATAAAACAAATTGGGAGCACGTAAAAGGGTGTATGATTGGGGATTCAATGATTGAGTAGGTAGCAATTTGGGATAATGTAATGCACATCTGGGTCAATGTGTGTTGCAGGTAAGAGCATAAAAGAGTGATAGCGATATCATACATGCAATTTGATGGTATTATTTGAGAGATAACCTCGATGATGGGGTAGCCCCTTGCCCCCCTCCTATGTTTGTATCTCAAAATTATTGTGCTCTTCAATTTCACCCTTTCCTACTTTTCCTTCTAACCCAATCTAACTTGTTTTCATTTGGATTACAATCCTATCCATTATGAATTATATGTTTGCTTCTATTAGTTTATCGAGTGGCAGATCTAGAAATGTATTTTAGGGTGGACACACATAAAATCTCAAGTTTCGGGGTGTGCACAAATCATAAATATTACAAAAAATCAAGGATTGGTTCATAAAAATTTTAAAAAATATATTAAAAGCAAATTTGTAAAGTTTAAAAAGTTTAGGATAGACACAGACCCACCCCACATTACATTTGGATCCGCACTATTCAGTTTATTAAAATAATATGTTTAGTTAAAAGTATCTGATTATGTTTTACCAATATAAAAACATACATGCAAGAGAAATTATTATAAAACTCATAGCTTATCAATTTATATAATAAACAAAAGTATAAAGAACACTTGAAAGACTTTCAATTTATGTTGACAACTATACAGACTTTCAATTTATTTTAAGATCTTATTATTTATTTGGGTAACTATGTGAGGTACCACTAAATTATTAAGGGTAATTCGTTTTTACTACTAACTTTTTAATTGGTCTAAATTTATCATCAAATCATATTTTTCAACTCATTTATATTGTCGTGTCGTTAACTTCTTAACGGCGCAATGACTTGGATGCTAGACTAAAATGACGTCGTTTTGGTGTCGTTATTTTGACACTAAATTGCCCAAAATGCAATTGATATTAATTCAATTTATTTTATTATATAAATAATATTACTCTATATAAATAATATACACATATTATAAATAATATTAATATACATATAATAATATATTAATATATATAACTAATAAATAAAATACTCATATTAAATAAAAAATATATTATCAATAATATTAAACATATAAATAAATAAAATATTATTATAAAAACTAAAAAACTAATTTTCAAAACCCCCCCCCCAAAATTTACAACAACAAAAAACTCCAAAATCCACCAAAACATAAAACTCTAACCTATAAACCCTAAATCATAAATCCTAAAACCATAAACCAATTAACATCCAAAATGGGTGGATTTAAGGTTTAAGCTATAGGGTTTTGGTGAATTTTTGAGTTATTTTTTAAATTTTAAAATTTTCAGATTTTTTTAAAATCAATTTTTTAGTTTTTATAATAATATATTGTTTGTTTATATATTAATATTATTTTTTATGAATAACTCAAATAGTAAAGTTTGGTGATAAATTTGGACCAATTTAGTTTGGTGACAAATATTTTGGTGGTACCTGACATAGTTTACCCTATTTATTTTAACAATAATTTAGCAATGCTTTATCATAGAAACTCATAAGAGGTTTTCCTTTAGGGTGTGTTTGGTTCACGGAATGTAAAATTACCCTTGGAAATAACATTCTCGGAATGCAACATTACCTGAGATATTACTGGGAATGTTAGATTACTTTGTTTGGTTTATTTGGTAGGAATGTAAGATTACATTGTTTGGTTGAGGAATATAAGATTACTTGAAAGTAAATTTTACTATATTATCATTGTGATATATTTTTTAACAAGTTAAACTTTCAATATTAATTTAAAAATATTTGCTTGGCTATTCATACAATTATAATTAACATATTATTAATATAATTATTATAAACAATATGAAATATATTTTATTAATATTAAAATTCTTATAATTAAATTCAAATAAAAATATTTAATGGGTAACAACATTTAAATATTAAACTAATATAAAATAATTTTTAAATAAGTATACTCCCCAAAGATTAAAGCACGATTGAAATAATAATATGAACAATAAATTTGCATAAAGTCGAGAAAAAAATGATAAATAGGATATGATGATCGTATCATGAAACAATAAGTTGCGAGAATTTTTATGAAAATAGAACACAATGCCAATAAACCCAAAGGTTCTCCTTGTAAAATGCTATGTGTTTATTTTATTTTCTTACCAGAATTTTATAAAAAATTTACAGAGAATTTAGACATTTTCTCAAAAAATTTATAGCCATGATTTTTTTATTTAAATATTAAAATACTTTTTAAATATGTGTAAAATCGTTTAAATATTAAACTAATATGAAATAAAATTATTTAATAAATTTACGTCATTTAAATATGCTACAAAAGATTCAAATTAAGAAAACTCATTACTTCAAGGGCAATTTTGTCCAAAGTGGCAGGAATTGACAAATACCTAAGGGAAGAGTGGGATTCACATTCCCAAAATATTGACAATAAAGCACTATTGTTGGTAATAATCTTTTCCGACTTGGTGGTAATGAGGACAAACTAAACATGGGAATAAGATTCCGGAAAAAATTATTACCCCTGGTAATAATCTTTTCGTGAACCAAATGTCCTTTAGGGTTTTGTCGCAACCCATTTTCTCAATAGAGTGCGGCGATTTTTACTTTTTCAGTTTTGTATAATCAGCGACGACACTGGCTTTAGTGTTAGTGTCGACTACTAGATTATTTTTTTCTTTATTTTTTTAGTTTTTAATAAAAATAATTCTCTCATTGTGGTGCGTTTTTCTGCCATTGTGGCACGTTTCTCTTTAACTTTTGACATGTTTTTCCTCTTCTTCCCCAGTCGTTTAGTTATTCTTTTTATTTTATGTATTACTCAGGGTTGGATTTGATGACGTAACGACTGATCAAGATGACACTTATTTGCAGGGACGGTGCTACATGTTGAATGGGAGGGGCTGTGGCCCCCCGATAGGGGAAATTTTTTTTACCCTTTGATTCCCTATATTTTTCCTGAAAAAATTGGGATAATTATGAATTTTCCCCCCACCTTTCAAAATTTATGTTTTGCCCCCCCCCCCCCCCCCCCCAAACTTCAAATCCTGGCTCTGTCCCTGCTTATTTGTAATCATGTTGATCTTCCCTGCTCTGGACCCTTGGATTGAATTTGGATATGCGGTTGCGCTCGTGGATAGTTTCTCACGACACTCGGGTCTGATTTCCGGTTCTCATTGGTCTTTCAATAACTTAATCATTTTTTGTGGTTCGTTTGCCGATGCAATTAGATTTGCCCCTATCTATTTTTTGTTCGAGTCTTTTGGAAGAGTTTTTAACCCTTTCCATATATAATCCTTGTATGGTCTAAAGTGACTAGTTTTTTGTGTCAATGTTATAAAAAATGTCCAAATTATGTATTTAGTTTACGATGATAATTGTAAACTCTTGTTTTAGTTTTGAATATTTTGTATTTTAATAAGGCTAACGGCTTCGATTAAAAAAACAATAATTTAGAAAATGTTCATTTTATAAAAGGAATAAAAGAACTTCATCGGGTAGGGGTGAGCATTCGAGCGAGTCGAGTCAAAAAAATTTGAGTTATTTGAGTTGGCGTGTCATATTTTACGACTTGAACTTAATTTGAATTTTTTTTATTCGAGTCAAGTTTATGAAATTCGAGTCGAGTTTTCGAGTTCCTATACAAATTTAATTGTGATTATTTACCATGTTATTGTACGATTTGATTATAATTTAAACGACTTTCTCTAATCATATAAGATATGCATATATATATATATATTTCTTCATATTATTTTTCACATGCATAAGTAAGATTTGTAATGTTATTTAATAAAAAATATCATCTAAACTTATAAAATATATTTATAATATTGTTTTTAAATAAGGAACTTTGGGGGATAAAGTATTGATGGGGGTATAAATGAGTCAATGAATTGATGTGAAGAAAAAAAATTACAAAAAATTTAGTTGAATGGTCAAACTGAATAAAATATAAAGTTAAAGGGATAAATTGAAAAAAGAATATATTTGTTAAAAATATGAATTGAAGTTATATATATATATATATATATTATAGTGTTAGTGAATCATGTGGTTTAATTTTGGTAAAAAAAAATAGGCTTGAAACGAAAGAATAATTGAAGAAATGGGAAACATTTAAAGTTGAGGGGCTAAATTATAGAAGTAGGAAATTTAATTTAAATGTATGAATTAAAGCTAAATAGGTATTCTAGTTTCTACGGTGGTTTAGGAGCATGCGGTTCAAATTTGGTAAAAATTGACTTAAAACGAAGGAGATATTGAAGAAATGAGGAAATCATACAAAGTTAAGGGACTGAATTGAAAAAATATGAAATTTATTTTTCAAAAATATAAATTAAAGATAAATATGTATTCTAAGCTAGTTTAGGAATACGTGGTTCAAATTTGGTCAAAAATGAAGGAGGAATTGAAAAAAAATGAAATTAGTGACTAAATTACAAAACTGTAAAATTCGTTTTTCGATTTTTTGAGTTGGGCAAATTTCAAACCGACTCGAAATTGAAATTTTTTCGAGTTAATCGATTTGACTCGAATAGCTCAAAATTAAAAAAAAATATATCTATTTTTTCGAGTTGAGTCGAATTTTGCTCACCCCTATCATCGTGAGTGATTCTAGGGCGAAACCATTAATTTAAGGGTAAGTTATAAGTTTGTACATAATTTATTACGATATTTGTAAATAATTGATTACAAAAAGTGTAATACAAACGGTACATACATAGTTTATTACATGAGATCACAAAACCAAAAGTACCTAAACCAAGAGTAAGAAACTATGTACATACATAGTTTGTTACATGAAAACCTATTTTTTTTTATAAAAAAGTATGAGAAATTAAGTATATACTTAACTGATTACATGTTGTACGTAATTTGTTACAGAAAGTGTAACTAAAACGGTATGTACCGAAATCATTACACGAGATTACCAAAACCAAAAGTACCCCAACCAAGGGTAAGAAACTATACATGAAAACTTATTTTGTTACAAAAAGTATGAGAAATTAAGTATGTACTTAATTTATTACATGTTGTACGTAATTTATTACAGATTTTGTAATGAAAACGGTATGTACCAAAATCATTACAGGAGATCACCAAAACCAAAAGTACTTAAACCAATGGTAAAAAACTATGTACATACATAGTTTGTTACATGAAAATCTATTTTGTTAAAAAAATATGAGAAATTAAGTATGTACTTAATTTATTACATGTTGTACGTAATTTATTATAAATTTTGTAATGAAAACGGTATGTAACGAAATTGTTACAGGACATCACCAAAACCAAAAATCCCCAAACCAAGGGTAACAAACTATGTACATAAATAGTTTGTTACATGAAAATCTATTTTGTTACAAAAAGTATGAGAAATTAAATATGTACTTAATTTATTGCATATTGTACGTAATTTATTAAAGAAAGTGTAATGAAAACGATATGTACCGAAATCATTACATGAGATCACCAAAACTAAAAGTACCTAAACCAAGTGTAAGAAACTATGTACATATATAGTTTGTTACATGAAAACCTAATTTGTTACAAAAAATATGAGAAATTAAATATGTACTTAATTTATTACAAGTTGTACCTAAACCAATAGTAAGAAACTATGCACATACATAGTTGTACCTATTTTTAGGCTTTATTTTTACCCTAACCGGTTAACCGGATCACCTTTTTTTTTTTAATTTAATCCAACGGTTATTATTAAATCACTTGGATCCAAAGTTTGAAATAAATGGTCTCATATTAATCTTACATTAAAGTTTTTTTAGACAAATCCCCTCATCGGGCAATAATGTAAACTATGGGAAAAACAGACTTGAGTACCAAGAGAGCCTTCCTAAAATAATTAAAAAAATCAATTGAAACCGCTCGTCCAGTGTTGTCCCTATGCCTATCTCTCAAGAATTTTATTAAGGAAAATTTTATAGCGTTCGACGAGCACCGATGAACATCATTAACGATGAATACCGATGAACACTATTAATTTAATTTATAAAAATTTAAAATTTAAAGGATTCAACATATAATTATAAATTATTTAAAAATCAAAAGTTAAATTAATTAAAATATGTTATTTTATTTTTAATTTTTTTAAATATAAATTAAAATACTTATTTACCCTTAAATTACAAAACTCTAATTTCTATTCATTTTGAAATTGTCGCCGCCGCCGTCGTTGCTCTGCTGCCACCGATGCCCACCGATGTTATGACCCAAAATGAAGATCCCAGAAAAAAAAAAACCTTAATTTGTGGACATAGATCAAAATCGGTCTTAATGTACCGCCCAGTTTTCTGAATTTATGCATGCGATGGTGTAATAGCTCTTTAGTGTTCATTCCTGTGAGCTCCTGCAGAATAAATTTTTGTTAATAATATTATAATACAATTCTGGATAGAGAACTGTGATGCATTAAGATCGATTTGGATCTATGTCCACAAATTAGGGTTTTTTTTTTGAAATCTTCATTTTGGGCCATAATTATCGGTGGGCAGCAGTCACGACAATTTATTTTAAATGAGCAAAAAATAGAGTTTTATAATTTAAGGGTTGATATATATTTTGAATTATATTTAAAAAATTTAAAAATAAAATAATATATTTTAATTAATTTATAATTATATTAAAAGATTAAGGTCTTTATAAATTAAATAGTGGTACTCATTGCTGCTCGTCGAGCGTGGCAGACTCATCCTTTAATCAAACACGCGGTGATCAACCTTAATCCTTTTGCATTTAAAGTACAAGTCAATCAAATTTGTCCTAAGCATTTAACTATTAATGAAATCATATCTAATTAAAAGGGCACGAGCCTTTAAGGCTTGTCCAAATGCTGATGCACTCGTAAAGCTCTTAAGAACGATAGAGAGCGCTTAAAGGAGATTGAATGCATTTCATCATTTTCATGGTTTTTATTAACGAAATAAATTAAAATATTTGTTGAAGGACCAGACTAATGTTTTAGTAACAGTTTATAAGTCAAATTAGTATTATCATTTTTACTAATTTGTCACGTCATCAATCTAATAAACCTTAACGGCAGAGTGATATTTTGTTATAAATCGATAATGTTAGGGACCAAAATGTAACTTTTCAAACTTCATTTGTAAACAAAGAAATTTACTCAAACATTACTGACAATTGGTCTAGTTTGCCCTTATTATAATTATGTTGTATTTATTTAGTTATAATGGTGCGAATATATCAACCATATATGTTTTACCTTAATTTCATGGTTATTAAAAAAAACTACATTACATACCACTCAACTATGGCCCCTGAGTCGAAAATATCACCGAACTTTAAAATTGTTCAAAACTATCACTAAACTTTAATATGTGAGTCGAAAATATCACTCCGCCGTTAACTCCTAACGCCCATGTTAAGTCAAAACAACATCGTTTTGGTGTGGCTATTTTGAAGCCTAATTTAGCCCAAAACGACGTAGTTTTGCTTGAGGAAAATATTAAAACCATGCACTTGGAGGTTTTAAACCCAAGACCTTCAGAGAAAAGAGATAAGCCTTAACCACTAAACCAACATGAGATTATATAATATTTTACCGCAAATATTATATATCTTAAACTACTTTAGATTAATTCAAATTATTTTATAAAATAAATAATATTAATATATAAATAATATAAAATATATTATTTTTATATATAAAAATAAAAGTGTATTATTTTTATTTTTATATAACATTTGTAATATAAATATATTATTTTAAAAAACCCAAAATATTCATAAAATGATATATTTATATTATAAATATTATATAAAAACTATAAACTCTAAATCTTAAACCTTAAACTCTACAAAGCCCAAACCTCAAACCCTAAATCTTATGGTTTGAGGTTTGAGTTTACATTTTTTTATATTATTTATAATATAATTATATTATTTTTACAAATATTTTTTTAAAATAATAAATTTTTATTGATATATGTAAAAATAATTTATTTTATATTATTTAAAGAATATTTTTTATAAAAATAATTTGGTTGAACCAAATGGATAAGTTTATATAATTTAAATAAAAATATTTTATTTTTATATATTATTTATAATATAAATATATTATTTTAAAAACATAAAAAATATATAAAAAACCATGAAACCCTAAATCCTAAACTCTAAGATTTAGAATTTAAGTTTGAGGGTTAGAGGTTTGTGGGTTAACAATTTAGGATTTAGAGTTTTTATATATTAATAATAATATTAATATATTTATATTGTTAATGATATATAAAAATAATATATTTTATTTATATATATGCATATAATATATATTTATATGTTAATATTATTTATAAAATAATTTGAATTAATCTTAGCCGTTGGTTTAAATTATTGCAAAACAATTTGGTTAGGACTGACTGGAAAATAATAAAATCAGAAAATAAAGCTAGGTGAACCGTGTCGTGGTATGTTGGCCACTCTCTTAGAAACAATTCTGCCCCGAACAGTGTAGTCGCTTCACAGGTAGATTGTCCCCCGAGGTGAACACGGACGCTCCGAGAGTCGTACACTCGACATCGGAGTGAACGACGGTGGCACTACTGCTTCTGACGATGGAGGAATGCAGAGAACTTTTAGAATGTTTTGAGTGTGTTTTTTGCATGCTTAAACTGCATGAAACTCTCTATTTATAGGCTGAATATCGTGGACAGAACCGTCATTTCACTGTCTAATTAATTCATTTATAACATCAGAATTAATCTGCATGTAATAGCTCTCCAAAATAGAAAATTAAACCTGCAATAATTATCCAGTAACAGCTGATGTGAACACATGAATTTGGCTGCAAAACAGTCTAAATTCAACACAGTTCGAACTTGGAACATACTGTTTATATTCAAATAAATCAGCACTTATCAAAACGTTTTGATTCGAATTTAATTATAAAATAAATTTCGAATTCGAACAGTTTTTCAGAGCCTATAAATAAGTATAAAAATTCTTTCACATTATCTTTTTTTCTTAAGAAAATTCCTTACGAATTTTCTCCAAAAAAATAATATCTGCGCGCAGACATGTCGAAGACACGTGTTACCCGAGCTGAGCCAGGCGGCGGCGGCGGCGCACGAGGATATCCCTTGTTCTTTCCCACTCAACAAGGGAGGGGGGAAACATGGGTATAAATACCCTTCATAAGCCTTTTTCCCAACCCATGTGGGATATAGGCTTTTGCCTTTGGTTCTCACCTTAAGCATTACCAACATTCCCCCACTAATGCGAAAGAATTCATATGAATCTCAAACACAGACCTCCTCAGAAGAGCAATAGCGAAATTAGTTGCTTAAGCACTAGTGAACGTATCCTGAACTAGTACATAGTGATGATGAGTGATCCTTCTCTTACATAAGTGAAATTAGTCTTAAACTTTCTAAGATAAGGGTAAACTCATAACACACAACTAACTCCTTCATCCACCGAAGTTTTCGATGTGTAAGATATATATACACAAGTGTATATTTGGTCGTCTTACCTCAAGATTCTAGTAAGTGTATTAGAAAAATGACCCAACATTTTTCACATAAGGTGGCTAATTCTTCTCACTTATATAGGTTATTTCATCAAGTTTATCTCGACATAAACCACCCTGAAACCGGGCTATGAAATAATTAAGAACCATTTGTAATGACTCAACCTCTTAGAGATATGTTGATTTCTTCAAGTCTATTTAAAATGAACCACCCAATCTTGGCATAAGAAATCATTAAGAATAAATATTCAACCTCATTATCGGTGAATTCAATATGTCATTCTCAATAGGACCATTCAAACATTAAATTCATTAAGAGTTTCTTGAAACTCAACCTTTTCTGGCGGTAAGTTCATCTTGTCCTTCTCAATAGGACAACACATTCATACTTGTGTTATGAACTTATTAAAAATAAGTATTCAACCATGATTCGGTAAATTCATCAAGTCTTTCTCACAAAGACCACCCAAAACCTAGGCTATGAATTTATTAAGAGTAATAGTACTCAACATGGGCATGTACATTATTCGTCATAGGGATAGGTAGTGAAAAATGTACACTATGAGTCTTTCTATGGTTTCGTTTGACCACATTGAACTTAGATAACTAAGTTGGGTATCCACCATGAATTCATCAACCAATGGGCTTTAAACCCATCCTCATTGACGAATCTAGGACCAACTTCTGACTTAACCCTTTGGTAAGCGGATCTGCTAGGTTTCTTTCCGATTTCACATACTCTAAAGAGATTACTACATTCCTTATTAAGTGTCTAATAGATTCATGTCTTATGCGAATGTGCCTCTTTTTACCATTGTAAACTTGACTTTTGGCAACACAAATCGCATCTTGTGAATCACATAACAAGGAAACAGGAGGAGTCAGACTTCCCCACAACAGAATATCGGCTAACAAACTCCTTAGCCACTCAGTTTCTTGCCCAGCTAAGTCAAGACCTATAAACTTTGACTCCATAGTAGAGCGAGCAATACAAGTCTGTTTTGAAGACTTCCAAGAAATTATTGCTCCTCCCAAAGTAAAAACATATCCACTCGTAGAGCTTACTTCATCACTATTAGAGACCCAGTTGGCGTCACAATATCCTTCTAAAGTAGCAGGAAAGCCAACAAACTCAAGTCTCTAGTCCATCGTACCCTTAAGGTACTTAAGTAAGCGTCTAAGAGAAACCCAGTGCTCACCACTAGGGTTGTGAGTATATCTACTAAGTCTGCTTACATCATAGGCAATATCTAGCCGAGTATAGTTCATTAAGAACATCAGACTTCCAATTATCTTGGCATATTTTGTTTGAGAAACGCTATTTCCTTTATTCTTAAAGAGATGTATGTTAGGGTCATAAGGAGTTCGAAAAGGGATGACATCAAAACTGTCAAATTACTTTAACACTTTCTCGATATAGTATGTCTGACTTAAAGAAAATCCCTTTTTAGTTTTGGTTACTTTGACTCCTAAGATTACATCGACTTCTCCCAAGTCAGTCATCTAAAACTTAGTGGACAAGAAACTCTTTGTTTTGTTAATGGACTTAATGTTAGTACTAAAAATCAACATGTCGTCAACATACAGGCTTATGATGACACAATCAGTACCAAACATCCTCGAATACATGCATGCATCTGAACCATTCACAACAAAGCCAAAACTAAGGATAGTTTTATGAAATTTCTCATACCGTTGTTTAGAAGCTTGCTTCAGACCATAAAGTGACGTTTTAAGTCTACAAACTTTGCCTTTCATACCAGGCGCCTCGAAGCCAAGAGGTTGCTCCATATAGATCTCCTCATCTAGATCCACATTAAAATATACAGTCTTTACATCCATTTGATGTACTTGCAACTTGTGAATGGAGGCTAGTGCAAACAATGCACGAATTGTTGAGATTTTAGTGATGAGAGAGTAAGTATCAAAGAAGTCTTGACCAAATCTTTGAGTGAACCCTTTGACTACTAGCCTTGCCTTATACCTCTGGATAGAACCATCTGGTCTAAGTTTCTTTCGAAAGACCCATTTACTGCTGATGGTTTTAAATCCTCTAGGCAAGTCAACTAATTCCCAAGTATGATTAGACATTATTGATTCTAGTTCATCTTTTATAGCGCTTTTCCAGAAACTAGCATCAATAGATCGTATAGCTTCTTCGTAAGTTTTAGGATCCTCATTTAACAAATAAGCTTGAGCTATAGGATCGGATAAGGTGTCTAAGTCATTTATCTTAGAAATAAAAGAAGTTATGAAGTATGGTCTAAAAGAGGTTTCAACTCTTTGTCTCTTACTTCTTCTAGGCTCAAAATCAATCTCTTGAGAAGACCTAGCAGGCACACTAAAAGAAGTGGATGGAAAGTTTTCTATTTGTGTTTCAACACTTAATCTAGGTTTCTTGAGAGGAAAGACATCTTCAAAGAAAACAACATCCCTAGATTCACAAATAGAAGAATATTGTAAAGTCATGAATCTATATACGACACTGTTAGAAGCATAACCTATAAACATTGCATCAACGGTCTTAGGTCCAATGGTGGACTTCTTAAAGTCTGTCAACCCCACTTTGACCAGACACCCCCACACTTTCAGGTATTGTAAATTTGGGGTATACCTTTTCCATAATTTGTATGGGGTAGAATCAATTTTCTTATGAGGTACTCGGTTTAATATGTGATTAGCCGATAGAATGACTTCCCCCCACATGTTGTCGGACAACCCAGAACTTATCAACAATGAGTTCATCATCTCTTTTAAAGTTCTATTTTTCCTCTCAGCTATACTGTTATGTTGAGGAAAATAAGGGGCTGAAGTTTCATGTATTATGCCATTCGTCGCACAAACCTCTTTTAGAAAATTATATCCATATTCACCACCTCTATCAGACCTAACACATTTTATTCTCCTATCTAACTGATTTTCAACTTATGCCTTATAAATAAGAAAGAAGTTTTTAGCTTCATCTTTAGTTCTTAAGAGATAAACTTTTGTATATCTAGAGTAATCATCTACAAAAGTTATGTATAAGTGTTTTCCTCCTTTACTTTCAGTGTTTATAAAGTCTGCTAGATCAGTATGTATAAGTTCTAACAGTTCAGTCTTTCTCTTAGAAACAGTTTTAAAGGTAGGTTTAGCATGCTTAGCTTCTACACAAACTTCACATTTATTATAGTTTGTTATGTCTAGTTTAGGCAGAATATTCATACTCATCATTTTCTTTAAAGATTGAATATTTACATGTCCTAATCTAGCGTGCCACATATCAACAAACTCAACAATATAAGTATAAGTGGTAGCTTTATTTTCATTAAGTTGAGTTTCTATGACAAATAAAGCTTCACTTAAAAAACCTTTTCTGAAATAATCACCATTACGGGAAAGTACAAGTTTATCTGCCCCAAAAACTAACTTAATGCATGTCTTATTTAAGAGGCCACCACTGATCAGATTTCTACGCAGGGCAGGCACATATAGGACATTGTTAAAGGCCAAAGTTTTACCGGAAGTCAGCTTGAGAAAAACCTTGCCTTTGCCCATCACCTGAGAGCTGTTGGAGTTTCCCATGTACACACGTTCACCATTTTTCACGTCCTCGAACTCGGTGAAGAACTCCTTCCTTGCGCAGAAATTCGAGAAGTGTTGCGTGTAAAAGAGTCTATCACAATAGAGTGCAAGTATACACGACGCAAGTATTAAAGTGATACACGAAGTATTGGATGTCGAATCCATATGGACTGGAAATAGCCTTAACCTTGAATTGCTGCACAAGAAAGAGAGAAGATAATTTAATTGTTTGTAAGGGAATACTAAAGAATACTGAAGATAAAGGATTAAAGGATTCAGGATAGAGAAATAGGTAAGTATTGATTTGCTCAGCAGTGCAGGTGTTGCATTGTATAGGACTCCATGTTCTGTCGTTGCTCCTGTCACGGCAGTACATGCCGCGGGTTGTCGCGGCAACGATCACACAACTCTGTACTTCAAGCTTTGAAAGAATCCCTGCTGTGACTCGTCCTATCCCTACGTCCAAGTCTGTCGATGAACACGTCTTTGATGATACCTCCAGACGTGAACCGAAGGATGAACACTGGTGTTGTTGAATTCTTCCTTAGCCACTTAACCTCGTCCTATCTCTAGGCCCGAGATAGTTCAACCATAAACCGGAGAAGCCGTACTTATTCCTTTCGTCTACTTAACTCTCTCGATATTAAGTAAATGTATAATCTCATAATGCTCTCCCGATACTCTTGCAAGATATTGAAAACCAGAATAAACAAACTTTAAGTCTATTTTATTGAACAGAAAAAAATTCTAAACAATACAATCCTTGCAACTACTTTACAAAATCAACCCTTAGCCATAGGGGAAGTTTAGAACATGATGAGAAGGGGGAAAACGATTAGGGTTTATGGGAAGACGGCTAGAGAATAAGATATCCTTCCCTATGTCGAATTACATGCCTTTATATAGGCCTTGGGTTCAAGTTTTCTAATATGGTAAGAATACAAGTTTAAATTAAAGTACAACTCTATTAAAGACTAAATCTTTATAGTAGATGTCTTTAATTCGTCATCTTTCCTTGCTTTGAGTTTCTTCCTTGAACTTTGGGTTTGGCCTTCATTCTGATCTAGGGCTCAGAAAAATATAGGAGTGACCCACGACAGATCGGCTTAATTTCCTCTTTCTGTCGAGCTCCACTTCATTTTTTTCCTTTCAAAATGGTTGTCGTCATTGGCTGCCACGGCAACGGCCACGGCAGCGCCATTCTTCTCGACTGCAGTCTTGTGTTCCAGCTCTGCTTCTCTACTGCCCTGAGTCTGCTACAACAACTACCTGCAAAAGTAACCAAAATTAGTAGCAACTGTGCCATTTAATATTATTGTGATGTATAAATGAAATCTATCCTAAATGCAATGAATTATGCTTGAATGCAGCATAAATATGCAGTGAACGACGGTGGTACTGCTGCTTCTGACGATGAAGGAATGTAGAGAACTTTTAGAATGTTTTGAGTGTGTTTGTTGCATGCTTAGACTGCATGGAACTCTCTATTTATAGGCTGAATATCATAGACAGAACTGTCATTTCACTGTCCAATTAATTTATATATAACAGCAGAATTAATCTGCATGTAACAGCTGCACTAACAACTCTCTATAACAGCAAATTAAACCTGCAATAATCATCCAGTAACAGCTGTTGTGAACACATGAATTTGACTGGAAAACAGATTAAATTCAACACAGTTCGAACCTGGAACAAACTGTTTATATTCAAATTAATAGACTATTTATATTCGAATAAATCAGCACTGGATCAAAATGTTTTGGTTCAAATTTAATTAAAAAATAAATTTCGAATTCGAATGATTTTTCAGAGCCTATAAATAAGTATAAAAAATCTTTCACATTATCTTTTTTTTCTTAATAAAATTTCTTACAAATTTTCTCCAAAAAAGATAATATCCGCGCGCGAACATTTCAAAGACACGTGTTACCCGAGCCCGAGCCCGAGCCAGACGACGATGGCAGCGCGCGAGGATGTCCCTTGTTGTTTCCCACTCAACAAGGGAGGGGGAAACATAGGTATAAATACCCTTCACAAGCCTTTTTCCCAACCCATGTGGGATATAGACTTTTGCCTTTGGTTCTCACCTTAATCATTACCAACATTAGCTAGTTTTTGATATATAATATTTGTGGTAAAATATTATATAATATTATGTTGCTTCAGTGGTTAAGGCTTAGCTCTTTCTCATGAAGGTCTTGGGTTCAAACCCCCCCAAATGCATGTTTTTAATATTTTTCCTCCAGCAAAATGATGTCATTTTGGGCTAAATTAGGCTTCAAAAAAGCCGCACCAAAGCAACGTCGTTTTGACTTAACGGGGGCGTTAGGAGTTAACGACAAAGTGATATTTTTGACTCAGGGCCATGATTGAGTGGTATGTAGTGTAGTTTACCCAAGATTATAGTATTGTGATACATATTAAAAACATATTATGTTGAGTACCTTTACAGATTTGATCCTTACTCAAGGGTGGTTCTAGGCATGTTCCACTTGTGCGATCATACAAGCCCCCAGAAAAAGAGGGCCCTAGAATGAGTTGTCTAAAAAAAAATTATTAATCCAAAATATTAATTGTGACCATGGGTGATTCAATCCCATTAATTTTATTTTAAAGACTATATTAAAACTAGAATATGACAATTAAAAGCTAACCTTAATAGATATAGAATATAACCACTCTAGTCATATGAGACTGATTTTGACTTCTTGTTTCATTATAATAAATTTTATTTATTGGATGACGTTAATCTCAAATCTCATTGTAATAATTTAAAAAATAATATTAGAAAATGTGAGTTATCTGATGTTTATGGAAATGAGTTATTTGTTGAGCTGAAATTACTTAGACAACTTTTACACAAAGAAAAAAAAGGAGAGCAATAGACTTATGGAGTTTTCAAAATTGAAGTTTATGAAGTCATACTTACAAACAACTATGTTGCAAGGAATGCTAAATGGACTTGCTTTTACGGCTATCAACACTGGTCTTTTGGAAGAAGTTGATATTGAAAACGTTGTAGATGATCTTACTTTGAAATATGCAAGAAAAACAACATTTTTAAGTGAAAATATTTGATTTTAAAAATGTTCGTAAGTAATTTTTTATGTTGATCAAGAGAGTACTCTAACATTTTTTGTATTAAGGGAACTTTATTTAGAAAAAAAAAGCTTTATACCTCATTCATATTATAAATTAAGAACTTCATTTGATTTTAAAAATATTCGTAAGTAATTTTTTATGTTGATCAAGAGAGTACTCTAACATAACCCCTTAAATCTTTGAATCACCCCTTCCTTACTCTCCACTTGATTTTTAATGTTACATTTAGTTACACAAGTGTTACATACAAAAACGTTTAATTATTATATAAATTTTTAAAATAGTTTGTCGTAACATAAAAAATAATATAAATCTAAATTTGAAATTAAAAAGATGAGTAAAAACTTAAGTAAAAAATAATGCATATTCAAAAGGGTACGATATTAAAAAAAGAGAGTCATTTTAATATACAAAATTGTTATTGAGATTAAATTTTAATTTCTTTTAGTTTCTAGAAATGTACAATTTGGGAAAGAAAAAGTCTATAAAAGAGTTGAGTGGCTGTCCATCTTTTTTATCAGAGAGTTGAGTGGCTGTCTGCAATCTTTACCAACCGCAAAATTAATCATCCAATTATATCTGGAACTGGAAGACCAAAAGGTTCGTTATAATTTTGGACCGGGAAATGACGTCATTTATGAACGTTGAAGGGTGACTCATATTTAAGCACAATAAATATATATTTTGGTATTTGAATTTAAATTGATATTTAGAGTTTTTTTTTGTTCGGTTAGATATTTAATTTTGACTGTTCAGTTTAAATTGGTACATAAACTTAATTTCTTGATTCAAATTGAAATCTATGATTTTTTGTCCTATTAAATATCCGAACTTAGTTTTTTTTTTTGTTTAAATTACTACATAAACTTGATTTCTTGGTTCAGTTGGATTAGTTCAAACTTATATCTGTTGCTGGATGGATTTACTTGAACTCAAGTAATTTTGAAATTTTATAAAATATAAATATTTTTATTTCAAATGTAATAATTAATTGGACCTAGAAAAATATAAGTACCCAAATTGAGCCGATTCGGCAAGTTCGTCTTTCGATTTGAACCAAGTAATCAAGTTTAAGTATTTAATTGAGAAAAAAAAACATAAGTACCAGATTGAACCAAGAAACTAAGTTCTGGTGCCTAATTGGAAAAAAAACTCAAAAGTACCAAATTGTACATTGGAGCCAAGTTAAAGTACCAAAAAATATATTTACCCATTTAATAAAAAATGGCGTAGGTTAGGGGGATGCGTACGATAAAAAGTTGATGCGCATATTTTTTTCCCAAGTTGTAGCGTTTTTCTTTTGCTTGCTTATTCATATTTATGATGCTTTAAGTGCCAACAACACTCGGACGCTAACGTTTGACTACTGATTCTTTCTTCTTCTTTTTTCAGAGTTTTTGACTAGCGATTCTTACAAATGTTTTCTTACTTTTTTTAATTTGTGGGTTGTTTTTTATTCTGGTTGAATTGAGTTTGATATTAGCAAGTTCTGTTGATCCACAAGGTTAGTGAAGTTTAATTTACTTTAGCATACTTTGTGGATGATTGTAACATGTAAATTTTGCGAATATGGAGTTGTGTTTTGGTTTCAGGCATTTGTCCACCCATGGAGATTGAGGTAACGAGACCATGTGAATATTGTTGAAAATGGCAGACTCGGTCCCCTTGGCATAAGATTTAGTAAGCTATTTGTTGGTTTTTGGTTCTGTTCCAGTTGCTTGATCCATCGAGAACGATGGCGATATATGAGCAATTCCACCACATAAGCCGGTGGGGGGACGCCTTCAACGGTGACAATAGTCCGCATACCGGATCATCCACAATTGCGCCGGTAGATGTCAGCCTAAAGAACAAGGTGAATTTGCATTTCTTGGTTGGTTAAGCATTTTCTGCACTTCCAGGCTATATAACTATTTTATGCTGATTCAAATCATAGGCTGAGTATATATCTTGTGAGCAAGTTGAACCTTCCATAAGTGATCTAGAGACGAACAAGCCCACCGATAAGGTAACGAATTCGCCACATTTGCTACTTGTTTCAAGTGTATAAATCTATTTAAAGAACCATGTTATGTGCAGATACAGAGACGTCTAGCACAGAATCGTGAAGCTGCTCGCAAAAGCCGTTTGCGGAAAAAGGTAGATGGAAATTGCATTCCATATAAAGTATTGGTCTATGCTAGTTATTCCATTGCTTGGACATATACAACTACTTAGGAACTGATTTTATCTTATAGGCCTATGTTCAACAACTAGAATCAAGCCGTTTGAAACTAGCTCAATTGGAGCAAGAGCTTGAAAGAGCTAGGCAGCAGGTATGTTTTCTCCTTTTAATCAACCGTGTTTCTAAACGCGGCATAGGTAACCAATACGTTAACGCCTTAATGCAGCAGGGTATATACACAAGCGGCACATCAGATACCGGTTGTTTTGGATTGCCTGGAACTGTAAACTCAGGTTTCCCTCCCTATGGATATCACATTTGTCTCATGTAAATGTTCAGTGTTTAGAATAGTTTCATGTGAATTTGCCAGGGATTACCGCATTCGAGATGGAATACGCGCACTGGGTCGAAGAGCAAAACAGACAGATTTGTGAAGTTAGAACCGCACTCCAGGCACATGTTACGGATATAGAGCTCCGTATACTGGTAGAAAGTGGCTTGAACCACTACTGCAATCTGTTCCGCATGAAGGCAGACGCTGCAAAGGCGGATGTCTTCTATTTGATCTCAGGCATTTGGAGAACTTCAGCCGAGCGTTTTTTCCACTGGATCGGAGGATTCCGCCCATCAGAGATTCTAAATGTAATTCTCAGTCCCACTTAACTCTTATTATTTTGTTTCCGAAATCGGTTAATAATTCTGCTTGTTCAGGTTGTGGTGCCACAAATTGAGCCATTGACCGATCAACAACATTTGGAAGTATGTAATCTTCGACAATCATCTCAGCAAGCTGAAGATGCTCTTTCCCTAGGAGTAGATAAACTGCAGCAGAGTTTGGCTGAGGGCGTAGCAACAGATTTATGCTCGGGAAACTACAGAGCTCAGATGGTTGATGCAATAGATCAGTTGGAAGCCCTAGAGAACTTTGTAAACCAGGTATGACTATGAGTATCACATTACTAATTCATTCATCCTCAATTACTTTTCTTCTTTTCTTTGGCTGTTTTTGTTTTCGGATTAAACATTCGTAACATCAAGTGTTGTGAATTGCTCGTCTCATTCTATGCTTTACATCAATTGACAATTGTTGCTCGTCTCATTCTATGCTTTACATCAATTGACAATTGTTGCTCGTCTCATTCTATGCTTTACATCAATTGACAATTGTGTCTACTCTAAGCCCTAAGATGTCCACATTGTTTATGTTGCCAAGAACAGGCGGACCACCTTCGCCAGCAGACATTGCAACAGATGGTTCGAATCCTGACAACCCGTCAAGCAGCTCGAGGTTTTCTTGCCATGGGAGAATACTTTCATCGTCTACGTGCTCTGAGTTCACTTTGGGCTGCTCGTCCACGAGAATCTGCGTAGCTTAGGCCTTAGAGAACCATCAATATGTGTAGGTTGTATGCACCACAAGTTTGTTCCTCAACTGGTAAGCAAATGGATTTTTGGAGGTCTTGGTTTATCAAGTACAAAGGAACTACAACATATATATATATATATATATATGTATGTATGCATGTATACATATTGTTGTTCAAAGGAACTTCTTGAGCATAAAACTTGTAAATATGAATCCTTGTGCTGTATATCAAGAGAATTTTAGGTGATTAAAGTTAGACGTACTGGTGTTATATTCTTTGGATGCCGGACAATTATATTAGCAAGCTTGTGATTATCTTCCTTCTGGCATTTGTTGGGTTATTTAATTTATAGCCTAATGACATTTTTCACTCTCATTAAAAAAATCATTTTAATCCTTTTTTTGTCTTTTTTTACATGTGAACGTTTTTTTTGTTAAATTAGAATTTAAACCAAAAAAAAAAAATATCTGTCAACTTAACGTCAAGTATTTTATCATTTTACTAGTGTTGACACAACTATTTTATACTTTTACCAATGTTGAGGTTAATTATTTTGTTTTTTTCGCAAAAAGTTAAAAACATTCGAAAATAATATTTAGAAAATAAGAAAATAATTTTATATTATTAAAAATTGTAAATATATATAAAAGAAAAAATATGAAAATTGTAAAAGAAATTATTAAAATCTGACAATATTTTTCTATTGGTTTAATTTGAAATAAATAAATATTCGAGGGAAAAAATTGAAAAGATTTAAAAACTAACATAACTTTTTAAAAAGTTCTAGGACAAAAATATTATCACGCCTTCAATTTAGTGGGACAATAAATTTAGCATATTTGAATTCGATACACTAAAATTTAACGGTTTCCAAAATTATTGCACAAACAAGGATTTAGGGTTGTTGAATGGAACAACCATCTTTGGTAAATAGCGGTTTGGGCAAAAATTAAAAGTTTGACTAGTCAAATCCACTAATATTGATGTTTGGTAAATAGCGGATTGAAAGAGCGGATTGGGGTGAAAAAGCTAATTTTGAAAAAGCTCCTAATATGAGCTTTTTGAGATTAGAGGTTTGATATTAGAGTTATAATGACTCTTTTACCCTTAACAATTACCAAAAATCTCCAAATAACCTAAATTAAATAACAATATTTTTAATAACATATTAAATATTGGACTTATTTGTTGTTACTACTAATTTATATGGTGACATTTGTAAGTTAATTCTATTTTTTTATTATCACATATTTCTATGTGCATATAAAAATTTAATAATTATATAAATAATACATTAATATATAAATCTTTCAAATATGTTTAAAAAATTTATATTAAAAAATAATTTTTACAAATCTAATTAATATTTATTAAATACAAAATATTAATAACTGATAAATTAGTTACTCCATATTTTTTCTCCACTTCTCCACTTCTTCATTTTCTCTAAGGCGGTTACAAAACTTCTCTAAGTCTTTTTTCTTCTTCATCATCGTTTTTCTTTACCGGCAGTAGCCTTTGGCCGTTCTGCTGGTTCTGTACATAAATAAAATTTATCTTTTTCGATGAATATTTCGTTTTTCAAGTTTGTTTCTTGTTTTTCTTCAACTTTGTCGGATTCTTATTCAAATCTGCTTTTATGGCAGTTCTTTCATCTGCTTGGTGGCAGTTCTTTCATCTGCTTTTTAGCAGTTTTTGTCTGTCTTCATGACAATAGTCTGTCTTTTGACAGTTACGCGTTCGAGTGACGACTATCAACGAGCGCTTTTCAACGAAGGAGGCCGTTCTATACATGCTATGATTCCCTTTTGTGGTTGTGCCGACATGCCAAGAACAAGTAGCAGAAGAATTTTGCTATATTCAAAGAGCACTCAAGGCAAAGTTATAGTTTTTTTGGATTTTTATCAGAAGATTTCTTCTGACAGTGTTAGATCTGGTATTTTAACGTTTTTCACACCTTTAGAATTTCATTATTTTGTTCTGCATTATATTTATCTTGTAAAAGGCGTGATTCCTTTGTATTCCTTTCGCTGTTGAATATAATCCAGATTCAAAAAAAAATAACTGATAAATTATTCAAACAAGTATTAAATATAATCATGTCTTTATATGTCATTTTGCTTGTTTAAATAATCAAACAGCTATCAACTATCACTTAATTTTACCAATCACTTTTATACAATCAGCTAATACAATCCGCTAGTCAAATCAGCTATCCGCTATCAGCAAATGTAATCCGCTATTAGTTATCAGCTATCCGCTAATTGCCAAACATGGCCATGATTTTTTCTTAATAAGTGATTAAAATTGGATAAATTACACTCTAAATCACTTTTTTTTCTCTAAAAGTTATAAATATGTCATTCAATTAAAATATTATTACAAATAGGTTATTGGCATGTAAATATCACGCGAGAATAGTAATATGACTTGATAAAATAATAATTTTAGTCCTTAAAACTTATACAACCTATTATTTTGTCTTATTTAAAAATTGCATCATTTTAATTCTTGTTCTTCTCCTAAGTCGTTTGTTTTTCTCCCAAAAATGTATATTACTTTTCTAGTATAGTAACAATTTAACAGTGATTTGTTGTTTTATGGCAAAATGCAATTATCTAATTGCTTGATCCAATGGACTCACTTGTTTTGACATTATCGCAATAAAAGACTAAATTGATGAAAATTTTAAATATAGCAAGTTAAATTTATTAAATTAGTTCAAATTATGACAAAATCAGTAGAATGTATAAGTTTTGAAGATTAAAAATATTAGTATATTATATCATACTAGATGTTCGTTTCAATTTCAATGACGAAGTGATTTGTTGTCACAATATTTTAATTGAGTGACATATTTGCAATTTTTAGAAGAAAATTGACATATTTGTTATGAAATACATATATATATATATATATATATATATATATATAGAGAGAGAGAGAGAGAGAAAAGAGAGAGAGGGGGGGAGGGAGAGAGAGAGAGAGTATATGCGTGCGTGTGACATTTAGTGTAGTTTACCCTTAGAATAAATCATATGTCTGACGAAAACTGGAAATTTGGATTCAACCTACTATCAAATTTGGCCAATGGTAAATTTGGTTCTTACAAATCTAAATATTAATCAAATTTAAATTTTTGATCAAGTATGATTTTATCGAACGCAAAACCATACAAAGCTATTGTGTGCCTTGTTAAAAACCTTCATAAGCCTAAATAGAGAAAGAGAGTACACCGTGATAACTCAAAGAAACAAACAAGAACGATGCAAAAGAACAAGGACTGGATCACCACCTAACCTATACTCAGATTCACAAGCTGACAAACACCCTACCTCCAATAGACAACACCTAATGCCCGACCATACAACCCCCACTCCCAGCCACATATACGGGCAAGCAACGCCCAATTACACAAACACATTCAACCAAGACTCTCTCTCAACTCTCCCATTCGCTAACGCATCGACTATTTCATTTGTTTCACGGAACACATTATTAAAACACACACTCGGCAGTATCTGACACGCATTATCAATTTGCCTAAACCAGCGCCACAGTGACCAATGCCTCATCTCAAAATGTAACACTCAGGACATTGCAGCCGTTGAATCTGATTCAACAACCACAGACAGCACAATGTCCCAATATGACTGAAGCAACATACTAAGCGCAAAAGTAATTGCGCGAACTTCCACTTCATTCGACTCCATAACACCCAACAGCCCCGAAAACAAGGCCAAGACACGGCCCTCCGAATTGCGCAAAACCCTTCCACACCCTGTCGAGAATGGCTTGCCTCGAGCAGACCCATCAACGTTAAACTTTAGCAACCCTCCCTAGGCGGTACTCATGCCACCCCCTTGCGAACCAACCTCCTCATAACCGACAGAGTGCAAGATCGCAGAAATTTCCACCATTGTGCCTTCGAAATATCCATCCCATCCTTCGTCGCTTTGGTCCAATACAAAGCGCATAATTTGATTAAAAAGAAGATCTCTTATGCCGCTAAACGTTTGTTATTAAAAATAAGCTCATTCCGAGCTAACCACATAGACCATAAAGACGCCGCAATCCTCGCAATCCACCATTGCCTAAGAATGCCCGAGAAACAACTCTCATACCCACCAATAAAAAACTCTCGCACCGTTCGTGGCCTCACCCAGCACACACCCACCATTGCAAAAACCAAGACCAAATTTCATACATACAAGGGCAAAAATAAAGAATATGATCTACCTCATCAACGCATTCTCCACACCACACACAACCGACGGATAAGCTCACCATCCAAATGCCCCGGTCCCACAACATACATAACGTCGGCAGTCGTACAACCAAATGAATTAAAGGAAACACTAAATTTTTTAGGGTACCTGAATCCTCCAATCCAGAAAAGAATCAAGTAATGACTCCTTCATCCCATAGATAGACTGAACAACATCAAATTTTTGGTCGAGAAATCACCATTCACTGCTACTCGCCACACCAAACGGTCTGGCACCAACACGTGCAATGGACACTGGTTTACCAACTCCCCCAATCAACAAGTTGTTGCAGCTCAAAGATGCGTAACTCACGACCACAAAATATGACACAACCCTTGTGATCCCAATAGTCCCTATGTGCATAATCTACAACCATAGCTCGCTTGTCAATCACTATGCGGAATAAACGCAGAAACAATACGCCCAAAGGCTCATCGGAGCACCATAAATCATGCCAAAAGAGAATTTCATTCCTTCGACCCATAATCCAAACAAAGCGGCTCACGCCCATAAAGCTAACCACTCGTTCATATTCTTGCACCTCCACAATTTGCCTTCATACAATCAACCTCCGATACTTTCTGTGATTATTAAAACGCCAATTAAGAACTTGTTCCCCATAGTTCGCAACAATCAAATTACGCCACATAGAATTCCTCTCCAAAGCATAACTCCACGCCCATTTAGCTAATAAAGCTAAATTTTTCAATTCAAGATCAATAACTCCCAACCTGCCTTGATGCTTCGGCAAACAAATGGTGGCCCAATTTACTCAGCATAATTTCCTAAAGGTCTTGGAATCACCCCCACAAAAATGCCCCACGGATCTTGTCATGTTTCAATATAACCCCCTTGGAACGACAAAAACATCCATATAAAATAACGGCAAAGACGAGAGAACCGAGTTAACTAAAGTCACTCTAGCTGCAAAAGAAAGTGAGTTATTCTTCCAACCTTCCAATTTACTTCTAAACTTCAGAACAATCGGATCCCATGTTACCAATAACCTCATATTAGAACCTATCGACAAACCCAAATTGATGAACGACAAGTCCCACATAACGCAACCCAACACCCCAGCTATCTCAGCTAACACCTCATCACCCACATTAATCCCATGCATACAAGACTTAGAAAAATTAATATGAAGGCACGAGCAATATTGAAAGCATAACAACACCCTCTTCAAATTATGTACATCATTAACATTCCCACGCAACAACACCAATGTATCATCTGCAAATTGTAAGTGCGACAAATAGAAATTATTCGTTACCTGAATACCATGGATATTTCTCTTTGCCTCTACGCTAACCAGGAATTGATGAAATACCTCCGCAACCACTACAAATAATAAAGGCAAAATAGGGTCCCCTTGACGCAACCCTCGTTCCATGCCAAATTCCTTCGTCGGATTCCCATTAATCAAAACAATCATCATTGTCGTCCCAACACACGAACTAATCCATCGTCTCCACCTCTCCCCGTAGCCCATTTGTTGCAAAACTCGATCTAAAAACTGCCAATTTATACAATTGTATGCCTTTGCAAAATCTAACTTGAGCAAAACACTCTCAATTGATTTGTTAGATTTCAACGAGTGCATGACTTCATTGACTAGCAAAATACTATCCACCATTGGACGCTCCTCACAAAGGCGGATTGATTATCACTAATTAAATCCCCCACTACCAATTGAAACCACTCTGCTAGCACCTTTGCCAATATCTTGTACACAGATTTAAGTAAGCAAAATAGGAAGAAATTCCTTCAATGTTTTCGGCTTCTCTTGCTTGGGAATCAAAATAACATAAGTTGAATTCAATCTTTTGGTAACTTTTCGGTCATATAAAAATCCTCAAAAATAGTCAGCATGTCTTCCTTAACAAAATCCCAACACCTCTTATAAAACTCAAATGTAAATCTATCGGGACCACGTGCATTAGCCTCATCACACCTACCCACTGCCCTACGAATCTCGACCAATATAAATTTTATTTCCAACATCTCACTCTGTGCCAAAGACAGCCTTCCCAAGTTGAACTCCATATCAAAAGAACCAGCTAGAGTGGGTTGAGCAAAATGATCGCAAAAATAAGAAAAAAAAACATGTCTCTTTATATCAGTTGGTGTTGTGACCCATCGTCCCCGAATCCGAAGCACTGTCAACTTATTTCGCAAACCTCGAATCTTAGCATCACACTAAAAGAAATATGTATTTCGATCTCCCAATTTCAACCATAGCATGCGAAACTTCTGTCTTCATATCGATTCTCTAAAATGATACAATCGCCACAACTCATATTGAAGCTTACGTCGCTCATCAACCTCCACCACTTCTTCTTTACTAATATGCCTATCAATCTCATCAATTAGGGTTATTTTCGCTTCAATACGCTGCTCTACACTACCGAACGATTCTTTGTTCCAGAACTTGAGAAATTTCTTAAGATGACTCAATTTATGAACTAGATTTTCCGAAGCATTGCCTACCTTCAATGTTTCACAACTACGCCATCCTCGCCCTATTGTTTTCACATATACCTTCTTCTCCAACCAACAGTTAAGAAAGTGAAAGGGTCGAGGCCCCTAGTCGTTATTCCCACACACAAGTAATAAATGAGCATGATCAGAAATACCTCTCATCAAATTACGCTGAGACAAAACCTGAAATTGTTCCACCCAGGCACAAGAAACCAGAAAACTATCCAGTTGGCTACACTTGTTCCTTGGATTGAACCATGTGAAACGTTTGCCAACCAACATAACATCAATCAATCCCTCTTCTTCAATAAAACCAGCAAAGGTAGCCATCACTTGTCTATTTCCTTCACAACTATGCCTTTCCTCGCTCAATCTTAGAACGTTAAAGTCCCTCAATTAACCATGGCACATCCACCGCTCCAAAAATAGTACGAGCAGTCCCCCAAAGTCTCAATTTCCCCTCTAATGTACAAGGCGCATATACACAGCTCATCTTGCATCGCCACGCCTCGCTCACCCATGAACCCCAAATCACTAGCAAGTTCGAATCCATAAAAGAAGCCTCAAGTTTGAATCGACTTTCCTTCCATATAACCAAAATGCCTCCCGACCTCCCAATGGAGGGTACAAAAACAAAAGCATACTGATCTGAGGGCCAAATACACCGCACCATCGCCTCGGAAATATCTGCTAACTTCATCTCTTGAACAAACGCCATATCACATTGATGTTGTCGCAACAATTTCTTCTTTGTCATGGACCTCATCCCTCTCACACTCTACGATAATACCTTCATAATGTCCAACTATTCCTCCCGATCTCACTTATCAAGGATCCCTACAATGTACTTGATGATAGCATCCTCGTTCCCTATAGTTGAAGCGCCCAAGAATTTACCCACTTCCACCGTGATGCGAGCCTCACGCAACAAGGCCTATTTGTCGAATGTCATGCGTAGACTTGCTGAAAGAATTCAATGTTGTCTCCTTTCCCTTTTGCGCCTTCGCCCTTCCCCTCCCTCTTCCCCTTTTGTGATTAGCAGACTCAATCGGTACAACACCCTACAACACAAAGCTAGAGTCATGTGTGTTAACAACACTTACATGATAAGCATTATCAATTAAAGGCTCAACCGATACTACTAACCCATCAACAATCGACCCAACTTCCTCGTGCTCTAACGACAAAGTGGTGAACTCCACTTGGCAATCTACCAAATTCAAATCCTTTAGCCCCGACCCCTCTTCAACCTGACCTTCATTGTCCAACTATGACACCATACCCACCTCCCCATTCATCACTCAATATTTATAACTAGTTTGTACTTTGACCTCTCGATCATTCAAACGTTGATGCTCAATCCACAATTCATTCGATCTTCATCTCAAAAGGTCCCCACTATCCAAACCATTATGATTTTGCTCTGCACTCTCAACCTTATCAATGGAAACACTAGGCTTCTGTCCATGACTACTAACTCCCTTTTTTCCATCCATATATTGCCTACCACCCTCTTTCCCCCAGCTTGAAGCATCATCCTCATTGTCAACGTCTGACCTGCACACCTGCTCACAATGAGAACATAAATAACAATCTAACTATGGCTCAAATTCGACAACCCGAAGGTGGAACTTCATATCATGTGCCTATAACTCCAAGAACTCATCAATCTGATCTAACTTCTCTGTCTTGATCAGAATATGGCCTCTTTCAAAAGAATTTGGCTCTAAAATTGAATCATCACAATGAATCAAAATTCCTCACATCAAAGCTATATTCTCGAATGTTTCCTTCGACCACACGTGAAAAAGTATTCCAGAGATTGCTAGACATACCCTCTGACTCCCACTCTCAATCTCAAGCTCCCACTTCACCACCCTAGAGAACCATTTATCCAATGCAGAATTCTCTAACACATTTTCCCTCGTATCCGAGTTGGAAAACATCATTAAAATCCTCGATCCCGTCAATCGCATAAGAGAAAAGCCTACAATCTCTGTATCATGCAATTCCTTTTCCAATGTTGAAATTCCCATTGACACCTTACACCATGCGATCAAACAATTTCACAGGATTTCAATTTTACTATCATCTTCCACCCTCTGCATCATTCTAAAAATTGTTTGCCCAATTGAACTACTTATCCCAGCCGAATTAACTACCTTATATTGTACCAAACGTTTCTTCTACCGCTAGTAATAATCCTATGTAGCTTCTCGAGCAAACGACATACTTAGTCGAGCCCCATAAATCCAACTGTAACCTTCTAGACTTACCTATGCGTTAATATAGATCCTAGGAAGTCACATTAGGGTCACCGGAGCGACCCATATTAAAGTTTCAAATAAACAAATTGTTAAACCATTTAAAATCATAAATCAAGTTTTGAATTAAAATACAATTTCAGAAAACATTCAGACTACAAAATAGAAACTATGATACAAATTGCTAAAATAAATGTCAGACTCGAATGTAAATCAAGATGTGGCATACATGCCCCATAATAAACAACGTGACAGCTGCGACATGGTCGATCTTCTAACCTGTGATGGTAAAAACAACGTGAGCTTCAGAAAGCTCAGTAATACATACTACCAAAGGATGCTAAAAGCACAAGCAGGTATATGGCAAGCTTAACACTGTCATGGGGAACTGGGCAACAATAAGCTCAAATTACGGTTCCATATTTCAGTGGAGCATTATATCATAAGGTAACAAAGTTTTCCTTTATTTGATCACCCGAACCTTAAGAGATAAGTCTAAAGCCGGAGATTCAAAAGAGATTCAAATTTCAGAAGTTAAATCAAGGAGTTTAGAGTGGTTCATTAAGCGCGAATTGTAAGTTTACTAAGAGTTCAACTTTGATACATTAATTTAGTAGGGTATGTTTCAGAAGAGGTCAGAAAGTTTTATTAATTTACTTAACTACCCTCCAACCATACACCAATATGTAGAAACCCATAATAGTATCCAGAAAGACTTACCCTAGGCCCGTCGGGCGTAGGAACTTACAGAAAGGCTTAACATAGGCTCATTGAGCGTAAGAGCTTAGGTTTAGAAAGACTTATCAGCGCTGAGCCTACAGATCTTCATTCATAACCCAAATAATATACCCAGATGATTTCAGTTTATATTCAGAAGACAATATTACAGAAAATAGATATCAAATCTATTTTATACCGGAAGACAGATGTCAAATTTATTTTATTATTATTTCGTATTCAATATATCAGATATATTTTTCATATCAGAGGTCAGAAACCAGGGATTTCCTTTCCTTTCGTATAACAGTGTCATACTTTTAATTTTAAGCATATGGTCTTGGTTTAGACCAAAAAATATTTATAGATACATGGTACGCGCTTTATGACCCAATTTATTTCTCAGAGGTACTTAATAGATATCAGAAAGATGACATTTGACAATTTTAGACTGATTTCAGAAGGAGGTCCCTACGAATAGGGGCGTTCGATAAGACGGATCAAATAAACATCGGAAGTTGGTACATCAGGATCTTTGGGATTTCAGATATATCGTGAGCAAAATCAAATGTTACAACCTACGAGGGTATTAAGGTCATTTTGACCTTCAAGGGTAAATTGGTAATTTAGACCAACAAGGTATAAACGGTGATGCACAAGATTCAGGAATTCTAGATGCTCATCAAGTTTCTGAATCTTTTTTAATTAATCGTATCCCATCAATACATTGCTTACCCCTCAACCGGATAGATACGTTATAAGTATTCATTTCTCAAAATAGACTTCATTGCATGACAAAGCAAGACACCCTCACAATCAACCACTAAACGAGCTACGAAAATTTGAACATCAATTCAAGCAGTAATTTTCGAGTATTTGAACATGTGCATTGCACTCAAACTCAAACTGTAGCATCGAATGCACCTTGAACATGTTACTCTTGCTATTAACTATGTACTTTCCCCCAAATAAACGAATATGCCTTCATATAATATTCTTCCAAGTCTCAGAGGTATCTTCAGATCATTTTAGTATTTAAAGATATTTCAGAAATTTTGGTGCTCGAAGGTGTTTCACTTATTTTGAGTTTGTTGGTCCTTTCCAACCTTTCGTTCATCACAGATCTCGAGGGTAAATTTATCATTTTAGATAGTTTGATGTTTAACACCTGAGGGTATTTTAGTCCTTTTGGTCATTAAAATCATTTCGATCAATTTAGCCTTATCAATACTTTAAGATCCTTTAAGTTATTTCAACCCGTTAAATCATTGCACCATGATAACTAACCCAGACATACGAATGGTTTTTCGTAGACTTATCTTCATAAACTTATTCAGAATTCAAGAAATTCCAAGTACTTTACAAATTCGAAGGTTCAAGATTTGTTACCCTAACTTCCCGAGCTAGATGATGTTTTCAGATGAATCGGTTGATTTCCTGACCTAGCGTAAATTTAGATCACTTCCACTATCAGGGGTATTTTAGTCATTCTAACATCTCAAGGGCATTATCGTCATTTATTCATGAAATATTTCCTATATCAAATCTTTTAGCACTATTAAGTAGATTAGGAGATAATTGCCTTGTTAATCACTTACTTCTCAAGCTGGACAGTGTTTTCAGATGAATCAATTGATTTCCTGACCTAGCGTAAATTTAGATCGCTTCCACTATCAGGGGTATTTTAGTCATTCTAATATCTCAAGGGCATTATCGTCATTTATTCATGAAATATTTTCTATATCAAATCTTTTAGCACTATTAAGTAGATTAGAAGATAATTGCCTTGTTAATCACTTACTAAACTTAAGAGTCTTTCAGTCTATTAAACTTCTCTTTCAAATAGTTCGGTCGTATCTAGATTACCATTCTTTTATTGCATGAACAATCAACTTAAGCAGATTTTCAAGTACACTAAATTATAACCATGCGTAATTTTTCGAATGCCAACATAATCATAAAGCATACAAGAGGTAGTAATGTATTACCTTAACTTCGAGCTGCATCGGTCGATTCATGATACCTCATTTGATTGCACTCGAACCCGAATTCGATGTCCCATAACATTTCGGATACAAAGATACATGGATATCTTCAATAAAACAATACCCTTAATCAATCCTCATTTACATTACTCTTATACTAAATATTTAACTCATGCACTCTCGGGTTCAAAGTAAGATTCGGAGGCTTTCGGATTAGAATTTTGCAAAACGGGCTTCAAAAACGAACTCAGGACGTAAAAAACATAAAATTTAACTTATTGGGTCAAAGTCAACGCTATCATCATGTTGACGTCAGCGGTCAAAGTCAACGCTGACGTCAGGCTTAGGTCAATGATGATGCCACAATGACGACATTGGTCAATTGGGTTAACTCGGATGAGTCAACTTGGGCGAGTTGGCTCATTGAGTTGACTCGGTCAACAGTTTGACGGGTCGGGCATCGGGTTCGGGTCGGACTTGGGTCGAGCTTAGACTTGGGCTCGGATCAAACGAGTCAGATTCTAGGCTGGGCCGAACGGACCTGGGCTTGGGTTATAGTCCATTGGGCCATATTAGGCTAACCCAATAATAAAACAGGTCGGTTCAAGCTGAATTGGCTCGGTTCAAATGGCAGACCGGGTTTGACAAAGACCGGTTCAATCCGGTTCAACACACTTACCCCATAAATCTATACTCACCGACAGGTCAATCGTCACCGGTGACTCCAACGGTCGCGATCCTCCTGGAAACACGAATCGCACAAAACACACAGTTCAACCAAGCCGAAAATCGTCAAAATAAGCCGGAAAACACATTGAAACTTATGCAAAATGAAATAAGGTGATCGAAAAGCAGCGTACCTCTGACAAAACCTCTCCCGGTGTCGGATGGGTAGTTGGCCGATTAGGTTTTTCTCGTCTCAACGCAAGGGACTTGGATCTAACAATTGTACAACGATAGAACGAAGGAGATGGCTGGAAAACTTGAATACCCGAAGCGTAAAAACCCTAGGTTCATCGAACCTTTGACCCCCTATTCATGACGATTGGAACAACAGTCGCGCGAGTGGATAAATGAGTTTTGGTCGGGGCTCAACGGTGAACAAACTCACGGTGGCGGTGAAGGCCACAGCGCGGCGGTGGTCGATATTGGAGATGGAAGAAGGTGGTTGGTTGGGTGAAAGCTTCTCGAACTCTCCAACTCATTTCTCATAGAACAAATGACGATTATAGGGGTAACTGAGGACTTGCATTATTTTAATTATTTTCAGGATATTAAACAAGTTTAACTTAACAACACATTAAGGTAAATTCAAACCAGAAGTGAACTTAGCCTTGATGGTTAAAACTTGGGCTTACAAAGCAAAGGTCAGGGGTTCAACACTACAAATCCCTTTTTCTTTTCTTTCTTTTTTTATATTCCATTTTCATTTATTTTCATCCTTCATTTTTTTTCAGGGTGTTACACCAACTCCCATTCAACCTCTTAATCACCCTATTCGTCGCACTCTTTGAAGCTATACGCATAAAATCAAATCTATAACTTTGCTCTTTTGGGCGGTACAAAGACATCAAGAACTTGTCCATAGCGATCAAAAATCTTCCAATCACTTTGCCAATGTATTCAATCCGATAGGCTTCCTACGTACAGAGTCCAACTACGCCTTTGACTGTTTTTTCTCTACGGCGGCGACATTTCTCTAATTGCATGCCTATTGAAATCATATTGCATTCTTATTTAAATACTTGATAAATATTTATTTTTTTAAAATTAAAAAATAGATATAGACCTTGTTTGGCAATTAGCGGATAGCTAATAGCGAATTACATTAGCTGATAGCTAATAGTTGATTACATTAGCTGATTTGACTAGCGGATTGTATTAGCTGATTATATAAAAGTGTTTGGTAAAATTAACTGGTAGCTAATAGTTGTTTGATTATTTAAACAAGCAAAATGACATATAAGGACATGATTATATTCGATATTTGTTTGACTAGTTTATTAGTTATCAATGTTTTGTATCTATTAATATTAAGTAGATTATGAAAAATATTTTTTAATATAACATTACTAAGCATATTTGAAGGATCTATATATTAATTTATTATTTAGATAATTATTTTTATATAATTTAATTAATTATTAAATTTAAATACAAATATAAATGTGTAAGAATAAAAAAATAAAAAGTATTAGTTTACAAATGTCACAATATAAGTGAGGGTGAATAATTAAAATAGAAAATTTTAAATTTAGGTTAGTTAGAAATTTTTTATAATTGTTAAGGGTAAAAGAGTATTTATAACTCTTACGTCAGTAATGTCACAATGTAAGTGAGGTGAAAGCTTCTATTAGCGGCTTTTTTAAAATTGGTGGTTTCACCCCAATTCGCTATTCACCAAACATTTAAATTAGCGAATTTAACCGGCTAAACTTCTAATATTAGCTCAAACCTCTAATTCTGACTCAAACCATTATTCACCAAACAAGGCGATATTATAATGTTTGACCACTAAACAGAGCCATCGTTTAGTTAAAACTTGTATATTAAAATTGAAATAAAATATTTATTAATTAAGAAATAATTTAGGTTAAATCAGATTAACAATTCAATTTGAATTACAGCTAACTAGAATCGAACTCTAACAACGCTAAATTTGCGTAAACTCAAATAAAAGGAATTATATAGTATATTTTTTACAATTAGCTGATAGCGGATAGCGAATAACGGATAAAATTACTTTTAATATAAATTTTTTAAACATATTCGAATGATTTATATATTAATTTATTATTTATATAATTATTTTAATATAATTTAATTCATAAATAAATTTAAATACACATATAAATATGTGATAATAAAAAGAAAAAATAGGGTGAGAAAATATTTAATTTAGGTTATTTGGAGATTTTTGGTAATTGGTAAAGGTAAAAGAGTCTTTACAACTCTAATATCAAACCTTTAATCTCAAAAACTCCTATTAGGAGTTTTTTCAAAATTAACGATTTTACCTCAATCGACTCTTTCAATTCGTTGTTTACCAAACAAAAATATTAGCGGATTTGACTGATCAATCCTCTAATTATGCCTCAAACCTCTACTTTTTGCCCAAACCACTCTTTACCAAACATGGCCATATAAAAATTTTAAAATAAAAAGACTTTTATACCATTATTTTATTTTTATTTTCAAAAGAGTAATTTTAATATTTAACTTAAGAGTAAACTACCTCAGTGACCACTCAACTATTGGTCGCGACTAGTTTTGACCACCCAATTAAAAAATTCAAAATTTGACCACCCAACTATGTAATAGACCTATTTGACCACCGCCCGTTAAAATTTAACGAAAAGATAGCGTGGCAGTTAAAGTAAAATTTGTATAATTACACTTTTAGTCCATGTTAATTACCTATATATCAATTTGGTCCTAATTTAAATTTAATTAAATAAAATTAATCAACTAATCAGATAACAACATGTGTCATCACCCGATTGGATGAATTTATTTTAATTTTTAATTTAATTTATTTAATAATAATATATATTCCTCCAATCAGGTAGTGACACGTGTCACCACCTGGTTAAAGGAAAAGTCAAAAGAAATAAAGATGTGCATGGTGTGGTTTGAACCCTTGACCTCTTGATTGAAAGAGCTAAGGCTTAACCACTGGGCCAACTACTCCTTAGTAATGTAAATTGCATCATTCTATATATATCTTATAATGACGTCAGTGCTGGGAAAAAAGAAGAAAAAAGTTTGAGAGGAGACTCGAACATGATTCACATGAGATATATAAAAGCACGCATATCACTAAATCAAATATATACGACTTTAAAATAAATTAAATTAAAAATTAAAATAAATTCATCCAATCAGGTGATGACATGTGTCATCACCAGATTGGATGAATTTATTTTATTTATTTAAATTAAAATTAGGACTAAATTGATATAATGAGTAACTAACAAGGACTAATTGTGTAATTATACACATTTGACTTTAACGGCCACGTCACCTTTTCGTTAGCTTTTAACGGCCGATAGTCAAAATAGGTCCATTTAAATAGTTGGGTGGTCAAAACAGGTCGCGACCAATAGTTCGGTGTTCACTGGAGTAGTTTACCTTAACTTAATTATCGATCATACCTTTAAACTTTATACCATTCAATGAAAAAAATGTTTTCTTCATTAAGAAACTATTTATTATTGTTTTTAAATTTATGTTGAAGGCTTGAAGCCTTTAGTTTTTTTTTATTATTATTTTGAATTTATAAATATATTATTAAATGAAAAAAATGACAAGATATGCGTTATATGTAAATGAAAATACTTATCCAAATTTATTTTATGAGTAACTATAACATAATTTTTTTATTTCTAAAATCATTTAAAATAATTAATCTTAAAATTATTGATATGATACCTAAAATTTTAATTTAATGTTAACAAGGATACAATTTTAAATTAAGATTTTGATTATTCTCTTTATTTTCTTTACTTTCATTGTTTTAGACATCATTTGTTTAAAAAAAACAACTGTTTCATCGTTTTAAATATTATATATTATTTTATGTTAAGAGTTTGTCCAAGTATAAACGAAAAATATATTAAAATACAATTAAAAAATAAACAATTTGTAATTACTTAAAATTTAAAAATAAAATTGTACTTAGAAAAAATAATACTAAAACATTATATTTTTATATGAGTGAATATTTAATACACTATCGATGTAAAAAAATCTACACAAGCATGCCTATTTTCAAACCAAAATTTAAAATTTTAATATAAACCATATAACTTAAACCCCTAACCTCCAAACCCTAAATGATCCCGGTTATGAAAACTTTGTTTTCTACCGTAAGTGTATATGATAATAATCTTATATATGTGTGTGTGATTTATATCCAATCCACTAGCGGTGGAAACTTTTAGTTTCCACAAGGGCCTTAGTTTAGGGTGTAGGGTTTATGGGTTTAGAATTTAGGGGTTAGGGTTAGGATTTAGGGTTTAAAGGTTAAGGTTTTAGTGTAATATGTTGAAAGTTTATGTTTTAACGTATAAACCTTAAATTCTAACCATGAACCCTAAATTCTATTCACAATCCTTAAATTCTAAACTACTAAACATAAAACCCTAAACTCTGCAGCCTAAATTGAGTCCCTAAACCCTAAAATTAAAGCGCTTGTGGAAACTTTTAGTTTCCACAGCAAGTGTATCAAATAATTATCCATATGTGTATATATATAGGATTAATATTTGATACACTGTCAGTGTAAATTTTTTTTACACAAGCATGCCTATTTTCAAGCCTAAATCTAAAATCTAAATTTCTAACCTTAAAACCCTAAAAATCTAACCACAAACCCTAAACCCTAAATTCAAACCATAAATCCTAAATTCTAAACCCTACAACATAAACCCCTAAGCTCTAAACCTTAAACTAAACCCCTAAACCCCTAAATAACCTCGCTTGTGGAAATTTTATTTTCTACCGCTAGTGTGTGTACCCCTAAATAACCTCGCTTGTGGAAATTTTATTTTCTACCGCTAGTGTGTGTATGTGTGTGTGTGAACTTTTTGTTCAATTAGATATTTATATTTTTTAGTCTAATTTGAATTAAGAAATCAATTTCATGTACTAATTTTAATTAAGTTCATGTACCTAATTAGATACAAATATAAAATTGAACCAAAAATTCAAGTCCATGTATCAATTTTAACCAAAAGACTAAACTTAAGTACTTAGAAGAAAAAAAATTGTTGAGTGGATCGAAAGATCGATATAAACCAAGAGGGGGTGAATTGGATTTTTAAAGTTTTTGTGGTGGAAACTGCAAATTAAAAAGATAGACAAGAGATTTTAGAGTGGTTCAAGTTCCAAATGAACTCTACATCCACTACCTTAGCTTCACTAAGGATTTGCAACAATTCCACTAATTGCTCTTCCCCTTTTCTAGGCTAAGGAGGCAACCTTTACAATTTTGGTTGAATTTTCTACCCAAAATTCAACCCAATCCTCACAACAAGATAACAAAGAAATGAATGGCTAATAGAGTATCTCTCAATACAAATTGTAGCCCAATTACAAGCACTCAACCCAATTGAACAAGATAAGAATGAAAATTACAATTGGGGTTTCTAGACAAAATAAGATTTTTGCACAATTGCTTGGATTTGATGAATAGATGTTTTCTTGAAGATCAATAGTTGTTGCTGTAGCTTTTGGATGTCTCTTTTATACCTCCTCATTGATTTCTAGCCGTTTGGGTGGTTGGGAACATAAATGGAGCCGTTGGAACCCTCTCTTACCACCATAAATGCACTTCTGCAGCTATGCGTATCGGTACGCGGGAAGGTGTATCGATACCTGTCCTAGAAAAGAAAGAGCTGTTGCGTGCAATAAATAAGGGGTATCGATACGCGCGTAAGCGTATCGGTACGGGGTATCGAAACGGTAAAGGTCGTATCGATACCTTTTTCTCAACTTAACTCACCGTCGATATCCGTATCGGTACGGGGGTTAGGCGTATCGATACGGGTCAACGACCTTTTAAAGTTTGGTTACCAACCAACTGACACCAACGGTCATATTTTTTAAACCGACTTATATTTAAATTTTATGAAGGTCGTATCGATATGAGGGTTTGCCGTATCGGTACGCTATTCAAACTCTTTAGATTTTAACACAGGGGCGTATCGATACGAGGGTTTGCCGTATCGATACGTGTTCCGACAGTAGCCAAGTTTTGTAAAAAGGTATCGATACGCTTGGGAGTGTATCGATACACCTGAACGTTTTTCAATAGTTTGGCCTTGGAACACTTAGAAAATATTTTGTGTTTGAGTTATTCAAATCAGTTTTAAAGAGTTGGTGATTTAAAACTTATTAAGGGGCTTACAAAAACAATTTTAAGTTTTTCAAATTGATCCTTAAAGATCTAGTTATATCAAAATCAAACATAGGTTTTACAATCTCCCCCTTTTTGATATAACAAAACTAAAACTTAAAATTTTTGACATTTTGAAAAATCTTTACAAAGTTAGCTCCCTCTTAATATAAGTTTGGTAACCTTTGAGTTAAAATCAAAATATTTGAAGTGTGAGCTAGTTTCTCTCCCCCTTTTTGTTAGATCAAAAAATCTTGAGACAATTAAGTGCATAAAGAAGGCAAAGGTATAAATAAGCAACATTAATTTTATTCATCATAGCATCATAATTAAAATCCATACAAAAACAGAAAATCAAAGCATAGGTTTAATCCTAAAACAAACTTAATCATAAGAACATAAAACAAAGGTGCATAAAATAGAAAATCGTAAATGATATGCATGAGATGCAAGAAGAAACGTCTAGGCATCGTCTTCGTCATCTTCATCATCTTCATCATCAACTCCCATTGGCTCATTATCCCGCATGCTATTGCGCCACTCATCATGGAAAGCGGCGATGGAAATATTTAAAGAATTGTGACCGCTTTCAAGGGATGTGAGGCGATTCTCCATACCCTTCATCCTTGTATCAAAAGTTGTTTCCATGGAAGTAAGACGAGTGTTCATGTCCGTGCGCAACCCGGTAAATTGCTCATTGAGATAGGTCATGAGAGCATCCATGGAGGGTTGTGGGACTTGAGGAGCTTGAGGCTCTTCAAATACGGCGGCGGCCTCGGGTGGTAACTCGGCAAGACGTACCCATTCACCATTAAAGTAGTGGAACTTTGCCCGTGCAAGAGATCGCTCATCAATGGGATCGGTGAGAGGAGTTGGGTAGTCAAAAGAGCAATCAATATCCTTTTTAATAAAGAAATAACTCAAAGTCGTACCATATGTAAAGGAGGTGACGAGAGATGTGTGACGATTTTGCACAATGTAGACAATCTCCGCGAACATGAGTCGAGCAAGATTTGGGCGCTTTCGCTCACGGAAGCAACGGATCCAAAAATCATCCACTTGACGGATGGTGGAATATTTTCCTCCGGAGGGACGAAACCACTAAGACACCATCAAATGTAAGATCCGGTCTTGAGCATGTAGGGCGGTGACGGATCCACTAAGAACATGCCCCAAAGCATGCTCCTTATCAATGCCTTCATCCTCTAATTTAAAAACCTCACAAATTGATTTGACATCAAGGATTATTTTCTTCCCCATAAGATAAGAGCAAATGGCAACAACTTCCCCATTACGAGTAATACATTTGGCATTAGAATAGAAAATCAAAACCAAAAGGCAATAATAAAAACCAGAAATAGAGATGAAATCCATGAAGTTCCATCGACGAAACAAAGGTAGATATTCAAACTTAAAACGCTTGGAGTCGAGAAAAGGAACGGATATTACCCTTTCGGCACGAATCTTATAATTCTCATATTGACAAAAATGAGTTAGACCCGTGTTATTTTCAAAGGATTGCTCATAGATGGTTGTGTAGTTCGGACGAGCAATCGCTCCAAGGGTGGATGATTCGCCGGTTTGAGAAACCCTTGTACGCTTCCTCGATGGTTCTTTTGGTGCCATGATCTAAAAGAGAAATAAACAAGAGGATTTCTTCAATTTTGGGTAAAAATCAAGGTAAAGAGAAATTTAAAAAATTTTGAAGAAAAGTTTTGAAGAAACAAAGGTTTTGATAAAAAGATGAAACAAAATAACAAAACAAAACAAAAAAATTAAAAAAGAGAAAGAAAAGATTACCTTGATAGAAACTTGAGAGATTGAAGAAATTCTAGCACAATTGATGAGAGAGAGAGCTCAAAGCTTTGCTTGATTGAAAAACTCTTTTAGATTTGAGTTGAGGTGTGAAAAATATGAAGGAGGAAGGGCCTTTTTATAGGCAAAAACAACTAGGGTTTTTAGGTTTTGAAGAGTTTTAATTTTGGTAAAAGTTGAACATATTAAAAGCCAAATTTAAAACTGTCTACGCAATCGAGTATCGATACGCCATAGGGTGTATCGATACGGGGGTAGAAACGTCATTTCTGCAAAAATGCCCGTTGGAAAGTCGTATCAAAACGGAGGGGTCCGTATCAAAACAACTCGTATCGATACGGGTTTAATCGTATCGATACCCGTGAAGCAAAGTAAATCCTGGGAAACTGAATGAAGAACACGTATCGATACGCGTAGATCCGTATCGATACTATATGCCCAGAAATACATATTTGGTTCTAAGAACAACCAAAGGCTCGAACTTAACATCTCCTAAAAGTATGCAAATGATGAATGAGCAGTTCTAAGCATATTTTAATAGAAGCATACTCCCCCTAACTATAGACATGGATGAAATTAGGAGTCTAAACACATAAACATGGCATTTCACAAGATCAAGCAAATTTAAGCACAAAAGAGGTCCTAAAAGGTCAAGATAGGCTAGCTAGACCTAACTCTCTCCTAAGGGACCAAAAACGCTCTTTGTCTAAGGGTTTTATAAATATGTCCGCTAATTGATTCAAGGTGTCTACATACTCTATAACCACATCTTCCTTAAGGACATGATCTCTAATGAAATGATACCTTATTTCTATGTGTTTGGTTCTAGAGTGTTGGATGGGATTTTTTGTTAAACATATTGCACTAGTGTTGTCACATTTTAGGGGTATGGTTTCAACTTTGATTCCATAATCTAAGAGTTGTTGCTTCATCCAAAGGACTTGAGCACAACAACTCCCTAAGGATATGTACTCGGCTTTGGTGGTAGATAAGGCTAAACTATTTTGTTTCTTAGAGAACCAAGATATGAGCATACTACCTAGGAATTGACAAGTTCCCGAAGTACTTTTCCTATCGATTTTGCAACCCCCATAATCCGCATCCGAGTAAGCATGAAGGTTGAAGGTAGAGTCTCTAGGGTACCAAAGACCTAAACAAGGAGTATCTCTAAGGTACCTAAAAATTCTCTTAACGGCTATAAGGTGAGACTCTCTAGGAGTAGCTTGAAACCTAGCACACAAGCAAACACTAAACAAGATATCCGGTCTACTTGCGGTAAGGTAAAGCAATGATCCAATCATAGAGCGATAAAGCTTAGAGTCAACACACTTACCTCATTCATCTTTGTCAAGCTTTGTAGATGAGCTCATAGAAGTGGCTTGAGGCTTTGCATTCTCCAAGCCAAACTTCTTGAGCATATCCTTTATGTATTTTGCTTGGTTGATGAAGGTGCCATCCTTCTTTTGTTTGATTTGGAGTCCCAAAAAGAATGAGAGCTCCCCCATCATGCTCATCTCAAATTCACCTTGCATTAACTTAGCAAACTCTTGACAATGACATTCATTAGTAGAACCAAAAATAATATCATCAACATAAATTTGAACTACTAAGATGTCATTTTTATACATTTTTATAAAAAGTGTAGTGTCCACCTTACCTTTTTCAAATCCTTTTTCAATTAAAAAGTTTGAAAGTCTTTCATACCAAGCTCTAGGAGCTTGTTTTAAACCATAAAGAGCTTTGGTAAGTTTGAAAACATGATTTGGAAATTTTGAGTCTTCAAAACCCGGTGGTTGTTCTACATACACTTCTTCATTATAAAACCATTTAAAAATGCGCTTTTAACATCCATTTGAAAAAGCTTGAAATTATGATAACATGCATATGCAAGCAACATCCTAATGGCTTCCATTCTAGCTACGGGTGCATAGGTTTCATCAAAATCTATTCCCTCTTCTTGAGTGTAACCTTGTGCTACTAGTCTAGCTTTAATTCTTACAATGTTACCACTCTCATCTAGCTTGTTCCTAAAGACCCATTTAGTTCCTATTGTAGATTGATTACTTGGCCTATCAACTAATGTCCAAACGTTACTTCTCTCAAATTGATTTAACTCTTCTTGCATAGCCATAATCCAAAAGTCATCTTTCAATGCTTCTTTAATATTCTTAGGCTCTATGCATGAGATAAATGCAACATGATTCATTAATCTAAGAGAAGATCGAGTGGTTACCCCCTTGGATGGATCACCCAAGATTTCACCATCTTTGACATAGTTCAACTCCCTTGGGTAGCTCACTTCCTTTTCCTCAAGAGCCAAGTCCTTCAAGGCATCAAGAGGTGGATCTTGTGTGTCCTCTTCTTTTGTTGAAATCTCATCCTCCTTTGAAGTTTGTCCTCCATCAAAGGCATTTATGATTCCTACATCATCATCATCACAAGAATCCTTCCTAGGAAGGAGGTTATCATCGAATACAACATGAATAGATTCTTCTACTACTAAAGTTCTTTTGTTAAATACTCGATAGGCTTTAGAGGTTAAAGAGTAACCTATAAAAATAGCTTCATCACTTTTTGCATCAAATTTACCTAAGTTGTCTTTTCCATTATTTAAAACAAAACACTTGCAACCAAAAGGGTGAAAATAGCTAATGTTAGGCTTTTTAGATTTTAAAATCTCATAAGGTGTTTTCTTTAAAATTGGCCTAATCATTACTCTATTTACAATATAGCAAGCGGTGTTTGTGGCTTCTGCCCAAAAATATTTAGGTAAATTGTTTTCACAAAGCATAGTTCTAGCCATTTCTTGCAAAGTTCTATTTTTCCTCTCAACTACCCCATTTTGTTGAGGAGTTCGAGGAGCCGAAAAATTATGGCTAATACCATTTTCATTTAGAAAATCTTCAAACCCCAAATTTTGAAACTCGGTTCCATGATCACTTCTAATATGTGAAATTTTAAGTTCAAGATCATTTTGGGTTAATTTTGAAAATGTGATGAATTTTTCCAAAGCCTCATCTTTAGTACTTAAAAATAGAACCCAAGTAAATCTAGAAAAATCATCAACAAGTACAAAAACATAAGATTTACCACCCAAGCTCATAGTCCTAATTGGCCCAAATAAATCCATATGGATAAGTTGTAAGCATCTACTAGTAGAAACATCATTAATGGATTTAAAGAAGATCTATGTTGTTTACCCTTTGAGCATGCATCACAAATTTTATCATTTGAAAAATTTATCTTGGGTAAACCTCTAACTAGATTAAGGGAGACTAGTTTTTATAAAACACTTATGCTAGCATGTCCTAGTTTCCTATGCCACAACCATGCATCATTTTCATTTTGTGCAACTAAGCATGCATGAGATGTATGAATGTCATCTAGATGCACCATGTATATGTTCCCTATGCGATGACCTATGAGCATAATATTATTAGATTTAATGTCTATAATTTTGCATCCATTTTTATCAAATAAAACATTAAATTCTTTATCACACAATTGACTTATGCTCAATAAATTGTGTTTAAGACCATCAACATATAAAACATTTTCAATGAGAATAGTAGATTGATTACCTATGGAGCCAATACCTTTAATGTGGCCTTTGGAGTTGTCACCAAATGTCACTACTCCTCCACCTTTTGGCTTTAGATCCATGAATCTACTCTTGTCTCCGGTCATATGCCTTGAGCATCCACTATCAAGGTACCATGAGTTTTGACTTTGTGCTTTGGCCTTGTAGCAATGCTCCCCCTACAAACAAAGATATTAAGCTTTTGTTTTTGTTACCCAAATCATTTTGGGTCCATAAGTGTTAGCTCCCAAAACCTTGGTTCCCTTAGGAATCCAAGATGACATAGCAATAATATTATTAGATTTTACAAGTTCCTTAGGAACACATACACTTCTAATTCTTTTAGCTCTACTATGTCTAGGATAGCTACCTTGTTTGTAGTAGTTAGTCTTTTTCTTAGGTTGGTGTGTTCTAGAGGATTCACCTATTTCATGCTTGACACTACCAACATTTTTCAAAGACTTTTTGAGCTCATTTAGCTCATCCAACACCTTTTGGTGTTCACTATTACATTGAGACAAAAGATTATTAAGATCAACATTTTCATCTTGAAAGAATTTTAGTTCATCTTTTAATCCTAATATCTTTTTCTCAAATTTTGAATTAGCTTGAGTGAGTGAGTCATTTTTCTCATTTAGTTCCAAAATAATCTTTTTGTTCCTAATGACCGACTCTTTATATTTCTCAACTAATTCATCATAGACCTCTTGTAACTCATCATATGCATCATTTAATTCTTCAAAATCTAAAGTAGATGAGTTAGAGGTTACCATGGATGAATCTTCCTCAAGTGCCATGAGGCAAAGGTTAGCCACTTCTTGTTCGTCATCCTCCGATGACTCCTCATCACTCCAAGTAGCAAGCTTGGCTTTGAGCTTCTTCTTCTCAAAGCCCTTCTTCTTGAGTTGAGGGCACTCCAAACGTATGTGGCTGGGTTGTTTGCACTCAAAGCAAATGATAGGATCCCTTCCTTCTTCTTTGTTCTTGCTTTTGAAGTCCATCTTTCTTTGGATTTTTCTTCCCCGGTTGGACCTCATAAAACGTGAGAATCGTTTGGCTATCATAGCCAATTCTTCTAGTTCATCCTCCTCACTAGAAGAGCTCTCTTCATGTTGTGAAGCTTTAGCCTTGAGAGCTATTCCCATCTTCTTCTTCTTCTCAACCTCAAGCTTCTCTACCCTTTTCTCTTCTTTCTTCTTCTCATCTTCCCTTCCTTGCTTCATGATCTCATGAGTAAGGAGAGAACCTACAAGCTCATCAAGCTTCAAAGTTTTCAAATTCTTAGCTTCAATGATAGCGGTTCTCTTCCCACCCCAAGACTCGGGAAGTGAATAGAGTAGCTTCCAGACAAGCTTGTCTTCCGGAATGATTTCTCCAAAACCCTTTAGCCCATTGACAATAGTGGAGAAACGATCAAACATCTTTGACACCGTCTCATCGGGCTCCATTTTGAAATTCTCATAACTAAGATTGAGAATTCCAATCTTAGTTTCTTTAACATCGTTGGTGCCCTCATAAGTAGTTTCAAGAGTGTCCCACACTTCTTTGGCACTCTTGATGGATGAGACCTTAGAATAGATGTCCGGACCAAAAGAACAAAACAACATGTGAAGAGCTTTGTCATTTACTTGAATCTTTTTCCTTTCTTCTTCACTCATCTCCATCTTTTTCTTTAAGACCATCTTGCCTTCACCATCTTGCTTCAATGGAATATAAGGGTCATCTTCAATGACATCCCACACTAGGTAGTCATTTGACTTGATGAAGAGACGCATTCTATTCTTCCAAAAAGAATAGTTATCACCATTAAAGAAGGGAGGCTTTGTAGTAGATTGAGACTCGTACATGCCCGAACCGGAGGTTGAAGCCATCTCTTGATATATGATGATCACACTCTTCCAAGGAACTCCTCTTGTGGTTGTTAATCCTCAAAGAGGTAGGCTCTGATATCAATTGTTGAGTGGATCGAAAGATCGATATAAACCAAGAGGGGGTGAATTGGATTTTTAAAGTTTTTGTGGTGGAAATTGCAAATTAAAAAGATAGACAAGGGATTTTATAGTGGTTCAAGTTCCAAATGAACTCTACATCCACTACCTTAGCTTCACTAAGGATTTGCAACAATTCCACTAATTGCTCTTCCCCTTTTCTAGGCTAAGGAGGCAACCCTTACAATTTCGGTTGAATTTTCTACCCAAAATTCAACCCAATCCTCACAACAAGATAACAAAGAAATGAATGGCTAATAGAGTATCTCTCAATACAAATTGTAGCACAATTACAAGCACTCAACCCAATTGAACAAGATAAGAATGAAAATTACAATTGGGGTTTCTAGACAAAATGAGATTTTTGCACAATTGCTTGGATTTGATGAATAGATGTTTTCTTGAAGATCAATAGTTGTTGTTGTAGCTTTTGGATGTCTCTTTTATACCTCCTCATTGATTTCTAGCCGTTTGGGTGGTTGGGAACATAAATGGAGCCGTTGGAACCCTCTCTTACCACCATAAATGCACTTCTGCAGCTATGCGTATCGGTACGCGGGAAGGTGTATCGATACCTGTCTCAGAAAAGAAAGAGCCATTGTGTGCAATAAATAAGGGTATCGATACGCGCGTAAGCGTATCGATACGGGGTATCGAAACGGTAAAGGCCGTATCGATACCTTTTTCTCAACTTAACTCATTGTCGATATCCGTATCGGTACGGGGGTTAGGCGTATCGATACGGGTCAACGACCTTTTAAAGTTTGGTTACCAACCAACTGACACCAACGGTCATATTTTTTAAACCGACTTATATTTAAATTTTATGAAGGTCGTATCAATACGAGGGTTTGCCGTATCGGTACGCTATTCAAACTCTTTAGATTTTAACACAGGGGCGTATCGATACGAGGGTTTGCCGTATCGATACGTGTTCCGACAGTAGCCAAGTTTTGTAAAAAGGTATCGATACGCTTGGGAGTGTATCGATACACCTGAACGTTTTTCAATAGTTTGGCCTTGGAACACTTAGAAAATATTTTGAGTTTGAGTTATTCAAATCAGTTTTAAAGAGTTGGTGATTTAAAACTTATTAAGGGGCTTACAAAAACAATTTTAAGTTTTTCAAATTGATCCTTAAAGATCTAGTTATATCAAAATCAAACATAGGTTTTACAAAAACTTCAAATGTCAAATTAAACATTTAAATTAAATTTAAATACCAAAATATATATCAACACTTATTTTATGAAAGCGATGAATAGTAAAATAATATTGGCTTAATAGCAAAATAAGTGTCCAAACTATATATCTTATTAATTTTTTGTGCCTAAACTAATTTTTGTTCAAAATAGATGACTAATATTTTCTCTTTTATCAATTTAGGCGCCTAAAGTTTTATTCCGTTACCGGTTTAAGGTTGGTCCGTTAAAAATAATTATCACCCAATCAATATTTTGCATGTGGCTGGTTTAATTTATTTAAAAAAAATATTCAGAATTTAAAATCTTTATAAAAAATTCTCAAAATAGTCCTCAAATCTCTAAGTCGATAAGCACATCTATCGTAGATTAGCAGAGATGGGTGGTTGGAAGAAATAGATGATGATATTCGACGGTGGTAGTGGTGGGCTCTAGCAAGGTTATCGATGGCGGCATGGGTGATAATTTAGGGAATTTTGAGTTATGGATTTAGGACTATATTTTAAAATTTTTTTAAAAAATAAAGAAATAATAAAAAAAACATACCACATGTCATATTTTGATCAGATAACAAATTTTTTTACTGCTGTTAAAGACTAGACATATAAAATTAACGAAATAAAAACTTTAAGTATATGTTTTGAAAAAAATAGTTTAGGCAAAAAAAAATTAAAAATATATAATTTAAATACTTATTTTAAAGCTAATAATATTAGTAACCAACTAACAGCTTTCGTCCACAAATTTCTTGGTAAAAAGAAATAAAAATACTGATTTTTTATATGAAAAAATGAAAATAATTTTAGCCAGAACCTCTTCACTTTTTTTTTTGAAAAACTACCCCAATGACCACTTAATTATTGCACGCGATCTGTTTTGACTACCCAACTAAAAAAATTTAAAATTTGACCACTTAACTATTTAAATAGACCTATTTTGACCACCGATTATTAAAATCTAACGGAAAGATGACGTGACCACTTAACTATTTAAATGAATATGTGCATGGTGTAGTTTGAACACATGACCTCTTAGTTTAAAAAACAAAGGCTTAACCACTACACTAACTAATCCTAAATGATGTAAACTGAACCATTCTATATATATCTTATAGTGAAGTCAATGCTAGGGAAAAACGAAGAAAAATATTTGAGAGGAGACTCGAACTTAGGTCACATGAGATATATAAAAACACACATATCAAATATTCACCTTAAAAAGTATTCGATTTAAATGAAAAGAAATTTGATTTTAAAAAAATATTTGGTTTAAAAATATTAAATCGAATTTGTAAAATATTTGAATATTTTTTTAATTAAGTTTATTTTCTTTTAAATCAAATATTCGATTTAATTTAAATATGAAAACGAAAAAAATATTCGAATGTTTTAAATCAGATTTCTTTTCTTTTAAATCGAATATTTTTAAAATCGAATATTTAATAATTTCATATTTTAATTAAATCGAATATATTTAATTTAGTGATATGCGTGTTTTTATATATCTCATGTGACTCATGTTCGAGTCTCCTCTCAAATATTTTTCTTTTTTTTTTCCCTAGCACTAACTCCATTATAAGATTATATATATATATATATATATATATATATATATATATATATATAATTATGCAGTGGTTAAGCCTTGGCTCTTTTAACCAAGAGGTCATGAGTTCAAACCACCCCATGCAACTCTTGAATGTTTTTTTAAATAATATATATAATATTAAATAAATTAAATTAAAAATTAATAATAATATATATAATATTAAATAAATTAAATTAAAAATTAATGACATGTGTCGTTATCTGATTAGTTGATTAATTTTATTTAATTTAAATTAAAATTGATATAATAAAAATTAAGAGGGACTAAAAGTATAATTATACAAATTTTACTTTAACTGCCACATCATTTTTACGTTAAATTTTAACGGTTGGTGATCAAAATAGTTCTATTTAAATAGTTAGATGGTCAAAATAGACCACAGGCAATAGTTACTGTGATAGTTTTTTTTTTTTTTTCAGTTTGCCTACTCGGCCATGCAAAATCCCCCTTTGTTATCGAGAAAACCCTAAATTCTTAATTTTCTAAAATCTCATTTCATTTCCTTTAATTTTAATTCTAATAATTCAAGCCCATAACCTATCCCAAAAAGAAGAAAAAGGAGGAAATGAGCAATTTGAGGACAGTATGTAGACCGCACATGGTCTTTTCTTCGTTGATGTGTAGTAGCAGGCTCCTCCACCTCCACCAAGCTCGATCCAGAACTAGGGTTTCCTTTCGAAACCCTGATTTCAGGTCGTCTCCGTGGTTCCATTTGTCCAGAAATTTGAGCAGGAAGGAACCTTGGTTTCGGGTCAATCAAAGGAGAACTGCCGTTAGGGCATCGAATTGGTTCGACCAAAAATCGCCCTACGAAACTCTTGGTAATTGTCTTAATCCTTATGCGTCTTTTTATTGTTTGATTATATTCCAGAATTAGAAAAGGTATTTTTTTCTGATTGATAAACGTATAACTATATTGGAACTTTGGTTTCTAAAAAACAGAGTTGGAAAGGGATGCTGATGACGAACAGATCAAGACTGCATACAGACGTTTGGCCAAATTCTATCATCCCGATGGTATGTGTGTCTTTAAGTTTCAGTAGTGAAATATTAGGTCAATTCTTTTCAAGTATTAGCTACCGCCTACCAGCATGGTTTCAATATTAGACTGCTAGGTTATTATGTGGGAATCATTTGGGGTTTCCCTCTTTGCACGACATTTCCCCTGTGAAATTCATTTAACTGCATTAAATAAGAACTTGGCATCTGAGACTGTTGAGAGGAGAGCTTATCCCATTCGCTTCAGGACTCCTTTTGGATGCTATAATAGACGTGTTTATCTAGTTAACTGAAAATTTTATTTCTAAAAAAATCTTGGCATGTGTTCTTACTAAACGATCCGTTTTCAATTTGAAGTCTATGATGGTAAAGGGGCTCTCGAAGAAGGTGAAACTGCTGAAGAAAGATTCATCAAGATTCAAGCTGCTTATGAATTGCTCATAGATTTGGAGCGACGGAGGCAGTATGATATGGATAACCGTGTCAATCCAATGAAGGTAAGATATGCATTTTCTATGGAATTGAAATTGGGAATTAGGTCTACTTGCTTTTTTGTTTATGAATTTGAAGATTCTCTCAGCACAATGAGGGATCGAATATCCTCATTCCAAATTTATTTCATAATTTTAAATTATGTAATCTTGCTGTTTACCCTTTATATAAATACATGTGTTATTGACTTGAGACAGACTTCCTACTAATTCTGTTGCCAAAGCCTGGATAGTCCTCGCTCTCCTTCTTTATATATATATAAAAAATCCTTATTGTTGGTTTCTTTAAATAAAAATATGACTTATCAAGTGGAAATGTGATGGTGATATTAAAGGTGTATTATTAAATTTTATACTAGGGGTGAAAGTTCCAGTTTTTCTCAAATTTTGTATTAAGTACAGTTAGAGTTATTGTCCCCTTATTTTGCTTTTTGTGAGCTAGACCCTTTTAAGAGTGGCATTTCCTAATTTTCTCCTTTATTCCAGGCATCAGAAGCATGGATGGAGTGGCTAATAAAAAAGCGAAAAGCTTGGGATCAGCGAGGAGATATGGCTGTTGCAGCTTGGGCTGAACAGCAGCAGCTCGAGCTGAATCTTCGTGTTCGCCGTCTTTCTCGTTCTAAGGTAACAAACTAATTCTGAAATTTCTCTAACAGTGTAAATGAATCAGGGTGGAGTTTCTAAACTTTGCCTGGTTTGCCATCAAATTCATGGTAAGTTTTATTGCTGTGCACAGTGTAGAGAAGTAGATTCTAATTAAAGTACACATGGTGTAGAATTGAAGAAATAGATTTCCATTATTAGAAGTAGAACTTGATCTTTGAGCTTCAAACTAATTCCAGGTTCAGAGTGAAAATCCGTAAGACTGTTGATACAATATAATACGGGTTTCCATTACATCATTATTTTATATTTGAGTCAAACAGATAGCGAGTCCTGCATATCCTAAAATTGTATTTGGGTGGAATTTCAGATAGATCCTGATGAAGAAAGAAAAATGTTGGCAAAAGAGAAGAAGGCATCAATAGAACAATTCAACAACACTCTTAAGCGGCATACACTAGTGCTGAAGAAAAGGGATTTGATGCGAAAGAAAGCAGAAGAGGAAAAGAAAAAGGTCATAAGTCAGCTTTTAGCTGCAGAAGGCCTTGAGCTTGATGATACAGATGATGATTCTCAGTAGAAAATGTTGTTTGTACATATCCCCCTCCCTAATAAATTCTTATTCTTTATGTAGCATGAAGGCAAAAAGAGGAACTGTATATAAAATTTTAAGGAAGGAAATGTTATTCCACTATTTTGAATGCGGATGCATGTGCTCTGCTGCATTGGGTGGGTAAAGGGCTCGGGCCAGGCCTATTGTCCTAGCAAGTATAGTTTGGCCTAGAAATGGTTATGGACCAAATTCAAATATAATAGACACGGAGTGAAATGGATATATTGACCCTCAAATATCGATTGTTATAGACGCTACAGAAATGTATCAGCCTATATTGACCCTCAAAACTATTTCCAAGAGATCAGAGGACATATTAAAATATCACGTAGGAAATTTCCAAATGGCATTTATAAGTCCATTCTTTTAAAGAAACAGAGGCTTTGGCCAACTCTAGTTGAGCCATCCAGAAATTATGCAGTTGAGTCTAGGCCAAGGAAAACAATCGGTTACAAACTTTGTAACAGTGATGGAAATGAAAACAACTTGTTCAAGACTTTGTAACAGTAAAGAAAGGCTGCGTTAATGGAGAATTCCAAAGGATAAGGGTGTGCTTTTGAAAGCTATGTCAGGGGATGTCCATGTCCTGCTTGCCTAGAGATCATGTGCTAGCATCTTTAATGTAATTTGAGTGTCTGTTCACAAGGAGTTCAATCAGTGGATCCTCCACATCAGACCCTGGTCGAGTCTTATCCCGGCAAACTGAAATATTTCCGCTTTCTGTCACCACCGTGACCTCTTCTTTACGGGTCAATAACTCATTGGCTACGACCAAATGCATTTTATACTTTCTAAGAGCCATATTGGCCTTCTCTAGGAGAATTTTTGAATCTGTCTCGAGCTGTTGATCAAAACCAGATAAAACATAACCAATGAATTCATTATACTTGATTCTAGGAAGCATTCATTTCAATAACCGCTTTTAATCAGTCCTAGCTTCCAAAGCAGACAATAAAGCGAGTGCACCACAGTGTCTCACCTTGAAGGATATGCAGAAAGCCATGGGAGTCCATTCCGTCCTCAGCACTGACAGCATCTTTGGGACTTGCATAAGTCGCATGTCTAAAGGGCCAGATGCCGACTGAATCTTGTGCTCTGCCTGTGCAATTAATCAGTCTTTTTTTTTCCTCACAGAATAGATAGATGCATAAAAGATTATTCAAATGAAAATTATATTTCAGTCTAGTAAAAGAAGATGAGTTTATTATATCGAATCATTACCATGCTCTTCCAAGGAACATAAAAGTCAGAGACGGCAGCAGCAAGGTAAAACATTGCATGACACTCGAGGCTTCTCATGGATGATGCAATGATTCTTAACAGCTTCTCTTGCAATAAAAATCATTCAGGTATCAGAGATGGTTGCTGTATATGATTAATTTATGATATTTTTGGTGTAATAACAAATAGTATACTTAAAAGCTGTTATCTAATGACCATGATAATTATATGATTACCAAATATGAAGAAAACTGAAAAAGTGCAGTGCCCAACATTTTTCTCCTAAATTTTAATTCAGAAGATTTCGCCTCATTTATTCATGAACATAATGAGGCCATTGCCTTTGCCAAAGCTATCATTGTGCTTTGCTAAAAGCAAAGATAAGAGACCATTGAGTTAAAGCTAGTTTAACCAAAATGGCAGGTCACCCATGAAAAAGGATATAGCCAAGGCCAAAGTTTTGAATATATTTAACCCTACAAGTGGAGCTTCACCCACTAAATACAAATTATGAGTTCCCAAAGTACAAAGAATTCAACATAGGTAATGGGTCATTAATATGAACCTCAAGGAGTCATATGAAAGCTTATTGAAGTCAACCTGAAGATACTCAAAGATGGTTGTAAAGGGTAGCTTCAAAAGGAGACCACCAGCTACTGCCTGCAACAAAATGCAAAGAAGCCAACTGTTAAAACAATGTTGATTCGGTTTGCAATCATGAACTAAAAGAGCCAAGAGCTAGAACAAAGATGAAAACTAGAGGAATGATTAATTCGTAATATTGACAGCCCGTACAGTATGATGGTTCCTAATAGCCCCCTTCACTGCTTCAGAATGTGATGGCTGCACTGAAATATTAGACATAACCCAATAACCTCAGTAGGAAATACCAACACATAATACCATATATTGTAGGTAAAAGTTTGCAGATCAATGCTTTAACATATATTTTTAAAAAGCAGCATGAAATACAGAACTGCATTTTTATTAGCTATGATCACTCATCCCCTTCTAGAATTCTTTAATAAAAGTAATTCAATATCTCGTATGATAGAAAATAACCTACCCAAAGCAATTATAATGCATTCAAGTTAAGACAAATGTCGAAGTATTGAACAAAGAGAAACATTCCACTAGAAATGTATAATTTGGGGTAAAGATACTCCGCAAACCTCGAAAATCAGAATCATCGGCGAGCTCAAAACATTCCAGCAGAGGATCGTCAGGAAGAGACCTGCAATATGGCTGGCAGGTTCCTCTACACGCACAGAAGTTGAAGAATCAATACAAACATCCACTAAACACGACCACAAAATAACCAAACATAAATAAACAATAATCAAAAACGAAATTCACCTCCTATACAAAAATATGACCTTGTATCCGGCCTTAATAAAATACCTGCAAAAAAAAAAAAAAAACAATCGGTTTAAAAAACAGCCCAACCTTCAATCAAACATCTCAACTTATTCAAATTTTCTTCACATTACTTACTCTGTAGAAGCCGCTCCTCTATTCCCTGAACTAAAATTATCAATATACCGAACGCACCGCTGCTCCAGAGGAACTGTAGTCCCGCCTGATGTCACGCACACAACCCTCCTCCCTTTTCCTTCTGAGAATTACAAAATGGTATACAGATACGTATAAACAAACAAACGGTAGGGAAATACGTAGAATTGATTAGGCACAAGATGCTGTACCTGAAGATGGAGAATCAAATTGGACGAACTGATTCAATTTGTCGGTGATTTTAGCGGAATCTTTGAGCGGAGGAGCTGACTCAAAGAACGAGTCGATCTCCTGGTGAAGTGTCGCGGAATCCATTTCAAATTTCCCTAGTATAAAACAAAAAATTCAAAATAAATCCTAGCTGAATTGAACTTAAAACAAAATCCAGAATCTCAATTAATACAACAAAAGAGTGAAAATGAATTAGTAGAGTAAGAAGAAGAAGAAGTGGAGCTATATAAGGGCTATGAACAGCGAAGAATAACATATAGAAAAAAGACCCAATTAAACATGCACTTAAGTCCCGACCTTTCACAAAAACAAATCTGAACTGACCTTGAAAGAAATCACTGTAGGATTGAGTTGAGCGGCTAGTCGGCTATTGTATTTGTCTGCCGATGGGAAGACGAAGAAGGAGAAGAAACGTGGAAATTTTGGGTCGAAGTTTAGGAATGGTCCCTAAACTATTCAAAATATAACTCTTGTAGCCATTGAACTTTTAAAAGTTAATACAATAGTCATTAAACTTTAGATTTTGTTATAAAATAAAGGATAAACTACTAAAACGGTCACTTAAGTTTAGTAAGTATACATTTTTGGCCATAAATTTTAAAAATTGAACGTTATGGTCGCTTATGTTTCCGTTGTGTAAATTTATGGTCACTCCAGCACTAGTTTCCGTTAAGTGTGTTAAACGGGTGTCGTGGTTGTTACGAAAAGTTGTATAATAGCACATTTAATTCTACATATTTACATATTCAATCAACATAGTCCTAATTTAAAATAAATCATTAATTTTTAGTCTCATTATTTAGACACGCTTTCAATTTGATCCTATCTTATATTAAAAATAAGGGTAAACTACATAAGGAAATAATTCAATATAAGAGATAACCAAAACAACAATATAAGAGAATCATAACCAAAGCAAACAAGGCAGCAGAATTAATAAAGGAAAGCAGTGGGAGAGAGATTGATTAAGGAAATAATTCAATAATAGAGCTTAGGCCTGGAATATGATATATGCTGTAGTGGAAGATGTCTGGTATTTGTAGTTCAACAGCACACTTGAGTGACATCGAGCCTATGTGTCTGAATGTATAGTTCCAAAATATAAGCCTGTGCTTGAAGCAACTCTCCTCTACTTTCATCAAATCCATTTTTGTTCTCCGGTGTTGCTCATAGAAATCTATTTATACTCCTTCGATTATCAGCTCACCTCCTAGCCGTGCTGAATTTTAAAAAATATTATTTACTGGGCCAATAAAAATAAAACTCAATTCGAAAAAATTAAATTTTTTTAGCTGAAAATTTTGTTTTTTAAACAACTCAAGAAAACTGAAACTTGTAACACCCGAGTTTAAGGGTCGGGTGAAAATAATATTAAAATAATATTTTGAGTCTCGGTTTTATAATTAAAATAATAATATATATTATTTGGATCTTGTGATTTCAAAACAAACCTTTTTGTGTTGGACTAGATTGAATTATTTTTCATTTTTCATGAAATTTGTGAATAATGAGATTTGCCATCTCATTAATGGCAAATTCGTAAATAGTTGGACTTCATTTTAAAAACCCTTTTGATTAAAAGAGACCATTGTCTTCTTCCTTCTCCCATTTTTCATTTTGAACTACATTGAAGGAGCTCCCCCTCTAAATCACTATTCCATCTTCCTTCTCCTTCATTTTGGCTCGGTTTTAAAAGGTAATTACACCCTCATCTTGCTCTCATCTTCCTCTCTTTGAAAGTACCACTAGTTTTCATTTTTGTCCATGTTTTTGGAATTTGAGTTTTTGGAGGTTTTGATTAAAAATGCTACCTTTATTGTTCTTCACTAAAGATTTTGATTTGTTAATGATATATGAGTTGTTTATGAACCATGAGGTCCAACATATATGATTTTTAAAGTGTTTTATTAACTTTCTCGGAATTGGGTTTTGTTGGGGGTTTTTGAAGGGTTTTAGGAGGAGTTTTGGGTGTGCTTAATGTTGGAAATTGAGGGCTAAGGTTAGTATGATAGTTGGGGGTTGTCTTGGAATCATTTAAGAGTGTTAAAGAGGTTGAAATCATAAGTTTTGGATTGGGTTTAAGGGCTGCTCGAGTTTGATGATTTTGGGGTTGTTCATAGCTTGAAAATCATGTGTTTGATGCTTGAATAGTGTTCCGGGCTTGCTACATTGTTGTGTGGACTGATTTGAGATTGTTTTGATTTGTGTTGGGATGTTTAGAAGCAAGAAATCTTGTTGGTGAAGCCTCGGGAGCGAATCCGGAGAAGTCGGTGACTTGAGCTTGGATTTCGGCTCACTCTTGGGTAGTAGCGGTGAGTAAAAATGTCGAGCTTTGATTTGTTTACGAATTGGAAACTCTTGGGGGTTTGGGTGGAACCTTGAGGCTTCACCTAAACCCAAATGTAAGTTAATCCTCCTATCTCTTATGTTATGTGTTGATGAGTGGTTAAATGATGTTGTATCATGTGTATCTTGTGTTGTTTACACCGTTGTTGTTGTGTAGTCGAGTTGGAGTCATGCCTCACGTGATGGTTGTCTAAACTATGGTGATGAGTGGTCCCACCGATAGTGACTAGTAGTAGAGTAAGGTGATGAGTGGTCCCATCAGAAAACTACTAGTCGAACGATGATGTGTGGTCCCACCGTGTGTATGTTGGTTGTGCTAGTGCAAGCCTTGTGTAGTCTTGTAGTAATGACCACTCGTGCATTCATTGATTTCATGTGAATTGTGAAAAGTGTTTTGAAAACTGCATGCTTGTTGAATTGTAGAGTTTTTCTCACTAAGCTAGTTAGCTTACGCTCTCTTTTGTTTCCAACATGCAGATCGTTAGTGTTCGAGAGGCAAGCGGGCAAGGAAGGAGCTTTTGGAGTTGTCATTTCAGCTCAAGTATGATTTATGTATTGTAATATTGCCTAGACGATGGGGTGTAGACTTGTAGGAGTTGGTGTCAAACTCCTTAGTTGATGTTTTGATTTGTTGAGCATGCTAAATTGTTGAATTTATGTTGGCCATGTGTATGCTTCTATGCTATGGATTGTAAACCATATTTACTTGATGCATGCTTGTCTTGTGGTTGAAACTTATATTCATTTTATGTATGCTCGTCTAAAGCTTAAATCTTGAATATTATGCATGAATCCTTGTTGTGCTTATTGATTCTTTTAATGTGTGGCTCCTACATGTTTGTTGTGTGCTAAGCATGCTCATATAGGGTGTTCTTCATCTAGATTTGATGTATGATGAGTCTTGGAGGTTTTAGTTGAGTTTTGGGGCTGTCTTATATAAAAAACCAGCTAAAATCTGTCTTTTCGCAGCCCGTGTATCAAAACGGTTGGTCTCGTTTCGATACGGCCTCTTGTTTCAGGCCAGGCGTTTCGATACGCTTAGGGGCCGTTTCGGTACAGTTTTGCCACTGAAAATCTGAGAATTTGGCGATAAATTGAGGTACCGAAACGGGTCTTGGTGTTTCGAAACGGTCAATATGTCGTTGACCACGAGAAGTTGACTGTTGGAGGTGTTTCGGAACGGTTGACCACCGTTTCGATACAGTCCTCTCGTGTTGACTTAGGCCTGTTGACCAAGTCAAGGCGTTTCGATACACTTCTTGAGTGTTTCGAAACGGCCTGCTTAACAAGCTAAAATTTGATTGTCTTGCTATGATGTGGAGTTGATCGCCTTGTTTGTTGCTTCCGTTGTTGACCCTTCATATATGATCAAAGTAAACCATTTAGAGAAGATAATAATAAAAAGGAATTTTCTAAGGTTGCTTAACAAAATAAGGTTTGGAAGTGTGACATTTTGGTTGGTGACCAAAATGTAATTTTCGAAAACTGTGAGACTGTTTTAAAAAAGATTGAAACTTTGAATCTTTAAGGAGCTATTTACCCAATGGGAGTCTCTCCAGATTTTTCTAAAATATTGAGTGATTAATTAATGGTTTTAAAATAAGGGAAAAGAGAGGGAAGATATTTTCCTAAGTTTCCAACTAACTTTTCCACATTTTCCATTTTCATTTTCTCTCATCTTTCTCTCAAACCAAACACATTTCTCCAGAGTTTTTCCCTCTGATTTTGTCACATAAATAACTCATTTCAATCCTCTTTTGATCTTCAATCATCTCTTCAATAATACCTTTGCATTTGCTAAGTGGATTTTCAAGAATTTGGTTCCAAAAAGGGAGAAAACTCAAGTTTGGAGGTAAGAACGTCCTTCTCCTCTAAACTCTCAGTTCTTTACTGAAATTCCCAAGTTCTCAATCCTTAATTTGTGTTTTATAAAAGGTTTTAAGGTTGTGTTCTTGATCTTGGCTTTTAAATGCAAGATTTGTTTGATTTTTGGTTAAAATTCGTGTGATCTGTTTGGGCAGTGTTTTGAGGTGTCTTTTTGATGTTAAATGAATGTTAAATTGATGAGAAGTTGAGGTTTAATTAATGCAATCCCGGATAGGTTGATTTTCCTAAGTTTAGCTTGAGTTCTTGATTGTTTTTGGAGTGATCTTGATGATCTGTTATAGCTGGAGGTATAAGGGCGTGGTTAGATCCTTTTTGGATGTTAATTGATATTTAAAGATGATTTGATTTGATGGATTATGGCTGTGTAGTGTTGTGGAGTTGTTTGGATGCATTTTCAGTTGTGTTTGGTAGCCGAAAATGGAGTGTGGATGAGAGCAGCGGGTTTAGGTGCTTTCATCGAAGATATTAATGCATGATGATGCATTAATCCTCTGCTTTGATGTGTTTGAAACAGGGGAGTCATCTTTGGATCCTAGTGGTGGTGATCCGGAAGCTTGATTGGTGTTTCGGCAAGTGGCAAAACGGAATCGGTGAGTGGATTTTGGTTTTCAGCTTTGAAACCAATGTTTTGAAGGTTTGGGAGCTTAGTTTAAGTCTAAGCAACTTAGCTAAGCTCAAGAGTAAGTTTTCGGAAAAACTCTCTTGATGATGAACCATGGATTGGTTGTATGCAATGTGGTTTGTTTGCATGTTTTAAATCCTGTTTTGAAAGCATATTTAGCATGTTTATTTGCTGAGATTATAAGCCATGTGTTGAAGGATGCTCAAGGTAAGAGATCCTTGTTTTTAAACATTGTTTTAATGTGGTTTGATGCTTAAAGATGCATGATGTATATGGCTTTGTTAAATGCTTTAAAACAGTGGAATATTGTTGTTAATGGTGCATATTGGCAAGTGATGGTTAAGGTCACAAAGGTGGTTAAAAGTCATTGTGTGAGCCTTGTTTATTTAAGAACAACATGGTGGTTAAAAGTCCATGGTTGGTTCTTGGTTAAGATCACAAATGTGGTTAAAAGTCCTTGTGTGAATCTTGTGTATTTTAAGAACAACATGGTGTTTAAAAGTCCATGGTTGGTTCTTGGTTAAGGTTACAAAGGTGGTTAAAATTCCTTGTGTAAGCCTTGTTATTTAAGAACACCAAGGTGTTTAAAAGTCCTTGGGTGATTCTTGTTAAGGACACAAAGGTGTTTAAAAGTCCTTGTGTGGTCCTTGTCATGGTGTTTAAAAGTCCATGGATGATTCTTGTTAAGGACACAATGGTGTTTAAAAGTCCATGTGTGGTCCTTGGAAATTGTAAGATCACAATGGTGTTTAAAAGTCCATGTGTGGATCTTATGTTGAATGTATCACTTGTTTCCAATATGACATGATATGAACTTGAAGCATGAATTGCTTGTTTTAAAAGCTTTAGTGCTTGTGCAAATGATGTTGAACTAAGGTTTATAAATATGTTTTATAAATGCATTATTGTGTGGTTTTAAATGAGCATTCCTCACTAAGCTTTTGCTTACGCTCTCTCTCTTCTTAAACCAATAATGCAGAGCATTGAAGTGCATTTTGGGGCAGCAAGGAAGCCAAGCATCCAAGTGAAGGTTTTAAGCTCATGTATGGTGAACATTTTCTCAAAACTATTAGCTTTTGGGTATTTGGCAATGGGGGACCCATGTTGATGTTTTAGGAGATGTTTTGAACTCCCTAAGTTGGATTTATGATGTTGATAATGTTGGAACTTGTAATTGGCCTTTGTGATGTGGTTTTGGTATATTGATGCTTGAATGGTTTTCTAGGTAGGATGCATGCCTATAGAATTGGGGATTTTCATAATTGATGCCATGTTGATGTTTGGTTGATGCAATTATGTTCCTTGTATGTTGAATGACCTGCTGGTAAAATTTGGTTGCATTTGGAGCATGTTAGATAGGTCAATTAAGTGATAAACCAGCAACTTTTCTGCAATATGGGCAGCCTGTTTCGGAACTGGTGCTACCGTATCGGAACGGGGGCCTGAAATGGCCTGGGCGTTCCGAAACGGAAGGAACTGTTCCGGAACGGTTTGGCCTCTGCCAGGCCCTGTTTCGGTACCAGTTTCGGAACGGTCCCGCGTTTCGGAATGGGTCTTCCCTGTTCCGAAACACTCGACCGTTGGGCACTGAAATTGTTGGTTATATGTTTTGAAATGTTTGCATTTTAGTCCTGAACCTTGTTATTGCAATTAAATGAGTTTGAGATGTCCGTTTGAGCTGAAATTTGACAGAGAAGCATGAAATATGATTAATTATATATTGGTAACTTTAAATTGGGTTAAGTCCTTATAATTTTCAGAATTTACATTTTGGTCCCTAAAGTCTTAATTTGTGCAATTGGGTCCCTGAATGTTCTCTGATTGTTATGATCTTTGAGTATGATGATCTTGTAAACATATATAGGATTAATGTGCATTTAGATAAGATTAAAAAGAAAAAAAGGGTCGTTAATCAAGGTTGACTTTCGGGTTGACTTTGGTTTTCCCCGTGTAAACTTCTTAATTCGGTTCAACCGTCTGGGCCGGGTTAAGGGGGTTACAATTTTTGTCCATGTTTTTGGAATTTGAGTTTTTGGAGGTTTTGATTAAAAATGATACCTTTATTGTTCTTCACTAAAGATTTTGATTTGTTAATGATATATGAGTTGTTTATGAACCATGAGGTCCAACATATATGATTTTTAAAGTGTTTTATTAAGTTTCCCGAAATTGGGTTTTGTTGGGGTTTTTGAAGGGTTTTAGGAGGAGTTTTGGGTGTGCTTAATGTTGGAAATTAAGGGCTAAGGTTAGTATGATAGTTGGGGGTTGTTTTGGAATTATTTAAGAGTATTAAAGAGGTTGAAATCATAAGTTTGGATTGGATTTAAGGGCTGCTCGAGTTTGATGATTTTGGGGTTGTTCATATCTTGAAAATCATGTGTTTGATGCTTGAATAATGTTTCGGGCCATCTACATTGTTGTGTGGACTGATTTGAGATTGTTTTGATTTGTGTTGGGATGTTTAGAAGCAAGAAATCTTGTTGGTGAAGCCTCGGGAGTGAATCCGGAGAAGTCGGTGACTTGAGCTTGGATTTCGGCTCACTCTTGGGTAGTAGCGGTGAGTAAAAATGTCGAACTTTGATTTGTTTACGAATTGGAAACTCTTGGGGGTTTGGGTGGAACCTTGAGGGTTCACCTAAACCCAAATGTAAGTTAATCCTCCTATCTCTTATGCTATGTGTTGATGAGTGGTTAAATGATGTGGTATCATGTGTATCTTGTGTTGTTTACACCGTTGTTGTTGTGTAGTCGAGTTGGAGTCAAGCCTCACGTGATGGTTGTCTAAACTACGGTGATGAGTGGTCCCACCGGTAGTGACTAGTAGTAGAGTAAGGTGATGAGTGGTCCCATCGGAAAACTACTAGTCGAACGGTGATGTGTGGTCCCACCGTGTGTATGTTGGTTGTGCTTGTGGAAGCCTTGTGTAGTCTTGTAGTAATGACCACTCGTGCATTCATTGATTTCATGTGAATTGTGAAAAGTGTTTTGAAAACTGCATGCTTGTTGAATTGTAGAGCTTTTCTCACTAAGCTAGTTAGCTTACGCTCTCTTTTGTTTCCAACATGCAGATCGTTAATGTTCAGGAGGCAAGCGGGCAAGGAATGAGCTTTTAGAGTTCTCATTTCAGCTCAAGTATGATTTATGTATTGTAATAATGCCTAGACGATGGGGGTGTAGACTTGTAGGAGTTGGTGTCAAACTCCTTAGTTGATGTTTTGATTTGTTGAGCATGCTAAATTGTTGAACTTATGTTGGCCATGTGTATGCCTCTATGCTATGGATTGTTAACCATATTTACTTGATGCATGCTTGTCTTGTGGTTGAAACTTATATACCTTTTATGTATGCTCGTCTAAAGCTTAAATCTTGAATATTATGCATGAATCCTTGGTGTGCTTATTGATTTTTTTAATGTGTGGCTCCTACATGTTTGTTGTGTGCTAAGCATGTCCATATAGGGTGTTCTTCATCTAGATTTGATGTATGATGAGTCTTGGAGGTTTTAGTTGAGTTTTGGATCTGTCTTGTATCAAAAACCAGCTAAAATCTGTCTTTTCGCAGCCCGTGTATTGAAACGGTTGGTCTCGTTTCGATACGGCCTCTTGTTTCAGGCCAGGCGTTTCGATACGCTTAGGGGCCGTTTTGGTACAGTTTTGCCACTGGAAATATGAGAATTTGCCCATAAATTGAGGTACCGAAACATGTCTTGGTGTTTCGAAACGGTCAACATGTCGTTCACCACGAGAAGTTGACTGTTGGGGGTGTTTCGGAATGGTTGACCACCGTTTCGATACGGTCCTCTCGTGTTGACTTAGGCTTGTTGACCAAGTCAAGGCGTTTCGATACACTTCTTGAGTGTTTCGAAACGACATGCTTAACAAGCTAAAATTTGATTGTCTTGCTATGATGTGGAGTTGATCGCCTTGTTTGTTGCTTTCGTTGTTGAACCTTCATATAGGATCGAAGTAAACCATTTATACAAGATAATAATAAAAAGGAACTTTCTAGGGTTGCTAACCGAAGGGGAGCCTTAGCGGGTTTTACTTCGGTTTTTCCCGTGTAGCCTACTCAGACTGGTTAGTCGTCCAGACTGGGACGAGGGGGTTACAAGACTCGATTCGATTCGAGTGCTTCAACTCTGTACGATGTATCTATAACACATATATATAACCTATATGGTTGTAGAAAGCCACATAAATGGGAACAATTAAAACTATAATATTATAAATGTTTACAATTAAATTTGAACAAAAACCTGAACAACCCGACTCGAAAAAAAAAATCAAATAAAATTTGAGTTGTAAAATATAACTAGTCAACTTGAATAACCAAAAATTTGTTGACTCGACTTGATTTGATCAAATGCTCACGCCTAAATAGAACAAAAAAATTATCTAACATAACTCATATATATATATATATAGTTTTGAAATTATAAAATTTCATTATTTAATAATTTTAAAATTTCTTTTAGTATCTACATCTTTATTTAAATTTATTTATTTAAATATTAACTTTCCCCTCAAGTTCAACTAATATAATTGAAAATTATATTACATTTTATTTTTATGTCATTTTTAAAAGATATTGGAGATGAGATCCACGGTTTTACTAAAAAAATATGTTTTTATGTTTTAATTTTCAATTTTCATCTTAATTTTATTTTAGTTTTGTCATTTGTATTTTATCGTCGTTATATACTAGGATGAATCGCCAACTACATTGGACAAATTTAATTTTTAAAAAATATATATTTAATTAATTAATAGTAAAATGTATGCTTAAAATAGTTTTTATTTAAAATAATTATGAAATATTTATAAAAGATAATGAAAATATAAACAATCTCATTTTTTAATTTTTAGTTTTTATTTTGAGGTTTAAAAATTAAATTATATTTTTATGTCGAACTATTTTTTGTTTACTCAAAATTTAACCTATTATATATATATATATATTAAAAAAACGAATACATAGGAGGTTTTTTCTTTTGGCATGGGGTGGGCCAGGGCCTATATAGGTCCAGGCCTGTATTCGCACTGCTTTCAAGAAAATATTTACTATCACGCGTCTTAATCTACTAATTTGAACTGATATATTATAAAAATTCGTTATAAGATCAATTTTTCGATTTTAGAGGTGAGAATTGAGTGGGGAGTATTCGAAAATCGTAGGATCCGAACTGACGAGATATGAAATAACCGAAACCTTCACTCACATAGATGGGGACGAGGGAAGATTTAACACCGAAGCTCAAATGGAGATGAGGATGGAGACTGTTATATCCAAACCGTAGCCGTATAACTAAATGTGGGGATCCTGAAAAAAATCCGCAAGGATCCTGATATTTTACAAAAATTTAATATATATATAATTAACTTTCATTTACCTGTATACCTAATTATCTTATTATCAATATTTCAATCAATCAATATATTTATGTTTTTTAAACCTTATTAAATTTGGGTGACCTCTCTAGTAATTTACTATTTTTGTTAATTAAGTGTATATAATCTATTTATGTTATCATTGTTGTCGTTCATATTACGCAAAAATCTTGTTCCCCTTCTACTATATATTTAAGTGTATTGAGTATATGATTTGTAAATTGAAAACGACCATATATTTTGGTTAGTAAAGTAGTAAATTTCAGGCTAAAAGAATATTTTTGCCCCCGAGTTTGACCCAAATTAGCAATGTTGCCCATCGTGTGAAAACGCGTTCAATTAGGTCCTCAAGTTCGTACATTGCAGCAAATTATTCCATTAACTAACGTTGACCGACAAAACCATTAATCTGACCGTTACTTTTTTACGCGTCAGCCGCTTTCTCCAAATAGCATTCCATATCAGCGTTGAAAAGTTAAAGTGATGATGTGGCTCAAGTGCTGACGTGGTAAATAAATGAATAAATAATAAAAATTTAATTTATCTTATTTTTCATTCTCTCTTTCGCCACCAAAACTTTAAGCTCCGACGCCATGTTTTCGAAAACTTTGGCTTTGCTTATACTCGCTTTACAGATTGTGATTGGCGCCATTAGTAATAGACTCTACTTTCCTCTGTAGTCTTGAAACTTTATGCTTCTTACACACACACAAGTATATATATCAGAACATAAAAAACGATGAAATTGTTATCAAATAACTAAGAACAAGAATAAAGAATAAAGATACGATAGAAAGAATGAGATTTTATTATTCTCAATGAATAAAATTGTGTACAATGCCTTCATCTATTTATAGGCATAAGAAGTACATAATACATTAAACTCTAATTAATATAGATAATATTCCTAATAATAAATAAATCAAATTTCCTTGATAAAGTTCTTATCATGATAGACATCCATATAGATAAATATTCATAACAATCCCCCTTGGATGTATATGAAGATAATGTGCCTCGTTAAAACCTTACTAAGATAAAACTCAAAAAGAGAAAAAAATCTTTAGTGAAGGAAAAATAGTACACACATCTTTGATACGCATAACTTGTTGCCTCATTAAAAACCTTACCAGGAAAACCCATTGGGAAAAAACCTTGGTTAAGGGAAAAAGAGTGCAACGCGTACTTTCTCCCCCTCATGAAAACGTCACATAAGATCTCTTGCTCGACGCAATCCGATGTCGTAAATTAACTTCTCAAACGGAGCATTAGGGAGTGCCTTAGTAAATAGATCTGCTAAATTATCACATGAACGAATTTGTTGGACATCAATGTCTCCATTCTTTTGTAAATCATGAGTGAAGAAGAATTTTGGTGAGACATGTTTTGTTCTATCACCCTTTATGTATCCTTCTCTAAGTTGAGAAATACATGCTGTATTATCTTCATATAAGATTGTCAGAGCTACTTTTCCAGAGTGTAAACAACAATTCTCTTGAATGTGATGGATTACAGACCTTAGCCACACACATTCACGGCTAGTCTCATTGATAGCCAAAATCTCAGCATGATTAGAGGAAGTGGCAGTAATTGTTTGTTTCATTGAGCACCAAGAAATTGTGGTACCACTATATGTAAATACATAACCAGTATGTGATCGAGCATTATTAGGATCAGATAAGTACCATGTATCCTCAAAACCAACCAGTTATGTTTTGGATAGATGGAAAAATAATCCCATGTCTTTCGTACCTTGAAAGTAACGAAATATGTGTTTAACCCCATTCCAATGTCTCCGAGTTGGACATGAGCTAAATCTTTCCAACAAATTAACAACAAATGATATGCCAGGTCGTGTGTGACTAGAAAGATACATCAATGCACCAATAGCACTTAAGTATGACACTTCTGGACCAAGAATATCTTCATCCTTTTCCTGAGGGCGAAATGGATCTTTGTTAACATCAAGTGACCTAACAACCATAGGGGTGCTCAACGGATGTGCGTTATGAATGTAAAACGGTTTTAGCATCTTTTCTATGTATGTTGATTGATGCACAAGAATTCCATCCTTTAGGTGCTCAATATGTAATCCAAGACAAAATCTTGTTTTCCCGAGATCTTTCATTTCAAATTATTTCTTTAAATACTCAATTGTCAAAGATTTCTCTTTAGGAGTCCCAATGATATTCAAATAATCAACATACACAGCAATAATGACAAATCCAGAGTTAAACTTTTTAATAAAATGCACAAGGAAATTGGATCATTCTTATAGCCTTCCGCTAATAAGTATTCACTAAGGCGATTATACCACATACGCCCAGATTGTTTTAATCCATAAAGGGATCTGTTCAATTTGATTGATTAATGTCCCGAGAACTTGAATTATCTGTTTCAGGCAGTTTAAAACCTTTCGAAAGTTTCATTTAAATATTATTATCAAGAGGTCCATACAAATAGGCTGTAACAACATCCATTAAACGGAAATTAAGTCTTTCTTTTATTGCCAAACAAATCAAAAATCTAAAAGTGGCTGCATCCACCACAGGGGAGTATGTTTCTTCATAATCAATTCCAGGTATGTGAGAATCCTTGTGCAACCAAACGAGCTTTATATCTCGCAATTTCCTCCTTTTAATTTCTCTTTCTCACAAAAACCCATTTATATCCCACATGTTTTACAGCTTCCGGTGTACAGACTACATGCCCGAATACTTCTCTTTTCGAAAGAGATATTAGTTTCGCTTCAATTGCCTCTTTCCATTTTGGTCAATCATCTCTTTTCTTACATTGTCCAATTGACAGTGGTTCATGATCCACATTATTATCCAAAATCTTAGTGCTATATTGCATGCAAAAGTATTATCGACGTTGATTTTGTTTCGGTTCCACTTGTTACCAGATATGATATAACTTATTGAGATCTCATCATTATCAGGTACTTGATTCATGTCTAATGTCTCTGCTGGAGACATTTTAATCTCTTCTCGAGATCTTTCATAACCCATTGATTCCTCGATCGGACCATCACAAGATATAGCTCCTTTTCTTTTTCGAGGATTTTTATCTTTGGAACCTACTGGTCTACCACGCTTCAAGCGTGCATTTGACTCATTAGCAACTAGAGTTTGTCCTTCCGGGACATTAATTTTAATCGGAGCATTCAGAGCTGGTATATGTGACTTAGTCACTTTTTTAGGGTCAACAAAAGCATCTGGCAATTGATTTGCTAAGTTTTGCAAATGAATTATCTTTTGAACTTCTAGTTCACATTGTTGGGTACGTGGATCAAAATGAGATATCGATAATTCATTCCAACTTATTACTTTTTCCAGTTGTTTATTTTCTCCCCCTAATGTTGGGCAAATTGACTCATTAAAATGACAGTCAGCAAACCGAGCTGTAATTAAATTCCCCGTCAAAGGCTCAAGATATTTAATTATCGAGGGGGATTCAAATCCGACATATATTCCCAACCTCCTTTGAGGACCCATCTTTGTGCGTTGTGGTGGAGCAATCAGAATATATACCGCACATCCAAAAATCCTAAGATGGGAAATATTTGGTTCCTGACCAAAAACCATTTGTAATGGGGAGAAATTATGATAACTTACGTGCCTGATACGAATCGGTGATGCTGCATGTAAAATGGCGTGCCCCCATGCAGAAATTGGTAGTTTTGACTTCATCAGTAACAGTCTTGCAATTAATTGAAGTCGTTTGATAAATGACTCTGCAAGACCATTTTCTGTATGAACATGAGCTACAGGATGTTCAACACTTATTTCAATCGACATGCAAAAATCATCAAAAGTCTGAGAAGTAAATTCACCAGCATTATCAAGACGAATTGTCTTTATAAGGGAATATGGAAAATGTGCTCGTAATTTTATCAACTGAGCAAGTAACCTCGCAAATGTCAAGTTGCGGGTTGATAAAAAAGATACGTGTGACCATCTAGTCGATGCATCCATTAAAATAAGAAAATATCTAAATGGTCCACAAGAAGGGTGTATGGGCCCACATATATCACCTTGTATCCGTTCCAGAAAATTGATAAATTCATAATTTATCTTAGCTGGTGATGGTCGAATAATTAGTTTGCCTTGAGAGTAAGCATCACATGAAAATGCATTACTTTAAAGAATCTGTTGGTTCTTCAATGAGTGACCACATGAATTGTCGATAATTTTTTGCATCATAATCGAACCGGGATGGCCTAACCGGTCATGCCAAGTAATAAAGCTATCAGTAAACTTATAGTTTACAATAGCATGTGCTTCAATTGCACTAATTCTTGTGTAGTACAATCCGGATGACATTGCATGTAATTTTTCTAAAATTTTCTTATTGCCATGAGTTGTACTTGTAATATAGAGATATTCAACATCTCCTTGACTAATACTCTCAATATGATATCTATTATTGCGAATATCTTTAAAACTTAATAAGTTTCTTTGTGACTTTGGAGAGTATAATGCATTGTGAATATGGAATAGAGTTCCATTTGACAATAACATATTTGCTCTTCCGGAGCCTTCTATGATATTAGCACTTCCGAATATAGTACTCACATTATTCCCTTGCATTGTTAAATGGGAAAAAAATTCTTGTGATTAAGTATAGTATGAGTACTTGCACTGTCCGCTAAGCATAAGTCGTCACCATTTTTGGCGGATTGTATTTGTGACGAAATCATATTCTTCAAAAAGAAAATAAAATAAATATTACAAAACATTTAAAATATAAATTAAATAAATAACATCCATGAATTTTATTCTTATAAAAAATGTTTCCAAATAAAATATTATATCTTCCTAACAAGCTTTTCCTAAAATAATAACAATAAACATAAACATGAAGAAGAAAAAAAATCAAGTATTTTTTTAGGGGAAATGAAGAAATCATTAACATCTATATCTGTAAAGCCGTAATTGCCTTCGCTAGTGTCAGTAATGTCATAATCATCTTTGCCAAGGCTATAATCATCTTTGTCATTAATATAAACAAAATTTGTTTCAACTTTCTTTCCTTTACCATTGATTGATGTTGGTAAAGGTTCACAAGATGCTTTGGCACACGGCAAGCACGAGCCCAATGATTTAAGCTGCCACATCGATGACACATAGATTCCTCTTTCTTAGATTGATCTTTTGTATCATTGTCATCGTTATTGTTCCACTTGCGGTGGGTATAGTTATTTTTAAAACGATCACCTTGCCTATGTCCTCGACTGTGACTATGACCACAACCACGCCCATAGTTATGACCACGATTGTTGTTGTAGCCTTTATTTCTTCCGCTATAGCATGTCACATTCGCTTCAGGGAATGGAGCGGAGCCAGTTGGGCGATATTCATGATTTTTCATCAATAGCTCATTGTTTTGCTCAGCCACAAGAAGACAAGAAATTAACTCAGAATATTTCTTAAAGCCTTTTTTCACGATATTGTGTTTGAAGGACAACATTGTTTGCATGAAAAGTAGAGTATGCTTTTTTAACATATCCTCATCAGTAATATTTTGACCACATAACTTCAATTGTGAAGTAATTCGAAACATAGCAGAGTTATACTCGCTTACTGATTTAAAATTTTGCAATCTCAGATGTAACCAATCATATCGAGCTTTAGGTAGAATAACGGTTTTCTGGTGGTCATATCGTTCATTTAGATTATTCCAAAGAATAAGAGGATCTTTCATCTTTAAATATTTTGATTTCAACCCTTTATGGAGGTGACGACGAAGAAGTATCATGGCTTTGGCCTTATTTTGGGCAGATTCTGCATTCCCTCTTTAATAGTGTTTCTCAGACCATCTGCATCTATGTGTATTTCGGCATCTAAGATCCAGGATAAATAATTCTTCCCGGAAATATCAAGAGCCACAAACTCAATTTTCGCAAGATTTGTCATTGTTGTACTATAAAAGACAAACAAACAAATTAGATCAAATATATATATATATATATATACACAAACAGTTAGAAAACAAAAATTTAATCCTCGTACGAGGCATTGTTAAACCAGTTCACAAATGAATTATGAAACAAAACAAAAGTAACAAAGCATGATTTATTTTAGTTTATAAGATATATAAGATGGAAAAAGAACATATCAGCTAAATCTTTTGGAGAAACTTGATTTGTAATTAAAGTCTTCTAATCAAACTCGTGCTGATAACGTATTATCAAATAACTAAGAACAAGAATAAAGAGATGAAAGAAAGAAGAAGATTTTATTATTCTCAATGAATGAAATTGTGTACAATACCTTCATCTATTTATAGGCATAAGAAGTACATAATATATTAAACTCTAATTAATAGAGATAATATTCCTAATACTAAATAAATCAAATCTCCTTATCATGTATATAAATATTCATAACATAATTTTTTTTTGAATTAAAAGATAGAAGCCAAATAGTTTACATTAGTGATTGCATATCAAATTCTAAGAAAGGAAGAAGCTGGGACGGAGGATCAAAGAAAAGAGACATGTTGTAGCAGTGTGTAGAAGCAAGCTTTACTAGACGGTCGGCAGGCTTATTTCAATCACGAGGGATCCAACGAACCTTGGTTACCCATCCCGAGCACCGCCATCTATGGATTGAATGAACAAGGCCACATGAAATACTACTTGTGTTCTGGTCGTTTAGGAGATTGACTGTTTCTTTGTTGTCCGATTGAATCAAGAGGCAGCTAAAACCATTGTCCCATACCACCTGGAGACCTACCAATATCGCCTAAAGTTCTGCTTGTAGAGGCTGCATTACTCCTAGTAGTTTATTGAAGCCAATGATCCAAGATCCGTCACGAGTATGAAAGACTCCTCCCGCAGCACCAAGTCCTGTGGAAGCGGAGACTGCGTCATCGGTGTTAAGACAAACCCAACCCTCCTCGGGCTGCTGCCAAAATGAACTAGAAATCAAAGGAGCTGGCATATGTTCATTGAGGGTTCGGCACTCAGAAAAATACCTTCCCCAGGCCACGCTTTTATGATAAAGGGTCTCGATGGGTACTTGGCAGTGATTAAACACTAAATCATTGTGACCCTTCCACAACTGCCAGAGAGTAGAAACAAAGAGTGTTGACCATTGTACATCCTATGCCGAACTCAGAATCGTAGTCGCCAAATTTGAGAACAACCAAATTGAAGAATTTGCCAGAGGTGTTAGGTGGCGATAGTCTTGCCTACGTTGCACGAGCCACATGGCATAGTTTCCTGACCCGTGAGACAACTTGGGCAGTAAGGATGCTAGCCAAATGATCGTCGACACTTTTCCACATTGGTCATGAGCCGTTCCTTGTAAAATAACCACAAGAAAAGACATATGCGCTGCGGAACCAAGCTATCCTCGAACGCAGCTCAGGCCAAGCTTTGGAGATTGCTCGCCATAGAGGCGTACAATTGTGTCGAGTAACTGAATCAGGGGCCAGGGCAGACCTCAAAAACTTTATATTTTTGTCATAGGAGACTTATCCAAAGAGCAGAAGTATCCGAAATGAGGGAGAAACAGATCTTAAGTACAAAAGCCATATTAAAATCATAGATGCGCTGGAACCCAAGTTCGGACTTGGACTTGGATGCAGAAGATCCTCATATGACATAGAGATTCAAAATTAACAAGGGGGATCCTCATATGAATTTCCGAATAATCTTTTCAATATCATGACATACTTGCTTGGGGAGAAGCAATGTCTGCATAAAATAAACAGGAGTTGCTGAGAGGACGAATTTAGCAAGAATCACGCATCCCGCCATAGAAAGGTTGCGACTAGCCCACCCATTCAACCGTTCTTGAATTTTATCAAGAATGAATTTATAATCCGAGCACTTTGCACGGGTGTGCAGAACTGGAACACCCAGATATTTTCCCAGAGATTCTACATGTTGATAACCGATGAAGTTGTTGATCATATCTTGCATGACATGATCAGTATTTGGCAAAAAATAAACTTGTGTTTTCCTATTGTTCACATGATGACCAGAGAAGCTACTAAAAGTGGCGAAAGTGTCTCAGATAACCTCTACTTGGTGTAAGTCGGCTTTTACATAAATGATTAGGTCATCTGCAAAGAAAATGTGCTAAACCAGGATGACGCCTCGTGGGAAATGGAAAGGTTGTTGAATTCGATTCACTTTTTCACGAATGGTTAGGTTTTCTGATAGAGTGAATTTGGGGAAAAGAAATTGAAGATAGGACACGGGTATTAGACACGTGAAGAAAAGAAACTGCGTCGTTTTATTAAAAAGGGAAAAATTGAGTTAAAATACAAACCTGATTCATCTCTTATATAACAAAGGTTTATAACTAACAATTAAATCTAACTTACTAACTAACAGAAAACCTTCCTAACTAACATGACAACTCAACAAACTTCAATCTTCCTTGATATTCTTGATAGCCCCCCCCTCAAGTTGGAGTGTACAAGTTTTGTAGGCCTAACTTGAAAATAGAATCCTGAAAAGGCAAAGAAGGTAGAGCTTTAGTAAAGCAATCAGCAATCTGATTATGTGAAGAAACAGGCAAAAGTTTGATTACTCCCTGTTGTATTTTCTCTCGAATCAGGTGACAGTCAATTTCAATGTGCTTTGTGCGTTCGTGATGCACAGGATTTTCAGCAATCTTAATAGCTGATAGGTTATCACAGTAAAGATTAGCAGAAGAAAGATTTATTTTCAAATCTGAAAGAAGATAAAATAACCATTGAACTTCACAGGTAACAGAAGCTAATGCCCGATACTCTGCTTCACTGGATGATCGAGATATAGTTTGTTGTTTCTTGGACTTCCAAGAAATTAATGACTTCCCCAGGAAGACACAAAAACCTGTAGTTGATCTTCTTGAGTATGGCCAAGAGGCCCAGTCAGAATCAGAAAATGCATGGATTTGTAAAGGGTTATCAGCAGGAAAAAATAGCCCTTGTCCAGGAGTAGCTTTTAAAAATCTAAGAACACGATGAGCCGCAGAAAAATGTACAGTTGTAGGGGCAGACAAAAACTGTGAAAGCTGTTGAACAGCAAACGAGATATCTGGTCTCGTATTAGTAAGATACAAAAGCTTTCCAATTAATTGTCTATAGGCAGTAATATCAGAAAGGGCATCACCATCAGACTTAGACAACCTTTTAGTGTCACTAAAAGGACTATTAACAGGTTTAGAACCAAGAAAGTCAGTATCCTTTAGAAGATCTAAAGTATACTTCCTTTGGCACATATTGATACCTTTAGATGACCTTGCAATCTCAAAACCAAGAAAGAATTTCAGCTTGCCTAAATCTTTAATTTTAAAAGTATTATGAAGAAATTCTTTAATAAAGGCAATTTGTTTAGATGAAGGACTTGCAAGGATTATGTCATCTACATAAACTGCTAAGGCAATAAATTCAGAACCTTCTCCTTTAGTAAACAAACTAGAATCTGAAATGGATTGTTTAAAACCTTGATCAATTAAAGCTTTTGTCAATCTTTCATTCCACTGTCTACTAGCCTGTTTCAAACCATACAGACTCTTGTTTAATTTGCAAATAAGACCAGCATTTTTATCAGAAAAGCCAGGGGGTAATTCCATGTAAACCTCTTCTTGCAAAAAACCATGTAAAAAGGCATTATTGATGTCTAGCTGTTGTAAATCCTAGTTTTTAGCAGCAGCTAGAGCTAATAAAGTTCGAATAGTGGTTATTTTTGCTACATGGCTAAAAGTATGAAGGAAATCCACTCCTGATTGTTGTGTATACCCCTTTGCAATTAACCTAGCCTTGTATCTATCAAGGGTACCATCTGACTTAAGCTTTGTTTTAAAAACCCACTTGCATCCTATAATAGTTTTCCCAGCAGGTAAGGGAACTAGATCCCATGTTTCATTGTTCTCTAAAGCTTTAATTTCTTCTTGCATAGCTTTCTTCCAACAATCATTTAAAATAGCTTGTTTGTAGTTTTTAGGCTCAGTTAAAATTTTTGCATTATTAATGTATGCCTTATGTTGAGCAGAAACATTAGAGTAGGACAAAACATGAGCAACAGAATGTGGAGTTGTTCTATGTTTAGGCAAACTAACATGAAAATCATTATATTTCTGTGGCAGTTTTACATTTCTGGATGGTCTATTAGTAGTAGAAATAGAAATTTTGTTTGAAACATTCTGAGTTTCTTCTAAAGGAACTCCACTGTCCACAGAAACATGAACACTATTCCCATTATCAGAAATAACTCTACAATTATCAGAAGTTTCATCAGAATTACTAACATAACATCCAGAACCAATAATATCATCACAAGACTCATTCTGAAATTGTTCAGTTTCATCTTGCAACCCAAAATTATCACAATTAGGCAATACCACATTTTTATCAAGAATACTTTCTTTAAAAGGAAAGACATCTTCAACAAAAACCACATCCCTAGAGACAAAAACACTTTTAGTTTCTAAATTATAAAGTCTATATACCTTAACATTTTTAGAAAAACCTAGAAAAACACACTTTGCAGCTCTAGGATGCATCTTAGTTTTGGCCTTAGGCAACAGAGAAGCATAGGCTAAACATCCTATTATCTTTAGATTATCATACTTAGGTCTTGACTGAAATAACTCTTCATGTGGTGTTTTATTAGACAAGATGGGAGTAGGAGTGATGTTGATCAAAAAGGCTGCATGCAAGATGCAATCCATCCAGAAAAACAAAGGAAGACCAGGTTGAATCCTTAAAGCCCTAGCAACATTTAATAAATGCTGATGTTTCCTTTCTACTACACTATTCTGCTGAGGTGTATGAGGACAAGTAGTTTGGTGATTAATTCCCTTTGTTTTAAAAAAGTCAACCATATCAAACTCCTTGCCATTATCAGTTCTAATACATTTCACCTTTTTAGAAAATTGAACTTCTACCATAGTGCAGAAATTAGTTATCAATTCCCTAGTTTCTGACTTATACTTCATAGGAAATACCCACATATACCTACTTCTATCATCAACCACAGTGAGAAAATAAGTAAAACCATATACACTGGGAACAGGAAAAGGACCCCAGATGTCCATATGAACAATATCAAATACATGCTGAGATTTAGAAACACTTATAGGAAAAGATAATCTCTTATGTTTAGACAAATGGCAGGTTTCACAATTATGCAATTGTCCAGAAGGAATAAAGGAATTCAATGAATGAAAAACTTTCATCCTCTGATTAGAGGGATGACCTAACCTAGCATGCCAAACAGTAAAGGAAATGGATGAATTTACAACATTACAGATAACAGATTTTGCAGAATCCTTAGCTTGAAGCTGATACAATCCATTTACTTTTTCAGCTATACCAATCATCTTCCATTGTTTGGTATCCTGAAGACAACAGAAATTGTGTGAGAAAATGAAAGACAAATCTGAATTATCTGTTAGTTTAGAAACAGATATCAGATTGAAACCAAAAAATGGAATGTGTAAAACATTTTTAAGAACTAAATCTGGTGACAACTGAACAATTCCTATATGAAGAACTTTAACAAATTGACCATTCGGCAACTTAACAAATTTATCAGTAATAGAAGAATAATCCACAAAATTATCTAATGTATTTGCTATGTGATCCGTAGCCCCAGAGTCTATAATCCAAGATTTAGTACTAACAATCTGAACATTCATATTTTGAGAACAAGCAACAACAGCAGATTGAAAAACAGATTGACTATCAAGAACAGAATTATCAAGAACATTATTATCAAAAGAAATCATACCTGACCCTTCATTAGAGGCAGATTCAAAGTTAGATGACAAAGCATTCACTTGGGACTGACTTGGAACAGACTTCTCACGATCATTTAACAAAGATAACAAACTGGCATACTGTTCTTTTGTAAAAGAAACAGTATCTTCCTCATTAGCATTAACAGCAGAAGTATTCTCATTAACAACATTACCAGCTTGATTCACTTTACCATAAGATGTCCTAGACCTATACCCAGGCGGATACCCATGCTTCTTAAAGCATTTTTCAACCGAGTGTCCATAAAGACCACAAAAGGTACAGAGAGGTCTACGACTGACAGGATTTCTAGAAAACTTCTTTACAAAACCCCTATTGTTTGACTCATCCCTTTTTACAAAATTTCGATCAACCAACAAGACATTGGAATCAGCAAGATTAACAGGATTAATGGTTTTTTCATGCTGAACAAGAACAGAAAAAATTTCATTAATGTTTGGGAAGGGTTTCATCATCAAAATCTGTGATTTTGGAATGAAAAAGAATCATTTAACCCCCGAAGAAAACGAAGTGAAAAATCTTGTTTTCTAAACTCGATGGCTTTACAATCACAGGTAGCTAAAGACCTAAGGTTACACAACTCATCCCATATAACCTTCAACTGCGTATGAAAGGCAGTGATAGAAAGATTACCTTGCTTTAAGGAGTAAAACTCCTGCTGCAAATCCGAAACCCGAATCAAGTCCCCTTGCTTGAATCGGTCATGTAAATTTGCCCACAATTCGTAGGCTGTATCAACCCAAATAACCCCTTGTGCAATTTCGGGGCTGATGGCACGCAATAACCAAGAAAGAACTAGGTTATTGCACTTAGCCCAGGCTTGAAATCGAGAATGGTCTTGACGCAACTGCTTGATCGAACCGTCCACAAATCGAAACTTGTTCTTGGAGATGAGCGCCATCTTCATCGAACGCGCCCAGCCGTGGTAATTGGAACCCGTAAGCAGCGCAGAAGTGAGAACGAGACCAGGGTTCTCACTGGGATGAATGTAATATTCATCAGAGGGATCATCATTCTTGAAGGCGGAACTGCGAACACGATCGGTGTTAGATTCATCATCTGATACCATGTTGAATTCGATTTACTTGAGCTTTTCACGAATGGTTAGGTTTTCTGATAGAGTGAATTTGGGGAAAAGAAGCTGAAGATAGGACACGGGTATTAGACACGTGAAGAAAAGAAACTGCGTCGTTTTATTAAAGAGGGAAAAATTGAGTTAAAATACAAACTTGATTCATCTCTTATATAACAAAGGTTTATAACTAACAATTAAACCTAACTTACTAACTAACAGAAAACCTTCCTAACTAACATGACAACTCAGCAAACTTCAATCTTCCTTGATATTCTTGATAAAGGTTGCCACAAACCCATAGAAACATCGTGTTTGATTAAATGCCCCAAGCGTTCCATGACCAAGAAAAAGAGGTGCGGCGAAATGGGATCAGCTTGTCTGACTCCACTAGATAGGGAGAAAGGTTGCGATAAACTACCATTCCATTGAATTTGGATGCTAGACGAAGAAACAGAGTTCATAATAATACATTGAAGTGTCGGAGGGAAACCCGCTTCAGCCAAAGAATCTGAGATAAAGCTCCAACGAACGCGATCAAAGGTTTTTTCAAGATCGACCTTGATCACCATCCATCCATCTTTGCTCTTTGATTGCTTCATAGAATGTACCACTTCCTGATTGATAATGATATTCTCCGTGATGTTACAGCCAGCAATGAAACTTGTTTGATTCGAATCAATGACTTGCCGGATAATAGGTTTAAGGCGTCGCACAATCACCTTAGATATGAGCTTGTACAAAACTGTACATAGACTGATAGGTCTGAAATCAGCAAAAAAAGACAGACTATCGCACTTCGGAAGCAAGACGAGAACAATCCTATTAAGAGCGGACTCGATGACATTTCGACGAAAAATACCTTGAATCATGTTATAGATTGACTGACCCAGAGTGGACCATTTCTTTTGGAAGAACTCGGCATGGAGACCATCCCATCTTGGGTATTTTAGTGGAGCCATATAACAAAGAGCATAATGAATTTCATCACCAGACAATATATAGCCAAGAGGTTGCAACAATGTTGGTGACAAATGTGGGAAAGCACCAGTGAGCGGGAAAACTTCCGAGTTAATAGGATCATCATCGAAAAAAAGGCATTGGAAAAACTAACCGCTTCGTCTTTTAGAAGTGAGTGAGTCATCCTCACACCAATTTCCATCTGAAAGTTTAAGGGTTGCGATTTTGCAATTTTGCCTTCGACAGATAGCTCGCATGTGGAAATAACGTGTGTTACGGTCACCTTGAGTGATCCAGTTGGTATGTGACTTTTGGTGCCAAAGTAGCTCCTTTTGGTCAAGCAAGTGCTCAAGTTCAATAATCAATTCAACCTCTAGATTCGTTAGGAACCGAGATGGGCGTTGGCTAAGCGATTTTTGAATTCCCCGTAGCCTAACCATGACAATTCGTTTCTTAGTGCCCATATAACCAATAACAGTTTGGTTCCATGTGTCACCTGCCTTAGCAAAATTCTGCAGGGTAACCGACATGGAAGCATCTGAAATCCAATTATCAGCCACCATACGTGAGAAATCAGCATCAGATTGTCAGTCGGAGAAGTATTGAAACGGGGCTGGTCGAGACTACCGCAATGTTTTACCAATAATAAAAAGTTTGGGTCGATGATCTGACCGCATTCCAAAAGGTGTTGCACATCAGATTCTGTGAATGCCTCATCATAATAACTGTTGCAAAGGTATCTATCAAGGCGAACCAAAGTATTTCCAAGAGACCAAGTGAAGTCGGGTTCGGTGTAGCCCATATCCCGCAGACCGAAATAAAAAACAAAGTTCTGAAAGACTGTACTTGGTTTTGTAGCACAACCCATTCTCTTGGAAGGGTGGAGGGTGGCTTTAAAATCTCCGAAAAAGACCCAAGGTGAACGAATAGATGCTGCCAAGCGTCGTAGATTCGGCCATAAAAATTTCCTACCAGATGTCGAAGGGCTAGCATAAATTACGGTGGCGAGTACGGAGGAACTAGCTCTTCTGTTACATATCTTGAAGTGGACAAATTGGAAGTGCGTGTGAATTACTTCAACGTCTATTGCGCCATACCAAGCCACCCAAATTCCACCAGAAAACTCGTTAGCTTCCACACGATGAGAAATTGGAAAACCCAGGGCCCATATCACAGATTCTGCCCGACGGCTCAACAAAGACAACCAAATCATGCCTGTAATCTCGTAAATATTGTCTAGCTGCAGGTAAAAAACGATCTTGTACATTCCAACAGAGTATTTCTAAATCCATAAAAAAAACAAAGAGAGCAGGGCACTTATCATTCAACCATGGCCATTGCCCGGCCTCCATCCGAACTGTGACTACAATCATCAGCGAGCGTATCTGCTAGAGAAGGAACTGCATGTGAAGAATCTCGCACTGAAACTTTTTCTTGCTTATTGGGACCAGGAGGGTCACCCATTGTATTAGGGAGTGCTGCTTCCTAGGCCGAAGAAGACGATAAGGAGGAATGTATAGCATTTTCTGGCATCACAGTGGATGTGTGTTTTGATTTATCAGGGGTGGAAGACTGGGGCGCTAGTGAAGACGAGCGCGAACTAGTAGCTTTAGATTGCTGCCTAACGAGTATCGAAAAGTCGGATAGGGAAACAATGAAAGGCTTATGGATCATAGAAACACGTGGGGCCTTGCTAGCTACAGACAATTTCTTTTTCGAAAAGGATTTGGCATTCGAAGGCTTATGATCATCATTAGCATCTTCAGAGATTGTGTCAAGGATTTGGCAAACGTTTTTCGGCCACCATCCAAAGGCTAAAGGGATCAGTGTTAATCGGAGCAGCAACATTCAGAGCATTAACATGTGGCTCAATTACCGTTTCACCAGGCGATTCCATCTCTGTTACACCAAGTGAGGTTTCAGTATGTTTATCAGGGCAACCTTATTGAGTATGATCGTGCTTCCCGCAATGAAAACAAATCACCGGTAGGGATTCGTACTCAACTATTTGGATGTTGCCATTAATCATTAACTTTGAGATCAGGGGTTTTGAGGGATCAATCTATGAAGCACGGGTACGGCTATCTCATGCCGTTTTAAGTACCCGAAACGTTTCCGATACGGGTACGCGACGGGGACGGCTGAGGTACGTTCCGGGAACGTCCCACGTTCACGGGGTACGGCTGGAAATAATCGGGGATGACTGGGATAATTTTGGGGACGTTTCGGGGATGGCACAGGACCACCACGTGCGTCCCCAATCGAAACGGCTTGATGAAATCGTGAAAAACCGTGAAAATTGAAGTCCGATGAAAGAATTACTGATTGAAACAGAAAAATTGGATGAAGAAGAAGAACTAAACGGCAATGTTTAGTTAAAATGAGCGGCCAAAAGCAACTAAAAATGAGGGAAAACAAGAACTAAACCGCAGCGTTTAGTTCAAAGGAATTTAAACTTTTTAATACCCAAACTATTGGGTAAATAGAAAGGCATGACCCTAGCTTTCTTTCAGGTTTCACGAAAAGCCACTAAATTTCAATCCACTTTACAAAAAGGTCCACATATTTTCGATTTGAGCTCAATTAAAACATTGAACTTAATTTATTGCTCAATTTAGTTCCAAAATTCAGAAATATTTATAAAATCAGTCTATCTAAATTAGGGTTCTCAATTAAAAAAAAATGAAGACTAATTTTAGGAGGAAAAATGAAGTCATAAGATGAAGATAATTTATGAATTAATGCTATATTTGTAGAGCTTTGAAGTTTGATTTTTTCTCTTAAATTTTTAGAGGAAAATGAGACTCGTTATTTATTATTAATTATATACCCTATTGTACCGAATCTGGTAGGTAATATTTCGTGTTCTTGATTGCTTAAAGCTTTATTAGTATTTAGTACGAATTTGTGTTATTTAATATTGTTCTAGAACTAATTTATTATTTGAGTATTGAGATTTAACACTTTAATATTGTGATTTGTTTACTAATTTTATTTTATTATTAAGTATTAACTTTAATGAATATTTATCACTTTTTTATATCTATTTAGAATTTTAAAATTTATTTTATATGACGTACCCTTGCCGTACCCGTACCCTGTAATTTTAGAAATTGCCGTTTTTCGTCCCCGTCCCCATCCCCGTATCTGTCCCCGTATCCGTTTCAGTGCAACATAGGGATCAATTGATAAGGCCATGCAAGCGAAACGACCTCGCTGTCCCGATTCAGTCTGATAATGATGCCTTACCATAGGGCCAATGGATTCACCAATTTTCTCAATGAGACTTCGTTTGTAAAAAGTGACGGGCAGCCCCGGGTGACGGATCCATACCATGACGTCTGTTGGGTATGGCACCAAAACTCGATCCGGGCATATTCCTATAAACAAACGTCTCTAGATCTTAAACAAAACTGAAAATATAAAAACCCTAACTCAAAGACTCAAAATAAAATAGATTCAAACATCACAAAAACTCGACGATTAAAATTAAAAATCAACAAAAAACAATATTAAAAAATGCTATTACAACAAGGCACGTTGATAACACGGTTATTACAACAACTCAATCGTGAACAAGAGCGGTGATTGTGAGCTTGTATCCAAATCCAGTTCGAGGGTCCAAAACAAGGAGATTGTCAGAATAATCAAAAGAGCACCATCTTGATCAATTGTGGCGACGTCAAATCCAACTTTGATGGAAAATCAAATGAAAAACAGCGGCCAAACAGTTGATTAAGAAAAGAAAAAGGTGTCAAAAGATAGAAGAAACCTACCAATAGGTAGAGAAAAGCGTGTTACAAGGACATAATTATTGAATTAAAAAACTAGAGAGCAAAGGACAAAACAAAGAAAAAAAATTAACAGCGGTTGGCAACCTGCACCAAAACTAGTGCCGCCGACGGTCACACAAAGATAAGCAAAGAAAAAAGTTGCGACTACTAGAGATAAATTTTTCTAACGACTCCCAGGGTTTAAAACAGTAAGTGATCATAATAAGTAGGGACAGTTAAAAGATTTAAAGGGCACTGTGCATTTTAATAAAATGGGCCCTTAATTTATAATAATTTTTTAGCAAATAAAGTTTCATTAATAAAAAACGTTGGATCACATTCTTAAGCAACATAAAAATAACTTACAAACATTTAAAAGTCTAACATTTTCACTTAAAAAGTTACGTTATTCTTGTATAGTTTGAAGCAAAATCACCTACAATGTTTTCGATGTCAACTTTTTCCAAAAGACTAGTCTCGATTGCCATCAAAACATGTCTATTTAGTCTTTCATGTGACATAGTTGTCTGTAAGCAAGAGTACACAAACTTCAATTTTGAAAAGTTTTATTTTGTAGAAGCAACAATAATATGATTAGTCAATAAAACTCTATATGCAATTGTCGCATTTCGGAAGCAATCAAAATGTTTTAAAAATTTTAATAAATTCATTGCTCTTATTTTTTTCCTTGGGTACAAGCTCTCTCAGTAATTTTAGCTCAATAAATAACTCATTTACATCACATCAAATAACACATCATTCCTAAGAGCATTTTTAAAACTATTGCGATAAGATTTGAGATTAACGTCATCCAATAAATGTAATTTATCATAATGAAACAAGAAGCCATCAAATAATGCCATCCTGTTTGGAAAATTTTCACTGCCAATCGGAAAATATGAAATTACAAACCGAAAATTGAAAGTGTATTTTAAGTAAAATTGCACGCACGCACGCACACACAAACTTTTAAAAAAATGAGAAATTAAGGGAACCATCTTATTAGTCTTCCCATTTTCACCATATATACTGACAGTGGCGTGGCTATGTTGGGGCCCAAAGAGGACCTGGCCCATGCTAAAAATTTTATACATTAGATAAATTTTGTTCTAATAGTATTTTGGTCCCAGTAAAAATAAGTATTTAAATAGGACTGAATCAAAGAATGATGAGTTCGTGTTCTCAATCTTTTATTCTAATAACAATTGACATCTTTATTAGGGTCGTCTCATACATTTTCGGGGCCCCAAGCGAAAACTAAAAAATGGACCCCTATAAAGCGAAAACATATTTTATTATTTTGAACAATTAATTTAATATTTCATTATTAAACCATAAAACATGATTATACTTTGTCAAACACATTATTTTCTTTGTTTTGTTAAGAAAATTTGAAGGAATTGAATTGTGAGTATGATATGGAGTTTGATTTTAAACAATAAATACAAATTTGAATAATAGTATGTCATTTATTTTTTATTTTTAGATTGGAGAAGAATAAGGAGAAAATTAAATTTAACAAAAAAAAATTAAAGTTTGAGATTTGAGAAAGAGAATTAAATTTTAGTGTTAGATTAATTTATTCATTTGATAAATTAAAACTAAAATTTAGAAAATAAGAATAATAAATTTTCAGGGGCCCTAGGCTGGTTGGGCCCATGAGCAGTCTCTCATGGTGCTCCCCTAATAGTCGACTATAGTCCTTATAAGTTTAAATATTAGAAAAAAATAGGCATTGCCTTCTGAATTTAGAGTTTAAATTTTTAATAGGTCAATATATATATATATATATATATATATATATATATATATATATATATATATATATATATTTAAATTCAATATTTCAGCCCCCCACATTCAATCCTAGCTCCGCCCTTGTATACTGACACACATCTTTCTCATCATATTGATTTCCCAAAATACTTATTTTTTAAATCAAAATTTGTTGGTATTTATTTAAAAATGATATGTATAGTAATTTATTTCGGGCCCCCCTTTTTTTGGGAGGCATGTGCGGTCGAACACCTCACACATGCCCAGTGTAACACCCGGGTTTAGGGGTCGGGAGAAATAAATAAATAAAATAATATCCCGATTTTTGATTTGCAAAATAAAATTTAAAGTGTTGGACCAAATTTTTAATGTTTAAACCCAATAGCCATTTTAATGGCATTTTTGAAAATAGTTGGACTTCTAAAATTTTAAACCCCCCTTTTTAATTAAAACAAAAGCTTGTCATCTTCATCTCTCTTCAACTCTCCCATTTCCATGACAATGGAGGATTTTCTCCATCTCCCCATTTCATCCCATTTCTTCTTCAATCTTGGGGCTTTTTGGAAGGTAAATATATTTTTGACTTGGCTTTATCTTCCTCTTCATGTTGGTACCAATATCTCTCATTATTGTTCATGATTTTGAAATTGAAGGTTTTAGGGTTTTGTTTAAAAATGAGAACTTTATGGGTTTTAACCTAAGCTATTGATTTATTATTGTTAGATAAGTTGTTTGCAACCCTTAAGGTCCAACATATGTGAATTTTAAAGTATTTTAACATGATTCCCGAAATTGGGTAAAAATGGATTTTTGAAGGGTTTTGGGTGATTTTTGGGGGTTGTTTTGGGTGGGAATTGATAGCCCAATGGTAGTACTATGGTTAGGGGTTGATTTGGGGTCATTTGTGGGTGCAACGGGTGTTGGAAACATGGATTTTGGAAGGGGTATGTGGGCTGTCCGAAATTGCAAAGTATGTGGTTTGGTCATGGCTTGCAACGTTGTAAATTGTGATTGAATTGTATTCCGGGTTGGTCTTTTGATGATGGGCTGATTTGGAATTGTTTGAATTGTGTTTGAGGTTGTTTGGAAGCGGGAATTTGTGTTGGAGAAGCCTCGAGAAGAAATCCGGAAATTTGAGAGAGGTTGCTTGCTTGGCTTGGAGCTTGGAAGCTTAGGTGAGTGGTTAAATATTTTTAAAATGGTTTTGAGTATTTGGTTCAAGCATGTGAACCTAGGATGGGCTTGGTAAACCCACCTAGAGTTGGGATTAGAGTGGTAGCCTAATCCCAAGCTTTGATTAGAGACTTTGGTTGCACTCTTTAATGGTTGTATATGCCTCGTGTTAAATTGTGATGGTGTTGATTATATATATGTTGTATACATGTATGTTGAGGCATGATTGGATGCATTGTTGTATGCATGATGATGATAGATGTGATATGGTTATACACATGTGCAAAATATGATGTGATATGTTTGATAATGATGTACATGTGGTGTTGTCTTGTGAAATGAGATTATGAGGTGATTGCTTGATCCGAGGATCATGGTGAGTACATGCTAGGCATGGAAATGTGGTTTGTGCATGACGGTAAGTTATGGTGAGTACGTGCTAAGCACGAAAGTTGTTAATAAATGATATTGTGGAATGTGTTAGTATTGGCACTAGTATGTTTGGGTACAAATGATCTATCATTAGGATGTCTAGTGTGCACACATGAGTCAAAATGCACGCGTGGTCTTGATGATGGTAGTCATCAAGATGTTGTACGGGTTCGCCCGGAAATCTTCATATATATAATAGTCGATGATGAGTGGAATCCCATCGACGGGCGTGAGGATGAGTGGAATCCCCTCCGCGTGAAATGAGGCGTGAGGATGAGTGGAATCCCCTCTGCGTGAAATGAGGCGTGAGGATGAGTGGAATCCCCTCCGCGTGAACGGTGATGAGTGTAATCCCACCGTCAGGTAATGGTAGAGTTGTTGGATGTGAGTTCCAACGGTTATCCGCGTATTCGAGTCATAGCTAGGTGCCAATACGAATTGTAGTTTATGTTGCCAATATGTGGTTAATTGTGAGCCAATGTGATTTGGGATGTGTTGCTAACATGGTTTAATATATGTGATTTCATATGTTGTGGATTTAAACATGTTGAGCATGACATGATATTGAATATATGTGCATGCATCATCTATATTTATGGCTCGTGTGGACCGGAGGTAAGATCATGCATTTCATTATGGAAATAGCTCGTGCTTGGACCCTGCATTGTCGAAGGTTTATTTTATGAGCTACCCTCACTAAGCTTTTATGCTTACGCTCTCTTTTGTTCGATAATGCAGATATATAGCTTGTGGGTGGCAAGGGCAAGGAAAGGTCTCCAAGTGTTGCTTACGGTTAGCTCAAGTATGATAGTTAAATTTAAAGATTGTAATAGTAAAGCAATGGGATAGGTGTTGTTGTTTTGTGCTATTGTTGGTTGTTTAGCGCATGTTTAGACTCCTTAATTATGTTGTTTTTGATTAGCTTAATGATGCTATGCTTGGATTGTAACCATGCCTAAATTAGTCATCTTGTGTGTTGGTCATGTGCCTTTGAGGTTGCCTTCATGTTAGAATATTGAAGTATGAGCTTTGAATGCTTGAATGCCATCTTGGGTCTATTGCATGATTTCATTGATGTTTGTACATGTTGGGTGCTTGTATGGCTATATAGTGGTAAGTAAATGTTGTGTGAATGTTTAGTTGGGGCTAGAGAAGTATTAAATTGCATTTAGATTCGAGTCTTGGTCGTTTTTGCTGAGTTTGGGAGGTTTTGCAGTGCAGGGGTATCGATACGGTTGGTATGGTATCGATACCACCTTCTTGTTCAGGCCTCGTGTATCGATACACTTCAGAGGTGTATCGATACTATTTTGCTATTGGAGCTACTGTCCAGTTCCGTATCGGTACGGGCCTCCGCGCATATCGATACGGTCCCCTTAGCGTTGACCGTGGGAAGTCAACAATTGGGGAGGGTATCGATACACTCCTAGGTGTATCGATACGGTCTCCACGGGTTGACTTTGACCAGTTGACCTGGTCAAGGGGTATCGATACACCCCTTAGGTGTATCGATACCACCTGCAGTAAAGCTTAAAATTTGGCCGTAACATGATTGTTTAAGTTCGTTCGATTGATTCGTATGAGTTGTTCCGCTGTATGACCACATAGGATTAATACTCATCTAGACAAGATTTAAAATAAGAAAAAAAAGATAGGGTTGCTAACCGAGGGGGAATCCTTATGGATTCTCACTCGGTTTTCCCCGTGTAGCTCACTCGGACCGGTCATCCGGCCAGACCGGGACGAGGGGGTTACATTTGTTGGTATCAGAGCCTAAGGTTTCCGAGACCTTGGACAAGTAAGTAAGGTAAGTTGTGTTTTGTGATTGATATGCACGGTGTTTGCTTGCTTTGTAAGTATGACTGCTTGTATGACAAGTATGTTGATTGTTTGTTTAAAAGCATGTTGCTTGTTATCCGTGTATGCTGTGAATAATGATTGTTAGATTGAGAATATATGTTGTTTGATAGTATGCATATGTTTGCCTGTTTAGCAAGTATGCCTCGTTATATGCCTAGTTGAGCATGTATGTGTGCTGAATTGTTTGAAGCATGTTTAGTAGAGTCCCATTGCTACTATTACATCGAAAAAGAGATTTTAAGTGAGGGAACATACTTGAGCCACTTGGAAGCCTTGCCTTGCTAACCCAGTCTTGTATGTTTTACTGTTGATGTTGTTGTTGATTTAATTGCTCTTCGGTAAGTAGGAGTCGTAGTTTTTGAGAAGGTGGACTATGTTGAGGAAGTCCATCACCTTAGTTAGAGAGGTATGGTTGTACCGAAATTGAGGTACAATTTGTCCGTTTGAGACAGTGCATATATGGTTGATTCTTGTGGATGAGGGGCGATGTGAACAACTCTGACATTAGTTGGTAAGAAGAATTGAAGGCCTATGAGTGGGAGTCAGAGTGGTGTCGATGTTTTAACAGATGAGCTCTTGGGATAGTATTAAGTTGGATACCTCCAGTGATTCTAAGTCCGTGCTTTTGTATATCGTTAGCAAGTATGCAAGTTTGAATATATCTAGTGAAGTGTTAGAGGTAGGCGTGAATACCTTGGTTCTTCTAGCAAGATCAAGGTAGGGGTCTCGTGCGATTGATCTGAAATTTAGAAGTGTTAGTTGGTGACCGTTGGGGTTCAGCCTATGATTGTGATACAAGACAACCGATCAGTATCCGTGAAGGGGAACCGATTTGTGTGTTTGGGGCCAGTGTGCGTCTAGGTGGTTTTCCAGCATGGTTGTCTGTGAGTGCTCAGAACTGCGTTTTTGAAGTTTTGAAATGCTCTAAGAACAGTCTAGAAGAGTCAGATTTTGTTGAAGAATCAGTCTGAAAACAAGAGGACCGAAGGCTATCAGTTGTGTACTAGTGAAGCTGCCATCTCTGCAGATTCGTCCGTTTGTGTGAACATGCAAAGAAATTAGATATCCTTGTTGAGATCTTAGATGTGGGGACACATGTGACTAGACCTTTTAGTGAGATAGCGATGGTTAGATAATTGTACGAAAGATGTTTGTTGGTGGTTCAGGGTTACTAGTTTCCGGTAGATGTGAAGTGATTGTCTTCCTACAGTTTCGGTGTGCCTTTGACAAGGCTCGGCTTGAAGAGCAAATAGTTAGTGTATACGTTGCGACAAAGAAAGAGTTGACTCGAAGTTGCAAGATTTATGTGTGACTGTAGTGGTAGGTGAGGAGGTGAACTTCTTGTTGAATGTTGACCCAGATTTAGAGGTCAAAGATTGATTTAGTTTAGTTGACAGGCTTGTTTAGCAATTGTGATGGATTTGATTATGAATGAAGATTAAACCACATAAAGTTAGGATAGTTGTGTTTTCTTTTCCTAGAAGTGTTTGGAATGTTTACCCGGTTTGTCTCTTGATAGAGAAGAAGAGTTCGATGTTGAGACCGTCTCCGAGGTTGCTTCAGTTTTGTTGCTCAGTAACTTATGAATTCCGAAAGAATTGAGGATGTTGAAGAATTAACTTCGAGACTTGTTAGACCTTAAATTCATTAGGCCTAGTGCATCATCTCAGAGTTCTACAGTGTAATTTATGAAGAAGGAAGAGTGACAGCACGAGAATGTGTTCAGATTACATACAGTTGAAACAAATGACAGAGAATAATTAACATCCATTTCTGAGTGTCAGTGATTAGTTGGTCAGTAGTGCATGCTTCAGCCTTTCGGAGATTAATTTGAGATCCGTTTACTAGCAGTTGAAAGTGAGAAAATTTGAAGTACCGAAGACAGCTTTAGGGGAAAGATGTGATCACCTCGAGCTCTGAGTTATGTTGTTTTGTTGGACTAGTGTATTAGTTACCTTTATAGAGATGTTGAACAGAATAATTCTCGGGTTCCTTGATCAGTTGTAATAGTTCTCATAGACGACACATGAGTATATTCACGTATCGAAGAAGGCCATGACAAGCTTTAGAGTTAGTATTGTAGATTCTATTAGAGAATTAGTTGTACGCCAAGTTGAGCCAACGTGAACTTCGAGTTAATGAAGATGTTCTTTTAGGACATGTAGATTAGCCGAGTGTATTAGAACAAATCTTGAACAGACAAAAGAAGATGTGAGTTTGAAGAAATTGAAGACCGTGACAGAAACCTATAGTACTAAGTCTAGCAGTGTTACTACTGGAAGTTTGTAAATAGCCGTTCGAAGGTAACTGCTCTTTTGTCAGATTGATACCAAAGAATGTTCAGTTGTGTGGTTAAATGCAAGATAATGAGCCCTAGAGAAATTGAAAGAAACTTTGATGAAAACTTCGACCTTGATCCAGCCTATACTAGAGAAAGAGCTTGTGTACTGTAGTGATGTGTTACATGTAAGGCTAGGATGTGTGCTTATGCAAGATGGAAGATTGTGACTTGTTCATCGAGTTAGTTGAAAGACCATGAGAAGAGTTATCCGATATGAGACATAGAGTTAATTACAATTGTGTTTGCTTCGAAGACTTAGAGACAAAGCTTGTATAGTAAGAAATGCACAGTGTATATGCACGTATCATCAGAACTTGAAATATTTGAAGACTTAGTAATGGTTGGAACTTGAACACCGTGAGTAGTTAGAATTGCTTGAAGACTGTGATCTCAAGATTGAGTACTATCTAAAGAGAGTCTACGTAGCAACCGATGTTCCGAGTTGTATTTGCTGTTAGATTAGTAGTTGAGTTGCGAGTTGTATCTGCCGAATTCAGTTACCGAATGCCAGTATTCTTGTGGCCGCGTTTCATGTTGAACCTACATTGAGTCAGAATGTTTGAAGAGAAACAGTTGCAAGACAGATTCTTGGCACCTCACGTGCGGAGCATAGTAGAAGGAAGACCTTCATAATACAGTTTCAGAGATGATAGAGTTTTGCATTCCAGAGACTGAATATTTGTACAGATTGACATAGTGTTTTGAGACGTATTGTTTTGGCCGAAGCACACGGTAGTTCATTCGTATTGCATCTGAGTAGTATAAAGACGTATTGTGGGTTGAAGATAAGTATTTCTAAATTGAGTGGATGAATAATGTGGTCCAGTATGAGAGTAAGTGTGTAAATTGTCAGCGTATCAAGACCGAGTACCAGTTTACTTCTAGTTGTTACATCAGTGGAAGGTTCTTAATGGAAGTGGGTAGTAGAGATTCGAGAATTCGACTAGATTGGTTTTGAAGACGTCTGCATAGTGTTTGGTTACCTGTTGAAGTCAGATGATCAGTCAGAGAAAGTTGTGGGTCAAGTATTCAAACAGTGTTGTATGAGATTGTGAATCGGGCTAGTCCAATTGTTTATCTGTCGCGGTTACCACCAGAGTTAGAAAGAGTTTCGTGTTGTGTCTGTGTATCTATAATTCGAGAGTGTGAGTCAGATCTGTTCCGTGCTATGTGTAGAAGAGATTGAGTTGAGTTGAAATTTGCGTGCAACGAAGAATCAGTTGAGATCTTAGCATCAGATATCTATTGTTGTGTGGTAAGTCCACCGAGGTTGGTTAGGGTGTTATGGTGTGAAAGAAAGTGGGTTCCTGTCCGATAAATTTCGAGGACGAAATTTCCTTAAGTGGGGAAGAGTTGTAACACCCGGGTTTAGGGGTCGGGAGAAATAAATAAATAAAATAATATCCCGATTTTTGATTTGCAAAATAAAATTTAAAGTGTTGGACCAAATTTTTAATGTTTAAACCCAATAGCCATTTTAATGGCATTTTTGAAAATAGTTGGACTTCTAAAATTTAAAACCCCCCTTTTTAATTAAAACAAAAGCTTGTCATCTTCATCTCTCTTCAACTCTCCCATTTCCATGACAATGGAGGGTTTTCTCCATCTCCCCATTTCATCCCATTTCTTCTTCTTCAATCTTGGGGCTTTTTTGAAGGTAAATATATTTTTGACTTGGCTTTATCTTCCTCTTCATGTTGGTACCAATATCTCTCATTATTGTTCATGATTTTGAAATTGAAGGTTTTAGGGTTTTGTTTAAAAATGAGAACTTTATGGGTTTTAACCTAAGCTATTGATTTATTATTGTTAGATAAGTTGTTTGCAACCCTTAAGGTCCAACATATGTGAATTTTAAAGTATTTTAACATGATTCCCGAAATTGGGTAAAAATGGATTTTTTGAAGGGTTTTGGGTGATTTTTAGGGGTTGTTTTGGGTGGGAATTGATAGCCCAATGGTAGTACTATGGTTAGGGGTTGATTTGGGGTCATTTGTGGGTGCAACGGGTGTTGGAAACATGGATTTTGGAAGGGGTATGTGGGCTGTCCGAAATTGCAAAGTATGGGGTTTGGTCATGGCTTGCAACGTTGTAAATTGTGATTGAATTGTATTCCGGGTTGGTCTTTTGATGTTGGGCTGATTTGGAATTGTTTGAATTGTGTTTGAGGTTGTTTGGAAGCGGGAATTTGTGTTGGAGAAGCCTCGAGAAGAAATCCGGAAATTTGAGAGAGGTTGCTTGCTTGGCTTGGAGCTTGGAAGCTTAGGTGAGTGGTTAAATATTTTTAAAATGGTTTTGAGTATTTGGTTCAAGCATGTGAACCTAGGATGGGCTTGGTAAACCCACCTAGAGTTGGGATTAGAGTGGTAGCCTAATCCCAAGCTTTGATTAGAGACTTTGGTTGCACTCTTTAATGGTTGTATATGCCTCGTGTTAAATTGTGATGGTGTTGATTATATATATGTTGTATACATGTATGTTGAGGCATGATTGGATGCATTGTTGTATGCATGATGATGATAGATGTGATATGGTTATACACATGTGCAAAATATGATGTGATATGTTTGATAATGATGTACATGTGGTGTTGTCTTGTGAAATGAGATTATGAGGTGATTGCTTGATCCGAGGATCATGGTGAGTACATGCTAGGCATGGAAATGTGCTTTGTGCATGACGGTAAGTCATGGTGAGTACGTGCTAAGCACGGAAGTTGTTAATAAATGATATTGTGGAATGTGTTAGTATTGGCACTAGTATGCTTGGGTACAAATGATCGATCATTAGGATGTCTAGTGTGCACACATGAGTCAAAATGCGCGCGTGGTCTTGATGATGGTAGTCATCAAGATGGAGTACGGGTTCGCCCGGAAATCTTCATATATATAATAGTCGGTGATGAGTGGAATCCCATCGACGGGCGTGAGGATGAGTGGAATCCCCTCCGCGTGAAATGAGGCGTGAGGATGAGTGGAATCCCCTCCGCGTGAACGGTGATGAGTGTAATCCCACCGTCAGGTAATGGTAGAGTTGTTGGATGTGAGTTCCAACGGTTATCCGCGTATTCGAGTCATAGCTAGGTGCCAATACGAATTGTAGTTTATGTTGCCAATATGTGGTTAGTTTTGAGCCAATGTGATTTGGGATGTGTTGCTAACATGGTTTAATATATGTGATTTCATATGTTGTGGATTTAAACATGTTGAGCATGACATGATATTGAATATATGTGCATGCATCATCTATATTTATGGCTCGTGTGGACCGGAGGTAAGATCATGCATTTCATTATGGAAATAGCTCGTGCATGGACCCTGCATTGTCGAAGGTTTATTTTATGAGCTACCCTCACTAAGCTTTTATGCTTACGCTCTCTTTTGTTCGACAATGCAGATATATAGCTTGTGGGTGGCAAGGGCAAGGAAAGGTCTCCAAGTGTTGCTTACGGTTAGCTCAAGTATGATAGTTAAATTTAAAGATTGTAATAGTAAAGCAATGGGATAGGTGTTGTTGTTTTGTGCTATTGTTGGTTGTTTAGCGCATGTTTAGACTCCTTAATTATGTTGTTTTTGATTGGCTTAATGATGCTATGCTTGGATTGTAACCATGCCTAAATTAGTCATCTTGTGTGTTGGTCATGTGCCTTTGAGGTTGCCTTCATGTTAGAATATTGAAGTATGAGCTTTGAATGCTTGAATGCCATCTTGGGTCTATTGCATGATTTCATTGATGTTTGTACATGTTGGGTGCTTGTATGGCTATATAGTGGTAAGTAAATGTTGTGTGAATGTTTAGTTGGGGCTAGAGAAGTCTTAAATTGCATTTAGATTCGAGTCTTGGTCGTTTTTGCTGAGTTTGGGAGGGTTTGCAGTGCAGGGGTATCGATACGGTTGGTACGATATCGATACCACCTTCTTGTTCAGGCCTCGTGTATCGATACACTTGAGAGGTACTAGAGCTACTGTCCAGTTCCGTATCGGTACGGGCCTCCGCGCGTATCGATACGGTCCCCTTAGCGTTGACCGTGGGAAGTCAACAATTGGGGAGGGTATCGATACACTCCTAGGTGTATCGATACGGTCTCCACGGGTTGACTTTGACCAGTTGACCTGGTCAAGGGGTATCGATACACCCCTTAGGTGTATCGATACCACCTGCAGTAAAGCTTAAAATTTGGCCGTAACATGATTGTTTAAGTTCGTTCGATTGATTCGTATGAGTTGTTCCGCTGTATGACCACATAGGATTAATACTCATCTAGACAAGATTTAAAATAAGAAAAAAAAAGATAGGGTTGCTAACCGAGGGGGAATCCTTATGGATTCTCACTCGGTTTTCCCCGTGTAGCTCACTCGGACCGGTCATCCTGCCAGACCGGGACGAGGGGTTACACCCAGAACCACCCATGATAATAAGATTAAAGAATTTAAATTATAATGTTGTGAACGAAGAAATTAAATTAAAATCATCTGAATAAAATTTTATAATATTTAATTTAAATTAATTCATAATAAACCAGGTACCAATAAATATAAAAAAAGTTTTCAAATAAAATTACCAACAATAACTATAATGGGACATATGTTTTAAAAGATCACCGTATTACGAATAAATAATGAAATATGTCAATATCAAAGGACTTTTTATGGATGAGTACAACGTTTGATTAAAGAAATTAGTATCCTTTTTGAGAATTTATCTTTTTTTAATTCGTTTAAAGATTATATCAGATTTGTCTCAAATATTTAATTAAAAAATATATATATTACTATTAAAATAGAAAAGAAATACTATATATTACCCCAACACGTTTAAAAGTAGGGGAGGATGACTAGATGAGTTAATTAATTATTATAAAATTAATTAAATTTCTCATTTTTTATACATTTCTTTTACTAATTTGGTACCATTTTTTGGGTGGATTTGAATCATCACCTTATAGATGTCGGCGGCTTAATGTATTGAATATCGATATTATATAAAATATAAGATAAAGTACACATGTGATTAGTAAACTATATTAAAATGTTTTTTTTTATCATTAAATTTTAAAAAAATATCATTAAGCTTTTGATTTGATTACGAGATTGCTACTAATTTTTTACATATTAAAAAATAATCATTCAAACTTATCAAACTGTTACAAAACGATCCTAAACTTGTAAAGTTTATCAACAAATCATCACTAATAGGGACTATTTTGTAATCAAATAAAAAAAATTAATGATCGTATTATTATTGAACACCCCACAACCCAAAACACTAAAAGAAAAAATATCAAATGGAAGAAGGAACACTTAATTTATCTTTATCCGATATTAACATTTACTAAACATTAATTAAAGTTAAACTTAGCTAAATTTAATTAAGCTTTATTAACCAATAATTAATGTTAAACTTAATTAACATTTATTTATGGTGTTGATTTTGATATTTCAACAATTATAACTTCTAAAAGTTAAGTGGTCAAAAAATCATTTCAACATAGTTTAGTGACTATTTGTATACTTTATCCGAAAAAAATAGACATGAGTTTTGTTTGACCCGAATCCATGGGTTCAAAGATTCATTTATTCACATATACATTGAGGATGGAAATTGTCTGCCCCTTATCATGCCTCATATTATGCTCTCACTTTAAAATAATGAGTTTACGGTTTAGAATTTAGGGTTTAAGGTTGGAGGTTGTGGTTAGGGTTTAGAGAATTAGGGGTATGGTGCATTTTTAGGGTGTATGGTTTAGGGTTTAGGATGTAAAAATTAAGGTTATAGTTTATAATTTAATTTTTAAGTATTTTTTAATGTGAGACATATAAGGGGCATGATTAAGGTGCATATAATTTTTACCCATACATTCAAACACCCTAAGCCAAAAACAAAACGGAAGAAGGCATGGTGAAAACTTAAACCCTTGCGAAGGAAAAGAAAAAAGAGAAGGTAAAACTCCAACTAAGCTGAACAGATCATTGATTCATTCAAGTTTCTTTAGAGTTGGGGGTTTAGTTTATGACCGACGCATAATCTTATATTAAGTGGTGAACTTATAAAATATAAAATGATGAATTTATAAAATTTAAGGACGAAAATAGATTTTAATAAAAAAATATAAAAAATATTTTTAAATTATAAATGAATTTTAATTTTGTAAGGAGGGGGCGCTCCCTTCAGTTCTCCTCAATCTATTATTAGAACCTTCTTGTAATCTTGGTTAGTTACCAAGTTTTTAGTTTATAGTTAGGTTAGTTAGATGAGTTGTACCACCTTATATAAAGACAAATAATATAGTTTGTATTTGGACTTTATCCTTTATCAAATAATAAAGAATATTAAATCTTTTCAGTCTTTTCTCTCTCTTCTCTTATTCTTTCCTTTCTTCTTTCGACTCCCGAAATTCCCAAATAGAAAACCCTAGGATTTCTACATGGTATCAGTCGATTCAATGTCCGCCGATGATTCTTCCGCTGATAGTCGTTCTTTCCGTAACGACGATCCCTCCGGTGAGTATTACATTCACCCGAATGAGAATCCGACCCTTGTTCTCACCTCTTCTCTTCTTGACGGCGGCAACTATCATAGTTGGTCCCGATCTATGAAAATGTCCTTGATTTCCAAGAACAAGTGGAGTTTTGTTGATGGCACGATTAAAGAGCCAACCCGTTCTGCGCCGAAGTACAAGGCCTGGCTCAAGTGTAACAACTTGGTGCTTTCTTGGTTACAGAGAGCCCTAGTTCCGGAGATTGCCCAGAGTGTTCTCTGGTTTGATACGGCGTACGATTTATGGAAGGATCTTTTTGATCGCTTCAATCAAGGAGACCTGGTTCGTGTTTCCGACCTAATTCAAGAGTTCTATTCTTTACAACAAGGTAATGCCTCTGTTACCTCTTATTACACGCAATTGAAAGTTGTCTGGGATGAGATTGCTAATTTTAGGCCTTTGAAATCCTGTAGTTGTGATGCTTTGAAGTATAGAAATCAGGATTTCCTTCTTAGGTTTCTTCGAGGTCTAAATGACAATTTTGCAATTCCTAAATCCCAGTGTCTGATGATGAAACATGTTCCGAAAATAAGTGATGTTTTTGCTTTAGTTTTGCAACATGAGAGGACTTTAGGTTCTGTTCCTATTCTTGAGTCGAATGTGTTGCTTGCTGATAGATACACTGGGAAGTCTGTTGATAATAGACCTGATAATAGGAAGAAATTTTTGAATAATAATTCTTCCAAGAAACCTCTTTGTACCTTCTGTGGATTGTTTGGACACACTGTAGAGAAGTGTTATCGCAAACATGGCTTTCCGCCAGGGTATAAGAACAGGGTTCAACCTAATAGGGTTAATCAAGTAGGGAACCATTTTAGTATTGTTGATGGTTCTGGTTCTGCTTCTTTTGAGAACACAAAGAGTGTTCAAGAACCTGGTTCTGGTCCTTCTCCTTCCCCTGTTACTTTTACCAAACAACAGTATGACAGTCTGATGAGTTTGTTGCAAGAAAGGACTACTCAGAATTCTTCTGTTAATGCTCTTTCTGCTGCTTTTGATGTTGCTCCTACTAATGAAGGTAATGAAGGTAATGATGGTAAGCCTCTGAATTCTTTTTGTTGTTCTTCTATTTCTGTTGCTAGTAATTCGTCTTGGATACTGGATTCTGGGGCTACAGACCATATATGTCACAATTTAAGTTTTTTTGAGTCTTATCATTCAGTAGACAACAAGTTTGTGAGATTGCCTAATAATGTTTTAGTTAAAGTCAGTTATATAGGCAATGTTAGGCTTAATGAGTTTTTAGTCTTGAAAAATGTTTTCTTCATCTCAAGCTTTACTTTCAACATTATTTCTGTCTCACAACTAACTAAATCTTCTGTTTTTTGTTCTTTTTCATCTGATTTTTGTTCTTTACAGGAAATGTCTACATGGAAGATGATTGGTTTAGCTAGGTGCATTAATGGTCTGTATCAGTTTGACAGTCTTGCTTTTGCTTCAAGTAATATCGTTTCCCATTCTTTTAATGTTTCTTCTTTTGAGTCTTCTATTTGTATGAATGCCTCTGAGTCTTTTAAGCTTTGGCACTCAAGGTTGGGTCATCCCTCTGTAAAAAGAATGAAGTTCTATGATATAAATAAAAATTTTTCTTTGCCTTCTGATTTTAGCTGTGAAGTGTGTCATCTTGCAAAACAGAAAAGGCTTCCTTTTCCCACTAGTGTTACTTGTTCAGATTTTAATTTTGATTTAATACATGCTGATGTGTGGGGTCCTTTCCCAGTTAAGAGTCTTTATGGTCACACATACTTCTTAACTCTTGTGGATGATAGAAGTAGGTTTGTTTGGATTTTTCCAATGAAGTGTAAGTCTGAAGTAAGAAGTTTAATTGTTCAGTTCTATAACTTTGTTGAAACTCAGTTTTCAAAAAGGTTAAAGTGTATTAGGTCAGATAATGCAAAAGAGTTTGATTTAACAGATTTTTTCAATCAAAAAGGTATTGTTCATCAAAATTCATGCACTTATACCCCTCAACAGAATAGTATAGTTGGGAGGAAACATCAACATGTTTTAACAGTAGCTAGATCTTTAAGAATACAAGCAGGTCTACCTTTGTTTTTCTGGCTTGACTGTGTCTTACATGCTGCTTATCTGATTAATATTACACCTACACCATTGCTGAATAATAAAACTCCTTATGATCTTTTATATTCTGTTTCTCCTAAAGTTGATCATTTAAGGGTTTTTGGTTGTAATGCTTATGCTTCATTATTGCCTAAACCTAAAACTAAAATGGACCCTAGATCTGTTAAATGCATCTTCATAGGATATCCTAAAAACATTAAAGGCTTCAGGTTGTACAATATAGATACAAAATCTGTCTTTGTATCTAGAGATGTAGTTTTTGAAGATCAAATTTTCATTTTAAATCAGATAATAAGATTAGTAAATTAGTTCTTCCAACATATGAAAATGAAGTTTCTGTTGAAGAGGAAGACTTTGTTACTGATGATGTCTTAGAAAATGGAAATTTTATTGCTTCACCAGCAGATAAGAATGATTCTGTGCAGACTGCTTTTATTCCAACAAATAAGAATGTTTCTGTGCAGTCTACTTCTATTCCTTCTCAGGTTGTTCATTCTCAAACTAATCTACCTAGTCAACCTCCTTGCAGGCCTAAAAGAACTACTTATTTGCCCTCTAAATTTAGAGATTTTCAAGTAAGTATACCAGGATCCAGAACTTCTCCTCATAATATTAATAATGTTGTTTCATATGCTGCCTTATCTGAATCCTATAATTCTTACATAAATCAAGTTGATATTCTTGCTGAACCTAAGACTTATAGTCAGGCTGTAAGGCATGAGTGTTGGAAGGATGCTATGAATGCTGAGATTAGAGCCTTAGAGTTAAATAAAACATGGGAATTAGTTCCTCTTCCTCCTGGTAAAAGAACAATAGGCTGTAAGTGGGTTTTTAAAACCAAACTTAAATCTGATGGGACATTGGAGAGATAGAAAGCTAGGCTCGTAGCTAAAGGGTACACACAGCAGTCTGGGGTTGATTTCCTAGATACTTTTAGCCCTGTTGCTAGGTTAACAACCATAAGAACCCTTTTAGCTGTTGCTGCTTCTAAACAGTGGCATTTACATCAGTTAGACATAAACAATGCATTCTTGCATGGTTTTCTAGATGAAGAAATATACATGGATTTGCCTCTTGGATATAAAACTGACAAACCTGAATTAGTGTGCAAATTAACCAAAAGCCTTTATGGTCTTAAGCAAGCCAGCAGGCAGTGGAATGAGAGGCTTGTTTCTGCTCTTGTACAACAAGGTTTTAAACAAGCCTATGCTGATACATCCTTGTTTACTAAAGGTTCAGGATCCAATTTTGTTGCTCTTGCGGTATATGTTGATGATATTGTGTTAGCAAGCCCAAATGAAAATGAAATTTCTTCTGTTAAAATTTTTTTGCATGAGTGTTTTAAAATTAAAGACTTAGGCCTTTTAAAGTACTTCTTAGGATTAGAAGTAGCACGATCAGCAAAAGGTATTTTTTTGTCTCAACGAAAATATGCATTAGACCTTCTAAAAGAAACTGATTTTCTGGATTGTAAGGCTGCTTCTACTCCTTTACATACTAAGACTTCTTTGTCTAAATCTGTTGGAACTCCTTTACAAGATATTACATCTTATAGGAGACTTATTGGTAAGTTGCTATACTTAACAAATACAAGGCCTGATATTTCTTTTGCTGTTCATCATCTTTCACAATTTCTTTCTGCTCCTACTGACATTCATTTGCAAGCTGTTCACAGAATCCTTAGGTACATTAAGAAATCTCCTGGGCAAGGTATTTTATTTCCTGCTAATACTGATTTAAAGCTTAATGCCTTCTGTGATTCTGACTGGGCATCATGCCCTGATACAAGGAAGTCTGTTACTGGATTCTGTGTTTTCCTTGGATCAGCCCTTGTATCCTGGCGTTCTAAGAAACAACAAACGATTTCACGATCTTCAAGTGAAGCAGAGTATCGTGCTCTTGCTTCTGTTTCTTGTGAAATACAATGGCTTGTCTATTTGTTGTCTGATTTACAACTTAATGAAATTCCTCCTGCAAATTTATATTGTGATAACTTGTCTGCTATTCGTATTGCAGAAAATCCAGTGCAACACGAACGAACTAAGCATATAGAGATTGATTGTCATCTTATCCGTGAGAAGCTTCATCAAGGGTTGATCATGTTGTTCCCTGTATCCACTCACAACCAATTAGCAGATTGTTTCACGAAAGCCTTGCCAACATCCTCGTTTGTTCAAGCTACATCCAAGTTGGGCATATGTGATATATATGCTCCAACTTGAGGGGGGCTATTAGAACCTTCTTGTAATCTTGGTTAGTTACCAAGTTTTTAGTTTATAGTTAGGTTAGTTAGATGAGTTGTACCACCTTATATAAAGACAAATAATATAGTTTGTATTTGGACTTTATCCTTTATCAAATAATAAAGAATATTAAATCTTTTCAGTCTTTTCTTTCTCTTCTCTTATTCTTTCCTTTCTTCTTTCGACTCCTGAAATTCCCAAATAGAAAACCCTAGGATTTCTACATCTATTCCCAGTTTAGAGTTACAGTTGGTCATTGTTTTTTTAGAAGAAAAAAGTAAACAAGAGAAGATAATCGGGAAAATAAACATTTTTCCTTTTGAATGGAGCAGTTCATATTTTCTTTTTATATTACAATTGTGGGAGTAAGCAGAGCAGTACTAGTGAGTATACAGTCATGCAATTCAAATTAGGTTAGTGAGTATACGTCACCCACTGTTATCGCAAATGACCCAAAAAAAAATCAATAAACTGAGTGATAATTTTGTAATTTTTTATAGTTAGATAATAAAAAACACTACTAGTCAAATGATTATTTGTGTAGTTTACCCTAAAAATAATAGAGAAATGATTATTTGTTAAGTCTTCAACTATGAAAAAATTACAAAATGATCTCGACTTAAAAAAGTAACAAGTTGGTTAGATATCGTTAAAGATTTAACGATTGATTACGTGCCAGTTTACAAAGGGCATAATAACACATTTTTTGAGATATTTAAATTGAAAGAATGTGTAAATAATAAGGACCAAATGTGTGATTATACCTTTAATTTTTTAACTGCCACGTCACCTTCCGTTAACCCATTAACGACTGGTGGTCACATTGATCCAATTTCAATAGTTTGGGTGGTCAATTGAGTCGATTTTTTAAGGTGGTCATTTTAATACATTAACCAAAGTATGGTGGTCAATGATATAGTTTACCCTATTTATTTTGATATAACTTTTATAAAAGATGTTTTTGGACTTGAACATATTTCAAAAATATTTCAAAGTCCACAAAACTTGAAAAATATATTTAAAATGTTTTCTAAATGTTTTGACTTTGTTCCTATATTGAATAAACTTTTAAAGTCAATTTTTAGCTGATTTTGCAAGTTTTTAATGAAAGTTTCGAAACCCCCTATACGTTGTTCCGAAACCTGTTGGGCAGTAAGGCCTGAAAAATGAAATATGGTAACCAGTTTCGAAAACCCCCAAGACTAGTTTCAAAACCCCCAAGACTAGTTTCAAAACCATGCCTCTATAACGGCTAGTTTTTCCTTTGAAAAATCCCCAATGATTTCGAAACCTCTGTCATGGTTTCGAAACCTTTGTGTAGGTGATCAATTAATGCTCGATTTTAATGGCTTTCAATAGCTCCAAAACATTCCTAACGACCATAAACGCCTAGTAGCTCATTTCATACTACAAAAGAAAGCTTGAGACACTTGAATAAGGTTATAGAACACAACCAAGCATAATGATCAAGAGAAAGAGCATTTAAGTCTTATTTTCTAATTTCTCTTGTATATAGTGTATAGAGAGTGATTTTCATTGTTTTATTCTTTACACTCTTGTGAGCTTAATTCTTGTAAACATCCACCTTGTGAGGTTTTCATTGTTTACATGATTTACCTTATAAAAGGGAGATTTTCTAGTTTAGCCTTAGAAAAAATAGAGTGGTTCTATCTTAGCCGTTAAAAGATAGGGGTTGCAAAGGTTATCTCCTTGAGCCTGTAAAAAAGAAATAATTCATAGTAGTGAATTGGGAAATCCTTAGTGGTGCTAAGGTAGTGAATGTAGACTTGGTTGACAAGTCGAACCACTTCAAAATCGTTGTGCAAATTGTCCATTATCTTTCGTTTTTTGTTAATTCATTTGAGAAGAAATTTCAACCCTCTTGGCGGTCTTTAATTGATCGATTTTGAGAACAACACATTTTGTCCTCCATATTTATACATTCAATCAATTCAATCCTAATTCAAAAAAAATCATTAAATTCAGTACTCTTTATTTACTCATTCTATCAGTTTAACCTTTTTTATTTAACCTTCTACTCCGATGAACCTCCGCCCGACCTTTTTCCAGTCCGAAGACCCTTCCGTCCTACTTCCCTCGCTTATCCGACCAGCCTTCACCTTACGACGCTCGTCTCTGTGCCTCGTTCGTGCTCTCTAACAATCTTGATCCTGTGCAACAACGCCTTGCTAGGCACCCCTCTTCCATCCAATCTGATTTGCTAAGCCTCGAACCTGGCTTTTTTGTAAATAAAGATGACTAAATTTATTGAATGTTTTGAGATAATCAATCAATGGTGGAATGCCAAGAGGGGGTGAATTGGCAAACAAAATTTTGAAGGGAGGCAATTGGAAAATGAAAAATTAATGATACAAGGATTTATAGTGGTTCAAGCTTCTAACAAGCTCTACATCCACTACCTTAGCTCCCCACTAAGGATTTCAACCAATTCACTATTGAATTATTCCCCTTTTCTAGGCTAAGGAGACAACAGTTACATTCGATCAAAGCTTTCTACCCAAAGCTTGATCATGGTTCACTCTTTTTACAAGAAGTTGATATCAAACTAAAAATTCCTCTCAAAGGTGATATGTTTGCCCAAATACAAGTTCACAGAAACCCAAAACTTGAAACAAAAGATTACAATTGAGATTACACAAGTTGGGTACAAGAATTTGACTCTAAAAGCTCAAAGTTGTTGAATTTTTGCTTAATTGCTTTAAACTTGTTCAATAGTTGTTGTTGTAGCTTTTGAGACTTGTTTTTATACACATTCATTGATTTCTACCCGTTTGGGTAGTTGAAGTAATCAATAGAGCCGTTGGAGACCATTTTTTCTGCAATAAATGTTGTTTGGTGACCAAGCGTAACGGTACGGGTAAACCAACTTTTAAAGTTTGTTGATTCCAATATTTGACAAGGAAACGATAACATCATTAAATGCAAAGATTTGAAAATCTTAAGACCTCATATCGAAACGGGTAAAACCGTATCAATACACATAACCAAAATCACAAACCGGTACGCTTTGGCGATTACAATTCCAGTAGCTAAAACTCGTATCGAAACACCCTTAGGTGTTTCGATACGCCTGGGCATTTTTGGTTAGTTTGAGTGTAAACACTTAGAAAAATAATTGGGGTTTAAGTTTTTGACTTAGAAACAAATTTTAGTTCAAAATCCTTGTCATTTTGTGAGACTTTTGAGTACTTAAAAATTTATTTACCTTTATAATTTGGTCCTTAAACAATTTGTTATATCAAAATCAAATATAAGTTTTACAATATCCCCTTTTTGATATAACAAAACCAAAGTAAATTTTTAAGTAGTTTTGAAAAATACTCCCCCTTACTTAAAGATTAAATGGCTCTTAACTTTAAAATTTTTGAAAATTTTAACTCTACTAATTGCGCCCATTTTTGTTAGATCAAAGTCAATAGGATATAAATAAAGCAAGATATAAACATTAAAGATACTCCAAGCATAATTCAAAGCAACATAGATAGTCATTAAAATTCAAAGCATAATTTAAAGCAACATAATCGATCCAACTTAAATCCTAAAAACATAAACGAAATAACCAAAGCATAGGAGTTCAAAACAAATAACATAGGTGGATAAAACTAATCCTAAAATGACATCATATGCAAGATGCCTAAGGAGCGTCTTCATCGTCTTCATATTCATCCTCATCATCTTCATCTTCATTATTGATATAGATTCCATGAAATTGACGTCACTCCCCATGAAAAGCCATAAAAGGCACATCCATTGAATTTTGACAGTTTTCAATGGATGCAACTCTTTCCTCCAAGGATGTGAAGCGAGTGTCAATGGCGGCAAAACCGGAGGTCATGGTGGTGTCTAAAGAATCAATACTAGTGCCTAAAGATTGAAACTTCCCATCAAGATAGGCCATAAGAGTATCAAAGGAAGGTTGGACTACCAGAGCTTCTTGAACCGGAACTGCCTGAGAAGCCTCAACTGGATCAGGTTGAACGGCTTGAGGTAGATCCGTAGCTTGGATCCATTCTCCATTATAGTAGGAAAACTTAGCACGGTGGAGTCAGTGAGAGGCTCGACAACGTCATAAGAGCAATCAATTTCCATCTTGTGAAACAAATAGCTTAAGGTGGTGCCATAGGTGAAGGGTGAAACAAGAGTAGTATGGCGATGTTGCACAAGATAGACGATCTCCGTGAACATGATTTGAGCAAGGTTTGGACGCTTACCCTTGCGATAACGAATCCAAAAATCATCAACTTACCGAATCGTTGAGAATTTTCCACCGGATGGGCGAAACCACCAAGTGATAATCAAGTGGAGGATACGATCATGATCATCAAGTATAGTTATGGAGCCACCAAGAACATGTCCCAAAGAGTTTTCATCATCAATTCCCACATCCTCGAAACCCAAAAAAATTGCTAAAATTGAAGAATCAATTTGATTTTTTTTTCTTTCGATGAGATAAGATTCAATAGCAACAACTTCAGTTTTTCCTTGATTATAAATACACCGACATTTGAGTAAAAAATAAGGGCAAGGTTTCGGTATAAGATCCTAGGTATACTAAAAAGGGCATGAATTTCCATTGAACCATTAAATTAAGATATTTGAATAGAAATCTTTCGGAAGACAAAAGGGAATTGAAACAACTCACTCATGACAAATTTTGTAGTTTTGGTAGTGTTTGAAACGATTCATGGTATTTGTAAAATTGGGTTCATTAAAACAATGTTGAAAAATATATCTTAGATTGTGTTTTGTACCATTGTTGTCGGGATTAGGATTGGAAGATTGACCCAACTCTTTTCTTTGCCTTTTCTTAGGACCCAATATAACAACCAAAAATCAAAATCAAACCAAAAACACAATGTATGCATAAATCAACACATTCAATCCAATAAGCAATCCAATGATCAAGGTATTGTAAAAATCTACATACTATAATTTAAAAAACATATACAAGTATAAAAAGAACTTTTAGTAAAATAAAAATTGAAAAACAATGTTAAAAATATACAATATAATTTTGGGTAATGTTCACGAATAGTCCCTTTCGTTTGGTGTTTGTTCTAGTTTGGTCACCAGATTTCAAAACAACGTATTGTGGTCCCTTACGTTAATAATGTGTTTTATTTTAGTCACTCTTCCGTCATTCTCCGTTAAAGGAGTAACGGACGACTGACATGGAATTTTGAAAATTAAAAAATTCCACGTGTATTATATTTATACACATGGCCATCCCCTCTCTTTCCCTCCGCTTCTCCATTCTTTTTTCCCTTTCTTTTGCCGCCTCTTCATCTCCCCCTTCTTCTTCTCCAATCTCCAATCACCACCATCAATCCCCCAAAGCTACGCCGTCCGATTTGCTCTCGTTTAACCCTTTGGTCGCCGGTGAACTCAAATCCTGTTTCAAATTCCTTGTCCCGCTTAATGAGAACATCATTCCTGCTGTTATCTTCTTCACTTTAATTAGAACATCAACCTCATCACGAAATATAACCGCACCTTCTGGACGCAAAATTCGGTCCATCTCCAATAGAATGTCCTCCAGATTACATCTGCAAACATTGGATTGGATAATATGAAGTTCTAATGATAAGAAATGGGATGTCAAATAGATCTAACAACAGTGACTCTTTACAAGTATTTAAAAACCATAGAAATTACAGACTATGGGAGTATCACATCAAACGAGCATATTGCAATTCGAGTGTCACAATCATAATAAAATGCAGTTAAATAGAGCAAAAAGCACAAGAACAAAACTCCTGGCTTTATTTGCAGAGTATAAGCAAAGTTCACAAGTATGGTAAAACAAATCACAGCTAAAAGTGAACTCACTCAAACCAATCAATACTACGCCCAAACAAAAGGAATTCATGTATATTAGAATGCTCAAAAGTAATGGAATGCACAACTTAACTACGGATACTTACTTGTCCTGGTACAAACTGAAAAGACCATGGGCATGAATGAGATCATATGTTCTCGGGTATGTGGAGAAGGCCTCGCACCTGAACCAGAGAACAGCAATCAAACCAAGTTCAAGTTATGTAACCATATTAAGTGGACCAGAGTGGTCTAAGGTACAAAATCTTGGTCTAGTTTCTTATATAGCTTAATGTTGCTTGATCCCTCTCAGGTTTCAAAATAGATATATGCAATGTAACTTCTTTTTCACTACCTATAAACTTCCCATGTACAAAAGAATATAGCATACCATTTTTAACACTAAAAGATGAGTATAAACAAAAGATGAATAAGCCTTACCAGTCGTGGTAGATGCCAATTAATCCACGCTCATATATGACACACAGGGTATCTTTCTCTGCTATGGTGGGCATCACATTCATAACCCACAATTTGGAAGAATGAAGGGCTGCAGCAAACCCTCCCAACCCAGCATTCATGTCCAAAATATTACGATACCGACCAGAATCTACAAGCCTATTGATTTTCTTATAAGAGCCAACATGCTTCTTCCACTTCTGGTTGTCCTCTTGGTATGTCTCAACAGAAACTCCAGGAACACTTCCGCTCACAATTCTAGGAGGGACTGCATATAGCCTCTCTGGGAATGGCTTCAGTTTCCCACCAGCGACTTCTTCTGGGCTACTAACTTCTGGATAAGGAGTAACACATGCATCCATTTTCTTGTACCTATCAACCATCACAAGAAAAGTTGATTAAAATGAAATTTAAGAACAAAAAGGAATTAGCTTACTGGGATCCGCAAAGCCCATACAATATGAAGGGTAAAAATATATCAACTGGTTTTAGAACCCATAAAAGGAATGCAAATAGGTTTCAGATCCAACATATGGATCACAGGCTTGAAGGGGACGAGGAATTTGAAACAGGATTTGAGTTCACCGGCGACCAAAGGGTTAAACGAGAGCAAATCGGACGGCGTATCTTTGGGGATTGATGGTGGTGATTGGAGATTGGAGAAGAAGAAGGGGGGAGATGAAGAGGCGGCGAAAGAAAGGGAAAGAAGAATGGAGAATGACGTCCGTTACTCCTTTAACGGAGAATGACGGAAGAGTGACTAAAATAAAACACATTATTAACGTAAGGGACCACAATATGCTGTTTTGAAATCTGGTGACCAAACTAGAACAAACACCAAACGAAAGGGACTATTCGTGAACATTACCCTATAATTTTATATTCGAACAAAAAAATTTCAGTTTTGAGAAAATTTTTACAAAAACTTTGAAAAACATGTTATATACATACTAAATATAATATTTTGAATCAAAAGCAATATATAATTAAGAACGAAATTGAAAGATAAAGAAAGTAGGGTTTATACCTTGATTTTTTTAAAGACAAAAAGAGCAATTCATTCATAAAAGGAAATTACCAAAGTTGACAGAGCTCAGGATGAGGGTTGACTTGCCAATCAAGGGGATGTAAAACCTTAAGACAAGCTTTCGCAACCCAATCTACAACCCTGTTACCAGAGCGATTAGCAAAGCAGAAGGAAAAAAGAGGAAAAGAAACAGTAAGGGTAACAATGTCTTCCTCAATTGTAGCTAATTCCCACGTGATGAGCGATTTGGAGTTAAGGCAGGAGATAACACCCATGTTATCAGATTCAAAGACAACCTTGTCCCAACTAACATTCAAAGCAAAAAGAATGCCCAGTCGTAATGTAATAGCTTCAACAACGGAAGCTGAGAGGGAAAAAAGATAGGGTATCACCCTCAATCAAACAACTAAAACTGTCACATGCAATACAAGTAAAAATCACCTTTTTGGACATAGGATCAATCCCGGCGTCAAAATTAATCTTTCGAAAATCATGTAACGGAGGGGTCCAACACCGTGAGAGAGCGGGAAACGTAGAAGAAGTGCAGCTCGAAGATGACGAGGTTAGTGCAGTAGGACAAGAAGAGAATTCCTGATACGCAGAGTTGGCTTGATTCCATATATCTAAAGGAGAATTCGAAATAGCAGAAAAAACAAAGAATTTCTAGCTTTCCAAATACTCAAACAGAGAAAAGCAATCAAATCAAGGCCATCCGAAAACAAACCTTTACTTTTGAGAAAGAAGATTTTTTCCACCATTTGGCAAAGCCTGGGAAATCACGTTGATCTAGAGAGTATAAAAAACTATAAATTCTCCACAGTGCCTGAGTGAGAGGGCAAAAAAAGATCAAATTTTCCAGACTTTCCCGACAGACTCCATATCTTGGACAAGAAGAACTAGCAGCGAACTTGCAATGAAAGCGGAAGAAGATGGTGCCTTTAGTTGGAACAATATTATGACAAGCTTTCCAAATGAAAGCTCTAATTTTGGGAAGGGCATTAATGATCCAAACAAATTTCCATAGATCATGATCAGAACTCAAGTCATCACTAAAGCTGGCCGAAGGGGGCATCTTCTTAGTCGAGAAGGAAAAGTGGTAACCATACTTGACTGAGTAGTCCCTATTCTTTGTGAATGACCAAACTAACTCGTCTTTAACAAAGGACCACCTATAGGAATAGACATAATCACATTGATATCACTTGGATCAAAAAGGCTGGAAAGTTTGTGGTGACACCACTGTCTTTGATTGGAGTCGATAAGATTTGCCACCCTAAACAATTGACAATTTTTTGGGGTCGTTGAAGTTTCTGTTTCAGGATCAAAATTTCCTCTTTTGAGATGTCAATGAGAGGAACAGATTGGAGTTTAAGCAAACAACTTCTAAGATTGGTCACTTTTTGCTCCATTTGCTGAGTTTAACCCTTGTGATTTTCAATTTTTTCACAAGCGGATTCTGTCCAGAATTGGTCACTTTTTCAACCCACACCTTCTTAACCTTTGAGGAGCATTCATCATCAAGAAGCCATAGAGATTCAAATTTGAACTCCTTTTTCCTTCTTTTTTTCAATCCCTCCATGAGTAGCACAATCAGATTGTGATCCGAGATTGTAGCAGCTTCTAAGATGCCAATAACCTTAGGAAAAGATAATCTCCAATTGTTAGTAACGATGATTTTGTCAAGCCTTTCCACTAAAGCATTTTGATTGCATCTCATATTAGACCATGTGAAGTCTTCTCCCTTAATTAAGAGATCCACCATATTTGATTCGTCCATAAGATCAAGAAACCATCCCGATTGGGGTAAGTTGACATGAGCCACTCCCTCTTTTTCATCATGTTTGAGATAATATTGAGGTCTCCTATGATACACCAACATGTATTAGATTCATTCATGAGCCTGGATAAGTTAGACCATAATCTCTGCTTATATTCCTTATGTGCGGGGGGCGTAGAGGAAAGTACAAAACCAGGGGTGAACCCTTCAATAAAACCATAGCATCGATGAAGTTTGGTGATTCTTGCAGAATAGTAATATTAACTCCACCCGTCCACCATAAAGCCAGACCTCTTGCCATTCCTCGAGTGTTAACATAGAAACTACCAGAAAATCTATTTTTTGTCTAAAGTTTCTCCAGATAAGAATTTTTTTCTTTGTTTCGCTGAGGAAGACAATTTCAAGCTTGATATTAATCAGAGATTCCTTTACGGCTTGGACCTTATCGAGATTTCCCAAGCCACGAATATTCCAGACAAAGATACTCATTAGATCGGTAAAGAAGAAATAAAATGCAACGAAGGACACCAAGGAGGCACGCTAGAAAATCAGAGCATGAAGAGAGAACGCAAGACCGACCAGCAATGTCGGGATAATTCAGAGAAATCAACCAAAAGCGAAGAGAAGCAAGGAAAAGAAGCACGAACCTATCAAGCCATAACACCGCCACCAAGGAGCCAACCGACGAAGCAAAAAGGAAGTGAGAATCCAGAAAACAATCGAGAAATCAAGATCCCCCAACCTAAAAATCAAAGACCCAGAGCCCTCCAACACAACCACGACCAAAACCCATAGAAACCTTGATAAAAAATATGCTTGACCGCAAGACCAAATCAAAAACATAAAACTGATAGAGAAGTTCAATGGGGAAATCCCACCACCGAAGCAAGCAACCGAGGAAGATAATCGTTAAGATTTGAGAACACACAGGGGAGATTTGGGAGAAAATGAAACTAGTGATTTTGCTTTACGGAGTTTATACCTTGATTGGGGGTTATGGATGATTGAGAAGATGATGATGAACAAGCTTGATAATATAGCTAGGGTTTGATGAGAAATTCAAAATCCTTCAAAAGTTTTGAAGAATTGTGCAAAAACAAAGGGATTTGAGATGTTTTTATATGGGAAAATGTATCTAGGGTTTGAGAAAAGGTTGGAATTTGATTTAAAGTTGAAAACCCTATTTTTAATGAGTTTTAAAGTCTCTAACAGCTACGCGTACTGATACGCCACCTGTGCGTATCGAAACTGCATACCGGTATAGTTTTTAAGCCGTACCGATCCTTAACTTGTATCGGTACAGTCTTGCCTGTACCGAAGCTTGTTCAAGAACCCGTATTGATACGCGATGAGTCGTATCGGTACGCCTGCGCTAGAAATATCAATTTCGACAGCAAGGAGCTCAAAAATTCGATTTTACTCGAATCGAAATACATGAAGATGATATATAAACATCATGTATGAGCTAAAAATAGATGCATACTCCCCTAGCAACAAGAATAGATGCATGCAGGAGCAAAAACACATAGGTAAAGAGATCAACCAAATTCAAGCAAGTTTAGACACTAAAAGGACTCTAAGGTTCAAGGTAGGCTAGCCAAACCTAACTCCCACCTAAGAGACCAAAAACGCTCTTTGTCTAAAGGTTTGGTGAAGATATCCGCTTGTTGGTTCAAGGTGTCAACATATTCCAGAACAACATCGTTTTTCAAGACATGATCTCTAATGAAATTATGTCTTATCTGTAACCCGGTCGTCCCAGTCCGGATGCTTGACCGATCTCAGTGGGCTACACGGGGATAACCGAGATGAAACCCGTTAAGGCTCCATTTCGGTTATCGACCCTAGTACAACTTTTTCATTTATTATCTTATCTAATGCATTAATTAATCCTAACCAGAAGCTCAACAATAAACAGGGCCTAAGCCCAACCCTTGAAACCCTTTAGAGATGTCAAAAAGCTCAAATACTGGCCTGTGTTTCGAAACAGTCAAAGCCTGTTTCGAAACACGAGCTCCAGTTTAAAAAGTAAGACACCCGTTTCGAAACGCATCCACCCCGTTTTGGAACAGGGCCTCATTTTGCCTTGCTGTTTCGATACCCGTTTCGAAACAGGCAATTCTAGTAGCCAAAGTGTTTCGAATCTGGTTTCGAAACAGGGGCTCACAGTAGCCAAAACGTATCGATACATGTTTCGATACGGGGCCCTAGAACCACACCCGTTTCGAAACTGGGTAACCCGTTTCGAAACACATGCACTCTGTGAATTCCAAAAACCAGTTTTAGACATCTCCAATTGATCCCAAACGTCCGCAACGACTCCAAGAAGCATACTTAACATACAAACACACTCTAGAGGCATACACCCTAGCAACCATACTCAACATACACAAGATATACGAAAGGGCATCCATTCAAGATCATACATGGCATTTAAGACAATATGCTTACACAATGACATATACTTAGATATTTAAGATAGGCAAATCCAACATCCAAGAGCCAAATCAACATAGCATATAAAAGGAGTCTAGCATGCTCCTAAACAACCAACATCAACATACTTCAAAAGGCTCAAACAACATATACATGTTCCATTGCTTGACCATTACACCATTTAACTAAAATGTCCATACTTGATAGCTAAGAAAGCACCACAAGGCACACGTGGAGGCCCCTTCTTGCACTAGCAACCCACGAGCTACAGATCAGCATTGTCGAACAAAAGAGAGCGTAAGCATAAAGCTTAGTGAGGGTAAGCTCATTAAAAACAAACCTCGACAATGCAGGGTCCAAGCACGAACACAACCAAGGTAGAATGCATGATCTTACCTTCGATCCACATGAGCCAAAATGTACATGATGCATGAACAATTATCCAATAATATGCCATGCTCAACAAGCTCAATTCCACATCATATGTAAACACATATAATAATCCACATAGGAATCGCATTCTATATCATATTGATCCACATGTCAACTCATATTGGCACCTAGCTATGACTCGAATACGCGGATAAACACGTTGGAACTCACATCCAACAACAACTTTACCTCACAGTGGGATTACACTTATCACCGTTCTCGCGGAGGGGATTCCACTCATCCTCACGCCCCGTCAATGGGATTACACTCATCATCGACTAACATATATAAGAAGAATTTCCGGGTGAACCTGTACTCCATCTTGATGACTACCATCATCAAGACCACACGCGCATTTTACTCAAGTGTGCACACTAACATCCTAATGATCGATCATTGTACCCAAGCATACTAGTGCCAACATTTAACTCAATCCACAACATCATTTAATATCAACTCCCGTGCTTAGCACGTACTCACCATGATGAACATCATGCTCATACCTCATGCATATAACAATGCATCACAACTATGCCTCAACATACATGTATAACACATTATACATAACCATCATATCACAAACCATCATGAGGCGTAAACATCAATTAAGGAGTTCAACCAATGTCTCTAACTAAAGTTTGGGATTAGGCTACCACTCTAATCCCAACTCTAGGTGGGTCTACCAAGCCCAACCTAGTCCACATGCTTGAACCAAATACTCAAAACCATTTTAAAACATTAAACCACTCGCCTTCACTTCCAAGCTCAACTATCAAGCAACCGACACCTTCAAGCTTCCGGATTCACTTATGATGCTTCTCCAACACAAGTCCTTGACTCTAAACAACTCAACACAATCCAAAATAACCTCAAATCAGCTCATACAACAATGTAGCAAACCCAGAATACTATTCAAGCGTCAAACACAAGAATTCAAGCCATGTACAACCCCCCAAAACAACAAACTCGAGCAGCCAACAAACCCCAACCAAAACTCATGATTTCAACACATTTAACACTTCCAAATGATTCCAAAACAACCCTTAACTAATATACTAACATTAGCCTTCTATTTCCAACATAAAACACACCTAAAATCCACTCCAAAACCCTTCTAAAAACCCATCAAAACCCAAATCCGAGAATGTTTATAAAACCAAGTAAAAATCACATATGTTGGACCCCATGCTTCATAAACAACATATCTAACATTATTAAATCAATAGCTTTAGTAAAAACCCATAAAGCTTTAGCCTTTAACACTTTTACATAGAAAATCAAATTTCCAAAACATGGATGAAAATGAAATCTAAATGTACTTTTGAAGAGAGGAAAACAAGGCCAACTAAAAAACGAAATTACCTTTCGAAAAGCACTAAAGATGAGGATGATAGGTGATGGCAGGGACGGACCCAGGACTTTAGGTTAGGGGGGGCAAACCTATAAATTTTTAGGGGGGGCGAACTTATAGAAGTTTAGGGGGGGCGAAAATACATTTTTAATAGAAAATACATAGAAAAATTCTAAAATTTTTCTAAATCATATATGATTTTCAAAATTTTAGGGGGTGCGGTTGCCCCCCTCAGCACCCCCCTCGGTCCATCCCTGGGTGATGGAATAGTAACCTAGTGTAGAGAGCTCTTCAATGTCGTTGGTTTGAAAAAATTGGAAGTGAGGAAGAAGATGAGCACATGCTCTCATCTTTTGTTTTATTTTTAATTCACCCAAAAAATCATATTTACAACTATGATGAATGGCTAAAATTCACATCTCCTAAAGTCCATGGATTTTGGACCTAGAAGATAGGCCCAACATAAACTTTAATTATTTGCAAACACGAAGCCCATTAAAATATTTTATTATTTTACTTATAAACCCGAAACTCAAAATATTATTTAAATATTATTTTCACCCGACCCCTAAACCCGGGTGTTACATTATCTCTATGTGCTTGGTTGTAGAATGTTGGATGAGATTCATAGTGAGACAAATGGCACTATTGTTGTCACACCTAATAGGGATGGTACATACATCAATTCCATAATCTAAAAGTTTTTTCTTCCTCCAAAGGACTTGAGCACAACAACTTCTGGCCGATATGTATTCTACTTCAGTGGTAGATAGTGCTACACTATTTTGCTTCTTAGAAAACCACAATATGAGCATACTACCTAGGAATTGAGAAGTACTAGAGGTACTTTTTCTATCTATCTTACAACCTCCATAATCCGCTTCTGAATAAGCATACAAATCAAAAGAGGAATCTCTAGGATACCAAAGACCTAAACAATGCGTGTCTCTAAGGTATCTAAAGATTCTCTTAACTGCTATAAGATGTGATTCTCTAGGGCTAACTTGAAATCTAGCACACAAGATAACAATAAACATAATATCGGGTCTACTTGTGGTAAGATAAAGCAAAAATCCAATCATAGAGCGATAAAGCTTTAAATCAACACACTTACCTCCTTCATCTTTGTCAAGCTTTGTAGAAGAACTCATTAGTGTGACTTGAGGTTTCACGTTATCCAAGCCAAACTTCTTGAGCATGTCCTTGATGTACTTAGCTTGATTGATGAAGATGCCATCTTTCCTCAGTTTGATTTGGAGTCCCAAAAAGAATGAGGGCTCCCCCATCATGCTCATCTCAAATTCACCTTGAATTAACTTAGCAAAATCTTGGCAAACCAATTCATTAGTAGAACCAAAAGCTATATCATCAACATATATTTGAACTACTAAAATGTCTTTGCCATTTCTTTTAATATAGAGAGTAGTATCCATCTTTCCTTTGTTAAAACTTTTTTCAACTAAAAAACTTGATAACCTTTCATACACAGCTCTAGGAGGTTGTTTCAAACCATATAAAGCTTTAGAAAGTTTAAAAACACGGTTTGGGTATTTTTGGATCTTTAAAACTGGGTGGTTATTCTACATACACCTTTTCATTAATAAAACCATTTAGAAAAGCACTTTTGACATATATTTGAAAATGCTTGAATTCATGATAACATACAAATGCAAGTGTAGCGACTAATTTTTTGAAAAACACTTGTATATAGGTGTAAAAATTGAGAATTAAGAAAAAATATTTGATAGTGGGGTAAAAATGGAATTTTTAGAAATTATTGGAAAAATATTGGGAGATTTAGAAAAAAATATTTTAAAATGGAGGTATTTAAAAAAGAGATTTTGAAAATAGAAGGAGTCGCCACCGGCCACTTTAAATGGTAGACCGGACACCGAAAATAGAAACCATATATTCTAAAAGGGTTCGGGAGTCGGTTACACGCGAGGAAGGGTTAGCACCCTCAACGTGCCCAAAATTTGTACCAAAACTTTACCGCTTAATTAAAATAAAATTTTAAGAACTAAAGTTACAATTTTAACCGAGATTTGATTATGTACGCGAGTAAATTTCGAAAATCCTAATATTCAGGAACGAATGTCCGAACCACCACCACTACGGCTGGTACTGGCCTCGTTCGTTTCCGAATAAAAGGATATCGCACTTTTGAAAATGATTTTAAAACGAAATATATGAATACCAAAATTAAATCTAATCTAAGATCCTACGACGCCAAAAGAGTCGATATCCGAGCTTTCGGAATATCGTTCCCACGCGGAAACCGGGACCGTGCATGCTATAATTATAATGACAAGTTAAAAAAATGTGTGCTAAAATATATTCGAACAACATGAAAGAAGCTAAGCTATATGCACATTTAAACCAAGAATTTACACATAATAAAACCACATGTTAAAATAATAAATTAAAAAAAAAAACAGGACCAATATTAAAAAGCATACGGACCCCTATATAAAAAAACATGAATACACCACAAATTATATATTCACATTGAACAAATGTAAATAAAATGACAAAAAGCATAAAAGACATGAATATAATATAACAAAAACAGAATGCAAAGTCAAAGATTAAAAACATGTACTGACAGGGACCAAGATGGTAATAATACCATCAAAAGAAAAGATTAAAAAGTAAATCTGGGACCCAATTGAAAAGACGCGTAAAGACCTAAGGACTGCAAAAGTAATTTGACCACCAAAAAACGGATTAAAATCAACCAAAACAACATGAGGACGAGATTGAAAATTTCGGAAAACTTGAAGGGACCGAGTAAAGGATTGTAAGATGCGGAAGCCCCTCTTTGCGTAAACAGGACGACACAGAGGGACTATATTAAAGATTAGCCCTTTTTTAAAACATTACGACAGTATAAAACTCCCCTTTGTACCAAAATTTGACTCTTTTGGGCATTTCGGGCTTCTGAGATCAAAAACAAAAAAAGCTTTTCCCCTTCTTTATTTTTCTTTCACCAAAATTTTAGGGTTTCCCCCTTTTTCCGAAGGCCTAACGCCGATGTCCCTTTCGAAACGGAACAAAGTTCGCCTTCTTCGCCGACGTCTCACCATGCTCGACCCGACAGGGGTTCAGTGGCTTGTTGACATCGGGAAAGCGAAGCGATACGCTGAATCGACGCGGTAAAACCCTCTCTTTCTCTCCTTTCCTTTTTTAAGTATGTGCATGCAATCGGAGATAAAAAACAGTAGTACCTCTGAAGTTTTTGATGTTATTTTTTTATATTGATTCGGGAAAAAAAGCCCATTTTTACATTCTCTTGATTCGGTTTTTATAACCGAATTACAAAGAAGAGGAAAAAAAATAGGTTTGACTTCGGGCTCGTTTCTTGTCTCTGCATGTGCTCTGTTGCTTTGATGTTGGTTTTGGTTTCTGAAGTTGTCCTTACTGTGGCTCTGAAATTTCTGTCGGCCTCCCTCATTTATTTTGTTTTGTTTTTTCTTCTTTTTCCTTGCCATTTTGAGTATCTGAAAGTTCTGACTAAGGATTTCTGTTGCCGGTATTGCTCGATTGGAAGGGACACAACAGCAGTCGGCGTGGAGGAGCCAGAGGCGTGATGGGCTGGTGAAGCGTCAGGCGCGTGGAAGGTCAAGAGGCGAGCGTCGGGTCTCGAACAACCGCGAGTGTGTGCGTGGGTACTCGAAGGGTCGCTATGAGCCGTTAGATCGAGATTCGATCTAACGGTTGAGATCTCGTGCGGCGCGAGCTGAGAAGTGAAGGGCCACTAGGGTTTCGTCTTGGGACAATTTGGACCGTCAGATCGCTACCACATCTGACGACTATTGATGTGCGGCACTGGGATATCAGTGGGGCGCGTTAGGGTTTCCTTTCTAGGGAGATCTGGATCCTTGATCTGAGACCAGATCCAAGGGCTGTAATGTGTGGCGGTTGCAAGGAAAGATTAGCTTGTTAGGGTTTTTTTGGCTAATGTGGGCCAAAACAGGCCTGATTATGTAAATATATATATTTTTTGGGTTTTGTATTATGGACTTTCTTTATTTAATATATGGGCTTTATTTAGGTTATTTATTTATCTTATAATAATAATAATAATAATAATAATAATAATAATAATAATAATAATGGTAACATTAACATATAATAGTAATAATAAAAACAAGGTGATAGTAATAAACTAATAATAGATAATAAGTAATAGCAAATAATATAATGATAATGACAATAATAAGGCATAATAGTAATGAAAATTTAATAACAATAGTAGTAACATGATACATATATAAATATATATATATTTCTTTTTGCTTTTTTGCCATTTTCTTCTTTTTTCTTTTAATTTATTATTATTATTATTACAACCCAATACAAGCCCAAAATGTGAAAAAAATGAGTTTAAGTTTCAGGACAAAATTAGTGATTACAGCAAGAAGCATCCTAATAGATTCCATCCTAGCTACAAGTGCATAAGTTTCATCAAAATCGATTCCTTCCTCTTGAGTGTAACCTTGAGCAATAAGCCTACCCTTGTTCCTCACTATGTTACCACTCTTATCTAGTTTGTTTCTAAAAATCCATTTAGTTCCTACGGTTGATTTAATTTCTCTTGCATAGCCAATAATATCCAATAATCATCTTTTAATGCTTCTTTGATATTTTTAGGCTCAATGCATGAAATAAATGCAACATTACAAGCATTTTTAAAAGAAAGTCTAGTGGTTACCCCTTTGGATGGATCGCCCAAAATCTCACCAACTTTGACATAGTTGAACTCTCTTGGGTAGCTTAATTACTTTTCCTCTAGAGTCATGTCCTTCAATGCTTCTAAAGGTGGATCTTGCGCTTCTTCTTCTTTAGATGGAACTTCATCTACCTTTGATGATTGCCCACCATCATTGGCTTCAAAAATTCCTACATCATCATCATCACAAGAATCCTTCCTCGAAAAGAGGTTTTCATCGAAACCACATGTATAGACTCTTCAACAACCAAAGTTCTTTTAATAAATACACGATATACTTTAGAGTTTAAAGAATAACCTAAGAAAATAGCTTCATCACTTTTAGCATCAAATTTGCCCAAATTGTCTTTTCCATTATTTAAAACAAAACATTTGCAACCAAATTGATGAAAATAGCTAATGTTAGACTTTTTTGATTTTAAAGTCCCATAAGGTATTTTCTTTAAAATCGACCTAATCATTACTCAATTTACAATATAACAAGTCGTATTAGTGTCTTCCACCCAAAAATACTTTGGCAAATTGTTTTCACAAAGCATAGTTCTAGCCATTTCTTCTAAAGTTTGATTTTTCATCTCAACAACCTCATTTTGTTGAGGAGTGTGATGAGCGGAAAAATTATGGTTTATACCATTTGAATTACAAAAATCCTCAAAACCTAAATTTTGAAATTCGGTACCATGGTCACTTCTAATGTGAGAAATGGATTGACCAAGATCATTTTGAGTGATATTTGAAATTGTGATGAATTTTTCTAAAGCCTCATCCTTATTACTTACGAATAGAACCCAAGTGTTTCTAGAGTAATCATCTACTAAAACAAATGCATATGATTTTCCACCCAAGCTCATAGTTCAAATAGGACCAAAAGATCCATGTAGATCAATTGTAAAACTCTACTAGTAGAAACATCATTAATAGGTTTAAAAGAAGCTCTTTTATGTTTTCCTTTTGCACAAGGATCACAAATTTTATCAAAGGAAAACTTTATTTTAGGCAAACCTCTTACTAGATCTTTTGAAACCAATTTTTATAAAACACTCATGCTTGCATGCCCTAGTTTTCTATGTCATAACCATGAGTCATGTTCATCTTTTGCAACAAAACATGCATTTGAAATATGAATATCATCTAAATGCACCATGTAAATGTTTCCTATGCGATGACCAATGAGCACTATTTTGTTTGTTTCAATGTTTAAAATTTTGCAACCGTTTAAATAGAAAAGAACATTGAAACCTTTATCACATAATTGACTAATGCTCAAAAGATTATGTTTTAGACCATTGACATACAAAACATGATCTATAAGAATAGAAGACTGATTATCAATGGAGCTGAATCCATCAATGTGGCCTTTGGAGTTGTCACCAACCAAGAACCGACTCTTGTCACTAGTCATGTGTCTCGAGCATCCACTATCAAGGTACCATGAGTTTGCACATGTAGCTTTGGCCTTGTAGCAATGCCCCCTACAAAGAAAGATTAAGTCTTGAGGTTTGGTACCCAAATCATTTTGGGTCCATGAGTATTAGCTCCAAAAATCTTGGTTCCCTTGGGAATCCAAGAAGCAATAGCATGAATATCATTAGAAGTAATTACTTCCTTAGGAACCCAAACACTCCTAATTTTTTACCTCTAGAGGGCCTTTGAAAGCCTCTTTGTTTGTGGTTACCAAATTTTCTTTTTACATAGTTCAGTTTTGAAGATTCACCTTTCTCAAAACTAGATTTCCCAACTTTGTTCAAAGAAGCTTTAAGATCACTCACCTCCTTGTGGTGGTGATCATGAAACTCGGAAAGAAGGTTATTTAAATCAATATTTTCCTTTTCAAAAATATTTTTGATTTTCTTGTAAATCCAAAACTTTCTTTTCAAGCTCCGAATTGGTTTTAGAGAACGAATCGTTTTGATTTTCAAGTCTAAAATAATTTTCTTGTTTTTCAAAATTGATTCCTTATACTTCTCTACCAATTCGTCATAAACCTCTTGCAAATCATCATAAGCTTCTTGAAGCTCATCGAAAGTAAAATCAAAAGATGGTGATTTAGAGTTTACCTTAGGATCTTTTTCAAGAGCCATGAGGCAAAGATTGGCCACTTCTTGCTCCTCTTCATCGTATGATTCCGCATCACTCCAAATAGCAACATGAGCCTTGAGCTTCTTCTTCTTCTTTTTCTTCTTCTCGAAGCTCTTCTTTTTTAGTTGAGGACAATCAGTCCTTATATGCTCTGGCTTCTTGCACTCAAAGCATATGAGTTGATCCTTCTCCTCCCCCCTGTTCTTGTTCTTGAAGTCTTCTCTTTGATGAAACTTTCTTCCTCTATTGGACTTCATTAACCTTGTGAACCTTTTGGCTAGCATATACATTTCTTCACCATCATCCTCACTCGAATCACTCTTCTCAAGGGAATCTTTGAGAGCAATTCTGAGTTTCTTCTTCTATACCTTCTTATTTTCTCTTCCTTGCTTCATTATCTCATGAGTAAGAGGAAAACCCATAAGAGCATCGAGCTTCAAAGTCTTCAAATCATTTGCCTCAATGATGGTCGTCCTCTACTCATCCCATGACTCGGGAAAAGAGTAGATGAGCTTCCGAACAAGCTTGTCTTTGAGGATGATTTCTTCGAAGCCTTTGAGACCGTTGACGATGACGTAGAAGTGATCAAACATCTTGGTGATGCTTTTATAGGGCTTCATCTTGAAATTTTCATAGCTCAAGTTGAGGAGTCCAATTTTGGTCTCCTTTTACATTGTTTGTGCCTTCATAGGTGGTCTCGAGTACTTATCGGGTCTAAGTGTACAAAAGAGCATGTGCAAGGCCTTGTCATTTACATGCAATTTCCTTCATTCTTTATCGTTCATTTCTTGCTTGGCCTTGGGAATTCGCCTTTCTCCTTCTTGCTTCATTGGGATAGATGGTCTATCTTTGATTACATCCCAAAGGAGGTCATCATTGGATTTAATGAATAGCCTCATCTGATTCTTCCAATATGGATAGTTGTCCCTATTGAAGAAGGGCAATTCGGTGGCGGATTGTGACTCGTACAAGTTGAGGCCGGAAGTAGACGCCATGGCTTTGATTTTGGATTGATGCATCTCTTCTAGAATCGACTCAAGAGGATGTTAATCCTTCCAATGAGTGTAGCTCTAAAAAAACTGTTGAGATAATCAATCAATGTTGGAAGGCCAACAAGGGGTGAATTGGCAAATAAAATTTTGAATGGAGGTAATTAGAAAATAAAAAATTAATGACATGAGGATTTATAGTGGTGCAAGCTTCTAACAAGATCTACATCCACTACCTTAGCTCCCCACTAATGATTTCAACCAATTCACTATTGATTTCTTCCCCTTTTCTAGGCTAAGGAGGCAACCATTACAATCAATCAAAGCTTTATATCCAAAGCTTGATCAAGGTTTACTATTTTAACAAGAAGTTGATAGCAAACTGAAATTCCTCTCAAAGGTCATATGTTTGCCCAAATACAAGTTCACACAAACCCCAAACTTAAAACAAAAGATTACAATTAAGATTATACAAGTTGGGTACAAGAATTTGACTCTAAAAGCTCAAAGTGGTTGGATTTTTGCCTAATTGCTTTAAACTTGTTCAATTAGTTGTCGTAGCTTTTGAAACTTGTTTTTACACCCCTTCATTGATTTTTAGCCGTTTGGGTTGTTGAAGTCATCAATAGAGCTGTTGGAGACCATTTTTCCCGCAATAAATGTTGTTTGGTGATCAAGCGTATCAGTACATGAACACTTGTATCGGTACCTATCAAAAGAAGAAAGAGTCGTTGTGCGTTAGTTTATCGATACGCGGAGAGGCATATTAAAACGGGTATAACGTTAAAACAAGGGCGTATCGATATGGTAAAGGTCGTATCAGTACAGATTTTGCTCACTAGAATCTGTGGGAAAAGTCTAGTGAAAAATGCATCAGTATGCCTAGGGGGTACCGGTATGGGTAAACCAACTTTTAAAGTTTGTTGATTCCAATAACTGACAAGGCAACAATAACATCATTAAATGCAAAGATTTGAAAATCTTAAGACCCCATATCTAAACGGGTAAAACCGTATCGATAAATGTAACCAAAATCACAAACCCAGATGAAGATCGTATGGATACGAGTACAACCGTATTGGTACGCTTTGGCGATTAAAATTCCAATAGCTAAAAGTCGTATCGAAACACCTAAGGGTGTATCGATACGCCTGGGCGTTTTTGGTTAGTTTTAGTGTAAAACACCTAGATAAATAATTGGGGTTTAAGTTTTTGACTTAGAAACAAATTTTAGTTCAAAATTCTTGTCATTTTGTGAGACTTTTGAGTAATTAAAAATCTATTTACCTTTATAATTTGGCCCTTAAACAAATTGTTATATCAAAATAAAATATAGGTTTTACATAATGTTTTTGAATTATGACTATCGCGGCCATTTTTTTGAAAACCGTTCGTGGGAAAACAGCCTGACGGTTAGGGTTTTGGAAATAAGGGTTTTTCATTTTAATTTGATCTTGAAATTAGGGTTTTTTCATTTTAATTCAAATTTCCTTTATTATTTTAAAAATCATTTTGGAGTTGCCACCAGTCACTTTGGTAGACCGGAGACCATAAAAATGGACTAGATATTCTTTTAATAAAATTCGGGTTCAGGAGTCGTTTACGTGTAGGGAAGAGTTAGCACCCCTTGTTAAGTGTGCAAAAGTCATATATTTATGCCCTAGTTTAGCTCAATTATTGTTGTTCTTAAGTTTAGTTTAGTTGCATTTATTAGGTAAACATACACAAAACTGCATAGATTAGATATTCTGCCTTATTTGATGCACGTAATTGTTTTTATCTAAAAGATACTGCTCAAACGTGTTTTCTAACTATGCGTAGGTACCCGCCCAGGCAGATGCCACTGAGGCAGTAGAGAGGGCAGCATAGGAGAAGTTGGAAACTAAAGTAGAAAGCTAATAGACCATCTGGAGAGCTGATCGAGGAGGAAAGGACCAGAATGACGAGCTGTACCAACCCCTGCACACCAGACCACACCTCTGCCGAGACAGTCAACAAAGTGCCATCGAGGCAACAACTCGAGGAAGAGTGAAAAAATGCAAAGTGGTATGCGACTGAAAAAGCCTATCAAGCCCGATTTTTGGAAGACCACTTGCACGTGCATTGGAGCCTAACAGACAAAGAAAAGCCATGGTCAAAGTCAAGTTGGAAAAAGTCAAATGGGAATCTAGGAAGATTTAATGTTAGATACGATCTTTTAATGAGTTGTAATTATACTCTAACTAGTATTACTACCCTAAACTGACTTAGGCCTAGGATCCTTTCCTATATATATGTAATCGACTTGAAGGAGAAAACACAATTAAGATTAGAGAGAAACTCCTTCTTGTCGAAACCCTAGTGCCATCTACACCCACCATGTTCTAAACCTTCCCTAGGACTAAGGGTTTGTTGCAATCTTTACCGCGAGAGAAGAGGGCAGCAATCTATTTGTTCAATATCGGGAGAGTTGAACTCACAAAACGAGTAAACACGGTTTTATCCAACCATAGGGTAAAGCTACTTCGGCTTAGGGATAAGTTTAGAAGTTCAACGGCTAAGAGAGGTTTCATAATCGGTTTGTGTTCACCATTAGATTCACGTCGGGGGTATCATCCAAGACGTGTTCTCCAATAATACTTCAAGCATCGGGAGAAGAGGGAGTCATAGAAGGGAGCCTTGCCGAACCTTGAATCATCGCTTAACTGCCCAGACAGTTACTTGGTCTCTACCGAGGCAGGCGCATGCCGAGGCATAGTCACTATCGATTTCTATCGACGAAAACAAAAATGATGACAAATAAAAAACAATGAAGAGAATGAATCATCAATCTCTCACCAACAACATCTGAGGTCGGCACCATGGAACCGACGGGATAGCAATATCTCACCAAGTATGCTTGTGAAGCCTTGCTACCCAACGAGAGCTCGGGACCGCTTGAAACCTAAGGATGTGGTTAGCTTAGCTATGCCTTTCAAAGGGAACAACAAAGTAGATCACATAGCACGACAACAGTCACAAGCAAGCGACGGCGTCTTGCATAGATTTACCACCTTACTACATGTATACAAGATGTAAAAGAGGAAAGAGTGCTATCCCCCAACCCTATCACCAATGAAGTGCCCACTAGTTTACCTATCTAGGACCCTCCCCAAGTTAGCTTTCCAGACCACACCACTGCCTCCCCTGCTATACCTGAAGTTGAAGTTGAAGACCACACTCTCCATGTAACCCCCTCGTCCTGGTCTGAGCAACTGACCGATCCGAGTGGGTCACACGGGGAAAATCGAAGTGAAACCTGTTAAGGCTCCCCTTCGATTAGCAACCCTAGAAAATTCTTTTTTTTTATTATCTTGTCTAAAGGCCTTAATACATCATATGTGAAACAACGACAACGGAAGCAACGAAGCAAAGCGAAACAATCAAACAAGCAATTTAAAATAGCCCATTTTAGTTTATACAACAGGTCGTATCGATACACTAGAAGAGGGTATCGATACGCCTTGACTAGGTCAACAGCCCATAGTCAACATAGAGAGACCGTATCGGTACATTGATTGACCGTACCGATAGGCCCTCACTGGTCAACTTCTCACGATCAACGATACAAGACTGTGCCGATACACCCTAGACCCGTATCGATATGCCAAAATCTCGTCAATATCTCAGATTTCCAGAGAGGTTTTGGCGTATTGATTCACCCCGTGTACCGGTACGCTAAGCCAAATCTGAGTCCCAAAGTGTAGGACCGTATCGATACGGCCCTTGGGCGTACCGATACGCCCTGCACTGTAAGACTCAATTTAGCAGCAAAAAGCACTAAGACTCAACTCTATATGCAATTTACGACTCACCTAGCTACAAGCAAACATTCATACAACATCTAACAACTAAGAATCAGCATACGAAACATTTTAAACGAGCAACAGAGCATCAACAAAATCCATATAGCATACCATAGAAGAAGCTAAAGATCCACCATTAACCATGTCATAAGCATAGAAATAAGGGCCACATGGCCAACATACATAGCATAAGCAAGCCACAACCAAAACATCAATATACTAAAGGAGTCTTAACACGCTCCTTAACAAAAAACAACATACTCAAATCCCATTGCTTAGCTATTACATCAATTAACTTAAAAGTTCGTACTTGAAGGTAGAAACAACACACTTGGAGGCCCTTCTCCTCGCACAAGCAACCCACGAACTAAGGATTTGTATTGTCGAACAAAAGAGAGCGTAAGCAGAAATATTAGTGAGGGTAAGCTCATAAAACAAACCTCGACAATGCAGGGTCCAAGAACGAGCAACAAAACCAAGGATGAATACATGTTTCCTTACCTTCGAAACCACATGAATCAAATATATGAAATGCATGAACATAACCTCATATATCATTACATGCTCAACATGTCCATAATACAACCATATGAAACTTATTTAACAAACCATATTAGCACCTAGCTATAACCCGAATACGCGGATAACAACCGTTGGAACTCACATCCAACAACTCAACCATTACATTACCTTACGACGGGATTCCACTCATCACCGTTCCACGCAGAGGGGATTCCACTCATCCTCATGCCCTGTCAATGGGATTCCACTCATCATCGACTAAAGTATAAATGAAGATTTTTGGGCGTACCCGTACTCCATCTTGGTGATTACCATCACCAAGACCACACGCGCATTTCGACACTCGTGTGCACACTAACATCCTAATGATCGATCATTTGTACCCAAGAATACTAGTGCCAATACTAACTCATCACAAGATCATCATAATACAATATCCTTACCAATTCCCGTGCCTAGCACGTATCGACCATGATTTACAATCATGCAACCCACATTTCATCAATACATGCATATCACAATGCATAATTAAATCATCATGCCTCAACATTACACATAGCCACAATATGCATAACAACATCAATCACAATAATACATGAGGCATAAACACAACATTCACAAGTTCAACCATAGTCTTCTAAACTAAAGCTTGGGATTAGACTACCAATCTAATCCCAACTCTAGGTGGGTTTACCAAGCCCGATCTAGGTCTATGTGCTCGAACCAAGGCATTTTGAAAACCAATTTAAAACTAAAGAACCACTCACCAACTATCCAAGCTCAACACTAGCCGATCAATCCACAAAGCTATCCGGATTCGTTCCCGAGGTCTCACCAACACAAAACCTTGATGCTATAAATCAAGCACAAGCAAAATACCAATAATCAACCATCAACTCTCGGTCGGAAACACTAAACACAAAACAAGCTTGTACTCGACCACAGAACACTCTTAAAACATCATTTTCGAGCAGCCCTCAAACTCAGCAAATACCCAATGTTTCCAACCTCCAAAATTCTGTAACACCCCAAATTTGGGCCTAGATGTTTTAGAGTTAGAATCGGACCGGTCGAGAACGGTTCGAATCTTAAAGGGAGATTTAGGGAACACCTAGTTTGTGATGCTTTAAAAATATGGAAAAATACCAAAAATCCTCATTTATTATATGAACGATTATGGTGAAAACAATTTTACAAAATAAGGTTCGGAAATACTACATTTTGGTGTAGTGACCAAATCGTAGTTTTTACAAAAGTTAAATAGTGATTGTTTTGTAAAGGATTGAAACTTTGAATCTTTCAGGAGCTAATTTTACAAAAATGTTTTTTAATCAGATTTCTTCTTATTTTGGGTGATTTTAATAATGTTTTAATTAAAGGAAATAAAGATTGATTAAAGGAAAAACTATCTTTGACTTTTCATCACTATCTTACGTCAATTTTCTCTCATTTCATTTTCTCTCAATTTCTTTTCAGCTAAACACATTTCCTCCATCAATTAGCCTTTGATTTTCATTCCTTTTGATGAGATTTCAATTTTCTTTTGATTCCTAATATTTTCCTCACCAAATCCTCTTGTTTTCACATTGGATTTTTAAGAAAACTTGCCCAAATCAAGAAGAAATCAACCATTAGAGGTAAGCTTCGTCTTTCTCCTCTAATTATCAGTTCTTTACTGAAATTCCCAAGATATCAATCCTTTGTTAATGATTTTTGAGTTGCTTTAATGTTAGAAACAAGAAATTGTATTAAAACTCAAGGTTTTTGGAGAGATATTGATGGTTTTCGTGGTTGATGGTTAGGCTCTGTTTTGAGGTTGTTTTCTAATGTATTTTGGATGGTAATTAATGTTACAAATGATGTTTTATCAAACAAATCCCAAATATGTTTGGATTCCTAAGTTTTGCATGCTAGAATGGTGGTTTTTGGTGTGGTTTTGGTGCTTTATTATAGCTGGACGTATAAGGACGAGTTTGTAGTGGTTTTTTATGTTGATTAATGTTTAGAAATGATTAGAAGTGATAGATCTTGGCTGGGATTTGTTTTTGGAGAGTTTGATGATGATTTTGAATGTTTTTGGTAGCCGAAATGAGGTTCTTGAGTACAGCAGCGAGTTTAGATGTGTGGCTGATGATTTCAATGCATGATGATACATTAATTCTCTGCTCTTATGTGTTATAAACATGGGACACATCTTCGGACACCTTTGGTGTTGATCCGGGAGCTTAGATAGCGTTTTGGCGAGCAAGCGAAACGTAATCGGTGAGTGCGAATGGTTTTGAAGTCCTTGAGGGACAAAGAAACAAGGTTTGGGGATTTAAGAAAGGTTTGAAACACCTTCCTAAGTCCGGAAGTAAGTATTGGCTAGATTGCTCTCATATATGTTGTGGTTGCCCCTAAAATGATTTTACATGCTCATGGTTTGAGATAGATAAATTCCTATTGTTTTTATGCATGATTTGTAGATTTAGATGATGCTTGAAATTATTTCATGAAATAACATGTTGCATTGATGAGTTTTGAGCTTTTGTTTTAAAGTATAGCAAATGTTATGGCTTTGAAATGAGATGAGAAAGATTTGAGAAATGTTGCATGAAAAACAATAGGTGAGATGATGTTTTGACATAATATATTGGCATATAAGATGAGATACTTACCGGATATAATTGATCGATCAATAAGATAAAAGTGCACTATAAACTAAAAATTTGTATGTGCTCTTTGGTTTAATCCAAAGGGAGAGACCGATGATGGGCATTCCATCGGGCAGGACTTGGTGAAATATCCAAGCTTTGTTGTGATGAGAAATTCCGCCATGTGAGTACGGTGATGTGAGATTCCACCGGAAATTATGTTTACTAGACAAGTGAGTACGGCGATGTGAGATTCTACCGGAAGCGTCTAGTGGTTTGAGAATGTTGTCTGCATATCCGAGTAATATTGAGATGTGAAATTCCAATATAATATATGAAAATGCTTTTGATTCACATGTACCTATTGATGAGATGATTTATGCTATGAGAAATGCATATGAGATTTGTATATGTAATGCTTTGGTTTTCACAAGCATGTGTATGGCTTTGCCATGAGATTTGTATTGGTTTAAATGCTTGAGATAAAGTTGAGGTACATGTGTTTTCAATGAAGTTTGCTTTGAAATGGTTTTCAAGCATGAGATAGAATGAGCATGTTGTAGAAAAAGGCTTTTGTGAAAGTGTTTTGAATAATGCATTGTTGTGTTGGTTTTCTTTAGAGCTTGCCTCACTAAGAAAATGTGCTTACGCTCTCTTTTACCAACAATGAAGATAATTGAAGTGTTTTTGGGTAGCAAGAAGGTTAAGAACATCCAAGGAAGTGCAAAGCTCATGTATGGTGATGTTTTTATACACTTAGTTTTGATATTTTGGCAATGGGACACCAAGGTTGTATTTGGGAGATGTATTTTGAACTCCCTAAGTTTGTGGCATGTTTGTGATGGCTTTTATGGGCTTTAAATGGTCATAATGGTTTGGTTGGAGGTTTGAGCTCTATAATTGGTTTGGTGGATAGGAAGCATGCAGATAGTTTGAGTGTTCTTGTGCTTGATGCCATCTTTGAGTTTATGCTTCTTATACATGTTCTTTAATGTTTAATCATGTTGCTGGTGTGTTATGGTACATTTTGAAGCATGTTTGAGTGGGCTAAAGGTGAAAAACCAGCAATTTCTACTGTCACAGGGCAGGGTGTATCGAAACACCCTTAACTATTTCGAAACGGGGGCCTGTAATGGCCATAGCGTTTTGGAACGGCTGAAGGTGTTTCGGAACATTTTGGCTACTAGAGAGGCCTGTTTCGATACCGGTCTCGGAATGCACCCGAGTACCGAAACGGTCAACTTCGTTCCGATACGGGCGTTTTGGTACGAAGGTTGGTGTTCCGAACGGATGACCGTTGGATGATGATTTGAATTGTTTTAAGTTTTCATGTTTTACATTTTAGTCCTGAATGTTGTGGATGCAATTGCTTGAGCTTGGAATGTCCTTTTTAGTTGAAATTTGTGAGAGAAGCATGTAATATGACTAATTACATATTAGTAAGCTTAAAATCTATTAAGTCCTTATAATTTCCAAAAATTACATTTTGGTCCCTAAAACTGTAATTCACATAAATGAGTCCTTAAGTGTTTTCCGATCGTTGTGCCCTTATCTCTTTTGATTCTTGAGTATTCACATAGGCTTAATATGCATATAGAAAAGACTAAAAAGAAAAAAATGGTCGTTAATCAAGGTTGACTTTCGGGTTGACTTTGATTTTCCCCATGTAATCTTCGTAGTTTGGGTCAAGCGTCTAGGCCGGGCTACGAGGGTTACATTTGTTGGTATCAGAGCCAGGTTAACGAATAATTGGAGCTTGGTAAGTGGTTAATGTATGTGGTTATGTATGATTGTGACTTTTCGGTGAAAGTATGATGTATGAATATTGATGTATGATTCAATTGAGATGAATTTGTGATGCTATGCTATGTTTGGGGTATAGTTGGGGATCCTATTGCCATATCATCACTAATGAGAAGAGTTGTTTTCAAAAATGAACTTGAGTACTTGGATTACTTAGCTTATTATGCCTAATTGAATTTGTTGTATTTTTTCAGTGCATTGTTTTTATTATGGGGCCACGTAGAGAGCTTAGAATCAATACTCGATCTATGGCTGAGAATGAGAATGTAGAGAATGATGAGGATCTACCTCCTCCTCCCCCTAGTGGACCACCTGGTGGTGGTGGAGCTGGGGTTGGTGCTGCTGGAGATGGTGCTGGGGTTGCTGGACCCGAGGGAGGTCAGGGGCAAGCTGCTCCTAATATGACCGTGTTGATACAGGCTATTGTTAGAGCTTTCCAGGCCGCGGTAGCTGGAGCTCATGGAGCTGCACCACAGGATGGTGCTAATGTAAGGTTTTTGTTGGAGCGTCTTCACAGTCTGGGAGGGACTGAGTTTAAAGGTTTGACCCCAGAAGGTTCTGAGTCTTGGTTAGAGAGTACCAAGAGAATACTTGGACAACTGGACTGCAACAATGTTCAGAAGCTGGGATGCATTGTGTCACTACTGCATGGTGATGCATATACGTGGTGGACGACCACTATTGCGGAAATGGAGGATGATGAAGTGACTTGGACATTCTTTTTGAATGCGTTCAAGCGAAAATATTTGGGAGTTCGCTACCTCGACGAGAGGAAGAGGAAGTTTATGTCTCTAGTGCAAGGGAGCATGTTTGTGGCTGAATATGAAATTCAGTTTGTTCACCTTAGCCAATATGCGCCTGAGCTAATTCCTAGTGAGTGGAAAAGATGTGAACGGTTATGTTATAGGCTGGTGGCGGACGTGAAAACTTATATGCTCGCAGCGGATTATACTGATTTCTATGTCTTGGTCACTAGAGCCAAGGACATTGAGTTGAATCTTGGATTGGCGAGCCGAGCAGGAGGATCTAGCTCGGGAAAGCGAGCTGCAAAACGCGATTATGGTAGGGATCGCAACAAGAGGCATAAGGATAGAAAGCCGCATTTTGATGTTAGACGCGGGGGTGGTAACCCTGGAAGAGGTCAGCAAGGACCAAATGCTTTCTTGAGGACTCCTGAGTGTAACCGCTGTGGTAGGAGACACGCTGGTGAGTGTTGGGGTAACCTTGGTACTTGTTGGAACTATGGTAATCAAGGGCGTATGAAGAAAGATTGTCCTCGGCCGCTGAGAGAGGGACATGCTCCGGTGAGAGCAGCTGAGCCACAGAGAGGTCGTGGGCGCGACCGTGGTAATTTTCAGCGTAGAGATGAGGGTAGAAGGAATGTGGCGCATGTGGTGGCTGTCCAACCTGAGGGTGGTGGTCAGGCTCGAGTGTATGCCCATCGTGAGGGAAGGAATGACACGGACGTGATCGCAGGTACCTTTACGTTGCAATCCTTGTCCTTACTTTCTTTGATTGATTCTGGATCTACACACTCGTACATATTGCATGAACATGCTCAAATGCTTGGTTTGCCTGTTGAGTCTTTTGATGTTGGTATGCGTGTGACTAGTTCCTTTGGTGAGACGGTTGTAACAAGGAAGTTGTATAGGAGATGCCTCTTAAAGGTGTAAGATCATGTGTTTCTTGTTGATCTTATGGAATTGTCATTCTATGGTTTTGATGTAATTCTTGGCATGGATTGGCTTGTTGAGCATAGAGCCGTTGTGGATTTTGAAAGCAAGTGAGTTTCGTTGAAACTTGCGGATGATTATGAGGTTGTGGTGGTGGGAGAAAATGTGAAGTTTCTGGCTAATGTGGTGTCGACGCTTGAAGCAAGCCGGATGTTGCGTCAGGGATGTGGGGCTTATTTAGCCTTTGTTATGAATCCCAGATCAAAGGAGGTGCTCGTGCAAGATATAAGAATCGTCTGTGAGTTCCCTATAGTGTTTACTGAGGAATTACATGGTTTGTCGTCGAGTCGAGAGGTTGAATTTGGAATTGAGTTTTATGAGAACACAACTCCAGTGTCCATTGCTACTTATCGCATGACACCAAGAGAGTTGAAGGAGTTGAAGATGCAACTTCAGGAGTTGCTTGCCCGTGGCTTTATTCGGCCTAGTGTGTCACCTTGGGGTGCACCGATCTTGTTTGTTAAAAAGAAAGATGGCACGATGAGGATGTGCATTGGTTATCGTCAGCTGAATAACTTAACCGTCAAGAACAAGTATCCTTTTCCGAGGATTGATGATCTTTTTTATCAGTTTCGGGGAGCGGCTGTGTTTTCAAAGATTGATTTGAGGTCAGGGTACTATCAGTTAAAGGTGAAGGATGTGTGCCAAAAATAGCCTTTAGAACGAGGTATGGGCATTATGAGTTCCTTGTGATGTCGTTCGGATTAATAAATGCTCCTATTGCTTTCATGGATATGATGAATAGGGTGTTTCATGAATTCTTGGACAGGTTTGGTTTGGTGTTCATCGATGATATCCTTGTGTACTCTCGTACTGAGGAGGAGCGTGAAGGTCATTTGAGGATTGTTTTGCAATCGCTGTTGGAAAATCAGCTTTATGCTAAGTTGAGAAAATGTGAGTTTTGGCTAAAGGAAGTTGTTTTCCTTGGTCATGTGGTTTCGGCTGAAGGGATTCGAGTTAATCCCCAGAAGGTTGAGGCGGTGATTGTAACACCCCAATTTTGGGCTTGGAAGTTTAGGGTCTGAACCGGACCAGTTTAAATTCCGGTTCGAATATAAAAGGTGATTTTAGGGAAAGCCTAGTTCGGGATGCATTAAAAATATGGGAAAATATCTAAAAATCCTCTTTTAATATATATAAGAGAGTGGTGAAATCAATTTTACAAAATGTAGTTTGGAAGTATGACATTTCAGGTTAGTGACTAAAATGTAATTTTTGAAAAGTTGGTGACTGTTTTAAAAGGATTGAAACTTTGAATCTTTAAGGAGCTAATTTACTCAAGGGAGGGTTTCTCCAGATTTTTCTTAAATATTAAAGATTTAATTAATGTTATTTAATAAAAGGAAAGGATGGAAAATAGATATTTTGGTTTTATAACTAACTTTTCTCAAAATTTTCCCATTTCATTTTCTCTCCATTTTCTCTCAGCCAAACACATTTCTCCAGCCACTTTTCCTTTGATTTTCACACCTAAAGTTGAGATTTCAATCTCCAAATGTTTTCTAATCTTTTCTACACTAAATCCTCATCATTTGCCTATTGAATTTTCAAGAATTTTGGCTCTACACAAGGAGAAACTCACATTTAGAGGTATGAACGTCCTTCTCCTCTAAATACTCAGTTCTTTACTGAAATTCCCAAGTTCTCAATCCTTAGTTTGAGTTTTATAAAAGGTTTTAATGTTGTGTTCTTGATCTTGGCTTAAAATGCAAGATTTGGATTTAATTTGAAGAAATTCGTATTAAATTATTGGGCTCTGTTTTGAGATGTCTTTTGATGTATATTGGATGTATAAATGATGTGTAATTGATGTTTAATCAAAGAAACCCCGAATAGGTTGATTTTCCTAAGTTTTGCTTGAGTAAATGGTGGTTTTTGGGATGATTTTGGTGTTCTGCTATAGCTGGGGGTATAAGGACGTGATTAGATCCTTTTTGGATGTTAATTGATGTTTAAGAATGATTGGAATTGATGGATCTTGGCTGGGTAATGTTGTAGAGGTGTTTGGAAGTGATTTCGGTTGTGTTTGGTAGACGAAATGTGAGTGTTGATGGGAGCAGCGAGTTTAGGTGTCTTGGTTGAAGATATTAATGCATGATGATGCATTAATCCTCTCCTTTGATGTGTTTAAAACATGGGAGACATCTTCGGATCCTTGTGGTGTTGATCCGGAGGCTTGATCGGCGTTTCGCCAAGCTTGCGAAACGGAATCGGTGGGTGAAGTTTGGTTTTCAGCTTTGAAACCAATGTTTTGAAGGTTATGGGAGCTTAGTTTAAGTCTAAACAACTTAGCTAAGCTCAAAAGTAAGTTTTCGGAAAAACTCTCTTTTTGATGAACCATGGGATGGTTGGATGCAATGTGGTTTATTTGCATGTTTTAAATTCTGTTTTGAAAGCATATTTTAGCATGTTTAATGCTGGTTTTATAAGCCATGTGTTGAAGGATGCTCAAGGTAAGAGATCCTTGTTTTGAACATTGATAAATGTGGTTTGATGCATGGTGATGCATGATGGTTTTATGGCTTTGTTAAATGCTTTAAAACAGTGGATTGATGATGTTAAATGATGTATATTGGCAAGTGATGTATTGGTTTAAAAGTACTTGAATCAGATATAGTTAGCCGGCTATAGGATTGGGTGCACCGTGAATAAAGTCGCCTTGGATGTTGAGGGGTTGTGATTGTACCGTAAACTCCATCCAAGTACACTAACGAGATGGTTAAGATCACAATGGTGGTTAAAAGTCCATGTGTAGATCTTGTGTATGGTTAAGATCACAATGGTTGTTAAAAGTCCATATGTGTATCTTGTGTTGTGTGTCCCGTGTTCTCGTTAGTGATGTTATACAACTACCAATGAGTGATGTGGAGGGGTTGTGATTGTACCGTAGACTCCATCACGGGTGTTGAGGGTTGTGATTGTACCGGTAAACTCCATCTTGATATTGGTAGTGTGTATGAAGCGTATGGGACAACGCTTGTAATCCGCGTATCTGATTGTGTTTTTGAGTTGTAAAATGTTATGGATTATCACTTGTAAGAAAATATGACATGTTGATGAATTGAAGCATGAGATGCTTGTTTTGTATGCATTGATGCATGATAAATGTTGTTTGAAACTAAAGGCCTTGGAAAGGTGTTTTTATAAATGCATTATTGTGTTGTTTAAAATGAGCATTCCTCACTAAGCTATGTGCTTACGCTCTCTCTTTCTTGAACCAATAATGCAGAGCATTGAAGTGCTTAAAGGGCAGCAAGGAGGTCAAGAATCCAAGTGGAAGTTTAAGCTCATGTATGGTGACTATTTTCACAACACTATTAGCTTTTTGGTATTTGGCAATGGGAACCTAGTTGTGTTTTTGGGAGATGTTTTGGACTCCCTAAGTTTGGTTTGATGTCTTTGATGATGTTGGAACATGTAAATGGCCATTTGATTTTGGTTTGGTGATTTGATGATTGCATGTTTTCTTTTATAGGATGCATGCCTATAGATTTGGGATTTTCCTTAAATGATGCCATGATTGAGTTTTGGTGATACTAATATGTTCCTTTGATGTTTGATGATTTGTGGATATGATATGGTGGTCATATGATTGCGTTTGGTGGGTCAAAAGTGTTTTAAACCAGAAAAATTCTGCAATTCTGGGCATCCCGTATCAGAACGGGTGCTACTGTTTCGGAACAGGTGGCCTGAAATGGCCATAGCGTTTCGAAACGGGTAGAGCCATTCCGGAACGGATTTGACACTGCCAAGCCCTGTTTCACAACGGGTTTCGGAACGGTCCCGCATTTCGGAACGGTTCTTCCCCGTTTCGGAACACTCGACCGTTGGGCACTGAATCTGATGGTTATATGTTTTGGAATCATCACGTTTTGGTCCTGATTCTTGTATATGCAATTGTTTGAGTTTGTGATGTCCGTTTGAGATGAAATTTGGCAGAGAGGCATGAAACATGATTAATTTCATAATTGTAATCTAAAAGTTGACAAAGTCCTCATAATTTCCAAGATTTACAATTTGGTCCCTAAATTCGTAAGTTGTGTAATTGAGTCCTTTATCGATCTCCGTTTGCTGTGATTTCTAAGTATGTTTACCTCAAGAGTTCACCTAGGATTAATATGCATTTAGACAAGTTTTAAAAAGTAAAAAAGGGTCATTAATCAAGGTTGACTTTCGGGTTGACTTTGGTTTTCCCTGTGTAATCTCTGTAGTTCGGGTCAACCGTCTAGGCCGGGCTAAGGTGGTTACAGTGATGAATTGGAAGCCTCCTAAGTCCGTTTGTGAAGTCCGTAGTTTCCTTGGGTTGGCAGGATACTACCAGAGGTTTGTGGATAGATTTTCTAAGATTGTTGCCCCTTTGATGAAGTTGTTGCAAAAGGATGTTAAGTATGAGTGGACGGAAGCGAGACAACAAGCTTTTGAGAAGCTAAAAGCAGCTTTGGCGCAAGCTCCTATCTTGGCTCAACCTGAATCAGGGAAAGACTTTGTGGTGTATAGTGACGCATCCTATGTTTGTTTGGGGTGTGTGTTAATGCAAGAGGGTAAGGTGGTGGCTTATGCATCGTGACAATTGAAAGTTCATAAGCGCAATTATCCTACGCATGATATTTAGTTGGATGTAGTGGTTTTTGCTCTAAAGATCTGGAGGCATTATCTCTATGGTGAGAAGTGTACTGTGTACACGGATCACAAAAGTTTGAAATACCTGATGTCTCAGAAAGAGTTGAATCTTAGGCGACGACACTAGGTGGAGTTGCTTAAAGATTACGATCTAACGATCAAGTATCACCCGAGGAAGGCCAATGTTGTGATCGATGCTTTGAGCAGGAAAGTGGCAGTGGAGTTAAGAGCAATGTTTGCTAGCTTGAGCATATCGCGACATGGTGGTCTTGTTGCTGAATTGCAAGTGAAACCATCTCTAATCCAATTGATAAAGGATAAACAATTGTTGGATGATTCCTTGGTGCCACATGTTCAGGATATTGCTGAAGATAGATCATCAAATTTCTGTTTTAATGATGGTGTTTTATGTTTTGGAAGGCGGATAGTGGTGCCGAGTGATGTTGAGTTGAGGCGCACTATTCTGACTGAAGCTCATAGTAGTCCTCTTGCTATGCACCATGGTAGTACAAAGATGTATCGTGATCTGAAGGATGAGTACTATTGGGTGGGATTGAAGAAAGATGTTGCTGAGTATGTTAGCAAATGTATGGTTTGCTAGCGAGTTAAGGTTGAACATCAGTTTCCTTCAGGGTTGTTGCAGCCGTTAAGGATCCCTGAATTGAAGTGGGAGAGGATCACCATGGACTTTGTGTCTGGTTTGCCTTTATTGCCATCAAAGAAGAATTCTGTTTGGGTGATTGTGGACCGCCTTACGAAGTGTGCGCATTTCTTGCATATGCATACTACGTACACCTTGGATAAGCTTGCGGAGTTGTACATTACTGAGATTGTACGTTTGCATGGTGTACCAAAATCTATAGTGTCGGATAGAGAACTGAGATTCACCGCAAGGTTTTGGGAGTGTTTGCATCAAGCATTGGGTACGCAGCTGAATTTCAGTACTTCTTATCATCTACAGACGGATGGGCAGTCGGAGCGTGTTATCTAAGTGCTTGAGGATACGTTGAGGTGCTATGTTATTGAGTTTCAAGGCTCTTGGGAGAAGCACTTGCCTTTGGTGGAGTTTGCCTATAATAATAGTTACCAGACGAGTATTCAAATGGCACCTTATGAAGCTTTATATGGGAGGAAGTGCAGAACTCCTCTTTGTTAGGCTGAAACGGGACAAAAGTTGGTCTCGATGCCAGCTTTGTTAAATGAACCACCGAGAAGGTGAAGTTCATTTGTGAGCGGTTGAAGGCAGCATCGGATCGGCAAAAGTCTTACACAGATTTGAAGCGTAAGGAGATAGAGTTTGATGTGGGTGACCGTGTGTTTTTGTAAGTTTCACCTTGGAAGAAGGTGATGAAGTTTGTCCAGAAGGGCAAGTTGAGCCCAACGTACATTGGACCATACGAGGTGATAGAACGTGTGGGTCCTGTTGCTTATAAGCTGAGACTACCTCAAGAGTTAGAAAAGATACATAATGTGTTTCATGTATCCATGCTTCAGAGATATAGATTGGATCCTTTGCATGTTATGCATGTGGAGGAAGTTGAGTTGAATCCATATTTGACATATGATGAGGAACCTGTTGAGATTTTGGATTCGGACAGTAAGGTTCTCCGTGGTAAGACCATTGAGATGGTCAAAGTATTCTGGAGACATTGTGGTGCTGAGGAAGCCACGTGGGAAAGGAAGGAAGACATGAAGAAGCAATTTCCTTACCTTTTTCCTCCAGGTAAATTTTGAGGACGAAATTTCTTAAGAGGGGGAGAGTATTAACGCCCCAAATTTGGGCCTAGATGTTTTAGAGTTCGAATCGGACCGGTCGAGAACGGTTCGAATCTTAAAAGGAGATTTAGGGAACACCTAGTTTGGGATTCTTTAAAAATATGGAAAATACATAAAAATTCCCATTTATTATATGAATGATTATGGTGAAAACAATTTTACAAAATAAGGTTTGGAAATACTACATTTCGGTGTAGTGACCAAATCGTAGTTTTTGCAAAAGTTAAATAGTGATTGTTTTGTAAAAGATTGAAACTTTGAATCTTTAAGGAGATAATTTTACAAAAATGTTTTTAATCAGATTTCTTCTTATTTTGGGTGATTTTAATAATGTTTTAATTAAAGAAAATAAAGATTGATTAAAGGAAAAACTATCTTTGACTTTTCATAACTACCTTACGTTAATTTTCTCTCATTTCATTTTCTCTCAATTTCTTTTCAGCCAAACACATTTCCTCCATCAATTAGCCTTTGATTTTCATTCTTTTTGATGAGATTTCAATCTTTTTTTGATTCATAATCTTTTCCTCACCAAATCCTCTTGTTTTCACATTAGATTTTCAAGAAAACTTGCCCAAATCAAGGAGAAATCAGCCATTAGAGGTAAGCTTCATCCTTCTCCTCTAATGATCAGTTCTTTACTGAAATTCCCAAGTTATCAATCCTTTGTTAATGATTTTTGAATTGCTTTAATGTTAGAAACAAGAAATTGTATTAAAACTCAAGGTTTTTGGAGAGTCGTGGTTGATGGTTAGGCTCTGTTTTAAGGTTGTTTTCTAATGTATTCTGGATGGTAATTGATGTTACAAATGAGGTTTTATCAAACAAATCCCGAATAGGTTTGGATTCCTAAGTTTTGCATGCTAGAATGGTGGTTTTTGGGATGGTTTTGGTGCTCTGTTATAGCTGGAGGTATAATGACGAGTTTGTGGTGGTTTTTGATGTTGATTGATGTTTACAAATGATTAGAAGTGATAGATCTTGGTTGGGCTTTGTTTTGGGAGAGTTTGGAGATGATTTCGGTTGTTTTTGGTAGCCGAAATGAGGTTCTTGAGTAGAGCATCGAGTTTAGATGTGTGGCTGATGATTTCAATGCATGATGATGCATTAATCCTCTGCTCTTATATGTTATAAACACAAGAGACATCTTCGGAGGCCTTTGGTGTTCATCTGGGAGCTTAGATAGCATTTTGGTGAGCAAGCGAAACGTAATCGGTGAGTGCGAATGGTTTTGAACTCCTTGAGGGACAAAGAAACAAGGTTTGGGGATTTAGGAAAGGTTTGAAACACCTTCCTAAGTCTGGAAGTAAGTATTGGCTAGATTGCTCTCATATATGTGGTGGTTGCCCCTAAAATGCTTTTACATGCTCATGGTTTGAGATAAATAAATTCCTAATGTTTTTATGCATGATTTGTAGCATGAGATGATGCTTGAAATGATTTCATAAAATAACATGTTGCATTGATGAGTTTTGAGCTTTTGTTTTAAAGCATGGAAAATGTTATGGTTTTGAAATGAGAAAGATTTGAGAAATGTTGCATGAAAAACAATAGGTGAGATGATGTTTTGACATAATATATTGGCATAGAATATGAGATACTTACCGGATATAATTGATCAATCAATAGGATGAGAGTGCACTATAAACTAAAAATGCGTACGTGCTCTTTGGTTTAATCCAAAGGGAGAGACCGATGATGGGCATTCCATCGGGTAGGACTTGGTGAAATACCCAAGCTTTGTGGCGATGAGAGATTCCTCCATGTGAGTACGGTGATGTGAGATTCCACCGGAAATTATGTATACTAGACAAGTGAGTACGGTGATGTGAGATTCCACAGGAAGCGTCTAGTGGTTTGAGAATGTTGTCTGCATATCCGAGTAATAATGAGATGTGAAATTCCATATAATATATGAAAATTCTTTTGATTCATATGTACCAATTGATGAGATGATTTATGCTATGAGAAGTGCATATGAGATTTGTATATGTAATGCTTTGGTTTTCACAAGCATGTGTATGGCTTTGCCATGAGATTTGCATTGGTTTAAATGCATGAGATAGAGTTGAGGTACATGTGTTTTCAATGAAGTTTTCTTTGAAATGGTTTTCAAGCATGAGATAGAATGAGCATGTTGTAGAAAAAGGCTTTTGTGAAAGTGTTTTGAATAATGCATTGTTGTGTTGATTTTCTTTAGAGCTTGCCTCACTAAGCAAATGTGCTTACGCTCTCATTTACCAACAATGCAGATAATTGAAGTGTTTTTGGGCAGCAAGAAGGTTAAGAACATCCAAGGAAGTGCAAAGCTCATGTATGGTGATGTTTTTATACACTTAGTTTTGATATTTTGGCAATGGGACACCAAGGTTGTATTTGGGAGATGTATTTTGAACTCCCTAAGTTTGTGGCATGTTTGTGATGGCTTTTATGGGTTGTAAATGGTCCTAATGGTTTGGTTGGAGGCTTGAGCTCTATAATTGGTTTGGTGGATAGGAAGCATGCATATAGTTTGAGTGTTCTTGTGCTTGATGCCATGTTTGAGCTTATGCTTCTTATACATGTTCCTTGATGTTTAATCATGTTGCTGGTATGTTATGGTACATTTTGAAGCATGTTTGAGTGGGATAAAAGGTGAAAAACTAGCAATTTCTGCTGTCACAGGGTAGGGTGTATCGAAACACCCTTAACTATTTCAAAATGGGGGGTTGTAATGGCCAAAGTGTTTCAGAACGGCTGAAGGTGTTTCGGAACATTTTGGCTACTGGAGAGGCATGTTTCGATACCGGTCTCGGAACGCACCCGAGTACCGAAACGGTCAACTCCGTTTCAATACGGGCGTTTCGGTACGAAGGTTGGTGTTCCGAAACAGATGACCGTTGGATGATGATTTGAATTGTTTTAAGTTTTCATGTTTTACATTTTAGTCCTGAATGTTGTGGATGCAATTGCTTGAGCTTGGAATGTCATTTTTAGTTGAAATTTGACAGAGGAGCGTGTAAAATGACTATTTACATATTGGTAAGCTTCAAATCTATTAAGTTCTTATAATTTCCAAAAATTACATTTTGGTCCCTAAAAGTGTAATTCATGTAATTGAGTCTTTATGTGTTTTCCGATCGCTGTGCCCTTCTCTCTTTTGATTCTTGAGTATTCACATAGGATTAATGTTCATCTATAAAAGATTAAAAAGAAAAAAAATGATCGTTAATCAAGGTTGACTTTCGGGTTGACTTTGGTTTTCCCCGTGTAATCTTCATAGATCGAGTCAAGCGTCTAGGCTGAGCTAAGGGGGTTACACTAAACACAAAACAAGCTTGTACTCGACCCAAGAACACTCTTAAAACATCATTTTCGAGCAGCCCTCAAACTCAGCAAATACCCAATGTTTCCAACCTCCAAAATGCCATCTAACACACCCAAAGCAACCCTCAAACATAACCCAAACATCAACCATCAATTTCCCACACTAAACAGCCCCAAAACTTGACATTTGAACCATCTAAAACCCATATCCGAATTCTGTTATAAAACCATGTAAAAATTAGATATGTTGGACCTTTTGAATAGTAAATAGCTTATTTAACAACAAATCGAAAGCTTAACCTAAAGCTATTAAAGTTATCATTTTTTATTTCAAAACCCAAAAACCTCAAAATGCAATATAATAGGATTTATTGAAAACTAATGGTATAGAAGTGGAGAGGAAGATAAGGACAATTCAGAAACATCATTACCTTTCAAAAATCCTCAAGAATGAAGCAAGGAAGAAATGGAATAGTAACTTGCAATGGGAGGAGAAAATATGTCGTTAGTTTTGAAAGAGGATGGGAGGAAGATGAGCAAATAGATATCTTTGTTTGTTTTGTTTTATTTTAAAATTCAAAGGACACTTTTACCCTTAATGAAAATGGGTAATTACAATAGTGTAAAATCCATGGCTTGGGCTTAAAAAGATGAGTAGTCCAACATATATTTATTTGTTTGAAAATTTAAAGCCCAGAATTATATTTTTAATAATTTAATTTCAACCGACCCCCAAACCTGGGTGTTACAACTCTCCCCCACTTAAGGAATTTCGTCCTTGAAATTACCTGATGGAAACAAGTACGAAAACTGCTTAAGCATATCGGCTTTCCTCTCCCATGTGGCCTCTTCCACGCCTCTATGTCGCCACAACACCTTGACCAACTCTATGGTCTTGCCACGCAACACCTTGCTATCCGAAGCAAGTATCTTAACTGGTTCTTCATTATACGACAGTTTTGGATTCAGTTATATCTCCTCAACAGGCATAACGTGGGATGGATCTGATCTATATCTCCTGAGCATCGACAAATGGAATACATAGTGGATCTTCTCCAACTCTGAAGGCAATCTCAAAAGGCAAGCTACTGGCCCAATCTGCTCAACTATCTCATACGGACCGATAAACCTCAGACTCAACTTGCCCTTCCGACAAAATCGCATTACCTTCTTCCACGGAGACACTTTCAGGAAACACTTTCTCACCCACCGAATACTCAATCTATTTTCTCTTCAAATCAGCATAAGATTTCTGACGATCGAAAGCTGCTTTCAACCTGTCACAAATCAACTTCACCTTATCAGTAGTCTCTTTAAGAAAATCCGACATAGGTAACAACATCTGACCCGCTTCGCCCAACATATCGGAGTCCTACATCGCCTACCATACAATGCCTCATAAGGAGCCATCTGGATACTAGCCTGGTAACTATTGTTGTAAGCAAACTCGACTAAAGGTAAATGTTTCTCCCACGACCCCTGAAAGTCGATCACACAACAACGGAGCATATCCTCTAATACTTGTATCACTCGCTCTGACTGACCATCTAACTACGGATGATAAGAAGTACTGAAATGCAAACGACTATATAGGGCACTATGCAAACAACTCCAGAACCTCGATGTGAATCTCAGATCTCTGTCTGATACAATAGACTTCAGAACTCCATGCAGTCTCACAATCTCTCGGACATACAAATTTGCCAGCTTGTCTAAAGAATATGTGGTATTCACTGCTAAGAAATGAGCACACTTAGTGAATCTATCGACTATCACCCAGATAGAATTCTTCTTTGAAGGAGACAACAGCAACCCTGACACAAAGTCCATAGTGATTCCTTCCCACTTCCATTCCAGAATTTTCAAAGGCTGCAACAAACCTGAAGGAACCTGATGTTCTGCCTTCACTCTCTAACATACCATGCAACGACTCACATACTCGGCCACATCCTTCTTCAAACCAACCCAGAAATAATCATTCTTCAGATCTCGGTACATCTTAGTACTACCCAGATGCATAGAAAGAGGACTCGAATATGCTTCGCTCAAAATCATACGTCTCAATTCAACATCTGCAGGCACTACCACTCTGTCTTTGAAACACAACACATTCTCATCACTGAAATTGTACTCTGTCGGTCTACTCTCTGCAATGTCCTGAACATGTGAAGCTAGTGATACGTCTTGCAATTGTTTCTCTCTGGTCATCTGAATCAACGAAGGCTTCACTTGCAACTCTGTAATCAAACCACCTTCCTCTGATACACTCATCCTAGCAAACATAGCTCGCAACTCAACTTCAACTTTTCTGCTCAACGCATCGGCCACTACATTTGCCTTACCCGGATGGTACTCAATAGTCAAATCATAGTCTTTCAACAGTTCAAGCCATCTTCTTTGTCTCAAGTTCAACTCTCTCTGAGTCATCAGATACTTCAAGCTTTTATGATCAGTGTAAACCGTGCACTTCTCACCATACAAGTAGTGATGTAACTCCCTTAGCCCGGCCTAGACGGTTGACCCAAACTACGAAGATTACACGGGGAAAACCAAAGTCAACCCGAAAGTTAACCTTGATTAACGACCCTTTTTTCATTTTAAACTTGTCTAGATGCACGTTAATCCTAAGTGTACTCTTGAGAAACACATACTTGAAAAGCACAGCGATCGGATTACAATAAGGGACTCAATTGCACAAAGTACGTAAGTTAGGGACCAATTTGTAAATTCTGGAAAGATGAAGAACTTAACTGATTTTAAGGTTACCAATATCAAATTAATCATATTCCATGCTTCCTGTCAAATTTCACCTTAAACGGACATTTGAAACTCAAGCAATTACAAAAACGATTTCCAGGACTAAAACGTAAAGCTTGCAAACCTCAAAACCATTCAAATCAGTGTCCAACGGTTATCTGTTTCGGAACGGGGTTGACTGTTCCGAAACGTGGGTTCGTTTCGAGACCTGTATCGAAACAGGTTCTGGCAGTGGCCAAAACGTTTCGGAACGGCCTCTACTCGGTTCGATACACGAAGGCCATTACAGGCCCCCGTTTCGAAACGCTAGTGCCCGTTCCGATACGAATTGCCCAGAAAGTGCAGAATTTGCTGGTTTAACATACAATTAATCACTCAAACACATTCTAATGACTTCCTAATCATGCCAACAAGTCATCATACATATAAGGCACATGTTTGCAACATAAAAACACATTCATGGCATCAATTAAGGAACTCCACAAGTCTATAGGCATGCATCCTAATATCCAAAGCCAACCAACCATCAAAGCATCAAAGCAAGCACCAAAATGGCCATTTACAAGTCCAAAACATTTAAGGCATCATGTCACAACTAGGGAGTCCAAAACCGCTCCCAAAAACACATCCTCGGTTTCCCATTGCCAAATATCAAAAACTAAAAATGTTGTGAAAAAGTCACCATACATGAGCTTAGCTTTCCCTTGGATTCTTAGCCTCCTTGCTGCCCTCAATTATCTGCATTATTGGTTCAAGAGAGAGAGCGTAAGCACAAATGCTTAGTGAGGCATGCTCTAAAGAAACAACACAATAATGCATTTCATAAACACTTTCCATAAAGCCTTTTAACACACAAACATCATTATTCATGCAACAATGCATACACATCAAGCATCTCATGCTTCTTTAACATCAACATGTCATATTGGCCACCAAGTGATATCATAACCATTTACAACATAAAACACAATCGGATACGCGGATTACAAGCGTTGTCCCATACGCTTCATACACACTACCGAACACACAAGGTGGAGTTTACCGGTACAATCACAACCCCTCAACACCTGTGATGGAGTTTAACGGTACAATCACAACCCCTCCACATCACTCATTGGTAGTTGTATAACATCACTAACGAGAACACGGGACACACAACACAAGATCCACACATGGACTTTGAACCACCATTGTGATCTTAACCATCTTGTTAGTGTACTTGGATGGAGTTTACGGTACAATTACAACCCCTCAACATCCAAGGCGACTTTATTCATGGTGCACTCAATCTATAGCCGGCTAACTATATCCGATTCAAGTACTTTAAAACCAACACATCACTTGCCAATATACATCATTTAACATCAATATTCCATTGTTTTAAAGCATTAATCAAAGCCATTAAACCATCATGCATCACTATGCATCAAAACCACATTTACTAATATCAACCAACGATCTCTTACCTTGAGCATCCTTCAACACATGGCTTCCAAAACCAGCATTAATCATGCTAAAACATGCTTTCAAAACAGAATTTAAACATGCAAATTAACTACATTGCATCCAACCATCTCATGGTTCATCCAAGAGAAAGAGTTTTTCCAAAAACTTACTCTTGAGCTTAGTTAAGTTGCTTAGACTTTAACTAAGCTCCAAAACCTTCAAACATTCAATACAAAGCTGGAAATCCCAACTTCACTCACCAATTTCGTTTCGCAAGCTTGCCGAAACGTCGTTCAAGCCTCCGGATCAACACCACAAGTATCCGAAGATGCCTCCCCTATTTTAAGCACATCAAAGCAGAGGATTAATGTATCATCATACATTGAAATCTTCCGCCATTACACCTAAACTCGCTGCTCTCACCAAAACTAACATTTCGGCTACCAAACACAACTGAAATAACTTCCAAAATCTTCCCCAACATTACCCAGCCAAGATCCATCACTTCTAAACATTCCTAAACATCAATTAACATCCAAAAAGAACTTAAACTCGTCCTTATACCTCCAGATATAACAGAACACCAAGATCACCCCAAAAACCACCATTTTCACAAGCAAAAACTTAGGAAAATCAACCTATTCGGGATTGAATTCATTAAATCTCAATTACACATCATTAAACATCCAAAATACATTTAAAATCCATCTCAAAACAGAGCCGAAACATTCACCACAAATTTTTTCAAGATTTGTTCCAAATCTTGAGTTTTAAGCCAAAATCAAGATCACAACATTAAAACCTTTTATAAAAAACTTAAATTAAGGATTGAGAACTTGGGAATTTCAGTAAAGAACTGAGTATTTAGAGGAGAAGAACATCCTTACCTCTAAATGTAGATTTCTCCTTGATTAGAGCCAAAATCCTTGAAAATTCAACAAGCAAAACAAGAGGATTTGATGTAGAAAGGATTAGGAATCAATTGATGATTGAAACCTCATCATTTGGTGTGAAAATCAAAAGAAATGTTGTTGTAGAAATGTATTTGGCTGAGGGAATTTTGAGATAAAATGAGATGAGAAAGTTTTTAAGAAAGTTAGTTATGAAAAGCTAAACATCATTTTTCCATTTTTCCTTTAATTAATTAAATCATTAAAATCTAATAAAAATATGGAGAAATCCTTTCTTGGGTAAATTAGCTCCTTAAAGATTCAAAGTTTCAATCCTTACAAAACAGTCACCACTGAACTTTTCAAAAATTACATTTTAGTCACTATTTCGAAATATTGCACTTCCAAACCTTATTTTGTAAAACTGATTTCACCACTCTCTTATATATATTAAAAGAGGATTTTTAGATATTTTTCCATATTTTTAAAGCATCCCAAAATAAGCTTTCCCTAAAACCACCTTTTATATTCGAACCGAAAATCAGACTGGTCCGGTTCAGACCCTAAACTTCTAAGCCCAAAATTGGGCTGTTACAAGTGACGCCAAATCTTCAACGCAAACACAACTGCTGCTAACTCAATGTCGTGCGTAGGTTAGTTCTTCTCGTGCACCTTCAACTGTCTCGAAGCATAAGCAACAACTCCCTTTTCTTGCATCAGAACACAACCTAAACCTACGTAGGAAGCATCGCTATAGATTACGAACTCTTTCCCCGAAACAAGTTGTACCAACACTGGAGCATTCGTCAAGGCTTCTTTTAATTTCTCAAATGCCTTTTGTCTCGCATCTGACCACTCAAACCTAACTCCCTTTTGCAAAAGTTTAGTCAACGGAGCAGCTACCCTAGAGAATCAGTCAACGAATCTCCTATAGTAACCAGCTAGTCCTAGGAAGCTTCTAATCTCGGTCACTGACTTAGGTTGTTTCCACTCAACAATGGCTTCAATCTTCTTCGGATCAACACGGATACCTTCAGTTGACACAACGTGGCCAAGAAACACAACTTCTCTGACCCAGAACTCGCATTTACTCAGCTTAGCATACAACTGGTTGCTCAACAATCTCTGCAATACAAGTCTCAAATGTTCATCATGTTCTTCTTCTGATCTCGAGTACACAAGGATGTCGTCTATGAAAACAACTACAAATCGGTCTAGATAGTCTCGAAAAACTCTGTTCATCATGTCCATGAAAGTTGCTGGTGCATTCGTGAGCCCAAACGGCATCACAAGGAACTCATAATGACCGTATCTAGTCCTAAAAGTTGTCTTCGGCACATCACATTCTTTTACCTTCAACTGATAATACCCTGATCTCAAATCTATCTTCGAAAACACTGAGGCACCTCTCAGCTGATCAAACAAGTCATTTATACGCGGCAACGGATACTTATTTATCATTGTCAACTGGTTCAACTACCTATAGTCGATACACATCCTCATACCGCCATCCTTCTTCTTCACAAATAACACGAGAGCACCCCAAGGCGAACTACTAGGTCTAATAAAACCTCGGTCTAACAACTCCTAAAGCTGACTTTTCAACTCTTTCAACTCCTTCGGAGCCATACGGTACGGAGCAATAGAAACTGGAGTAGACCCTAAAACAATCTCAATCACAAACTCTACATCTTTGTCAGGAGGCAAACCCGGTAACTCTTCTGGAAACACATCCGAAAAATCACAAATTGTCCTGATATCTTTCGGTCTAACCTCACTCATATTCGGATTCATCGCGTACGCTAAATAAGCCCCACAACCGGAGTCCATCAACCTATGAGCCTCTAAAGCCGACACTATGTTCGACAAGAACTTAACGTTCTGGCATACTACCACTATCTCGTAGTCATCGAAAAGCTTCAACGAAATTCTGTTTATCTCAAAATCTACACTAGCCACATATACATTCGTCTAACTACAACTGTCTCACCGAAGGAACTAGTCACATGCATCCCTATGTCTAAAATCTCAACAGGTATGTCTAACTTCTTTGCATGCTCACTCAAAATATAAGAATGCGTGGAACCCTAATCGACTAATGAAAGAAAAGACATGGATTGTAACTCGAAATTACCTGCTATCACATAAGTGTCATTCCCTGCCTCTCTCTGTGCGTAGACTCTAGTTGGTCCATCGGCCTCTGGCTGAACTGTCACTACATGAGCAAGATTCCCCGGTGCCTCTATCCTAGGTGCATTAGCCCTCGGCTAGAAGTAACCATGACCGCGCCCACGGCCTCTCGGATAGTCAATCGCTCTCGCAGGAGCCTGTGCCTGAATCGGTGCATGTCCCGCCTGATGCAGACACTCTCTCCTAAAGTGATTTCTCGACCCACAGTTCCAGCAAGCATGATAGTTTCTCCAACACTCTCATGAATGTTGTCTCCCACATCGGGCACACTCGGGCAAACGCCCTGTAGCTCTCTGGCCCTGATGGCCTCTACCGTGGTGGCCACCGCCACACCTATGATCATACTGATGTCCACTGCCCTGATACCTCTTGGCATCACCACGATCAAAGTTGTTGTGCCTCTTCCCTGAACTGGATCCTCTCGAACGCTTGGTCAGCCCCAAGCTATGCTCGATGTCCTTGGCCTTAGCGACCAAGACATCAAAATCAGAATAATCTGTAGCCAAGGTGTACCTCTTGACCTCCTCATGAAGTCCATACCTGAACCGATCACAACGGTCCCTCTCAGTAGGAACCAACTCCTGAGCATACTAACTCAATCGGACAAAGCGGATCTCGTAATATGTCATTGATGTGTCTCCCTAAACAAGATCCATGAACTCCCTCTTCTTCTCACCTAAATATCTCAGGCCTAAATACCTCTTTCTGAAAGCAGTCTCAAAGAAATCCCAACTGATCTCGGCCTTAGGCACACCGGAAGTAATGGTGACCCACCAGGTGTAGGCATCACCCTGAAGTAACGAAACTACACATCCCAACTTACGAGGCCCAACACATCCCATCTGAGCCAGAATATGAACCGCCTTCTCTAGCCATAACTCTGAACTCATCCGCTCTGAGGCTACGAAGCCTCTCTAAGAGTATGCTAGCATCATATCCTCTCGGCTGTGCTGCATCCTGAGCTCCCGCAACTGCAGCCCAACTGCAGGGATAGCATCATATCCTCTCGGCTGTGCTGCATCCTAAACTAGCGGAGCCATGTCTATCCCTGTAGGACATTGGCCACCCTGGCCAACCTGAGGTCCCGCTCTAGCCTCGCCTTCCACATTAGGCTGAGGAGGTGGTGGTGGAGGAGGAGGAGCTCCGACTCCAACATCAAGCTCTTCCACATGAACCTCTACCCCAACCACCAGCTAAACAGAAGGAGCCGCAACACGGGGTTCCTGAAGAACCAGCTTGGGTCTACCTCTAGGCCTCGACATAACAGCTCACAGATAACAACTACAACAACAACATACAAAATCGGGTTAGCAAGGGCAAGGGTCCAAGTGGCTAAAGTATGTTTTCCCTCACTTAAAAATCTCATTTTCCGATGTAATAGAAGCAATGGGACTCTACTCAACACTTAACGGACAAATCACACTTCAACATGCTTCAAACAACACACACGTACGATCAATTAAACAAGCATCAAAGCATACTCGATAAGCAAGCAAACACCGTGCAAATGCAATACACGAATTTAACTTACCTCACTCAGCTGTGATGTCACAGGACGGTCCACGAGCCTATACCCTAGGCTCAGATACCAACAAGTGTAACCCCCTCATCCCGGTCTGGGCGACTGACCGATCCGAGTGGGTCACACGGGGAAAATTGAAGTGAAACCCGTTAAGGCTCCCCTTCGGTTAGAAACCCTATAAAATTCTTTTATTTATTATCTTGTCTAAAGGTCTTAATACATCCTATGTAAAACAACGATAGCGAAAGCAACGAAGCGAAGCAAAACAATCAAACAAGCAATTTAAAACAGCCCATTTTAGTTTATACAACAGGCCGTATCGATACATTAGAAGAGGGTATCGATACGCCTTGACTAGGTCAGCAGCCCATAGTCAACATAGGGAGACCGTATCGGTACACTGGTTGACCGTACCGATACGCCCTCATTGGTCAACTTCTCACGATCAACGATACAAGACCGTACCGATACACCCTAGACCTGTACCGATACGCCAAAATCTCATCAATATCTCAGATTTCCAGAGAGGTTTTGGTGTATCGATACACCCCGTGTACCGGTATGCTAAGCCAAATCTGAGTTCCAAAGTGTAGGACCGTATCGATACGGCCCTTGAGCGTACCGATACGCCCTGCACTGCATGACTCAATTTAGCAGCAAAAAGTACTAAGACTCAACTCTAGATGCAATTTACGACTCACCTAGCCACAAGCAAACATTCATACAACATCTAACAACCAAGAATCAGCATACGAAACATTTTAAACGAGCAACAGAGCATCAACAACATCTATATAGCATACCATAGAAGAAGCTAAAGATTCAACCATTAAACATGTCATAAGCATAGAAATAAGGGCCACATGACCAACATATATAGCATAAGCAAGCCACAACCAAAACATCAATATACTAAAGGAGTCTTAACACGCTCCTTAACACAAAACAACATACTCAAATCCCATTGCTTAGCTATTACATCAATTAACTTAAAAGTTCATACTTGAAGGTAGAAATAGCACACTTGGAGGCCCTTCTCCTCGCACAAGCAACCCACGAACTAAGGATCTGCATTGTCGAACAAACGAGAGCGTAAGCGCAAAGCTTAGTGAGGGTAAGCTCATAAAACAAACCTCGACAATGCTGGGTCCAAGCACGAGCAACAAAACCAAGGATGAATGCATGTTTCCTTACCTTCGAAACCACATGAATCAAATATATGAAATGCATAAACATAACCTCATATATCATGCCATGCTCAACATGTCCATAATACAACCATATGAAACATATTTAACAAACCGTATTGGCACCTAGCTATGACTCGAATACGCGGATAACAACCGTTGGATCTCACATCCAACAACTCAACCATTACATTACCTTACGGTGGGATTCCACTCATCACCGTTCCACGCGGAGAGGATTCCACTCATCCTCACGCCCCGTCAATGGGATTCCACTCATCATCGACTCATGTGCACACTAACATCCTAATGATCGATCATTTGTACTCAAGCATACTAGTGTCAATACTAACTCATCACAAGATCATCATAATACAATATCCTTACCAATTCTCGTGCCTAGCACGTATCCACCATGATTTACAATCATGCAACCCACATTTCATCAATACATGCATATCACAATGCATAATTAAATCATCATGCCTCAACATTACACATAGCCACAATATGCATAACAACATCAATCACAATAATACATGAGGCATAAACACAACATTCACAAGTTCAACCATAGTCTTCTAAACTAAAGCTTGGGATTAGACTACCAATCTAATCTCAACTCTAGGTGGGTTTACCAAGCTCGACCTAGGTCTATGTGCTCGAACCAAGGCATTTTGAAAACCAATTTAAAACCGAAGAACCACTCACCAACTATCCAAGCTCAACAATAGCCGATCAATCCACCAAGATATCTGGATTCGTTCTCGAGGTCTCACCAACACAAAACATTGATGCTATCAATCAAACACAAGAAAAATACCAATAATCAACCATCAACTCTCTGTCGGAAACACTAAACACAAAACAAGCTTGTACTCGACCCAAGAACACTCTTAAAACATCATTTTCGAGCAGCCCTCAAACTCAGCAAATACCCAATGTTTCCAACCTCCAAAATGCCATCTAACACACCCAGAAAAACCCTCAAACATAACCCAAACATCAGCCATCAATTTCCCACACTAAACAGCCCCAAAACTTGACATTTGAACCATCTAAAACCCATATCCGAATTTCATTATAAAACCATGTAAAAATTAGATATGTTGGACCTTTTGAATAGTAAATAGCTTATTTAACAACAACAAATCGAAAGCTTAACCTAAAGCTATCAAAGTTATCATTTTTATTTCAAAATCCAAAAACCTCAAAATGCAACATAATAGGTTTTATTGAAAACTAATGGTATAGAAGTGGAGAGGAAGATAAGGACAATTCAAAAACATCATTACCTTTCAAAAATCCTCAAGAATGAAGCAAGGACGAAATGGAATAGTAACTTGTAAGGCGAGGGGAAAATATGTCGTTAGTTTTGAAAGAGGAGGGGAAGAAGAAGAGCAAATAGATATCTTTATTTGTTTTGTTTTATTTTAAAAGTCAAAGGACATTTTTACCCTTAATGAAAATGGGTAATTATAATAGTGTAAAATCCATGGCTTGGGCTTAAAAAGATGACTAGTCCAACATATATTTATTTGTTTTGAAAATTTAAAGCCCAAAATTATATTTTTAATAATTTAATTTCACCCGACCCCCAAACCCGGTGTTACACTCCACGAGTAGCAACCATCGAAAACCAACCAGTCGTCAGTCTCTTCTGCAACGCCGCCAATACCTTCGTAACGATTTCCTCCCCACCAAAAGGCCAAGCCTCCTTAGCCGACAACACGCCAAGAGAAGGTGTGTAGCCCTCCTTGACTTGACGAGCCTTATATCCGTTAGGGCTCAGCCGCCGCAAGCACACGTCAAAAACATTTTTTAGAGTTATATCCCTCCCCACCTTCAACCAATTGCCCTTGCTCAGAACGGAAACCTACTTCACCTCCTTCCCTAACACTAGAAGAGCTTTCCTCTTATTTCCCTTAGGCTTCCTCCACCGCAGAGGAAAACCAAAACCCCGAGAAGCTTCTAACTTGCCTTCACAAACTTGAAATGATCCAACTTCATAGAACCATCCCACACGACAATTGGCTCCCCAAAGTGCCCTTTACCTTGCCTCCTCACAAACGTCAGGATACCAGCAGAATTCGGGGGAACCAACGGACTCAAGTTAAACAGATCTTTCAGCACCTTTACCGACGGAGCCCATTTGTGCTATGAAAAATGGATGATATACCCTATAATGGCCCACCAAGATGTCCCGGCCAACTGCCTCAGAGCCACACGTACTTCTCCAGCAACTCACAAGCAAATTTGTGTAAAGGCAGATGGAATCCCGCTTCCAGCAAGTAGAGTGACAGGTAGAACCACTCCAACACCTCGTCCGCCCCGTAACCATGATCACTCAGACGCACCTTTCCCACCAAAATCTCAAAAACTTACTCAAACCCTGACCACCGCAGTCGTGACACTCAACAATTTAATGATCTCATCCCTTCTCATCGAGCACTCGATCTCAGTATCTATCACGTCAGTGAACATGTTCTCCTCTACCCTCCTCGTAATCGACTCCACCTTCTTTACCACCAATTTAACAGTCCCGCCATTTCTCTCACCGTAAGTGCAGTTTAAAACTTAAAAGAAAAAGGGGAATACAAACTCTCAAAAAAGAATAGGATGTCAATAGAGTTATGGATGAAAATCCTTCAAATTTATAAAGAGGCGAGGATCCACTGCGAAAAGCCTAAATCCAAACCGCCCCACCTTGGACCATTTAGGTTATGACACGAGCACAAACGCCTAGAAGACACATTCGTCCCGATAATGATTCCACATGTTAATAGTGTTTGATCCGGAGGAAAGTTTTCTCGTCTGGGCGGGAATGAACCATTACTTTCGGTCTCAATCCGCGCCATTTAATGACACTCCTTCGAATAGAGGTGTTAAAAAATATCCGATCTGATTGATTCGATTCGATTATCCGTTGATTCGATCTGAAAATTTGAATATCCAATCTGATTTTTATTTTCGAATTAGATATCTGATTCGATTTTAAATTTTTCAAATAGATACGGATCGCAATATTTTAAGTTTTAAATTATCTAAAAATATAAAATTTTATGAATATTAATATTGTTATATTTAACAATTTGATGCTTGTTACATCTGAAAATTAAAAAAAATCAAAATTTTCATAGATTCGAATCTTATTATATTTAGCAATTTGATGTTTGTTATATTCAAAATTCCAAAATTTTAATAAATACGATCTTCAAATTCGAAAAAATAATTAAGTCGAATTGTATTTTCAAATAATCATATATACGAATATCCGCTTTTTTCTTGATCGAATATGGATTGCTATATCGTCGATTCGAAAAACTGAATATCCAAAAAAAATAGATCGTATCTGATATCCGGGAAAAAAATATTTACCTTCGAGTAAAAGGGATTGGTATTGTACTATCTCCAAACAACTCCAAAAAGTTATATCTCCGAAGAAAACACATTCGTCCCCGCACCATGCTCCAACATCATGAACCCATAGTTCCTCTCTCGGACACTCCTACACCTTCAGACTCATTAGCTTCTAGACCCTTACAGCCACCGCACCGCGATAAAATAACCATTAAGTCTGACTAAGCTCGCTGCTTGAATGTCAAGCTACCATCTGTTAACTAATCAATAGTCACCACTAGGCCTGACACGATCTCACCAAGCATCATTCCATCTACAACACCAAAAAACATAAATACTCCTAAGACCGAAGACAAACGAGACGATTCTACAATAACCATTCTACATCGGCCACTCTCTCTCCTCACCCACATAACTCCGACCAGGCATTTTTATATTGTTTACCGCTCTCGATCCCACAACAAATGAATCACCAAGCCTCATCCTTAAATTTTTCTTCAACCGTCTCCACCTCTTTATCTGATGTCACCCAAAATTAACGTGAACAAAACTTAAAGTTAACCCAAAGCAAAAACATGAAGCAAAACAGAGTGCAGTGGTAAAATACGGCGGACGGACAGTCAAACCAATCCGATGGTTGGGAAATTGTTGTCAAGGTTGGATTGGAATGAGCTTGAATTAAAGCATGCACAATATTAATATTATATATGTGTTCAACTTCTGTGACTCCAACCCAAATTCTGATTTAATTTCATTTATATTAATGAATATTAAATAAAGTGTGGTTAAATCTACCTTTATTTTTATTTTGAAAAATGCAGTTTTAAATTAATATTCAAATATTTAAAAATATATATTTCATACACTAACAGTAGAAAACTTATTTTCTGCAAACGGTAAATTAGAGTTTAAATTTTAAGTTGAGAGGTTAGGTTGTTAAGTTTAAAATTTATAGTTTTCTTTTAATATTTTATTAAAACTTCAAACATGTTTCATTATATAATGAGTTATATTTTAATTTACAATATGTATATAATCTTTTGTATTTAAGCTATAAACACCAAACTCTAAAACACCAAAAACATAAATTCTAAATTTTACCCTCTAAACTAAACCACCAGATCCCCTAAATTTGACAACCTTGTGAATCAACTTTTCCTATTGTATGATTTTTAAAGGTAAACTTGGAGCATAAACAAATAAACCAACCCTTGGTCTAAAGAAGCAAAGGAAAAGAGAGGGGGGATAAACGCACGAAGCAAAACAGCAAACTCAATTCAAATATAAAAGCAGACGGAAATGTAGTCTTAAGAACTGAGACCCCGCTCACTGTAAATTATTTGACTAACAAGACCAAATGAGAAACATACTCGAAATAAAATTAACCATAAAGCATCATAAATGTGACCATACCACATAATCACTCCTCCTCCGACTCAGACTCTGCATTCTGGAGCCACTCAATGAAGGGCTTGACATTCTTCCATATCTGAGAACTATTATTACTCCCGGCTATACCTTTCTGGTACCACTCCACGATGGACTCTTCTTCCAATATGTCATCATCATACAACACCTTAATAACTAAAGCCACTTCCTTTGCCGCATCGGGGCTAGCCTTGCCACAAAAGGACTCAATAGAATGTAGAAGCATCATCTGCCATCCCTCTTCTTTGATGGCTGCTGCTGCTGCCGCCGCTGCAAGGTAGTTCTTCTTTTTAGTTACTTCCTTTGCAAACCCCTTCCCGACATCATCAAAGAGTGCAGTAAAAAGGGCATCTGTGATTTCTTGGGAGGCTCCAGAGAGCGACCCTAGGAAGGATTTAAGCTGAGTAGGAGAAGATCCCTTCTGGAGGTGTTCCTTTATCTCATTAACAAGTTTCTCATGGAAACTGAGACATTTTTCAGGCGCCTTAAGGTCGTGCTCTGGAGACTTCTTCCCTGACTTTTTCTTCTCTTCACTTGTAGATAGCATCACCATGTCTGCAGTAACAGCACTTAACTGCTCCTGGATACGTTGCTTAGCAGCCTCCAGTGATGTATCTGTTTGCCACTGGACATCATCGTCGTCATCGCTTTCCGCCTCATTCTCATCAGCCTGGCTTTGTTCAGGGGAGTAATCCTCATCAGAATGCTTGCCTTTCTTCTTTGCTACTGAACCTTTGGGAGCAGCAACCTTTGAAGTAGTAGTAGAGGAACCCTTCTTTTTACCCTCTTTCTTAATCTTCTTCAGCTCTTCATCAGCAGCCTCGCCCTCTTTGAGTCTTTCCTTCTCAGCCCTCCTCATTGCTTTCTTGTCTTTTGATGACTTCTTTGCCTCCGGTGGGTTTTTAAGAATGAAAGTCGTAAGTTTATCCCGCATGTCAACATCAGAAATAAATCCACATGCAGCACATTTCAGGGTAATCATCTGTGTCTTCGTAATAATAATCTCAGTTTCAGGGTTCCCACAACCATAGCACTGAACGAACTTCTTAATAAAGTTCTCAAGAAGCCCCGCGAGCTTGGCAGTGTCGTGGGCCCCATTTACATGTGAAGTTCCAGTCTTCTCATCAAACTTAGATTGAGCTCCCAGTTCACAGCCAAAATACTTTGTTGTGTAAGAAGCAGGTCTAGCCAAAGCCTTTGCAATATCAACCATATTAACTACATTTGTCTTGATGCCATTTCCTCTCCCTTCAATCTTAGTTATCATTCTGGGCATCTTATACCTATAAAAGGCATCATCACTGTTTGAAGCACCAATATTTTGCAAAGCCATCGTGATCAAACTGTTGCACTTGGAAGAGGTTGCATAAAATGGAATCCGAGACTGTGTGTGTTATCGGACTCAATATGCATGCACAAAGCTTCAGAGGAGCTTATATTCTTTTTTCTAGAAGTGGGACAGTACTCTCCGAGCAATCCAACTGATGAAAAAAAGAGAGAGGCCTGTTCAGACATAAAAGAAGATTCAGATGTAACGCTCTCCACTTTGACAAGCAGCAGACACAGCAGATTAAGCTGCCAACTTCCTGAAAGAACACCAAAATCAATCCAGGCAAATGTCGAATGGATAGTATATCAATAACCAGCAGAAAATTCATCAACATCAGGATAATAATACTTAGCTAGCACTCATTGGCAAGAAAACCGCTACAACGACAAAATGAGAAAGTTAAAGAGTAAAAGAACTTTGAAACAAAAGAATACCATTTTCAATATAACAAATATACATATGAAGAAATACACTGAAAACCGTCAAATTTCAAAAGCAAACAAAATATCAGAGTTAACAAATATCCATTTCTTAAAGGCTAAAGATTCCAACATTAATCTAGATATGAAGATATTACAAAACCAAAGATTAAATTCTTTATTTGTAAGATCGTCCATAACAACAAGATGGTTAACACCTGAAAAAATGTTAAATTAAAGGCGGTTTTAAAGAAAGGAAATCAGACAGATCAAAGTAAAAAAAATCTCAATTTCAAACCATCATAACCATACATAATACAATTATTTAAAATTTCTACAAGGCAAATTAAACAAATAATTATTAAGTACTATAGATTCCGTATTAAATAAACTAAGAATCCTATTCAACGTTGAACAATGAAAAAACAAAACACAAAAAAGAACCAATATATGAATCAACATCAGCATTGCAATCATCTAAACAAAGAAGAAATCATCAATTATCAATCATAAAGAAAACAAAGATTCAAAATATAATCCCTCAGCAAGTATCGATCAGATAATAAATCCCAAAAGAAAAATCTAGAAAATATAAACAGATCTGCAATGATTGAACAAAAGAAAACATAAATCTAGGTATCGGAGAAGTACATGAAAGATTAACATAAATGACAGAAACTGATGAATTAAAAGGAACTGAATCATAAACATAATGAAATTGGAAACGAAAGAAACATACCTACGATGAGATGAGAAGGAAGGGAAAGATCAGAAAGATAGGGGAATTGGAGAAGAGAGTGTAGCGATTTGGTGGTGGAGAAGAAGAAAAGTACGCAAATTTATACACGCCAAATTACGGGGGGAAATGCGGAAACGCTAGGGCAAACTCAAAACCTTCGAATTTATTTAACCGTAAACTATTCACGTGACCACTCGACTATTGTTTTTCACATGTTTTGACCAACCAACTAAAAATATTTAAAATTTGACCACTCAACTATTTAAATAAATTTATTTTAACCTCCAACCGTTTAAATCTAACGAAAAAGTAACGTGGCAGTTAGAGTAAATTTATATAATTATACTTTTAGTCCATATTAATTACCTATTATATCAATTTAGTCATAATTTTAATTTAATTAAATATAATTAATCAAATAATCAGATAATAACACGTGTCATCATCAAATTGGATGAATTTACTTTAATTTTTAATTTAATTTATTTAATATTATATATATTCAATTTAATTAAAATCTGAAATTATTAAATATTTCGATTTAAAAGAAAAGAAATTCATTTTAAAATATTTGAATATTTTTAATTTAAATTAAATCAAATATTTATTAAAATATTGAATATTCGATTTAAAAAAATATTTGATTTAAAAGAAAATAAATTTGATTTAAAAAGTATTTGAATATTTTAAAAATTCGATTTAATATGTTTAAATCAAATATTTGAATATTTTTTAAAAAATATTTGAATACTTTTTAAAATCAATTTTCTTTTTATTTAAATCGAATAGTTGATATGCGTGTTTTTATATATCTCATGTGACTCATGTTCGAGTCTCCTCTCAAACATTTTTATTTTTTTTCCATAGCACTTACTTTATTATAATATATATATATATATATATATATATATATATATATATATATATATATATATATATATATATATATATATAATTGTGCAATTTACATCACATCTTAGTAGTTAGCATAGTGGTTAAGCCTTGGCTTTTATCCCTTAAAGGTTATGGGCTACCATTGCCATATTTTTTTCGCTTAAATTTTTCTCCAATCAGGTGATGACATTATCTGATTAGTAAATTAAAAATTAAAGTAAATTTAGTCAATCAGGTGATAACACGTCTCATTATCTGATTAGTTGATTAATTTCATTTAATTAAATTAAAATTATGATCAAACTGATATAATAGGTAATTAACAAGAACTAAAAGTGTAATTATATAAATTTTACTCTAACTGTTACGTCATATTTCTGTTAGAATTTAATGGTTGGTAGTTTGCTTAGGAGGGGATTTGAACTTTCATGTGATAGGAAGAAAAGTAATGGCTTAGCCACTGCATCAAGCACATCTTTGTACTACAAATCACCAGACTTTTTATATATCTCTTCTTGATTTTTACATCTATAAGCTTAAAGCTCAAACCCTAAACATTAAGTTCACTAATTTATAACTCTAAACCCTAAATATCTCAAATTAATTTCACACTAGGAACAAATTCATCCAACAAACTTGGCGCATCACCCTTCAAATAGGGAACAGACGAAACCAATCTAGACCATAGCCCCAATAGATAGTATACACTACTACTTGCCCACTTGTACAAAAGCATAAACTTAATTAAGGTTAAGTTGCAAAAGGTATTAAGAATAAAAAGTAAATGGTTCTAGGTTCTCCAACAAATAGTTCACAAGTAATGATTCAAGGTCAAAGAAAAATAGTTTACAAGCAGTTGGAGCCCCGTTAAGTTGTTTTCCTGAATTCATAACATTTCAAATATCAACCAACCTGCCAGGATTGCAAAGACTTCAAAGTGAATTCAGCCATCAATCGTATCCAATCACTATAGCCTTGCACATTCACTAATTTTGATAACTGTGCATTTAAAATTTTGTAAACATTAGCGGCAATTCTTGTTACTGCAAAGCCACGAATCAAATTCATTTACAATGGACCCTAAACCCTAAATTTTAAATGATAAACCTTAAACACTAACCCTAAATTATAGACTTTAAATTTTAAATTAATTTCACACTAAATATTTAAGATTTACAGTTTAAGGTTTATATATGTTAAATTAATTTAAAATATCTAGGGTTTAAGGTTATGAATTAGTGAACTTAATGTTTAGGGTTTGGGCTTTAAGCTTATAGATGTAAAAACCAAGAAGAAATATATAAAAAGTCTGGTGATTTGTAGCACAAAGATGTGCTTGGTGCAGTGGCTAAGCAACTACTTTTCTTCTTATCACACGCAGGTTTGAATCCTCTTTTAAGCAAAAGCTTGAATTTTGTCTTTCTCCTTTAAACAGGCGGTGACACGTGTCGCCACCTGATTGGAGGTGAAAATTAAATTAAATAAAAATAATTAAAGACTTTCAATAAGGTGGTGACACGTGTCACCATTTGATTGAATAATTAATTTATTTTATTAGATTAAAGTTAGAACTAAATTAATATATTGTATAAATATAGACGACCAAATGTGTAATTATACCAATTTTTTTAACAATTCCTTCAATTTTTCATTTTTTTTAACGGCGTGTGGCTAAAATTGAATCATTTAAATAGTTGCGTGGTGCATTTGTCGAAAAAATAATATAATGGTCATTTTGACACAAAACTCATAGTTTAGTGGTCATCTGTGCAGTTTACACTTTTTTTAATTAGGTGGCCAAAGCAGGTCGCGACCAATAATTAGGTGGTCACTGGGTAGTTTACCCTTTATTTAATTATTATTCTCAAACTGATTTTCGATTTACATTATTGCCCTTATCTTCTTCTAAACCACTGGTTTTTGCAAATTATTGGATTTAGTACGGTATTATAAATGATTAAATGTCACCGATTTTTTTAAATTTTTTCTAAATATATTACTAAATTTTTATTATTAAAAATGGCTTTATGTTAATTTGTTAAATAATTTTAACATAGAAATTCATAAAATATGCAAACATTACCTAATATAAATTCCAAAAATTATTTTTATACCATGTATATACACTAAATTAGTGTTTATATTAAAATTATTTAATAAAATTAACATAATTTTTTGAAAAGTCTAAATGGTGATTATAATGTAGTATTTGTTCAATATATACTCTTAACCATTTGAAAATGCACATACACATTATAGGCAGAGCAATTGAACCTAGGTCTCCTACGATAAACATCATCTGCTTTTCTACTAGGACCACTTGTGGGTTCAATTAACATAAATAATTTTAGGGTAAACTACACGAAATGCCACTAAACTTTAAATTTTGTATCGAACATACTATTGAACTATAAAATGATATTATTGTACCACTGAACATTATTTTTGCTATTATTATACCACTGAAATTTGTTTTTTTTTTCAATCCAAGCACTCGACCGTTAAACTATAACAGACTGTTAAATTCAAAACGGCGTCATTTTGGTATAGTTGTTTTGATGCCTAAGATAGGCCAAAACGACGTCGTTTTACTAGCAAAATAATTAAGAAAACACTGCGCTTGAGGAGGATTGAACCAAAGAGCTCTAAGATGAAAGGTTTACACCAAACTAACTTAAAAACTTAATATAATCTGAACAAAAATTGTATATAAATAATATTGTAGTTGAACTTAGTTTTATTTCTCTCGTGATATAATTTTATAATATTTATAATTTTATAAATATATTAACTTTATATATAAATACTATTTATAATTTATATTACAAAACTAAAATATTATTTATAATATATACAACTAAACCCTAAACCATATATATATATAATTAAATCTAAAATCACAAACCCCAAACCCTAAATATATATAATTAAATCATAAATCTCAAACCCAAAACCTTAAAATTAATATATTATTTGTAATATATATTAGGATTCGTAATATAAATTATAAATGATATTTTAGTTTTAGGGTTTACAGTTTAGGATCTAGTTATATATATAGGATTTAGTTACATATATAGTTAGGGATTAGTTACATATATGGTTTAGGGTTAGGTTGTGAGGTTTAGAGTTTAATTATATATATTATAAATTAGTTTTATAATATAAATTATAAATAATATTTATTTATAAATTTATAAAAATATATTATAAATATTATATCATGAGATAAATGAAATTAAGTTTAACTGTAGTATTATTTATATACTACTTCAGTTGGAATTATATTAAGTCTTTAAGTTGGTTTGGTGTAAACTTTTATCTTAGAGGTCCTTGGTTCAATCTTCCTCAAATGCAGTGTTTAATTAATTTTTTTACTAACAAAACGACGTTGTTTTAGCCTATCTTAGGCATCAAAGCAAATATACCAAAACAATGTCATTTTAAATTTAACGGTCCGTTACAGTTTAACTGTCGAGTGCTTGGATTGAATAAAATACAAAGTTCAGTGGTATAATAATAGCAAAAAAACAATATTTTGTGGTACAATAATATCATTTTATAGCTTAATAATATATTTGATACAAATGTTAAAGTTTAGTGGCATTTCGTGTAATTTACTCGTAATTTTATTTTGGTTTTCCACACGGTGATATAATAGCTAGAAATTCAAAATTAATTCATCCTATCTTTAAATATGTTATTAGAGCATTTTGAACGGGTCAATTCACGCTGAAAGTAAGATTTTTTTATTGAATTAATAGAATTAATACAACAATTTCGGTCTCAAATTAATAATGCAAGTAGTAAAAGATGGTGTTGTTTCTTTTAGGTGATTTAGATTCGAATAATATAGTCTACACAATATGTATGCATTTTAAAAGGCTAAAAAAACAAATACTACCATATAATATACTAGCGGTGGGATCTAACTTAGTTTTCACAAGTGCCTTAGTTGTAGTGTTTATGGATCTAGCTTAGGGGTTATGTTTAGGGATTTAGAATTTAATAACAATGGTTAGAATCTATAGTTTAGGATTAAAATTTAAAGTTTAGAGGTTACGGTTTAGTATTTAATGTAATATGGTGAGGAATTTATGTAACCCCTAAACCCGCTTATGCGTTAATACAAATCCTAGGAAGTCACATTAGGGTCACCGGAGCGACATATGTTAAAATTTCAAATAAATAAATTGTTAAACCATTTAAAATCATAAATCAAGTTTTGAATTGAAATACAATTTCAGAAAACATTCAGTCAATGAAACAAAACTATGATAAAAGTTTCGGACTCGAATATAAATCAAAACGTGGCTTACATGCCCCATAATTACACATACACCATACTCCGCGAGCAAGCCAAAGAAACTCCCATACCGATGTTGATAGCTGCAACATGGTCGATCTTTTAACCTGTGATGGTAAAAACAACGCGGGCTTCGAAAAGCTCAGTAATACAGACTACCAGGAGATGCTAAAGCACAAACAGGTAAATGGAGAGCTTAACACTGTCATGATGAACTAGGTAACGACAAGCTCAAGTTATGATTCGATAATTCAGTGAAGCATTACATCAAAAGGTAACCGAGTTGTTCTTTGTTTGATCACCCGAATCTTAGGAGATGAGTATAAAGTCGGAGATTCAGATTCCAAAAGTTGAATCAAGGAGTTCAGAGTGGTTTATTAAGTGCAGATTGTGAGTTTACTGAGAGTTTCAACTTTGATACCTTAGTTTAGTAGGGTATGTTTCAGAATAGGGCAGAAAGTTTTATAAATTTACTTAACTACCCTCCAACCATACGTCATTATACAAAAACCTAGAATAGTATCCAGAAAGACTTACCCTAGGCTCGTCAGGCGTAGGAGCTTACAGAAAGGCTTACCCTAGGCCCATTGGGCGTAGGAGCTTAGGTCTAGAAGGGCTTACTAGCGCTGAGCCTACATATCTTCATTCATGTCCCAGATAATATACCTTAGATGAATTTAGTTCATATTCAGAAATCTGTAATACCAGAAGATAGATATCAAATATATATTTTTATACTAGAAGACAAATGCCAGATTTATTTTGTTTTATTATTATTGTTCTTGTTCTTGTTCTTGTTGTTGTTGTTATTATTGTTATTATTATTATTATTCAAAGACATGTATTATATATATATATATATATATTTCCATATCCGAGGACAGAAGTTAGGGATTGCTTTCTTTTCAAATAACAATGTCATACATTTAATTTTAGGCAGATGGTCTTGGTTTAGAACAAATAATATTTACGAATACATGGTACACGCCTTATGACCCAATTTATTTCTCAAAGACACTCGATAATTATCAAAAAGAGAACACTTGACAATTTCAGACTGATTTCAGGACGATGTCTCACAAAAGGGAAGTTCGATAACAATGACTCAAACCAGACATCAAAGTTGATGCATCAAAATCATTGAGATTTCATATATATCAAGAATGATTCGATTGTTAAAGCCTACGAGGGTATTTTGGCCATTCTGACCTTTGGGGGTAATCTGGTAATTTGAACCAACAAGGTATAAACAGTGATGTACAAAATTCAGGAATTCTAGTTGCTCATCAGGTTTCCGCGTCCCTTTGAACTAATCGACACCCATTAACACAATGTTTAATATCTCACTGGATAGGTACACATCAACCATTCAATTCTCAGAACTGACTACAAAGTATAACAGAAATAGTAGAAACCGAGCATATATTCGAGTGGTATTTTCCAAGTATTCAAACATGTGCATTGTACCTGAACTCATTCCAAAACATCGAATGTGCCTTAGGAGGATAGATCTCTCTCAATATGTAACACCCGGGTCTAGGGGTCGGGAGTTGAGTGTGTGAGTCGGGTTTGAGTCGATGGGCTTGTTTTAATTTAATGGGCTTTGCCCTAAAAATTCAAATGGGCTTGATTTTCACTAATGGAAAAAGTGTGATTTTTAAAATAAGGGTAAAAAGTTACTTTTCAAATTAAAAGTAAAAGATGATGAAAAGGGGGTTTTATTTCAAAGTGCTCATATTCCTCTTTGGTCCCTCTTTCACGTCAAAACCTCTCCCTAAAACCCCAATCACTATTCCATTCATTTCTCCATCAAATTCAAGTGTTTTCATCAAGGTAAGACCATTTTTGACTTCTCCTCTTCATTCCTAACATATTCATGGTTTTAGTTTTTGGTAAACACCATTGTTGAGATTTTCAAGTTTTCAAAGTTTGAGAAAAAGGTTGGGACTTTAATGGCTTTTCGATTTGTTTTTTATTTGTAGAGTTAAGATATGATTTAATCTTGCCCTAAGGTACTTTATATCTCAAAATGGCGGGGTTTTATCAAAAATCCCGAAATAAGTTTTCATGGGTATTTTAAAAGGGTAAAAATATGGGTTTTTGAGGTAGTTTGGTGTTGGGGAGTGAGGTTGATGTTATAGCAATGCTAGATGGTTGTTTTGAAGGTGTTTAGTTGTGTTTTGGGTGTTGGAATCTTTGGTTTTCTGTTGGGTTGTTGGGGAGTACGAAAATGAGAATTTTTGTTGTTAGCTTTGGCTTGAAATTGTTGAGAAATGGGTTGTTGTTGAAATCTGAGTAGTGGTAGTGTTTTGTGGATGCTTTGTATAGTAATGAGTTGTTTTTGATTGGTTAGAATCAAGGGAAACCATTGGAGAAGCTTCGGGCACAATTCCAGAAGGTGTGGAGGCTTGATTCGGCTTTTCTCGGTTTGCTTAAGGAAGTGTGGTGAGTGGAATCATTTAAAATGGTTTAAATTGGTTCAAGTGTATTGTTTTTTAACTCGGCAACATGCATGTTTTATTAAAGATGTGAACATACATGACAATCACGCCCATAGGCCTCGTTAAAAACCTCTCTAAATCTTACAGAGGAAAAGAGTACCCATGGGCGTGTGAACAAAACAAACACCAATGTTCTAAACAATCAAGCGATCTAAGCACATTGTTTAAACCAATTCGTCCTATCTACGCCACTTTTCGCCAACGCATCCGCAAGCCTATTCTCCTCTCTGTATACATGCTGAAAACACACATCATTCAACGCCTCACATGCCTCATCAATCCGCTGAAACCAACGCCAGAATTTCCACGGCCGTTTCTCCAAGTGCAAGACCCATGCAACAGCTGTTGTAGAGTCCGACTCCGCCACCAACGGACATTAGCAACACCTTGATTCTAACACAAGCTCCAGCGCATAACAAATGGCTTGGAGCTCCGCTTCATTTGAATCCGCAACCCCTATCGGCCCCGAAAACAAAGCAAAAATACGCCCAAACTCGTCCCTTAACACGCCCCCACACCCTGCCTTACCCGACTTTCCCCTCGCCGATCCATCGCCATTGAATTTAAGCACTCCCGCAGGTGGTCGTTCCCATTGCACATTATCCCGTATCGATGCAACATGTTTTTGAAATTCACACTTCCACGGACAATCCCACCACGCCGACTCCAATATCACACATGCACTACCTCTCATCCGTACCCAATACATCGACCTCAACTTGATTAAGAAAATGAATTCCCCTCGATGTCACCCGCGTGTTATTAAACAAACAATTGTTTCTTGCCAACCATAGTGACCATAGCGTCGCTGCACACCCCGCTATCCACCATCTGCACAACTGTCTCACAAACAAACAATCGAAACAAATTTCCAGCAGCTCCTTCACCCCCACGGCTGCACCATGTCGACATTCCACCACCGAAAATAACCAGCCCAAACCTCCCAAACTACTGGGCAACGAACCAGTATATGATCGAGCGACTCCTCTATCGCCCGACACCAAACACAACGTGCATCCTCCCCCGCGATTCGCACCCTTCGTTCAATCAAAACATCCATCATCGGCAACATGTTCAACCATGCAAACCATACAAAAAATTGTACCTTTGGCGGTATGGGCAGCCTCCAAATCATGACCAAGTCCACATCCACCTCCAGGCCAAACGATTGCATCAATTTGTACAAACTCGCCACGGAAAACTCGCCTGTATTGGAATGTACCCACACAAGTCGACCACTTTGTGTCGGAAAGAGGTGTAAATCCCCACACATTGTACGGACCTCCTGGAGCTGAACTAGTTCCAACAAACGTAAGGGTCGGACAAAGAAGGTGCTCCATTCCTCATGTTCGAAATTCCCTCCCCTCGTATACCCTTTTACCGTCACCCCCTTCTCAATCACAAGGCGATATAATCGTGGAAACAAAGCTGCCAAGGGCTCGTCACTACACCACACATCCTGCCAAAAGAGAATTTTCTTACCATCGCCCAATTGCCAAACAAATGCTGCCCAACACATCAACCCATTCACATCCCCCTCGTCATGTACTTTAACAATTTGTTGCCAAACGGTCGACATGTTCCGTAACCCCACGTCATTTGGCCACCATTTAGTAGAACTACAACCATATTTCGCATCAATAATAGCACACCACAATGAATCCTCATTCATAGCGTATCGCCACCTCCACTTGGCTAATAGCGCTAAATTACTTGCGCGCAAATTAACCACACCCAAACCCCCAAGTCGACGTGGTCTACAAGCAATAGTCCAATTCACTCTACTTAATTTAAGTTTAGTGTCCGATCCTCCCCACAAAAATCTACGTCTAATATGGTCAATCCTATTTATGATACTCCTTGGAACCAGAAATAAGCTCATATAATATAACGGTAGGGATGATAAAACCGAATTAATCAAAACTAACCTCCCCGCAAAAGATAGTGTGTCACATTTCCATCCCGCCAAACACTGCCGGAACCGTTAAATTAAAGGATCCCACATTTGTAAGCTCCTCGGATTGACACCCAAAGGCAATCCCAAATATGTAATCGGCAATTGATCACACTCGCACCCCAAAATTGAAGCAATTCGCACCATTAAAGCGTCATCCACACCCACTCCATACAACCTCAACTTTGCAATATTAATCTTCAAACCCGAGGCGTATTCAAAACACGTCAAGACGCGCTTCAAATCTCTAGCATAAACAACCTTCGCCTGAAAAAAAAGAATCGTGTCATCCACAAACTGCAAATGTGACACCACACACCCCTCGTCCACTAACACCCCATTAAACACCTCCAAACTCATAGCATTTCGCAAAAATTGGTGTAATAATTCAGCAACGATTACAAATAGTAAAGGCGACAATGAGTCACCCTGTCGCAACCCTCTCTGCATTTCAAATTCACTTGTCGGCGAGCCATAGACGAGAATCAACAACCTTGTTGTACATACACACTCCATCACCCATCCATGCCATACCGTTCCAAATCCCATTTTGCTCAAAATTTGGTCCAGACACTCCCACTTAATACAATCATAAGCTTTCGCAAAATCTAATTTCAAAATTAAACCCCCTCACCTCCTTGTCGCTTCTGCATCGAGTGAATTGTTTCATTTGCTAACAATATGCCATCCAAAATCCATCCAAAATCTGTCGCCCCCGAACGAAACCTGATTGCACATCGCTAATCAATTTTGGCAGCACCTCCTATAACCTTTTCGCCAAGCATTTAGCCAGTATTTTATATAAGGAATTCAAAAGGCATATTGGCCTATAATCACCAACCACTTTCGGATTCTCCTTTTTTGGTATCATCACCACAAATGCTGAATTTACACCTTGTGGAAGCTTACCCGATGTCACAAAATCCTTAACAAACTTCAACACATCGCTCTTTAAAAAAGACCATCCTTTTTTATAAAACTCGAAAGTGAACCCATCGGGTCTGGGTGTTTTTGATCCCTCACAAGTCCACAACACCTCGCGTAGTTCCTCCTCAGTAAATTCAACTTCCAAACATGTCGCATCATATTCACTTAAGCACGAAAAATCAACCAATGCCTCCATCGACCCAGCCATCTCAAGTCGCGCAAAGTGTTTCCTAAACTCAAAGAAAAAATAGGCCTTCAATTGCGTTGGTTCCGTGACCCATCGACCTCGCCACAACGCCCCCTAATTGTAGTTCGCATCATTCGGATCCTCGCAGCTCGGTGGAAGAAATTTGTATTTTGATCACCTTCCATTAACCAAGTCATACGCGAGTTTTGTCGCCAATACACCTCACGGAACTTCGATAGCCTCTATAACTCCACATTTAACTTCCAACGTTCCTCTATGTCCTCCCATCTAACTGAACCATCCTCCACCTTACTATCAATATCATCCAACTTCCTAATAGACATTTTAATACAGCCATCAATATTTCCAAACAAATGCTCATTCCACTTCTTTAGATAAGACTTCATCCCTCGCAACTTCGCTAACATACCAAAATCTCCCCACCCCACATCCGATGTTCCCAACCTCACCCATTCATGCTCCATCAACTCTATCGAACCCTTGGATAACAACCAAGCATTCATAAAACGGAAAGGCTTTGGTCCACTATCCCTCGGATCACTAGCCAACAGCAACGGCACATGATCCGACACTTCCCGCGATAAGCCAATCAATTGCAATTTCGGAAACTTTTCCAGCCACTCCGATGCCAAAAGGAACCGATCAAGACGACTACATTGCTTGCCCGGACCAAACCAAGTGTAGCACCTGTCCCGCAACGGCATATCCAGCAGCCCATTTTCTTCCACAAAATCATGTAGCATAATCATTCCCCTCGACCTTGCGACACAGCCACGCCTCTCTTTCGGATGCAACACCTCATTGAAATCCCCTCCTACACACTAGGATATCTCCTTATTCGACATCTCAGCCGTCACCAATGCCCACAAGTCCACTTGTTCGTTCACCGCAGAAGGTGCATATAGCCCAATCACACCACAGTGCCAATCCTCTAGAATCCATACTCCTTCAACCGTCACAAAACGTTTACCAACCCGCACTGATTCTACCCGAAATCGTGTTGTATCCCATATCACTACAACACCCCCTGATCGCCCCTTTGATGGAACAAAAGCAAATTCAAATTCATCGGAAATCCACATTCTACTCACCATATCGCCCAAAGTTTCCTCCATTTTCGTTTCCTGCAAAATAAGCAGCTCACACCTATGTTGTCGCACCAAACTTTGCACCGCTCTCCGTTTCACACCAGAGCCCAATCCCCTCACGTTCCATGACAACATTCGCATCTCTAGATGCTATTGATTCCCCTCCCGGTCCGCGATCAACCGTGCAATATCCTGAACTATGTTTTCCTCGTTACCAGTTGCCTCTGCACCAATATATTTCCCCAACGCCAATGTCTCCCTCGCCTTCTTTATTATCGATTTCTTCCTATTCTTAAAATATGAATCTGAGAGAGAAACATTTGCAAAATCCTGTGTGGGAATCTATTTCCTTTTTGGTCGACCTCTGCCCCTTTTCGCCAATTTTTTCTCTACTCCTTGCCTTTTTTCAGGGGATAATTCACATAATAAAATTTCAGATATATTCCTTACCCTCCGAAGTTCCCTATTTTTTTCAACCACTGTCCCTTTTCCAACTCTCTCGACTTCGGACCTTATCCCATGCATCCACAGTTGCTACTCCGTACCGATTTCCATAGTTGAATCTCGAACCTCCTCACTCAAAGCCCTCTCATACTCCACACCAACCAGCTGCACCTGTTCAGCAATGGGTTGTGACACCATCCCCACATCTTCATCCGCCAACCAAGTCCTATCCCTCGTCGAGGCCTCCAATGTTTTCTCCTCACCTCCCTGTTGATCCTTCCACAAATCATTCCAATGCATCACTTTATTTGTTGCCCCTAAAAATGAATCCGGGACAATTGTGTCCTCGTCAACATGGCTACTCCCCCCCCCACACGATATTTTAATGTTGCCTCACTCGATCCCTCATCACTGCCCGTCTTCTCATCCATAATCTCTTTCTCTATCCCACAACAGCAGTCACATTTCACGCCTAAAATTTCCTCCGTCTCCGATACATGCACCCTGAACGACTGGCCTCCTACATTCACAGTAAGTACCTCATCGATCGTGTCTAGCCAATCCGTCTCAATTAGAAATCGACACCTTTCGAAAGATGACGGTGCGATCGTTTCTCCATCCATTTTGATGAATTCACCCCACAAATCAGTGATGTTCCAGCACGTACCTTCGGACCATGCGTGGATTGGAATTCCACTAGCGGACAACCATACTCTCCTATTTGGCATTCCCAACGTCACATTCCACGACATCACATTCTCCTACCACTTCGCAAACACTTGATCCTCTAATAGACGCGATCTAGTTTCAATGTCCTCAAACATCAAAAGGACCATTGAACCCGCCACTCTCATGATTGAGAAACCCTTCAATTTTGCTTTTCGGAATTCCAAAGCAAGCTCTCGGATTCGGTAAGCCAATTTACTAAATCCCACCACACATTTACTGAGAATCTCCATTTTGTCTATATCCACCACGCCTTCCACAGTTCGATTATCCCTTATTTTAGCTGTCACCCCCTTTCGCTCTTGGGATTCACGATCTGCCTGCAAACTAGGCCTTGTCGAATCCGCTTGCTTCTCAATTGGTTTCTTCCTCCAATACTCTGTTCGCGCCTCCCGTTGTGCATACGACAGCCTAATCCAAGCCCCATACAACCGAAATCCATTCAATCTCTCAATAACCCTATCTGCATCTGCCTTCGATTCCATTCTCACAAACCCAAATCTTTTCCCTCTTTTGATTTCTTCTTAGGTATAAAGACATCAACCACTACCCCATGCCTATCGAACACCTGCCACACACTCTTCCAATGCAATTGTAGCGGAAGATTTATCACGAATAGGGTCCAGACCTTGCGTTGTGATCGCTCTTGAGAGTACTCCGACGCTGACGCCATCACCCTTCAAGTGTATTGTTGTGGTGTTGGATTGTGCTTGGTAGGCCAATCCAAGGTAGAGTTTAAGTTGGTAGCTTAATCTCTTGCATGCTTTATGAGTTTTGCTTAATATGTATGATGTAGACTTGTAAAGCATATGTTGATTATGTATGTTGTTATACACATTGATGTATGTGGTGTTTAATATGTTGAAATGCATGATGAATTATCATGGTGTGACTTGTTAGTATGATTGGCACTAGTTAATTACCGGGTATAAATGATCGATCATTAGGATGAGTGTGCACACGGTTGAGTCAAATTTGCGCGTGGCCTTGGTGACGTATAGTCATCAAGGAGGAGTACGATGATGTAATATTCTACCGGAAAATATATATTATTACGTGATGATGAGTGGAATCCCATCCGTAAGGGCATGTGATGATGAGTGTAATCCCATCCATGCAAGGACCGGTGATGAGTGTAATCCCACTGAAGGTAATGTTATTGTTGAGTACGTTAAGGGTGAGAATCCCAACGGAAGGTATCCGCATACCCGAGTAAGCTAATAGTTGGCAATATACTATTTCATGTGTGGTTGTTATTAAGATAATTCCTATATCTTTTTGAGCATAACATGAGGTAAGATGCCATGTTCATGCATTCTCGTGATGTTAGCTATGTTGCTATATTGATGCATATGTATGCTTGTAAATTGTCTTAAGGATGATACGATTGAACCCTGCATTGTCGTTGTTTTGTTTTAGAGCACCCTCACCAAGCTTCCAGCTTACGCTCTCGTTTTCGACAATGCAGATCATTAGCGTGGAGTTAGCAAGGAGCAAGGAAAGGGCATCCAAGCTTGTTGTAGTTGCTCAAGTATGGTTTAGTAAATAATGTAGTAGTTTAGCAATGGGGATGCTATGTGTTTTGTATGAGTGTGGTTAGACTCGCATGTGTTGATTTTTTATGTTAATGCCTTTGATGTGGATTTGTAAAACATGTTTATGTTGTTGCCTAAATGCTTTGTGTTTTTAAGGCTTAAGACCATGTCCCATGAATGTTTATGTGTTTCGTTTTAAAGGCATGTAAACCTTGTTATGCAATGTATTTTGGTGAATGCTTGATTCCTTATATGAATGGCCTTTACATGTATGTTAGGTGTTTGAACATGCTTGAAGTAGGGTGAATGCCTCTAGAGTATGTGTATGCATGTTGTATCTTGTTTCTTGTTGTTTGAGGCATGTTGGGAACTTTTGAAGATGCAAAAACTGATTTTAGGAACACACAGACTACAGGCGTTTCGGAATGGGTGAAGTGGTTTCGGAACGGGTGTGGTTCCAGGGATGCCCGTATCGGAACACGTTTCGGTACGGTTTGACACTGTGAGCCCCTGTTCTAATACGCGTACCGAAACGGTTTTGTTACTGTGAAGGCCTGTTCCAGAACGTGTTTCGGAATGCTTAGGCGAAATGGACCCATGTACCGAAACGAGGTGGACCGTATCGACACGGCTGGTCTGGCTTTTAAAACTGGGGCCCGTGTATCGAAACATGCAAGCCTGTAATTTGGGCTTTTGGCATCTTTAAAGGTTCTCGATTTGTAGGCCTTGGGTTCTGTTTGTTGTAAGCTTTCTTGCGAGCCTTGTTTGTATTCGTTTATGTTTGGTTTGATCGCATATGCAAGAGATCGGACTAACTTGATACTTGGTAAATTTAAATTAACTTACGTTTCGTCTGCGTAGTCTTGACCTTGTCTCTCCGTTGTCGTTTCTCACCTAGGATTAAATGATTCATCTAGATAAGATAATTGAAGAAAAATTTTCTAGGGTTTCTAATCGAAGCGGAGCCTTAACGGGTTTCACTTCGGTTTTCCCCGTGTAACCTACTCGGACTGGTCAGTCGTCCAGACCGGGACGAGAGGGTTACACAATATTAACTATGTAATTTCTCCAAATAAATTGCACGTGCATTCAGATGGTATTCTTCCACTATCATCATAGTATCTGAAACGACCACTTGACATGGGTCGTATTTTACCACTTTTGGAGCCATTACATTTGTTTGGCTTTATTGGGATTTCTAATTTCATGTCTTAGAAGTATTCTCCGACATTCTAGTGTTCGAGGGTATTTCAAACATTATGATGCTTGAAAATGTTTCAATTATTTAGAGTTTCTCGGTTCTTCCATCTATTCATTCGTTTTAGACCTCGAGGATAGATCCCATATGTCGGTCGATTGGCAATTAATGCCCGAAGAAAATATCAGTCTTTAGGGTCATTTTGACCCATTTCAGCCTTATCAATATATTCAATCCTTTTCACTCATTTCAATCAATTCAATCTTTTTTGCCCCATTGCCCAATTCATACATACGAATATTTTTCTGCAAGTTTATCTTCACCGAATTATTCAGAAATCTAGCAACTCAAGTACTTTACAAACTCGAGGGTTTAAGTCTTGTTACCAAGACATTTCAGTAATCCAAGGTTTTCACGTGTATCAGATGTCTTACCGGATCAAGTATAGCTTCCAAGGTTATTTTTATAGATAGGGGTATTTTCGTCATTCGTTAATCGAATTTTTGACATTTCGTTTTAATAAAAAGGATAATCAGACTTAAAGATTAACCGACTCATTAATCGTGCACTGAACTCGAAGTCCTTTCGATTTATCAAACCTCTTATTCGAATATTTGTCTTGGCCATTATTATTTTTATTTCATAATTGATCGACATATGCGGAAATAGTCATATACTCAAACATGTTCGTGCAAACATTAACCGAATACCAACATGTTACTAAAGCATGCAGAAGGTAGTAATGTATTACCTTAATTCCTTGCTATATCGATCGACCCTCGAATGACGTTCGAACACTCTTGAACCCGAATTTGACATCCTTCAACATCTCCTATTCAAGAAACCGAGAACACCTTCAATTACATAAATTCCAAGACCAGACCTTATTCACAAAGCTCTTAACTAGATAATTAAATACATATACAAGTTCGGGTTCAATTCAGATTCGGAGGCTTTCGGGTCAGAATTTTGCAAAACGGGCTTCAAAATAGACTTAGGACGTCGAAAAACTTAAGATACGACTTTTCAGAAAATTTGACTTTTGGGTCAAAGTCAACGCTAACGTCAGCGGTCATGTCAATGCTGACATCACTAGTCAACTGGGTTGACTCGAATGAGTCAACTCGGGTGAGTTGACTCAGACGGGTTGACTCGGTCAACGGGTCGGGCGTCGGGTCAGGTAGGCGGTTTGGGCCGGACTGGGTCGACCGGTTCAATTAGTCTAGCCGATTCAGACCGGTTCAGGCCGGTTCAGTCGGTTTGAACCTGGTTCACTTACCAAGAATCCAAGCTCGTCGACCGGTCATCGAAAAGTCGTCAGAATATCGCCGAAATGCCGAATCTTCCGAGAAAAATAAGGCCCATTAAATCTTATAATTCGATTTATTCTCAAACAACACAAACAAGGCTAGAAATGTAACAGATCTTACCCAAATAGAGGCGAGCTACCAAAAAAATATGATACTTTAGTGAGGCCATTAACGGTGTCGGACGGACAATCGGCCAGTAGGGTCTTGCTCGTCGTTGCGTCAAGAGCCCGGATATGGTGTCCGTTTCACAAAGGAATGGCAACCAAGGTCAGAAAATGCAAGAAACAACGGCGACGATTTGGATTTCTTGCTGAAGCTTCAAACAGGATTTGCCGGCGAAAGGTTGCTCGATTACGCACGTGGTGGACATGGCTGAGATCATGACGACGTGATGCCTCCGGCGATGTAGGCGGAGACCACCACCGCCCGGTGGTGACGGAGATCGGCGGCGGCCGATCGGGAAGGTGAACATGCTGCAAAAGAGAGAGAGAAACGAGTCACGTTATTTTGGGTTATTAATTCAATCGAAATAAGGCATATGAAAGGGGGCTAAAAACGAGCTTCTATTTCATATTTTTGTCTCGGATCGATTGCAAGCTTAATATTAAAACAATGCAGACTAAAACTAAGGATTGGCTTAGCTCGGTTGGCTAAGGCTCTTGCACACCATTTCGAAGGTCGCGAGTTCTAGTCTCTAAAGCTGCACTTTTCTATTTTTTTTGTTAACCTTGTTAAACCAGGAGTGTTACAATTTAGGTTTTAATCTATAAACTTTTGTTGAGTTCATCAAACGATTGCAAATGGCCAAGAGGGGGTGAATTGGCAATTAAAATTTGAAAGGAGAAAATGGATGAATCAAAATTGGACACAAGGCAATTTATAGTGGTTCAAGTTCCGAAATGAACTTTACCTCTACTAGCTTAGCTCCCACTAAGGATTTTCAACCAATCCACTAATTGATTCTTCCCCTTTTCTTGGATGAGGAGGAAACCTTACAAGACCGATTAAGCTTTCTACCCAAAGCTTAATCCAACACACTCTTTACAAAGAAGGAATTTGGTAAACCTTACAATTACCTCTCAAAGGTTGATGTTTACCCAAATATAATCAATCACACCATGTTGAGTTGATCACACAATTGCAAATGGCCAAGAGGGGGTGAATTGGCAATTAAAAATTTGGTAGGAGGTATGAGTGAAAAATAAAAAGTAACACAAGTGGTTAGAGTGGTTCAAGTTCTCCAAATGAACTCTACATCCACTACCTTAGTTCCCATTAAGGATTTTCAACCAATTCACTACTTGAATTCTTCCCCTTTTCTTGGATGAGGAGGTAACCTTACAAATTGATTAAGCTTTCTACCCAAAGCTTAATCCACTCACTTTTACAAAGAGATGGATTTGGTAAACTCTAACAATTCCTCTCAAAGGATAAATGTTTATCCAAATACAATTTCAAACTCCCCAAACTCACAATACAAGATAACAATAAAATCACTAGAGTTGGGTACAAGAATTTGACTATGAATTGCACTAGGGTTTGGATTTTTGCTTTGATGTTGCTTGTAGGTTCAATAGTTGTTGCTTGGTCAATTGAAGCTTGTTTTTATACCCTTGCATTGAATTCTAGCCGTTTGTGTAGTTGGGATCATCAATAGAGCCGTTGGGAGCATTTTTCCCGCATTAAATGCAACTCTACAGCATACCGTATCGGTACTCGAAGAGGGTGTATCGATACCTGTATCAAAGAGGAAAGAGCCGTTGTGATTGAAAACAGAGCGTATCGATACGCATAGAAGGCGTACCGGTACGGTTTTAAGGGACGTATCGGTACGGATGGCCGTATCGATACGGTGTTTGCTCACTGGAATCCCAAGTTTGGTTTTCTTAAAGATCGTATCGATACGCATACCAAGCGTATCGGTACGGTATAACAGTCTTTTAAAAATTGGGAAACCAACCAACTGACAAGTAACGGTCGAAAAATTAAATGCAAAGAATTTTCAAAGATATGCTTATCGTATCGATACGGTTGCACAATATATCGGTATTGTTTCATTAAAAGAGTTGCCCAGATGAATATCGTATCGATACGGGGTAACATCGTATCGGTACGCTAAGTCCATCAAAATTCCAGTGGCAAAAGACAGTATCCATACGCCTGGGCATTTTGGTATAGTTTGGCTTGAAAATCAAAATTCCAGTGGCAAAAGACAGTATCGATACGCCTAAGGGTATCGATATGCCTGAGCCTTTTGCATAGTTTGACTTGAAAATCATAGGAAAAGACTTAGAGAATTTTTATATATTTAAGAGCTTGTCTTGAGATATTATTTTATTTAAAATACTTGTCAATTGTGAGACTTTAAAGAGTACTTAAAAATTTATTGTTTTGCAAATTGGTCCTTAAGTTTATATGTTATATCAAAATCAATTTTGGTTTCACAATCTCCCCCTTTTTGATATAACAAAACCACAAATAAATTTTTAAGTTTTTGAAACTTTGAAAAGCTTTCTCCCCCTTACTTTAAGATAGATTTTCAAAAATAAAAAAATGACTCTATAATCCTTCTCCCCTTTTTTGTTAGATCAAATATAAATACAAGGATAATAGCAACAATTAATTCATTAAACTTAAAGCAATCATAATAGTTCAAATGCATAAACTTCAAGGTAAACATAATAGGTCAAATGCATAAACTTCAAAGCAAACATAACAATCCAAACTTTAAAATCCTAAAACATAGATAATAGGCATAAACTTAGATCCTAAAAACAAGAGTGCAATAACAGAATATAAAAGACTAAATGCCATAAGATGATATGCATAAACTACTCATCCGCCTCTTCATCATCACCGTCCTCGTCCTCTTCATCTTCATCATCTTGAGAGGGTTGATTCCTTCGGTTTTGGTTAAGCCAAGCACCATGGAAGGCGGTAAGAGAGATATCCATGGAGTTTTGGCGAGAAGCCATGGTTTCCATTTTCTTCTCCATACCTTTGACGCGATCTTCCAAGGATGTGAATCTAGTGTCCATCGTGGTAAACCCGACTCCCATGGAAGTGAACTTCTCATTTAGGAAAGTCATTAGAGTGCCCATGGAAGAGGAATCAATCGGAGCACGGTGAGAGCTCAAAGAAGCACGAGAAGCATCGACTGGAGCATCTTGTGGAGGATCTTGAGTGTTACGAACCCATTCATTATCAACATAAGAGAAACCAGAACGAGCTAGAGAACGCTCATCTATGGGTAGGCCAAGGGTTTCGGGATAGTCATGGGAACAATCAATGTCAATGGAATGAAAGAGATAACTCAAAGTCGTAGAGTAGTAAAAGGATGTGACTTGTTTAGTGTGACGGTGTTGGACTAAATAGACAAGGTCGGCAAACATAATTTGACAAAGATTTGGACGTTGACCTTCCCTAAAACACCTAAGCCAAAAGTCATCGACTTGATGAATAGTGGAAAATTTCCCTTCCGATGGACGTAAAAACCAAGACACAAGAAGATGAAGGATTCGTTCATGAGCATTTAAAACTTTTATTGAGCCTAAAGGACCCGTACCCAATGATTTCTCATCATTAATACCAATGTTTTCAAAACCAAAGACATTACATAAAAGTTTTTGATCAATTGTAAAGGTTTTGCCCATAACAGAGATTCAATAGCAATGACATTCTCCCTAGCTTCATTATGAACACATAAAGCATTTGAAAAGAATACGATGACCAAATTCCTATAGAGAATCGGAGGAATGCTTAAAAAATTCAGAAATTTCCATTGCTTAAGTAAAGGAAGGTATTGAAATTTGAACCGGGCAGAATTTAAAAACGGGACAGACACAACACGTTCTTCTCTAAGGTTCATACCTTGAAAAAGTTTGTATCGTTCTATATCGCCATCACCGGGAAAACTTAATTGGATAATATAAGGAAGGTTAGGTGTAGGGTTACCCTCGACATCCTCACTAGGATCGGAAGTAGAACGATAACGCTTAGTTCTCTTTTTTTATGGTGCCATAATCCTGAAAACACATGAAAAAACGATTCGAATATGTATGCAATTAACATCCTATTCAATCCAATAAATTCTAATAATTCAAGGTGATTGTAAAAAGAAATTTAATTTTAAAAAGATATTTACAAGTCTAAAAACAGATTAAAAATACGAATAAAAAAATTTATTCGAATGAAAATTTTTTATTTTTGAGAAATTTTTTATGAAAAAGTTGAAACCCATAAAATAAAAACATGTTTTGTACAAAAATTAAGTTGAAACAAATATAGAAATCAAACGGAAATCAAAGAAAACAAAAAAAGAAGAGTTTTATACTTTGATGTGGAGATTAAAAACCTTCAAAGAATTTTAAAGATTGATGGTAAAAATTGAAGGATTGAGGGGGGTTTTTATAGGGTATTACGGCTAGGGTTTTAGAGAGAAAAGAGGGGTTTTTGTTTTTAAAGCTTTTTAACAATTGCAGCCCTAAATAGCCTCTCCGTCGAGACTGTATCGATACGCTATACACACGTATCGATACCCTTTAACCCTAATTTTTTATTCGTCGTTACTACCGTATCGATACGCGAGACCGTATCGGTACACCTTGGCTTTGACTATTTCCCTTGACTTTAACCGTATCGATACACGGGGTCGTATCGATACTCGTTTAGCTTTAAAGTTTTCCCAGTTATGAACCCGTATCGATACGCTTCAACCGTATCGATACGCTGTTGCGTGTAAAAGTGTCTATCACAATTGTAGTGCAAGTGTACACGATGCAAGTAGTAAAGTGATACGAAGTATCGGATATCGTCTCCACAGGGACTGGGCTAATAGCTTCACCTTGAATTACTGCACGAGAGTAAAGAAAATATTTAAGATGTTTGTCATGAGAATAATAAAGAAAAATTAAATAAAAGAGTGATAGAATCAAGATAGAGAGAATGGGCTGGTATTGAATTGCTCAGTAGTGTAGGTATTGCTAAGTCTAGGAAATTCAGCTCTGTTGTCATCCCCGTCGCGGCGACAATCTGTTGCTTGTCGCGGCAGCGAACACACAACTTCGTACTTCAAGTTTGGCAAGAATCCCTGCTGTGCCTTGGCCTATCCCTAGGTCCAAGTCTGTCGATGAACACATCTTTGATGATACCTCCCGGCGTGAATCGAAGGATGAACACCGATGTTGTTGAATTCTTCTTTAGCCACTTAACCTCGTCCTATCCCTAGGTCCGAGATAGTTCAACTATAAACTAGAGAACTTGCACTTATTCCTTTCGTATACTTAACTCTCCCGATATTAAGTAAATAGATAACCTCGCAATGCTCTCCCGATACTCTTGCAAGATGTTAATAACCAGAATAAGAGAACTTGAAGTTTATTTTATTGAACTGAAAATTCCTAAAACAAAAGCAACCCTTGCAACTACTTTACAAATCAACCCGTGGCCCTAAAGGGGAATTTAGAACATGATGAGAGGATGAAAACGGCTAGGGTTTTGGGAAGAAGGCTAGAGATAGGTGATGTCCTCTCCTAGGTCGAAATACATGCCTTTATATAGGCTTTGGGTCCAAGTTTTCTAAAATAGCAAGAATACAAGTTTAAATTAAAGTACAACTCTAATAAAGACTAAATCTTCAGAGAATATAGCTTTAACTCGTCCTCCTTCTTGCTTGGGATTTTCTCTCCTTGAACTTTGGGCTTGGCATTCCTTCTGATCTAGGGCTTGGAAAAATATAGTGATATTCCATGACAGACGGGCTTAATTTTCTCTTTCTGTCGAGGTCCACTTTGCTTCTTCTCCTCAAAACTGCTGCCGTCCTCTGCTGTCATGGCGGCAACCATGGCAGCATCGCCCTCCTTGACTGCTCGTCCAGTTCCAGTTCTTCTGCTTCACTGCCCAGCGCATGCCTCTCCGTCTGCTACAGCAGCAACCTGCAAAAGCAACCAATTTTAGTAGAAACTGTGCCTTTTAATATATTTGTGATGTCTAACTGTAAACCGACCTAAATGCAATGAATTATGCTTGAATGCAGCAGAAATATGGGTTAAATATGGGGTAAATAATAGAACTTTTATGCCAAAGTTTATCTTTTGAAGGCATTTTTTATGCTCCTTTGATTTTTTGTTTTGACTCGATTTCATTTATTTTTTTAAGTGAAAGTTTCACTAGAGCCAGTTTTGGGCACCCCTAGCTAACTTCCTAGAGCCGGTTTCGGGCACCTCTAGGGCTGTTGAGTTTCTTTTGCTAAACTTCTTTCCTAGAGCCAGTGTTAGGCACCTCTAGGGGCTATTCAAGTGCTAAGCTTCCTATTCTAGTTGACTAAAAGAGTTCTAGGCAGTATAACAGTCACAAATAGTGTTTAAGTTTTTAGAACTATAGAAAGGCTCTAAACTGCTCCTAAAACTATCCTAAAGGCACTGCCACGACAGAGCTGTCACGGCAAGTAAGTTCAGTTCACAGACTTAAGCCAAAATTTTTCAATATTTTCATTTTTTTAGCAAAAATAAACTAAGTAAAAGACACAATTTTAAAACTAAATTAGACTCCATTAATGGAGGGATGCCACCCCTAAACTCGAGGGTTGCATTGCCCTCAATGCAAATGACAAGTAAAAAAAATAAAAGCAGTACATCACAAAATATATAAGCATACATCAAAATAAGTTAAGGAACTCAAATTTTAAGCGTTGTCGTCACTGCTACTGCTGACTCTGATCTGGCGGCGGGCACGAGCTTTCTGAACTGGCTGGCGGATGGGAGAGGTAGATGTGTTCTTCGTTTTGGCCTCCCTCGGTGGTTGAATCCTGGTTGGGGAGATATGAGGGGGTTTCTCCACAACCTGGACTTCTGAGCTGCTGATGCTGTCCTCACCACTGCTGCTATCACTGCTACTGCTGCTGGCGCTTTTCATCTTGTTTTTATCTGCCATTCTCTTCTGCCTTTTCACCAGTGTAAACTCCTTTGAGAGGTTCCTCATAACAGAGGGTTCATTGTCGCTTGCGGCCCAAACAGAGGAAGAAGAGAAACCGGCAATGAAGGCGTCGAGCTCTTCCGAGGGCATTCTGCGTTTCGTTCTACGGGTAGAAGTCTCAGCACGGTTGCTGCCAGCGGCTGTCGGGGCAGGTGTTGATGATGCAGAGGGTGTCCGTGGTGTGGCAGCAGGTGTTGGGGTGTGGGCAGAGGTTGGTACAGCAAAATAATGTGCAGGGAAGGTGGGAAATACGACATCAGGGAAATTTAAAGAGTTTTGGATAAAGTGTACCGTAGATGCAGTGAAATCCCTGATGAAGCTCATCAGACCGAGTTGTCGTTCATCCATCTTCTGGATAGCAGCAAGGATCTGGGAGGAGGAGTCGGTCGGGGCTGCTGCTCCTGGTTGCTGTCTGGCTTGTGCGGCAACAGGTTCAGTTTCCGGCAGCTCTGTCGTGTCTGCTGTCGTGGCAGCTGGATCGAATGATGACAGAGGGGTGGCAACAGTCAGCTCTATTAAGCTGAGTATGTTCTTGTCCGTCCATCCTTTCCCTTGGACTCTAATATCCATGGCAGCTTCGGGTACCCCATGGCCGCGGTAGAGGGCTGTGATGAGGTACGACAGATAGAGCGGTCCCGTCGGCCGGTGTGCGCATTCCAGGATGCTCTCGCGGATATAGCTGCCCACGTTAATGGGCCTCTCATGTAAAATGGAGTGAATTAAGGCTAACCTAGGCTGGTCGACAGTGGTATTGTGTGACGACGGCATGATGCGCTTTTTTATGAAAGCGTTCCATAATTTGGCTTCCGGCAGGAGTTGAGTTCTTTTTATCGTTCTTGGGTTCTTACGGTTGGTATTCCACTGAGTTCCCTCATCTGTTAGCTCTGCCATGACAACATTATAGGCAGCAGGATCAAGGCTGTTCAGGAACTGCTGGTGGTCGTCGTCGTTGCTGCCGACGTAGAATCCGTACAAGGTGTTGATATATTCAGCCTCGAATGACACTTCCCTCCCTCATACGGTGACTGCTGTCGTCGTCCTGCTGTTGATGGCAGCATAGAAATCACACACTAAAGAGACGTTCATCTCCTCCAGTTGTTCGGCGAAGATTTGCCACTGTAAAGCTCTAATTTTGCGAGCAATGAACGGCTTTAGGCCCAAATTTCCCTCCTTTATAGTGTAGATGAATCCTTTTTCTTCCCACATGTCTCTGATCTGAAATGAGCGTGGGGTGGTTGCTGTCGGGGTGGAGCTGGAGGCAGCATTCCTACGGGTGTTTCTGGAAGACATTGTTGCAAGGGTTGTAAAAATGAAAATGAAAGCAAATAAAATCTAAAGGAAGCAAGTAAGAAGAGTAGAAGTGAGTGAAAATGAAAAATGAAACGGGGTTTATATAGAGAAGGATTTGCTGCCCGTTGGAGCTATAACGACAGGCGCGAATAACATGGCCAGCTATTACGCGGTAGCGTGTCTGACGCGTCTGTCACGCGTTTCTGTGTCTGCTGCGCGTCTGTTACGCGTTTCCGTGTCTGTTGCGACAGCGTGTCGACAACCTGTCTTTTCCGCGTCTATCGCGGCAGCTGTAACGACAGGCTCCAAAATTTGGGCTTGTTGGGCTGGTGGAAGGATGGTGGGCTGAATTCACTTCTCCTTTTCTTCTTGTCTCCTTTATTTCCTAAAAACAGAAAAATAAAAACATTATTTAAAATAAAATAAATCTAATTTCTTAATAAATAATAAATAATAAATAAACTAAAAAAAATAAAAATTAGGTTAAATTAGGGATGCCAGGTGGGGCATCTCCTAAGGTAACTACTTCCTGCATTCTTGGGGCTTCAGTCCCCTGATAATGCTTTAAGCGCTGTTCGTTGACTTTGAATTGGTGCCCGTCTTTTAAAGATCTGATGGCACCAAGGGGGAAAACCTGTACAACTTCGAACGGGCCAGACCATCTAGATTTCAGCTTCCCTGGGAAGAGTTTCAATCTAGAGTTGAATAACAATATAAGCTGCCCTGGGCAGAACTGTTGTGGCAACAACTTTTTATCATGCCACTTCTTAGTTTTATCCTTGTAGATTCTTGCGTTGTCATAGGCCATTTTCCGAATTTCTTCAATTTCATTAAGGTCAAGTAGCCTTTTTTGCCCCGCCTTTTCCAAGTCCATATTTACTGCCTTGATTGCCCAGTATGCTCTGTGCTCTATCTCGACAGGTAATTGCATGTTTTCCCATAAATCAATCGGTAAGGAGACATTCCCAATGGAGTTTTGAAAGCTGTCCTATAAGCCCATAACACATCATTGAGGTGCAAATACCAATCTTTCCGAGTTGGCTTAACCATCTTTTCAAGAATGTTCTTCACTTCCCTATTGGATATTTCAGCTTGTCCATTGGTTTGAGGATGATATGTTGTTGCAATCATGTGCTTGACACCATACTTTTTCAAGGCAACAGCTATAACCCTGTTGTCGAAATGCCTCCCTTCATCACTGATGATCGCCTTGGGGATGCCGAATCTAGAAAAGATTTTTTTGTGTAAAAACCTTTGAACTGTCTTGGCATCATTCTTTTGAGTGGCGATAGCTTCAACCCACTTAGACACATAATCTACTGCTAGAAGGATGTACAAATTCCCACATAAAGATGGGAATGGTCCCATAAAATCGATCCCCCATATATCGAAGATCTCGACTTCAAGAATGTTCTGCAGCGGCATCTCGTGTCTCCTTGAGATGTTTCCTGTCCATTGGCATTTGTCACAGCTCTTGTAGAAGATTTGAGCATCTTTATATAGTGACGGCCAATAAAATCCTGACTGTAGAACCTTGGCAGCAGTTTTGTTACCTCCTAAGTGTCCTCCATACTGTGAAGCATGACAGTGATGAAGTATATCTTCCTGCTCATCCTCTGGTACACATCTCCTTATAACCTGATCTGCACAGATTTTGAAAAGAAGAGGTTCGTCCCAATAATAATGTTTAACATCATTTTGGAACCTTTTCTTGGCTTGATAATTAAGGTCAGGAGGAATTATTCCGCTAACTAAGAAATTAACGAAATCAGCATACCAGGGGAGTTCAGAAGACTTACCTGCCGCCATGGCTGTCGCGGCAGTGACTGCGGCAGCAAAGAGTTGCTCATCAGGGAAGGTCTCCAATATGTTTGTCTCATCTGTCGGTAGACTCTGTCCCTTTTCCAACATTGACAAGTGATCTGCCACTTGATTCTCTGTCCCTTTTTTGTCCTTGATTTCAAGGTCGAATTCTTGCAATATCAGGATCCAACGTATCAATCGAGGCTTTGCATCCTTTTTCGCGAACAGATACTTCAATGCAGAGTGGTCTGTGTGCACTATGACCTTCGTTCCAAGTATATAAGAACGAAACTTGTCAATGGAGAATACCACAGCTAGTAACTTCTTCTCTTTGGTGGTGTAGTTCACTTGGGCGTCGTTCAGTGTTTTGCTGGCATAGTATATGACATGAAATAATTTGGCTCTCCGCTACCCAAGTGCTGCCCCGACAGCGTAGTCATTAGCATCACACATGATCTCGAATGGCAGTGTCCAGTCTGGTGGTTGTACTATTGGGGCTGTTACCAGCTTTTCCTTCAGAACCTTGAATGCCTCAGTACATTCATTGTTAAAGTCGAAGGGTCGGTTCTGCTCCAGAAGATGGCATAAGGGCTTGGTGATTTTGGAAAATTTCGCAATGAACCTCCGATAAAAACCAGCATGTCCTAAGAAACTTCTGATTCCCTTGACTGTGGTGGGTGGCGGCAGCTTTTCGATCACTTCTATCTTGGCTCTGTCGACTTCTATGCCACGGCAGCTAATCTTATGGCAAAGGACTATCCCTTCATCCACCATGAAGTGACATTTTTCCCAGTTCAATACTAAGTTTGCTTTTTCACATCTTTCGAGTGCCTTTTGTAGGTTGCCTAGGTAGCTTTCAAAGTCGTCTCCAAAGACTGAAAAGTCATCCATAAAAATCTCTAGGAAGTCCTCCACCATATCGGAGAATATGACCATCATGCACCTTTGGAAGGTGGCTGGTGCATTGCATAGTCCAAATGGCATTCTCCTAAAAGCATAAGTTCCGTACGGGCATGTGAATGTCGTCTTTTCTTGATCTTCCGGTGCGATAGCTATTTGATTGTAACTTGAATAACCATCAAGAAAACAATAATAAGGTTTACCCGCTAGTCTATCAAGCATTTGATCAATAAAGGGTAAAGGAAAGTGGTCCTTTCGGGTAGCTTTGTTAAGCTTCCGATAGTCCATACAAACCCTCCAACCGAACACAGTCCTGGTTGGGATTAGCTCATTGTTTTCGTTGGTTACCACAACCATTCCTTCTTTCTTGGGAACACATTGCACCGGGCTCACCCATTTGCTGTCTAATATGGCGTAGATTATTCCAGCATCTAGCCATTTGATTATCTCTTTTCGCACCACTTCTTTCATTGCATGGTTTAGCCGCCTTTGAGCATCTATAGTCGGCTTATGATCATCCTCGAGAAGGATTTTATGCATACATAATTACGGGTAACGTATCATTTAAACCAAGAAAAAGCATATTTTAGCTGCCCTGGAAGGGGCTTAAGATCTAAAACATGAGGCTCAACAGTTGATGGCTTTTGGATTGCATGGTTATCCGAGGTATAATTTAAAGGCTCGAATAACTTACCTGGACGATTGCCTATCCAGTTTACCTCCTCCTGATCTTCAGTATCAGATTATCAGATTCTGAGGAGTTGCTGTCGTGACAGTCTTGTAAGTGGCTGCCGAGGCAGTGACCAATGTTGATGTCGTGACAGCCCGACCTGATGCAGGGTTGGTCAAGGGTAACTTCAGTGATTACCTTGCATTCTTCTTCTGCATCAGCATGCTTCATAGCTTGGAGAACATTCAACTTTATTTTTTGATCGTTAACTCTCATTGTGAGTTCTCCTTTTTCCACATCAATTAGTGATCTTCCCGTGGCTAAGAAGGGTCGCCCCAGGATGATTGGTGCATTTTCATCTGCTTCACAATCTAAAACAAGAAAGTCAGCAGAAAAAATAAACTTATCCACTCTTACTAGAATATCTTCGATTTTTCCTTCCGGATGAAAGTAAGAGCGGTTTGCCAGCTGCAGAATTACTGTTGTGGGCCGAGCTTTTCCAATACCTAATTTCTGAAAACAGATTTTGGCATTAAATTTATACTAGCACCAAGATCATAAAGTGCCTTACCCACATATTTATCTCCGATTACACATGGTATGATGAAGCTCCCAAGATCCTTCTTCTTCTGGGGTGGATGCTTGTGCAGAATACTCATGCATCCTTCTATCATCTTAACCGTTTCAAATTCCCCAAGTCTAGATTTCTTCGACATGGCATCCTTGAGAAATTTGGCGTAACCGGGCATCTCCCTAACGGCATCTAACAATGGAATGTTGATGTGAACCTGCATAAAAATATCATAAATCTTTTTAAGCTGTGATTCTTGCTTCAATTTATGTAACCGTTGAGGAAAAGAAGGTGGGGGACGATAATCAGCAATACGTCCTTCCCACTGCATACGGATCTGAGGAGGTTTGGGTTCATCATCTTTCTCCTCTGTCCCTTCTGCTATCGTGACAGGCTCATCGGCAAAAGGCTGTTTGTTACCTGTCGGGGCAGCTTCCTCGGCAGGTATGTCCAAGGCTGGTTTCTTCACTGTGTCAGCTTCCTTCTCTGGCCATGGTAGTTTCTTCCCACTCCTAGTAGTAATGGCTTTACATTGCTCATGTGTGGGATGCCTAGCATTTTCAGTATTGCTAGGAAATCCGCCAGTCTGCCTTGGGTTGATATGCTGGGAAACCTGACCCATCTGTGTCTCCAAAGATTTCAGAGTAGCTTCATGATTTGTCATCCGCATCTCTGTTTTATCCATGAATGTCTCCGTCTTCTTGACAAATTGATTCATGTTCTCAATATAAGTTCCTGTCTGAGACATAAATGTAGCCAGAGTCTGCTCTAGTATACTGTTTGTGGCAGCTGGTGGCTGTTGTTGCTACTGTTGCGGCTGCAATTGCTGTCGAGACCGCAATCTAGGTCCTCCCTGATTTTGATTATTGTGAGCTTGAGGATTCAGGGCATTATTAGGATTACTCCAGGAAAACTTGGGATCCTTTCTCCAGCTGGGATTGTAGTTGTTGGAGTTGTAATTCTGCTTATTGTAGTTTCCAACATACTTTCCTTCTTCTAACTGTATAGGACATTCATCTGAACTGTGATTTCCTTCACAAATTTCACATACCTCTTCGACAGCAAATACCGTTTGTGAATCATCGTTCAAGAGCTTTTTCATTGCCTTAGTGAGGTATGCCACTTGTGATTTCATTGTGCTGTCGGCCTCATAATCCTTAACAGCTAGGACCCGTTTACCCCCTCTTCTTGATGTCGGAAACTGCTCCTCATTTTTAGCCAGATTTTTCAATACTTGCATTGCCTCATCTGGGTCTTTGTCCAGTAGTAATCCGTTTGCTGCTGAATCAATTCGAATACGAGTTTGTAAATTGGCAGCATTATAAAACTTGGTTACCTGGTTCCAGACGGGGAATCCATGCATTGGGCAGTTCCGTAGAAGAGTGGTAAATCTGTCCCAGGCCTCGTACATTGGCTCGTCATCTTCCTGTTGAAAAGTAGCAATTTTATTACGTAATCGCTCAGATAAGTGCGAAGGATTAAAATGAGATAAAAATTCACGAGGCAAATATGCCCAAGTTCTAATTGAACCCGACGTAAGTTTACTCCACCAAGTCTTTGCTCTGTCCCTCAATGAATGGGGAAATAACTGAAGCCTCAGTATCTCCGGATTAACTCCTGGTAGTCTAAACGAACCACAGATTTCCTGGAACGTTTTTAGATGCTCCCTTGCATCCTCTGTAGTAGCACCACTAAATTGACCGACATTGTTGATCATGCTAAACATAACATGTTTCAGCTCGAAGTTGTCAACATCTATATCCGGCAGCGTGGTTTCTAGTTCTACATGATCATTCAGCATGTAGACTCGGCAGGACCGTCGTGCGGCAGCGGCAGGCGGGTCGCCGACAGGAGGTATAATCTCTCCATCTCCGGCAGGAGGATTATTACCCTGGGGGTTCCCTTGGTTGTTCATCGTCTCTAACTGTTCTTCAAGGAACTCGTTCCTGGCTAGTACGTGACGAAGTCGGTTCCTAAGATTGAACGAACGTTCGATTTCAGGATCTAATGGATACTCAGGTTCTTCTCCTTGTCTCGATCTGCGCATAAACAAGAAACCTTGTGAAAAGCAAAAGTTGAACAAACCAAATTAAAACAGAAAAACAAAAATAAAAGGAAAAGTGCAGTAAAAGAAATGGTAGAGTTATGTTGCCAGTCCCCGGTAACGGCGCGAAAAAACTTGTTGCGTGTAAAAGTGTCTATCGCAATTGTAGTGCAAGTGTACACGACGCAAGTAGTAAAGTGATACGGAAGTATCGGATATCGTCTCCACAGGGACTGGGCTAATAGCTTCACCTTGAATTACTGCACGAGGGTAAAGAAAATATTTAAGATGTTTGTCACGAGAATAATAAAGAAAACTTAAATAAAAGAGTGATAGAATCAAGATAGAGAGAATGGACTGGTATTGAATTGCTCAGTAGTGTAGGTATTGCTAAGTCTAGGAAATTCAGCTCTGTTGTCGTCCCCGTCGCGGCAGCACCTGTCGCGGCAGCGAACACACAACTTCATACTTCAAGTTTGGCAAGAATCCCTACTATGCCTTGGCCTATCCCTGGGTCCAAGTCTGTCGATGAACACGTCTTTGATGATACCTCCCGGCGTGAATCGAAGGATGAACACTGATGTTGTTGAATTCTTCTTTCGCCACTTAACCTCGTCCTATCCCTAGGTCCGAGATAGTTCAACTATAAACTAGAGAACTTGCACTTATTCCTTTCGTATACTTAACTCTCCCGATATTAAGTAAATAGATAATCTCGCAATGCTCTCTCGATACTCTTGCAAGATGTTAATAACCAGAATAAGAGAACTTGAAGTTTCTTTTATTGAACTGAAAATTCCTAAAACAAAAGCAACCCTTGCAACTACTTTACAAATCAACCTGTGGCCCTAAGGGGAATTTAGAACATGATGAGAGGATGAAAACGGCTAGGGTTTTGGGAAGAAGGCTAGAGATAGGTGACGTCCTCTCCTAGGTCGAAATACATGCCTTTATATAGTCTTTGGGTCCAAGTTTTCTAAAATAGCAAGAATACAAGTTTAAATTAAAGTACAACTCTAATAAAGACTAAATCTTTAAAGAATATAGCTTTAACTCGTCCTCCTTCTTGCTTGGGATTTTCTCTCCTTGAACTTTGGGCTTGGCATTCCTTCTGATCTAGGGTTTGGAAAAATATAGTGATATTCCACGACAAACGGGCTTAATTTTCTCTTTCTGTCGAGGTCCACTTTGCTTCTTCTCATCAAAACTGCTGTCGTCCTCTGATGTCACGACGACAACCATGGCAGCATCGTCCTCCTTGACTACTCGTCCAGTTCCAGTTCTTCTGCTTCACTGCCCAGCGCCTGCCTCTCCGTCTGCTACAGCAGCAACCTGCAAAAGCAACCAATTTTAGTAGAAACTATGCCTTTTAATATATTTGTGATGTCTAACTGTAAACTGACCTAAATGCAATGAATTATGCTTGAATGCAGCAGAAATATGGGTTAAATAGGGGGTAAATAATAGAACTTTTACACACTCAACATACGCCTTGACCAGATTAGGCATTTTTGACAGATTTAAGTGCAAAAATCCAACTTGAAACGTCCCTAAATTGATGTACATGTCCTATGAACAAGTTTTAATGGCTAAACTTAATGCATACTCCCCTAGCAACATGCATAGAAACAAAAAGAACAAAAATTAACACAAACAATTTCAAGCAAAATTTTGACATTTTGGGACCTAAAAGGGGTCAAGAAAGGCTAGTCAAACCTAACTCTCTCCTAAGGGTCCAAAAGTGCTCTTTATCTAAAGGCTTTGTGAATATATCCTCTAATTGGTTCAAGGTGTCAACATACTCTATAACAACATCATTTTTCAACACATGATCTCTAATGAAATGATGTCTAATTTCTATGTGTTTAGTTCTAGAGTGTTGGATGGGATTCTCAGTGATACAAATGACACTAATGTTGTCACACCTAAGGGGTATGATTTCTATTTCAACACCATAATCTAAGAGTTGTTGCTTCATCCAAAGGACTTGAGCACAACAACTCCCTAAGGATATGTACTCCGCTTCGGTGGTAGATTAGGCTACGCTATTTTGTTTCTTAGAGAACCAAGATACGAGCATACTACCTAAGAATTGGCATGTCCCAGAAATACTTTTCCTATCTATCTTACATCCCCCATAATCCGCATCCGAATAAGCATAAAGGCTAAAGGAGGAATCTTTAGGATACCAAAGGCCTAAGGTAGGTGTGTCTCTAAGGTATCTAAAAATTCTCTTAATGGCAACTAAGTGTGATTCTCTAGGACTAGCTTGAAACCTGGCACACAAGCAAACACTAAACATAATATCCGATCTACTTGCAATAAGGTAAAGCAAATAACCTATCATGGATCTATAAAGCTTAGAATCAACACACTTACCTCCTTCATCTTTGTCAAGCTTTATGGAATAACTCATAGGTGTGGCTTGAGGTTTTGCATTCTCCAAGCCGAACTTTTTGAGCATATCATTCACGTACTTAGCTTGATTTATGAAGGTGTCATCTTTCCTTTGTTTGATTTGGAGTCCCAAAAAGAATGAGAGCTCCCCCATCATGCTCATCTCGAACTCACCTTGCATTAACTTAGAAAATTCTTTACAATAACACTCATTAGTAGAACCAAAAATGATATCATCAACATAGATTTGTACTACTAGGATGTCATTGTTATATCTTTTTATGAAGAGTGTAGTGTCAATCTTTCCTTTTTTCAAAACCCTTTTCAATTAAGAAATTTGAAAGTATCTCATACCAAGCTCTAGGAGCTTGTTTTAAACCATAAAAAGCTTTTGTTAGTTTAAACACATGGTTTGGAAATTTTGAATCCTCAAAACCCGGTGGTTGTTCAACATACACTTCTTCATTTACAAAACCGTTTAAAAAGGCACTTTTCACATCCATTTGAAAAAGCTTGAAATCATTATAACATGCAAATGCTAAAAGTATCCTAATGGCTTCCATCCTAGCTACGAGTGCATATGTCTCATCAAAATCAATTCCCTCTTCTTGGGTATAGCCTTGAGCAACAAGCCTAGCCTTGTTTCTCGCTATATTAAAACTTTCATCTAATTTATTCCTAAATACTCATTTAGTTCCTATAGTAGATTGATTACTAGGCCTTTCAACTAATGTCCAAACGTTACTTCTCTCAAATTGATTTAATTCCTCTTGCATGGCCAAAATCCAAAAATCATCTTTTAAAGCTTCTTTAATATTTTTATGCTCAATGCATGAAAGAAATGCAACATGGTTCATTAATTTGAGAGAGGATCTAATAGTTACCCCTTTGGATGGATCACCCAAGATTTCACCACCTTTGACATAGTTGAACTCCCTTGGGTAAGATACCTCCTTTTCCTCGAGAGCCAAGTCCTTCAAGGCTTCAAGAGGTGGATCTTGTGTATCCTCATCTTTAGTTGGAACCTCATCCACCTTTGACGTTTGTCCTCCATCAATGGCATCAAGGATTCCTACATCATCATCATCACAAGATTCCTTCCTCGGAAGGAGGTTATCATCGAAAACAACATGTATAGACTCTTCAACTACTAGAGTTCTTTTATTAAATACACGATAGGCTTTAGAGTTTAAAGAGTACCCTAAGAAAATAGTTTCTTCACTTTTAGCATCAATTTTACCTAAGTTTTCTTTATCATTATTCAAAACAAAACACTTGCAATCAAAAGGATGAAAATAGCTAATGTTAGGCTTCTTAGATTTTAAAATCTCATAAGGTGTTTTCTTTAAAATTGGCCTAATCATTACTCGATTTATAATATAGCAAGCGGTATTTGTGGCTTCCGCCCAAAAATATTTAGGTAAATTATTTTCGCAAAGCATGGTTCTAGCCATTTCTTCTAAAGTTTGATTTTTCCTCTCAACTACCCCATTTTGTTGAGGAGTGCGAGGTGCGGAAAAATTGTGGATAATCCCATTTTCATTTAAAAACTCATCAAAACCTAGATTTTGAAATTCGGTTCCATGATCACTTCTAATGTGAGAAATTTTAAGTTGAAGATCATTTTGAGTTATTTTAGAAAATGTGATGAATTTTTCTAAAGCCTCATCTTTTGTACTTAAAAATAGAACCCAAGTAAACCTAGAATAGTCATCTACAAGCACAAAGGCATATGATTTACCACCCAAGCTCATTGTTCTAATAGGCCCAAAAAGATCCATATGAATCAATTGTAAACATCTACTAGTAGAGACATCATTAATGGATTTAAATGAAGTTCTATGTTGTTTACCCTTTGAACATGCATCACAAATTTTATCATTAGAAAATTTAAGTTTGGGTAAACCTCTAACTAGATAAAGGGAAATTAATTTCTCTAAGACACTCATGCTAGCATGTCCTAATTTTCTATGCCAAAGCCATGAGTCATGTTCATCATGTGCAACTAAGCATGTATGGGATGAATGGATGCCATCTAAATGCACCATGTAGATATTGCATATTCTATGTCCTATGAGCATTAGTTGATTTGTTTTAATGTTCACAATTTTGCAACCACTTTTATCAAATAAAACATTAAAACCCTTGTCACATAATTGACTAATGCTCAATAAATTTTGTTTAAGACCGTTGACATACAAAACATTTTCAATGAAAATAGAAGAGTGATTACCAATGGAGCCTATTCCTTCAATGTGGCCTTTGGAGTTGTCACCGAAAGTTACCACTCCACCACTTTTTGGCTTTAGTTCCACGAATCTACTATTGTCACCGGTCATATGTCTTGAGCATCCACTATCAAGGTACCATGAGTTTTGGCTTGAAGCTTTGGCCTTGTAGCAATGCTCCCCCTACAAACAAAGAAATTAGGCCTTGATTTTTGGTACCCAAATAATTTTGGGTCCATGTGTGTTAGCCTTCAAAATTTTGGTTCCCTTAGGAATCCAAGAAGCAATATCATTCATATTATTAGAAATAATGAGTTCCTTAGAAACCCAAACACTTCTAACCTTTTGACCTCTAGATTGCTTATAAAAATTTCTTTGTTTAGGAATAAAAGGTTTTCTTTTTACATATTGGGATTTAGAAGAGTTTCCTTTTTCAAAATGGTTTTTCCCAATAGCAATTGATGTTTTAAGATTATCCACTTCCTTTGTGTGATAATCTTGAAAATCGGAAAGAAGTTTTTCAAGTTCAAGATTTTTCGTTTTAAGATCATTTGAAAGATTTACTAAAAACAAAACTTTCTTTTCCAATTCGGAGTTAGTTTTTGAAAATGTTTCATTTTGATTTTTCAAATCGGAAATGGTTTTCTTGTTTCTCAAAATGGATTCTTTATATTTTCCTACTAACTCATCGTAAACCTCTTGCAATTCATCATAAGCATCTTGAAGCTCATCAAAGGTAAAATCAAAATTAGATGAGTTAGGATTTACCTTTGATTCATCATCAATGGCCATGAGACAAAGATTGGCCACTTCCTCCTCCTCCTCGGATGACTCATCGTCACTCCAAGTTGCTACTTGAGCTTTGAGCTTTTTCTTCTTCCCAAAGCTCTTCGTCTTCAATTGAGGACATTCAGAACGGATGTGGTCGGGCTTTTTGCATTCATAGCAAGTGATTTGGTCCTTATCCTCTTCCTTACTCTTGCTTTTGAAGTCTCCTTTTCTAATGAACTTTCTCCCACGATTGGACTTCATAAAGCGAGTGAACCGTTTGGCCAACATGGCCATCTCCTCATCTTCATCTTCACTTGAATCGCTTTCATGATATGAAGTTTTAAGAGCGATTCCAACCTTCTTCTTCTCAACATCCTTCTTCTCAACCATTTTCTTTTCTTCTTCTCTTCCCTTCCTCAAGATCTTATGGGTGAGTAGAGATCCAACAAGAGCATCAAGCTTGAGAGTCTTCAAATCTCGAGCTTCAATGATAGTCTTTCTCTTGCTATCCCATGACTTCGGAAGAGAGTACAACAATTTCCTCACTAGTTTGTCTCCGGGGATGATCTCACCGAAACCCTTCAATCCGTTGACAATGACCGAGAATTGATCAAACATCTTGGAAACACTCCCATCGGGATCCATCTTGAAATTTTCGTAGCTTAGATTGAGTAGCCCAATTTTTGTTTCCTTCACATCACTAGTTCCCTCATATGTTGTCTCGAGGGTGTCCCAAACCTCCTTGGCATTTTCGATCGAAGACACCTTAGAGTAGATATCCGGACCAAGTGCACAAAATATGACATGGAGAGCTTTATCATTCACTTGCATCCTTCTTCATTCATCTTCCGTCATTTCGGCTTTTACTTTTGGGACAAGTCTTGCTTCACTATCTCTCTTCATGGGAATGTTTGGACCTTCTTCAACCACATCCCACACCATGTAGTCGGTGGACTTGATGAAGAGCCTCATCATATTCTTCCAATATGGGTAGTTGTCCCCATTGAAGAATGGTGGCTTGGTGGTAGATTGGGACTCGTAGAGGTTGGAGTTGGAGGTGGATGCCATTGCTTGACTAGTTGTTGATCAAACTCTATTAGAATCAACTCAAGAGGGTTGTAATCCTTCCAATGAGTGTAGCTTTGATACCAATTGTTGAGTTGATCACACAATTGCAAATGGCCAAGAGGGGGTGAACTGGCAATTAAAAATTTGGTAGGAGGTATGAGTGAACAATAAAAAGTGACACAAGTGGTTAGAGTGGTTCAAGTTCTCCAAATGAACTCTACATCCACTACCTTAGTTCCCACTAAGGATTTTCAACAAATTCACTACTTGATGTCTTCCCCTTTTTTTGGTTGAGGAGGTAACCTTATAAATTGATTAAGCTTTCTACCCAAAGCTTAATCCACTCACTTTTACAAAGAGATGGATTTGGTAAACTCTAATAATTCCTCTCAAAGGATAAATGTTTACCTAAATACAATTTCAAACTCCCAAACTCACAATACAAGATAACAATAAAATCACTAGAGTTGGGTACAAAAATTTGACTATGAAGAGCACTAGGGTTTGGATTTTTTCTTTGATGTTGCTTGTAGGTCCAATAGTTGTTGTTTGGTCAATTGAAGCTTGTTTTTATAACCTTGCATTGAATTATAGCCGTTTGGGTAGTTGGGATCATCAATAGAGCCGTTGGGAGCATTTTTCCCGCATTAAATGCAGCTCTACAGCATACCGTATCGGTACTCGAAGAGGGCGTATCGATACCTGCATCAAAGAGGAAAGAGCCGTTGTGACTGAAAACAGAGCGTATCGATACGCATAGAAGGCGTACCGGTACAGTTTTAAGGGGTGTATCGGTACGAATGGACGTATCGATACGGTGTTTGCTCACTAGAATCCCAAGTTTGGTTTTCTTAAAGATCGTATCGATACGCATACCAAGCGTATCGGTACGGTATAACGATCTTTTAAAAATTGGGAAACCAACAAACTGACAAGTAACGGTCGAAAAATTAAATGCAAAGATTTTTCAAAGATAAGCTTATCGTATCGATACAGTTGCACAACGTATCGGTACGGTTTCATTAAAAGAGTTGCCCAGATGAATATCGTATCGATACAGGGTAACACCGTATCGGTACGCTAAGTCCATCAAAATTCCAGTGGCAAAAGACAGTATCGATATGCCTAATGGTATCGGTACGCCTGGGCATTTTTGTATAGTTTGGCTTGAAAATCAAAATTCCAGTGGCAAAAGACAATATCGATATGCCTAAGGGTATCGATACGCCTGGGCCTTTTTGCATAGTTTGGCTTGAAAATCATAGGAAAAGACTTAGAGAATTTTTATATATTTAAGAGCTTGTCTTGAGATATTATTTTGTTTAAAATACTTGTCAATTGTGAGACTTTAAAGAGTACTTAAAAATTTATTGTTTTGCAAATTGGTCCTTAAGTTTATATGTTATATCAAAATCAATTTTGGTTTCACACTCCCTAAACTCTCAATAAAAATTACAATGAAAAGCACAATTGAGTTGGGTACAATGATTTGAATCTAAATGATCAAGGTTTGGATTTGAATGCTTTGATGTTGCTTGAAGGCTCAATAGTTGTTGTTGTAACCTTTTAGACTTGTTTTTATACCTTCTCATTGATTTCTAGCCGTTTGGGTGGTTGAGATCATCAATAGAGCAGTTGGGGCTCTCTCTTCTCACCATAAATGCAGTTCTGCATCTACCCGTATCGGAACACGGTACCCCTATATCGAAACGGATACTCAGAAAAGAAAGAGTTGTTATGTATAAAATGAGCTCGTATCTAAACGGTTATAGACCGTATCGAAATAGTAAAGGCAAAAGGAAGGTCGTATCGAAACGAATAAGGATTGTATCGAAACATTTTGTAACTGTAAATTGTTGTTTCGAAACAGCTTAGGGTGTATCAAAACGCTTAACCAAATCTTCAAAAATCAGTTTCTAACAAGTAACGGCTAGTTAATTTAATGCCCAATTTTAAAATTACTTAACCCCTACATCGAAACGGGTGTGAGCCGTTTCTAAATGATACTCAAAAAATCAAAAACCCAAATGAAGGTCGTATCAAAACGGGTGTGAGCCGTTTCGAAACAGATGTCTTCAGTGGCAAAACGTATCGAAACACTTTGAGAGTGTTTCGAAACGCCTGGGCGATTTTATATATTTTGGCTTTGAAACACTTAGAAAAATTTATGCGGTTTAAGTTTTGACTTCAAAACATTTTAAGTATAAATTGTACTTGTCAAAATCCAATGTTTTGATTACTTAAAAAATTATTTACTTTGTAATTTAGTCTTTGAGTTTACTTGTTATATCAAAATCAAATATTAGTTTTATAATCTCCCCCTTTCTGATATGACAAAACCAAAGTAAATTTTTAAGTTAACTCCCCCTAAATTTAAGCTAGATTTTGAAGATTTTGAAAAAGATTTTAAAAATTTAATTTAACCCTTCTCCCCCTTTTTGTTAGATCAAAATCAATGAAGGAATATAACAATATAGCACAAGTCAAACCACAATTAAAGCAACATAATTTCATTAAGCATTAGAAACCAAAGCAAATTAAGTTCATAAATTCAAAAACATAATATCCAAACCATAACATCCAAACATAAATCAAAGCATAGGTCTTGAAATAAAAACATAAATAGGCGTATAAAATAGGGAAATCCTAAACTAGATGAGATGCAATGAAATGCAATGATCTAAGGCTTGGTGGACTTGATGAAGAGCCTCATCCTATTCTTCCAATATGGGTAGTTGTCCCCATTGAAGAATGGTGGCTTGGTGGTAGATTGGGACTCGTAGAGGTTTTAGTTGGAGGTGGATGCCATTGCTTGATTAGTTGTTGATCAAACTCTCCTAGAATCGACTCAAGAGGGTTGTAATCCTTCCAATGAGTGTAGCTTTGATTGAGTTGATCACACAATTGCAAATGGCCAAGAGGGGGTGAACTGGCAATTAAAAATTTGGTAGGAGGTATGAGAGAACAATAAAAAGTGACACAAGTGGTTAGAGTGGTTCAAGTTCTCCAAATGAACTCTACATCCACTACCTTAGTTCCCACTAAGGATTTTCAACAAATTCACTACTTGATGTCTTCCCCTTTTTTTGGTTGAGGATGTAACCTTATAAATTGATTAAGCTTTCTACCCAAAGCTTAATCCACTCACTTTTACAAAGAGATGGATTTGGTAAGCTCTAACAATTCCTCTCAAAGGATAAATGTTTACCTAAATACAATTTCAAACTCCCAAACTCACAATACAAGATAACAATAAAATCACTAGAGTTGGGTACAAAAATTTGACTATGAAGAGCACTAGGGTTTGGATTTTTTCTTTGATGTTGCTTGTAGGTCCAATAGTTGTTGCTTGGTCAATTGAAGCTTGTTTTTATACCCTTGCATTGAATTATAGTCGTTTGGGTAGTTGGGATCATCAATAGAGCTGTTGGGGGCATTTTTCCCGCATTAAATGCAGCTCTACAGCATACCGTATCGGTACTCGAAGAGGGCGTATCGATACCTGCATCAAAGAGGAAAGAGCTTTTGTGACTAAAAACAGAGCGTATCGATACGCATAGAAGGCGTACCGGTACAGTTTTAAGGGGTGTATCGGTACGAATGGCCGTATCGATACGGTGTTTGCTCACTGGAATCCCAAGTTTGGTTTTCTTAAAGATCGTATCGATACGCATACCAAGCGTATCGGTACGGTATAACGATCTTTTAAAAATTGGGAAACCAACAAACTGACAAGTAACGGTCGAAAAATTAAATGCAAAGTTTTTTCAAAGATAAGCTTATCGTATCGATACAGTTGCACAACGTATCGGTACGGTTTCATTAAAAGAGTTGCCCAGATGAATATCGTATCGATACAGGGTAACACCGTATCGGTACGCTAAGTCCATCAAAATTCCAGTGGCAAAAGACAGTATCGATACGCCTAATGGTATCGGTACGCCTGGGCATTTTTGTATAGTTTGGCTTGAAAATCAAAATTCCAGTGGCAAAAGACAATATCGATATGCCTAAGGGTATCGATACGCCTGGGCCTTTTTGCATAGTTTGGCTTGAAAATCATAGGAAAAGACTTAGAGAATTTTTATATATTTAAGAGCTTGTCTTGAGATATTATTTTGTTTAAAATACTTGTCAATTGTGAGACTTTAAAGAGTACTTAAAAATTTATTGTTTTGCAAATTGGTCCTTAATTTTATATGTTATATCAAAATCAATTTTGGTTTCACACACCCTAAACTCTCAATAAAAATTACAATGAAAAGCACAATTGAGTTGGGTACAATGATTTGAATCTAAATGATCAAGGTTTGGATTTGAATGCTTTGATGTTGCTTGAAGGCTCAATAGTTGTTGTTGTAACCTTTTAGACTTGTTTTTATACATTCTCATTGATTTCTAGCCGTTTGGGTGGTTGAGATCATCAATAGAGCAGTTGGGGCTCTCTCTTCTCACCATAAATGCAGTTCTGCACCTACCCGTATCGGAACACGGTACCCCTGTATCGAAACGGATACTCAGAAAAGAAAGAGTTGTTATGTATAAAATGAGCTCGTATCTAAACGGTTATAGACCGTATCGAAATAGTAAAGGCAAAAGGAAGGTCGTATCGAAACGAATAAGGATTGTATCGAAACATTTTGTAACTGTAAATTGGTGTTTCGAAACAGCTTAGAGTGTATCGAAACATTTAACCAAATCTTCAAAAATTCATTTCTAACAAGTAACGGCTAGTTAATTTAATACCCAATTTTAAAATTACTTAACCCCTGCATCGAAACAGGTTAGAGCCGTTTCTAAATGATACTCAAAAAATCAAAAACCCAGATGAAGGTCGTATCAAAACGGGTGTGAGCCGTTTCGAAACAGATGTCTTCAGTGGCAAAACTTATCGAAACACTTTGAGAGTGTTTCGAAACGCCTGGGCGATTTTATATATTTTGGCTTTGAAACACTTAGAAAAATTTATGCGGTTTAAGTTTTGACTTCAAAACATTTTAAGTATAAATTGTACTTGTCAATATCCAGTGTTTTGATTACTTAAAAATTTATTTACTTTGTAATTTAGTCCTTGAATTTACTTGTTATATCAAAATCAAATATTAGTTTTATAATCTCCCCCTTTTTGATATGACAAAACCAAAGTAAATTTTTAAGTCAACTCCCCGTAAATTTAAGCTAGATTTTGAAGATTTTGAAAAAGATTTTAAAAATTTAATTTAACCCTTCTCCCTCTTTTTGTTAGATCAAAATCAATGACGGAATATAACAATATAGCACAAGTCAAACCACAATTAAAGCAACATAATTTCATTAAGCATTAGAAACCAAAGCAAATTAAGTTCATAAATTCAAAAACATAATATCCAAACCATAACATCCAAACATAAATCAAAGCATAGGTCTTGAAATAAAAACATAAATAGGCGCATAAAATAGGGAAATCCTAAACTAGATGAGATGCAATGAAATGCAATGATCTAAGGCTCATCATCTTCGTCATCTTCTTCATTGACATTGCTCCTACAAAATGGTCTCCATTCGCCATAGAAATTGGTAAGGACATGTCCATAGAAGTTTGTTGAGTTTCAACCAAGGTGAGGCGAGTATCAATAGTAGCAAATCTGGAGTCCATGTGAGTGCGGATGCCATTAAATTTCTCGGTAAGGAAGGTCATGAGGGCTTCGTTGGTTTGCGGAGAAACTTGCGGTTGAGGTTCGGGGGTAACAACGGGTGGAGGATTCTCAACACGAGTCCACTCTCCATCAATATAATAAAATTTGCTCTAGAGAAGTGTGCACTCATCAATGGGATCTTTGAGTGGTTCTTGATAATCAAGCGAGCAATCAATTCCCAACTTAGAAAACAAGTAGCTTAAATCCGTACCATAGGTGAAAGAGGTAACAAGATCGGAGTTGCGATTTTGGACAAGGTATACCATCTCGGCAAACATGATTTGACATAGATTCGGACGATGTCCCTCATGTAAGCACTGAATCCAAAAATCATCCACTTGCCTAATGTGAGAGAACTTGCCTCTGGAAGGGCGAAACCACCACGATACCATGAGGTGTAGGACGCGATCATGAGCATCAAGAATCATGACGGAGCCACCAAGGGTATGACCTAATGAGTTCTTATCCGAGATTCCCTCATCTTCAAACTCGAACACATTTCACAAAACTTCCAGATCAACCCTAAACTTCTTTCCCATGAGATAGGATTCAATAGCAACCACTTGACCGGCAATGGAGATGCAACGAGCATTGGCATAAAATAGAAGCACCATGTTACGATACAAGATACCGGGTAAGCCCAAGAAAACTATAAAATTCCAACACCTCAAGAGATCAAGATAGAGGAATTGAAAATGCTCGAAATCCAAAAAGGGAAGAGAAACGGTACGCTCACGTCGGGTAACATGATCTTGAAATAACTTAAAATTGGTATAGGCATCTTTGTGCGAAGAGACTTTTGGTAGAGCAAATTAAGATTTGGACGAGTGGAATCATCATCAACGTTGGAGCTACCACCAGCCTTATTGGTTCTAACTCTCTTCCTAGAACTCATGTTTGAAATCTGGAATGAAATCAAGACAAAAACATATGTATGTGTAAATCAACCAAATTCAATCCAAAATACAATCTTATAAGCAAGGTATTAACAAAACTATACAATATAGTTTTAAAAATATATAAACATAAAAAGAATTTTTGATGAAAAGAAAAAAAGATTAAAAAATTATACGGTATAAATTTATATTCGAAAAAAAAATTAGATTTTGAAATTTTTTGCAAAAAGTTGAAAAACCATACTATATGTATATGTTTTAATCAAAAAGGAATTAAAAACAACTTATAAATTTAAACGAAATTGAAAATAAAAAGAAAAAGGTTTTATACCTTGATATGGGATAAGGATGAATGAGGGATGATTGATGCACCAAACTGCTTGCAAAGCTCTAGCCTTGATATGTAGATTGAAAACCCTCAAAAAATTTAGGTTTTGATGTAAAAAATCAAGTGATTTGAAGGGTTTTTATAGGGGTTTGTGGTTAGGGTTTGATAGGAAAAAGAGTTGGTGTTTTAATTAAAGTTTCATGCCTTTTAATGCCTATTTAAAGTAGTCTACGCGATCATGTTTCGATACGCCACTTGGCGTATCGAAACGCCCGTTTTGAAACGTTATCGGGCCGTTCGGTACCAGACTCGTTCCGATATAGGTTGACCCTGTTTCAGAACAAAACCACAAACCCGTATCAAAACGCGAAGAGCCTCTTTCGATACGATTCACTGCTAGAATCACCATAAATTAAGCTCTATAGATCATTTTAGTGTTCTCTATTTATGAGCGCAAGTGCACACTCTTGTCAAGTTATAGTATAAAAGATATCGTCTCCCACGGAGATTGGAACAGCTTCTATGAATGTTTTCCTGCACAAGGAAATAGTAATTGCATAATTAAATTTCTGGATATTGAGAAGCATAAAAATAAAACACAAATAATTTAAGATAGAAAGAGAGTTGATAGATTGGGTCAGGTAGTTGTAGCTCAGTAGTGTGTAGACTGCGTTGTAAAGATTAAGTGTGTTTTGTGCTGCCACGATCTGCTGCCTTGGCGAATAATGGAGGATTGAGGCAGTGGCAACTTTTGATGCCACGACAAAACTCTGCGCTTGCAAATTTTGTTGTCTCGGCAGGTGGGATAGAGAGAAGTCCCGGTGTCAACTCTGGTAGATACTCCAAGTTTGGCGAAGCAATTCTGAAGTGATCATTCCTATGTCTAGGCAAGGATTCTGTCACCACGTGATGTCATGTAGGCAATACCTAGCAATCTCAGCGTAAACCTAACACAGACAGTCGACGTTTGGTTGCTCCTTTTAGCCGTTGAAATTCGAACTTATGTCTAAGTCGAATTAGTCAACACCTCGACATGATGAGACCGTGCTTAATTCTTTCGTGAGTTTGACACTCTCGTGCCCGACAAATAGATTTCTTCAACTGGACTTTTGGAACAAATTGAATAGTGAAGCTCATGAACTAAGCAAACTTGAGAGTATTTTATTACAAAGACAACTTAAACTATTACAATCGTTTCTTACCACTACTTTACATACAAAAACCTAAACCCTAAGAGAGAATTGGGATATGATCTCCAATTCACGCTTATGTAATCTATGCCCCTATACCCTCACAAGCATGGGTATATATAGGGTTTGGCCTAAGTTTGAGTCCTCCTTGGAATAGAAGTTCTTAAAGTAACTTTACATTAAGTGTTGACTCCTTTTTTACTTGAATGTGGACTCTTTGGACGTTGCCTTCTCCGACAAGTAAAGATAAGTCACTTTACTTATCCCTCTTCCATCAGCTCTTCAGGCCGCTACAAGCTTCAGAAACTTGCAAGACTAGGCTCATTTGACTCAGAAAATTGTCCTCTTTCAATCGCAACCCATCTTGGCTAAGTTAGTTTAACTCTTGCCTGGGCGGCAGTCGGCGGCAATGCTACTGCGGCGACGTCCTTGGCGGCACTTTGGAACTACTTTAGTACAGCTCATTTTGCTCCCTGCTTTCCTATCCTCTCCTCCTCTACAAAGCTACAACACATGAAAATGAAAACTAAGCTAAAACAATATCTTTTCTTAACCAAACATAGAATATTCAATAAAAGCATGTAAAAGAGCAAATATTGTTGTTATGTATGCAATGCACCTAAATATGCCTAAATGAGCTTAAAACAGCAATAATAAGGGCAGGAATGTGTACAAAATATAGAACTTGTGGACACTCTACAACGTTGTATCAAAACAGATTTAGATGTTTCGATACACCCTTACTAGAAACTGCATTTTGGGCAGTTTCATATTCAAAGAACCAATTTAGATCGAGCCTAAATGCATGTGAATGATATATGAGCAAGATTTAATGGCTAAAATTGATGCATACTCCCCCTAACAACATGCATAGAAGCAAAATGATGCAAATTAACATAAGCATGAATATCAACCAATTCCAAGCAAGATTTTGACCATTTGGGACCTAAAAGGGTCAAGAAAGGCTAGTTAAACCTAACTCTCTCTTAAGGGTCCAAAAACGCTCTTTATTTAAAGGTTTGATAAATATATCCGCTAATTGGTTCAAGGTGTCAACATATTCTAGAACAACATCATTTTTCAAAACATGGTCTCTAATGAAATGATGTCTAATTTCTATATGTTTGGTTCTAGAGTGTTGGATGGGATTCTTAGTGAGACAAATGGAACTAATGTTGTCACACCTAAGGGGTATTGCATCTACTTGAACACCATAATCTAAGAGTTGTTGCTTCATCCAAAGGACTTGAGCAAAACAACTCCCTAAGGATATGTACTCTGCTTCGGTGGTAGACAGGGCTACGCTATTTTGTTTCTTAGAGAACCAAGATACGAGCATACTACCTAAGAATTGACATGTTCCGGAGGTACTTTTCCTATCTATCTTGCATCCCACATAATCTGCATCCGAATAAGCATGAATGCTAAAGGAAGAATCCTTAAGATACTAAAGTCCTAAGTTAGGTGTGTCTCTAAGGTATCTAAAAATTCTCTTAATGACTACTAAGTGTGATTCTCTAGGACTAGCTTGAAACCTAGTACACAAGCAAACACTAAACATAATATCTGGTCTACTTGCGGTAAGGTAAAGCAAAGAATTTATCATAGATCTATAAAGCTTAGAATCGACACACTTACCTCCTTCATCATTGTCAAGTTTTATAGAAGAGCTCATAGGAGTAGCTTGAGGCTTCACATTCTCCAAGCCGAACTTCTTGAGATTTTCGTTCACATACTTTGCTTGATTGATGAAGGTGTCATCCTTCCTTTGTTTGATTTGGAGCCCCAAAAAGAATGAGAGCTCCCCCATCATGCTCATCTCGAACTCACCTTGCATTAGCTTAGAAAATTCTTTGCAATAACATTCATTAGTAGAACCAAAAATGATATCATCAACATAAATTTGTACTACTAAGATGTTATTACAATATCTTTTTATGAAAAGTGTAGTGTCCACCTTGTCTTTTTCAAAACCTTTTTCAATCAAAAAGTTTGAAAGCCTTTCATACCAAGCTTTAGGAGCTTGTTTTAAACCATAAAGAGCTTTGGTTTATTTAAAAACATGATTAGGAAATTTAGTGTGAAACCAAAATTGATTTTTATATAACATCTAAACTTATGGACCAATTTGCAAAACAATAAATTTTTAAGTACTCTTTAAAGTCTCACAATTGACAAGTATTTTAAACAAAATAATATCGCAAGACAAGCTCTTAAATAGATAAAAAAAATTCTAAGTCTTTTCCTATGATTTTCAAGCCAAACTATACAAAAACGCACAGGCGTATCGATACGGGTTTTAGCCACTGGAATTTTAATGGACTTAGCGTACCGATACGATATAACCCCGTATCAATACGACATTCATCTGGGAAACTCTTTCAATGATACCGTACCGATACGCTTTGCAGCCGTATCGATACGATAAGCTTATTTTTGCAAAATTTTTGCATTTAATTTTCAAACGTTAACTTGTCAGTTGGTTGGTTGGTTACCTAATTTTTAAAAAACCGTTATACCGTACCGATACGCTTGGTATGCGTATCGATACGATCTTTAAGAAAACCAAACTTGGGATTCCAGTGAGCAAACACTGTATCGATACGGCCCTCCGTACCGATACGCCCCTTAAAATCGTACTGGTACGCCTTCTATGCGTATCGATACGCTCTGTTTTCAGTCACAACAACTCTTTCCTCTTTGATGCAGGTATCAATATGCCCTCTACGAGTACCGATACGGTAGGCTGCAGAGCTGCATTTATTGCGGGAAAAATGCTCTCAACGGCTCTATTGATGATCCCAACTACCCAAACGGCTAGAATTCAATGCAAAGGTATAAAAACAAGCTTCATTTGACCAAGCAACAACTATTGAACCTACAAGCAACATCAAAGCATAAAATCCAAACCATAGTGCCTTTCATAGTCAAATTCTTGTACCCAACTCTTGTGATCTTATTGTAATCTTGTATTGTGAGTTTGGGGAGTTTGAAATTGTATTTGGGTAAACATTTATCCTTTGAGAGGAACTTTTAGAGTTTACCAAATTCATCTCTTTGTAAAAGTGAGTGGATTAAGCTTTGGGTAGAAAGCTTAATCAATTTGTAAGGTTACCTCCTCATCCAAGAAAAGGGGAAGAATTCAAGTAGTGAATTGGTTGAAAATCCTTAGTGGGAACTAAGGTAGTGGATGTAGAGTTCATTTGGAGAACTTGAACCACTCTAACCACTTGTGTCACTTTTTATTTTTCACTTTTACCTCCTACCAAAATTTTAATTGTCAATTCACCCCCTCTTGGCCATTTGCAATTGTGTGATCAACTAAACATTTAGGATCCTCAAAACCTGGTGGTTATTCAACGTACACTTCTTCATTTATAAAACCATTTAGAAAAGCACTTTTTACATCCATTTGAAAAAGCTTGAAATCATGGTAACAAGCAAATGCTAGAAGCATCCTAATAGCTTCCATTCTAGCTAGGGGTGCATATGTTTCATCAAAATCAATTCCCTCTTCTTGAGTGTAACCTTGAGCAACAAGCACAGTCTTATTTCTCACTATGTTACCACTCTCATCTAGTTTATTTCAAAATACCCATTTAGTTCCTATAGTATATTGATTACTAGGCCTTTCAACTAATGTTCATACTTTACTTCTCTCAAATTGATTAAGTTCTTCTTGCATGGCCAAAATCCAAAAATCATCTTTTAATGTTTATATGATATTTTTAGGCTCAGTGCATTAAATAAATGCAACATTGTTCATTAGTTTGAGAGAGGATCTAGTAGTTACCCCTTGGATGGATCACCCAAGATTTCATCACCTTTGACATAGTTGAACTCCATTGGGCATGTCACCTCCTTTTCCTCAAGAGCCAAGTCCTTCAAGGCTTCAAGAGGTGGATTTTTTGCATCCTCTTATTTGGTTGGAATCTCATCCACCTTTGATGTTTGTCCTCCATCAATGGCTTCAATGACCCCTGAATCATCATCATCACAAGAATCTTTCCTCGAAAGGACGTTATCATTGAAAACAACATGTATAGACTCTTCCACAACCAAAGTTCTTTTATTTAATACACAGTAGGCTTTAGAGTTTAGAGAATAACCCAAAAATATTGCTTCATCACTTTTAGCATCAAATTTACCTAAATTGTCTTTTCTATTGTTTAAAACAAAACATTTACAACCAAAAGGGTGGAAATAGCTAATGTTAGGCTTTTTGGATTTTAAAATCTCATAAGGTGCTTTCTTTAAAATAGGCTTAATCATTACTTTATTAATAATATAACAAGTTGTATTAGTGGCTTCCGCCCAAAAATACTTAGGTAAGTTGTTTTCACAAAGCATAGTCCTAGACATTTCTTCTAAAGTTCTATTTTCCCTCTCAACTATGCCATTTTGTTAAGGAGTGCAAGGAGCCGAAAAATTATGGCTAATACCATTTTCATTACAAAAATCTTCAAAAACCCATTTTTTGAAATTCGGTTCCATGATCACTTCTAATGTGTGAAATTTTATGATCGGGATCATTTTTGGTAATTTTTGTAAATGTGATAAAATTTTCTAAAGCATCATCCTTAGTACTTAAGAATAGAACCCCAAGTGTATCTAGAAAAGTCATATGCCAATACAAATGCATATGGCTTACCACCCAAGCTCATAGTTCTAATAGCCCCAAATAAATCCATGTGGATTAGTTGTAATACCCTACTAGTCGAAACATCATTAATGGGTTTAAATGAAGTTCTCTTTTATTTACCCTTAGCACAAGCATCACATATTTTATCTAATGAATATTTTAGTTTGGGTAAACCTCTAACTAGATTTTGGGAAGCTAATTTTTCTAAAACACTTATGCTAGCATGCCCAAGTTTCCTATGCCACAACCATGCATCATTCTCATCATGTGCAACTAAACATGCATGGGATGAATGTATGTCATCTAAATGCACCATATAAATATTTCCTATGCGATGACTAATGTGCATTATTTTATTTGTTTTAATGTTTACAATTTTACACCTATTTTTTTTATCAAAATGAACATTAAAGACTTTATCACAAGTTGAATAATGCTCAAAAGATTATGTTTTAGACCATTGACATATAACACATTTTCAATGAATGTAGTTGAGAGATTACCAATGAAGTCTATGCCATCAACGTGCCCTTTGGAGTTGTCACAAAATGTCACACATCCTCCACTTTTTGGTTTAAGCTCCAAGAATCTATTATTGTCTCCGGTCATGTGTCTCGAGCATCCACTACCAAGGTACCATGTGTTTTGACTTGAATCTTTGGCCTTGTAGCAATGCCCCCTACAAACAAAGATTAGTTTCTTGATTTTGGTACCCAAATCATTTTGGGTCCATGCGTGTTAGCTCCCAAAAGCATGGTTCCCTTAGGAATCCAAGAAGCAATATCATTTACATTATTAGAAACAATAAGTTCTTTATGAACCCATACACTCCTAATTCTTTTTACTTTAGATTGCTTTTGAAAGTTTCTTTGTTTGGAGTAAAATGGTTTTCTCTTAACATATTGGGTTTTTGAAGAACTTCTTTTTTTAAAATCATTTTTCCAATAGTAAGAGAAGTTTTAAGATTATCTACCTCCTTGGTGTGATAATCTTGAAAATCGGAAAGAAGTTTTTCTAAATCAAGAATTTTCTTTTTGAGATCATTTGAAAGATTAATCAAATACAAAACCTTCTTTTCCAATTCAAAATTGGTTTTTGAAAGAGACTCATTTTGATTTTTTCAAATCAGAAATATTTTTCTTATTTTTCAAAATAGACTATTGTATTTTTCAACCAACTCGTCATAAACATCTTGTAACTCATCATATGCATCATATAATTCATTGTAAGTAAGAGATGATGAGTTAGGGTTTACCATTGGTTCCTCCTCAAATGCCATAAGACAAAGGTTGGCCACTTCTTCCTCCTCTTCGAATGACTCCTCGTCGCTCCAAGTTGCCACTTGAGCTTTGAGCTTGTTCTTCTTCCCAAAGCTTTTCTTTCTCAATTGAGGGCATTCGGATCGGATATGGTCGGTCTTCTTGCACTCATAACAAATGATTTGGTCTTTCTCTTCTTTTTTACTCTTATTCTTGAAGTCTCATTTTCTAGTGAATTTTCTTCCTCGGCTGGACTTCATGAATCGTGTGAATCTTTTGGGCAACATGGTCATTTTCTCATCTTTCTCTTCACTAGAATTGATATCGTTGTATGAAGCTTTAAGTGTGATTCCAATCTTCTTCTTTTCAACCTCCTTCTTCTCTACTTTCTTCTCTTCTTTTTTCTTATCTTCTTCCCTTCCTTGTTTCAAGATCTCATGAGTGAGTAGAGATCCAACAAGGGCATTGTAAGATATTGAGATTGACAGAAGAAAAGTTTTCCTTGATTTAATTCTGTCAAATATGGGCCTTTATATAGGCTACAAGAGTTGGAATTAGACTAATAATAAAACTCCTATGTTAGGTAAAACTCTTACCAAGATAAGGCTAACTTAAAGTAGGACTCTAGGACTCCTAGTTAATCTATACAAGAGTAGAGATAGAGTTAAAGTCCTAATACAAGTAAACTATGTACATACAAATCTGCAGGAATAAAAATTAAATATTAGAGTCCCATCGGCAAGTATATTCCTACACTCCCCCTCAAGCTGGCGTATATACATTGTATAAGCCCATCTTGGAAATAAGCGCAGTAAATGTTGCTGGAGGCAAAGCTTTTGTGAGTAGATCAGCGAGTTGGCTAGCGGATGGGACGTATGATAGTCGAGCAGTCCCATTCTTGACTTTTTCGGCTATAAAGTGTCTATCAACTTCAACATGTTTGGTACGATCATGTTGAACTGGGTTCTTAGCAATTTTTATAGCAGATTGGTTATCACTAAGAATCTCAAAATCGCTAGCATTTCGAGGGTCCACTTCATTGAGAAGTTTAAGAAGCCAAAGGCCTTCACACATGCCTTGGGCTAGTGCTCGAAATTCAGCTTTTCCACTACTTCGAGAAATGACATGTTGTTTCTTACTCTTCCATGTCACAAGATTACCCCAAACAAAGGAACAATGCCCAGTTGTGGATCTTCGATCTGTCAAATTTCCAGCCCAACTCGAGTCTGTATAGATTTTAACAGATCTGTCAGTACTTTTCTGAAAAATTAAGCCATGTCCGGGTGTCTTTTTGAGATATTTGAGGACTCGATAAGCTGCTACCAAATGCTCTTCGATAGGGTTGCTCATATGTTGACTTAAAACATTAACAGAGAATGTTATATCAGGCCGAGTAAGGGATAAATAAATGAGTTTCCCAACAAGCCTCTGAAATCTTTCTTTATCTCGAAGAGGAGGAGCTGCCGACTTGAATGAAAGATTAGCATCCATAGGAGTATCGACTGGTTTGCATCCAAGTAAACCAGCTTCTTGGAGAAGATCAAGCACATATTCCCGTTGATTAATGACTAATCCTTGCTGAGATCGAGCTACTTCCATTCCCAAGAAGTACCGAAGTTTGCCTATGTCCTTAGTCTCAAACTCCCTCTGAAGTGTTTGTTTGAGTTTAGAAATTTCTGCTTCATCATCTCCGGTGATGATAATGTCATCGACATAGATAAGTAGAAGGACCTTTTTCTCGTCCGAGCATGCTTTAAAGAAGAGTGTGTGATCGGCAAGGGATTGATTGTATCCACTTTTGAGGATAACCATAGTAAATCTCTCGAACCAGGCCCGCGGAGATTGTTTAAGGCCATATAAAGACCGATTCAGTTTACACATTTTCTTTGCTCCTCCAAAAGCTTGAAGTCCAGGAGGAATCTTCATATAAACTTCTTCAGCAAGATGCCCATTGAGAAAGGCATTTTTGACATCAAGTTGATGTAGGTTCCAATCAAGATTGACAGCAATGCTAAGAAGAACTCTGACAGTATTAAGTTTGGCCACCGGTGCAAAAGTCTCGGTAAAATCAATGCCATGAGTCTGTGTGAAACCTTTAGCCACTAACCGTGCCTTATATCGCTGAATACTCCCATTTGAATTATATTTGATCACAAATATCCATTTGCATCCGACAGATTTCTTCCCGGAAGGTAAATCAGTAATCGTCCAAGTAGCAGTTTTTTCAAGTGTTGAGAGTTCTTCTTGGATAGCTCTCTTCCACCGTGGATCACTAAGAGCTTCATTAATATCTTTAGGAATTTTGTAGGCATCAAGGCTAGCTGTAAATGCTTGAAAAGAGGGCATGAGAGAAGAGCAACCAACAAACTTTTGTATAGGATGCTTAGTACATGTTCGAACTCCTTTACAAATAGCAATAGGAAGATCATTTAAATTTTGTGAAGAATGCTTACTTGTCTCATTAATATGGGCTGCTGAATTCATATCCAATTCTTGGCGCGTAGTAGATTGCAAGATGGACTCGGGGATACGTTTTCGTCGGTTATAAACATGAACAATAGGTGGGACAGAAGTTGTGGATTGTTTTGTGACAGTTTCGGGTGATAGATCATGCTCGGAAGAAGAAGGAGTGGGTTGTTTTGGTTGTTGTAAAGAAGGCGACAAATTTGATTTTGGGAAGGACAAGGAAGGTGTTATTACCTCGGAAAGTGGTGAGAGAGGTTGAGAAGAGTCCCCCTGAGCTCTGGTAGGTTGGAAGTAAGGCTCATGTTCAAGAAAAGTCAGGTCCATAGTGACAAAATATTTCTTGGAGGGAGGGTGAAAAACTTTATACCTTTTTTTCCTGGAGGAATACCCAACAAACACACATTTAATAGCTCGGGGTTCAAGTTTGGATTTGTTTGGTTTGTGATTGTGAATGAAAGTAGTACAACCAAACATTTTTAGAGGAAGAATAGAAGAAATAGGTTTGAAACTAGGGTAATACTGCAAGAACAAAGATTGAGGTGATTTAAAGGCAAGAACCTTACTTGGCATTCGGTTGATAAGATAAGTCGCAGTCAATAAAGCTTCACCCCAAAGATAATGAGGAACATGGTTAGTAAAAAGAAGGGCTCAAGTTACCTCAAGGAGATGACGGTTTTTTTCTTTCGGCAATACCATTTTGTTGAGGGGTGTCAACACAGGAACTAAGCTGAACAATCCCATGTTTGTGAAAGAATGATCCCAAGGAGTGAGCAAAATATTCCCTACCATTGTCAGAATGAAACTGTTGTATTCGGGTATGAAATTGGGTTAGAACCATATTATAGAATTGTTTAAAGATGACAGGAGTATCAGATTTTTCTCGCATAAGAAAGGTCCAAGTAAGGCGAGTATGATCATCAATAAATGTAATAAACCACTTACAATGGTTCGCATTTTGTACCCGAGAAGGTCCCCAAATATCACTATGAATCAAAGAGAAGGGATGCGATGGTTTGTATTTAGATGGAGGATAAGGTTTCTTAGTATGTTTCGCAATAGAGCATGCATCACAATGAAATAAACTTGGTTTTGTATTAACAAACAATGAAGGGTGAAGTTTAGCAAGATAATGAAAACTGGGATGACCTAAACGATTGTGCCATAACATAACAGAATTTAAATGCGAAACAGTAACTAATGTGGGAGAACTTTGAGAGAGTACGTAGAGCCCATTTTGCAACCTAGCTGCACCAATCCTCTTCTGTGAATTCAGTGCCTGCAAAGTACAACCAGAAGCATTAAAATAGCAATTGAAATCCTTGGACAATTTGCTCACAGAAATGATATTAAATGTGAGATTAGGAACAAGGAGAGTATCCTCAAGGATTAAGTTATCCACTGGAATGGATCCACGGCCTGTGATCTGAGAAATAGTCCCATCAACAGTTTGAATACTCGTACCAGTTTTCGGTTGAAAGGTAGAAAAGAGACTTCGATCCCCAGTCATATGATCTGACGCACCGGAATCCAAAATCCAAATCGGAGTTGTTTTGGAAGTAGTAAGAGCAGAGGAGAGAGGAGTACCGTCTTGTTCTGCAACAGTTAAATGAGCCTCACGAGTTCCTTGAAATTTCTCAAACAATTTCTGGATTTTCATCATTTGGTCTTTAGTGAATCGGATACCAGAAGATGAAGATTTGGAGGAAGCCCGGCCAGAATAAACGAGGCAAGAGGAGAAGGGAAAAAATTTGTCTAAAAGGACAGAAAAAATATTCTGTCAGTTCAAGAGGAGGGGAAAATTATCGGGAGGTGAGGGAGAGAAAAAAAATCTCGGAGAGGAAGAATAAAAAAAATTCTATCGAAAAAGGGACAGAAAAAAATTGCCAAGAATGTAATTTAGGCTGATACCATGTAAGATATTGAGATTGACAGAAGAAAAGTTTTCCTTGATTTAATTCTGTCGAATAGGGGCCTTTATATAGGCTACAAGAGTTGGAATTAGACTAATAATAAAACTCCTATGTTAGGTAAAACTCTTACCAAGATAAGGCTAACTTAAAGTAGGACTCTAGGACTCCTAGTTAATCTATACAAGAGTAGAGATAGAGTTAAAGTCCTAATACAAGTAAACTATGTACATACAAATCTGCAGGAATAAAAATTAAATATTAGAGTCCCATCGGCAAGTATATTCCTACAGGCATCAAGCTTGAGAGTCTTCAAATCTCTAGCTTCGATGATGGTCATTCTTTTTCCATCCCAATATTCCGGAAGAGAATATAGGAGTTTCCGAACTAGCTTGTCTTCGAGAATAACTTCACCGAAGCCCTTTAATTCGTTGACGATGATTGAGAACCGATTAAACATCTTGGAGACGCTTTCATTGGGGTCCATCTTGAAATTTTCATAGCTTAAGTTGAGCAGCCCAATCTTCGTCTCTTTAACATCGCTAGTTTCCTCATATGTCGTCTCGAGGGTATCCCAAACTTCCTTGGCGCTTTCGATGGAAGACACCTTTGAATAGATATCGAGACCGAGAGCACAAAAGAGCATATGCAAGGCTTTATCATTGACTTGCAACCGTCTTCTATCGTAGCCGGTCATCTCGGCTTTGACCTTTGGGACTAATCTTCATTCACCATCTCTCTTCATAAGAATGCTTGGTCCGTCTTCTACAACGTCCCATACCATGTAGTCGTTGGATTTGATGAAGAGTCGCATCCGATTCTTCCAATATGGGTAGTTATCCCCATTGATGAATGGTGGTTTGGTGGTGGATTGAGACTCATAAAGGTTGGGGTCGTATGCGGATGCCATAGCTTCAAGTTGTTGTTGATCAAACTTTCCTAGAATCGACTCAAGAGGGTTGTAATCCTTCCAATGAGTGTGGCTCTAATACCAATTATTGAGTTGATCAAACGATTGCAAATGGCCAAGAGAGGTGAATTGGCAATTAAATTTTGAAGGGAGAAAATGGATGAATGAAAATTGGACACAGTGCAATTTATAGTGGTTTAAGTTCCTAAATGAACTCTACCTCCACTGCCATAGCTCCCACTAAAGATTTTCAACCAATCCACTAATTGATTCTTCTCATTTTCTTGGATGATGAGGAAACCTTACAAGACCGATTAAGCTTTCTACCCAAAGCTTAATCCAACACACTCTTTACAAAGAAGGAATTTGGTAAATCTTACAATTACCTCTCAAAGGTTGATGTTTACCCAAATACAAACAATCACACCCCAAACCCTCAATAAAAATTACAATGAAAAACACAATTGAGTTGGGTACAAAGATTTGACTCTAAATGATCAAGGTTTGGATTTGAATGATTTGGTGTTGCTTGAAGGCTCAATAGTTGTTGTTGTTGTAGCTTTTTAGACTTGTTTTTATATCTTCTCATTGATTTCTAGCCGTTTGAGTGGTTGAGATCATCAATAGAGTCGTTGGGGCTCTCTATTCCCTCCATAAATGCAGTTCTACAACTATACGGGAACACGGTACCCCTGTATCGAAACGGACACTCAAAAAAGAAAGTCGTTATGTGTAAAATGGGCACGTATCGAAACGGTTATAGGCCGTACCGAAACAGTAAAGGCAAAAAGAAGGTCGTATCGAAACAGATAAGGACTGTATCGAAACATTTCGAAACTGTAAATTGGTGTTTTGAAATAGATTAGGGGTGTATCGAAACACTTAACCAAATCTTCAAAAATCAGTTTCTGAAAGGTAACGCCTAGTTCGTTTAATGCCCAATTTTAAATTACTTAACTCATGTATCGAAACGGGTGTGAGCGTTTCGAAACAGATGTCTTCAGTGGCAAAACGTATCGAAACACTTTGAGGGTGTTTCGAAACGCATGGGCCATTATGTATAGTTTGGCTTTGAAACACTATAATATCTATTAAATCTGTAATTAAATTGGATGTTACCTATAATATCTATTAAATCTATAATTAAATTGGATGTTAGGTTATTTTCATCATGGAGAACATGTTGAAACTTATGATGAAGTAGAATCGTAGGTCGATGAGGCATATTCTGTAGCAAACGAAGAGCGTCAGGGCTGTCAACTTCCCCAGTGGGTCGTCTAGCACCAAGGTCCCTTGCAGATAACACCTTGAATCTCGACTTCTAAAACTGAATGAATTTTGTGATTTGGAATGCTATTCTTTTGGATTACACACCCAAAATCTTGGATTATAAAATATTGTTCTACGATGTTATTATCTTTTAATACTTTTATATGGATATTTAAATAAAACAATCAAACCCTAACACTAGCGCCGTGTCCAATTTTGGAAGATGAAAAATATTTATGGTAGGGAAACGGAAATTTTAAAAATAAACATAGAAAAGGGTTGAGAAGTAGAACAAATAAACAGTTTGTACTAGAAAAAACTAAACGGATATTTTGCCCTCGAATTCCATCCAAATTAGCAAATTTAGTCCCTCGCGCAAAAACTTTGTCAATTAGGTTTTTTTAGTTCGTGAATTGCAACAAATTAATCCCTTGTCAAACGTTGACAGTTTAGTGCTGCCGTGACAGTTGACGGTGCTGATGTGACTATCCGTCGTGCTGACATGGCGGTTCATAATGATGATGTGGCAGTACACGTGTGATGATGACGTGAAAAAGGGACTGAATTGATTTTTTAACCGAATTTTAGGGCATAACTAAATTTTTTGCGAGTTTAGAGGATTATTAATTTTAATTGAAAGTCCGATAACTTATTTAATATTTAAGCTAAAAAGAAACTATTAAAAATTTTAAAATATTAAAACTTGATAAATAATTTGTTTAAATTTCAAGTTAATTTAATCGATTTATTTAATTTTTGAATAAAATTGGATAAATAATTTTATTTCAAGTTGAACTTTTACAAATGAAATAATGAAAAATCGATTAACAAATTAGTGTAAATATCATTTAGGTCCCTGGTAATTTTAAAAATAAGCAAAGTGAGAACTCTTACAAAAAATAAAATATTCTTTAATTTTTTTAAAAAACCATAAACTTGATAAAAAAAGTAAAATATTAAAAAAATATTGAAATAAAAACTAATATAAAAATTAAAATATATTAGAGATTAAAAATGATAAATTATAAATATAAATATTAAAATATGTTTATAAAGTATTAAAAATTGAACATTTTAAAAAGTCTTCAACTTCGTCATTCTGGGTATTATCATTTGTTAAACAAATTTTCAGTGGAGTATATTAGAAAAATAATATGGTATATGGACATTTTTGAGCTTGAATTTGAGTAGGTTCTATTAGTCAAATTATTTGAGACTAAGTGGATTATTAATCTACTACAAGAGTAGATGGAATGTGTATATTTACATGCTCAAAATGTTCAATGGGTGAATGAGAAATTGTTGCTTAAAGTAACACTCATAATGTTGGAAAAAATGAGATGGAAAGAAAAATGTCCCAAACTTGTTGGGAACATAGATTTGGAAAGCTTTATATGTAGAAGCTCTTCATGTTATTATTGGAAACAAGACAAAGGCTTCGATTAGATACTTTAGGCTAGTCATAGTTTAATTATATAAAAATTAAGATAATAATTTTTTTTTCCTGACTTAAATTTTTCAACAGAAACTATAGAATTAACCCACCGTTTTTATGGAGTTACAGACCCTTCAGCTGGTTAATTCTGTGATAATTATCATTTTGAATTCTGGAAAGTGTAACTCTTCAGAAACTTAACTAGCAGATTAATTATGTAATTAATCATGTCCCCTGCATGAACACTATAAAAGGAGGCCTCATGTCTCTATCCAAAACACACCAAAAAACCCTCTAGCCAGATTGTTAATAGTGTTCTGCTTCTGTAAAGTTCGCCGTTGCAGTCAAGGTTGCATTGCTCCTTTGGCTGTTTTCTACCGTTTTATCCTGAGAGACAGACGTTCCATAGTAACTCCAACACCGGGAGGGGACGAATCTGTTTTAAGGACACTGTGATAGCATAGGCCTCGGTCTAAATTTTTTATTGGTTACTAGTTTTTTCCTTTGATTTCTATTATCTTTGTTTTTCCAGTTTATTTAAATTTCGTTTACAGAAATTGTTTTTATGTTTTTTTTGAGTTTTTGTATTTATAAATTTTCATTTTTATGTTTTTACTTAATTTTCTAAATTCATTATAATGTTTTTATTTTTAATATTTTATGAATATTTAAAATTTTTAAATATTTTTAAAATTTTAATAATTTATTATTTTTTAGCTTAAATATTAAGTAAGTTATCGAACTTTCAATTAAAATCAATTATGTCATTGATCTCGTCAAAAAAATCAATTATACCCTCGAATTCGGTTTAAAAAATTAATTCAGCCCATCTACCACATCATCATCACATGTGTACTGTCTGCCACGTTAGCACCGTTGGACCACCACGTTAGTACAGTGGACTACCACGTCAGCAGAGTGGACTGTCGCGTCGGCACTATAATAGTCAATGTTGGTCAATGAGCTAATTTGCGAACTAAAAGACCTAATTGACTCTGTTTTCATGTGAGGGCTAAATTGCTAATTTAGGTCGAACTTGAAAGCAAAAATATCCTTTTTAGCAACAAAAAAAAGTTTGTACTCCAAATAAGGCTGAAAATGATCTTTAACCAAATCAAATTACTAAAAAGAAAAGCAAGAAAAAAACATGTTACTTGCATTCCCAGTTACTTAAGATTTTGTCCTGACTAATTCGGATCGACCTACGTCGCACACCTGGCTTTGATGGGTGTCTCTCGGAAAAAAAAAATTTGCATACACAAGTCCTCAAACTCGAGACCTGTTTAAACGATATTAAGCTGCTTACTACTTGGACTAATCCTACTTGGTATATGTTATAAATTCATTAAGCATCAGCTTGATTGTAATACCGATAATATTATGTTGGTGGTGAAAATATGTTTACAAGTAAATTTAAGATAATGACAAAATTTAGGTAGTATTATTATCCTAATTTCAAACCAATTTAACAACGTCAAAACCGGAAAACATTAAAAACATTACGGGGGGAAGACGTATAGGAATGTTAATAAGCTTGAATATGGCTCAAAAAGGAAACAAAAGAGGGGTCAGCCTATGATTTACAGTTAGTGGCGTCTAAACTCGTCACAGACTTTAGAATTGGTGTTTACAAAATTGAATATAAAAGGGGTGAAATAACTTTTCAGTCCTTAAATTTGATAATTTTTTAGTTTAGTCTTTAAAAATTATTTTGTTGACACCGGAAATATAAGGCACCGAGCAAGATGGTGAAGATGAGTGTAAAGGAGGAGGTTGGTGGTGGTTTGTGATAGTTCACCTATTTTAGTATGGGCGAAGAGCTAAGGACGATAGTCGAAGTGAAAGTATGTGGAGAGAGAGGGAGAGAGAGCATGTCCCCTCTCTTTTTTTTTATGTTCATCATATATATATACACCCCTCTGACACTTTTACGGTGCCAGACTTAGCGTTATGATGGTTATTGATGGGTGGCTAGGAATAAACTCGACTGATGAGACAGTAGTAATGTTTATCAATGGGCCTGAGAATAGGTGATTATGAGGATTTGGGTTATGGAGGCATAGGCACCTTTCTGGAGGCAATACCAGGTTTAATCCCTAGAATTCTAGAGGCATATCGAGTTTAAGGTTACGACATTGGCGGAGGTATAACAATTTTTATTCACATTAATCTTTAAATTTGACGATTTTTTAGTTTAATCTCTGAATTTTATTTTGAAATCCACATCAATCCTTGAACTTGGCAATTTTCTCATTTTAGCTAGATGATGTGATGCTATTATTGTCTTGTATTATCAAAAAGATTAAGAGTGAACACAAATCTAAGTTTAGAGATCAATAAGGATAAAAAAGTTTTAAAGACCAATCTCAAGGACTAAAACTTAGTTTATCCAAAAGAAGAAGATTGAAGCCATGGGGGACCTTAATTACTCAGTGAGTCCCCAAAATAATGGTCTTCTTCTTCGCGCGTGCATGCGTGACTCAAACAACTAGACAGCCTTCTTCAACACAAAGTAAAATAGAGTTTAGGCCTTAGGGTGAGGTCAAGTTTGAAAAAGTAGAAAACTTTGTTCTTCTTTCACAAACCCTTTAAAACCCTCCCCTTATCTAATTCATCCCCCAAGTTTCCCCTTCTTTCTTTCTTGAGGTATCATATTCATACATGGGAAATGGAAGTAACCAGCATTTTAGCCACAAGCCAACTTTCTTACCCATCTTGATCTTGTGCTCCAGACCATCCATTAAAGATGGGTTGCATGGGACATGTGAAGAGGAGTAACAGGATTGTCGTTTCTCACAAATTCAATACCACCACCAACAATAACATCTCCGGTAATGGCATCAAGTATTTCAAGCTCAAGAAGCTGTTTTCAGGGATGAATCTAACCGGCACAAAAAAGCAAGTGTTGGTAAATAGAACAGGCCGGAGCAAGAAAGGTGACGGGAAGGAGAATTCTGGTTCAATCAACATTGAGAATATGGATCTGCCACTGCCTGTGAATGTGATGAAGAGAGCTCCAAAACAAGGTGATAAAGGAGATGGGGATACTCTCTGGGAGAGGAGATTTCGTGGGCTTACAACTTCAAACTCCAATCACAACAGTTTGATCAGTTAATGGTAATGGCTGATTTATGTTAACACGTGTTCTTAAAACTCCAATGTTTGGCACAAGAGTGTTGAATGGGTCAAAGATGGATGCACTTTCTGCATTTCATATATGATCATAATCTCATTTGTGTTATTTAAGAAAATCTCATTGGCCATCTGCAGAATGATGACAAGTCATGTTTTTGTTTGTAATTAGTAATTACAGCAGCAGTCCAATTACTCATGACTACTTGATACATGGTATAATAAAGGACATTGACTGTTAGACCAATGTCCTCAAGACAATGGTCAGGTCAGCTGTGAACTTAATAGATCAAATAACTCCCCTGACTATGCCGACTCTTTAAAGCAACAGTTTATCCAAAGATTAGTTAGGGTGGGGATGAAAGCATAAACGAGATGGTTGGGAACAACAATTTTGATTGAAAACATTTTTATTTCACAAGTTATTGGAATGAGTTGCAGAATAAGCATATATATCCGCAAGAATCGATTCAGTGGAGAGAGCTTTTTTGCATCTTCACTCGAAATACCAAGAGTTGATCTCAAGTGATATGGGAAGATGATGCCTATGAGCGTGCATCAAAATCTCAGGTTGACCAACATTTCTTTTCCAGGTTAATGTTAAAACATGTACAACACCTACACTATACATCTTTTTTCAATAACCAAACCTTGGACTGTACACTTACTCTTGTGAGATATACAACAAATTATATGCCCAAAACTTCCCCATCCCGATGCACACCCCCCCGCCTCATCATTTGCCAATGCCATCGACCAATCAACATCTCACCACTCATTCCGCCACTCAACCGCCTTCATAAAGATATACCCCTCAGGTTCCGCACCGAAAACAGTAGCTCAAGGCAAAGATGGCCATCACCTTTCATAAGGGCAAGTGAAACACCTCAGGTATTGACAACACCTAACCATTCTGCTCCAATTGTCCATCAGAACAAGCATCCTGTGTGACCTGCTTCTCCTTGGGAAGACGGTCCACAGGAACATAACAATATCCTTTCGGTAACCGCGAATTCTTCATAGATGCTTCATCCGATGTCATTACCAGCTCTTTTTCAAATGTTTCAATAGGCTGAGATTCACAACAAGGCGAGCATCACTCAAAGTCATGTGTGTGCGCGCGCACAATTGTGATAGGGAGAATCTAAGTGTAAAAATTTATACCTTCCTGGATTTTGAGTTCCATTCTGCATTGACCAAAGCATTACGAGATGCGAGAGAATATCTATGAGGGATTTGCTTCCCAGAGAATGGCACCCTCTCTGTTGGCTTCCGAACAAAAAGGCTTTGGGAAGTGGAGCTCTCAGCAGTCCTTTGATGATTGTCCACAGGCACAGGAACCTTCGCTTGGTGCTTCACTGAAAGAGTACTATCGACGGTAACATCATCTGATCGCATTGCTTCGCTGCATGATTTGTTATCATCTGTATGTCCCTTGAGAGAAGTTGTTGCAGATTCTGAGCTAACATCCGGATGAAAAAAAGGACTATGAATATGCATTGAACGATTGACATGCTCTCTTTTACAAGCAAGTATTTCATGCGAGCAAAGAACCAACTCCCGCTGCAAACATTAACGATCAGTCTCAGATTTACTTGCATGAAATACAAAAACTAACAGAAACAGTCGCAAAACAAAAGACTAAACTAGAAAAACAACCTTCAATTTTTCACGTTTGATGATTCTTTCACAAAGAAGGCGTAATCTCTCCAGTTCAACCTGTAGAGGAGAATCCAGGTAAAAAAAATGCAAAGACCACACAATCCATACAATAGTATACATTATTATCACACCAAAAATATTAGACAGTACATATCTAAGCAACCCAAAAGTAGGCAAGAAAGTCCTTACCCGAATTTGCTTCATATGTTTCAACTCCTCGATTCCATGTTTTTGTGTTTCAGCCTACAGATGTTATCAAACAGATAAAATACATGAAAAATTTGCATACAACAAAAAATTCAGTATCTTTTCAAAGAAATCAAAGTTATCAAACCTTTGCTCTCTGTTCCACACTGTGCTGTTCACAATAAGCTTTGTGATGCAATTTACCACCAGCAAGCTTCACATTCATACAGAAGCCAGCACTTCTAGAGCAGGAGGGATGGAAAGTGATCTGACAGTGACCATAACTACACTGCAAAGAATAAAACTGCAGCTGCTTAGCTACAAAGTATGTTAATTGGAACAATTTCTAGTTAACATTTTCTACTAAAATAAAAGAAATTATATATCACACCTTAATGCATGCACCATGCTTGCAGCCGCATACACAACAAACATCAACCCCCCTTGAAGCCATCTGATATTTTCCATTCAACATAAATTTAAATAATATCTATAAAACTCTCTCCAAGTAGAAATTATCTAACGTCTTACACATATACATACCATTCCTTCGACAGGATTAACTTGTCCCCTTCTGAATGTTGATTCAAGAACCCACTACAAAATATTAAGAAAAAACTACTTCAGTTCATTTTATTGGAAAGAGATGAAACGTTAACACAACAAGATAGAGAAAATCACCTCAGCACAGAAAGCATGTACCCACTGGCCATCGACAGATTTCCTAAAAGCACCAGCGGTACCACCACATAAGCCACATTCAACAGCGGGATAAGGTTTCTCCCAAAAGTTAAGTGATTGAGATCCAAAGGATCTAGATGAAAACAGTTCTTCACATAATTCACAGCACCAAGGACCTGTAGATTCTTTAACATTGCGATAGCAATCCAAGTGAACTGCAACCTGTGAGCAGAAGGGCTAAATCAAATTCAAGACAGATAAATTTAAAATCTCTCATTAAAGAAAGAATAACTAATGGTTTAGGGTAGAAAACCTTGCACGCAGAACAGACTAAAATAGGATTCAGAACTGTCTCAGATCGTCTGCATATATCACACGACCTAGGATGTCCTTTAGAAAAATCCGTCGCTGATTGAACACTATCAGAGTACTTTGCAGATGAAATCCTTGCAACAGCATTCCTAGAAACTGCATCTTTTGCTCTTTTCTGAGAGTTAATGCCAGATCTTACAGAAGCATTCGGCTTCAATATATTCTGCAAAGAGGATATAGTAAAATTTTAATCCTTATTTACAAGCAAGAGAAAAATATATAGAAAAAAGGATCCATATGAATAACCTCTTGATGACTAGAATCTTCCAAGCCATCTTTTCTTGACGATGAAATCCTGGAGGAAGCAGCTACAGCAGCAGTTGCAGCGGCCAACACTGCCTGTGCCTCCTTATGTCTTCTCTCTTTACGGCCCTGCTTCTTTGCTTCTCTTAGCTCATAAAGATATTGATTAACGCGCACAGTATCCCATATCTTTGTCCTTGCTGTTTCAACCTCCTGTGGTAGACTTTTAGCAACCCTAGAAACTAAATTATCTGCAAGCAGAAAATTGCACAAAATGCAGGTTATAGGTCACATAACACACATACACAGAACGAACCCTAGAGTAGCAACGATGAATACCCGTAACATGATTTCTTGCAACTGCATTGCCCAGTAATCTATGTTGATAATATATAATTTCCCCTTCTACCTCATCCTCTGGAGATAATTTGATAGCTCCCAACTTCCTAGCCTTAACCGACAGCACTAAATCATCAGATTGACAACTCTTTTCATTGCACTTTGAATGTTCATTTTGGTGACTGCAGCAAACACTAGCATTTGAAGATGCTACCAGGCAAGAGAGAGATCTCTCCCTTACACCTGCAAAGTGCAACTTATTAGACCTGCCCAAAACAAGCAGAAAGAAAGAAGAAATTGCAGCCTAAATAATGAGATGAAACTTGCCATCGAACTGCTTTAATGTGTCCTTTCTGCTTTCAAACTCACCCACTCTATTCTTACAAAGCATCTCATGGTGCATCTGCAGCATTTGCTTCTGTGTATGGGCGTGAATGTAAAAATTAGAAAATTCTTCAGTTCTTCTGCAATACAAAATTATCAAGAATCAGAAATCATCTCATCAAAATAGAAAGGAAAATCACCTGTAACCTATAAACAAAAAGGATACTGGTTTAATAAATAGAGAAGAGGCTTCCACAAAGTTTACATGAGATCGGCAATAATTGGATTAACGATTGGGAAAATGGAATTTCCTTGATCTTGTTTCTTCTCAGGAGTGGTTGCCCTCTCTGATTGCCTCCTTCCATAAAGGCTGTCATTTAAGAGATCAGTTGAATTCCCTGTCCAATTGTACAATTTTAAGTTATAAATACAATTCACATGAAAGAACAATTAAATATATTGATGAGATTTACTAAAAGAAACATAATCACAGAAACTTCATTGCTGATAATAAAGAGATGCAAGCATTTTTCACATTTCGTACAGTAGAAAAAAACATCTAGACCACATCATCTGGATTTAACAGCCCCAAATTTTTAGAAAACATGGGAACATTTTTCCCCTTCAGGGGTCAGTTTAGGCAAATTTATCTTCCTAAAAACTTAAAAGAACATTCCTAAGACGAATTCAGGGACAAACTGCATGTCTTACAAAATATTTTCAAAGGATAAAATGAAATCTTCTAACGTAACTTTTTGAAATTTAGCCTTCCAGACAGATACCAGACTGAAACTTCACCTAACAATTAGAACTGCAAAAATATCCTTGGATCCTATCTGTGTTACCTGGACTTTCATTTTACCTAAAGTACCCATGTGACCGAGATATGAAATATATGTGAAAACCTATGAATATACATGTCTAACACTTGACCCGGAGTTATAGGACCCTACCCCTAACACTTGTTACTAAAATAATAGCTCAAAAAGTTGCCAACCTTGGCATGTCACTTGATTCTACAAGACATAAAACGCATGCTACTACTAACAATGGTTATTAATATTCTACAATTGGCTTTAACATATTATGGGGGGAAAATATGGGTGGAAGCCATATCTCTTGAACAAAGCATTGTCACCCATGATAAAATCCAAACGTAAAATGTTGGCATTTAATCTACAAAACAAGAACAATCAAGACTTGGGACAACTCTGCAAAATGTACAGTGAAGAACTAGCTTTTATGAACAAATAAGCATAAATCTAGGAAGTGGAACTCATCTATGATCTCACTAGCATTAGCTAACATAAGCAGGAAAGACGCATAATATTACATAAAAAGCTAAAGATAAGTTGCTTCAAGAAAAACTTCTGAAAGAAAGAACTTTGGGCCCCTGTATACTGATTTCAACAAAACTATCTCCCTTGGAACTCATACACATTTCAGCACCAAAAGAACCAAAAGGGGAAAACTGATATTGAGTCTTCTCCTGCAAATACCTTGACCAACAAAACCGGCATTACAGAAAGCAAATAGTTCAACAAAGAATACCTTCAGATTTGTGAAAATGACTCTCCAAAGGGTCCTTGTAACCATCAGGGTTGGCTGTCTTCTACATAGAAGAGGAAACATCACTTAAGAAATGGAAGAAAGAGTTAGAAGTAACACATGGGCATAAAAATATTGTAACCTGCAATACAATACCTAAAGTAAACAAATAATACATGCGGCGCAGAAATATACTCCAAAGCAGTTTCTTCTTTAAATATTGTGAATTGAGACATTGAAAGATATATCCATAGATCACACACAAATTTTTCGGAGTGGAAGTGGATAAGAGGGTGAAAATAAAACACTAGGGCACTATCTTACACATAATAAGTTCATGTTTTGCACCTCTTAGTTCATTAAAAGATATTTTCTGATTGTGCATGGTATAGTTACATGAGCACGCCTCATAGTCATAAGGCAAAATGCTGAAATTATTCTCACATGACTTAAGAAAATCTAAACATGATCGACTTCACTGAAGATTAAGCCTTCTCCCATCATTTTTAATTTATCATTCAATGTTAAACTAATAACATGGATTAAAATATTGGTCTTAAATACATCACAAAAGAAACACTTCACTTTCAAATTTTTACAACTTAAAGGATGGGGGGGGGGGGGGGGGGGGGGATGGTCGATCAACTCTGTACAACATGCACTAACGGGTATTGCTAAATAAAAACAATTGTACACAACTTGACTCAAACGAGTACTGGTAACAAACGGAACTGTGAAGGGCAGAATAGATTCTTAGGCAGCAACATATCTGTGCCAAATGCCAGCTTAAAAGAACTACTTGCTAGAGTCATTACATAAAGTATAAACTACATCTAAAATGTTCCTAACACACACAAAGGCCTACACAACTAGAACATATTTGGTATAGGAAAGGAATATCTAAAAGCTAATAAATTCAAAATCAAATAAAAGAAGGCTTTTATGTCACAAGAGATCCTAAGACAAGAAAACAGACAACTGACACTTACAGAATCTGCTACAAACCATGAGTTTCAAATTGATAGTCAAAGGGAGACTGGACCTTAGTGCTTGTTAAAGAGATAAAATATGATAAAGGCCAATATTATTAAGACCACTATTACGCTTCCACACCAAAGTGAAATATAGTATTTAATTCTTTTTCTTTCCTTTAATGCCTATTGGTGTTCCAAGAGTTCCTTTTCGAAATCCGGGGGTGGAAGATGCAGTTGGGGTTGACGTATAGTGCGACTTGTCAAATATATTGGGTTGTATGGGACTCCCCCGTTCTCTCGCCCAATCGAGAGAGACCCGGATCTTTTAGGATTTTTTTATATAAATTCTGCTTATGGTTTTATTATTCTATATGTACCTTTAAATAAGGACCGATCACATTACATAAAGAGGAAAAATATTCTTAAAACGAAAATAAATCAACTGGAATAAGAAAAACACAAGGAAAGAAATAAAAGTGCAACCTAAACCTTAATTAAATAAGGCAAATTAAGGTCCTTTCCTAACATAGATTTGGCCCGTAACAGAATCCCTTGTGCATCTAAACCTAATCCAGAAAAATAAAGCAATATGCTCAAAAGGAAGTAACGCTTCAAAAAATATTCATTGTTAAAGATTAAAAATAACCAATAAACTGGAAAAGCTCCAGCAGTGTAAAAGCATGTGCTAAAAAGACAAACTAAACTTAAAAATCACATGTAAGGCTACTAATGAAAAAGCAACGCTATACCTGATTAGAAGAATTGTGAAGACACTAATCATAGAGAAGTACTCAAGGAATTTATACATCCAGCCATTATTAGCAAAGAGAAGTGAACAGAACAGGTATATACAAACTCAAAGGCAAAATTTAACAGAACGATCGATTAAACTTAAAAGTTAGCTTGCCCAAAAAGCCCTATGAAATGAACATTAATGATTTGGAATATTACCTTTCCAATGGTACCAAGATTGGATACTTTACTTGAATCATTTGTTTCTTCCTTAGCAAGCAGATCGCAACTAACTTCATCCATCACTACTCCAATATCGTCAATAATTTCATCAGAACATATTACTTTGTTATCCCTCACAATTTCCACATTGTTCTTGGTTCTTCGAGGGGGCATAGGCTTAACAGCAACAAGATCTGCTACGTCCGACTTGGATACCATTATATCATCAGAAATATTGGTTGCTTGAGTCTCATCCTTTGATGAAATCAAAGACTTAATATTAACTTTTAAATTTTTCTGGGTAGAGACGGTATATGCATGATTACTCAGCCATTTCACTATTTTGCATCGCAGTTCGGGTGCCATGCTATCATTCTAAAGAAAGAAAGACCAAAAATAAACATCAAAGAAAATTAAAGGGAGATGAAAGAACCAACTGGGGACTAAAACTGCTTTCGGAAAACAATTGTGAGATAAAGAAACCATGATTGCAGGTATTACATTTAATGAAGCACTCAAAGAATCAGCTGAGAGTCCAATCTCCAGTGCTACATCTTTTACATTAACTTTCCCTCGGTCAATTAGCTGCATAATTTGTAGATTGTAAGACAAAACAATCCGGAGATTTAAAAACATTGAGAAAATATAATCAACCCATGGATGACTGGATCAGATACCTTCTTCAAAATCATTGCAAAATTAAGGGAGTTAGATGGGTTATGTTCATCATCATGGCTCTTACCCAACAACCCCACATCACCCATCTGTTGCGTCTCACCACATACTGATCTGGTATCAGACAAGCCTATCTCTTGCAACTCACCATCACCAGATTTATCAGAGTTATCATCAGGAGCTTTTATGTCCACTGCAATTTTATCTCCATTGCTTAGGCTAATTTTTGAATTTTGAGATTTGTCCATAGATTGCAGAGGAAGTTGGTTGGTGATAGAAGAGTCGGTACCAGAAGCACAAAGTTCTCCATGTGGTGGGGAACTGCTGTTATCATGCATTTCCGAATGCTTAGAGCAAAACGCCCGCATCTCGATCTGTAGAAATAATATGGAGCATTTATGATAACTAAACCTCAAAATATGAAGAAACTAGCTGCTAATAAAGAATAACAAAAAAATCTGCCAGAAAAAAAAAATTGAGACTTGCATTATCACACCCATATCTTCCCCAAATTTCCATTCTATGCCTGGCTTCTCTTGCACATATAGGATGGAATGCGGTTCTGCAAGTTCCTGCAAAAAACACTAACATCCATCAAAACCGGAAGCATTACAAACAGATTCAGAATTTCAAGAAGATTAATAAACGGAGAACCAAACATGTCAAGACAACAAATAGCTTAGCATTGAAGCAAGGAAACCCAAGCATGGAAGGTCAAACCTTTGTGATAATTTATTTGAGATTATTTTTCATTTATAAAAGTTGCGCCCTTTGATAAACAATTAAATGTGCTATGGGCTTCAAACAATATTAAAAAATTAAAGAAATCGATATTTTGGACATAAGTTAATATACCATCTATTGAACTACCAATTTCCCATAACTCAACACAGTATACGTTAAAAAAAAAACTATTGCAACCCTGAAAGTGTTAATAGAGTTGACTTCAGAAAGTTATCCAGAAACTAATGGCAGTTCAATAATAAGGTAAATAAATCCATTAACTCATTGGAGTCCATTCGAAACTTAAATAAAAGAATCATTTTTGGGCCAACAGCAAAAATGTTATGATTGGACTCCAACTAGAAAGTGGATGCTAATTGATACTTCAACCTACTCAAGTTCTTTTCCCAAATTCCTGACAACAGTTTTGCTAACCCAAAAAGGTAACGGGTAATCGGATCTTCAAAGCACCCCAAGCAGCTGTCACAGGGATAAGGAGCCAAAAACAACTGCTTCTTATGGTCAAAAACATTATACTTCATTACTATCAATATTGGGCATGGATATGCTGATACACTACTATCCTTCCTACATAAAGAGACCAGAAGATTTTCAACAGAAGGCAAGAACACTTCAAAGTTATTCTATCCGGTATTGCCCATCTCTAACCCAGAATACTGGGAAGATAGATTATACTAAAAAGACCACTGCTACAAACTGTGTAGTAAAAAGAAGAAACGGATGATATGTTCCTGACAGCTTTCTTCCACTGTTAATTAAACATTGATCACCTGCAATCACCATTATAACTTCATCCAAAGTTTACACAAGGTCCAAGAAAGTCGATATCACAAGGGAAGAACCACCTAACGCTTGAGTACTTCTACGTAACAGTATTCCTAAGTGAGATCTCATACTCGCTTCAAAAGAAAGAACCCCAAAGGTTGTCAGTGTGTAAAGCATTCAAACTGTCCTCTCCAGTTTCTTCATTAAATATTTACATAATGCACAAATTCAAATTTCAGAACGCCTTTTCAAACTAAGCAATAGCCTCTAATAGAAAAGGATGCTCTTGGATAAACCTGTTAATCTCCAAGATAGAAATATTATCAGATGAGGAACTTCTCTAATATAGGTTTGTTGACCGAGGAAGGAATCTCTATTCTCAAACTAATTTGCTTCCTTCATCATATACTCTCAGAAAGTTTCCAGACCAAACAAGAGCATAAGTGACACAAAAATTATAATGGAGGTTAATACACAAGGAAGTTGGTGAATAGCTTCCATCAAGCATTCTATTTTTACAAGTTCCCTTACCAAGTAATTTAGGGCCACAAAACAGATCTAATTCACATTTTTACGAGAATAAACCCTGCAACGGAACACCATATAAGTTGCAAGTATGTTACCTCTCATGCAAAAAAAAAATAGAGAATGGAGAGAACTTTAAATAAATAAGAAGGATTCTAGAAACAACTTGAACTTTTCCAACTTCTGCACCATGTGGATCTAAATCAATCATAAACCTAAAGGTGCCAATAACATGAAAAGCTAAAAGCTGGAAGTTTGGAAACCACACTTTTTGAACAAATCACTCATATTGCAAGACCATAAGTGGCCATTTTTCTTGTTCGTACACAGAATATTACTTTCTGATAATTAAACAACTCTCTCACTCTTAGTATTGTTTCTCACATAACTTAGTCCATCCCACCCCCATCCCCCAAATGGCAGTGATGATACCTTAAAAATTGCAAAAGTAGTTGTACATAAGTATTCCAAGAGAGTTTGAATAAATTGCTGCAGGAAAATATGGAAGGGAATGAAGCCCCCAGTGCACAGAGAAGAGATATCAGCCCCTTCTTCTTGCGCCAAAGATCTTACCATTTCCGAAGGAACTGGAGTTACATCTCTTTTCCAGTTCCATTCCCTCATATCATCATATGGCACAGAAGGCGGCAAACGATCATTAAAGCTTCCCAAAAAGGGAAAAAAAAGTTTTAGATAGGCTCTTTAATTTGAATAATCCAACTTACTGCGTTACAAACTCTCAACAACATTTCAGTGTTGGAAAATGGAAATTATGTGTGAACAGAAAATAAAAGGGAAAAAGGTTCTTTGATAATAGCCATTATTTTTTATTTGAATTTTTTGAAGTTACTACTAATAACACAACAAAATAATAGCCATTACTTTTATAAGCACTTCGAATAACACATTTTACAGTTGCAAATCTAAAGAACAAAAGAAAGATGCCCTCCTAGCGCCAACCAAAAAAGAGAAGCAGAGCGGTATAAAAAGGTAGCAACAAACATACCATGACTGCAGCGAACACATGCACCGAACTTCACCTTGCATACATTACAGACTAATTTCTTTCTAGTGTCATTTATTCCTCCCACAATAATAATTGGTTCCATCTTTGTCAAGTCTTCTATATAAACCTCAGGCATCCATTGTGAACAAAACAAGTGAGCAAACTCCCCAGACGCATCATTTCCACCATTCTTTTGGATAGGCTTTAATGCACCACCCTGCTTCGGACAAAGAACACAAGGTTTCACCGTACCATTGCCATCATTTCCCTGCTTACACCAAGAACAGAGCCAAGAACTATCTACATCATTTTGCACCCCGTAGCACTTTTGATGAACAGCAACCTTGCAAGAACTACAAACAATTAATCTGTTTGATTCTTCTCTGGTATTGCCCGTGCAACAAAAGTGACATAAAGATGAATTCACATCACATGGACATGCAATTAATATTTTCTCCAAACAAGCATCCTCTCCAACAAGCTTCCGCTTCTTTGAAGGTCGGTCTGAAGTTAACAATACCTTACTCCTAGAACCTAAAAGCCACTCTAAACCACTAGTTGAATCTGGAGCAAAGCACACTTCTGATTCCTTCGGTGAAAACTGAGCTTGAGTGGCGCCGCTGTCAATTTCCATTACTTTCCCATCCTCAACCCTGACGACCTCCTTCCCTTCTTCACCAACATTTCCGTTTTCATTCCTATGGTTAGAATTCTCTCCACTACTCAAGCCTGCCTTCTCGTCCAGTTCAGCATCCAAATTCAGATTCCCCGTTGGCTCATTTCCAACATAAGGGATCATAAAACACTTCTTCCTAGCAGCTAAAGACCTAAACGGGGTAATATCAGACAAAGCATCAATGTCCGGCAATGTGAGGTCCCTAAAATATTCTTCCGTTTCAACCCAAATGCTGGCTTCCCGCGCCTTTTCCCCCTGCTTTGATGACTTCTTATCTGCTCCCGAATGCGACTTTTTATGTTTCTTCTTACTATCAGTCTGCTTCAATAAACTAGCCAGTCCACTGGGCAGCGTTGGCACGCTCGACCCTTCAACAGAACCACCTTCAGGGATATCAAAAGGTGAACGTTGGCTAAGGGCTTTCCGTGCCTGAGAAAATAAATCTACACCAATTCCATATTCCTTATCGGAAGTCTCGGGCTGAGTCACCGGACTCCGACTAGAAACCCTAGAACTTGGGCGGTAAGGCCTCTCCTCGGTGCAGCAACCTCTGTCCGCACCCCTACCCATCATCTTCTTCTGCCGGCGGTATAGGTTTCCGGTCATCACCGAAGACAACCACAAGCATCCGTACCACCAAGCCCTTCAAATTCCATAAACGTTGAACCCTAGGAGTAACCCTAACCCTAATCTCCACCCCTCGGGAGAAAACACAAAACCCTAACCCTAAAGATCAAATTTCCAGTACCGCTCTTTTCGAAAGAGGAATAAAAGAAGAGGGAATAGCCATAGAAATGGAAAAACTCTCAGCGTCTAGGGTTAGGGGGTGTCGTTTGGGATCCGATTTAGGTGTTGCGTTGTTTGCTTTTGGGAATTTGATAATGGGGAGATAAAGATTCGCGTTTTCTGCAGGCAGAAAGGACGGTTCGTTTTAGGAGGTTATTTACTTTTTTTATTATTTTGTTTTTAAGTGGGGTTTAGATAACATGTAGTGACACCATACGTGTGTATTTGTGCAGCTTCAGATTTCACCACGTGGCGCGTATGTATTGGGTAGAACGGATAAGATGCAACCACCTCGGGTGTAGATTATTTGGGCTCTTACTAGATCCCTCTTTATTAGTGTGTATTTAGCCTATTAATTTAAAGGGTAAACTATATTAATGACCACCGAATTATGGGGTTGGTGTCGATTTGACCACTATATTTTCAATTGTGTTAAATATACCACACAACTATTTAATTGGTTTTAATGTAGCCATCTGCCGTTAAAAAAAACGAAAAAGTTAACGGGACCGTGAAAATGATTGGTATAATTACACATTTAGTCCCCTTTATTTATACAATCATTCAATTTAATTCTAATTTTAATCTAATAAAATAAATTATTTATTCAATTAGGTGGTGACACGTGTCACCACCTTATTTGAAGAATTTATCTATTTTTATTAGATTTATTTTTCCTTCCCCAATCAGATGGTGACACGTGTCACCACCAATTGGAGTAAGAAAAGTAAAATTGTAGAAATTGGCCTCAAGGGGAATTGATCCCGGGTTAGTAAGGAAAGAAGGCATTGCTCTTGCGACTGGGCTAAGCATATTTCTGGTGTATGAATTACCAAATGTAATATATGTCGTATATTACAAACATGAGTGAAGGAGAGATTTTTTTTCTTTCCTTTCAACTATGGCTAAGCATGTTTCGTAGTAATTTTTTTAGAACTAGTAACTGGGAGGAAACCAGTAGATAGTCCAACAGTAAACGAGGTAGTGATTTTGTGTGAATATGTTAGAGGATTGTTGGAGAGGGGTTCTGCTTCAGCTTGCTTCGATACAAGGTTGCGACACGTGTAAAGGATTATTGCTGATAAGGACATGGAAAGGAAAGGAAAGATGTTGGAAAAAGAGGGGCAAATGATGCAGAAGTTAATGCAAGCTCAAGTGAAGAAGATGACACGGTTGGCAAGGGAAGATAGCAATGTCCTACCAAGAGACACCACACATAGCAGTGATATAAGGGATGCTAATAGTTTACCATATGGCCTAAAGCAACTTTTTGTGGCAATGGAGAAGCTTGCTACCCATTCCAGGCAAGCTTACGAAGAAATTCATAATTACATAGAAGAGAGCAAGGCTGCCCAAGATAACCCCTAAAGTCTTCAACAGTTCATGGTTGAGGCATGATATGGTCGACCGGCTTCTAAATTGCTTAGTTTATTAGTTGAAAGAAGTTATTCGATCTAAAAGTGGTTGATAGAGATCTGGTTTGCCCTGATGCATGGGATGAAGTTTGATTGTATTTGTCTTAGAGATTACCAATGTGCTTCTGCAAGGTAGCCGTTATTCATATCAATTGCACTGTATATTGACCATTGTTTAAGCAAGCTGGTTCAGGGAAGCTAGTAGTGGGTACTGTTCATCAAATGTAAGATCTCTGTTTATTATTTAATGAAATTTTACTTTAACAGAACATGCTGAAGTAATTTCCATTTTATGTCGTATATTACAAACACGAGCGAAGGAAAAAAAATTCTTTCCTTTCAACTATGGCTAAGCATGTTTCAGAGTAATTCTTTTAGAACTAGTAACTGGGAGGAAACCAGTAGAGAGTCCAACAGTAAACGAGGTAGTGATTTTGTGTGAATATGGTAGAGTCTATAAGTAAACGACATATATTACATTTGGTAATTCATACACTAGAAATATGCTTAGCCCAGTGGCAAGAGCAATGACTTCTTTCCTTACTAACCCGGGTTCGATTCCCCTTGAGGCCAATTTTCAAAAATTTATTTTTCTTACTCCAATTGGTGGTGACACGTGTCACCATCTAATTGGGGAAGAAAAGTAAATTTAATAAATCTAATAAAAATAGATAAATCCCTAAAATAAGGTGGTGACACGTGTCACCACCTAATTGAATAAATAATTTATTTTATTAGATTAAAATTAGAACTAAATTTAATGATTGTATAAATAAAGGGGACTAAATGTGTAATTATACCAATTATTTTCACAGTCCCGTTAACTTTTTCGTTTTTTTTAACGGCAGGTGGCTACATTGGAACCAATTAAATAGTTGTGTGATATATTTAACACAATTGAAAATATAGTGGTCAAATCGACACCAACCCCATAGTTCGGTGGTCATTACTATAGTTTACCCTAATTTAAATTTAATATTATATAATTTTAGTTGTTTTAGTTTCTGACTCCATTACATTCCGATATGTAATAATTCGAATTAAATAATTTATTTTAAATTTAAATAATATTTTATGTTTATTATATGAAAAATTCTATGATGTGCGATGAATATAGTTGAATATTACTAACGCTAGACGCTATTAAATTAATTAATAAAAATTAAAATTTTCAAGTACTCAACATATAATTAATAATTATTTAAAAAATTAATTAAATTATTTTCCATATATATTAAATTTTTTATTTTTTTACAAAGGGTAAACTACATATTTAGTTCCCAGCCTATTGTCATGTTTCTGTTTTGGTACCCTACCTAATTTTTTGGAAAAATGGTACCTAAAGTTACGTTTTCGTTCTGTTTTAGTACCACAATCGTTAAAAATTAACAGAATAATAATGTGGCTTGGTATAATCACAATTTTAGTCCAAAACACTTATATACTCTATCAATTTGGCCCAAAATCATCGATTTAAACACCATCTTAATTTTAGGAGAATTACTTTTTTTTTCATCGAACATGTTCAACTTCTTTGGAGTTTGGGGTTTAATGGAGGAGGGTTTATGGGTTGTTTTTTTAGATTTCAACACCAATTCTATTTCATCATTGTTCACACCAATAGCTCAACACATTCATTTTAGAACAATCGTTCATAATAAACCCATAAATAAAAAACATAAAACAAATAAGAACAAAAATAAAAGAAGAAAGATGATTCAAATGAAAATGTGAAGTAACTGCATACGCCGGCTCAAAATGATAATATGCAGGTTTTCGGTAAATAAGAAAAATTATAGATCTATAATCATAATCATCGTCATCTCAATTTGGCTATTAATTAAATAATATGTGAATTTTTAGAAACTATTTACAATAAAGAATTTAGCTCTGGATTTTATCAATTATTTACAGTAGAATATTATCAGTGTTCGAAGGAGGGTTTATGGGTTAGAGTTGGGTTTATGGTTTGAGTGAGCTAGGGTTAACGCTGGCTCAAGGGAAAAAGAGGGGTTAGGATTTTCAGGGAAAAAAAAGATAAATTTGTAATTTTAACCTAAATATTTAAGATGTTGATTAAATTGATAAGAGTTTGGATCAAATTGATAGAATGTATAAGTTTTTTGGTCAATTAAAAATGAGCCATGTCATCATCTCCGTTAATTTTTAACGGTCAAGATACCAAAACAAAACAAAATCATAACGTTAGGTACAATTTCGCCCAAAAAAATTAGGTGAGGTACCAAAATAGAAATATGGTAATAGGTTGGGCACTAAATATATAGTTTACCCTAATTTGTTTAAAAAATTTAAAAAATCAATATATATGAAAAATAATATAATTGATTTTTTAAATAATTATTAATTTTATGTTGAGTCCTTTAAATTTTTAATCTTTATTAATTAATTTAAGGGTGTTCAACGCTTTCAGCGTTAGTGTTATTCAGCGGTGTTCGTCGCACGTAATAGACTCATCCTTATTATATAGCTTAAATGTTATTTTAAATTTATATAATATAATTTGTGTTTATTAAATAGGTTTAAATGTTAAATTTGCCCTAAAACTAAAAGTATACTATTTTTTTGGATAATATTTATTGTACTTCCATCAATTAACTCTTAATTAAAAATGGTCAATGATGACATAGCTCAATTATATATACTATATAATATATTACATTATTATAATATTTTGACAAGTGACCGTACATTTTTTAAAATTTTATTTTTAAATGTAATAAAATTAATGTAAATTATAGAATAATATAAAATAAATAAATTATGTATACTAGATGGCATTGGCAGAGTCACTCTTATGATATCAATGTGAGTGTCACTGTCACATAACATTAAAAAAAATTAAATGAAATATTTTTTTTATAAATTTTATATAAAATAATGTTAATAAAACTTTAAACCAATATTAATCTCTTAAAAGAAAATTATTACTCATTGTTTGCTTTTACTTATTTAAAAAAATATTCATAACAATTTTAAATTATAACACCCAAATTAAAATTTTTGGCTTCACCCATGCTTTTTTTTTAACAATGACATCTGAATTTTATTAATTATTATAAAAAAATATTAAAAATACAATACATTAATAAGAGAAAAAAGTGGACTAGTCTACTAAAAATTTCATACAAATGTGCAAAGAAAATTAAACTCTACCATGAACATTAGCATACCATTAAAATTTAAAAACTTTCATCAATCTCTTTGTCTCTAACTAAACGAGACGTTTTGCGAGTTAAAAAGTGAGTAGTGAGCGAACCAAATTATTAGACAAATTACTTCGCTACACAGTTCTGATTACATCAGCTAACATGTTGTAAGAAAATTAGGTTTCAAGACTTCGCCCAAAAACTTTCATCAATCTCCTTATCTCTGATTTTTTTTATCAGATAATTGATGCATCAAATTTGATGTATACAATTTTTACTTCGCTATCAATTGGTTTATTTTTGGTCTTTTATGTTTTAAATCTATTATATTTCTATGTTGATCTCTTTTTTTAGTTTCTAAGTTTTATGTCCTTTATTTGATTCTTATAGTTAGATGATAACTAAATTTTCAAAAAAATGTGTATATTAAAATTATTTATATATTTTAATTTATACATGTAATAATGTTTTGTATCGCACTAACAAAATAGTAAAACGATATAAGATAGCGTTTATGTGACTTTTGTGACACATGGTAAATTTCAATTAATTGAAAGTTATTTTTATTTAAAATCATTTTTTTGGAAATATTATGGAAAACAAAGTTTAGATAACACTCACCGAAATAAATAAAAATGGTATAGTTGATAAACCAATTTATAAATTAAATCTATTGTTATATCAAATAATTAAAATTTAAACTTCATTCGTTTTTAACATTCTTAATGTAATATTATGGTAATATATGTTTAATTTTAATTCTTAATAAATTTTACCTGTACTGTACTCCGTACAAAGATAACATCTTAATTTAGGTCTATTAGAGAGAAATATTCATAAAAAAAGTTCTATCTATTGAGAAATTATATCATGGGTGATTCTCACCACGTCATCCATGGGACCAACCACTAGAAACCACCCACTTCATCATTTTTTTCCATGTCATTAATTTAATAATAAAATAACTTTCAAAAAAACAGTTTTTAAAATGACATGGAAAAATTTTAGTGAAGATTCATTGGTTGGAAAAAATGACATGGAAAAATCATGGTGAAGTGGGTGGTTTCTATTGGTTGGTCCCATGGATGACGTGGTGAGAACTACCCATAATATAATTTTTCCTATTAAAGAGAATATTATTTTTCTTTTTCACTAAAATCAATTTTTAGAATTCAATTTTAATAGATTACAAGCTATTATCATAATTTTAATAAATTGACGACTGGAAGGCCATCTTTAGTTTGATGGGGCTTACTTTTCCTTTTACAGTGGCCATAGAGTGTACAATTGATTAATTTATCGACTTTCCAGATCATTAAAAAGTTTTTTTTTGGCTAAAATTTCTTAGTATTATTTTTATCATTATATCATTCGTTAATAGCTGAATATATATATATATATATATTGATTACGAAAGTTAGAAAAATTAAAGTATCGATAAAGAGTAATGACAATCGTATATTATTTGTAAAGATGGATGAAATTACAAAGATATTTGATTCACAAAATATAATATTATTTCTATAAATAGTAACTTTAAAATATAAAATTATTTAACATAATAGTTAGGATGTTATGTTGTCTTGTTTGATTTATTTGACCTAAATGTAAGCTTATAATATTTAGTTGTAAGATTATTTAAGAGTATATTTTATTCAAGACATAATGTCAAAAAAATGTCCCTAAAGTTTGATTGAACAGTCCTTTTGACTCATATTTTTTAGAGCAATTTAATCTCCAACGTCTCATTTTGAATCAAAATGCCTCATCCGTGAATGAAAACTGTTAGTCAATTGACGCTAAATAACTTGAAATGACTTGAAAGAATGACGCGTCAGAAGAAAAAATATTTTATACTAATTTATAAAATTATTTTTGGCTGATGTGTCATTCTGTAAAGTCAGCATATTTGTTTATATGACATTGCTATCACGGCGTACACTGTCATGTAGTTTTTCACGTCATTTCAAGTCATTTAGCATTAGTTGACTAACATTTTTCATCCACCCCATTTTGACCCAAAATAAAATGTTTGATGATTAAATTACTTAAAAAGACAGGTCAAAATGATTATTCAGTCAAACATTAGAGATATTTTTTAACATTATGTCTCTATTCAATTATTCTTTATGATAATTTGTTTTAAACAATCAGCTATTTTTATGATAGTTTTTTTAAATAATTTAATCTTTAATATAAAATTGAAAGATATTAGTATGAAAATTAAAGGTTTTGTAAGTGGTTAAAATTCATCTATGGGCTTTAACAAGCATATCCTTCATTGGAATCAAAGACAATCTTAATCTTGCTTCAAAAATTTTTTAAAAAAAAAACTCAGCTTCAAGCTTCTCTTCATCCATATGTGTCTCTCTTTTTTCTCTCTCAAAAATGCCTTAAAATTATGTTGAAATAGAAAATCAATGTAGTTTCATCTTATATTTCAAACCAAAAATACTTTTAAGTTTATAATATTAGGGAGGTATAGTGTTAAAAAATGTCTCTAACGTTTGATTGGATAGTCATTTTAACTCATATTTTTTGAAGTATTTTAACCCCCGACGTTTTAATTTAGGTCAAAATGACCCCTTTGTGGATGAAAATTGTTAGTCAAACAACGGTAAATGACTTGAAATGATGTACATCACAGTATACGGAAGCATATCAGCATCATATAAATATGTTGACTTGACAGAATGACACATTAGTCAAAAAATAATTTTATAAATTTATATAAGAAATATATAATTATTTTTTCGCTGACGTGCCATTATATCGTTAATTGATTAACATTTTTCATCCACAAAGGGTCTATTTTGACCCAAAATAAAATGTAAAGGGTTAAAATATTTTAAAAAAGAATAGAGACTAAAATAACTATACAATCAAACGTTAATGACATTTTTTGACATTGCATCTATTAAGAAAATCATCAAACCACTTGAAGAGGAAAAAGAGTGAGAGAGTTTGAGAAAGAGATGAACGAAAATGTTTATCTTTCCTCTTTTAAAATCCCAACCACAAGGAAATGGGGTATTGTGCCCGCAAATCCCTCTCATACTTTCCTCAAGTCGAAAACTCCCTTTTTATGCCAATTAGTCTTGGTCTTCTCTTTCCTCTGATTTAGGAAATTTTAAAATTAGACACTTTAAAATTAGGCTAATATTAGGCAGCATCAGTACGACTATTAGATGTAGGTAAAATGAATATGAGTCGTTGAATTAGAAAAATACAAAAAATGGGGTAAATGGGATAGAAGGTTAACTGGTTAACCTTATAGAAAGAAAATGAGAAAAGAAAATGGGGAAAATCAAACACGTTTTTTTACAAACTCACATTTTTCTTTCATCAATCTTCTTCAACCTCGATTTCTTTGAGTTTGAGTTGAAGTAGAGTAATATTTGAATTAAGATTCTTCCTCTTCACATATCAAGCTTCAAAATAAGATTCATGTCTCTATATATGAGTGCTATGGAGTGGCTAGGGTTTCGTTGGGGTTATGTTTTAAGAGAGGTTTTTGAAAGATATTGAGAAATGGTATTGATACCGCAATAACGTTGGTGGCTTTAGGTAGTCTTAGGGACACTATGAAAAGATTAGAGTTAGATTGAAGAACATTTTCGAGCTTAAAATGACATTTTCTGCATTTTGATATCTGTATTCTTATTGCAGTATCAATATCATTTAAACGAATGTAGAAATTTGAGTACAAGTATCATGTAGTATTTGTACTGTTTTTCACAATATATGTACTGTTCTTGACGGTATCTGTACTGCTATTACATATTACATATGAAATTGAGATTAACACTATACTTACACACATTTTATTTTTCAAGCCCTTTTCCTTTTTAATAATATATATATATGTATATAATTTTTAAACTTATTATTTTGGTTAATAAAATATATTAAAAATTGAGATTGAATTGTTGAAAACGTGTTTATTTGTATTTTTGTAGGTTGACTTATCTGCTTTCTTTAACAATGTCTATTTGTTAGACTTGAGAAAGTTCATGGTTAATTTATTTATGGGTTCAACCCTTTGTGTAATGAGGTTGTCGCTCTCTCTAGGAAATTTTTAACTTTCGAGCTTCTTCGTTTGACTTTGATCCACCACTGACATCAGATGCTTGATAGATCTGTTTCTCTTATTTTTCATGATTTGCATCTATGTCTTTGGTTATCATTATGAATTTATGAAAGACACTTTGAATGTTTTTTTTGTTGCATTGATGTTTTTAATTTTGTAGTTTTATTTTGAATGATTTGGGATCTATTTGAATATTCTACATTATGCTTATATTTTAGATTATGACATTGATCTTATGTAACTATAAATATTTTCGATTATCGTTTTTACTTGTATTGTGTTTATCATCTTATTTGTCTATTGTCTTTCGATACTATTAATCGTACAAATTTTCTTAGTCCTTAGAACAATTGTTTCCAAGGGTTTTGAGCAATTTTCCCTTTAAAGACTTTCACAAAACTTTAGTCAATAAAAATAAGTTTAAAACAATTTTTCAAGTAATTCTTAATTAAAACCTACAAATTTATACAAGCAGTGAACAAAAATGGTACAAATGTTACACAATAGTAACGATACAATTAACATAACTATCGGTACCACAAGATTAATATCGATTCTGAAATCAAACATGCAACAAATTACTATCAATTTTGAATAATGTTTTTGAATTGGTGATCTGGGGTAAAAATTTGTGTAGATTCGTAAGAATTTGTTTAGATACCCAAATTCTTATGAGTTTTGTACCATAAGTTTGGTTGGTTTTAGATTAGGAGACGTGAGATAATAATTTGTGTAGTTATGTTTTTTATTATAACTTATGTAAAGATTTATGTAGGTATAGTAAACCATTATGCAGGTATCATATTTCTCACGCGTTTCGTAACATATAGAGTAATCCTTTAATATTTGAGATAGTTACACAATTTAATATCATAAGTTTGGTTGGTTTAAGATTAGGAGATATGAGGTAATGATTTCTGTAGTTACATTTTTTACTATAAGTTATGTAAAGCTTTACGTAGGCATTGTGAAACATTGTGTAGGTATCATATTTATAATACGTTTTGTAACATATATAGTAATCCTTTAACATTTTAGGTAGTTACACAATTTCTTACCATAAGTTTGGTTGGTTTAAGATTATGATATATGAGATGAAAATTTCAGTAATTACGTTTTTTTGCTATATTTTAAGTAAAGAATTCTGTAGGTATTGTGAAATATTGTGTAGGTATCATATTTATAACGCGTTTTGTAACATATGGAGTAATCCTTTAACATTTTAGGTAGTTACACACTTTTCTACCATAATTTTGGTTGGTTTAAGATTAATAGATATGAGGTAATAAATTTGGTAGTTATTTTTTACTATATTTTTTTGTACATATTTATGTAGGTATTATAAAACATTGTGTATGTATCGTACTTATAATGCGTTTTGTAACATATACAGTAATCCTTTAACATTTCAGGTACTTACACAATTTCCTACCATAAGTTTGGTTGGTTTAAGATTAGGAGATATGTGGTAATAAATTCGGTAGTTACTTTTTTACTATATTTTTATGTATAGATTTCTGTAGGTATCGTGAAACATTGTGTAGGTATCGGATTTATAATGCGTTGCAAACAATTTTGAGTAATCCTTTAACATTTCAGGTATTTACACAATTTACTACCATAAGTTTGGTTGGTTTAAGATTTGGAGATATGAGTTAATACTTTCAGTAGTTACGTTTTTTACTATATTTTATGTAAGGATATATGTAGGTGTTTTGAAACATTATGTAGGTATAGTATTTCTCATACGTTTTGTAACATATAGAGTAATCCTTTATGATTTAAGGTAGTTGCACAATTTTTTACCATAAGTTTGGTTGGTTTAAGATTTGGAGATATGTAACTATAATTTCGGTAGTTACATTTTTGCTATATTTTATGTAAAGATTTCTGTAGGTATTGTGAAGCATTGTGTAGGTATCGTATTTTTCATGCGTTTTGTAACATATAGAGTAATCTTTTAAGATTTCCAGTAGTTACAAAATTTCATACCATAAGTTTGGTTGGTTTAAGATTAAGAGATATGAGATAATAATTTCAGTAGTTACGTTTTCCCTATATTTTATATAAAGAATTATGTAGGTATTGTGAAACATTGTGTAGGTATCGTATTTATAATGTGTTTTGTAACATATATAATAATTCTTTAACATTTCAGGTAGTTACAAAATTTATTACCATAAGTTTGGTTGATTTAAGATTAAGAGATATGTGATAATAATTTCGGTAGCTACTTTTCTTTTACTATAACTTATGTAAAGAATTATGTAAGTATTGTAACACATTGTGTAGGCACCGTATTTATCATGTGTTTTGTAATATATAGAGTAATTCTTTAAAATTTTAAGTAGTTACACAATTTCATACCATAAGTTTGGTTGGTTTAAGATTAGGAGATATGGATAATAATTTCGATAGTTACTTTTTTACTATAACTTATGTAAAGAATTATGTAAGTATTGTGAAACATTGTGTATGTATCGTATTTATCATGTGTTTTGTAATATATAAAGTAATTCTTTAAAATTTCAGATAGTTACACAATTTTCTACCATAAGTTTGGTTGGTTTAAGATTAGGAGATATGAGCTAATAATTTCGATAGTTACGTATTTTATTATATTTTATGTAATTATTTCTGTAGGTATTGTGAAACATTGTGTAGGTATGGTGTTTCTCATGCATTTTGTAACATATAGAGTAAACCTTTAACATTTCAGGTAGTTACACAATTTCTTACCATAAGTTTGGTTGGTTTAAGATTAAGAGATATGAGCTAATAATTTCAGTAGTTACGTTTTTTTATATATTTTATGTAAAGATTTCTGTAAATATTGTGCAGGTATGCTATTTCTCATGCATTTTGTAACATATAGAGTAATCCTTTAACATTTTAGGTAGTTACACAATTTCTTACCATAAGTATGGTTGATTTAAGATTTGGAGATATGTGGTAGTAAATTCGGTAGTTACGTTTTTTGCTATATTTTATGTAAATATTTATGTAGGTATTGTGAAACATTGTGTAGGTATTTCGCATGCATTTTGTAACATATATACTAATTCTTTAAAATTTCAGGTAGTTACACAATTTCTTACGATAAGTTTGATTGGTTTAAGATTTGAAGATATGTGGTAATAATTTCGGTAGTTATGCTTTTTACTATTTTTATGTAAAAATTTATGTAGGTATTGTGAAACATTGTGTAGATATCATATTTCTCATGCGTTTTGTAAGATATAAAGTAATTCTTTAACATTTCAGGTGGTTACACAATTTCTTACCATAAGTTTGGTTGGTTTAAGATTAGGAGATATGAGCTAATAATTTCTGTAGTTACGTTTTTTGATATATTTTATGTAAAGATTTCTGCAGGTATTGTGTAGGTATGATATTTCTCATGCATTTTGTAACATATAAAGTAATCCTTTAACATTTCAAGTAGTTATACAATTCCTTACCATAAGTTTGGTTGGTTTAAGATTTGGAGATATGTGGTGATAAATTCAATAGTTACGTTTTTTTTGCTATATTTTATGTAAGTATTTATGTAGGTATTGTGAAACATTGTGTAGGTATTTTACATGCGTTTTTAACATATAGACTAATCCTTTAACATTTCAAGTAGTTACACAATTTCTTACGATAAGTTTGGTTGGTTTAAGATTTGGAGATATGTGGTAATAATTTCGGTAGTTATGCTTTTTACTATATTTTATGTAAATATTTATGTAGCTATTGTGAAACATTGTGTATATATTGTATTTTTCATGCGTTTTGTAACATATAGAGTAATCCTTTAACATTTCAGGTAGTTACACAATTTCTTACCATAAGTTTAGTTGGCTTAAAATTAGGAGATATGAGCTAATAATTTCAGTAGTTACGTTTTTGATATATTTTATGTAAAGATTTTTGTAGGTATTGTGTACGTATGATATTTCTCATGTGTTTTGTAATATATAAGGTAATCCTTTAACATTTCAGGTAATTACACAATTTCTTAACATAAGTTTGGTTGGTTTAAGATTTGAAGATATGAGGTAATAATTTCGGTAGTTACATTGTTTATTATATTTTATGTAAAGATTTATGTAGGTATTGTGAAACATTGTGTAGGTATCAGATTTCTCATGTGTTTTGTTACATATAGAGTAATCCTTTAAGATTTCCGATAGTTACAAAATTTACTACCATGATAAGCTTTTCTCTAACTACCATTTTTCTTACACTTACTGTAACAAATTATGTAACCACATCGTAACAAATAATGTAGTTACAGGCTATCAGTATAACCGATTTGCCTAATTTTAACCTACTTTTAAGCTGCAAAACGGCAGAAGCTCCCCTCTGATTCTAATTCCCTAATTGACTTGGCAACTAATAAATATAGGCATAATGCTTAAAAAATATTTATAACGTTTAATTGAATAGTCATTTTGACCTTTATTATTTTTTAACTAATTTAACCTCTAATGTTTCATTTTAGATCAATGACCCATATACAAATGGAAATTATTAGTCAATTAACGATAAACGACTTGGAGTGACTTGAAAATTATAATTTTATAAAATTATTTTTTACTGTTGTGACATTCCTTTATGTCAAAACTTGGGTCTATATGACATTGCCATGTCAGTGTGCAGTGCCATGTAAGTTTGCCAAGTCATTTCATACCAGTTACCATTATTTAACTAAAAATGTTCATCTGCAGATGGACCATTTTGACCTTTGAAAGTTAAATTAATTTAAAATAAAATAAGGACCAAAATAACTATTCGATTAGTGACATTTTTTAACCTTATACCATAAGTAAAATATTATTGTTCAGATTGCTTAAATTGAGACTTCTAAAAAATTCTTAACATTTCTTCTGGGACGTTACATTACCACTTCAAGATTCTCAATTTCTTCCCTTACCATTTTGTTATCTCAATGAAGGTACTTTCTAAATTTCTAGATGTTGGAATTGTAAATGAAATTTTTAACCTTCATCCAAGATTATGAGAATTCGGAGTTATTAGACAATCTCCCGGTAAAATATCTGAAAAGTATAGATAGATAAATTGATGTTTGATTGAGTGGTAACATAAAAATCGGTCGAACTTTTAAATATTTAAGATAATAAAAAGTATACACACACACCGTCATATCTTTGCATATAAAGTGGGCCGTAAAGCTTTTAGAATGAATCCCCCACTAGTATTTCCTTTATTTATTCACGGGTAACCTGCTTTCATATGTAAAACATGGCTAAGGATGGATAAGCACGTAACGTGTACTAAACTAATAATGGAACTTCTTTTATTTCCTTTTTCTTCTTCTATGTGTAAAATTGACCATAAACACCAATAATCTATATCTTGTAAAATTGAAAGGAAGATAAAAGATGCAACTTTCCAGCATCTATCCTTCCCCACCGCGGACAAATCAATCCTTTCCCCGAAACCTGAAGAATTCCCGTGTTATAAACAGTCAACCAGCCCTCGCATTCCCAACTCCTCAGCTTTGTTTCAAACACAAGACTATAAAAGGAAATATCTAAGTGAGGAAAAAATGGAAAAACCCCCTAAAGATCTGCCATCAAAATTGGAACTTCTTTGGATTTACCATATAGAGACAGAAAAAGTCAAGCTTGAGAAACGGGGTTAGTCAAGCTCGTTTCAGAAGAAGCTCCATCCAGATTAGTTGCAAAAGATTGAGCCAGCTTTGGGAGAATGGTGCTGCATGGTTTCAGAGATGGCCTCTGCTTCATGTACTGCAAAACCAAATAAATATATAAAATTAACAAATATCAGATAAAATTTCTCTTTAGAGTTCTTAATTTGCATCTTTTGTAAAATGCACCGCTTTTAAACAATGAGAAAGAAGATGATTAGCCATGGAATCAGATTGCGGATGAAGGCATTATAAATATACCAAATCTTCATAACTGTCCAATGGCTATAAATCATATATATATATATATATTATTCTGTTTACCATCCAATAGATGGATCATGATTAGTTGATCACCTCCATATCATTTTGCATAAACTTCAGGGTTCATTAGAGACACTAATACTACAAAACAAGTCTTCAGTGAAAATTCATTGATTAAATTTGTTACATTGAAAGGGAAAGTACAACAAAAAAGAAAGAAAAAAGGGCATATCTTACCTCATGATAAAAAGCATTGATCTCCTCTTCTGTAAGACCTTCATCCTCACCAGAGTTTTCTTCCCAGCCAAGTGAACGAAGGAATGCAGCCTCTTCTTCATCTGGATAAACCATAGCAGAGGAGATCATATCCTTTACACGGTCATCAGAAAATCCTTTAGCATCTTGACATGTGCCACCATTGCTAGTTGCCTCAGTTTAGTTCTCATTACCATAAGCAGGTGCAAACACACTACCTACTTCACAGTTCACTCGGAACTTCAGATTTCTCCATGATGGAAGATGAAATATGATGACGATATGAATCTGAGAGGCCAATAAAACTGTTTGTTGAGGTCTTCTTCTTCAGAAGATTAAAAAAATCATTCCGTCTCTGGGTTTGAGCCAAGAAAGGTCTCTTTTCCTAAGTGAACCCGGCTATTTGGGTTCGAGGTAGCTGTTTTGCGTTCCCCAGCAGAAAGCTTTGGGGGGTTTGAGTTTCTAGCAGAAGCAGATGTAACAGTAGCAACAGCATGTTGCCTAGTTGCAACTTTGCTGTTTGCATTTGTCGCTGGACTAGCAACATCTTTTTGAGTAGAGGATGAGATCCCATTCTGGTTTGAGAACCAAAAGCTTTCCAGATGTCTTTGGCGTATCAGAATTGACATGTCCACTGTGGGAAGATTGATTACCATATTGTTGCTGTCCATTCTTTATAATCATACTCATGTCACTTGTTCTGACTGCTGGTTTGGCTTTTGATTTATCCACTGAATTGAGAACTTGGGACAAAAACATAGACCAACACAGATCTCCTTACACATCATAGGAATCATTAAAAAGGTTGAGAAAAATGCCAAGGTAGTTGTCTAAATTCTAAGATCAAACTATGAAAACAACATGTTAAGTTGTGTGGAGTTCGATTCGATCAACCAATGTTGCTCACCAAGTGGTGGAGAGGTGGATTTTTGGGTGGAAGGGTTTAGGAAGCTAGAATGTAAAAAGACACAATGATTTATAGTGGTTCAACCTTCTAACCAAGGTCTTCATCCACTACCTTATCTCTCCACTAAGGATTTCACAATCAATCCACTATTGATTCGTCCCCCTTTTCTAGGATTAGAAGGAAACCCTTACAACCGATCAAGCTTCTACCCAAAGCCTTGATCAAAACCCTCTTTACAAAGAGACAAATGAAGCAAACTTAAAACCCTCTAATAGGTGTTTGTTTGCACAATTAAGCACTCACCCAAAACTTAAAACACTTGAGCAAATTTGACAATTTTGGCTCACTAGTGTTTGTCTATACAAGAAATGACAATTTAAGCACTAAGACATTTTCTTGATCATTTGATGTTTGACAATATGAGCATTAGCCTTCTCTTGATGCTTGGAGGTCCCTTTTATACTCCCAAATGAGTTTGTAGCCATTACTAGCCGTTGGGTATGAATTGGAGCCGTTAAGGACTTTATTTCCCTTCATAAATGCTGTTCTGCAGCTAGTTGTATCGATACGCGTGACACCGTATCGGTACGGCCTTCTTGAGGAACTAGCCGTTGGGCTCTTGCCAGCTTGGGCGTATCGATACGCTTGAGGGCGTATCGGTACGGGTTCACATTTGAATGACCGTTGGGAAATAGCCGTTGGGGTGGTTGAACTGGGATCGGTACGCTGACGTGGCCTATCGAAACGATCCCGATGCGTATCGATAAGGCAAGGGCCTGTATCGATACGGGTTTTGACAGTGGCCAAACTGGGGCAAAAATGTATCGGTACGGGGGTTTACCGTATCGATACGGGTGCTCTGAAATCACAAGTTTGGCTATTAAAAGCATGAAAATTCTTTGTCAAAAACCTTTTAAAATACCTCAAACATAATTTCAAGTTGTTTGGACTTAAAAACAACTTTTAAATTCTTTTCAAATTAGTCCAAAACATTTTTCAATTATTATATCAAAACATTAGTTCTACAATCTCCCCCTTTTTGATATAATAAAACTAACTTGAAAAATTGTTTGGGATTCTCCCCCTTTAACTTTAAAAATGTGAAAAAGAGAATTAAGAATGTAAATTAAATAAAGCCCCCTTATTCATTTGAAAATTCAATTTTTCAAACCATTTCTCCCTTTTTGTTATATCAAAAAGAATTTAAACATTAAGTTCAAAATAACAATAGAAGTAAAAAATTTGACAAAAATAAGAATTTGGTTTTAAAAGGCCCCCCTCACTCAAAACATCATCAAAAATGTTAGTCCAACATATATGATCATCTAGTTGAATAAACTAAAGATAAAACAAATAAATGCTAAAACAACTAGATTTTTATCAACACTTGAATTCAAGGGAGGATGTGAAGCCTTCCTTCTCCAAGTGTTCTTCCTTGTGTGCATGGAGCTCCCCCTCAATGTTTGACTTGTTGAACATCTCCATCACACCTATCAATAGATAATCAAGTAAATTTTGGTATCCAAATTGCTTTGGATCCATAAACGTTAGTGGCGCAAATTTTAGTCCCCTTTGGAATCCATTTTTCAATGTCATCCTTTTCAATTGAAGTGGTTAGTCCTTTTGGGACCCAAACACTTCTAAAACATTTACCTTTTATAAATTTAGGGGCACTAGATTGTCTAACATAGAAATTTGATTTTCCAAAATTATTTTTCTTTTCTAGTTCTTTGGAAATCAAATTCTTTTCTTCTTGAACATTTTGAAGCAATTTTTGTAAATCAAAACATTTTAATTCAAACTCTTCAAGTTTTGCTTCAAGTTCAAGTTTGGTTTTAGAAAGTAAATCATTTTGAATTTTTAACTTTGAAATCAATTTATTGTTTTTCAAAATGTGGCTTTTAAAATCTAAAACCAAATCATCATAGACATCTTGTAATTCATCAAAGGAATAAGAACATGAAGTAGATGAATTAAAAGTTACCCTTGAATCTTCTTCGATGGCCATAAGGAAAAGGTTGGCTTGTTCATCGTCGGTGGAGTCTTCATCACTCCAAGTAGCCACATACGCCTTCTTCTTATGGCTAGAAGTGTTTGCCCTCTCCTTTCTTTTAGGTTCTCGTTCAAGCTCTCTCAAGGCTTTCTTCATGAACGGAGCACACTTCTTGAAGAGATGAACTATCTCTTCATCTTTATCCTCCTCTTCACTTGAGTAGACATGATGGCAAGTGGAGGATTTGAGAACCATGGCACTTGCATTGATGCCAAGCCCTTTGATTTTCTTCTCTCCCATAGCTCTAATTTCTTCCATCTTCTTCTCATCCTCTTTGTTCTTCTTCATAATTTGATGAGTAAGGAGAGACCCCATGAGTTCATCAAGCTTCAAAGTCTTCAAATTTTTGGCTTCGATGATGGCGGTCCTCTTTGAGTCCCAAGACTCGGGAAGTGAGTAGATGAGCTTTCGAACAAGCTTTTCTTCCGGGATGGCTTCCCCATAGCCTTTGAGACCATTGGTGATGGTGGAGAACCTATCAAACATCTTCTCGATGTTCTCTTCCGGATCCATTTTGAAGTTCTCATACTCTAAGGTTAGGAGCCCAATTTTGGTCTCCTTGACTTCATTGGTTCCCTCGTATGTGACTTCAAGCTTGTCCCATACCTCCTTGGCACTCTCACAAGAAGACATCTTCTCATAGATGGTTGGGCCAAAAGCACAAAACAAGATGTGCAAGGCTTTGCAATTAAGCTCCATCTTCTTGCGATCGTCGACACTCCACTCCGCTTTGCTTCGTTGAGGCACGAACGGGCCATCTTCAACTACATCCCATATCTTGTAATCTTTTAACTTGATGAAGAACTTCATCTTTCTCTTCCAATGGGCATAGTGGGTTCCGTCGAAGAAAGGCGGTTTGTCGATGGATTGCGCCATTTGAGCCCGTTGATGAAATAGTGATCGAGCTTGCCGGATCTTCTCAATAGGATGTTAATCCTCTTCGATTGAGCCAAGCTCTGATACCAATTGTTAAGTTGTGTGGAGCTCGATTCGATCAACCAATGTTGCTCACCAAGTGGTGGAGAGGTGGATTTTTGGGTGGAAGGGTTTAGGAAGCTAGAATGTAAAAAGACACAATGATTTATAGTGGTTCAACCTTCTAACCAAGGTCTACATCCACTACCTTAGCTCCCCACTAAGGATTTCACAATCAATCCACTATTGATTCGTCCCCTTTTCTAGGATTAAGAGGAAACCCTTACAACCGATCAAGCTTCTACCCAAAGCCTTGATCAAAACCCTCTTTACAAAGAGACAAATGAAGCAAACTTAAAACCCTCTAATAGGTGTTTGTTTGCACAATTAAGCATTCACCCAAAACCTAAAACACTTGAGAAAATTTGACAATTTTGGCTCACTAGTGTTTGTCTATACAAGAAGAAGAACCTCCCCGATCCCCATGCAGACTCCTCCTCCGAATCCGAGAAGGACAAAGAGACCACTACTGCCTCCCCAATAGCCAAAGCCACTACTGCCAAGGACTCCGGCTACTTAGACATGGAGATTTCAGACTCTTTTGAAGATGCACCGCCCGAGGTAGCACGAAAAGGAAAGCGGCCAACAGCAGAACCCCTGGGTGGAGAAGCCGACAGACAAATCAAGAAAGCCACCCCAGCCGTATCCAGCCGCCGTGTAGCTCGAAGAAGAGCCCAGCAGAAATACCATCCGTTACGCGCCGCCTTGTCCTGCTTGCCTCCTCAGATTCCTCCGCTGACGCGGCAGCAACAGAGTGGAACTCCTCCAGCCTATAGCACCATTTTCCTTTTTATTTTCTTTCTTTTTAATGTTGTTTTCTATTTCTGTTTTATTATTTATTTTCTTTTTATCTTTTATTTTATTTTTAATTCTTATTTTGTAGAGGCATTGAGGACAATGCCAGGCTTGAGTTTGGGGGAAATTAGTCCTCTTTGAATTAGTTCTCTTTGTTTTAGGTTCATAGCATTTAGATGCATATGTAAATTCTGCCCCTAGCACTTAATGAAATAGAATCCTTAGTCCAAAACATGTGCCTATGATAGCTTAGCCGACTACTTATTTTCGCACCATTCTAAAAAATTTAATTTAACTTTTGGAAGAAGCATGAAAAAAAAAACTTAGAAAATTTTCTTTGTGCCAATTATCCTTACACTTGTCTCTTAAATACTGGATTTTTGTTTAAGTTCTAAGTTTAACATCGCCTTCCTTACTTAATAAAAGTTTCTTGATTGAATACAAGTTCGCCGCCACGGCAGCACATGGCAGCACAACAAAATTGATGAAAAACCTATAGGTGCCCAAAACTGGTTCTAGGAAGAAAGAATAAAAACCTAGAGGTGCCCGAAATAGGCTCTAGAAAGGATCACGAGCAAGGACACTCCGCTGCTATCTAAGTCCATGAATCTAAACCAAGTGACGGACAAATTAGCAAGAGTGAATGAAAGTCTTCACGAGATGACTCTATTCAAAGGTTTCAAAGTTTGTAGAGTGCACCTACCTTAGCTTCAAACTCGAAGAATATTTGTGATGAGTTGAAGGCCTTAAAGCCATGATCAGAAAAAAGAAAACAAAAGTGCCCAACTATGCTGGCAAGGCAGCATCTTGTATCCTTTCTAGTAACTTAATTATTATAGGCATACTTTGTTAACTTGGTAACTTCAACATGTTTAGCATGAACAAAGACCTGCAAACACTGCACTGGCATTAAGAAAAATTAATCTGAGTTATTTCATGTTATTCCCCATCACTAACATTATACAGGTGCCACGGCCTTGAGGCAAGAAATCAAGTTGAAAAGCTAACATTCTATTAATTTTGTGCTATGGGCAGTTTTACTAGTTAGGTTGCATTGCTTGAGGACAAGCAATAGTTCGAGTTTGTGAATGTGTAGAGTGTCCACGAGTCCTATATTTTGTACACATTCCTGCCATTATTATTGTTGTTCTTGAGCTCATTTAGGCATATTTAGGTGCATTGCATGCATTATAATAACATCTTCTCTTGTACCATGCTTTTATTGAATATCTTATGATTGATAAAGAAAAGATTACTGTTTTAGTTTAGTTATGTTTTCAGGTGCTATAGCTAGGAAAGTAGAGGAAGAGGACATGACAAGGCGAGGAAACCTGGAACCAAAGAAGCTATACTGAAGCAGCACAAGTTGCCGCCAAGGACACTGCCGAAGCAGCATTGCCGCCAAGAGTCGCCCGGGCAGGAGTTACACCGACTTAGCCAAGATGGGTTGCGATTTCAAGAGGATAATTTCCTAAGCCCAATGAGCCCAGTCTTTCAACTTTCTGAAGCCTGTAGCGGCCGGTAGAGTTAATTCAAGATCGATAAGTAGGAGCACTTATCCTTACTTGCTGAAGAAGGCAATGTTCAAAGAGTCTGTATTTAAAGCATAAATGAGTCTGTATTTAATGTAATTTACTTTTAGAACTTCTACTTCAAGAAGGACTCAACTTAGGTCAAGAGCTCTATATATACCCAATGTATGTAAGGGTATAAGGATATGCATTTCGTGAGAAATTAACGACATCTACCGATGAGAGTGTAGATGAGGGGTTAGCTAGATAAGTTGGAGTGTTGGGGGTCACGGCCGAACTCTCCTAGGGTTTAGACGCGTGTATGTAAAGTAATTTGGGAAACAATTGTATAATTTTGAGTTGTTTTCAATAAAGTTCCGAGTTTGCTTAATATATGCTTGTTGTTCGTTCAATTAGTCCACACCAGACAGTTGAAGAGAAAATCCATTTGTCGGGCACAAAAGTGCAAGGCTCACAAAAGGGCTCATCACGATCACAACTCACAAAGGCGTGACTAACTTGGTTCCACACCAGTCCACAAGTTTTAGCGGCTAAAAGGGATTACCAACCGAGTTGTCTAATTTGGTTCCACACAAGTCCTCAATTGAAGCAATCTCGAGCATCCTAACCTAGAAATAGGAGGGACCACTGTCGACTATCTTGCTGGACTTGGAATGACTGCCAGATTTGCCGCCAGGACTTCTTTCTGTTCCACCTGCCGAGGTAGTACACACCCCTGCCATGGCAGTGATCTGCTGTGATCGTGTGACAAGGTCGTAGTTTGCCGCCCACCTTACCCTCCACTGCAGCAATTCATGGCAGCGCGAAACATACTCAAGACCTTGCAATGCAGTCCACATGCTACTAAGCTGCACTTGTCTTACCTAGCTTATCGCCCAGTCTCCCCTATCATTCCTCTTAGCACTATCTTTATCTTTACTTGTGTTTTATATTTCCACATTTTGAGATTTAATGGCACATTTATTAAATCTTTGTGCAGGAAACCATTCATAGGAGCTGCTCCAATCCCTGTGTAGACGATATCTTTTATACTATAACTTGACAAGAGTGTGCACTTGCGCTCACCAAAGGAGAACACTTAAACGCTCTACAGAGCAAGACCAATTTTAGAGGCTATAATTTAGAGTTAAATGGGTGAAAAGACCTAAACCTATATAGAGAATTAAGTAGAATTAAAAGATTATATACGGGTTATATTTATGTTTAGTAGTTGCCTAAATTCTAAGATCAAACTTGAAACTACAAAAACATCATTAACCTATAGCCCAAACGAGTTTAAGGATATTATAAATGAGTGCAAAAGGTTTTGATTTAGGAGGGCAGGGGTGCAAGACCAACTTCAGAGTTCAAAGGCTATAATTTAGAGTTAAATGGGGAAAAGACCTCAACCTATATAGAGAGTTAAGTAGAATTAGAAGATTATTTGTGAGTTATATTCATGTTTAGAAGTTGCTGGAAATCTAAAGAACAAGAAAGAAGATCTAGCTTTATACCTAGATTCCTACAGGCATCGACATCAAATAAAGAACATAAGTTCATGTTTTCTTAAGGCTTAATCTTGATTTCTATAGCTGCACCTTAGTCATATGAGAAGACTGACATTCAAGCTCCCTAGAGAAGTAAAGACTTCAAAACAAGAGCATAATATATCTTTAAAGGATGAAAATAAAAAAGAAACATGACATAAGATAAGGATAGCAAATCAGAAATGACAAAAATGGTGAGCAATGCATCTACATTATTTTCATCAAGCCAATCTAAAAGAAAATTATCATGATAAACTACAAGAACACACATTTGTTTTCTTTTACCAAATCTTAGTTATGTTTCCTTTTTAACAATTTGACTTGGAAAAAGAATACCATCCAATATAGAAGTACAAAATAAAGCTTTCATGTAACATGTAAAACCTAAACACATATTGTCAGGCATTACATGTAAACAAATATTCAGCATACAACCTCTAAACGGTAAAAATGAACTACAAAACATAGATAGGAGAGGAGGGGAACCAAGCTTGTTTATTATTATTAAAACTACAATTTAACTCGCTAAGATACAATACTGCTAAAAGTTAAGATACAATACTGCTGAAAGCTAAGGCATCTGGCTTACCAAACCCTTAGACATCGAAGGTGTCACTGGTATTAGTTGCCTTGATTGCTTAATAGCCAGTTCCTCGCATCTTTGAGTCTTGATAGATAACTAACTGTATGAATAAAAATGTCTAAATGAATTGCATATACAAGTTATACGTGTAATAAGAAATTGGGGGTTCGAGAAGGAGCTTGTGCTAATGCTTCAGCCATATTAAGACCAATTGTGAGACGTGGAGACCCAGAACCTGAGGTAGAAACAGTCACATGAGCAAGAAAGGAGCCTGTGCCACTACTTCCAACCACACTGGGAACTGCCAGAGCTGAGGTCCATCCTTCCACACCAGTCAAAGATGAATTACCAACAGACAAACTCTGAGAAGCTGAGCTAAAACCAGGAGAGGAAACTCTAGCTATCTCAGGCACCCATGCCTCTCTTCAGTTCCATGTGAGGGAAAATCTTTCTCAAACACAGCCTTGTTGATACTACACCCAACATGACCCCCCAAAAGCAGATCATTTCCATTGTAATGGTTAATATTACCAATATCTCTTGAGTCCACAACAATCCTTTGAGGCAAAGGCTCACCTTGTTTCCTGTAGACCATAGAACGAGAATGACGCATTTTATCTATTTCAACCCTAATGGTTGATATACCTCTAAATTTCTCAACCCTACTGGCTAAGAAACTTTCTAAACGATCAGAAGAATCATGAGCACAATGGTTGCCAAAGCTCGATCTCTCTTTATCCATTTTTCGATCCTTATCACGGTGAGCCATACTATACACACTATAAGCATGCTTTACAGAGTCATTGCCAGAAGTCCTCCTTGAATTTAGTGAAAATGACTGATCTAAAAATGCTGAATGAGGGAAATCAAAATCACTTATATTCCTACAGTTTCTCTGTCTCCCATGATGCGCCAAAGAAGAAGCATCTAATAAAACACAGATACATTTATTATATATTCCAAAAAATGATATACAAAGTACAAGCATTCCTACACCGATGACTATAATAGAACAATATAAATGCAACAAGAAATACATTGGGCATAGAAGATAGGCATGCTGAAGATCTATCTAACAAACAGATGCACGACTAATAGTGATATAATTAGGTATAAATGGAATGAGAAATGCAATGGGTATTTAGAAATTGGTGTATCAAGGGGGGACCTGAGTTAGAAGAGGAGGAAGCAAAGTGGGGGTTTGAACTGTCGTCCCCAGTAACAGTGCCATTAGTTCTCAGCCATTCTGAAACTAATAATGCTGGTTCACTTCTTTCCATGAGAGATGCTGAGCAGGACCATCAGATAGGATAAAAATGGGAAAAACGAAAACTTCAAAGTTCAAAGCCCTAACCCACCAAATTGATTTTCTTCCAACATACAAACCCTAAACTTATCCCTAGTCATCCAAACCACCAAAATAAGGAATTGTTTGATCAAAAGTAATGGATTTTTAACACAAATGTGTAGCCTTAGCAATACAATAAAGGAAAGGCGGTAAGGTGATTATATTTTAGTTAACTATTCCCCTAGTCCATCTTTGATTAAAAAGTGGAATTGTAAATTGTTGGTTTTTCGATCTCAAATGACCTTCATTTTTCAAATTAAGGAAAAAAGAACAAAATCTCTTCCAAATCAACAACTTAGGCAAAAACAAAGGCAAGGAACTCTTCCTAACCAATTCGATTAGGAAAAAAACAACCCTAAATATAAATATATCTAGAATACCATTAAAACCGTAGATTGAATTTTGATTGCGTCTCGAACTAACGGTCTGAACTCTTCCAATATTTTTATAATTTATTCTAGTCACTTGTTTTAATTATGCTGGTTTCTTAGCTATGTAAGTTAAGTTGCCCATAATTAAAGCTTGATGGTATCATTTCATCTTTTAACAGCTCGATGAGAATATTTATGGTAGCAAAGTATAGTTTTTATGTTGTAAAACTTTGTTATAAGATCTGAGAGATCAAGTGTACACAAATCAAACTTGTGTTATATTTCATAATTTACAATTTGTAAGATTTAAAGTTTAAAGTTTACTAAGTTGTACTCTTTTATGTTGTAATAAACTTCTATCTTATTCAATAATAATTTTACATATTATGTTTAAAAGTTCACTTATTCTCTTTAAAGTTCTTGTGAGTTTCAAGTTCATTTATTCTGTCTTTATCAACTTAAATAATCAACAAACCAAGTATATGTTTTGATCAAGTTATGTTCACTTATTTTATGTTTCGACTTATTCTGTTTAAAGTCACAGTTTCAAATATTTTCCAATATATTTTGATCAAGTTAAGTTAATTAATTAAAAAGACATTCATTCAAGTAATTTTTTAATTTTTACTTAAATAATTTTTACTAAAATTTGATCAAGTTAACTTAAATAATTAAAAAGACAATTTACAATAAATTCTATCTTAATAAATAAATTTTGATCAAGTTAACTTAAATAATTAAAGCTGAATGTCTTAATAATTATAAGAACATAACCAAGTATATTCTTAATTTTTACTTAGCATTAATTTTTACTAACTATAGATATATAATTTATTAACACTTGACATTATTTATTATTAACTTAAAAGAACATAACCAAGTATATTCTTAAAAGATAGTTTTATTAATTATCAACAAATCAAATAACAATATCAGTTCATGTCAATATCAGTTCAGGTCAATATCAGTTCAGGTCAAGAACATGTAGGATTCAAAACAGGTTGATATCAAAACATGTCGGGTCCAAACAGGTCGGGTTAAATCAGTTATCTGGCAGGTCAGTCTCGGGTTCGGGTTCGTTTCGGTCGGGTGCAGGTCGGGTTCGGTTACTACATTAACGGGTCAAATTCGGGTTCAGGTTCGTTTCGGCCGGGTTCAGGTCAAGTTTGGTTACTACAATAACAGGTCGAATTCGGGTTCGGGTTCGTTTCGGTCGGGTGCAGGTCGGGTTCAGGTCATTGAGTTTTCGGGTCAAACAATGTAACGCCCCAATTTTGGGCTTAGAAGTTTTGGGTTTGGACCGGGCCGGTCGGGTTGCGGTTCGAATATAAAAGGGTGAATTTAGGAAAGCCTCGTTCGGGTTGCATTAAAAATATGGAAAAATGTCTTAAAATCCTCTTTTATTATATATAAGAGAATGGTGAAATCAATTTTACAAAATAAGGTTTGGAAGTGTGACATTTTGGTTAGTGACCAAAATGTAATTTTCGAAAATTGTGTGACTGTTTTAAAAAGGATTGAAACTTTGAATCTTTAAGGAGCTATTTACCCAATAGGAGTTTCTCCAGATTTTTCTTAAATATTAAAGGATTAATTAATGGTTTTTAAATAAAAGTAAAAGGGAGGGAAGATATTTTGACATTTTTCAACTAACTTTTCCAAATTCCCATTTTCCTTTTCTCTCAACTTTCTCTCAACCCAAACACATTTTCCAGCACATTTTCCCTCTGATTTTGACATCCAAATATGAGATTTTAATCCTCTTTTGATCTCTAATCATCTCTTCAACAAAACCTTGGCATTTGCTATTTGGATTTTCAAGAATCTTGGTTCCAAAAAGGGAGAAACTCAAGTTTAGAGTTATGAACGTCCTTCTCCTCTAAATTCTCAGTTCTTTACTGAAATTCCCAAGTTCTCAATCCTTGATTTGTGTTTTATAAAAGGTTTTACAATTGTGTTCTTGATCTTGGCTTTAAAATGCAAGATTTGCTTTAATTTTGATGAAATTCGTATGATCTGTTTGGGCATTGTTTTGAGATGTCATTTTGATGAAAAATGAATGTATAATTGATGAGAAATTGAGGTTTAATCAATACAATCCCGAATAGGTTGATTTTCCTAAGTTTAGCTTGAGTTTTTGGTTGTTTTTGGAGTGATCTTGATGATCTGTTATAGCTGGAGGTATAAGGACGTGGTTAGATCCTTTTTGGATGTTAATTGAGGTTTAAGAATGTTTAGAATTGATGGATCTTGGCTGGGTAGTGTTGTGGAGTTGTTTGGATGTGTTTTCGGTTGTGTTTGGTAGCCGAAAATGGAGTGTTGATGAGAGCAGCGAGTTTAGGTGCTTTCATTGAAGATATTAATGCATGATGATGCATTAATCCTCTGCTTTGATGTGTTTAAAACAGGGGAGTCATCTTTGGATCCTTGTGGTGGTGATCCGGAAGCTTGATTGGTGTTTCGGCAAGTGGCGGAACGGAATCGGTGAGTGGATTTTGGTTTAAGGCTTTGAAACCAATGATTTGAAGGTTTGGGAGCTTAGTTTAAGTCTAAGAAACTTAGCTAAGCTCAAGAGTAAGTTTTCGGATAAATTCACTTTATGTTGAACCATGGAATGGTTGTTGCAATGAGGTTGATTTGCATGTTTTAAATTCTGTTTTGAAAGCATATTTAAGCATGTTTATTGCTGGTTTTATAAGCCATGTGTTGAAGGATGCTCAAGGTAAGAGATCCTTGTTTTGAACATTGTTTAATGTGGTTTTGATGCTTAATGATGCATGATGATTATGGCTTTGTTAAATGCTTTAAAACAGTGGAATATTGTTGTTAAATGATGTATATTGGCAAGTGATGTCTTGAGAATGGTTAAGAACACTATGGTGGTTAAAAGTCCATAGGTGGTTCTTGTTTAAAGAACAACATGGTGGTTAAAAGTCCATGGTTGATTCTTGGTTAAGATCACAAAGGTGGTTAAAAGTCCTTGTGTGAATCTTGTGTATTTTAAGAACAACATGGTGGTTAAAAGTCCATGGTTGGTTCTTGGTTAAGGTCACAAAGGTGGTTAAAAGTCCTTGTGTGAGCCTTGTATATTTAAGAACACCAAGGTGTTTAAAAGTCCATGGGTGTTTCTTGTTAAGGACACAAAGGTGGTTAAAAGTCCTTGTGTGGTCCTTGTGAATTGTAAGAACATCATGGTGTTTAAAAGTCCATGGATGATTCTTGTGCTAAGGACACAATGGTGTTTAAAAGTCCATGTGTGGTCCTTGTGTATTGTAAGATCGCAATGGTGTTTAAAAGTCCATGTGTGGATCTTATGTAGATTGTATCACTTGTGGCCAATATGACATGTTATAAACTTGAAGCATGAAATGCTTGTTTGGAATGCTTATATGCATGTGCAAATGGTGATTTGAACTAAGGTTTATAAAGGTGTTTTTAAATGCATTATTGTGTTGTTTTAAATGAGCATTCCTCACTAAGCTTTTTGCTTACGCTCTCTCTTTTCTTAAATCAATAATGCAGAGCATTGAAGTGCATTTGGGGCAGCAAGGAAGCCAAGCATCCAAGTGAAGATTTAAGCTCATGTATGGTGAACATTTTCCTAAACTATTAGCTTTTGGGCATTTGGCAATGGGGGACCTATGTCGTTGTTTTGGGAGATGTTTTGGACTCCCTAAGTTGGTTTTATGTTGTTGATGATGTTGGAACATGTAATTGGCCTTTGTAAAGTTGGTTTGGTATTTTGATGCTTGAATGGTTTTCTAAATAGGTTGCATGCCTATAGAATTGGGGATTTCTTTAATTGATGCCATGTTTGTGTATGGTCGATGCAATTATGTTCATTATGCATGTTATGACTTGCTGGTATAATTTGGTTGCCTTTGGAGCATGTTTGATGGGTCAATTGTGTGATAAACCAGCAAATTTTCTGCAATCTGGACAGGCCGTATCGGAACGGGTGCTACCGTTTCGGAACGGGGGCCTGAAATGGCCTAGACGTTTCGAAACGGGAGGAACCGTTCCGGAACGGAAATGCTACTGCCAAGCCCTGTTTCGGTACTCGTTTCGGAACGGTCCCGCGTTTCGGAACAGGTCCTCTCTGTTCCGGAACATTCGACCGTTGGGCACTGAAATTGACGGTTATATGTTTTGAAATGTTTGCGTTTTAGTCCTGAACCTTGTTGTTGCAATTGAATGAGTTTTAGATGTCCGTTTGAGCTGAAATTTGACAGAGAAGCATGAAATATGATTAATTTCATAATGGTAACTCTTAATTGGGTTAAGTCCTTATAATTTTCAGAATTTACAATTTGGTCCCTAATTCCTTAGTTAGTGCAATTGAGTCCCTGAATGTTCTCTGATTGTTATGATCTTTGAGTATGCTGATCTTGTGAACATATCTAGGGTTAATGTGCATTTAGGTAAGATTAAAAAGAAAAAAAGGGTCGTTAATCAAGGTTGACTTTCGGGTTGACTTTGGTTTTCCCCGTGTAAACTTCTTAATTCGGTTCAACCGTCTGGGCCAGGTTAAGGGGGTTACATTTGGTGGTATCAGAGCTGAGTTCTCGAGAAATTGGGAATGATTATATGGATGATTAAAGTATGTATGCTTTGTATGCTTGTTGAGTGAAAGCATGTTGAATGAATTGTAAATATGTTACAATTGTAAATGACTTGATTGAGAGGAAACCGTGAAGATTGTATTCAGAGAAAAGAGTAAAGACAATAGAGACTAAATAACATCTAAAATTAGACTGCCTTAGACTAGGGTTACACCCTTACTTAATAAAACATCAAACTACAATGTTTAATTTAAAAACATAAAGACTCAACAACGACTATTATTTAAAAACAGAAGCATAGTTCTAACTTCATGTAAAAAGGTTTGCATCAATACTCCCTTCTTCAACCACATCTTTGTCCTCAATGATTGAAATGAGAAAAAATCAATTGTAGCTTGTAAAAAAGCTCCCATGTTGCATCTTCTGGAAAGAAATTGGTCCACTCGACCAATACTTCCGTTACTGCCTGATTTTTCTTTTTGACCATCCTCCTATCCAAAATCTTCAACGAATCCTTGATAATAGTTCTTTCCATACCCATAACAGGTAAAGTTGATTGAACAGGGGCAGAACCTATATGCTTTTTAAGTTGTGATACATGAAAACTTTAATGTACTCTAGATCCCACCGGTAACTTCAATTTATATGCAACCTTACCCACTTTGACTTCAACAAGGAAAGGTCCAAACCATTTAGGGGCAAGCTTCTGATTATGCCTGGATTGCACGGACTGCTGTCGATAGGGCTGAAGCTTCAAATATACCAAATCCTTGACCACAAACTCCCTATCACTCTTATTTTTGTCATCCTGTTTTTTCATTCTTTCTTGTGCTCGATGCAAGTATAATTTCAACATCCATATGGCAGCTTCCCTAGCTTGTAAGCTTCTATCAACCGAAGCCACTAACGATTCTCCCGCCAAATAAAATAAGTGTATTGCAGGTTCCTATCCATACAAAGCTTGGAATGGAGTTGACTTGATAGATGAGTGATACGAAGTTTTATACCACCATTCGGCTAGAGATAACCAATTACTCAACTCTCGAGGTGATTCATCTGTCATACACCTCAAATATGTCTGCAAACATCTATTGACCACCTCAGTCTGACCATCCGTTTTAGGACGATATGATGTTGAAGGTGTCAATGTCACTCCCAACTTACCAAATAATTTCGTCCAAAAAGTGTTCATGAACACTTTATCTTGATCACAGACAATAGTTGATGGTAATCCATGTAATTTGAATACATTATCCATGAATACATGTGCCATAGTCAATGCTGTAAATGGATGTGTCAAGGCCATGAAATGAGCATATTTTATGAGTCTATCAACCACAACAAGGATAACATCTTTGGACTTCGATCTGGGCAAGCCCTCAATAAATACCATACTAATCAAATTCCAGGCATGATTTGGTACTGATAAAGGCTGAAGCAAACCTGGCTTGGCATGGTTATCATACTTATTTCTTTGGCAAATTTCACACTCACGAACTAAGCTTCTCACTGTTTTCTTCATTCCTTTCCAATAGAGGCAAGGAGACATGTCTTACTAGTGACATCTCCTCTACAATGACCACCAAAAGAAATGCGATGAAACAATTTAATCAAACTCTTTTCCTTAATTCTGCATCATCTCCTACTACCAGCTTACCCTTCTTTTTCAAGAAATGACCATCCCACGAATACTTCGAATGGGATGAAAAATCTTTTTCTAACCCAGAAATAATTTTTTGGATTTTTATATCATTGATCCAATATTGACAAATTTTTTGCACCAGTTCAGTATTAAACTATTGACGACCATGAGCTTTCTATTGGAAAGAATTGGATCTCTCGAAAGAGCATCAACCACAATATTACTTGCTCCCTTTCGATAGCAGATTTCATAATCGAAGCCCATCATTTTAGCTACCCAAATCTGCTGTGCATGTGTGATTGCTTGATTCTTGGTTAGAAATCTTAAGCTCTGATGATCCGTTCTGATTTTGATGTGCCTTCCAACCAAGTAAGATGACCACTTCTTAACTGCTAACAACAATGCTAACATTTCCTTCTCGTAAATGGACATTGCTTGATGTTTCACACCCAATCCTTTACTGAAGTATTGAATTGCTCTACCTTCTTGCAATAAAACAACCCCAACACCTAGAGCTAAAACATTAGTCTCCAATACAAATTCTTTGTTGAAATTGGGTAAGGCAAAGAAAGGAGCCTTAGCCATAGCATCCTTCAACATGACATTACAATTTCAGCCTCCTGATTCCAACCCAAGCTTCCTTCTTAAGTAATTCAGTCAATGATTTGACAAGGCCACCATACCCTTTAATGAGCAGTCTATAGTAACCTAATAAACTAAAAAATCCTCTAAGTTCTTTAACATTCGAGGAAGTGCCCCAATTAAGAAGGCTTTGGAATTTGTCCTTATCCATCGAGATGAATCTCCCTGAGATGTGATACACAAAATATTCCATTTTCGTAGCTCCAAAAGCGCATTTACTGTGCTTTGCAAACAATTGATGATGTTGAAGCACCCCCAAAACTTTGCGTAGATGCCTCAAATGATCCTCCCAAGTCTCAGAATATACAAGTATATCATCGAAGAAAACTAATATAATTTTCCTAAGTAACTTCTTAAAAATGGCATTCATCAACCCTTGAAAGGTCGCTGGAGCATTAGTGAGGCCGAAAGGCATAACTAAGAATTCGTAGTGCTTTTCATGAGTTTTAAAGGTTGTTTTGTGTACATCTTCTTTACAAATTTTAATTTGGTGGTACCCCGATCTTAGGTCCAATTTAGAAAAGAACTTTGCAGCCCCTAATTCACCAAGTAATTCTTCAATGATGGGTATGGGAAATTTGTCTTTCAAGGTTAATTGGTTAAGCTGTCTGTAATCCACGCAAAGCCTCCAATTTCCATCTTTCTTCTTGACTATTACAATAGGTGAGGCAAACGAGCTAACATTGTCCCTAATAATTCCAGTAGACAACATTTCTTGAATCAATCTCTCAATCTCATTCTTCTGGACAATAGTATATCGATATGGTCTTATGCTCGTGACCCCTTTTAGAGGTAACCCTAGGTTCTTGATAAATAACAACAAACTCATTCAATAGTTGTTGCAGATCATCAGACATTACTTTACTCTTAAGTTGTACTTCAATCTAAGTGTTCATGGTGAGTAGAGATATGCCAAGAGTGATTCTTGACCCCTTCAAAACCTTCGACCCCTTATTGTCCTCGAGCAACTATAAAGGACCCAGTGACAACCCCTTCCACTCTATCTCCTTGTCTGCATACTGAATTCATGGTCAACTGTGAGAAATTCCATTGAATGGACCCAAGAGAAGCTAACCACTGTACTCCAAAAACTACATCACACCCTTTTAATGGAAGAACCAAGAAATATGTAGTGAAAGACTGACCCTAAGAACCCACTGAAGTCTCTTACAAACTCCTTGAGTATACAATGATTCTTCATCAGCTATAGTAACCCTCATTTTATGTTTTTGCTCCACTGCTAGTCCACCAGCTTTTACTAATCTCAAACTCAGAAAATTATGCGTACTGCCATAATCAATCAAAGCAACCCACTGCTGGTTCTGAATATTCACTGAAATTTTCATAGTTTCACAACCTACGACCCCCACATTGTTTGCAAGGAAAGTGCAAGAATGTCAGGACTCATTCCTTCAACGTTTTCATGTTCTAACTTCTCAGCACATTCCAAAAATTCATTCTGCTCATTCTCTCCATCCGTTCCTTCCATTAACAACTGATACAACTAGGACCTAGTGCATTTGTGCCGAGGAGTGTATTTTGTAGGGCAGCAATAGCAAAGGCCCTTTCGTCTCTTTTCTTCCAGCTCAGCTCCAGTCAACTTCTCAGAACCATTGCTCGTAGCCGGAAATCCTTTCTTGGGTGAAGGCAGCTTGCTAGGAAAATTAGAAGAAGGTCTTGACCCTTGTCGAGGTGTGGTTTTGCGGCTAACACTCTTGACTGCCGCTGATGATGATGTACCGCCTCTCAACATAGAAGAAGATGCAGTAGTTGTAAAAGATAACACAGAGAGTTGTGGTCTGCCAACACCAGTATACCCCTTCCTAGATGACTGAAACATTATCTGCTTAAAGTGTAGTGCTAATCAAAAGGCATCCAATAAATCTTTGGGTTGAAAAGTTCTAACATATTGGCCAAGTTCCTCTCGCAAGTTCGTGATAAAAATACTAAGGGCATACGTATATGAAAGTCGAAGCTGATTGGGGAGACTTACAAATTCCGCATAGTATTGGTCAACTAAAGCAGTCTGTCGAAGTGCCACCAGTTCTCCCATCGGATCCTCAAGGCCTTCCGGAGCAAAATGATCCCTCAAGGACTTCAAATAAGCCTCCCAATGCAAAATTTCAATTCCCCCAATGTTGCGAACAACAAAGTGATGCCACTGCAACGCATTTCCCTCCAAGTGCAGCATTACTAATCGAACTTTCGAATCTTCAGGGACTTTCTCAACAGAAAAAATTATTCCAATTTAGCCCACCAATCTCTAAAATTCAAGCCATCAAAGTTAGGGCATTTCAGTCGAAATGAGTTGTGGTTGGACTCACCAACAAAAACATCATCAGTCTTCGTTGGAGTCAAGTCCAACACCATTCCCTCAGATGGAGAAGCTCCCATCAACGCCGGCGTAACCACCAACTTACCCACAAGTGTTTCTAGAAGAACCCGCAACCCTTTCACTTCATTGCGAACGCCACTAACCTCAAGCTGGATACCTTGGACTTTATCTGTCAAGGTCTTCTCTGTCTTATCCTCTAAGCATTTTCCAGTTCACGAAAATCCAATTGCATCTTGGTCAACTCTTGCTGAGAACACGTTTGAACGTCGTCAACCATGGCCAGATCAGGAGGCGTCGATACCTTTGGTGATGATCAATTCACAAAACTAAGCAAAATATGAGAAGAAATGGATTGATTATGAGGAAACGATGAAGATTGTCTTTAGAGAAAAGGGGTAAAGACAACATAGCAAATAACATACAAAATTAGACTACCTTAGACTAGGGTTACACCCTTAATTAATAAAACATCAAATGGTAAAGTTTAATTTAAAAATAAAAAGACTCAACAAAGACTATTATTTAAAAACATAAGCATAATTCTAACTTCACGTAAAAAGGCTTGCATCATTTTTCTGGGGAAATTACGAGAAAATAATAAGGAAGAAAATGAGAGAGAAAGTTTCACTGATAGGAAAGCGAAGCCAATAGAGAAACAATAAGATAGATGGATAGCTCTGGGGAAAAATGTTGAAGTTTGAAGATGAGAGGAGAGGACGAGTAAACTTTCTTTATTTTTCAGTATGCAATGGGAAGAACAACCTCTTCTAAAAAAACTCAAAATTTATAGTTTGGGTTAAGCAATATTTAGTCCTTATTTTTTGTTAACTTCTTCCAATTTAGTTCCTAAGATTATATATTATATTAGGGATGTGCAAAATAAACCGTAACCATTAATCGATATGACCATTAAATTTTACCGGTTAATTAAATTATTGTTAAGGTTAAACGATTTCGGTTACCTTGCTAAAAATGATGGTTAATGGTTAACTGTTATAAAATCACTTAGATATAAAATGAAGTTTGTGATTAGAATTTCTCCATCTAAATATTTTTTTTCTGAAAATTTTAATATAATATTTATCGGAGAGATAATTTTAATATTCTCAAAAGAATTAATGAATGAATTTTTATGAATAAGTTCCAAATTAACATGTAACCGTACCGGTTAAGTAACGATTAACCGCTATAACGATTAACTGTTAGTAATGGTTAGGTTATGATTTAATAACCGCTATAACAATTAACCAACTGTTTAAAGTAAATGATACGATTAACCTCCCATGAACACCCTTATATTGTATGATGCTTTTGACAAGGTTAATGCTTTGTTTGGTAAAAAAATGCCCCACGTTGTTATATGGTTGCTATTTTTTTATTAAGTAGATATTTTATATTTTAAATGTAAATATCAAGATTTAAACTCATATAAGATGAGACAACGTGAACATCTTTAACCACTCAACTAATTATTGGATCTCTTATACTGTAATTTTTTAATAAACAATAATAATTAGTTTTATTGAACAAAGAAAAAAATACAATAATACAAAAAATAGTTAAAATTTATCATGTAGTCCGATTTATCATAACTCAACTATGAATCATCATCGATCAGAAACTAAGGAAAAACGAGATTAGAACCACAACCAATTCAAAAGATCCAAAACTCAAAACAAAGGCTTACCCAAACTAACAAACGGTGGAGGGACACGGAGGAGAACGACGGCACAAAAGAAAACCGAAGAGTTTTTTTACAGATTTCGAGCAAAACGGCGATGAACGATGGTGAAACGAGGAGTATTTTGGTATAACACCGAGGGGAATTCGAATAGAGGTGATGGCATGAGAGACAAATAGCTATAATGGCTCACCGGAGTCTCACCAGAAACACAAGGGAGATGAGTTTATTATTTTGTTTTTCAAAGAATCTGGGTGAGAAAGTTAACCTAAATGAAGGACATGGAGATTGAGAAATGTGGTTGTAGAATGAAAGAAAACTTAAATAGCCTAACATAATGGGTAAATTGCATAATATATCCCCACACTAAACTAAGGTTTACCGAATGGCTCATAAACATTACTCGTTTCACAAAATGATCCATAAAATTTTGAATTAAACCCATAATTCTAAATCTATTCAATTTAATACCTTAATCAAATTAAGGTTTTATACTTAAATTCCCAAAATACAATTAGGATTTTGAATATGAAATTCCTAAATTCTCGGGTTACCAATTTAAGAATTTAAGAATTTAGGTTTTTAATTTGGGGAAAATTTTTAGGGTGTTACAACTCTCCTTCCCTTAAAAGAAATTTCATCCTCGAAATTTTCAGACTTAACAATGTATCTTCAAAACTGACACAAGCTTATACTTTTTCATTATGAATTCGTAAAACATCAAACTGAAGTGAAGTTGAATGCATAAAAAATATATATACCTGCTATGTTCTGAGATGCATCCTCGAAATCATCATGAGCTCCGATCGCGTGCAAAAAACCTGATCGTGTAGTCTCAGATCTAGCTGATCCACCACTCTGAGCATGTCTACCTCTATGAGCAGTACCAGAAGCAACTGACCTAAGCTGCCCTCTATCTCGGTGAGGTGCCTGAACTGATACATGTCTCTGACTCTGTACGGATGAAGCGATAGGTGAACATGGACAATTTTTCAAGTAATGATCATGTGAACCACATCTAAAACACGCTCTGTTCAACAATCCGCACTCTCTGTTATGCTTCTTATTGCAATAAGCACAAACAAAAATAGGCCGATGAACTTTTGAACTACTCATGCTACCAGACGGAACTGTCGGTGCTGTAAGTCTCACATTCCGATAACTATGAGGAACAAACTCATCTCTAGGCCTTTTCCTAAACGAATTAACAAAATTTGGTTGTACAGACGTGTCCAGTTGCTTCCCGACTTGATCAGAATTCTGAAGTTCCTCATTTTCCATTAGTGCAAGAATCCTCTCAGCAGTTTTAGCCCGACTAACCATGTTGCTGAATACATTATCATGATGTGTAACCCCCTTAACCCGGCCTAGACGGTTGACCCGAATTAAGAAAGTCACACGGGGATAACCAAAGTCAACCCAAAAGTCAACCTTGATTAACGACCCTTTTTTTTCTTTTTAATCTTGTCTAGATGCACATTAGTCCTAATTGTGATCACACAAACATCATACTCAAAGATCACGAACATCAGAGATCAAACAGGGACCCAATTGAACAAATTACAACTTTAGGGACCAAATTGTAATTTCTGATAATTAAAAGGACTTAACCCAAATTAAAGTTATCAACTTGAAATTAATCAGGTTTCATGCTTCTCTGTGAAATTTCAGCTCAAAAGGGCTTCCCAAGCTCATGCAATTGAACAAACAAGTTTCAGGACCAAAACGCAAACAATTTAAAACATATAACTGCCCATGTCAGCCCCCAACGGTCGACCGTTCCGAAACAGGTAGACCCCGTTTCGAAACACGGGCCGTTCCGCAACGGGTTCCGAAACATGGCCTTGGCAGAGACCAAACCGTTTCGAAACGGTACATACCGTTTCGGACGCCTGGGTTCATGTAAGGCACCCGTTCCGAAACGGTGCATACTGTTCCGAAACGCCTGCACAGATTGCAGCAAAAAGGCATTCCAAAACATGCAATAGATCAATCAAACATGCTCCAAATGTCACCAAACTTTACCAGCATGCAATTCAACATATACATGACATATAGGCATCATCAAAATAACAATCTAACATCATATGCAAAAAGCCCCAACTCTATAGGCATGCTTCCTACACAAGCTAGCTATTCAAAACTCAAAACTTAAAAAACAAGCATGTAATGATCCAATCCAAAAACCAGCAATCTTAACATCATTCAACATACTTAGGGAGTCCCAAACGTCTCCCAAAACATACACATTGGTCCCCCATTGCCAAATCACCCAAAAGCTAAAATGTTTAACAAAAACCTTCCATACATTGAGCTTTACTTGTACTTGAATTCTTGCCCTTCTTGCTGCCCCTCAAGGTACTCTAATGCTCTGCATTATTGAATTAAGAAAACGTAGAGAGCGTAAGCAAAAGCTTAGTGAGGCATGCTCTTTAAAAACCATTCAATAATGCAATTAAAACCATTTATAAACATGCTTAAAATCAACCTTTGCACATGCTCAAAAGCATACTTAGAACAAGCAATCTCATGCTTCAACATAAACATTAAAACAAGCATCTCATGCTTCTTACATACATAACATGTCATATTGGCTCAAGTGATAAATTCCATTTCATTAAAACAAGTTCATCAACTTCCCAAGGACTTTTAAACACCTTGGCCCCAAGGACTTTTAAACACCTTGGCCATGGACTTTTAAACACCATGAATTAGGACCACACAAGGACTTTTAACCACCTTTGTGTCCATTGATTGAATCACCCCAAGGACTTTTAAACACCTTGGCCCCAAGGACTTTTAAACACCTTGGCCCCATGGACTTTTAAACACCATGGCCCCATGGACTTTTAAATACCATGGAAAGGATCACCTAAGGACTTTTAACCACCTTAGTGTCCGCAACAAGAACCATCCAAGGACTTTTAACCACCTTGATGTTCTTAAGTAACAAGGCTCACTCAAGGACTTTTAACCACCTTAGTGACCTTAATCTTTTCAAAACATCACTTGCCAATATACATCATTTTCATCATTTAATCCACTGTTTTAAAGCATAAAACCAAGCCATATTCATCATGCATTTAAAAGCATCAAACCACATCATTTCAATGTACAAAAGCAAGGAACTCCTACCTAGAGTTACCTTCAACATATGGCTTACATCATCAGCAAAAACCATGCTAAAACATGCTTTCAAAACAGTAATTAAAACATGCAAATCATCATTTTGCATCACAACAAAATCATGGCCACCACTTAGAGAGAAATTCCGAAAACTTACACTTGAGCTTAGCAAAGTTGTTTAGACTTAAACTAAACTCCCAAAACCTTCAAACCTTGGTTTTAAAGCTGAAAATCCAATTTCCACAAATGCACTCACCGATTTCCACTTTGCTTCAAGCCAAAACACCAAATCAAGCTTCCGGATCAACAACTCTTGAATCCAAAGATGCCTCCCCTGTTTCACCACATCAAAGCAGAGGATTAATGCATCATCATGCATTAATTGCTTCAATAAAAGCACCTAAACTCGCTGCTCTCATCCAACCTCCATTTTCGGCCACCAAACACAACCGAAAATGCATCCAAAACACTTCTAAACCACGCCCAGCCATAAACCAGCAAAACCTCACTTCCATAAACATCATAACACATCTAAAAACAACCTATTAACATCCTTATACCTCCAGCAACAACAGATCACCAAGATCACCTCAAAAACAACCTTGAAACACAAGCTAAACTTAGGAAACTCAACCTATCCGGGATTGCATCAATCAAAACTCATTTCCTTATCAATTTAGAGATCATTTAACATCAAAAACACCTCTTAAATCACAGATTAATCAGATCTAACGAAAATCATCAAAAATCATCAAAATCTTGCATAATAAGCCAAGATCCATTAATCAACTTAAAAACCTTTAATTAAACATCAATTTAGGATTGAAAACTTAGGAATTTCAGTAAAGAACTGATAGTTTAGAGGAGAAGGACGTTCTTACCTCCAAACTTGAGTTTCTCCTTTTTTTTGCAATCAAAATCCTTGTTGAAACACTTAGCAAATGAAGAGGTTTTGAAGATACAATGATTAGGAATAAAATGAGAGTTGAAAGGAGGGATTTAGGTGAAGAAATCAGATCCAATTCTCTGGATCAGTAGTGTTTGGGTTGAGAGAAAATGAGAGAAAGAAAATTGGAAAGTTAGTTAAGAAAATAGCCAAAATGGCTTCCCTCCAATTTTAATAACCTTTAAAATCAGATTTTAGACTTAAAATATCTTAGAAAAATCTGGAGAAACTCCCTTTGGGTAAATAGCTCCTTAAAGATTCAAAGTTTCAACCCTTTATAAAACAGCCACCAAACTTACGAAAATTACATTTTGGTCACTAGCCAAAATGTCACACTTCCAAAACTCATTTTCCAAAATTGATTTCACAGTTCACTTAATTATATTAAAAGATGATTTTAGAACATTTTTCCATATTTTTAATGCAACCCGAACTAGGCTTTCCTAATTTCACCTCTTTAGATTCGAACAGCACTTTGACCAACCGATCAACGCCCAAAACTCCTAAGCTCAAAACCGGGGCGTTACAACTCCCCCCCCCCTTAAGAAATTTCGTCCTCGAAATTTACCTGAAGGAAAGAGATAAGGAAACTGCTTCAGCATGTCTTCCTTCCGCTCCCACGTGGCTTCCTCAACACCTCGATGCTTCCACAGCACCTTCACCAACTCAATGGTCTTGCCACGAAGAACCTTGCTATCCGAATTCAGAACCTTCACCGGTTCCTCATCATAGGTCAAATCCGGATTCAAAACCACATCCTCCACAGGCATCACATGCGAAGGATCAGATCTATACTTCCGGAGCATAGAAACATGGAACACATCATGAATCTTCTCCAACTCTTGAGGTAACCTCAGCCGATACGCAACAGGACCCACACGCCCAACCACCTCATATGGTCCAATGTACCGAGGGCTCAACTTACCCTTTCGGCCAAACCTCATCACCTTCTTCCAAGGCGAAACCTTCAAGAACACACGGTCACCCACCGCATACTCTATCTCCTTACGCTTCAAATCCGCGTAAGACTTTTGCCGATCAGAGGCAGCCTTCAACCTCTCACAAATGAGCTTCACCTTCTCGGTGGTCCCTTTCAACAAAGCAGGCATCGAAACCGACTTTTGACCAGTTTCAGCCCAACAAAGAGGAGTCCTACACTTCCTCCCATACAGAGCCTCATAAGGTGCCATCTGTATACTCGCCTGATAACTATTGTTATAAGCGAACTCAACCAAAGGCATATGCTTCTCCCAAGAACCTTGGAACTCAATCACGCAGCATCTCAACATATCCTCCAAAATCTGGATAACCCGCTCAGACTGACCATCCGACTGAGGATGATAGGATGTACTGAAATGCAACCTTGTACCCAGAGCTTGATGCAAACACTGCCAGAAACGCGATGTGAACCTCGGATCCCTATCCGACACAATCGACTTAGGCACACCATGCAACCTCACAATCTCAGCAATGTACAGCTCTGCCAGCTTATCCAAAGAAAACGTAGTATGCACAGGCAAGAAATGCGCACACTTCGTCAAGCGATCCACAATCACCCAAACAGAATTCTTCTTCGACGGAGACAAAGGTAAACCAGATACAAAATCCATGGTAACCCTCTCCCACTTCCATTCAGGGATTTTCAACGGTTGCAACAAACCAGAAGGAACCTGATGTTCAGCCTTAACTCGCTGACACACCAAACACTTGCTCACAAACTCCGCAACATCCTTCTTCAAACCCACCCAATAGTACTCATCACGAAGATCACGGTACATCTTAGTACTACCAGGGTGCATAGCAAAAGGACTACTATGACCTTCAGTCAGAATAGCACGCCTCAACTCAGCATCAGCAGGCACTACTATCCGACTACCAAAGCACAACACACCATCCTCATTAAAGCAGAAATCCGAAGGCCTACCCTCCGCGATATCCTGAACATGAGACACCAAGGAATCATCCAACAACTGCTTTTCCTTGATCAACTGAACCAACGATGGTTTCACTTGCAACTCAGCGACAAGACCACCATCTCGCGATATGCTCAAGCTAGCAAACATAGCTCTCAGCTCAACAGCTACCTTCCTACTCAAGGCATCAGCAACAACATTAGCCTTTCCAGGGTGATACTCAATCGTCAGATCATAATCCTTGAGCAACTCCAACCAACGCCGCTGTCTAAGATTCAACTCCTTCTGAGACATCAAATACCTCAAACTCTTGTGATCCGTGTACACAGTACACTTCTCACCATACAGATAATGTCTCCAGATCTTCAGAGCAAAAACCACTGCAGCCAGCTCAATGTCATGCGTAGGATAGTTGCGCTCATGCACCTTCAACTGCCGCGACGCATAAGCCACAACCTTACCCTCTTGCATCAGCACACACCCCAAACCAACATAGGATGCATCACTATAGACCACAAACTCTTTCCCTGATTCAGGCTGAATCAAGATAGGAGCTTGCGTCAAAGCCGCCTTCAGCTTCTCAAAAGCTTGCTGTCTCGCTTCCGTCCACTCATACTTAACATCCTTCTGCAACAGCTTCGTCAAAGGAGCAGCAATCTTGGAAAAACCATCCACAAACCTCCGGTAGTATCCCGCCAAACCAAGGAAACTACGGACCTCATGAACAGACTTAGGAACTTTCCAGTTCATCACTGCTTCAATCTTATGAGGATCAACACGAATCCCCTCAGCTGAGACCACATGCCCAAGAAACACCACCTCCTTAAGCCAGAACTCACACTTGCTCAGCTTAGCATAAAGCTGATTCTCCAACAAAGCTTGCAAAACAATCCTCAAATGCTCTTCGTGCTCCTCCTCAGTACGCGAGTACACGAGGATATCATCAATGAACACCACAACGAACTTGTCCAGGTATTCATGAAACACACGATTCATCATGTCCATGAAAGCAGCAGGAGCATTTGTCAAACCAAACGGCATCACAAGGAACTCATAATGCCCATACCTTGTCCTGAAAGCTGTCTTAGGCACATCTACATCCTTCACCTTTAACTGATAATACCCTGACCTCAAGTCAATCTTAGAGAACACTGCAGCTCCCCGAAATTGATCAAAGAGATCATCAATCCTCGGCAAAGGATACCGATTCTTGATAGTCAACTTGTTCAGCTGACGGTAATCAATGCACATCCTCATAGTGCCATCTTTCTTCTTCACAAACAAGACAGGAGCACCCCAAGGCGACACACTCGGCCGGATGAAACCACGATCCAACAGCTCTTGCAACTGCGTCTTCAGCTCCTTCAGCTCCTTAGGTGCCATTCTATAGGGAGTAATGGACACAGGAGTTGTATTCTCATACAGCTCAATTCCAAACTCCACCTCGCGATTAGGAGGTAAACCAGGCAACTCCTCAGGAAAAACACCAGGAAACTCCTTCACAACCTTGATATCTTGCACCCTCAACTCCTTAGAGCTAGGATTCATCACAAAAGCTAGATAAGCTTCGCAACCTTGCCTCAGCATCCTACTCGCCTCCAAGGTAGACACAACATTAGCAAGAAACTTCACATTCTCACCAACTACAACAACTTCATAATCATCCGCAAGCTTAAGCGAAACCCGCTTATTCTCACAATCCACAACAGCACGATGCTCAGCAAGCCAATCCATTCCAAGGATCACATCAAAACCATAGAAGGGCAACTCCATAAGATCAACATGAAAGACATGATCTTGAACAACCAAGGGACACCTTCTATAAAGCTTTCGAGTCACAACAGTTTCACCAAAAGAACTAGTGACACGAACACCAACATCCAAAGACTCAACAGGCAAACCAAGCAATTCAGCATGCTCACGCAAAATGTATGAATGCGTAGATCCAGAATCAATCAAAGAAAGCAATGACAAGGATTGCAAAGTAAAGGTACCTGCAATCACATCTGCATCATTCCTTCCCTCGCGTTGAGCATACACCCTAGCTTGGCCTCCACCCTCAGGCTGAATAGCCACAACATGGGCTACTCCACGACCACCTTCCTCTTTCCTCTGGAAATTACCACGGCCGCGCCCACGACCTCTCTGCGGTGCAGCAACAACAGGAGCACGCTCTTGGCCACCAGCCAACCTCGGACAATCTCGCCTCAGATGGTCAACAGAACCACAATTCCAACATCCATTACCAGCTGCCGCAACAGAAGCTTGCACCTCCCTCACAGCACGAGGACAGTCACGCTTCATGTGACCACGAGAACCACAGATCCAGCAAGCACTAGGATCAGCTCTAGCATAACCACCTCTAGCAGGTGCACCACCGCCTCTCTTGGCTGAGGACTGATACTTCTGATCACGTCCCCTCTTGTTCCGTCCACCTCCGGAACTAAACTCAGCAGCTCTCTTACCAGAACTCGCTCCAGCACCTTTCGCAGATAAACCCAAGTTCATCTCAATGTCCTTGGCTCGGCCCACCAACACATCAAAATCATCATATTCAGTGGCCAGCACATACATCTTTACATCCGTCACAAGACCATAACGGAACCTCTCGCACCTTGCCCGCTCATCAGGTATCAGATCCGGTGCATACTGACTGAGCCGCACAAACTGCACCTCATACTCAGCCACACTCATGCTCCCTTGGGTAAGAGACATGAATTCACGCTTTTTCTCATCCAGATATCTCACTCCCAGATATCTCCTCTTGAACACATTCTGAAAGAATGTCCAAGAAACATCAGCTTCAGCCATCCCAGCTATGGTGGTCGTCCACCACGTATACGCATCGTCCTGCAGCAAGGACACAACACATCCCAACTTTTGCACATCCGTGCAGCTCATCTGACCCAAGATACGCTTGGTACTCTCTAGCCAAGCTTCAGAACTCTCAGCCGACATACCCCTGAACTCAGTCCCACCCAGACTGCGCAGACGCTCCAAAGGTAGTCTAACTTCAGCATCTCCCTGATGCCCAGCTCCTTGAGCTCCAGCTACTGCTGCTCGAAAAGCACCCGCAATAGCTTGTACCAGCATAGACATATCAGGCATAGCTTGCCCCTGACCAACCTCTGGTCCAGCAGCTCCAGCACCAGCTGCAGCTTCAGCTCTCTCACCTCTAGCACCACCACTACCAGGCGGAGGAGGGGGTAACACTGCACTACCCGTGTTCTCTTCATTCTCGTTCTCATTGGGAGCCGTAGCTCGCACACTACCTCTTAACTCTCTACGTGGTGCCATACTTTTACCATGCAATCATAATGCAAAAATAAACAAGTCAGGCCCAGCAAGGTAAGCAATCCAAGTATTCAAGCTCAATTTCATTCAAAATCAACATCATTTCATTAGCTTTTGTTTGGCAATGGGTACCCTCAACATGCAACATCACAACATACAACTCATTAGCATCAACATCTCAAACCACTGAACATGCTTTCAAACAACAAGCATACAAGTCAAACATGCTTCAATCATGCATACATTCATTCCCAATTACTCGAGAACTCAGCTCTGATACCACCAAATGTAACCCCCTTAACCCGGCCTAGACGGTTGACCTGAATTAAGAAAGTCACACGGGGAAAACCAAAGTCAACCCGAAAGTCAACCTTGATTAACGACCCTTTTTTTTCTTTTTAATCTTGTCTAGATGCACATTAGTCCTAATTGTGATCACACAAACATCATACTCAAAGATCACGAACATCAGAGATCAAACAGGGACCCAATTGAACAAATTACAACTTTAGGGACCAAATTGTAATTTCTGATAATTAAAAGGACTTAACCCAAATTAAAGTTACCAACTTGAAATTAATCAGGTTTCATGCTTCTCTGTGAAATTTCAGCTCAAAAGGGCTTCCCAAGCTCATGCAATTGAACAAACAAGTTTCAGGACCAAAACGCAAACAATTTAAAACATATAACTGCCCATGTCAGCCCCCAACGGTCGACCGTTCCGAAACAGGTAGACCCCGTTTCGAAACACGGGCCGTTCCGCAACGGGTTCCGAAACATGGCCTTGGCAGAGACCAAACCGTTTCGAAACGGTACATACCGTTTCGGACGCCTGGGTTCATGTAAGGCACCCGTTCCGAAACGGTGCATACTGTTCCGAAACGCCTGCACAGATTGCAGCAAAAAGGCATTCCAAAACATGCAATAGATCAATCAAACATGCTCCAAATGTCACCAAACTTTACCAGCATGCAATTCAACATATACATGACATATAGGCATCATCAAAATAACAATCTAACATCATATGCAAAAAGCCCCAACTCTATAGGCATGCTTCCTACACAAGCTAGCTATTCAAAACTCAAAACTTACAAAACAAGCATGTAATGATCCAATCCAAAAACCAGCAATCTTAACATCATTCAACATACTTAGGGAGTCCCAAACGTCTCCCAAAACATACACATTGGTCCCCCATTGCCAAATCACCCAAAAGCTAAAATGTTTAACAAAAACCTTCCATACATTGAGCTTTACTTGTACTTGAATTCTTGCCCTTCTTGCTGCCCCTCAAGGTACTCTAATGCTCTGCGTTATTGAATTAAGAAAACGTAGAGAGCGTAAGCAAAAGCTTAGTGAGGCATGCTCTTTAAAAACCATTCAATAATGCAATTAAAACCATTTATAAACATGCTTAAAATCAACCTTTGCACATGCTCAAAAGCATACTTAGAACAAGCAATCTCATGCTTCAACATAAACATTAAAACAAGCATCTCATGCTTCTTACATACATAACATGTCATATTGGCTCAAGTGATAAATTCCATTTCATTAAAACAAGTTCATCAACTTCCCAAGGACTTTTAAACACCTTGGCCATGGACTTTTAAACACCATGAATTAGGACCACACAAGGACTTTTAACCACCTTTGTGTCCATTGCTTGAATCACCCCAAAAACTTTTAAACACCTTGGTCCCAAGGACTTTTAAACACCTTGGCCCCATGGACTTTTAAACACCATGGCCCCATGGACTTTTAAATACCATGGAAAGGATCACCTAAGGACTTTTAACCACCTTAGTGTCCGCAACAAGAACCATCCAAGGACTTTTAACCACCTTGATGTTCTTAAGTAACAAGGCTCACTCAAGGACTTTTAACCACCTTAGTGACCTTAATCTTTTCAAAACATCACTTGCCAATATACATCATTTTCATCATTTAATCCACTGTTTTAAAGCATAAAACCAAGCCATATTCATCATGCATTTAAAAGCATCAAACCACATCATTTCAATGTACAAAAGCAGGGAACTCCTACCTAGAGTTACCTTCAACATATGGCTTACATCATCAGCAAAAACCATGCTAAAACATGCTTTCAAAACAGTAATTAAAACATGCAAATCATCATTTTGCATCACAACAAAATCATGGCCACCACTTAGAGAGAAATTCCGAAAACTTACACTTGAGCTCAGCAAAGTTGTTTAGACTTAAACTAAATTCCCAAAATCTTCAAACCTTGGTTTTAAAGCTGAAAATCCAATTTCCACAAATGCACTCACCGATTTCCACTTTGCTTCAAGCCAAAGCACCAAATCAAGCTTCCGGATCAACAACTCTTGAATCCAAAGATGCCTCCCCTGTTTCACCACATCAAAGCAGAGGATTAATGCATCATCATGCATTAATTGCTTCAATAAAAGCACCTAAACTCGCTGCTCTCATCCAACCTCCATTTTCGGCCACCAAACACAACCGAAAATGCATCCAAAACACTTCTAAACCATGCCCAGCCATAAACCAGCAAAACCTCACTTCCATAAACATCATAACACATCTAAAAACAACCTATTAACATCCTTATACCTCCAGCAACAACAGATCCCCAAGATCACCTCAAAAACAACCTTGAAACACAAGCTAAACTTAGGAAACTCAACCTATCCGGGATTGCATCAATCAAAACTCATTTCCTTATCAATTTAGAGATCATTTAACATCAAAAACACCTCTTAAATCACAGATTAATCAGATCTAACGAAAATCATCAAAAATCATCAAAATCTTGCATAATAAGCCAAGATCCATTAATCAACTTAAAAACCTTTAATTAAACATCAATTTAGGATTGAAAAGTTAAGAATTTCAGTAAAGAACTGATAGTTTAGAGGAGAAGGACGTTCTTACCTCCAAACTTGAGTTTCTCCTCTTTTTGCAATCAAAATCCTTGTTGAAACACTTAGCAAATGAAGAGGTTTTGAAGATACAATGATTAAGAATCAAATGAGAGTTGAAAGGAGGGATTTAGGTGAAGAAATCAGATCCAATTCTCTGGAAAAGTAGTGTTTGGGTTGAGAGAAAATGAGAGAAAGAAAATTGGAAAGTTAGTTAAGAAAATAGCCAAAATGGCTTCCCTCCAATTTTAATAACCTTTAAAATCAGATTTTAGACTTAAAATATCTTAGAAAAATCTGGAGAAACTCCCTTTGGGTAAATAGCTCCTTAAAGATTCAAAGTTTCAACCCTTTATAAAACAGCCACCAAACTTACGAAAATTACATTTTGGTCACTAGCCAAAATGTCACACTTCCAAAACTCATTTTCCAAAATTGATTTCACAGTTCACTTAATTATATTAAAAGATGATTTTAGAACATTTTTCCATATTTTTAATGCAACCCGAACTAGGCTTTCCTAATTTCACCTCTTTAGATTCGAACAGCACTTTGACCAACCGATCAACGCCCAAAACTCCTAAGCCCAAAACCGGGGCGTTACATGATGTGTAGCAACATCTCTCTGAATCGGTAGTCGAAGTCCCTTCAAAAACCAGTCACACTTATCTTCCTTAGTCGCAACTAACCTAGGAGCATACATGGCCAACCTCCGAAATTCTATCTCATAATCATTCACTAACATATTGTTATGTTTCAGATTCATAAAATCATCGCGGCATTTTGCTAAGAACTCAACTCCTACACATCGATCCTAAAAGCTTGTAAAAAAAACTCCCATGTGACCTGACTAGGTGGAACAGTATCTACCACAGACTCCCACCAATTTTGAGCTTCACCCTTTAACAAAGATACAACGACCTTCAATTTCTGATTGGCTGGGTAATCTATCTCAACAAACAATAATTGTAATTTCTTTAGTCAATATTCCGCATCGGATGGATGTGTATCTATTTTACCCTAAAAAAATTTCATCCCAGCAACTATGAATTTTGTAGATATGAGTTTCCTCAAACCCTCTGACTGATATAGATAACAGAGCAACTCACGGTGAACCGTGGCACTATCCGGCTGAATTGTCTTAGTGTTCTCAATATCAAGTGAGTTATCACTCCCAATATGATTCCTCCCAAAGGTCCATTCTCATTATCCGATATCTCATTATGATTTTCTGCTTGCTCAACGGAAGATAGATGACCGCCACCAACTACTGGGGTACGACTTCAGCCTCGGCCACCGGTTCAAGCCTTCCTTCTTCATCTCTCTTCATGGGAATAGTTGGTCCATCTTCCACCACATCCCAAAGGACGTGGTCGTTTGACTTGATGAAAAGCCTTATTATATTCTTCAAATAAGGATAGTTATCCCCATTGAAATAAGGGGCTTGGTGATTGATTGTGACTTAAAGAGGTTTTGGTCGGAGGTAGATGTCATGACTTAATTCAAATGTTGATTGATCTTCATCTAGGATCTTCTCTTGTGGATGTGACTCCCTCAAAGAGTTAGACTCTGATACCAGTTGTTAAGTGGATCAATCGAATCAAAAATTGCCAAAAAGAGGGGGCGAATTGGATTTTTAAAATTGAAGGGAGCAAATTGAAAATGTGAAATAGAAGACAAGGCAATTTACAGTGGTTCAAGCTTAGAACAAGCTCTACATTCACACCTTAGCTCCCACTAAGAATTTTCAACCAATTTCACTAGAAATTCGTCCCCTTTTCTCGGATTAGGAGGAAACCTTACAAACCAGTTAATCTTTTTACCAAAAGACTAACCAAGACTCTCTCAAATACAAAGGTTGTTGGCAAATTAAAATTAAACCTCACAAGGTAGGATATTTGCCCCAAATTAAGAGTACTCTCAACCCAAATTGATAAAAAATGAATACAATAAAAAATCACACAATTGGGTACAAGGGTTTGACTCTATTTTGCTCAAATTGGATTGGATTTTTCCTTGAATGTGCTTGACTTGATGAATAGTTGTTGTAGCTTTAATGGCTTGCTTTTATACCTCTTCATTGAATTCTACCCTTTGGGTTATTGTCATCATCAATAGAGCCGTTGGGCTATCTTTTTTTCACCATAAATGCAGTTCTACAACCTACCGTACCGGTACTCATGTCACCGTATCGGTACCTATTAAAAGAAGAAAGAGTCGTTGTATACAAATAGCGTATCGATACGCGAAGAGGCGTGTCGATACAGAAACCATATTTTATATAGGGGATCGGTACAACATAGTGTGTACAGGTACCGATTTCGCTCACTGGAATCTGAAGAATTGGTTAACAAAAAAGTGTGTCGGTACGGTGGTTAGGCGTATTGGTACTGTTAACCAACTTTCAAAATGTTTGGTTCTAATAATCTGACAAGGCAATGGTTAAAAATTAAATGCCAAGATTTTTCAAATCTTACCAATTCGTATTGGTACAGAAAGGAGCGTATCGATACGGTAAATAGTTTTTAGTTTTCAAGTTTACAAGGTTCCTAGTTTCGGCTAGGGTAATTCCGTCCGTATTAGGTTCTTAGCTTCGGCTAGGGTAATTCTGCCCGGACTTCAGGTATTCCCTTAGGATGGTACCTACGCTCAATGGGCCTAAGTTAATACCTTTATAGATGCAACCCAGAACTACACATTAGAGTGTAGTTTAAGGGTAGATAAGAATTTAAAATGAACTTTAATTGGAACCTTTTGTTACACGGAACACCATGACAGTTTTATGTTCTACCATATATCTAACTAACATATACATGCATGTGCTTATAGCATCATTTGGTAGTTCTATATTACTGAGCCTTTTCAAGCTCAAGTTGTTTTCATCTTCGCATGTTAAAAGAAATCTATCTTGGTACAATGACTGACATCAGTGTTCGGAGTTCTCTCAGTGTCGCTTTTGGAGTACGGTACTGGTACAGTTAGTGGACATGTATGTCGTGTATAGTTTTATGATAGTGTCTGTAAAAAGTTTTCTAAAATTACTTTTATATGTTTAAATGATTTCCTAAAAGGGTATTTTAAACAGAAGTTAATGTTACAGTTTAATGAGTGTTTTAAGAAAAAAATGTTTTTATGTGGATTTTTATTGTGGGTCGCTCTTGTGACCCTAATGTGACTTCTTAGAATATGTGGTAACGCATAAGCGGATCTAAGGGTTACAAATGTACATGTTCATTAAGGCCCAAAATGACGCCATCTTACGCCTAGAACCTCATTTTCTTCATTTTCCCTTTTTAGTCATTCTCATCCCCACATTCTATGTTCTCTCTTCAAGTAAACTCAAAATTCGACTAAAGTCACCGACCACCAATTTCATCTTCAACATTTGGACTCCAAAATTTTCAAGTCTCTCATTTTCAGCTTTTTGGAACATGAATAATGCCTCTATTTTCACCAGAAAATGCGTTATACTCGACAAATCTAGATTTGAACTAGGATGTTTAGAAAAACCTCTCCGTGATGCTTGATCCGTGGATCCAACAAAAAAACTAAGTGTTTTTCTTAGAAAAAAAGTTTACAAGTTAGGTACCCAACTCACTAAATAGTATTGGTATATAGGTCGAATATGAATCATAATACTTTTCTTAGAAAATGTTACAAAGAATAAACTTTGAAATATCATCATTATCGAGACTCATCTAAATATATTATAAACAATAAAAAATTACAATGTAATAATATTATAAACAAATATATATGGATTTGATTATGATATAGATTTAGATTTTTTGTGTCTTTACTTTTCAAGAAATATTAATGATAAATTTATTGTTATGGTTTATTTTTAAAGGAAGTCAAAGAGATCTAGACTGATTTGTGCAGTTTGAGACATTTTTCTATGAAACAAACATCATATTCACGTTTAGGAGACAAAAATGAGTGAACTAGAATTTTTAAGATCCAACAGTTGCCGACAACGTCGGCTGACGGTGACCTGCAATGATGGTGAGGGGCGGTGGGTGACTTTGGTTGGATCCATATGTTAAATTGATATTTTATATAATGTTCAAGGGTCAAATTGATATTTCATATAAAGTTTAGGGGTAAAATTAATATTTTTATGAAGCTTAGGGGTCGAACTAAAGAATTAATCCATTTTATTAGCGTGCCACATCATCAAACTAACTACATTTAACGTCCTAGTGACCAAAACGTTATAAACGATAACATAAGTAACCAAAATATTATAAAACGATAACATAAGTGATCAAAATATTACTCATACTTCTTAAATTCGATAAATAAAAATAAACACATATAAAACAAAAGTGATCATTACGGTAGTTTACCTTTTTCCTTTTATATATTTTTGTAATATATTAAAAAGTTATATCTTATGCACGTTAAATAGCCCAAGTTTATTAACCTAAGTAAAGTTCACAAAAAAGCCCAACTACAAAATGATTGGGTCTAAATCAATATTAACCTAATAATTCAAGTAAAGTTTTATTAACATATTTTCATGAGATATAGAAAGTTAACAATAGAAAAAATCCTATGTTTCGTGAGTTCTTGCGACCCCCCAAAAGACAACATAGCCGCTAATGCAGCGGTCGCTGAACGCACCTAGTTGTTTGGTTTATAAATAATGTGTTGATGCGTTGTTGTTTTATTTTAAGCTTCTTAAGTAAAACCGCGTCATTTGTTTATTTATGTTTTTAGGCCTTACAGTGTGTTTTAGTTGTGCATGTAGTATTGTAACGCTGTCGTGTAACATTGTTAAACGGGAAAACTCTAATACACAAAATAGGATATTTTGAGTAAAGAATAAAATGAAAGAAAATCAATAAGATCGGGCTTGAAAAGAAAAAGGAATGTAAGCCACAATCTGGATGATTGGGCAAGAGTCAAAAGACTCTATTTATATAGCTCAGCAAGAATAACCGAAATTTGGTATATTTTAACCAAATCAGTTAGACTAAAATGAGCCCAAGCTAACATGAGCCTGGTTTGTTAGAACCGAAAATAACAACCCCCATGGGCCAGCATGCCCAGATATTAACAGCTGGTCATTTAGACCCAACAAGCATCCAACAAACAACTAGGGCTATATGGTCTGTAGTGTATCATCTTATCAAATGAATGAAATGAACTATGTCTTTCTCAGAAATTTCTTCTATTCTCTTCTATCTTTTCTCTGCTCTTTTCTAATCCCTATAAAATTCCGCTAGTTTGATTTATATTGTTACAAAGGTATCAAGAGCTATCGATCCTGAAATAGATCAAGAACCGTTCACACCTAAGCTCTTCGAAATCGGAACTGCTGGAACAATATCGGAACACCACCGAGGCTCTGAAGCAAACAAGGCTGTAACAGGAGTAACACGAATGACAACGTGGAAATCATTTCAGATTGGAAAGACAATAACAACAACGGAAGACAAGACGACCCCAGGATCTTCAATGGCGAATGATACCATGTGAGAATGGGGCCTTGGTGGCCAGAGATGGTTAACGGCGAGAGTAAGAGTGACAATACCAAGGTTTAGAATAAATTGAAAAATTATAGAAAAAAAAGACGAATATGATTTTTTTACTAGAAAGGGATTAAAGGCTGATCTTCAGCACATTACATCTATTGGGTTTATATAGTCCAAATATATGATGGTTTTAACTAATCCAACAACATTACCAGATTGACAGCTGGCCCAATGCTAACAAATTCTTAACTAACTAATGACATATAATTTTCATTAACTACATTCTAACATATAATTTAATCTTCTTTATTGAGTTGAGTCCATGAACTAATTCAGTGAGCTGGTTCAGGGAGTCGGGGAGTTGGTCTTTCTTCAACACTCCTTTGATAAAGAAACATCATATATCATCCTACACATCGCAATCTCAAGAACGATGCACAATTAACCAATTCATTATCCCCTTACAGTTTAAAACCACACTCAACCAAGTCCTTATTCTTAAGCCTATTGTATTCCTCATGCAACCCTGTAACTATTGTATCCATAATTCCATTCTACATTAATAATGATCTAAATCAATATAGGTTATCAATCTCAACCAAAACACTAGTATCATTGTGAATTCTGCCCATACATGTACCTCCATGACCATGTGGTGACGTTGATGTTTTGTGATTCCTGATGCCAATTGGAGAGATCCAGTCAGCCCATTGATTTATTTCTCTCGATTCCATATTGGTCGACTGCACCTTCCATTTTAGTAACAATATCTTCATCCTCTATGTTAGTCTCGACTATTCTTGATAATTATATCCGTTGACCCCATTGTGGCTCTCAACATCATGCAACATAATCATTTGTACCCCCAACCCCCAAACTGATATTTGACAATATTTCAATCTCTATATCCTTGCTTGTTGAGTTCTCTTTACCAATATCATAATTATCACCTATATTGTCCAATAATGCAATATCAGCAACAACATCTTTAACTTCACTTTCTTTCAGAGCCATTTTATCAAAAACCTTTATGTCACTCAAGCCTTCCAACCAAGTTCCAAGTTTCATATCAATAAAATCACTTACCCATGCATCATTCCAAAATTGAATGTCAAGCCAAATTGCCGGCCGCGATAACGCTATAACCTTGAAATTAGACCAAAATGTGAACGCTATTCGAATTCTGAAATGGAATAATCTTTTCCACACACCCATAGGTGAGAAAACTTGATGCATCGTGTCTTGAGTAATAGGCCAAATCACATGGTGGATTGTAACCAACAGGGTTCGATTGCTGAAAAAACTATCGAACACATATTTTAAATTCTCACCATACTATGATAAAAATGATCGGATCCACAATGTTGTTCGGATATTGTTCATTGGCGTCCTATTTTTTTCGCCAACATCGGTTCTGACGCCATTTGTTCTGCTTCGATGCTGCCGTTCGAATCGATTGTTGCTTCTTGTTGCAATCGTCCTTTTTTTCGTTTCAAAGCTATTCCTACTCCTTACCTATGATCTTGACATTGCTTCCTCAATCGGCGATCGGTTTCATTAGTTGCGAGTTTCATCTACGCCGTCGATTGTTTCACATGTTGCTACTGCATGTGCGATATGTAAATCTTCTTCGATCGGGTGAGATCTTTGCAATTTTGATTTTTTGAATATTTTTCAGATCATGATTTAATTGTATCTCTAGTTTGCTCCGACATATTCCGTCATAATTTGAGTTGCTCTACTTCGATTTGGTTCATCTCTGTTATATTTCGATTTTGTGCGATTATAACTGATTTACTAAGATTCTCTCGGCATATTTTTCTGATTCGCTCAATGTTCTGGATTTTGTTGACTGCTATTATCTTCAGTTACTAATGCTAATGTGGGAGTCTTCTGAGATCATTGTAAAAATTGGTTTCTCATGGTTTGATATTTGTCGGTTTGATGTTAAGCTTTTTTCATTGATGAAATGTGTGCACACATGTTGTTGATGTATGATTTGAAGAAATGGTGATGTCGTGTGTTAATGTTGAAATCTATTGCTTATTGGTGATTAATGCTCAACTATGGTCATTGTTGTTGAGTATTTGTTATCAAATGTGGACATAGGTTGGAAAACAATTAGTTGGTGATGTTGATGTTATCTTTGTTGGAATAGTATATGCTAATAATAGGTGAAATTCGATTTGAATACGAGGAATGAGAGGCAGCTTGCATCAACTTCTTCTTACGTGTTGAGTAGTTGGTTCTTGAATATTATCGCTAGTGTTTTTCTTGTGTTTTTTGTTATTGTTGGAAGCTGGATCCTTCTACTACATTGTTGCTTAGTTAGTATAGTGTCTTGCTTTGGGTCTTCACCTAGTATTAAAAGCTATGAGATTACTCTTAAGCAATATGAAACTTTGTATTTTCTTGGAACTTAGCAAGTTGATTATTGTTGAAGTTGTTGTCTTGATTACTCCTGAAAATAGTTTATATTTTGTGATACATTGAGTGATGATGGAGACTGATTAAAGTTGGTTATAGATTTCTCAGGTTTAGTCCTACAACAGTTCAAAGACTGTTGTGTGGATGAAGAAGATGAAGAATGGAAAATTGTATGATGGACTATCGAAGAAGGAATGAAAAGAAGAAAGCTTATTTCTACCAGTACACTGAAAAAAACAGATGTACATTATTAAGCATGTTCAAGTAAAGATAGATTTGGAGACAACTGATTTTCTTCTTTGGGTACCAGCTCACCTGCATTTTTGTTTTGTTTTGGTCAAGAAAAGATGAATAATGTTGTGCATGGTGAAAAAGAAAGAAAACAAAAAAGGATGAAGAATGTTGAAGAAAGACCAACTCCCTATCTCCCTGAACTAGCTCACTGAATTGGCCTATAGACTCAACTCAATAAAGAAGATTGAAGAAGTTCAACAAAAGAAAGAAAGCAGGGTGAATGTTAGAATGTAGTTAATAAAAATTATATGTAATAAGTTAGTTAAGAATTTGTTAGTATTGGGCCAACTGCCAATCTAGTAATGTTGTTGGATTAGTTAAAACCATCATATATTTGGGATATATAAACCTAATAGATGTAACGTGCTGAAGATCGACCTTTAATCCCTTTCTAGTAAAAAAATCAGATTCATTTATTCTCTATAATTTTCCAGTTTATTCTAAACTTTGGTGTTTTCACTGTTACTCTCACCGTTAACCATCTCCGACCACCATGGCCCAATTCTCATAAGGAGTATGTTAGACAAGGTTTTACATTTTATTCGACTACTTTGGTGACTAACATTCTAAACATTAAAGTAGATTCCTTATTCAAACTTATAGCTAAATTTTTGGATGTTTTATCATCAATGAAGGGTTAGGACATAATGAATTCTTTATTGGGCTGATAATTTTCTTATGGTGAAACGAGGCTAAAATCTCAGACTTTGTAACCCCCTCGTCCCGGTCTGGCCGGATGACCGGTACGAGTGGGCCACACGGGGAAAACCGAGTGAAAACCAGTTAAGGTTCCCCCTCGGTTAGCAACCCTAATTTTTTTTCTTTTATTTTTAATCTTGTCTAGAGGAATCATTAAGTCCTAAGTGATTCACAACAGCGGAAGACATCCAAAAGATCACATTCGAACCCCGACCATACAACCTTACACCATTTTAAGCTTACAGGGCAAACCGTATCGGTACCCTAACTAGGGGGTAACGATACGCCCTGACCAGGTCAACCCAAGGAGTCAACTCCGGGAAGACCGTATCGATGCAGCCCTTGAGCGTATCGATACGCCCTTCTTGATCAAACCTCCTTGGTCAACAGAGTAGACCCGTACCGATACGCGTGAACCCCGTATCGGTACGCCATGCTCTCACTCAAAACTCCAAATTCCCGTAACTTTGGAGGGTATCGATACACCCCTGTGTATCGATATGCCCAACACAAACTGAATTCCAGTGACCAAAAACCGTATCGATACGCCCTCGCGTATCGATATGCCTAGCCAAAACTGAGCTCTGCAGGCAAGACCGTATCGATACGGCCCTTAGGCGTACCGATACGCCCTGCTCTACAACTCAGCCTTTTCCCAACTTGGTGACCACAAACCCGACACTATATGCATTTATGGACTCCCCTAAGCACGTACAATATACATACATCAAATCACAATCAAAATTTAACATGTGAGGCATTTAATCTAACGGAATTCATACCAATCAAAGCTTCATGCAATTTCACCCAAAAGTGCACACTTAGCAAGGATAGAACTCCTCACAAAGGATAGTCAAATGTAAGGCATACATAGGCCAACAACATACATATTAAGACATGTTCACATAAGCAACATATCAAGCATAAATCGCAAACCATGAAACAAAAGCATAACACAACCACGAGTTTAACATGCTCAACATAAATTCTTAAGGAGTTTGACCCCAACTCCTAAACTCTACACCCCATTGTCTAGGCATTATTACAAAATGCAAACCATACGTGAATTAGCTTGAGAACTCCAAAAGCTCCTCCCTCGCCCGCTTGCCTCCCGAACTCTAACGATCTGCACGTTGGAAACAAGAAAAGAGCATAAGCCAACTAGCTTAGTGAGAGAGGCTCTACAATTCACAACATGCAGTTTTCCAAAACACGATTTATATGCAAGAAAGAAATGGATGCACAAGGGTCAATCTCAACATCAACACATGGTTTGCACAAGCACAACCAACATACACATACGGTGGGACTACACATCACCGTTTCAACTAGTGGATTTCCAATAGGACTACACATCAAAGTACTACCCTACTAGTCACTACTGGTGGGACTACACATCACCGTAGTTTAGACCACCATCACGTGAGGCACGAACTCAACTCGACTACACAATTAACAACTCAAAATGCACTTAAAGATCATGACATATAAGCATTCATCATACCACAACAACATGAGAGTAGAGAGGCTTACACATGGGTTTAGGTGACCCCTCAAGGTCCCACCCAAACCCCAAAGGAATCCATATCGAGCACAATTCATAAATGAACAATTCTACTCACCGTTGCTACCCAAGAGAAGATCGAAGACCAAGCTCAAGACTCCGAAATCCCAGATTTATCCCCGAAGCTTCGCCAACCAAATTTCTCGTTTCTAAACATTCCAACACAATTTAAACAATCCCAAATCAGTCCATATTCCAAAATAATCAACCCGGATTACATACCAAGCACACAACATCAATTTTCCCATTGAAAACAACTCAAAATCCATAATCCCGAGTAGCCCTTAAGCACCCCTTAAATCCATTGATTCCAACCCTCAAATTACTCCCTAAAGTCTCCAAAACTTCCCTTACATGTAGCCTATTCATCAGCCCTCTCATATTCACATAAAACACCCCCAAAACTCAACTTAAAACCTCCCAAAAAAACTCCTCAAAACCCCATTTCGGAAATCACCCCAAACCTTGTAAAAATCACACCCATTGGACCCCTTTAGACTCAAAACAACTCATATAACACAAATAAATCAAAAACCTAAGTTAAGGATGTTAAAAATGACATTTTTAATCAAAATTTCAAAACACCCAAATTACTAAAATCATGAGTATTCTTGAAAATAAAGGTATGTGCTAGTAGAGGATAATGAGAGCAAGTCAAAAATGACCTTACCTTTGAAAAACCTTCAAGAATGGGTGGGTTATGGAATGGAATAGTGCTCCAAGGGAGAGGGGTTTTTTGACGTTGGTTTGATGGAGGTAGGAAGAAGATGAGTGTGTTTTTTTGATAGTTTTAATTCTTTTGTTTTAACCCAAAAGACCCATTTACCCTTAATGAGAAGGGAAAATTCCAAAAGCATGTCATCCATGACATTTAGGGCTTGATTTAGCATAAGACCAACATAAAAACCATTTGTTTGAAAATACAAGGCCCATAGATTATTTTAACTACAAGACCGGACCCGGAAATAATATTAAATTATTATTTTTTACCCGACCCCTAAACAGGGGTGTTACAGACTTTGGCAGTAGGTCTTCAAACTCGTAAAAATTATATCCTGAACAAATGTCTATAGTAAGCTGTGACATGGTAACTGTTGTAAGCAGGGATGGAAAATATAACCGCCTCGACGGGTTCTGTCCCGACCCCATAGGGGCAGATTTTTTGTTTTAAAAATTGGGTTCGAGGCAAGGCAGGTTATAGAAAAGATGAATTCGGGGTCGGATTTAGGGTACAAATTTCTGACCCGATTGCTCATTTTCTTTCTTTTTATGTTTTTAAGATATTATCACTTATTATTATTATTATTATTATTATTATATTGTATTTTCTTCTTTTTTCGTTTGTGTTTTTCTTCTTTTATTTGTTTTTTGGTAATACAATAAACATAATTAGACTTGGCTGTACATATCCTTTAGCAAGGATTCGGCAGCTTCATCATGTGGTTCAGCAAAAGTAACAGAGCCAATCGGTGCTCCACGACTAATCCGAGCAAGTGAATCTGCAACTCCATTAGCTACTCTTCAAATGTGTCTCACAACTATTTCCCAATCCAATTTCATAAGAATTCGAACAACATGAATGAGAGCATGGTTGGTGAGGGCTATCGATGAACCCCTTAGAATTCAAGTAGCCTCCAAATTATTTGTTTCAAGTTCCACGCGACGAAAATCGAGAGACCAAGCATGGAACAATGCATCATGAATCACCTATTGGGTCACGTCGGCACGCCCCGTGGCGCAGCGAAAAATTAATCCAATGTAATCCAACCAGGATCCATGTACAGGAACGAATCGGGGTGAAAAGATGAAGAGTTACCTTTTAAAACTCTGGAAACTGGAAAACCGACGGTATGTCGGAATAACCACGTCAAGTAAAACTAGAATCATCACAGGTTCGCAATGACCTCTACGGAGTCCACCCGAACAAAACGAACAAAGTTTCCGCCTCCCTAACACTTAGGGATAAATTTCGACAGGTTTGAACACCTTCTAGGGAGAAGTCGAAATCCCTCCAAGTATTTCTAAGGGAGTCTAAAATCAACCAGGAGTTCAACCGGGAGTTGCAATCGAGCAAGGGAACCTTCAGGGATTTGCCAGGGGGGCAAGTAGAACACCAAAAAAATATCGAACAGCTTCTCAGAGAGCTTTCTGGGATATGTCGAATTCCAGTGGGGAATCCCTAGGGTTGTTGTCGAAATCTTCAAGAGGAGGAAGAGGGATGATTTGGTTGCTAGTCCTTGTCCCTTTATATAGTATTCAGAGACTTAATTCTAGTTGAATTCCTTAAATTCAAGTTCAACCAAAATCCATAGAATCTAATTCTACTTGAAATTGGTTTATATTAAATATACATTATATTTAATAATATTAAATGAAATATATATATATTTAATTATGTAGAATCTTATTCTACATAAAACATGGATTTAAATATACATTATATTTAATCCATATATATATATATATATATTATAGAATCTCATTCTATCTTTACTTGTATTTAAATATATATTTTTAGTTATGTATAATCTAATTCTACATAAACTTGGAATTAAATATACATTATATAAATTCCAAATATATATTTAAATTTCTAGAATCTTATTCTATAATATTTAAGTCTCTAAATATTTCCCATACTCTAAATAATATCTGATAAATACAATATTTATCCAATATTATTCCCATTTAAGGGAGTTCCCGATTTCCCCTATCCCAAAGGGGATTTTCGGCAACCTCCCTAAAATAGGGAGTATGGTTTCCAATTTTTTTTGTTCATTTCATTCGAAGGGTGTGACCAATGTAGGTTCATGCAACGTTAGCAGCAAAATTAGAACTGTTCTAATTTTACAAACAATGAGTGGCATCTAGCAATACATCATTGCTACCTAAGTTGCATGAAGTCATGGTTTGACTTTCCTAATTCCTGAATAAACTTCCTTTATGTATTTCATCCTTTTGTCCTTTATATCTTAGATGAACACAAGCCATGGGTTAGTCACACTTGCGTTGTCCATCTAGTGTTTCTTGATGTCTTGAGTAGATTATGATAAACAAATCTCAATGATATCTCATATCATAATATTCGAGCATGGCCATGCATTTTCTAATCTCACTCAATCAAGTGGCCGAAGATATTTCTCCCATTTTGTAGGAGGGACAAATCCTTTCTTGATCAATCATATTTCACTACATAGGTCATCACGTATCCAATCATCAGTCTCTATAATGTAGTCAGTTACGACACACGTTTGACTATGTCAAAATACGTAAATCTTTATGTTGAAATCATGTTGATCTCAAGTCTGAGGATTATACATATGTTTATCACGAGCAATGTTGTGAATGTCACATAATTACCCAAGAAACATGCTCATAGTGGGTCAATCCGGTATGTTGTTCTCTAACAAATACTTATGTGTTGATTTTGACATATCTATGTCAATGACAACGCTTTTCATCAACCACGTATTAATCTTTATATATTATCACTGTCCATACCCATAATAATATTCGACTAAGGATCCTATTTAACAAAACTCGTATTATTGTATGGACATTATTATCCAATGGTTAGTTTGATGCACATAAACATACCAAATGATAATAATGGCAATGCCATTACTTGATAAATCTAGTAAAATAGTATTCTATTCAATCATCACATGATTGGTCTTTAGGCATACTCCAACAATCTCCCACTGGCACTAAGACCATTCATTTTCGTATCTAATACGATATGGCTTAGTGTAACTGACATGCTTATGATGTGTCAAAAGCTTTGACAGGGAGTTGACAAAGTTATCAACTTTATGTATATGTTGCATACTTTCACATCTCCAAGATGTAAGTACTTTAGAATGTGTGGATTTATTGATGAGATTTGGGTTTTATTTGCTTACACAAAGGTTCCATCATAACAGAGTTATGTAGCATCTAATATGCTGGGAACAACCCTTAGTTCAGAAGTGAACCCTTTAGATCCAAACATCCTTCTTTATTGCTATGTCGACTGTAATACATTCAGCCTATGTTGTAGAGTTAGATACTGTCTCATGTTGCTAACTCGCAATATCTTTTATTAATGCAAAACAGATTGCGATCTTTAGTTCCTTTTGATGAGTATGTCATCTACATACAATACTTAGGAAAGTAACAATGCTCCCACTAGCTCTTTTGAAAACAAGACTCCCCTTTGTTTCTAGATAAACCAAACCTTTTGATTGTATCTTCTGAAATGAATATCCCAACTTCGAGAAGCTTGCCTTAGTCTACGGATAGACCTTTGTAGCTTACATAGCTTCCAAGTGTTTACTGGAGTGACAAAACCTTCTGTATGTGTCATGTACACATCTGTTTCAAGTTTTCCCTTAGGAAAGTGGTTTTGACATTCCTTTATTTGATTTCATAATCATCGTATGTAACTACTTGCAAGTGAGATTAAGATGGATTAAACATAGCTACAAGGAAGATGCTTTATTATAGTCTATGCTATGAAGTTTGTCAAAAACTTTTAGTGACGAATCATCCTTTGTATGTTTTATCATCCATGTCGGTTTTTCCTTTTGAAAAACTCATCCATACCTCTTAGGTTTTACCCTTTAGGTAACCAAAGTCTATACTTGGTTTTAGACATGGATTCCATCTCATATCTCATGGCTCTTAGCCATTTCTCGAATTTTGGACTCACCATTGCTTTCTGATAAGACCTAGTCTTTACCTTGATCCGAAAAGAATAGTGTTTCCATGTACGGATAGTGAGAAATCCATATTTCTCAAGTATATGGTATTCTCTTAAGGACCAACACAATGGTTGTGTTTTGTTCCAATGTTCCTTGATCATTTGTGGAACATTCTCAATCTTTGGTTCATAAATTTGTTGTCTAAAATTTCTTCACATTCCAAATTCCATTTTTCCTTTTGTGAGAGGTAATCTCTTTCGAGAGAAACTCTCGTTTGAGCAAAAAACATTTTTTTCTCGTTGAAAAATGAAATCCCTTAGTGATAAGTATTCTCTTTCGAGATAAACTATCGTTTGAGCAACAAATATTTTGTTCTCGTTAAAGTTGAAGAAATAATATCCCTTTGTGAGAATTAATCTCTTTCAAGATAAACTCTTGTTTGAGAAACAAACGCTTTGTTCTCGTTAGGATAAACAACAAATGGAGTTTTTAAGGTTCGAACTTTGTAAACATTTTAACATGTAAGTAGCCTTGAAACTTCAAAGGTATTCTAGAACAATTCTTAGTCAATCTCTTATATGACGTTTCGAAAAAAACACGATTAAGTATGAGAGTTGTTTTTCTAGTATGTAAAGAAGTCGCAAATGACTTGTTCTGAATCAAAACATGTCTAACATATTTGATTCTCTTTCAAAGACTTTTCGTTCCACTTGTGAGATTTAATTATGGGACAATCCCATATTCTTTAAAAGTTCATCAAACTTTAAATATTCTTGAATTTGATCTCATCAAATTAACTTAATACTTTTTATGAGTTTGAGATTAGTCATTTGTTTTATTTATCTTATAAATATTATTGATTTGATTAGTTTAAAGATCATTGATTCGTTGTGCCATAAGAGATTAAAAGAATAACATTTATTTAAATAATCTCAAAATTAAAAATATCTTGTCCTTACAAGATAACTAAAACTTAGGCACAAAAATAATAATCTTAAAAACTAAAACAAATCTATTTAAGCAAAAACACACGTCCTAATGGATGATGTAGCAACTCTTGCTTTATTTCCATTCGCAGGTCCATGTCTATTCTGACGCCTTTCTTTAGAAGCCTCTGAGGTTGATGCCTAACTCGTTTTTGCTTTCTTGACTTCTCTTAGGTGTGTGGGGCAGTTTCTCTTCCAATGTCCAGTCTTGCCGCAATGGAAACATTTTCCATCCTTCTTGATTCCCTTCTTAGGTTTCAATGCCTCCTTTCCATCGGTTTTGGTCTTACCATCACCTTTAGACTTTGCTGCCGATTTACCTTTCTTCTTGCCCTTGCGGACCATTAGAACATGTTAAGGTCCTACCTTCTTCAGGTTGATTTTAGCAGTTCTCAACATACCGAGCAACTGTGGCAGCGTCTTGTTAATTTCATTCATATTGAAATTAAGGACGAACTGATTGAAACTATCCGACAACGATTGCATGATGACATCAGTAGCTAATTCGTCTTTCAGCGGAAAGTCGATCTTCTCCAACGTTTGGATGTAGCCCATCATTTTGATGACGTGAGCTCCTACGGGAGATCCCTCACTCATCTTGCATTGAAACATAGCTTTAAAGGTCTCGTACCTTTCTTGACGAGCTTGCCCTTCATAAATCTCCTTGAGATTTTGAATCATATCATAAGCTACCATGTCCTCATGTTTCTTCTGAAGCTCAGGGGTCATGGAGGCAAGCATAAGACAACCGACATCCAGCATGTCGTCCATGTGTTTCTTAAACTTGTCTTTGTCAGCTCTGGAAGCATTGGCAACCGGTTCATCAGGAACATGTTCTTCAATGACATATTCCTTCTTTTCCTCCAGTCAAGGAAGTTTATGCCATTGAGCTTATCCTTCTCAAGGATAGATCGTAGAGATAGAGCATTATTTGCCATTAATTCTACAACAAAGAAAATATGCTACATAAGTTTTACTAAATTTTAAAATTTATAGATAGGTATTTACTATAAATTTACTCTCACTATTTTCTTCAAAATTAAAAACCCTCTAGTTTTAATTTCGAAAAAACGTTTCGATAGTTTTTCTAGTGAGTGAGTATCCGTATTTCACCATTCCTAAATCAACTTTGGCCAGTCTTTTAGGAAATGGTTATTTAGGTAAGTAAACCCTTACTAATTACATCTCATGTAATTCCTCATCTTTTGGCGAACAACTCTTGTTCTTTAAATCATCTTATGATTAACCAAAACTTTTAACCACTAGGTTTTCTAATCCTATTAGAACAACCCAGCTAAGTCAATACCAATATCTCAACCGTCGAATATCACTAGCTTATTCTTCGCGTTTAACTAAGATAGATAAATGTGACATTGCTTTGGCAAAGCTCGCATTATATCGATCGAAGCTTTAACGAGGGTAAATATTTGATGGTTAAAATATACTTAGAATTATAGTGAGGAATTTACTTAATTATCTCATCATTTTAACATTGATCCTATCAATATAACTATGTTTAATCATGCTTATAAAACATCCATTGCATCACATACAAGGTAAATATAAGCGGTAAATAAATATGCAATGATTATAGACCTTCTTAACCTAAGGCGACCCATCCCAAGCCAATGGGAGGACCATTCTACTGAAGATAGAATCTGCTTCTGAAACGCCTGGTCCACCAGGGAAGGCCCACCACGCTGCCATGTTGGTCTTTGCTTTATCTCCACGAGTATTTACAATTTTTAGAAACTCGCGTTACATGCGAGGGAGTGAGATGAGAAGAGAAGTAAAATAGAAGATAGAGAAAAGCACGACACGCAGGCCGTATTTATAAAAACCAAAACTATAAAGGCTATGGGCTATAACCATGCAAAACAAACACCGTGCAATCTAATATGCAATTCAAACATCGTGCGAACAAAGTAACGACGTGTTTACGAAGTTTTAAACTGATTATCCCTATGTTGCGGTTAATGGGCCAAAGAAGGATCACGAGGTTTCATAAACCATTTGCGTTAACAAAAAAATGCACCAGGTAGGTCAACATGAAAGAGAGGTGGTGCACTAGGCACACTTAAGTACCAGGTCTTTGATGATGCCAATCCTAGACATGCATTTTTCATAACGTCTAACCATAACTCTTATGGATTCACCGTGAAAGATAGTTGGATAACTTTTATCAAATTAGAAGCCCTTTCAGAGATTTCATAAATCTATGAAACTACGAACAACTACTTGTTCTCTAGACTAACTATTAGTCTCAACATGTTAACATTTAACATTGAAGCAACCTAACATAGTTATGATTAACTGTTAATCATTCAGTGATAATCGAAATAAGTCTTTATTAGGTGTGATACGATAAACGATAAATATCTAAATCGAATCAAACAACATGCTTCTCATACATAAACATCACCCAAGAATTTAAGTCTGAATTCGTATGATACAAGTGGCTCTGATACCACTGTTGAGTCACGTTTGCACGCCCCGTGGCGCAGCAAAAAAATTAATCTGATGTAATCCAGCCAGGATCCATGTACAGGAACGAATCCAGGGGGTGAAAAGATGAAGAGTTACCTTTTAAAACTCTAGAAACTGGAAAACCGACGGTATGTCGAAATAACCACGTCAAGTAAAACTGGAATCGTCATAGGTTCGCAACGACCTCTACGGAGTCCACCCGAACAAAACGAACAAAGTTTCTGCCTCCCTAACACTTAGGGATAAATTTCGACAGGTTTGAACACCTTCTAGGGAGAAGTCGAATCCCTCCAGGGATTCCTGAGGGAGTTTGAAATCGACCAGGAGTTCAACTGGGACTTGCAATCGAGCAAGGGAACCTTCAGGGATTTTCCAGGGGGCAAGTAGAACACCAGAAAAATATCGAACAACTTCTCAGAGAGCTTTCTGGGATATGTCGAATTCCAGTGGGGAATCCCTAGGGGTGTTGTCGAAATCTTCAAGAGGAGGAAGAGGGATGATTTGGTTGCTAGCCCTTGTCCCTTTAAATAGTATTCAGAGACTTAATTCTAGTTGAAGTCCTTAAATCCAAGTTCAACCAAAATCCATAGAATCTAATTCTACTTGAAATTGGTTTATATTAAATATACATTATATTTAATAATATTAAATGAAATATATATATATATTTAATTATGTAGAATCTTATTCTACATAAAACATAGATTTAAATATACATTATATTTAATCCAAATATATATATTTTTATTATATAGAATCTCATTCTATCTTTACTTGGATTTAAATATATTTAAATATATATATTTTTAATTATGTTGAATCTAATTAAACTTGGAATTAAATGTACATTATATAAATTCCAAATATATATTTAAATTTCTAGAATCTTATTCTATAATATTTAAGTCTCTAAATATTTTCCATACTCTAAATTATATCTGATAAATACAATATTTATCCAATATTATTCCCATTTAAGGGAGTTGCCAATTTCCCCTATCCCATAGGGGATTTTCGGCAACCTCCCTAAAATAAGGAGTATGGTTTCTAACTTTTTTTGTTCGTTTCATTCGAAGGGTGCGACCCTTGTTGATTTTGACATCTCTATGTCAATGACAACGCTTGTCATCAACCACATATTAGTCTTTATATATTATCACTGTCCATACCCGTAATAATATTCGACTAAGGATCATATTTAACAATAATCGTATTATTGTATGGACATTATTATCCAATGGTTAGTTTGATGCACAGAAACATACCAAATGATAATAACGGCAATGTCATTACTTGATAAATCTAGTAAAATAGTATGTTTATTCAATCATCATATGATTGGTCTTTGGGCATACTCCAACATCACCTACAATTCCGCAAACAACACTGAACAAATTCCAAGGCTACGAGCAAAGCCAAATAACCATTCTCCTTGATCACCACGTAACACCCTGCCTGAAGTCGCCAAACCGCTACGAGGATCCACAGTCTCATCTGTATTAACTTTGATCCAACCAGATTTCGAACACTGCCAAGTGGGGGTTTCTATACCACTCATATTCCTTTGTATGCCGGTTCTCTCCATCCCTTCATCGAACTCTTTTGTGAGACGTAAGCCATGTGAAATAAAATCCCCACGCTTGACATACATATTGTCTAGTAAAAGGCTGCAATGCCTCTTCCAAAAGAGCCAACAGAACACTACGAAGCACAAATGCCTCTTCTTGGCGCCATTACCCAGGTTGTTGAAGGCACCAATGTTGGCCAAGAACCATTCTTTCAAAGGTAACGCCATGAATTCAGCAAAATTGTTCAGCGGGATTAGCTTCGACTAGACTGAGCAAGTTCTCGGACATCCTTGAATGGCATGTAGCACATCCTTCTCCTCTCTATCGCACAATTGGCACATACTAGAATTTGCCATATGTCGGTGGGCTCGCTCAGTGTAGACTCTTTTGGGAGATGTGCAAAGTAAATGCTGGCAAAAGGTGTAAAATATATAGTTTTGGGCAAGTTATGCCTAGAGTCTTTTGCGTAGAAGTATACACGGTCTGCAAGTAATACAACTTGGTAAGCTGAGTTATCGATCCCACAGGGATTGACTTGAATTCAATTTCTTGATTGTTACTTGCTTTGGAGGAAAAGTTATTGTTTTGAAGAATGTTTTGAATTTACTAAAAAGAAAAGAAATCAATGAAGTAAACGTAGCAAAGAGGGTGCTTTTAATAAATGATGAGTGTTGGCAGAGAATGCCTAGTTTTAACGTTGTTCATGTCAGTAGTTGTTGGCAATTGTCTTGGCATTGTTTGCCAAGCAGATTCAACATTAGAAATGTCCCTCTTTATGGTCATTGCTCTGAGTCAATTATGTAAAAACTCCTACATCTCTATAGTGAATGTTTTTAAATGAATCGAGTTGTTTAAGAACCAATCTATACTCCGAGGGGGTAGATATCACTTCCAAAGTTAGTTCATCTACTTGAACGACTTCTCTCGAAGCTTCTCTTCCAAGTATCCATCAACTGATCGTCGCCACCCAAGTATGTTAAGATATTGAGGAGCGATGGACCAACTATGCCAGCTCTCGCTTGGAAAAGTATTTAGAAAAATAGTAATGTTAACTCTCGCTTGGTATTACAGTTAAAAACAATAAGCATGCCAAATAGAAAAACTTTGTCAAAACAGCTTTATTACCAAGAACTAAAACATAAACTTAACGTTTAAACCAAAACATCCCCCGCCAACTATAAAATTAGTTCATGGTAAGGGAGTTATCCAACAAAACCATAATCGTTTTCAAAGACATCATCATTAAAATAAAAAATAAAACAACTTAAAACCAAAAGAATGGGTGAGAGGGGTCTCTCGATGCAGCCCTCAAATCAAGGCTCTCGGCCAAGAGATTGAACCACCCTTCCTTAGTGCAGCCGCCCGTCACTCGTCGAGCTTCCAACACCTCACTCTGATCACTCCAAACCTTCACACTCTTGATTATCTTTAAATGCTTGATCGGTTGGTGTAGATATAGACGTGTAGGGGAAGAGGATAAGATAACTTCCTCATTTGAATCCCAAAATTCTCCAAGGATAAGAGATAAGCCTCATCCGATCGATGTGATAACTTATCAAGCTAGGGTTGATGTCATCATGCCAATGTTACCTTGGCACACAAGCTTGGCATCACCTTATCCGTTATTTTTTCATTGATTGGTACATTAGCAATCTTTTAGGAGCCTGATCTTTTCCTATTTTTTAGGGTTCAACAATCTCTTGGCATGTCATCAAGTGCACTTCTCTGCCAACAAGTGCTTGGCACTGTATGGTCCTTTCGTGCTAGCAGCTCTTGGCATTATTCTTGGAAAACCTAATTGTGTTGCGTTTCAGCACCGGATCCTATGCCAAACCTTCAAAATAACCATAAAAACAACCCTTCACCCTGGCATAGACAGAAAACTAACTCCTTATGCAAATGCATAATTCTGACAACCTAATGCAACTAAATGCACCTAAAAGCAAGCAAGATCATTGTAAAATTGGCATTAAAACTCGTACTTTTGGAGAGGCAACACTCCCCCAAACCTAAATCATTGCTTGTCCTCAAGTAATGAAAAGAAAGAAAAATTAAAACGGTGAAAAAAGTTACCTCAACAAAATTCTAGTTGGGATGCCAATAGATGCTGGCAAGCAGAATTTGGCTCCGCTTTTGTCCCTGGTATCTTAGTGTAATTATGCCAAGCAGGTAGCAATTCAAGAGCAGTAATATAACTCTAGTTTAAGCTCATGAAGAGTGCATGATGTGTGGGCAATATGCATCAAGTATCCTTTCACTCCCTTAGCCAGTTTTACTTCCTACACTCATATTTTTATTTATACCCTTTTCCCCTTTTTTCTTTTCTTTGCCAAGGGTCTTTGGCATTAACTTAGGCTTGCTTTGTGACATTGTTTAGCGTAAGTGGTAAGAGGGAGCATACCACGAATCCCCACCTTAATCTAGACATCACTAGGCTTTCTCTTCAACTCATACTCTAAGGTTTTAGACTTAAGAACTAAGAGGAGCAAAGCACGAAGCCCTAAGTACTTATTATCCCTAGGTAGAGAAGAGTTTTATTGCCTTGGAAGAACATTGTTGCCTTATTCTTTTTTTATTCTTTTTGTTTGTTTGTTTTTTTAATATGAGCATAGCTTCAATCAGTCTAAGTTTGCTAAGGAACTAGATGCATATCACCTGTTAAGTGTACATTCATTTTCCTAAACTAGACATCAATTGCCAAGCAATCCTGGCATACTATCCTACTGACATGGCATGACAACTAAGATTAAAATTTCCTCATTGGACAGAGACCTAGATCAAATTAAACTTGCCTAATAAAAGTTAACATCCTTCAAAATTTAATTGAGGCAACAAAATTTCTTTTTTAATGGTTCAGTTTGCATCTATCTACATGACCTACATGGCATGGCAAGCAAAAATTTAAACATGAATGGCTTGGCATAAATATGAGGAAATGCACACCCTTAAACCCAAGATATGCATTATCCTCAATGCATGAGACGACACATATACAAAAATCACATAAAAATAAAATGCATGAACATGAAAAATGCAATAAAGATTATATGCAATGAGTTTAGGAGGAAGAGGACTCCCCCTCGGAGATTTTTCCTCGTTTGGCACAGGTTTCCTCTTCTTGTCTGGCATGGGTCTTTATCAAGGTTAGGCTCCCACACTCAGGATCTATTCTTTTCTTTCCTTTCTAGTTCTGCTTTGAGGCGACAGTGGGGGCTCTAATATCCTCCTTCTTATTGGCAGGGTCAGTTGACGGTGTAACTGGCTTAGCTTTGAGGGTTTTGATAGGGATTTCCTCTGACTCGTATAAGGAATCGGTGTTGGTGGATTCAACTTGCACCAGGGACACAAGTATTGGTGTAGTGGACTCTAAACTGGTTGGAGTGGCAGGACCGAAAGGACTGGTTGGGCTGGCTAAACTGGCTGGCATCGTTGAACTGACAAGATCAGTTGGCATGGCATCGTCATCGGTAGAGGGCTCAACAAGGAAAACTGGGAATGCCGGAACAACTTCAGGGAACAGTTTGACAAGCACCTCCCTGATAATAGCATCCGTTTTTCTTTATATAGTGCCTCATCTTAACGTTAAGGTCCTCGACTACCTCCAGCTTTGGGAGAATAATCTCCCGGCGATGGTAAACTTGGGACAACACTGCTAACAAGCTGGTTGCATAGTTTCCGGCCCATTGTTGGGCTCAGCCTCTGGCTTTGGTTTTGGTGTTGTTGTTTAGGCTTTCCCTTTGCTCTTCTCCTTTAGCTCTACAGATGTAAGTTTTTTTTTCCAAATAATGGCAGTCATGGTTGTTCCCTTGATAATTTGGCCACGATCCTCATCCATCCTAGACACTTCATGGCACAAACATAGGTTAGAAATTAACAAAGGGAAAAACAAACTACCCTTACCCTTTGCAGTACATTTGTAGGTCTCATTTATGATGATCTAGCCAACATTGATTTTGCACCCCTTAACAATAGAGTGCAATAAGATTAGTTGGTCCTCCGAGATAGTCTCGTTATGCGATGTGGGCAGTAGATTCGCTTTGATAAAATGGTTCTGGACTCACATTTGGGGCTTCAATTCCAGCCTCATAATAGTCCGGTGGCCCATCGATGAAATGGTCCAGGTTGTGCAATGTTCACATAAGTCTGCCAACAGCTTCTTGCGCTTGGTAACGTTCATGGTTTCAGCGTAGTCAAAATATTCATCTCCTTCACTAGACAAAGAAAATAGTGAGTTAATATATCCTTCATCAAAATGGACACACTTACCCTTAATCATCAAGAACGGGGAATCCTTTATCACAAGATGTGCATAGAACTCTTACACGATGGTGGCATAAACTTCTCTTTTCTGCTGGCAGAAAGCACTCCATCCGTGCGTGTCGACAATGGCTATGAACTCCGGTGGGAATCCAACGGTTGCATCGGTTTGGAAATCGAAGTGCTTCTCGTAGAGGAAAAATATAGAGGAGAAGCTCGCCTCAAACTTCTTGTGGATCTCCTCATTGAAGAATCGTTTGAACTGAGTAGAAGAAGAAGATTCCATGGAGATGAAGAAGAAAGTCGACATGGTTGAAAGAAAGTCGACATGATGAAAAGTTAGAGAAAAGGGCTTTTGAGAAATCGGTTTAGGGTAAAGAAAAGAAAAGATGGAATGTTTAAAAGGGTTTTAATGATGGTAACCGAAAAAGTTGGTGATAATGATGGAAGGGTAAGAGTTTTAATTGGGAAGGTTTTAAAGTGAGAAGTGAGAAGTGATAAGGATAGGGTAAAAGATTTGAAGTGATATGGTAATCATGATAAATTTAATTCTCACTTAAATTGGGCGACTAGGGATAATCGCAAGGATTTTTCTCTCTCTTCTTAATCAAGCTAGGGTTTTCTTTTTTCTTTCTTCTTCAGCACGGAAACCATCGCACGGACAATTATATTGGCATGGGGCATGGCGATGCCTTTGGCAAACACACTGGCTAACAGTCCTCCTAACAATGTTTCTGGCATCAATTCATGGAAATATTCCTGCACATACTTAATGAAAAATCGTGTAACACAGTAAGGGAATAAAATTCAAAGAAAATAACAAAAATAAAAACACAAACAAATATCATAATATTTACAAAGAGTTTCAAACCTACGGATGTCTCATTCTAATTCTACCAAGAGGATCACCTCCTTGGCATTGCTTCGATTACCTTCCGCATAATACTTAAGACGTTGGCCATTCACTTTGAAAATTTCTCCCGACCACATTGATTTGAGTTTACCTGGAAAAAGTTTAAGTTGAGAGTTAAATAAAAGAACAAGTTGGTCTATTGTAAATTGCCTTGGCTAGATTCTACTATCATGTCAGTGTTTTGCCTTCTCCTTGTATATCCTAGCATTCTCATAGGCTTGTGTCCTAAAATCTTCCAACTCATTAAGATTAAGCAACCTATTTTCTCCAGCAACTCCCAATGCCATGTCAAGTTTCTTAATGGCCCAATATACCTTATGTTCAAGCTCCACTAGCATATGGAACGGTTTGCCAAAAACAAGTCTAAACGGTGAAGTACCGAAAAGAGTTTTAAATTCAGTTCTGTAAGCCCTCAAGGACCAGTCCTTCCTTGTTGGATTTACAGTCTTCTCTAGAATGTTCTTAATCTCCTTGTTCGATATCTAAGCTTGCCCATTCGTCCGTGGATGATACGCCGTGGCGATTCTCTATTGAATTTTATACCTACACAAAGCTTTCGAGATTAGATTACATTTAAAGTGGGTACCCTCGTAACGAATAACCACTCTAGGGGCACCAAATCGGGTAAAAATATGCTTGTACAAGAACTTGGCAACATCCTTGGCATCATTTGTTGGCAGAGCAACAATATCTACCCACTTTAATACATAGTCAGCAGCCAAAAGAATATACACATTACGAAATGATGGGGGAAAAGGATCCATAAATTATATCCCTCACACATTAAATAAATTCATGGTCATAATGTTCTGGAGCGATAGTTGGTGTATGTCAGTGATGTTCCATGTCCGTTTGCATCGATCACATGCCTTGGAATACTCATGGACATCCTTGTATAGTGTGGGCCAAAAGAATCCTGATTGCAACACCTTGGCAGCAATCTTCAGCGCAGCAAAGTGACCTTCATATGGCACGACATGGCATGAATACATTATATTTTGTTGCTCGTCCTCTGGCACACACCTGCGAATCACTTGGTCGGCATGCTACTTGAATAACATTGGCTCATCCCAATAGTATTGCCTCACTTCTCATAGAAATCTTTTCTTGGCATTGTATACCAAGTCTAGTGGAAGAATGTTACTCACAAGGTAGTTGACTATGTCAGCATATCATGGCAGTGCATTAACTGTGAGCAAGTACTCGTCATGAAACTCGTCTCTAATGGTAGTGGTCTTACCATCCTCAATGTGATGCTCCAATCGAGAGAGGTGGTCAGCTACTAAGTTCTCATTGCCTTTCTTGTCTCTGATCTCTAAGTCAAATTCTTGAAGTAAGAGGATCCATTGGATTAGTCCGTCTGGGCTTGGCATCTTTCTTTTCCAAGAGATACTTTAATGCCGAGTGATCTGTATAAACCACAACCTTGTTACCAATTAGATAAGATCTAAATTTATCAAAAGCAAATACAACCGCAAGAAACTTTTTCTCAGTTGTAGAGTAATTTAGTTGTGCTTCATTCAAAGTTCTTCTGGCATAGTTGATGGCATGGAGAATTTTGCCATGTCGTTGCCCCAAAACTGCTCTAACGACATAGTCATTGGCATCACACATGATCTCAAAAGGCTCATTCCAATTTGGTGCTACGACTATAGGGACATTAATAAAATTCTCTCTTTAATTTCCTGAAATGCTCTCAAACAAGAATCGTCAAATGCAAAAGTGGTATCTTTCTCTAACACCAAGCATAAAGGTTTAGCAATTTTTGAGAAATCTTTAATAAACTGCCGATAAAAACCAACATGGCCTAAAAAACTCCTTATACCTTTAACACTTGTTGGAGGCGGCAATTGCTTGATTATCTCCACTTTGGCTTGATCGACTTCTAGTCATCTCTTTGTTGCCTTGTGACCGAGAACAATGCCCTCCTTCACCATGAAGTGGCATTTTTCCTAGTTCAACATTAGGTTTGTCTCGATGCATCTATGCTCTAGACTATGAATGCATTCCTCAAATGTTTTGCCAAACACTAAGAAATCATCCATGTTGTGCTCCATCATATCAGAAAAATGGCCATCATGCAACGTTGAAACGTTTCTGGCGCATTACATAGCCCAAATGATATCCTTCTGAAAGCGAATGTCCCATATGAACATGTAAACATGGTCTTCTCTTGACCATCAAGGGTGATGGCAATCTGATTATACCTTGAATAACCATCCAAAAAACGGTAGAAAGCTTTACTTGTCAATCCGTCTAACATTTGTTCAATGAAAGGCAATGGGATGTGGTCCTTCCTTGTAGCCTTATTCAACCTTCTATAATCCATGCACACTCTCCATCTGGTGATGGTCCTAGAGGGAATCAATTCAGCTTCACTGTTTCGTACCACGGTTATGCCACCTTTCTTTGACATGCATTGCACTGGGCTAATCCATGAACTATCAGATATAGGATAAATAATCCTGACATCAATCTATTGTATGATCTCTTTCTAAACAACCTCTTCAATGCTCGGGTATAATCCTCTCTGACCTTCAATGGTCTTACTATGGTACTCCTCTAAAATGATCTTGTGCATGCAAATGGTTGGGCTAATGCCTTGGATGTCTACCAAGGTCCAACCCAATGTTTGCTTATAAGTTCCTAATATTGCTAGTAATCTTGCCTCCTGATCATGAGTGAGATCAATGGAAATAATCACTGGCAGAGTTGAGTCATTTCCTAAATAAGCATACTTCAAATGTTCTGACAGTGGCTTAAGCTTCAACTCTGGTGGTTCCTTAATCGATGGTTTAGGTTTCTTTATCTCTTTTCTGGCCAACTCTAGTGACTTAAAGTAATTCACATCTTCATCTTCAGGTTCCTCAAACAATTCAGTTATGCCATCAAGCACGATGGCATCAAATTCTGTATCATGGCATAATTGTGCCATGTCCAACGTGTAGATGGACTCCATCATCTCCTCGGCTTGACATTCATCAGCTTCATCTACACATTTTAAAGCTTGAAACATGTTAAAAGTAACATGTTGGTCATTAATTCGCATGGTTAGTTCCCCTTTATGAACATCAATAAGAGCTCTACTTGTGGTAAGAAATGGCCTACCCAAAATAATTGGCACATTAATATCAGCTTCATAATCCAAAATGATAAAATCAGCTGGAAATATAAATGTGTCTACCTTGACCAACACATCCTCAATCTTACCCTTGGGATGTGCATAAGATCAGTCTGCGAACTGAAGTGTCACTAGGGGTGCTTAACGAATTGAGTTGCTCGTGAGCTGCTCAAACTCGACTCGGTCAAAAATTGTTAAAGGCTCAACTTGGGTTGATTCGACTTGAACTCGACTCGAGACCTTAATGAGTTGAGTCGAGTAAAGTCTAACTCGATTCGATAAGTTCGTGAGCAGCTCGTTAATTTTTTAAAATATTTTTTTAGTAATTACTTTAGTTTGATGTACTTGTGGATTGTTACTTTAGTTTTAGTATGATAGTTTTGTGGATTTTTGGATTGTTATTTTAATTTTAAAATGCTAGTTTGGTGAATTTTTGGATTGTTAGCTTGAATTTAGACTTTGAAAGTGTTTTATATACTCTTTGATATATTTTTTGTTAAATTGTTAATTTATGTTAGTATTAAGCCTCGTATAGTGTTAATAAATTTTACTTTTAGTTAAAAAAAAGGTAATTTTTTAGTGAGCTTAACTAGCAACGAGCTTAACGAGCTTAACGAGCAATGAGTCGAGTTAAGCAACAAATTTTTTTAACGAGCACGAGTCGAGCATAATTTTAACGAGCTTAACAAGCAATGAGTCGAGCAACAAAATTTTTTAACGAGTCGAACACTGCCCAACTCGTGATCGACTCGCTCGATAAGCACCCCTAAGTGTCACCGTGGTAGGTCTTGATTCTATACCAAGCTTCCTAGAAATAGATAACGGCATCAAATTGATGCTAGCTTCTAGATCACATAATGTCTTACCCATGAACTTATTGCCAATTGTACAATGGATAGTAAAACTTCATGGATCTTTTAGCTTTGGTGGCAATCGGTTTAGGATCATGGCCCTACATCCCTTAGTGAGAGCGATATAAAGTCTCCCAACTTCCTCTTTTTGGAAAAGATGTCCTTCGTGAATTTTACATGGTTGGGCATTTGCTCAAGGGTTTCTACCAATGGAATGTTGATTTGCAGCTGTTTAAGGACTTTTAAGAAGCGCTTAAATTGTTGGTCCTGTCTGTGCTTTTGAAGTCTTGCTGGAAATGGTGGCGATGGATAAACATATGCTTGTATTGCCAACTTTGCCAAGGCAGTGTTGGCATCAATATGTTGTTTGGCCTCAATCTGTTTGTCATCAACGTTGGCATCATGGTTGGCACTAGTACTGGTATGAGGGTTGGCATCATCCTGGGCATAACCACTAGCATCATCCATTTTAGTTTTCTCCCTCTTTGCTTCCCTGGGCTTGTCTGTTGGCACTGACTTTTCACTTTGGCAATTAACTGGCTGCTTGGAAGCTATCTCTTCCTCACATTGCCTACCACTACGAAGGGTTATGGCCTTGCATTACTCATTCTTTTTGTGTCGAGCATCTTCAGTGTCGCTTGGAAAAGCACCTTGGGGTCGATTGCTGAGTGCATTAGCAATCTGCCCAACTTTTATTTTCAAGTTTCTTACCGAAGCTGCCAGACTTTGGACTGTAACATCATTCCTCTCCATGTACTATGTCAGGTTGCCTCCTTGGTTAAGTTTTTGCCCTTGCGGGAAATTGTTCTAAGTTTTCTGTGGCATGGCATTCTGGTTTTGCCTCTAGGCATTCTGGCATTGGGCATTGTATTGGTTGTCTCCTTGATTTCCCCAAGCAAAGTTAGAGTGCTCTCTCCAACCTGCATTATAAGTATTGGAGTTAGTATTATATTAACGACCATAATTGCGAATGAAATTTACCTACTCAGGGTTGGCAGGGCATTCATCCACATAGTTGTTCTCTCCATAGATGGTGCAATGGCTCTAACACTTTAACTTCATGGGACTCGTTGTTCTTTTACAATGTTCTCACCAAGCTAGTGAGGTTGGAAATTTCGGCATGAATAGACGTAAGTTAATCAACCTTCAATTTCCCACTGGCTTTAGTTCTGATCCCAAGTGTAGCAACAGGATATTCAAAGTCATTGATCGAGATCCTCTCAAGGATATCAACAACCTTTGTATACTTTTTTTCTAGCAATGAGCCGATTGTTGAAGCATCAACAACAGTCCTTGTTTGTGCATTCAATCTGTTTTAGAAGGTTTGTATTTGGATCCGATTTGGAAATCCATGCATTGGACACCTTCTCAACAGATCCTTAAATCTTTCCCAAGCTTCATAGAGAGTTTCATTCTCTACCTGTTTGAATGTAATTATCTCACCACACAGTTTGGCAGTGAGCGTTGGTGGCAGAAATTGTTTCAGGAACTTCTGGCACAGGTCTGCCCAAGAAGTAACTGAACCTGGTGGAAAAGAATTAAGCCACGCCTTGGCTTTGTCTCTCAAGGAAAAAGTAAATAACTTCAGCTTTACGGTATTTCCAAATACTCTAGTTTGCTGAAATAGTTGACATATCTCCATGAATTGCTTAATATGTTGCCTCGGGTCTCAAAAGATTTTGAATCGTTACATGTTTATGTTCGAAATTCGGCTCGTCGGCCTTAGTGCCAACAAGTCCTAGCATTAAATTTGCAATGTCAGCTGTTGAATGTTCTTGAATTGGCCTTTCTTCCTCTTTAGTAACATTTGGGGCATTAAGATGTGGTGGTGCATTTTTTTAGGTGGATCACTGTTCACCTCACCATTCCTTTGATTTCCTTGAATCATCTCTCACTATCACCTTTTTAACCTCCGCAAGGTTTTCTCAATTTCCGGATCGTGTTGCAACTCGTCCACCATAGGGTGGTTTCTGGTCATACACCGATAATAACAAAAATAAAATAAAAACAAAACAAGTAAAAATATAAAAACAATCAAATACGTTACAATCCCCGACAACGACACCAAAAACTTGTACTCTTTTGGGAGATGTGTAAAGTAAATGCTGACAAAATGTGTAAAATATATAGTTTTGGGCAAGTTATGCCAAGAGTCTTTTGTGTGCAAGTATACACGATCTGCAAGTAATACAACTTGGTAAGCTAAGTTATCGATTCCACAAGGATTGACATGATTGTTAATTGATTTGGAGGAAAAGTTATTATTTTGAAGAATGTTTTGGATTTACTAAAAAGAAAATAAATCAATGAAGTAAAACGTTGGCAAAGAGGGTGCTTTTAATAAATGATGAGTGTTGCCAGGGAATGCATGGTTTTAACATTGTTCATGTGAGTAGTTGTTGGCAATTGTCTTGGCATTGTTTGTCGAGCAAATTCAACATTAGAAATGTCTCTCTTTATGGTCATTGCTCTGAGTCGATTATGTAAAAACCCCTATATCTCTATAGTGAATGTTTTTAAATGAACCGAGTTGTTTAAGAACCAATCTATACTCTGAGGGGGTAGATATCACTTCCGAAGTAAGTTCATCTACTTGAACGACTTCTCTCGAAGCTTCTCTCCCAAGTATCCAGCAACTAATCGTCGCCACCCAAGTCTGTTAAGATATTGAGGAGCAATGGGCCAACAATGCCAGCTCTCACTTGGCAAAGTATTTAGAAAAATAGTAATGCCAGCTCTCGCTTGGCATTACAGTTAAAAGCTGTAAGCATGTCAGATAGAGAAACTTTGCTGAAACGGCTTTATTACCAAGAACTAAAACATAGACTTAACGTTTAAACCAAAACATCCCCCACTAACTATGAAATTAGTTCATGGTAAAGGAGTTATCCAAAAAAAACCATAATCATTTTCAAAAACATTACCATTAAAATAAAAATAAACAACTTAAAACCAAAAGAATTGGTTGAACCACCCTTCCTTGATGCAGCCGACCGACACTCGTCGAGCTTCCAACACCTCACTCCGATCACTCCAAACCTTCACACTCTTAATTATCTATAAATTCTTGATCGGTTAGTGTTTATATAGGCGTGCAAGGGAATGGGATAGGATAGCTTCCTCATTTGAATTTCAAAATTCTCCAAGGATAAGATATATGCCTCATCTGATCGGTGTGATAGCTTATGAAGCTAGGGTTGTCGTCATCATGCAAATTATTGGTCCATTAGCTTGGCATCACCTTATCCGCTATTTTTTCGATGATTGGTCCATTAGCGATCTTTTAGGAGTCTGATCTTTTCCTATTTTTTCAGGGTTCAACAATCTCTTAGCATGACATCAAGTTCACTTCTCTGCGAACAAGTGCTTGGCACTATCTGGTCGTTCTATGCCAACAGCTCTTGGCATTCTTCTTGGAAAACCTAACTGTATTGCGTTCCGGTGCCGAATCCTATGCCAAACCTGCAAAATAACCAAAAAAACAACCCTTCACCTTGGCATTGACAGAAAGCTAAACTCCTTATGCAAATGCATGATTCTGACAACCTAATGCAACTAAATGTACCTAAAAACAAGCAAGGGCATTGTAAAATTGGCATTAAAAATAGTAATTTTGGAGAGGTAACACTCAACATTGGTGAGTAAACCCTATTTGTTTTTTAAATTTTAGTCCTATTTTTTATATTTTGTTGGTTTTTTTTTATATTTTTAGATCTATTTCTTGCTACTTGTTGTGTTGTTGTTGTAAGTTTTAAGATTTCATTGTGTATTTTCAGATATGGTATTTCGATATTTGTTCATGTTTGGTTTATTAATTTTTAGATCTGTAATTTTTTGAATTCAAGCAAATTTTAGAATTTCTGTAGTTTAGTACTAGTTTTTAGTTAGATTTTTTAATTTAAAAATAAAAATAAAATTGTATCGAGTCAATTCAGATCAGGGTCAGCTATACATCTCAAGTCCTATGGCTGGTAAAATAAATTTTTTTCTGGGGCGGGGCATGGTCAGGTTTAATGTGTTGTATGTCGGGTCGGCCAAAAACCCGCCCTGCCGCGCCCCGTTACCATCCCTAGTTTTCAGACTCTTGAATCTCATTTTGGTTGTTCTAAAACTTGATAATAAATCATTATTGGCAGATCCTAATGATTTTGAGGATATTTTTGACGTCGTACATTCCATTGATTCTCTAAAGGATGAAGTTTACATTATCAAAAGGCTGCCAAAGAGGTTTAGTAGTAAAAAGAGTTTGATGAAAAAATTACATAGAACAGATTTTACCATTGTTCAGTAAGCATAAGGTAGCACACTTCAATAGAACTTATACACGTCTTGTACACAATGGAAACCCACACAATCTTTAGAAATTAAGATGTCGCGTTAATTTTCAAGGATTGACGTTAACTCTTCAAAATTAGACATTTGGGGCACAAATTGGTTTGCAGTCTTCAAGGACCCTTTATGGCGTTGCATCTAGGATATGAGATAGACATGTTGGATTTCTTTGGATGTACACATGGCTACACTATGAAGGAAGAGTATGAGAAGGTTAAGGCTTGCAAACATTCTCTACATCCTATTTATGCTAGAAGTGAAATTTTTGTTTGCATAACTAATTATATACGTAGACATACCTCAAAAAATATGCCTAATTATTCATGGTTCATGGCGTGTTGATATGGAAACCTGATCGGAGGGGCCAATTCTCGGTTAAACGACTAACTTCGCTTATGTTGGTGGATCGGTTAGGAGATGGCAACGTTGGTGTTAGTTTTGTATGGAAAATTATGGTTCCTCCTAAAGTGCAAGCTTTCCTTTGGTTCTTGTGGCTAGATCGGTTACCTACCATGAGTTTCTTACATGCGCGAGGTATTGTATTCTCTGAGGATCAAGGGTGTTGTGTTTGGTGCGCAAGATCTACGGACGAAGTGAGTCATTTGCTATTTGATTGCCCAAGAGTTCGTATCATGTGGGATTGGCTTTTGAGTTGGTGGGATGTGTGCATTATGTTCCTGTGGTTGTTTTCCGATCTTCTTGTTCCAGGATTTCATTGCTCTTTTTCGGGTACTTTGAGGTAGTGGTGAGTGACGAGTGTGGCTTTGGTTTTGTGATCTTTGTGGTTAGCTCGAAATGAATGTGTGTTTAATGGGAAATGTTTGACAATGGAAGAGATATTTTTCCTCATCAAGCTCCGGTCTTGTGAAAGCATTATTGGATGATGTGTGTTGTTATGAATCACAATAGTGGGATTGTCCGAGATGATGCATTTCTATTGTTGGTCCCATTATAGTAAAACATTGTGTGGCGTGGTCGCCTCCTCCTTTGGGGTTTTGAAACTTAATACAGATGGTTCAGTGCGAGGGAAGCCCATACTTGCTGGGTTTGGAGGTGTTTTGCGGAATTCGGATGGTATCCTTTTGGCGATATGCTCAGGACCTTTGGGGATAATGGAGTCTAATGAGGCAGAGTTGCGTGCTGTGGAAAATGCACTACACTTTTTCGTTACGTCGTGTTGGCGTGCAGGGGTGAGCTTGATTGTAGATTCAAATTTGATCGTTGTGTTGAGTTGGATTTCACACAAGGAACGTCACCCTTGGATCCATTGGGATATTTTGGTTTTGATTGATGCTCATGTCGAGGCTCAATCTTGTGTGTGTTTTACACATGCGTTTTGTGAGGGGAATGGGTTAGTTGATGCCCTCGCAAAGAAGGGAGTTGAACGTGCAACGGTGTTTTGCGAAGGGTGGTAGTGTGGATCGGCTGGGTTGAAGGGAGTTGTACGTTTTGTTGGTATTTAGAGCATTGGTTGTTGGGTCTTCGTTTGAAGGGTGGGGCTATTTTGTGTTGTCGTCTTTGCATTGGATGTTTTGTTTCAGTGTTTTGTTCTTGTTTGTAATATTTGTATGGGTACTCTTTTCCCCCAATAGGTTTAGGGAGGCTTTTAACGGGGCCTATGCGAATATTGGGTGCCTGTATGATCCTTGAATAAAATCGTACAAGTTTGTTGATCAAAAAAATTATTCATGGTTTGGACACTTTCTTCTTGTCCCACCAAGTGGATCTAATGTAATTGTTGCAACATATGTTGGGAGGATACAAGTCATTACTTTTCAGCCAAGATATGTTATTAGTATCTCAGGTATCAAGAACTTCTATTATAAGCAGAAGGAGACATATATTCTCTATTACTTGCGTGTTGGGAAACATTCACAACTTCACTGAACAGATGTAACAAGTGAACAAAGACTGGCACCACTAAAAGTCGCATTTTCAAAGATTATTAAAAAAAAGAAACATTGTTAGATCCAAAAGAGTTGCAACAATTTCAAAACCATTTGTCTTAGATAGGTGCTTTGAACTTTATACACTTTCGCACAATTTTCCACTTTGTATGAACTTATTTCAACACCACGGGGCCTCAACCTCAATAGTCCAAAGTTATCTATAGAGAAATCATGATTGGATGGGCTATAGAACTAAACTTGTTTCAGTGTTTGGTATTGAAAAGAGAAATTTAGGGTTAATATACGATAGCCATAGCAGCTATAGAGATAAATAAAATACAGAGAGAGAATGAGATATTTTATTAGTGTAGGCCGAAAAACTCAAAAATATGATTTTGGGCCAGTACCACTCTTGTGGTTTATATAGCTCTAGAAGGCTTTAACCAACTACCATTATAGATGGGACAGACGGTTAAGCCCAGTGAGCTTGTTACAACAACCTCATAACAACCTTTCACACAACAATCTTTAACATTCACCTATTTGTCTTTGCTCTTGTTAATGTTTGCTTTGAGTAAACACCAAGTTGAGACCGAAACTCTATGAACTTGTAGGTAGTTAAGGGCTTTGTAAAGACATCATCAACTTGATGTTCAGAGGGAATGTAATTCACCTCTATTTGATGTTCCATCACTGTAACGCCCCAATTTTGGGCTTAGGAGTTTTGGGATTCGGACCGGTTTGGTCGGACTGCGGTTCGAATATATAAAGGTGAATTTAGGAAAGCCTAGTTCGGGTTGCATTAAAAATATGAAAAAATGTCTTAAAATCCTCTTTTATTATATATAAGAGTGTGGTGAAATCAATTTTACAAAATAAGGTTTGGAAGTGTGACATTTTGGTTGGTGACCAAAATGTAATTTTTGAAAACTGTGTGGCTGTTTTAAAAAGGATTGAAACTTTGAATCTTTAAGGAGCTATTTACCCAATGGGAGTTTCTCCAGATTTTTCTAAAATATTAAATGATTAATTAATGGTTTTAAAATAAGGAAAAAGAGAGGGAAGATATTTTCCTAAGTTTTCAACTAACTTTTCCACATTTTCCATTTTCATTTTTCTCTCATCTTTTCTCTCAAACCAAACACATTTCTCCAGATTTTGTCATCTAAATAACTCATTTCAATCTTCCTTTGATCACCAATTATCTCTTCAACAAAACCTTTGCATTTGCTATTTGGATCTTCAAGAATTTTGGTTCTAAAAAGGGAGAAACTCAAGTTTGGAGGTAAGAACGTCCTTCTCCTCTAAACTCTCAGTTCTTTACTGAAATTCCCAAGTTCTCAATCCTTAATTTGTGTTTTATAAAAGGTTTTAAGGTTGTGTTCTTGATCTTGGCTTTTAAATGCAAGATTTGGTTGATTTTTGATTAAAATTCGTATGATCTGTTTGAGCAGTGATTTGAGGTGTCTTTTTGATGTTAAATGAATGTTAAATTGATGAGAAGTTGAGGTTTAATCAGTGCAATCCCGAATAGGTTGATTTTCCTAAGTTTTGCTTGAGTTCTTGGTTGTTTTTGGAGTGATCTTGTCAATCTGTTATAGCTGGAGGTATAAGGGCGTGGTTAGATCCTTTTTGGATGTTAATTGATGTTTAAGGATGATTAGATTTGATGGATCTTGGCTGGGTGATGTTGTGGAGTTGTTTGGATGCATTTTCGGTTGTGTTTGGTAGCCGAAAATGGAGTGTGGATGAGAGCAGCGGGTTTAGGTGCTTTCATTGAAGATATTAATGCATGATGATGCATTAATCCTCTGCTTTGATGTGTTTAAAACAGGGGAGTCATCTTTGGATCCTTGTGGTGGTGATCCGGAAGCTTGATTGGTGTTTCGGCAAGTGGCGAAACGGAATCGGTGAGTGGATTTTGGTTTTCAGCATTGAAACCAGTGTTTTGAAGGTTTGGGAGCTTAGTTTAAGTCTAAGCAACTTAGCTAAGCTCAAGAGTAAGTTTTCGGAAAAACTCTCTTGATGATGAACCATGGATTGGTTGTATGCAATGTGGTTTGTTTGCATGTTTTAAATCCTATTTTGAAAGCATATTTAGCATGTTTATTTGCTGAGATTATAAGCCATGTGTTGAAGGATGCTCAAGGTAAGAGATCCTTGTTTTTGAACATTGTTTTAATGTGGTTAAATGCTAAAAGATGCATGATGTTTATGGCTTTGTTAAATGCTTTAAAATAGTGGAATATTGTGGTTAATGGTGCATATTGGCAAGTGATGGTTAAGGTCACAAAGGTGGTTAAAAGTCCTTGTGTGAGCCTTGTTTATTTAAGAACAACATGGTGGTTAAAAGTCCATGGTTGGTTCTTGGTTAAGATCACAAAGGTGGTTAAAAGTCCTTGTGTGAATCTTGTGTATTTTAAGAACAACATGGTGTTTAAAAGTCCATGGTTGGTTCTTGGTTAAGGTTACGAAGGTGGTTAAAATTCCTTGCGTAAGCCTTGTTATTTAAGAACACCAAGGTGTTTAAAAGTCCTTGGGTGATTCTTGTTAAGGACACAAAGGTGTTTAAAAGTCCTTGTGTGGTCCTTGTCATGGTGTTTAAAAGTCCATGGATGATTCTTGTTAAGGACACAATGGTGTTTAAAAGTCCATGTGTGGTCCTTGGAAATTGTAAGATCACAATGGTGTTTAAAAGTCCATGTGTGAGTCTTATGTTGATCGTATTTTGAAAAGATTATGATTATCACTTGTGGCCAATATGACATGTTAATGATTTGAAGCATGAATTGCTTGTTTTAAATGCTTATGTGCATGAATAAATGTTGTTTTGAAGTAAGGTTTATAAAGGTGTTTTATAAATGCATTATTGAGTGGTTTTAAATGAGCATTCCTCACTAAGCTATTTGCTTACGCTCTATCTTTTCTTAAACCAATAATGCAGAGCATTAAAGTGCATTGAGGGCAGCAAGGAGGGCAAGAATCCAAGTGGTGAACTAAGCTCAAGTATGGTGAAGGTTTCTTAAACACTATTAGCTTTTGGCATTTGGCAATGGGGAACCTATGTTGTTGTTTTAGGAGATGATTTGGACTCCTTAAGTTGGTTTTATGTTGATGTTGATGTTGGAACATGTAAAAGGCCTTTATGTGGATGGTTTGGTGTTTTGATGTTTGAATGGTTTTCTAAATAGGATGCTTGCCTATAGAATTGGGTATTTCTTATTTTGATGCCATGCTTGAGTATGAATGATGCAATTATGTTCCTTGTGCTTATAATGACTTGCTGGTAGAATTTGGTTGCCTTTGGAGCATGTTTGATGGGTCAATCGTGTGATAAACCAGCAATTTTTCTGCAATCTGGGCAGCCTGTTTCGGAACAGGTGCTACCGTATCAGAACGGGGGCCTGAAATGGCCTGGGCGTTCCGAAACGGAAGGAACTGTTCCGGAACGGTTTGGCCTCTGCCAGGCCCTGTTTCGGTACCAGTTTCGGAACGGTCCCGCGTTTCGGAACGGGTCTTCCCTCTTCCGAAACACTCGACCGTTGGGCACTGAAATTGTTGGTTAAATGTTTTGAAACCATTGCGTTTTGGTCCTGAATCTTGTTTATGCAATTGTTTGAGTTTGAGATGTCCGTTTGAGCTGAAATTTGGCAGAGAAGCATGAAAGATGATTAATTTCATATTGGTAACTTTTAATTGGGTTAAGTCCTTATAATTTTCAGAATTTACAATTTGGTCCCTAAAGTCTTAATTTGTGCAATTGGGTCCCTGAATGTTCTCTGATGGTTATGATCTTTGAGTATGCTGATTGTATGATCATGTCTAGGGATAATATGCATTTAGACAAGTTTAAAAAGAAAAAAAAGGGTCGTTAATCAAGGTTGACTTTCGGGTTGACTTTGGTTTTCCCCGTGTAAACTTTTTAATTCGGTTCATCCGTCTGGGCCGGGTTAAGGGGGTTACATTTGGTGGTATCAGAGCTGAGTTCTCGAGTAATTGGGAATGATTATGTGAATGATTAAAGTATGTATGCTTTGTATGCTTGTTGAGTGAAAGCATGTTGAGTGGTTTGTGAATATGTTGAAATTGAGGTGTATGCTGTGGTGAAGCATGTTGTGGGTACCCATTTCCAAATCAAAGCTAATGAAATGATACTGTTTTTAAGTGGAAATGAGCTTGAGTACTTGGATTGCTTACCTTGCTGGGCCTGACTTTGTTTATTTGCATTGTGATTGCATTGTTAGAGTATGGCACCTCGTAGAGAGTTGAGGAGTAATGTGCGAGCTACGGCTCAAAATGAGAATGAGAATGAGGAGAATGTTGAAAGTGCGGTGGATTTACCTCCTCCACCTGGTGGTGGTGGTGCTGGGGGTGAAGGAGCTGGAGCTGCAGCTGGTGCTGGGGTCGCTGGACTTGAGGCTGGTCAGGGGCGAGCTGTTCCTGACATGACGGTGTTGATTCAAGCTATTGCTGGAGCTTTTCAAGCAGCGGTAGCTGGAGCTCATGGAGCTGGGCATCAAGGAGATGCTGGAGTTAGACTACCCTTGGAGCGTTTGCGCAGTCTAGGAGGGACTGAGTTCAGGGGTTTGTCTGCTGAAGGTTCTGAGGCTTGGTTGGAAAGTACCAAGAGAATCTTGGGTCAAATGAGTTGCACTGATGTGCAGAAGCTTGGCTGTGTAGTATCCTTTCTACAGAATGATGCATACACATGGTGGACAACCACTATCTCTGGGATGGTGGAGGCTGAGGTAACTTGGACGTTCTTTCAGAACGCGTTCAAGAGAAGGTATCTAGGTGTGAGGTACCTCGATGAAAAGAAGAGGGAATTCATGTCTCTTACCCAAGGGAGCATTCTGTGGCTGAGTATGAAGTTCAGTTTGTTCGACTCAGTCAGTATGCACCTGATCTTGTTCCGGATGAGCGGGAGAGGTGTGAAAGGTTCCGTTATGGTTTGGTGACGGATGTAAAGATGTATGTGCTGGCTACCGAGTATGATGATTTCGATGTGTTGGTGGGTCGAGCAAAGGACATTGAGATGAACTTGGGTTTATCTTCTAAAAGTGTTGTTTCTGGTGCTGGTAAGCGAGCTGCTGATTATAGTTCCGGTGGTGGACAGAACAAGAGGGGACGTGATCAGAAGTATCAGTCCACAGCTAAGCGAGGTGGTGGTGCGCCTGCTCGGGGAGGCAACGCTAGAGTTGATCCGAGTGCATGTTGGACATGTGGTTCGCGTGGCCATATGAAGCATGATTGTCCTCGTGCTGTGAGGGAGGTGCAAGCTCCTGTAGTGGCAGCTGGTAATTTGTGTTGGAACTGTGGATCTACGGATCACATGAGGAGAGAGTGTCCTATGTTGGCTGGTGGCCAAGGGCGTGCTCCTGTAGTTGCTGCACCACAGAGAGGTCGTGGGCGCGGCCGTGGTAACTTCCAGCGGAGAGAGGATGGTGTTCGGAATGTGGCTCATGTTGTAGCTGTCCAGCCTGAAGGTGGTGGCCAGGCTAGAGTGTTTGCTCAGAGGGAGGGGAGGAATGACGCGGATGTGATCGCAGGTACTTTTACTCTGCAATCCTTGTCATTACTTTCCTTGATTGATTCTGGATCTACGCACTCTTACATTTTGCGTGAGCATGCTGAATTGCTTGGTTTGCCTGTTGAGTCTTTGGATGTTGGTATGCGTGTCACTAGTTCTTTTGGTGAGACTGTTGTGACTCGAAAGCTTTATAGAAGATGTCCTTTGGTTGTTCAAGATCATGTTTTCCCTGTTTATCTTATGGAGTTGCCTTTCTATGGTTTTGATGTGATCCTTGGTATGGATTGGCTTGTTGAGCATCGTGCTGTAGTGGATTGTGAGAATAAGCGAGTTTCGCTGAAACTTGCGGATGATTATGAGGTGGTTGTGGTTGGTGAGAATGTGAAGTTTCTTGCCAATGTGGTGTCTACGTTGGAGGCGAGCCGGATGCTGAGGCAAGGTTGTGAAGCTTATCTAGATTTTGTGATGAATCATAGTTCTAAGGAGTTGCGTGTGCAAGATATCAGGATTGTGCGAGAGTTTCCTGGTGTGTTTCCTGAGGAGTTGCCTGGATTACCTCCTAATCGTGAGGTGGAGTTTGGTATTGAGCTGTATGAAAATACAACTCATGTGTCCATTACCCCTTATAGAATGGCACCTAAAAAGTTGAAGGAGCTGAAGACGCAATTGCAAGAGTTGCTTGATCGTGGGTTCATTCGGCCGAGTGTGTCACCTTGGGGTGCACCGGTCTTGTTTGTGAAGAAGAAGGATGGCACTATGAGAATGTGCATTGATTATCGTCAGCTGAACAAGTTGACTATCAAGAATCGGTATCCATTGCCGAGAATTGATGATCTTTTTGATCAATTTCGGGGAGCAGCTGTGTTCTCTAAGATGGACTTGAGGTCAGGGTATTATCAGTTGAAGGTGAAGGATGTGGATGTGCCTAAGACAGCTTTCAGAACGAGGTACGGGCATTATGAGTTCCTTGTGATGCCGTTTGGTTTGACAAATGCTCCTGCAGCTTTCATGGACATGATGAATCGGGTATTTCATGAATATCTGGATAAATTTGTTGTGGTGTTCATTGATGATATCCTCGTGTACTCGCGTACTGAGGAGGAGCATGAAGAGCATTTGAGGATTGTGCTGCAAGCTTTGTTGGAGAATCAGCTTTATGCCAAGCTGAGCAAGTGTGAGTTTTGGCTTAGAGAAGTGGTGTTTCTTGGTCATGTGGTTTCTGCCGAGGGGATTCGTGTTGATCCTCAGAAGATTGAGGCAGTGATGAATTGGAAGGTTCCTAAGTCTGTTCATGAGGTCTGTAGTTTCCTTGGTTTGGCAGGATACTACCGAAGGTTTGTGGATGGGTTTTCTAAGATTGCTGCACCTTTGAATAAGTTGTTGCAAAAGGATGTTAAGTATGAATGGACGGAAGCGAGACAGCAGGCTTTTGAGAAGCTTAAGGCAGCTTTGACGCAAGCTCCGATCTTGGTTCAGCCTGAATCAGGGAAAGAGTTTGTGGTGTATAGCGATGCGTCCTATGTTGGTTTGGGATGTGTGCTGATGCAAGAGGGTAAGGTGTTGCTTATGCATCGCGGCAGTTGAAGGTGCACGAGCGCAATTATCCTACGCATGACATTGAGTTGGCTGCGGTGGTTTTTGCTTTGAAGATCAGGAGACATTATCTGTATGGTGAGAAGTGTACTGTGTACACGGATCACAAGAGTTTGAAGTATCTGATGTCTCAGAAGGAGTTGAATCTTAGGCAGCGACGTTGGGTGGAGTTGCTCAAGGATTATGATTTGACGATTGAGTATCACCCTGGAAAAGCTAATGTTGTAGCGAATGACTTGAGTAGGAAGGTAGCTGTTGAGTTGAGGGCTATGTTTGCCAGTTTGAGTATTTCGCGTGATGGTGGTCTTGTGGCTGAGTTGCAAGTGAAACCATCTTTGGTTCAGTTGATCAAGGAAAAGCAGTTGTTGGATGATTCCTTGGTACCTCATGTTCAGGATATCGCGGAGGGTAGGCCTTCGGATTTCTGTTTTAATGATGATGGTGTGTTGTGTTTTGGGAGTCGGATAGTAGTGCCCAATGATGCTGAGTTGAGGCGTGCTATTCTGACTGAAGGTCATAGTAGTCCTTTTGCTATGCACCCAGGTAGTACTAAGATGTATCGTGATCTTCGTGATGAGTACTATTGGGTGGGTTTAAAGAAAGATGTTGCGGAGTTCGTAAGCAAGTGCATGGTGTGTCAGCGGGTTAAGGCTGAGCATCAGTTTCCATCAGGTTTGATGCAACCGTTGAAGATTCCTGAATGGAAGTGGGAAAGGATTACCATGGATTTTGTGTCTGGTTTACCTTTGTCGCCATCGAAGAAGAATTCAGTGTGGGAGATTGTGGATCGCCTGACGAAGTGTGCACATTTCTTGCCTGTGCATACTACGTATTCTTTGGATAAGCTTGCAGAGCTGTATATTGCTGAGATTGTGCGGCTGCATGGTGTGCCTAAGTCGATTGTGTCGGATAGGGATCCGAGGTTTACATCGCATTTTTGGCAGTGTTTGCATCAAGCTTTGGGTACACGGTTGAATTTCAGTACATCTTATCATCCTCAGTCGGATGGTCAGTCCGAGCGTGTTATCCAGGTTTTGGAGGATATGTTGAGGTGCTGCGTGATTGAGTTTCAGGGCTCTTGGGAGAAGCATTTGCCTTTGGTGGAGTTTGCCTATAACAATAGTTATCAGGCAAGTATTCAAATGGCACCTTATGAGGCTTTGTATGGGAGGAAGTGTAGGACTCCTCTTTGTTGGGCTAAAACGGGTCAGAAGTTGGTTTCGATGCCGGCTTTGTTGAAAGGAACCACCGAGAAGGTGAAGCTCATTTGTGAGCGTTTGAAGGCAGCTTCTGATCGGCAAAAGTCTTACGCGGATTTGAAGCGTAAGGAGATTGAGTATGCGGTGGGTGACCGTGTGTTTTTGAAGGTTTCGCCTTGGAAAAAGGTGATGAGGTTTGGCCGTAAGGGTAAGTTGAGCCCTAGGTACATTGGACCATACGAGGTGATTGAGCGTGTGGGTCCTGTTGCGTACAAGTTGAGGCTACCTCAAGAGTTGGAAAAGATTCATGATGTGTTTCATGTTTCTATGCTTCGGAAGTATAGATCGGATCCTTCGCATGTGATGCATGTGGAAGAAGTGGAATTGAATCCGGATTTGACCTATGATGAGGAACCGGTGAAGATTCTGGATTCGGATAGCAAGGTTCTTCGTGGCAAGACCATTGAGTTGGTAAAGGTGTTGTGGAAGCATCATGGTGTTGAGGAAGCCACGTGGGAACGGAAGGATGACATGCTGAAGTAGTTTCCGTACCTTTTTCCTTCAGGTAAATTTCGAGGACGAAATTTCTTAAGGGGGGGAGAGTTGTAACGCCCCAATTTTGGGCTTAGGAGTTTTGGGATTCGGACCGGTTCGGTCGGACTGCGGTTCGAATATATAAAGGTGAATTTAGGAAAGCCTAGTTCAGGTTGCATTAAAAATATGGAAAAATGTCTTAAAATCCTCTTTTATTATATATAAGAGTGTGTTGAAATCAATTTTACAAAATAAGGTTTGGAAGTGTGACATTTTGGTTGGTGACCAAAATGTAATTTTTGAAAACTGTGTGGCTGTTTTAAAAAGGATTGAAACTTTGAATCTTTAAGGAGCTATTTACCCAATGGGAGTTTCTCCAGATTTTTCTAAAATATTAAATGATTAATTAATGGTTTTAAAATAAGGAAAAAGAGAGGGAAGATATTTTCCTAAGTTTCCAACTAACTTTTCCACATTTTCCATTTTCATTTTTCTCTCATCTTTTCTCTCAAACCAAACACATTTCTCCAGAGTTTTTCCCTCTGATTTTGTCATCTAAATAACTCATTTCAATCCTCCTTTGATCACCAATTATCTCTTCAACAAAACCTTTGCATTTGCTATTTGGATCTTCAAGAATTTTGGTTCTAAAAAGGGAGAAACTCAAGTTTGGAGGTAAGAACGTCCTTCTCCTCTAAACTCTCAGTTCTTTACTGAAATTCCCAAGTTCTCAATCCTTAATTTGTGTTTTATAAAAGGTTTTAAGGTTGTGTTCTTGATCTTGGCTTTTAAATGCAAGATTTGGTTGATTTTTGATTAAAATTCGTATGATCTGTTTGAGCAGTGATTTGAGGTGTCTTTTTGATGTTAAATAAATGTTAAATTGATGAGAAGTTGAGGTTTAATCAATGCAATCCCGAATAGGTTGATTTTCCTAAGTTTTGCTTGAGTTCTTGGTTGTTTTTGGAGTGATCTTGTCAATCTGTTATAGCTGGAGGTATAAGGGCGTGGTTAAATCGTTTTAGGATGTTAATTGATGTTTAAGGATGATTAGATTTGATGGATCTTGGCTGGGTAATGTTGTGGAGTTGTTTGGATGCATTTTCGGTTGTGTTTGGTAGCCGAAAATGGAGTGTGGATGAGAGCAGCGGGTTTAGGTGCTTTCATTGAAGATATTAATGCATGATGATGCATTAATCCTCTGCTTTGATGTGTTTAAAACAGGGGAGTCATCTTTGGATCCTTGTGGTGGTGATCCGGAAGCTTGATTGGTTTTCGGCAAGTGGCGAAACGGAATCGGTGAGTGGATTTTGGTTTTCAGCTTTGAAACCAATGTTTTGAAGGTTTGGGAGCTTAGTTTAAGTCTAAGCAACTTAGCTAAGCTCAAGAGTAAGTTTTCGGAAAAACTCTCTTGATGATGAACCATGGATTGGTTGTATGCAATGTGGTTTGTTTGCATGTTTTAAATCCTGTTTTGAAAGCATATTTAGCATGTTTATTTGCTGAGATTATAAGCCATGTGTTGAAGGATTCTCAAGGTAAGAGATCCTTGTTTTTGAACATTGTTTTAATGTGGTTAAATGCTAAAAGATGCATGATGTTTATGGCTTTGTTAAATGCTTTAAAACAGTGGAATATTGTGGTTAATGGTGCATATTGGCAAGTGATGGTTAAGGTCACAAAGGTGGTTAAAAGTCCTTGTGTGAGCCTTGTTTATTTAAGAACAACATGGTGGTTAAAAGTCCATGGTTGGTTCTTGGTTAAGATCACAAAGGTGGTTAAAAGTCCTTGTGTGAATCTTGTGAATTTTAAGAACAACATGGTGTTTAAAAGTCCATGGTTGGTTCTTGGTTAAGGTTACGAAGGTGGTTAAAATTCCTTGCATAAGCCTTGTTACTTAAGAACACCAAGGTGTTTAAAAGTCCTTGGGTGATTCTTGTTAAGGACACAAAGGTGTTTAAAAGTCCTTGTGTGTTCCTTGTCATGGTGTTTAAAAGTCCATGGATGATTCTTGTTAAGGACACAATGATGTTTAAAAGTCCATGTGTGGTCCTTGGAAATTGTAAGATCACAATGGTGTTTAAAAGTCCATGTGTGAGTCTTATGTTGATCGTATTTTGAAAAGATTATGATTATCACTTGTGGCCAATATGACATGTTAATGATTTGAAGCATGAATTGCTTGTTTTAAATGCTTATGTGCATGAATAAATGTTGTTTTGAAGTAAGGTTTATAAAGGTGTTTTATAAATGCATTATTGAGTGGTTTTAAATGAGCATTCCTCACTAAGCTATTTGCTTACGCTCTCTCTTTTCTTAAACGAATAATGCAGAGCATTAAAGTGCATTGAGGGCAGCAAGGAGGGCAAGAATCCAAGTGGTGAACTAAGCTCAAGTATGGTGAAGGTTTCTTAAACACTATTAGCTTTTGGCATTTGGCAATGGGGAACCTATGTTGTTGTTTTAGGAGATGATTTGGACTCCTTAAGTTGGTTTTATGTTGATGTTGATGTTGGAACATGTAAAAGGCCTTTATGTGGATGGTTTGGTGTTTTGATGTTTGAATGGTTTTCTAAATAGGATGCTTGCCTATAGAATTGGGTATTTCTTATTTTGATGCCATGCTTGAGTATGAATGATGCAATTATGTTCCTTGTGCTTATAATGACTTGCTGGTAGAATTTGGTTGCCTTTGGAGCATATTTGATGGGTCAATTGTGTGATAAACCAGCAATTTTTCTGCAATCTGGGCAGCCTGTTTCGAAACAGGTGCTACCGTATCGGAACGAGGGCCTGAAATGGCCTGGGCGTTCCGAAACGGAAGGAACTGTTCCGGAACGGTTTGGCCTCTGCCAGGACCTGTTTCGGTACCAATTTCGGAACGGTCCCGCGTTTCGGAACGGGTCTTCCCTCTTCCGAAACACTCGACCGTTGGGCACTGAAATTGTTGGTTAAATGTTTTGAAACCATTGCGTTTTGGTCCTGAATCTTGTTTATGCAATTGTTTGAGTTTGAGATGTCCGTTTGAGCTGAAATTTGGCAGAGAAGCATGAAAGATGATTAATTTCATATTGGTAACTTTTAATTGGGTTAAGTCCTTATAATTTTCAGAATTTACAATTTGGTCCCTAAAGTCTTAATTTGTGCAATTGGGTCCCTGAATGTTCTCTGATGGTTATGATCTTTGAGTATGTTGATTGTATGATCATGTCTAGGGATAATATGCATTTAGATAAGTTTAAAAAGAAAAAAAGGGTCGTTAATCAAGGTTGACTTTCGGGTTGACTTTGGTTTTCCCCGTGTAAACTTCTTAATTCGGTTCATCCGTCTGGGCCGGGTTAAGGGGGTTACAATCACCTTCTCCCGAACGAAATGTAGATCCAAATCGACTTGCTTCGTTTTGGCATGAAGCACTTGATTAGCTATCATAGAAGCAACACTCGTATTGTCACACCATAAAATAGGAACATCAGACATTCGAATCCCCATATCCTGTAGAACAGAAGAAAACCACATAAGTTCAGCTGCAGCATCGACAAGGTTGCGATACTCAGCCTTCGCAGTAGAACGAGATACATCACGTTGCTTCTTCGAGCACCAAGACACCAAATGTTACCCAAGAAAGACACAATAACCCAAAATAGATCGTCTATCATCAATATCATACCCTCAATCAGCATCTGCGAATGACGTTAGAATAGTAGAAATGTCAGCAGCAGCAGCAAAGAATAACTCATAATCCAATGTACCTCGTAAGTATCGTAATATTCGTTTAACTGCAGACCAATGAATTTCAGTGGGAGACTGCATAAATTGGGCTACTTTATTCACCGCAAATGAAATGTCAGGCCTAGTATGACACACATATAGTAACGCCCTTACCACACTACGATATAATGCAACATTGTGAAACGCAGCCCCTTCATTCTTACTCAACTTGGGACCAGCATACATTGGGGTCTCTACAGATTTAGACGTGCTCAAACTGACCATGTCAAGCAACTCAATGACATATTTTCATTTTGAGAGAAACAACCTAGCATCAGTCCGCTCAGCCTCGAGCCGCAATAAATATTCCACCTCTCCTAGATCTTTGATCGAGAACTTGTCATACAATTGAGTGATGAATCTGGAAATATGGGATTCTGAATTGCCAGCCATCAAAATATCATCTACATATACATTAGTATACACAAGAACATTATCAGAACTAAAAATAAAGAGAGACTGATCAGCATTGGAATTACGAAAACCCAAAGAACATAAAAACTCCCTCAGTTTGAGAAACCAATTATGAGGAGCCTGATTTAACCCATAGAGAGCCTTGGTTAGCTTGCATACAAGTCGACTGCCATCAGGTGCCATCCGTTCAAATCCCGGTGGTTGCACCATGTAAACATCCTCATCCAAATCACCCTTTAAAAACACATTGTTCACATCTAACTGATGAACCTGCCACTTAGAATAAACAGAAAGAGAGAGCAACACATTTATATTGAAAAAGCGAATAATCAGACTAAAAGTCTCCACGTAATCACAACCAACAATCTGCGAATATCCTTTAGCTACAAGTCGAGCTTTATACCTATTGACCGAACCATAAGCATTTTTCTTAACTCTAAAAATCCATTTGCACCCTATAATTTTCCTATCAGGTGGAGCAGGAACTAACACCCATGTAGAATTATCAATAAGAGCTTGATATTTAGAGTAAACAGGCTCTCTCCATTTAGGATGAGACAAGGCCTCATGAACAGAATCATGAGTAAGATCACATGTAGTAGCAAAAATTTTGGGTTTGAAAATGCATGCCTTGCTACGAGTAACCATGGAGTGTTGAATAGACACAAGACCCTCTTGATGTGAAGCCTCTGGTTGCAAAGAAAAAATCGTAGCAAGTTGAAGGGGAGCAGATAAATCACGCTGAGAAAGACCCTACCCATTATTATGCACAAGCTCTTGATGCTCTTGTTGGTTGTGTATAGAAGAACCAGAGGAAATAGGACTGTCAGGCGTGAAATTTTCCATATCACGTAAAGAACCATCATTGTTGATGTAGAGAACATCTTCAACAGAATGACCTTCATGAGAGACCATTGGAGACTGCCCTATAGTTGCAGGAACCAGCTTCGCCATTGGAGCCTTCAAGAGGAGCTTCTGGAGACTGTCCTACAGTTGCAAAACCTGACTCATTGGCATGCACAGCTACAGGCTCAGCATTAGTAGGAGAAACTGATACAAAACAAGGCTCTATGGAAGGCTCAACAGTAGTATCAGACTGAACCGAAAGAGGAAAACCAGCAGACCAAAAAACCTCACGAGCAGCTTGCACCTTAGACTTGGAATTTGCAAATGGAAAGATACCTTCATTGAACCGAACATGTCGTGACACAAAAACGCGACCAGACTCATCAAGGCACTGATAGCCATGATGTCGTGGCGAGTAACCCAAGAAAACACATGGTTGAGATCGATAAGAAAATTTGTGATTGTTATAAGGTCGAAGACACAGATAGCAAAGAAAGCCAAAAACTCTCAAAAAAGTATAGTCAGGCATAATCCCATATAGCACCTGATAAGGAGAGTGACCATGCAAGACATCTGAAGGTAAACGATTGATTAAATAAACCGCACTCAACATAGCAAACGGCCAGTATTTTTGCGGAACGGAAGATTGCGCCGTCAAGGTAAGAGTAGTGTTCGTGATGTATCTATGCTTCCTCTCCACAACTTCGTTTTGTTGAGATGTATACAGACACGTAAGACGATGTTGAACACCAAGCTTTGCAAGGGTAGACTCAAGAAACCAGAATTCACCACCACCATCGATTTGAACTACTAAGAGCTTAACAGAAAACTGAGTTAAAATAAATTGATAAAAACCATTTGAATGCTTTAAGAACCTCTGATTTATTATGAAGTAAGTATACCCAACAATTACGACTATACAAGTCAACAAACGAAACGTAATACTTGTAGCCAGAGGATACAACCGGTGAGGGACCCTAGACATCTATCTCAACTAATTCAAAAGAATGTGTATGCACAGTGTTTGAAGAAGTAAAAGGAAGCTTATGGCTTTTCCCAAGTTGATACGCATTACAAATCATCAAATTGCTAGATGAAACATTCTTATTTAGAACCATACTAACTATATTTGGAGTTGGATGGCCAAGCCTTTGATGCCAAATCCAGTAAGACTTAGAATCTAAGGAAGGTCTAGTTGTAGTAGTGTGTAGAAGAAGTCCTGAAGTAGGTGAGGATGTTGACAGACTGAATGTATACAAACCATCATGTTGTACGCCCTTCAAAAGAACAGTACCAATATTCTCATTTTTCACAAAGCATGTCCTAGAATGAAACTCAAAGAAAACATTATTGTCAAGAGCAAACTTAAAAACTGGAAGTAAATTCTTGGAAATCTGTGGAACACAAAGAAGATTATTAAGCAACAACTTCTTCTTGGAAGTGTCAAACACAGAATCACCAATACACGAAATATCTAATTGAGAATCATCACCCAAAAATACCTTCCCCTTACCATTAAAAGGACAAGCGCCCTGCATATGTTGCGGATCATGTGTCACATGGTGTGTAGCACCAGAGTCAACGTACCATTTGTGATCAGCATTACCACTCCTAGTGGAAATGGTATTCACTTGAGCAGAAGGTGAGCCAGAAGAACACGTATCATCAGAGAACCCTACAGGCTTTGTAACAAACGAGTTATAACAATGTTCAGGGCAGTGACAAGTATTAACAAGTATCTCAGATGGATTATAATGACAAAAATGAGCATGAAACTGTGGGTCGCCAGAGGAACTATGACCAAAATGAACTTGAGGTTGAGAACTAGAAAAACTCCTATGCGTTTGAGACTTAAAACCTTTGTCAAAACGATGCCAACACCTGTCAGCCACATGACTGAGCTTACCACAGATATGACACTGTGGTCGAGATCTGCCACGATATATGTTGTTAACATCAGACGCACATTGTGACGATTGAAGCCCAACTTTGGATTCAGTAGCAAGAACTTGTTCATTAGGGCTGGAAACATAAGATTCATTGCCAACATGTTGCATGTAATTGATACCAATCGGTAGACGAAGATGATCCATGATTCTGGCTTCAACATCAACAAGATAAGAAACAACAGCTTAAAGCGAATATGGTTCACGACTACCTGTAATCACTGCAACGAACGGCTCATACTCTATCGGAAGGCCATTGAGAATCGTAGCCAATTGTTCAACATTCGAAATATTGTTACCACACGCCGCAAGAAGGTCACAGATCTCTTTGATCTTAGTAATATACAACATCATGGAGTTAGAGCCCTTCTTGATGGATCAAAGACGGCAATGGAGGTGCATGACCTTGGTGGTGGACAATTGAGCATAGAGATCAGTCACGGAAGTCAACACGGCCGTCGTAGTCTCTGCACCAACAAGTTGTGGCAGTATACTAGCACTCATTGTGGAGAGAAGCCCGGATGCTAAGGAGCTGTCTTGTTTTCGAAATCGTACATACTTAGGATTAGGCACTTTTTCACCCGAAGCATTAACCGAAAACTTCACCGGAATAGAAATAGTATCATCGAGAAAGTCTCCAAGCTATGTCCATGAATCAGACGGAGCACTTGCTGCTTCCAAAGAAAAAAAAATTGTTGTTTATATAGTTGACATCGGCGACATCATTGGAGCTGACATCGGTGACATCATTGGACTCAACAACCAAATCACCAGTCGGCGACATCGGCGAAGAGAGAAATGAGAGAAACCAAAGGAAGAAATACAAAGTAGAGGAAGGAAAAAGGAACGATCGAACCTGGAATCAACCCTCTAATACCATATTGAAAAGAGAAATTTGGGGTTAATATGCGATAGGCATAGCAGCTATAGAGATAAAGAAAATACAGAGAGAGAATGAGATATTTTTTTTAATGTAGGCCGAAAAACTCAAAAATATGATTTTGGGCCAGTACCACTCTTGTGATTTATATAGCTCTAGAAGGCTTTAACCAACTGCCATTATAGATGGGCCAGACGGTTAAGCTCGGTGATCTTATTACAAAAACCTCATAACAACCTTTCACACAACAATCTTTAACATTTGGGAAGGTTATTAAACAATGGCACTACGAACAAAAGTGGGCACCTTTATATGAGCAGTTTTCATATCTCTTGAGAAATGCACCAGATTAGTTTCTGCCCATGACGATTTTCTGTCCATTTTATGATCACAAGCTTAGGAGTGTGGGTGATGCAGGAGAAGCCATGGTCTTTGAAGGATCTCAAGTGTCTAATTGTCATTTTGAGACAAGCTTTGTGGCAACTTCTAGGGGTGATTTATTAAGCTCATTTTTGTTTTGAAAATTGAGCTCTAACACTTCTGCTCATATTGCAACATCAATTAATCCTTGAGGTTAATGATTCCTTTTTAAGGAGGGAGTATTGTAAGGAGTGGAATCAAAAAAGGTTGAAACATAGTCGTTTGGTTTATAAATAATGTGTTGACGTGTTGTTGTTTTGTTTTAAGTTTCTTAAGAAAAACTGTATCGTTTGTTTATTTTTGTTTTTAGGCTTGTACGATGCGTTTTAGTTGTGCTTGTAGAAATTAGGGTTATATGGTCTACAATATATCATCCTTTTCATCTTATCGAATGAATGAAATGAACTTTGTCTTTCTCTAAAATTTCTTCTATTATCTTCTATCTTTTATAATCTGCTATTTTCTCATCCCTATAGAATTCTGCTAGTTCGATTTATAATGTTACACCGCGCTGACGCAATAATGAACTCTGACGCTAGCGAAACTGATGCCACCTTATTTCATACCCACATCCGATTCTCATGTCCCATGCACTGGATTCTTATAAGGATACTTTCCTGAGAGATGTGGTCATTGCATGGATTCGTCTTCCCGGTCTTCAAGTGCTTCTCTAAAAGCGATGCATTATTGTCGAAATTGGATCCTATGATCCATATTGATTACTAAATAGAAGGTGGTCGTAGAGTTCGTTTTGCATGTATGGCCATTAGTCTTAATCTTAATAAGCCACTAGTGTCCAAAATCCTCATCAACGAGCGAATGAAGTTATTTGAGTATGAATAACTTCTTTTCATTTGCTTCTCTTTCGGAACCTCCAACACCACCAACTCAGCCACAGATTCCCATCCTGTTGAGGTTCCTATTGTTGATGACCTTGCGGTAATGCCTACTGAACCTTACGGCCTATGGATGATCTGATATAGACGAACACAGTCTTGTTCCACGCATCTACAACTACAGTAAAAGATTGAATTGTTTCAGATAGTGTGGCAACAAGTGACCAATTATCAGTAACCATTCTGCTGAAATCTTCATGATTGAGCCGACCAAAGAAGCATTGAAGAATGATTCAAAAAAACACGTGGCAGTATGAGAAGTGTAATGTTGGCAATTTATTTTTTACTGTGTGGTCTTAGTATAAGTTCCTATTTTAATGGGTCTTTGATGACTTATAAGTTGTTAGTGTTTTCAGTAGTGGAGAGTTGATTACATGTTAGTGGGTGAGTTAGTGGAGTCATGAAATCGTGGGTTTATTATTTTAGCAAGACGTTTCTTATTGTAAGCCTATATGAGGCATATTAGGCATTAGTTTATTGTGTGAATGAAAAGCCAACATTCCTGATTCATTGTAGCCGCCTTTATTTTTATTTGTCTCTGTTTCTCCAACAGATTTGGTATCAGAGCTAGGTTCGAGAGAGTGAGTTGAGTGTAAACACATTAAGAGTAAAGATGGGTAGCAACGACAATGCTATGGGTACTGCACAACCACTCATTCCTATCTTCAAAGGAGAAGGCAATGCATTTTGGAGCATTCGTATGAAGACTCTTCTGAGATCTCAAGACTTATGGAACTTGGTGGAACAAGGTTATGCGGATCCCGACGATGAAGGCAAGTTGCGGGAGAACAGAAAGAAAGACTCGGAGGCTTTGGTGATCATTCAACAAGCAGTCCACGATAGTGTTTTCTCGAGAATTGCAGTAGCGACGACGTCAAAGTAAGCGTGATTGATTTTGCAAAAGGAGTTCCAAGGCGATTCAAGGGTCCTCGTGGTAAAGTTGCAGTCACTTAGGCAAGACTTCGAGACCTTGATGATGAAGAATGGAGAATCAATTGCTGATTTTGTGTCACGAGCAACGACAATTATCAATCAGATGTGAACCTACGGTGAAACGATTAAAGATCAGACCGTAGTGGAAAAGGTATTGAGAAGCTTGACTCCAAAATTTGATCATGTAGTTGCTGCCATAGAAGAATCAAAGGATCTGTCCATTTTTTCATTTAATGAATTAATGGGATCTCTTCAAGCACATTAATCGAGAATCAACAGATCAATGGAAAGGAACGAGGAAAAAGCGTTTTAGGTGAAGGATTTAGTCCCAAAATATAGCGACAGTGATCGGTCGGTGAGTCGAGGTCGAGGAAGAGGAGGATATCGTGGTCGAGGTAGTGGTTTCGGAAAAGGAAGCGACAAAATTGAAGAACAAAGGCAGCTCGGAGAACAAACAAGCAGGAAGGCTAGGATTCAATGCCACCATTGCAAGAAGTTTGGTCACATAAGGGCAGATTGTTGGTACAAAAATCAGCGAGCCAATTTCGCAGCGGGGAATGAAGCATCGGAGAATGCAGGAGCCGGCGAAAGTAAACTTTTCATGGCTCATGTACCAAGTGATCAAAAGACAGCTGAGGTGTGGTTTGTAGATAGCGGCTGTTTGAATCACATGACGGGATTGAAGTCGATATTCAAGGAGCTTAACGAGGCAGAAAAGTTGAAGGTGGAGCTCGGAAATAGGAAGGAGCTACAAGTCGAAGGCAAAGGTACGGTGGGTATTGAAACTATCCATGGTAAAAGGATTCTCACTAATGTTCAATTTGTGCTCGATATTGGATATAACTTGTTGAGAGTTGGACAACTAATGGATAGTGGGCACTCTATCTTATTTGATGGTGGTGCTTGTATGGTCAAAGATAAGCAAACAGGTCGAGTTATGGCAAAAATCAAGATGACTCAAAGCAAAATGTTCCTGCTAGAAGTCACGGATGTGGGAAATTTCTCTCTCGCTACTACAGAAAAGAATGACTCGAAGCTTTGGCATTTGAGGTACGGGCATCTCAACATCAAGGGGTTGTCATTACTAAACAAACGAGGTATGGTTCTTGGGCTACCGAAAATTAGTGTCATTGATGTGTGTGAAGGGTGCATTTATGGAAAACAAACACGAAAGTCTTTTCTTATTAGGAAAGCTTGGAGAGCCTCGAAGTGTCTTGAGTTAGTTCATGCTGATTTGTGTGGGCCAATGCAAACAAAGTCTCTTGGTGGGAGTCTTTATTTTTTTTCTTTTTACTGACGATTATAGCCGTATGAGTTGGGTCTATTTTTTAGAAAGCAAGTCGGAGACTTTTGAGAAGTTCAAGCACTTCAAGGCGAAGGTGGAAAAGCAAAGTGGCTTATGCATCAAAGCTCTTCGTAGTGACAGAGGTGGAGAATTCTTGTCAAATGAGTTTAAGTTTTTTGTGAAGAAAATGACATTCATATGGAGTTGATAGCACCTTACACTCTGGAGCAAAACAGGGTCGTCGAGAGGAAGAATCAGACTATGGTGGAGATGACGAGAAGCATGTTGCAAGAAAAAGGGCTTCCAAATCATTTTTGGGCAGAGTCGGTCTCGACTTCCGTCTACTTATTAAACATCTCGCCAACGAGGGTTGTTATGAACATGACTCCATTTGAAGCTTGGTGTAACAAAAAACCCACTGGAAGTCATTTAAGAGTTTTCGGTTGTATTTCTTATGCTTTGGTTCCTTCTCAAGTTCGTCAAAAACTTGATGGAAATCTGAAAAATGCATTTTTGTTGGTTATTGTACTCAATCCAAAGCATATGGATTGTATAACCCTCTTAATGGCAAGGTTCTCACTAGGAGAGATGTAGTGTTTGATGAGAATGCAAGTTGGGTTTGGCAAAGTAATGAAGAACAGGTTCCTTTGGTGGATGGTGAATCGGCAAGTGACGGGGCACAAACGGTGGTTGAAAACTCGGATGGATCCTCGACGGGGTCACATACCTCGACACCTCTATCAAGTTCTCCATCAACGCCGCAAAGCTTCCACTCTTCATCTAGCCAAGATGAAACATCGGATGAGACGCCACCTCAAAAGTTCCGATCGTTGGTTGATATATATAATTCTTGTCAATTTGCTCTTATGGTTTCAGACCAGATGTGTTATGAAGGAAGAAATTGCAGCGATTGAGAAGAATGGGACATGGAAGATGGTTGACTTACCGGAAGGGAAAAGTGCAATCGGCTTAAAGTGGGTCTTTAAGACAAAATTTGCTGCAGATGGGAGTTTAGAGAAGCACAAAGCTCGACTCGTGGCAAAGGGATACGCGCAGCAACATGGTATTGATTTCAAAGAGACTTTTTCTCTGGTAGCTCATTTTGAAACTGTGAGAATTGTTCTAGCATTGGCGGCACAACGACAATGGCCAGTTTATCAATTTCATGTCAAGTCAGCCTTTCTCAATGAAGAATTACAAGAAGAGGTCTATGTTGGACAGCCAGAAGGTTTTGTCAAAGAAGGCAGCGAAGAAAAGGTGTATAAGTTGACAAAGGCGTTGTACGGGTTGAAGCAAGCCCCTCAGGCGTGGTATAGCAAAATTGATGGGCATTTTCAGAAAAAACGGGTTCATGAGGAGTGCAAATGAGCCTACTTTGTATGTGAAAAAGGGAGGTTAAAATGATTTCATCATTGTTTGTCATTATGTTGATGATATCATTTATACTAGTTCCTCAAAACCCCTTCTCGCTAAATTCAAATCACATATGAAGAATGAGTTTGAAATGACAGATTTAGGTTTGCTACACTTCTTTCTTGGTCTAGAAGTTCGTCAAGTTGATGGTGGGATATTTATTTCACAAAGGAAGTATGCCAAGGATCTTCTCAACAAGTTTGGCATGCTCAATTGCAAGCCAGCAACTACCCTGATGAATTTGAATGAGAAATTTCAGCAAGATGATGGCGCAGAGATGCATGGCTGATGCACAACGATTCAGAAGCCTTGTTGGAGGCTTGATTTATCTAACACACACCCGACTCGATATTGCGTATTCTATTGGTGTAATTTCAAGGTTTATGCAATGTCCTTCAAGGGACCATTTCGGAGCAGCGAAGCGGGTTATGCGCTACATTGCTGGAACCATGGAGTATGGTATTTGGTACTTTAAAGTTTCAAATTTTAAGCTATGGGGGTTCATGGACAGCGATTGGGCGAGTTCCTTGGATGATATGCGGAGTGTTTCAGCAAATGTATTCACTCTTGGGTCAGGCGTTATCACTTGGAGCTCGAAGAAACAAGCAATTGTAGCTTTGTCATCTTCGGAAGCGGAATACATTGCAGCAACTTCGGCAGCGTGTCAAGCAATTTGGCTGCGGAGAATGCTAACTGAACTTCAACAAGAGCAAGAGGGAGCAACGGAGATATTCTGCGACAACAAAGCAACAATCTCAATGACAAAGAACCCGACTTTTCATAGCAGGACAAAGCACATTGATATTCGCTTCTATTTCATTCGTGATTTGGTTGCGAAGGGGGAGGTTTCTCTGACATATTGTAGCACACACGAGCAGTGGGCTGATATACTGACGAAAGCTTTGTCGAAGGAGAAGTTCTGCTACTTTAGAACTTTGATGGGTATTAGCAAATTTGAATCAAGAGGGAGTATTGAAGAATGATTCAAAAAAACACGTGACAGTATGAGAAGTGTAATGTTGGCAATTTATTTTTTACTGTGTAGTCTTAGTATAAGTTCCTATTTTAATGGGTCTTTGATGACTCATAAGTTGTTAGTGTTTTCAGTAGTGGAGAGTTAATTACATGTTAGTGGGTGAGTTAGTGGAGTCATGTAATCGTGGGTTTATTATTTCAACAAGACGTTTCTTATTGTAAGCCTATATAATGCATATTAGGTATTTGTTTATTGTGTGAATGAAAAACCAACATTCCTGATTCATTGTAGCCGCCTTTATTTTTATTTTGTATATGTTTCTCCAACAAGAAGTACAGGAAGTGAGCCTGAAAAAATCACCAACTTGGAGGAGTAGTAGGCGATGGTCAGAAAAATCCCAAGTAGATGTTGAACAAAGGAATCCGGAAAGGACTCATACCAATAGCTATCGTATAGAACGATACCTCGAGACTTTGTAAAGTCAAGACCATGGAATCCCATATCCCAAAGACCAGTATTAAATAAGAATTCTTGAAATGCTTTGTTAGGCCTTAGATTAACGCATCAATTGAGGGTTGCGTTAAAATCTCCTACAATAATCCAAGGGAGTGAATGAACCTGTAAGAGAAGTAATATGACTTGGAATGCCATAGATAATAATAGCTAGGAAGATAGAATTATCACGAGTGCTTGAAACATTGTACAGAATGAATTGAAAATGGTTGAACAGGGCAATACTACATCTATCTATTGGGCCATCTACCCAGCTGAGGTGGCACATGAGATAGTTAATAATATAATATATTTTTAATATACAATTTTCAAAATAATAAATGCAATACAATTAATGTTTCTTTTAACAATAAACAATTTTCAAGTTTATAAATACAATGCAATTAATATATTTTTACACAATAAATAATTTTTAAAACTATAAATGTATTATAATTAATATTTTTTTAATATAATAAAAAAGAAATTAAGCTAACTCAAATACATTTTAGCATGTCATAATATCATGATGCAATTCCTCTAAAATCTCAACATGTTATTATTTTTTCAATCAAATTAAAAATAAAATAACATATATGAACCATGAAAACTTATGAGTTTAACTTTTGTCTCGCCTCAATTTCTATGAAAACGCGACCCCTTAAACTTGTTGATTTTGTCCATCTACTATCAACTACGAATGAAATGACAAACTTTAATTATTTTTTTAATTTTTTTTATCTCTATTACCCTTTCATGTTTCTCAAATTCTCATGATATTATAGTCTATAAGAGAACCATTTCTCGAATTAAACATTTAAATCTAAAAACGGAGAGGAGAAAATGTCTTAATTAATTTAAACTAAAAATGATCTAAAATGTCATCATACTAAAAAGTTTTGGAGGGACAACAACCTCTCCTATCTCATGAGTGGTTACATCCCTGATAACAATGGTACCAAAACTCAATCGACAACGACTGTATTTTTTTATTTAGCGTAAGACATTTGAAAATCCAAAAGAAATTTCGATATAATCAAGGGTAAAGTACCAAAATGGTCATTGAACTTTGTTAAAAAAAAGGTAAACCGACTTTCAAATGTTACAAAATGGCAATTAAACTTTATATTTTGTAACAAACTGGTAACTTCCCCGTTAAATACTTAACGTGACTCTTATGAAATTTTGTATAATATCACATTAAGTCCTTAATATTTACACATTCAATCATTTTAGTATTAATTCGAAAAACTTCAATAAATTTAACTATTATTATTTACACATTTTATTAAATTTGGAAATAATTGGTAACTCTAGGTTATAATTAGAGTTTTGTAACAACTGTTGTTACCTTGAGGATGGAAACTCCCCCAAATTTGGATTGAATTCCCAATGAGTTTCGATCTCAAAACGACATTTTCTTATGGTGTCCAAGCCATAAGTAATTATTTTTGGTGTAAACATCACCCAAATTTATTAATCCAAATATATATCACACACTAGAAGCAGTCTAAATAGTTTTTATGTACACATATGAAACAGAGGCCATAGACCTACATTGATATGGCTAAATAATTTTTTTTTAAAAAAAAAACTTTGATTCATTTTGATTACGAAAGCGCGACCATCCCATTATAGCCAACCTTGTTATTTTTTTAATGAATCAATCTATTAAATATTATTTCCAATTATAAATAGGACCAAAGCAAAAGAATGTGTAAATAACAAGAGTTAAATTTATTGAATTTTTTCGAATTAGGACTAAATTGATTGAATGTGTAAATATAAATGATTAAATGTGCTATTATACAATGTTTCATAACAATCACATTAAGTATTTAACGACCGAGTTACCATTTTGTTACAAAAAATAAAGTTTAATTGTCATTTTGTAACATTTGAAAGTTTAGTAACAATTTGTTTTTAACAAAGTTCAATGACCATTTGGGTACTTTACCCTATAATCAATATCGTGTCAATATTAATCCAAAAAACATTTGAGAATCTAAAAGAATATGTAATTTAGTATAACACGACTTTTTTACGATATATATGTTACTAATTTAAGTGTTGTATTTAAAAATATGGTTTTATCTTTTATACACATGATATTTGAATCAAGTTAATTTCTTTACACCCAATAAATAGTTAAATATTTTAATTTATACAAATTTTTACGTGCATAATACATCAAGAAAATATAAATTATAAAATTTTAAAGGATAGAAATTGAAAAATTATTATTTAAGGTCAAAAAGATAAATTTAAAAATTGTTCATTTGGAATTTTAAATGAATAAGGCAATTATTATTTAAGGTCAAAAAGATAAATTTAAAAATTGTTCATTTAGAATTTTAAATGAATGAGGCAATTATAATTATCACTTAAAATTTAGTGTGAAAATTTAATGTTGATTTTAAATTGGTCATTAATTTATTGACTTCTACACTAAATTTAATGAGTTTAAGTGTTTAGCCACTTATTATGCCATGTCAGATGGGTCATCTACCCAGTGGGTAAACAAAGTTTTATCCGTTTCAACACGGTGTGAGTGATGAAACCCGAGAACTACAATGATAGAGTTCGCTTTAACACTGCTAATTCGTAGTTTGACAAATCCAACTAAGTTAAGGCGATAATTACGCAAAGAAAGAATTTCAGATGTCCACAACCTTGCACATTCCAACAAAAAATTTCATATTCATAATAAAATAGAGAAATGGTCGTGCAATATAGAATTCATTGCCTAAAGTGTTCACCTTTTTGGCACTCCATGTCTCAGGTTTGGGCCAATGGAATGTTATTGCACTTTCGGGTCTCTTTACGAATGATCCTCTCGGTCATATTTTGAGCGTATGACCTCCGATCACTAGTGATGTACTCAATTTTTGTCTATGGCGTTGGGGTCCTCACCACTAGTTCATCATCAGAACAACTTATTCTGCTCTAGTTGAATCCAATTAAGATTTGAAAATGCCAATACGGAACTTTATTTGGCATATTCCAATTTTACAACGGGTTCGTCTTTTTCTCTGGACAACTTTTCGACATAAATTAATGACCAACTTTGAGGGTGCTAAGAGATCTTTCACCGATGAAGCCACATGCCTGACTATGGGGATAGCAATGAGACCACACTTCACGTACTTCGTAATTGTCCTTTTGCTCGTGATTTGTGGGAACATGTTTGTTGAGTTGATCACACAATTGCAAATGGCCAAGAGGGGGTGAATTGACGATAGAAATTTAGAGGATGAAAATTTGGAAGAATAAAAATGTGACACAAGGCAATTAGAGAGGTTCAAGTTCTCCAACGAACTCTACATCCACTACCTTAGCTCCCACCAAGGATTTTTAACCAATTCACTACTTGAATTCATTCCCTTTTCTTGGATAGGGAGGAAACCTTACAATTTGATTAAGCTTTCTACCCAAAGCTTAATCCACTCACTTTTACAAAGAAGAGTATTTGGTAAACTCTACAAATTCCTCTCAAAGGATAATTTGTTTACCCAATTACAATTTCACACTCCTCAAACTCACAATAAATGATTACAATGAAGAATACAAGAGTTGGGTACAAGGATTTGACTCTAAAGGTACAAAGTTTAGATTTGAGTGCTTTGATGTTGCTTGTAGGTTCAATAGTTGTAGTTGGTGCATTTGAGACTTGTTTTTATACCCTTTTATTGACTTCTAGTCGTTTGGATAGTTGGGATCATCAATAGAGCCGTTGGGCTGCAATTTTCCGCAATAAATGCTGCTCAGCTACCTACCGTATCGGTACGGCTCGGGGGTGTATCGGTACTTGTCTCAAACAAGAAAGAGTCATTGTGACTGAAAAACTACGTGTATCGATACACTTAGAGGGTGTATTGGTACAATTTTAAGGGGTGTATCGATACGATAAGCCGTACCGATACAGATTTTGCAATCTAGAATCCTAATTTTGATTTTGATAAAAGGTGTATCGGTACGCTACCTTAGCGTATCAGTACGGTTCAACGGTCATTTAAAATTTGGGATACCAACTAACTGACAAGCCAACGGTCGAAAATTAAATGCAAAGATTTTGCAAAGATAAGCATATCGTATCGATACGGTTACAAAGAGTACCGGTACGCTATAACTTAAAGTCTTGCCCAGATGAATATTGTATTGATACGGGGTAACACCGTATCAGTACACTATGAACAATTAAAATTCCAGTGTTGAAAAACTGTATCGATACGCCTGGGCTTTTTGTTGAAATTAGGCTTGAGAACACGTAGAAAGACTTAGTGAATATTGAACCTTTAAGTATGTTTTGTCTTGAAAGATAGTTTGGTTCAAAAAGGCTTGTCAAAAAGAGAGACTTTGAAAAGTACTTAAAATTTATTATTTTTCAATTTAGTCCATAAGTCTAAGTGTTATATCAAAATCAATTTTAGTTTCACAATCTCCCTCTTTTCGATATAACAAAACCAAATATAAATTTTTAAGTTTTGAAACTTTTGAAAAGCTTACTCCCAAATAATTTAAGATAGGTTTTCACAATTAAGTTTTTCAAAATTAAGTTTGAAGAATAGTTTTAAAAGTGGCTCTATAATCCTTCTTCCTCTTTTTATTAGATCAAAACAGAAACACGAGGTAGGATAAAGATAAAGCAACAAATAATATTAATAATTCAAATGCAAACATCAAATTAAATTTCATAGATAAAGCAACAAAATAGTTCAAAGTAGTAAATCCAAACTCAAATACTAAAACATAGATAAAAAGCATAGAATATTAAACATGGGTGCATAAAATGAAACTGAATGACATGAGATGATATGCAAACTACTCATTACCATCTTCGTCCTATTCATCCTCATCGTCTTGAGTAGGTTGATTCCTCCTAGATTGGTTAAGCCAGGAACTATGGAAAGCGGTGAGGGAGACATTAATGGAGTTTTGTTGAAGAGCAATGGCTTTCACTTGATCCTGCAACGATGTGAAACGAGTGTCAAGACCCTTGACTTGATCTTCCAAGGATGTGAATTGAGAGTCAATGGCTGCAAACTCGGCTTCCATGTTTTTGAATTTTTCATTGAGGAATGTCATTAGATTGTCCATGGAGGAAGAAGCAATTGGAGCACCTTGAGAGCTTGAAGGAGCATGTGGAGCATCGACCGAAGCATCTTGTCAAGGAGCTCGAGAAACACGAACTCATTCATTTTTTACATAAGAGAAGTGAGCACGAGAGAGGGAACGCTCATCAATAGGTTGGCCAAGGGGTTCAGGAAAATCATGTGTGCAATCAATCTTAAGGGAGTGGAAGAGGTGACTCAATGCCTTAGAATAGTAAAAGGATTTTACTTGGTCGGTGTGACGGTGTTGGACTAGGTAAACAAGATCAGCAAACATGATTTGAAAAAGGTTAGGACGTCTACTCTCTCTAAAGCACCTAAGCCAAAAATCATCTACTTGACGGATTGTGGAAAATTTCCCTCCCGATGGACGAAGAAATCATGTAACAATGAGATGAAGGATTCAGTCATGAGCATTTAAAACATTTATGGAACCTAGAGGACCTTGACCTAAGGACTTCTCATCATTAATTCATATGTTTTCAAAACCAAATGCCTTGCAAAAAACATCTTGATCAATTTGAAAGGTTTTGCCCATTAGACGTGACTTGATTGCAACAACATGTTCTCTATTCTCATCATGAACACATATAACATTAGAAAAGAAGATTATGACCAAGTTTCTATAGATAATAGGAGGAAGGTTTAAAAAGTTAATCAATTTCCATTGTCGAATCAAAGAGAGGTATTGAAATTTAAAACGTTATGAGCTTAAAAACGGAATAGACACAACACGTTCTTCCCTAAGAATGAAACCTTAAAAGAGCTTATAACGTGACATATCTGAAGAGGTAGGAAAACTACATTGGATAATATAAGGAAGATTTGGTTTAGGTTACCCTTTTCATCATTCATAGGATCGGAAGTGGGTAGGTGACATTTCGCTCTCTTTTTTGGTGCCATAACTCTAAAAAACATCAGAAACAATACGAATATGTATGCCATTAACATCACATTCAATCCAATAGATGTACAATAATTCAAGGTATTTTGAAAGACAATTTTAAAAAATTATGCATATATAATAGAAAAGATTGTTTTAAAAATAGTTTACAAAAATATACGAACAAAAAAATATATTCGAATGAAAAAAATTGATTTTGAAAAGTTTTGGTAAAAATTTTGAAACCCATGTTACATATATATATATATATATATATATATATATATGTTTTGTACAAAAACTAAGTTGAAACAATTATTAAAATCAAACGAAAATAAAAAATAGAAGAGAAAAAAGTTTATACCTTGATTTGTTAGAATGTATGAATGAGTTGATGTGAATGCACTAGATTGTTGACAAAGCTTTGCTTTGATGTGTAGACCAAAAATCCTCAACTAAATTTTAAGATTGATGGAAAAATTTGAAGAATTGAGGGGGGTTTATAGTGAAGTGCGGCTAGGGTTTGTAGAGGGAAAAGATGGGTTTTTAAGTTTAAAGCATTTTGTCAAAAACAACCCTATTTTAACTCTCCATCGAGACCGTATCGGTACGCTTGTAGAGCATATCGATACGCGTGTACTCTAATTTTTAATTTAATTTTAATACAGTTTCGATACGTGGGAACGTATCGATACAGTTTGACCTGTATCACTTCCCTTGAATGGCCCGTATCGATACCTGAGATCGTATCGATACCTTTTAACTTTTATCATTTCCCTTGATGAACCCGTATCGATACGCTTTTAGTAGTATCGATACGCCTTTACCAGATAAGGCATTTTTTACATATTTAAGTTCAAAAATCCAACTTTAAACGTTCCCAAATGCATGTGAATGACATATAAACAAGTTTTAATGGCTAAAATTAATGTATACTCCCCCTAGCAACATGCATAGAAGAAAAAAGAGGCAAATTAACATAAGTATGAATATCAATCAATTTCAAGCAAAAAGTTTGACCATTTGGGACCTAAAAATAGTCAAGAAAGGCTAGTTAAACCTAACTCTCTCCTAAGGATCTAAAAACGCTCTTTATCTAAGGGTTTTGTGAATATATCCACTAATTGGTTCAAGGTATCAACATATTCTAAAACAACATCATTTTTAAACACATGGTCTCTAATGTAATGATGTCTAATTTCTATATGTTTGGTTCTAGAGTGTTGGATGTGATTCTTAGTGAGACAAATGACACTAGTGTTGTCACACTTAAAGGGTATGGTTTCTACTTGAACACCATAATCTAAGAGTTGTTGCTTCATCCAAAGTACTTGAGCACAACAACTCCCTAAGAATATGTACTCCGCTTTGGTGGTAGATAAGGCTATGCTGTTTTGTTTCTTAGAGAACCAAGATACGAGCATACTACCTAAGAATTGGCATGTCCCGGAGGTACTTTTCCTATCTATCTTGCATCCCCCATAATCCGCATCCGAATAAGCATGAAAGCTAAAGGAAGAATCCTTAGGATACCAATGGCCTAAGTCAGGTGTGTCTCTAAGGTATCTAAAAATTCTCTTAATGACGACTAAGTGTGATTCTTTAGGACTAGCTTGAAACCTAGCACACAAGCAAACACTAAACATGATATCTAGTCTACTTGAGGTAAAGTAAAGCAAAGAACCTATCATGGATCTATAAAGCTTAGAATCAACACACTTACCTCATTCATCTTTGTCAAGCTTTATGGAAGAGCTCATAGGGGTGGCTTGAGGCTTTACATTCTTCAAGCTGAACTTTTTGAGCATATTGTTCACGTACTTAGCTTGATTTATGAAGGTGCCATCCTTCTTTTGTTTGATTTGGAGTCCCAAAAAGAATGAGAGCTCCCTCATCATGCTCATCTCGAACTCACCTTGCATTAGCTTAGAAATTTTTTTGCAATAACATTCATTAGTATAACCAAAAATGATATCATCAACATAAATTTGTACTACTAAGATGTCATTACTATATCTTCTTATGAAGATTGTAGTGTTCACCTTACCTTTTTCAATTAAAAAGTTTGAAAGTCTTTCATACCAAGCTCTAGTAGCTTGTTTTAAACCATAAAGGGATTTGGTTATTTTAAAAACATGATTTGGAAATTTTGAATCCTCAAAACTTGGTGGTTGTTCAACATACACTTCTTCATTTATAAAACCATTTAGAAAAGAACTTTTTACATCCTTTTGAAAAAGCTTGAAATCATGGTAACATGCAAATGCTATAAGCATCCTAATAGCTTCCATCCTAGCTACGGGTGCATATACTTCATCAAAATCAATTCTCTCTTCTTGAGTGTAACCTTGAGCAACAAGCCTAGCCTTGTTTCTCACTATGTTACCACTCTCATCTAGTTTATTCCTAAAGACCCATTTAGTTCCTATAGTAGATTGATTACTAGGCCTTTCAACTAGTGTTCATATTTTACTTCTCTCAAATTGATTTAATTCCTCTTGCATGTCCAAAATCCAAAAATCATCTTTTAATGCTTCTTTGATATTTTTAGGCTCAATGGATGAAAGAAATGCAACAGGGTTCATTAATTTGAGAGATGATCTAGTAGTTACCCCCTTGGATGGATCACCCAAGATTTCACCACATTTGACATAGTTGAACTCCCTTGGGTAAGATACCTCATTTTCCTCAAGATCCAAGTCCTTCAAGGCTTCAAGAGGTGGATCTTATGCATCTTCTTCTTTAGTTGGAATATCATTCACCTTTGACGTTTGTCCTCCATCAATGGCATCAAGAATCCCTATATCATCATCACAAGAGTCCTTCCTTGGAAGGAGGGTGTCATCGGAAACAACATGTATAGACTCTTCTACTACTAAAGTTCTTTCATTAAATACATGATAGGCTTTAGAGTTTAAAGAATACCCTAAGAAAATAGCTTCATCACTTTTAGCATCAAATTTACCTAAGTTGTCTTTTTCATTATTTAAAACAAAGCACTTACAACCAAATGGATGGAAATAACTAATGTCAGGCTTTTTAGATTTTAAAATCTCATATGGTGTTTTCTTTAAAATTGTCCTAATCATTACTCGATTTATAATGTAGCAAGCGGTATTTGTGGCTTCCGCCCAAAAATATTTAGATAAATTATTTTCACAAAGCATGGTTCTAGCCATTTCTTCTAAAGTTTGATTTTTCCTCTCAACTACCCCATTTTGTTGAGGAGTGCGAGGCAGGGAAAAATTATATCTAATCTCATTTTCATTTAAAAACTCTTCAAAACCTAGATTTTGAAACTCGGTTCCATGATCACTTCTAATGTGAGAAATTTTAAGCTCAAGATCATTTTGAGTTATTTTAGAAAATGTGAAGAATTTTTTAAAGCCTCATCTTTTGTACACAAGGCAATTAGAGTGGTTCAAGTTCTCCAACGAACTCGACATCTGTAACGCCCCGGTTTTGGGCTTAGGAGTTTTGGGCATTGACCGGTTTGGTCAAAGTGCTGTTCGAATCTAAAGAGGTGAAATTAGGAAAGCCTAGTTCGGGTTGCATTAAAAATATGGAAAAATGTTCTAAAATCATCTTTTAATATAATTAAGTGAACTGTGAAATCAATTTTGGAAAATGAGTTTTGGAAGGGTGACATTTTGGCTAGTGACCAGAATGTAATTTTCGAAAGTTTTGTGGCTGTTTTATAAAGGGTTGAAACTTTGAATCTTTAAGGAGCTATTTACCCAAAGGGAGTTTCTCCAGATTTTTCTAAGATATTTTAAGTCTAAATTCTGATTTTAAATGATATTAAAAGTGGAGGGAAAGCCATTTGGCTATTTTGGATTTTGTAACCAACTTTTCCTCAATTTTCTTTCTCTCATTTTCTCTCAACCCAAACACATTCTCTCCAGAGAATTGGTTCTGATTTCTTCACCTAAATCCCTCCTTTCAACTCTCATTTGATTCCTAATCAACATATCTTCAAAACCTCTTCAATTGCTAAGTGTTTCAACAAGGTTTTTGATTGCAAAAAGAGGAGAAACTCAAGTTTGGAGGTAAGAACGTCCTTCTCCTCTAAACTATCAGTTCTTTACTGAAATTCCTAAGTTTTCAATCCTAAATTGATGTTTAATTAAAGGCTTTTAAGTGATGAAATGGATCTTGGCTTATAATGCAAGATTTGATGATTTTTGATGATTTTCGTTAGATCTGATTAATCTGTGATTTGAGATGTGTTTTTGATGTTAAATGAACTCTAAATTGATATGGAGTTGAGTTTTGATTAATGCAATCCCGGATAGGTTGAGTTTCCTAAGTTTAGCTTGTGATTCAAGGTTGTTTTTGAGGGGTTTTTGTGGATCTGATGTTGCTGGAGGTATAAGGATGTTAATAGGTTGTTTTTAGATGTTATATGATGTTAAAGGATATGTGGTTTTGCTGGTTTATGGCTGGGCTTTGTTTAGAAGTGGTTTGGATGCATTTTCGGTTGTGTTTGGTGGCCGAAAATGGTGTGTGGATGAGAGCAGCGAGTTTAGGTGCTTTCATTGAAGCAATTAATGCATGATGATGCATTAATACTCTGCTTTGATGTGTTGAAACAGGGGAGACATCTTTGGATCCAAGAGTTGTTGATCCGGAAGCTTGATTTGGTGCTTTGGCTTGAAGCAAAGTGGAAATCGGTGAGTGAAGTTGGGTTTACTGCTTTTAAACCAAGGTTTGAAGGTTTTGGGAGCTTAGTTTAAGTCTAAACAACTTTGCTAAGCTCAAGTGTAAGTTTTCGAAATTTCTCTCTAGTGGTGGCCATGATTTTGATGTGATGCAAAATGGTTATTTGCATGTTTTAATTACTGTTTTGGAAGCATGTTTTAGCATGGAATTTGCTGATGTTTTAAGCCATATGTTGAAGGAAACTCTAGGTAGGAGTTCCTTGATTTTGTACATTGATTAATGTGGTTTGATGCTTTGAAATGCATGATGAAAATGGCTTGGTTTAATGCTTTAAAACAGTGGATTAAATGATGAAAATGATGTATATTGGCAAGTGATGTTTTGAAAAAGGTTAAGGTCACTAAGGTGGTTAAAAGTCCTTGAGTGAGCCTTGTTACTTAAGAACATCAAGGTGGTTAAAAGTCCTTGGATGGTTCTTGTTGCGGACACTAAGGTGGTTAAAAGTCCTTAGGTGATCCTTTCCATGGTGTTTAAAAGTCCATGGGGCCATGGTGTTTAAAAGTCCATGGGGCCAAGGTGTTTAAAAGTCCTTGGGGCCAAGGTGTTTAAAAGTCCTTGGGGTGATTCAAGCTATGGACACAAAGGTGGTTAAAAGTCCTTGTGTGGTCCTCATTCATGGTGTTTAAAAGTCCATGGCCAAGGTGTTTAAAAGTCCTTGGGGCCAAGGTGTTTAAAAGTCCTTGGGAAGTTGATGAACTTGTTTTAATGAAATGGAATTTATCACTTGAGCCAATATGACATGTTATGTATGTTATGAAGCATGAGATGCTTGTTTTAATGTATGTTATGAAGCATGAGATGCTTGTTTTAAGTATGCTTTTGAGCATGTGCAAAGGTTGATTTTAAGCATGATTTGTAAATGTTTTTAAATGCATTATTGAATGGTTTTTAAGAGCTTGCCTCACTAAGCTTTTGCTTACGCTCTCTTCGTTTTCTTAATTCAATAATGCAGAACATTAGTGAACCTTGAGGGCAGCAAGGAGGGCAAGAATTCAAGTACAAGTAAAGCTCAATGTATGGAAGGTTTTGTTAAACATTTTAGCTTTTGGGTAATTTGGCAATGGGGGACCAATGTGTATGTTTTGGGAGGTGTTTGGGACTCCCTAAGTATGTTGAATGATGTTAAGAATGCTGGTTTTTGCATTGGATCATTACATGCTTGTTTTGGAAGTTTGTGCTTGAATAGCTAGCTTGTGTAGGAAGCATGCCTATAGAATTGGGGCTTTTTGCATGTGATGTTGTTCTGATGATTTGATGATGCTTACAAGTCATATATATGTTGAATTGCATGCTGGTAAAGTTTGGTGGCAATTGGAGCATGTTTGAATGATTAATTGCATGTTTTGGATTGCCTTTTGCTGCAATCTGTGCAGGGCGTTTCGGAACAGTGTGCACCGTTTCGAAACGGGTGCTTGAATGAACCTAGGCGTCCGAAACGGTATGCACCGTTTCGAAACGGTTTGGCCTCTGCCAAGCCCATGTTTCGGAACCCGTTGCGGAACGGCCCGTGTTTCGAAACGGGTTCAGCCTGTTTCGGAACGGTCGACCGTTGGGGGCTGACATTGGCAGTTATATGTTTTGAATTGTTTGCATTTTAGTCCTGAAACTTGTTTGTGCAATTGTATGAGCTTGGGAAGTCCTTTTGAGCTGAAATTTCACAGAGAAGCATGAAACCTGATTAATTCCAAGTTGGTAACTTTAATTTGGGTTAAGTCCCTATAATTATCATAAATTACAATTTGGTCCCTAAAGTTGTAATTTGTTCAATTGGGTCCCTGTTTGATCTCTGATGGTTTGATCTTTGAGTATGATGTTTGTGTGATCACAATTAGGACTAATGTGCATCTAGACAAGAGTAAAAAAAAAAAGGGTCGTTAATCAAGGTTGACTTTCGGGTTGACTTTGGTTTTCCCGTGTGACTTTCTTAATTCGGGTCAACCGTCTAGGCCGGGTTAAGGGGGTTACAACATCCATTACCTTAGCTCCCACTAAGGATTTTCAATCAATTGACTACTTGAATTCTTCCCTTTTTTCTTGGATGAGAAGGAAATCTTACAATTTGATTAAGCTTTCTACCCAAAGCTTACTCTACTCACTTTTACAAAGAAGAGTATTTGGTAAACTCTACAAATTTCTCTCAAAGGATAATTTGTTTACCTAATTACAATTTCACACTCCTCAAACTCACAATAAAAGATTACAATGAAGAACACGAGAGTTGGGTACAAGGATTTGACTCTAAAGGTACAAAGTATGAATTTGAGTGCTTTGGTGTTGCTTGTAGGTTCAATAGTTGTTGTTGGTTCATTTGAGACTTGTTTTTATACCCTTGTATTGAATTCTAGCCGTTTGGGTAGTTGGGATCATCAATAGAGCCGTTGGGCTACAATTTCCCAAAATAAATGCTTTTTAGCTACCTACCGTATCGGTACGGCTCGGGGGCGTATCAGTACCTGTCTCAAACAAGAAAATGCCATTGTGACTAAAAAACTACGCGTAATGATACACTTAGAGGGCGTATCGGTACGGTTTTAAGGGGTGTATCGATACGATAAGCTGTATCAATACAGATTTTGCTCTCTGGAATCCCAATTTTGGTTTATAAAAGGCGTATCGGTACGCTACCTTAGCGTATCGGTACGGTTCAATGGTTATTTAAAATTTGGGATACTAACTAACTGACAAGCCAACGGTCGAAAATTAAATGCAAAGATAAGCATGTCGTATCGATACAGTTACAAAGAGTATCGGTACACTATAACTTAAAGTCTTGCTAGATGAATATCATATCGATACGGGGTAACACCGTATCGGTACTCTATGAACGATTAAAATTCTAGTGCTAAAACACTGTATCGATACGCCTAGGCTTTTTGTCGAAATTAGGCTTGAAAACACATAGAAAGACTTAGTGAATTTTGAACCTATAAGTATGTTTTGTCTTGAAATATAGTTTGGTTCAAAAAAGCTTGTCAAAAATGGAGACTTCGAAAAGTACTTAAAATTTTATTGTTTTGCAATTTAGTTCATACGTCTAAGTGTTATATCAAAATCAATTTTAGTTTCACAATGTTTTTCCTCTAGTACTGCCTTTTCTTGCCTTGATCTTGAGGATTGGGTGAACACAAATATCACAAGCCATGACACGGACACCCACAATGCATTTGGCATTCCATTAAGCTTCCCTTTATCATCCCTCACCCGATAGCTTTGGAAAGGTCGTAATAACTTTGTGTTCAACGAGTCTCCTCATTCGACGGACGCTACTATTGCTCCTAATGCATCACAGGCGAGACATTTTCATGGATACCATGAAACCCCCACCCATGAAGATCCACTCTTTGGTTTAATGGCAAAAACCCTCGACAGATGGTTTTGGCTTAATGTTGATGCTGTTGTCTCTTCACCATCCAACTTTTGCTCCATTGGTATTGCCATCAGAAATGAAGACAATAATGGCTCACTAGATTTCGCAAGAAAGTCAGAATAACAACAACACTATTATTGAGAATAGCAAATACGATAGGGAAAACTGATTTGGGAATTTAGGTGTTTACAATGTAAACAATACGACACCGTGTAAGTAAGAGAGGGAATAGAAACGGCAACGTTTCACTATAGAAACAAAGTAAAAGAAACTTTATTATGTAAACTGAATCAAATAGTTTAGGATACAAAATGCCTTTATATAGGCTTAAAGAACCAAGAAACTAAAACTAACAAACTTAACTAACTGTCAGCTAATATCCTCTAATAGCCCCCCCTCAAGTTGGAGCATATATGTTATGTATGCCCAACTTGAAGATAAGTGTTTGAAAAACAGAAGGATGCAAAGGTTTGGTGAAACAGTCCGCAAGCTGGTTGTGAGTGGATACAGGAAGGATTCTGATCAACTGCTGCTGCAACTTTTCACGAACAATGTGGCAGTCAATTTCTATATGTTTTGTTCTCTCATGCTGCACTGGATTCTCTGCAATTTTAATAGCAGACAGATTGTCACAAAAAATGTTTGCAGGTTGTAAAGAAAAGTGAAGATCAGAGAGCAAATAAACGAGCCACTGTATTTCACAAGTGACTGCAGCTAAGGCACGGTACTCTGCCTTACTGGAGGATCTCAAAATGGTTTGCTACTTCTTAGACTTCCAGGAAATCAGTGCAGTGCCTAAGAAGACACAATACCCTGTGGTCGACTTCCTGGAATCAGGACATGATGCCCAATCTGAGTCAGAAAAGGCATTAAGCTGAATAGGGTTATTAGTTGGAAAAAATAAGCCTTGTCCAATGGTTCCTTTCAAATATCTGAGCACCCTATGTAAAGCTGATAAATGGACATCAGTAGGGGCTGAAATATGCTGAGAAAGCTGTTGGACAGCATATGAGATGTCAGGCCTTGTATTGGTGAGATAAAGTAATTTCCCTATAATCTTCCTATACAAGGTAATATCTTCTAGCAAAGAACCACTGAATTTTGAAATTTTAGTCTTTGGAACCATAGGTGTTGGAACAGGCTTGGAATCTATAAAACCAGTTTCTTCTAGAAGCTCAATAGTGTACTTTCTTTGACACAAGTTAATACCTTTAGAAGATCCAGCTACCTCAAAGCCTAGAAAATACTTCAAGTCCCCTAGGTCTTTAATTCTAAAAGTATCATGTAAGAAGGCCTTTATTTTAGAAATTTCATCTAAATTAGGGCTTGCCAAGATAATATCATCTACATAGACAGCTAAAACAAGAAAAGAGGAACCAGTACCCTTAGTGAACAAGGAAGAATCAGCAGATGATTGTTTAAAACCCTGAGCTAAAAGAACAGTGGTCAATCTTTCATTCCACTGCCTGCTAGCTTGCCTTAGGCCATATAAACTTTTGTTTAGTTTACAAACTAATTTAGAATTAGTAGAAGTAAAACCAGGGGAGGTACCATATAGACTTCTTCAGTAAGGAAACCATGCAGAAAAGCATTATTTATGTCAAGTTGCTGTAAAAACCAGTTTTTAGAAGTAGCAATGGCAATTAAAGTTCTAACAGTTGTCAATTTTGCAACAGGACTGAAAGTATTAAGAAAATCAACCCCATTTTGCTGAGTATAGCCTTTTGCCACTAACCTAGCTTTATAACGTTCCAAAGTTCCATCAGATTTCAGCTTAATCTTATAAACCCATTTACACCCTATTGTTTTCTTATTAGGAGGAAGATCAACTAAAGTCCAAGTATTATTCTTTTCTAAGGCAGAAATTTCTTCTTCCATAGCTTGTTGCCATTCTTTATGCAAAACAGCTTCCTTATAGTTCTTAGGCTCTTTTAGAATGGTTATACTATTTATATAATTCATATGACTATCAGAAACATGCTTATAAGATATAACATTTGCAGGAGAATGAGATGCCTTCTGTTTTGAAACAACTTTAGAAGACTGCTTTGGTAAGGAAACCTGATAATCATTGAATTTTTGAGGAAGTTTAGAAACTCTAGATGGCCTAGTGACTAAGGGAATATCAACAGTATGATGTTTAGGAGAATTCTGATTACTTGGTTCAGCAGACATAACATCATCAACACTTAAGACATTATCAGTAGTATCATCAGAAATAACATCAAGAGCAGGAGACACATATTCAATGCTATCACTAAAGCTTGGAGTAACAGAATTATCAGTATTTATAGAACCATGAGACACAAGAGATAAATCAAAATCTTGAACCTTATCAGTATAATCATCACTGTCATTTAAAACAGGTTTTGAAAAATCTTGAAGAAGTTTATTTTCATAGCTTGGTAAAACAATATTATCCAAAGATTGAATTTTAGATTTATCTTGAAAAGGAAAAGAATTTTCAACAAACTTAACATCCCTTGAGATAAAAAAAAAACTCTTGGACTCAAGATTAAACAATCTATAGCCCTTAACATTCTTAGGAAAGCCAACAAACACACACCTAATAGCTCTAGGATGTAACTTAGTAGCAGCCTTAGGAAGGACACTAGCATAAGCTAAACAACCAAACACTTTTAGATTGGTATCAAGGGTTTTGAATTAAACAAAATTTCAAAAGGAGATTTCTGTTTTAAAATAGGAGTAGGAGTTAAGTTTATCAAATAAGCACTATGAACAACACAATCCAGCCAGAAATTCAAGGGTAAAGATGTATGAATTCTTAAAGACCTAGCTACCATTAAAAGGTGTTGATGTTTCCTCTCAACTACACTGTTCTGTTGAGGTGTGTAGTTGCAAGAGTTCTGGTGAATAATTCCAGTGGAGTTATAGAATTCTAGCATCTCAAACTCCCTAGCATTATCAGTTCTAATGCACTTAGGTGTTTTAGAAAATTGTGTCTTGACCATGGAACAAAAATTACTAATGTGATTCTTAACTTCTGATTTAAACTGCATAGGAAAGATCCATGTATACCTACTCTTATCATCAACCACAGTTAAAAAATAAGAGTATCCATGTATAGACTTAACATGGAAAGGCCCCCAAACATCCATGTGAACAAGATCAAAAATTTCATTACTAACAGAATTACTTGTGGGAAAAGTTATCCTTTTTTGTTTAGCTAAATGACATACTTCACAATTAGAAATCACCCCATTAGGTATATCATCATAAGTATCAGAAAAAACACTCATTCTACCCTGAGAAGGGTGCCCTAATCTAGCATGCCACTTAAGAAAAGAAACATTAGAGTTAACAGAAGAACATACATCATTTGCAAAACTACACTTATCCATTTCCAGAAAGTATAGTCCATTTGCCTGTTTAGCTAAACCAATCATCCTCCATTGGATGATATCCTGTATAACACAAAAATTAGTGTTAAAAATAATAGAAATATTACCAGATTTAACAAGTTGTGAAACAGACACTAAATTGAAACCAAAATCAGGTATGTGAAAAACATTAAGTAATTGTAAAGATTCATTGTATTGAACTGTACCAACATGTTTAACTTGAACAGGCAGTCTCACAAACTTACCAAAAACTTCTTTATATTCAATAAAACAATCTAAAACATTCACAATATGATCCGTTGCCCCTGAATCTAAAATCCAGGGGGTCAAAACACTACTATCAGAAGAACAAGTAGAAAAAATGGAAGGAACCATACCTGAGTTACCTGAGTTCAAAACAGTATGTTCTTGAGCACCATCAGAAGACAAAATCATGTTCACATTCGAGTCTTTATTGAACTGACCATAAGAACTAGCCATTCTTTCTTTGTCATTGATCAAACTCAAAATGCTGTCATACTGCTCCTTAGTGAACTTTACAATATTGTCATCTTTAGGACTATCCTTGACCATATTACCAGTATCAAGAAGATCACCAGTAGAAGAAACACTATTTGTCATATTAGAACTAGAATTTCTAGCCTTATAACTTGGTGGATAGCCATGTTTCTTGTAGCACTTGTCTACACTATGCCCATACAACCCACAAAAAGAGCATAAAGGTTTCCTACTTCCAGGATATCCCTTTTTAAAACCAACAGAACGATCTTGCCTAGTATCTTGCCTAGTATCTTGCCTAGTAGAATACCTATCAGCCAAGAAGGCACTGGATTCAACAGAAACATTGGAATTGAAAGACCTTTCTTGTTGAACAACAATAGAAAAGACCTCATTTATCTTAGGCAAAGGCTTCATCATGAGAATCTGTGACTTTTGCACATAGTAATTATCATTCAAACCCCGCAAGAAACGGATAAGAAAATCTTGTTTCCTATACTCTAATGCAGAACAATCACATGCCATTAGAGGACGCAAATTGCAAATTTCATCCCAGACGGTTTTCAATTGGGTATGAAAAGCAGTAACAGACAAAGAACCTTGCTGAAGAGAATAAAATTCTTGAATTAAATCTGAAATACGGAGAACATCACCTTGATTAAAGCGATCAAACAAATCTGTCCAAAGCTCCGATGCACTATCGAACCATATCACGCTTTGTGCAATTTCTGGGCTTAGGGCTCTTTGAATCCAGGACAGCACCAGATTGTTGCATTTTGTCCAGGCATCAAAACGGGAAGCGTCAGATCGTGGCTGCGCAATTGATCCGTCGACGAACCCTAATTTGTTCTTCGATATCAAACTCATCTTCATGGAACGCGCCCAGGGATGATAGTTGGAGCCGGTCAACAGCGTCGAGGTTAAAACCAGTGCCGGATTCTCACCGGGATGAATGTAATAAGGATCGGTCGGATCGTCGTTCTTGAAGCCTCTCGACCCATCAAGCGCGGAAGACTCATCTCTCAAATCTGATACCATATTGAGAATAGCAAATACGATAGGGAAAACTGATTTGGGAATTTGGGTGTTTACAATGTAAACAATACGACACCGTGTAAGTAAGAGAGGGAATAGAAACGGCAACGTTTCACTATAGAAACAAAGTAAAAGAAACTTTATTATGTAAACTGAATCAAATAGTTTGGGATACAAAATGCCTTTATATAGGCTTAAAGAACCAAGAAACTAAAACTAACAAACTTAACTAACTGCCGGCTAATATCCTCTAATAACTATACATGAAACTGTGGGGATACTCTCTGGTTTGCGAGTAGCTTGGACTCTTGGACTTGAACTGTTACAGAGACAAACTGATAATCTAAACACAGTAAAGTTTATTGATGTAGTTGATGCTTCGACAAGCTCATTCTCTCTTGTCTGTGCTATCCACCAGATGAGATAACGAGGCTGGGCTACATATGTCTTTTGGGTCCCTCGAGAAAGTAACATGGTTGCTGATTTAATTGCAAAACTTCAACGTTCGCTGACATTCCAAACCATGATCTTTGATGCGCCTCTTCCGGCTTTGCATGATGTTATCGATAGATATTTAGTAGGACATCCTTATTCAAGCTCATTAGCTCATAATCTCATGGATTAGGCATTCCCAGTTAAAAAAAGCATATTTGTATGATGTCAATAGTTTATTATGATTATGTTTTTAAAACCAACAAATTTTTATGGTTTTGAAATGACATTTAATCATTTAGATCAAATATTGATTTATTTTAAGAATATTAAATTGAATTCGAAAAAAATTGATGTCTACATCAACCTTTCAAGAAAAGAATTATTTTGCTCTGGAAGCATTCTTCATTTAAAAAGAAAAATTGTTCTATTTTATAAACTACCGATATTTAATTTATTGACTGACTAATTCAGATCAAATATCATAGATGTCTATTATGGGGAGACTCTCCCAACTCAATTAGTTTATTCACAATGCTAGGATTCGAGCCTCTTATTTTGCTTTAAAATTTTAGTGTCTGTAGAATTAATGTTTTGATATAATAATTGAAAAATGTTTTGGACTAAGTTAAAAAGAATTCAAAACTATTTCCAAAGTCCAAACTACTTGAAACTATGTTTAGGGGATGTTTTCAAAGGTTTTTACATGTTTTCAAAGTCAAACTACACAAAACCATCCATGTGTTTCGAAACACCATTAGGTGTTTCGATATTGGATCATCTAGTGTCAAAACGTTTCGAAACGGGTCTTTTCTGGATGAGGATTTTGCCAAGCGTTTCGATACAGGCTATGCCGTTTCGATACACCTGCGTGGCATCGACCGCAACGGTCATTAAACCCCAACGGCTATTTCACAACTAACATTTAAATGCATATCGTTTCGATACGGAGAAAGACGTTTCGATACGGGTGTTTCGAAACGGCCAAGAGCGTTTCGATATGGGTGTTTTGAAATGACCAAGAGCGTTTCGATACGAGTGCTGCATCAGACTGCAACGACTCTTTCTACTTGAAGAGCGTATTGAAACGGATTCGAGCGTTTCGATACGGGTAGCAACAAAACTGCATTTATAAGGGAAATTATGTCTTCAACGGCTCTAATTCAACCCAAACGACTAGTAACAGCTACAAACTCATTAAGGAGTATAAAAGAGACCTCCAAGCATCAAGTAATAGTTAATGCTTCAATTGTTAATCAACAAATGATCAAGAATTGTCTTTGTACTTAAACTGTCATTTCTTTGTATAGACAAACACTAGTGAGCTAAAATTATCAAATTTACTCAAGTGTTTTAGGTTTTGGGTGAGAGCAAAATTGTGCAAACAAATACCTATTAGAGGGATTTAAATTTACTTATCTTTTCTCTTTGTAAAGAGAGTTTGATCAAGGCTTTGGGTAGAAAGCTTGATCGGTGTATAAGGGTTTCCTCCGAAGCCTAGAAAAAGAGATGAATCAATAGTGAATTGATTGAAAATCCTTAGTGGGAAGCTAAGGTAGTGGATGTAGACCTTGGTTAAAAGGTTGAACCACTCTAAAATTATTGTGTCATTTATCTTTTAGCTTCCACATCACATTCACCTAAAATTTCACTTCTCCACCACTTGGTAAGCAAGATCGGTTAAAAAAATCGAGCACCTTAAAACTCAACAGTGTTTCATCTCATTAAACTAACTAATTGTGGGTGAAAAATCGTTCCTTTTACAACAATTTGATATGAAATCCATAACACAATACAAATTTTACCGTATAAAATTAAAAAGTATGTATTTAATGATTTTTTCTAAAGTTTAATAAAAATATTTTTCTTAACATAATAATAAAATAACCTTAATTAGTCCGGTAAATAAAAACCTAAAAAGAAGAGAAAAATAAAGGTAAATCTAAAATTATTGTTCGTACAGCGCCAGAAGCAACTGAAGCAGCACGGGGAAAAAAAGGGAGACCTCGGTTTTCCTACGCTAACGCTATCTCACTCGCTCCTTCCACAAACTTCGGCTTCCCCAATTTTTAATCTCTCCTCTCCCTCAACCCTCTCTTTCTCCTCCTTTTCTTCAAATCATTCAAATCCACGGTCTCTTATCGAGGTAAGCTTGATTCCGATTTCCATCTGTACCCGTAGATCTCTCTCAAATTTATTTAATCTGATTATAATTTCTGTTTTTCCCTCTCAATTTCGATTGCATTTGCTTTTGGAAGATGTTGCATTTTTGTAATCTTCAGCGTTCTGATGATCTGATCCCGCTTTACAATTTTAAATGTTTTATCCTAGGGTTTTAAACTATCATTGCTTTCTCTGTTTTTATATATAAGCGTATAAAATTTAGTCCGATTTACTTGATTTCCTACCTTATCGTGCCTCTGATTAGAAATTAGGCTTTTATACATACGGTGATCTAATTACCTTAGTATGAAGTTAGATTAATTAATTTTACAAGCTTTTATACAATTTATATTTGTTTAATTCGATTCCGATTCCAATTCGTGCACCTAAAACTTCATATCTGTATGTCTATTTTTTCAGGAATAAATTGTTAGATTTTGTTAATTTACGTAAAATTCAAAGTGCATAGTCTACACGAACGTAACATGAAATATTACAGAAGTATGTAAAGCTAATATAATTTTACAATAGTGTGAGTAGATTTGGCTCGTATGTTTGTATTTAGTAAAAAAATGTTAATAATTATTTGGTGTTATGGCTGTTCCTTCTTTAAGATTTTTTTTTTATAATTTTCATTTCCAATTTTTAATATCTTTGTTCATGTTTTATTCTTTTCTTTATTAAAATTTATTTTATGTAAATTATTTTAATTAGTGATTGAAGGAGAATTGATATAAATGATATGTATGATTTGCTTTCGACAATTATAGAGTATGTTGCACATTTTCAACTCAATCCAGTGTAATGTTTATTTCTCTTATATCCCCCTCCCCCTAAAATATTTATGTTCTGGTCAATAGGATGATGGAAATGGTGCATATTATAAGTTAGTTTTTTGTCTTTTCCTTTTTTTTTCCTGCTATCTTTATTTGTAACGAGACTACGAGAGACCAGTCATTTTTATGTCATTGCAGATTACTTTATGATTTTAGAAAGCTTTTTTTTACTTGCTAATTTAGCTTTGGTTTATTATTAATTTTGGAATATTTAATTCTTAAAATAACGTTTATCATTGCAAGCTGAAATGCTTTATAATAATAAACATGGGCTGTATCTGTGTGCTTTAAGCATGTTTTAGAAGTTTAGAGCTTGATATAGAAGTGACATTTTATCAAACTTTGGTTGGAAACTTTTTAAAATAAGGAATGGTCTTAATTATTGGATGGAGATCGACTTTAAAAGACTAGATTAATTGCTTAACAATTTCTTACTTGTTAGCTCTATAGGCTTTTTACTAATTTTGTGAAGAGTGTACAATCATTTTGTCTTGTGATAGTTTTTTTCTTTTAACTTTTTCTTCAATTTATACAAGCTTCATCTTAATCTTAATCAGGAATTCCATCAAAGCTGATGTATGTTCTTGAAAGTTGTAATTTAGAAAGACTTTTTGGATATAATTTGACTGTGGTTTCCAGATTATTTGTAAAAGATACCATGCAGGTAGAATATGTACTTTCATATTCTTTGGTGACTTTGATGGAAGTTCACCAAAAGGTCAAGGCTTCAAACGGATGGACCATTTCTTGATCTGGTGGCTGCCATCCAATATACGCTATGGGGTGGGTTGGGGTAGCCTGGGGTGTAGGGCAAGGTAAGGGTGCTAGCTGTGTAATGATAAAAGAATAGGAAGTGGTGATGAAACTTTTATGCACTTTGGTATTGTGCTTTTTCACTATTTTACTTCTAAAGTTGGCCCCTATTTCTAGTTTCATTGAGCAAGGGTGTTTCCACTTTGAAACGGTTCTCTGGAGGTGACTTGCAGCAGATTCTTAGTTGTATATGTGGCTTCCTGTCAGTGGCGGAGCCACATGGCCTTGGAGGCATTGCACCCCCATTTTCGGGGGAAAAGTTCTTTTTTAGTGTTAAATTTCTTCTAAAAATTTTTAATTTAGTGTGCAGATAGGGAAAAAATGAAAATCTGCATCCTCATTTGAGAAAAAAAATTATTTTGGACTCCCATTCTTAAATTTTTGGATCTGCCACTGCTTCCTGTTGTGCCTTTTCTTGTATATTTGCCTTACTATATATCATGAATATTCAATTATGTCACAGAGAAGAAGCTAACTTGGTCACACAAATAAATCTGTGCTTGTGCTTTAATTTCTGGATTGTCTTTGTAATGCTTTTAGTGGTAGTATTGTGAATAATGTCAATCATCATATGTCATCCATAATCCACCAACAACAATATTTGTCTCTGATAATGCATTGCTCCACTTCTGTCTTGAAACATGAATTTGAATAATTAGATTTTGATTTCATTTGTAATCATGAATGTTATGTTTATTTGTTCTATCACACAACTTATACTATTTTTGAATTCTAACTTCCCAAACACTACTTTAGTGAATTGGCTTTTGTGGGTTTTCATAGTATTGACATTTTGGCATATGCCATCTAAGAACAACTGAGGAAGCGCTGCATGTTGGCATGTCCTTGAATATTTCTTTCATGTTCTTTTGTCTTCTCTTGACAGACCTGTCTGTTTATTATCAACTAAGATTCCAGATATTACATTGTCTGAAATTATGTGCATTTTCAGTTTTTAGGTAACAAGAACAGTACCTTTGCCAGTCATGAAATAGGAATAGCAGGAATGCTCAAACAGTAATTCAGCTTCTTTAGTCTGAGTCAACAGGCCAACTAAAATTGGTTTTCAAATTTTTGGCATTGGATTCCTTTCTTTGTTGACTTAAAAGTGTGATTTTTTAAGTATGTTAGGTGTCATTTTTTCTGAGAATACACGCCCATTCTAACAATAAACCCTTGTTCTCTAGAGACACCTCACAACTACTTAATTGTCCTAGGCTTTATCCCTGTTCTGTACTGAAAACAAGGAACATTTATATTATTCTACAAATTTTGCATGAAACGCATGCACTGCACTTTGACTGTTCTGGCATGAAATTTGTTTTGTAGGCTCCCCCATTAGAAAATATGGACTATGTGATCAAGTCGTTAACTTCGTGTAAAGTGCTAAATTGTATGTTTAAGTGGATCTGATCTTATTTTATCTTCCCATGCTTTAGGTAAAATTGCAAATGGCCAAAGTTAGCAAAGTGCGAAAGGCTGATTCACATCATAAGAGGGCGAATCCTTATCTATTGCCTTCTTACCCTAAGAAGGCTGGCAAAGGCACTCAACAGAAAAATTGTTCGAAAGCTTCAGAGAAGAAAGATTGGGAAACTGCAAAATGTTCTGTTTGTCTAGAGTTCCCTCACAATGCTGTTCTCCTCCTTTGTTCCTCTTATGACAAGGGTTGCCGCCCTTATATGTGTGCCACTGGCCGGCGCTTCTCCAATTGCCTTGAGCAATACAAGAAAGCCTACACTACAGTAATTTCAGTGGAGGGTGGTTCGGTAGATAATTCAGGTCTTGTTTCAGGTGTGGGACAGCCTGTTGAAAAGATGGAAGTACCAGAGCTTCTATGCCCACTCTGTCGGGGACAAGTGAAGGGTTGGACGGTGGTAGAACCTGTACGGAAATATCTCAATAGGAAAAAAAGATCCTGCATGCAAGACAAGTGCTCCTTTGTTGGAACTTACAAAGAGCTCAAGAAACATGTTAAGGCAAAACACCCATTGGCACGACCTCGAGAAGTGGACCCTGTTCTTGAAGAAAAATGGAAAAAACTTGAGAATGAGAGAGCACGGGATGATGTAATCAGTACAATCATGTCATCAACACCAGGGGCTGTTGTATTAGGGGATTATGTGATCGAGCCTGGCTCTCGTGGCATCTACAGGGATGAATATGATTCAGATGACTCTTTTGACGATGGTTTCCTTCACCTAGACTCATCTGTTCGGTTGCATGGCAGATTCATGGATTATGACCTATTTGAGGAAGGAGGTTTTGGGATGCACCGTGCTTTCCGTGCGGTTGCCCCAGCAGCTCGATCTAGGCCTTCTCGCTTGTTGGGGTCAGTAGGGCCAAGGAGAATCCCCTGGGCCCGAGGACGGAGTGGAAACCGGTAATTTTGTGTGTTGATCCATACAAGGACTGGACGTTTACTTAACCGCATTCGAGAATAAGTAGATGTATTTTCAACTGCAGTCACACGGTGAAATTTATTGTAACTCGATGTGAAGCGGCAGGTAAATGAACAAATTGTAGGAGTAGGTCACTGGTATTTTGGCCTTAGGCTCCATCGTAGGTAATTTGTAGTGGAATATCATTTGGGGGAGGAGGGTCATTTGACAGCATTGCAGCATAAAAAGTTGAAACATTCTTTTCATTACTATGATTAGTCTCTCTGGTTTAGAAGTTTGGCAGTTGCACTCGCTGCACCTTTCTTCTCTAGTGTTACGGACGGGGTGAAAAACGATATAAATATCAAATCTTGAGTTTGAGCTTTTACATTTAATAGTTAATTTTTTTTTTTTCTATTTAGATGCATGAGAATGTGATAATAAGCTATCATCTTGTGATGTGTGAGATAACATTATAAAACCTCCTATAACTCGCTTAATATAAGATTGGGCAACACAAAATAATTTTGTACTTTAAGCTTCAAAACCTCAAAATTTCTTTTCCTAAACTATTTGGTTTTTTAGTTGATTCAAACGAATTCGGGTCATCCACTTTTGTCGACCCAATAAAAAACAATTCAATAGGGTTATTTTAACCGACGCTAATCATATAACTATATGATGTGCGTACGATATCTCAAAAGTCTATTTATTACTTATATTTTTCTCTTTAAAAGAGAAACAATAAAAATAATCAAGTATCGGGTATGATCTCATAGGAATATGTATATATTTTTAGAACTTTTGATAATGTACACAGGTTACAGATAAATTGTTTGAACTCGAATTATCGAAAGATGACAATGTTTTTTTTTTTTATAAAAAACTTTTTTTTTTTGTTTTGTTAAGCCTGAGTAATTAAGATTTCAAAAGTTGAGCTATTCCAAGGAAATTATTACAGATTCTTTTACTGTTTTTAAAAGTATCACACATTCTTTTACAGCTTTGAGTAACAAAAAGATCGGAAATAGCGGAACAAAATCGGCAATCTCCCCCTCACAGTTCTCCGATCATTGGATCATCTTCTTCTCCCTTCTTCATGAACCTTTTTTTCTTCGCCAAACAAAAGATAATGCTCTGAACACCCGCTTCAGTTTGCTCTGTGAATCATAATTTATAAACAAAAATCTCTTAACGATTGAAATATAAACACAATTATACATGATTTTACCCAAAAATTTCTTCTCCCAAGTATCTTTTTCTTCCCTCTACTGTAACGTTCATTATTCTCCTCCGAAGGAATACGTTGATACTTCCATTGGCGTTTCTTCCTCCGAAAAATTCCCAGAAATGAAATCCCTATTCTTCTTGGTGTGATCGGACACTTCCATTTCTGTACATCGTATCATTTACCAACTATGTTACTTTAACTATGATCATACCTGAATTCGAATAACATAGTTTATCCGGGAGGGGGGACTTGCCTTTGCTTTGTGCCTTGAAAACCTTTCATTCCATTGAATTCGGTTGTCGTTATCCGCCGATCTCAGTTCTCGAGTGTAAGCTAAGAGCCGAGCCCGGCGGTCGTAACATTGGCCCCTTTTAGGCTTTTTTGGAACAGGGTTAGACTTAACTTTGTTGAGGGGATTGGATTTTAGCAGTGGTTGGATGGTGGTGGGAGGCGATGATTCTACGTACACGGTTATGACGACTCCATTTGTGTTTGCCATCTTTTGCTTCTTCATTTCATCCCTATTTCCTGCTTGTTTTCTCATTGATTTACTAGCTGTCTCCAAACAGAAAGTTGGCTGCAAATTTTGACACTACTTTGCATTCTTTTAATGGACACTTTCCTTTCTCTCCTTTTTTAAGTTGTTACGACTCGAATGAGTGATGAACATATGTCGAACATCCGTATAATTGATATTATTTTTTAATAAAAGATTTTTCTACAAATTTAGAAACTTTTATATTATATTTAAATTTAAAAATGGAAAACACATTAATCCGACCGCATTAGAATAGAGTATGATGTTCATCTTAAAAGATCTGGTTCGAATAATTTTTTTTTGTAAAGTGTGTATATTAAAAATTAAGAAAAAAATATATAAACATATACTACCTCATTGTAACCACCTTAAGCAATTCTAAAAGAAAAAATTGAGTTCTATTATCGCATACTATGTGAAGAGAGAGTGGTTTTGAAATGATATTTATGATTAGAAGGGAATTGGGTTGTCAAAATTAACTACCTCTTTTGTTCCTAACTTGAAAGGGAAGAAAGTTTCAACATAATGAAAATGAGTATAACGCAAGGTGGATTTGGTAATTAACTGCTTAATTGTTTTTATTCTCTTTTAATAGTTTTTTATTGCTAAATTCATTATATTATCTGAAAAACAGCAAAATAGATAAAAACATTTCATGTTAGCAATATTATGAGACATATTCATCTAAGTACCTTACATATAGAGTTAAACATTTCATGTTAATTTCTTTTTGTAAATAGAGCATAAAAAAATAGTGGTTTAGGGTCTACTTCATAATTGACTTTTATAGTACCTGATCTCTATTAATTGACCAATAACTTGATACGAATAATTATAGTTTTTTTTCTATTGCAATGCAACATTATATATTTATTATCTTGTTAGGGAAGTGTGAATCTTGGAGTTTTTCATTTGTTTTGGAACCAAACCCAAGTAAGGTTGAAACATTTGATCTAAGGGCAATCATGGGCTGAAATGGAAACCGACTTTAGGCTTGAGCCTAATTTCCTAAGGCAGCCCAAAAGGAAACCCGCTAAAGAATCATCTTGGTGTAGATGAGGATGAAAATTTTCATTTGGTTTTAGGTATAGGTGAGCAAAATTTAACTCGACTAAAAAAATTATATTTTTCGACTTGAAAAAATTTCAAATAAAGTTTGAGTTATAAAATGAGAATTCGAATAATTCAAAGTTTTTAGTAATTAGTGGATTAATTTTCAAGTTCAAGTCGGGTCACATAATTTTTCTTAATATATATATATATATATCATATAAAAAATATATGAATATATATATATATATGTCTTTAGTTATAGACTATTGTTTAAATTGGAATCAATTACTACCATAACATTATAAATATTTACAATTAAATTTAAACAGAAACTCAAACAACTCGACTCGAAAAAATTTCAAATAAATTTAAATTATAAAATAAAATTCGTAAGTTAAAACTCGGTGATCAAAAAAATAAAAAGAATCAAGAACTTAATAGATTTAGTAACTCAAAGCTAAAGTAAGAGAAAGAAGAAACGAGAGTAGAGAATCTTGAAGAATTGAGATTTATTTCATATGTATTGAAACAGAGTATACATTAGTTTATATAGGCCTAAATATGTTAACGACCCAACTTACTTGCGACAATACTAGTTATTTTATTCATACTCTACCATTCTTCTGATTTTCCTTCATTTTGAATTTTTCCCAAGAAAATACTCCCATTTCTATTCTTTTCTCAGCAAAAACTGAATGAGCAATTGGTTTTGTGAGCACATGGTACATAATTGACGAGAAGATTTCCTACACCAGCCTTTTCACATACAAAATAAAAATCAATTTTCACGTGCTTTATTCGAGCATGGTGAGTAGGATTGACAGCCATAGACACAATAAAAGTGTTTTCGCACCACACAATTAGCTTGCTGGTTAATGTCAATCAAATCTCTCTAAGAAACTGTTCAACCAAAATTAATTATAAAACTAAGTTGGTAAGACTACGATACTCAACTTCAGAAGTAGAGTGTGAGACTACATCTTGCCTTTCAGAACACCAAGCAACAAGATTAGAGCAGAGAAAGATACAATATCTTGTTGTTGATCGCCTGTCTTTCATAGAGGATGCACAGTCAGCATCTGAGTAACAAACTAGATTAAAACCCTCAATAGATTGAAAGAATAGTCCACGATTTAATATTCCAGACAAATAGCAAAGAATTCTCTTCATTGCCCTCCAATGCATAGATGTATGTCACTAAATACTTCTCCGTCATTTTTTCGAAGCTTGTAGCCAACAACCATAAGAGTAGGAGAGGGATTTGATGCAAGCATATTTGCTCGAACAAGTAACTTTGTAAATCTAATTTGATTTTAATATAATAAAGTGTCTAAGGACCTATTTGTAAAAGTAAATAAATTTTTAAGTCTTTCAAAGTCTCAAAAATTGACAAGCAAACTTGAACGCTAAGGCGTATCGATACGCTATAGCTGTATCGATGCGGTTTTGAGGTTCTAGAATTTTAATTGACAAAAGCGTGCCGATACAGTTATACCTGCATCAATACGATATTTTATCCGAGCTTAACTTTAAGGCATAACGTACTGATACGGTTGTACCCATATCGATACGGTTTGATTTGATTAGATAAATATTTGCATTTAAAGTTTTTGACCGTTGCTTGTCAGTTATGATTTCAGCAAAATTTCAAACGGTCGTTGGACCGTATCGATACGCCTATATAGCTTGTCGATACACTTTTTGCTAAAGTTTACTCAGGATTCTAGTGAGCAAAATTCGTATCGGTACAGTCTTAGAGTATCGATACGCCCATTTTTTTACACTATGCCCGTACTGATACACCCATACGTGTATCGATACACCCTCTTGAATGTGCACAATGGCTCTTTATGTTTTGAGACAGGTATTGTAACACCCCAAAAATTACGCCCAAATTGTAAACCTTAGATTTGAAAATTCCCTAATTTAGAAACCTAATTTTGAAATCCCTAAATTCAAAACTCTTTTTATTTGAGAATTTTAATTCAAAAACCCTAATTTTAAATTCTTATGGCCAAATTGAGAATTTTGAGAGTTAAATGATTTTTAATAATAATTTTACGACTTTATAGAATAAATGAGAAGTTTGAGGAGCTGTTGGGTGATTAACTCATTTTGTTTTTAAATCCAAATCAAATTCGGTTACTTCAGTTTTGTTCCTTTTATAACTACAATTCTTTTATATTATTATTATTATTATTATTATTATTATTATTATTTCATGATTTTTCGATTATATATATGTTATATGTACACTCATGCGAATTAAAAACCCTAGAAGGAAGTATTCCCCATCAAAATCATTAGTTGTTCCACCTAAAATCCTCTAGAACCGTGTGCCCTATTTCCTTACTTCCTTATCCAAATTCTAGCGCACGATTGTGTTTCGCAAGCCTTAAATCTCCAATCTGTTCCAATTAAGCTACACCGTTCTCTAGCCAAGCTTATCAGTTTTTTCGTATTTTAAAGTATGAACCGTCGTCATTCAAGAATTTTTGTCCAGAGCTTTTTCTTAACCGAACTATACATCAACTCGTGGAAAAGCTATCACTAGTGTTCAACTAATTTTCTAAGGTGTGTTCTCTGCTTGTGCTATATTATATGTGTTGTTGTTGTGTGATGTTTGACTGTGAAATATGTTGTTGTTATGCGATGTTTGACTGTGAAATATGTTGTTGTTATGCGATGTTACACTGTAATATATGTTGTGATCTGGGCTATGTGATATGTTGTGATCTGGGCTATATGATATGTTGTATGTCATTCTGTTAAACATCATACATTGGATTATGAATAGTTAATTATCGGGACTAAATGCTCATGCATTTTCAGACTAATGATGTTGCATTCGGATTAAGATCGGAATATTCATATCATATCATTCGGGTGGGATTTGTACGGAGGAAGTTCAGTGGTTTCATCCTTCGGGTTGAATTCCACTTCGGATCAGTGGTTCCACCCTTCGGGCTGAGTTCCACTTCGGATGGTGACGATGTAGAGAGTGGTTCTGGGGAACCTTACTCTTCGGACGGTGATGTAGATGGGTTCATGACATAGACTTAGGTGCATCGTGCATTGCATATCTGTATATTCGATTGACTGTTGAAATGACTATGTTGACTGTATGATTCCTGTGATTTTCTGTCTGATGCACCTTAGAGACACACTAAGCTTTTTAGCTTACTCCCCCATAGTTTCCTCTTACAAATATCTTTGGGCTTTAGGCGTCGTGGTACTTGGAGGATCTCATATTTTATTCGGTTATTCTATTATTCATTATGGAACTATTTTAGTTATTCAAATTATTATTTATTATTTTCATGCCATTTATTTTTTACGAATAATTTCAACATTATTTTATTATGGTTTTATTTCAAAGATTTTATTTAAACATTCGAATATTTATTATGATATTTATGTTTTATTTATTATAAGTTATTTATCAAATATTGTTATTTTTATTTTAAATTAAAGTATATCTTTCAAAATTAGATTTATTGAGGGTAAAGTTTTCAAACGTGACTTCCTAAATTCGGCTATTTCTTTTAGGCCGGGTTTAGGGGGGTTACAGGTATTGATATGCTTGTTCGAGTACCGATACGATAGGTTGCAGAAGTGCATTTATTGTGGAAAAAATGAAGCCCAACGGCTCTATTGATGATCTCAACCACCAAAGCGACTAGAAATCAATGTAAGAGTATATAAACAAGCCTTAAAAGCTACAACAACAACTATTGAACCTATTTGCAACAATCCAAGCATATATCCAAACCCTTGAGCTATTAGAGTCAAATTGTTGTAACCCCACTTGTGTAATCTTTCATTGTATTATCTTATTTCAAGTTTGGGGAGTGTTTAAGTGTAATTGGACAATCTATCAACCTTGTGAGATGCATTTTTTAGATTGTCAATCCTCTTTGTATTTGAGAGAGTCTTGGTTAATCTTTGGGTAGAAAGATTAACTGATTGTAAGGTTTCCTCCTAATCCGAGAAAAGGGGATGAATTTCTAGTGAAATTGGTTGAAAATAATTAGTGAGAGTTAAGGTAGTGGATGTAGAGCTTTTTCTAAGCTTGAACCACTATAAATTGCCTTGTCTTTAATTTTCTCATTTTCAATTTGCTTATTTCAATTTTAAAAATCCAATTCACCCTCTCTTGGCCATTTTCGATTCGATTGATCAACTTAACAATTAGTATCAAAGCCTAACTTTTTGAGGGAATCACATCCACGAGAGAAGATCCTACAAGAAGATCAATCAACGTTCGAATCAAGCCATGACATCTACCTCTGGGCAAAACTTCCTTCAGTCACAATCGATCACCAAGCCACAATTTTTCAATGGGGATAACTATCCCAATTGGAAAAATAGAATGAGGCTCTTCATCAAGTCAAATGACTATGTCCTTTTGGATGCAGTGGAAGATTAGCCAACAATTTTGATGAAGAGAGATGAAGAAGGAAGGCTAGTTCCGAAAACAAGAGCAGAAATGACTGATGAAGATTGAAGAAGACTTCAAGTGAATGACAAAACTCTTCAAATCATCTTTTGTACACTTGGACCCAATATGTATGCAAAGATGTCATCTTGCACGAGTGCAAAGGAAGTGTGAGACAAGCTAGAGACCACCTACGAGGGTACCAACGATGTAAAGGAGACCAAAATTGGGATCCTTAATTTGAGTTATGAGAATTTCAAGATGGAGCCGGATGAAAGCGTCTCCAAGATGTTTGATCGTTTTCCGTCATTGTAAATGGTCTCAAGGGCTTTAGTGAGATCATTCCTGAAGACAAGCTAGTCCGGAAGCTTCTTTACTCTCTTCCCGAATCATAGAATGTGAAGAGAACCACAATCATCGAGGCCAAGAATTTGAAGACTTTGAAGCTCAATGACTTGATGGGATCTCTCCTTACTCACAAGATCATGAAGCAAGCAAGGGAAGAAGAAAAGAATAGAAAAGAGTGGACAAGCAAAATGTAGAGAAGAAGAAGCAAGGAATTGCTCTCAAGAGGAAAACAATTCTAGTTGGGATGAGTTTGAGGAATTGGCTATGATAGCTAAGAGATTCTCTCGGTTTATGAAGTCCAATCGGGGAAGAAAGTTCCAAAGGAGAAAGACTTCAAGAACAACAACAAAGAAGAGGAGAAGGATCAACTCATTTGTTATGAGTGCAAGAAGTCGGGGCACATAAGATCGGATTGCCCTCAACTCAAGAAAAAGAGGTTCGATAAGAAGAAAAAGCACAAAGCCCACGTTGCTACTTGGAGCGATGAAGAATCATCATCCAATAAAGAGGAGCATGAAGTGGCTAATCTTTGCCTCATGGCTATTTATGATGATCTTAAGGTAAACCATAACTCATCTACTTTCGATTTTACATGTGATGAACATCAAGATGCATATGATAAGTTGCAAGAGGTTTACGATGAGTTGATAGAGAAATATAAGGAATTGGTTTTGAGAAACAAGAAAATAATTTTTGATCTGAAAAACCAAAACTATTCCTTTTCTACGACCAACTCGAAACTTGAAAAGAAGATTGTGGGTTTACAAGATGATTTAAAGTATTTTCAAATTGAAAATGTGGATTTGAACAAACTTCTTTCAAATGTTCACGATGATCAACATAAAGTGGTGAATGAGCTTAAGGCTTCTCTAAACATAGTTGAGAAACAATATTTTGAAAAAGCAAGCTCTTCAAAACCCAACTATGTGCAAATGAACTTTAATGGCTACGAATAAAGGGGTTCTCAAAGGCATCCTAAAGGTAAAAGGGTTAGAAATGTATGAGTTCCTAAGGAACTAGTAGTTTCTAATAATATTAATGCTATTGCTTCTTGGATTCCTAAGGGAACCAAGTATTTGGGAGCTAACTCACATGGACCCAAAATGATTTAGGTACCAAAAATCAAGTACTAATCTTTGTTTGTAGGGGGAGCATTACTACAAGGCCAAAGCTTCAAGTCAAAACACTTGGTACCTTGATAGTGGATGCTTAGGTCACATGGCCGCCGACAAGAGTAGATTTATGGAGCTAAAGCTAAAAATTGGTGGAGTGATGACATTTGGTCACAACTCTAAAGGTCATATTGAGGGTATAGGTTCCATTGGTAATCTCTCTTCCATTTCAGTGTATCGATACAATAAGCTATTGGAGTTTAAATGAGGCATTAAATGGGTGTTTCACTTTAATTAAAACACAAACCCTTCTTCTCTCAAAACCCTAGCCGATTTTCATCTATAAAAACCTCCTCAAACCCTTGATTTTTCACACCAAACTCAAAACTCTTTGAGGGTTTTTCATCAACACATCAAGGCTAAGCTTTGCTATCAATTTGGTGCATTCATCATCCTTCATTCATCCAAATCCATTACTCAAGGTATAAAACCATTTTTTCTTTCTTTTTAATTTTGTTTAATTTTATTCATTATTTTCAACTAATATTTGTATCCATAGTATATTTATAGATGGTTTTTTGAAGATTTTGCAACAAAAAAAAATTAAAATCTAAAATTTTTTATTTCGAATATATAAACATACCGTATATTTTTGTAAACTGTTTTTTCAAAATTCTTTTTACTAAAATTAATTTTTATACTTTTATATATTTTTAACATATAAAATATAGTATTTTTATCAATACCTTGAATTATTAGAATGTTTATTGGATCGAATGTGATGATAATTGCATACATTGTTTTCAAATGGTTTTGATGTTTTTAGGTTATTATGGGGGTGAAAAAGAGACAAAGGAAATAATTGCCTTCTAGTTCATCCAATCCTAATTCGGAAAATGAGGGTATTACTAAATTGAACCTCGATTTTATTATTCAAAATAGTTTCCAATCCTCTTCGGCTATGGCCCATTATAAACAATACCAAGCTTTTTCAATCCGTGATGAAATAGTTGTTTCAATCCCTTTTCTAAACTCCAAACATTTTAAGTTCAAATATTTCGAATTATTTTAACAATGGAAATTCATGACTTTTCTAAGTGTACCCCCGATTTTATATCGATATCTTGTTTTGATTTTCTTTGCTAATGCCCGTTGCATCCATGATCAAGCTAGGGAAAGTGTAATTGCCATTGAATCCTATCTTATGGGCAAGAAATTTCGAATGGACCAAAGTGTTTTATGTAACGTTTTTGGATTTGAAAATTTGGGAATTGATGATGAACACTCATTAAGGCATTCTCAACTTGGCTTTATAACCGTCCTTGATGCCCATGGCTGTATCCTCCATCTCATCATCTCTTGGTGATTCTTCCATCTGGTGGAAAATTCTTTACCATTCGCCAAGTTGATGCTGTTTGGCTCTGTTTTTCCAAGAGAGTAAGCGCCCAAACCTTTGCCAAATTATGTTTGTCGACTTGGTCTATCTTGTTCAACACCGCCACACCGATCAAGTCAAGTCCTTCTATGGCACGACTTTGAGCTTTTTGTTCCATTCTTTAGAGATTGATTGTTCCCATGATGTCGCCGAGCCTCTTGGCAAGACGATCAATGAACACTCTCTAACTCGTGCTCACTTTGAGTACATTAATCATGAATGGGTTCGTGTTAATCGACATCCTCCTTAAGACGATCAACCTCCTCCGGTCACTCTACAAGGTCCACAAGTCCAACAAGCTCAAACTTCTATGGATGGACTCATGGCTTATCTAAATGAGCAATTCACATCCTTAGGGACTAATATTGCTTCTTTAGATATGAACATGAAAGCGGGATTTGCGGTCTTTGATACTCGCTTTACATCATTGGAGGATTAAGTCAAGGCCCTTGAACAACAACAACTTCCATGGATGTCTCTCTCACCGCCTTCCATGGTGCTTAGCTCAATCATACTCGGAAGTCTCAAACCAACTGTGATGATGATGAAGAGGACGGAGATGATGGAGACGAGTAGTATTTGAGCATATCATTACATATCAAATCATTTAGGATTTATCTTTTATTTTGCACCTTTTTCTTTAGGAACCCTATGCTTTGATTTTGTTTTTAGGATTAATTTTGAATTTATCTTGAACTATTATTGCTTTGGATTTCTATTTGAACTTTAATGATATTATGTTGCTTAATTATGCTTTATCTTGTCAATATCCTTGAAGTTTTGCATTGATTTTGATCTAACAAAAAGGGGGGAGAAGTGTAAAAACATATATTTTTACATACTTTTGAAAACCAATCTTAAATTAAGGGGAGTACACTTTTCAAAGTTCTCAAAATACTTAAAAATTTACTTTGGTTTTGTTATATCAAAAAGGGGGAGATTGTAAAACCTAATTTGATTTTGATATAACAAAGTGTCTAAGGACTTATTTGTAAAAGTAAATAAATTTTTAAGTATTTCAAAGTCTTAGAAATTGACAAGCAAACTTGAATCAAAATGTTTCTAAGTCAAATAAATTGTTCAAGCAAAATTTTTCTAAGTGTTATATCTCAAAACCTACTTGTACGCTAAGGCGTATCGATACGCTATAACCGTATCGGCACGATTTTGAGATTCTGAAATTTTAATTGACAAAAGCGTACCGATACAGTTATACCCATATCGATACAATATTTTATATAGGCTTAACTTTAAGGCATAATTTACCGATACGGTTGTACCCGTATCAATACGATTTGATCTGATGCGATAAATCTTTGCATTTAAAGTTTTTGACCGTTGCTTGTCAGTTATGATTTCAAAAAAAATTCAAACGGCCGTTGAACCGTATCGATACACCCATATAGCGTATCGATACATTTTTGCTAAAGTTTTACTCAGGATTTTAGTGAGCAAAATCTGTATCGATACGGTCTTAGAGTATCGATACGCCCCTATTTTTACACTATGCCCATACTGATACGCCTATACGCTTATCGATATGCCCTCTTAAATTTACACAATGACTCTTTATGTTTTGAGACAGGTATTGATACGCTTGTTCGAGTACCGATACGATAGGTTGTAGAAGTGCATTTATTGTGAGAAAAATGAAGCCCAATGGCTCTATTGATGATCTCAACCACTAGAACGACTAGAAATCAATGCAATGGTATATAAACAAACCTCAAAAGCTACAACAAGAAACTATTGAACATATTTTCAACAGTCCAAGCATATATCCAAACCCTTGAGCTATTAGAGTCAAATTGTTGTAACCCCACTTGTGTAATCTTTCATTGTATTATCTTATTACATGTTTGGGGAGTGTTTAAGTGTAATTGGACAATCTATCAACCTTGTGAGAGGCATTTTTCAGATTGTCAATCTTCTTTGTATTTGAGAGATTCTTGGTTAATCTTTGAGTAGAAAGATTAACCGGTTGTAAGGTTTCCTCCTAATCCGAGAAAAGGGGACGAATTTCTAGTGAAATTGGTTGAAAATCCTTAGTGGGTGCTAAGGTAGTGGATGTAGAGCTTGTTTTAAGCTTGAATCACTATAAATTGCATTGTCTTTAATTTTTCTCATTTTCAATTTGCTTCTTTCAATTTTAAAAAGCCAATTCACCCCCTTGGCCATTTTCGATTCGATTGATCAACCTAGAAAACTCAATAGCATGCTTCCTTTGCTTGAGCATCAACCCTTGAGTACACTGTTGAACTTCCATTCCAAGAAAGAACTCAGGCTCACCTAAGTTCTTATGAGAAAATGCATAATTTATCTCCCTTACAGTATCATCAACTTCAACAAAGTGACTACTAGTGATGATAATATCATTAACATACACCATAAGTAACAACTTTGATGTATTTGTATTCCTAAGAAATAGGGAAGAGCCGGCTTCAGAGGCAACAAAACCAATCTTTGTGACAAGGGAAGGCTTGAGAGTATCAAACCATGCTTTGGGAGCTTGCTTCAGCCCATAGACGACTTTTGTAAGCTTGAAAACCAGTTTTCTACTTGAGGTCCTGTTTTCTCAAAACCAAGAGGTTGTACCATAAAAATCTCCTTGTTGAGCTCACCATTCAAGAAAACATTGTTAATATCAACCCGTCGGATAGACCATTTGTTTAAGACAACAATAGCTAGTATTGTTCTAATTGTAGCAGCACGAACAACAAGACTAAAAGTTTCTTTAAAATCAATGTTTATCATCTGAGAATAACCTTTAGCTACCAGACAAGCCTTAAATCGATCTACGGATCCATCTGGTTTCCTGTTTATCTTAAACAGTCACTTACACCCTATTGGCTTTCGATCAGGTGGAAGTGACTGTAAAAACCAAGTCTTATTCTGAATAACATCATTGTATTCATCTTGTACAAAAACCTCCCAAGATGAATGTTACAAAGCCTCAAAGACATCTACAGGTTCTTTGTCTTTAAAAGTGGTGTGAAACACCTTAGGCTTGAGGGTACCAGCTTTACTTTTGGTAACCATATGATGCAAATTTGTAACTAGAACAGTGACAGGTGAAGATAATAGAATGGAGGTGGAGGAATGTATAGATGGAAGGGACTGATGTGGTGGGAAACATTGCCTTGTGAAGATGGAATGAAGGTGGAAGCATGTAGAGATTGAGGTGATTGTTGTGAGGATGAAGCATTGCCTTGTGGAGATGGAATGGAGGTGAAAGCATGTAGAGATAGAGGACAAAGGTGACTATTGTGAGGATGAAAAATTGCCTTGTAAAGATGGAATAGAGGTGGAAGCATGTACAGATAGAGGTGACTACTGTGGGGATGAAAAATAGCCTTGTGGAGATGAGATAGAGGTGGAAGAAGGTGTTGCATATAAATAGGCCTATCGCAATTGAGTGCAAGCATACACATTGCAAGTAATAAAGTGATACGAAGTATCGGATATCGTCTCCACATGGACTGGAAATACTTCTATCCTTAAATTTCTACACAAGAAAAGAAATAAAATTAATGGAATGATTTTGGAAGTCTTGAAGATAAACTAAAGTAAAAGAGGAAATCAGATTGAGAAAATAGGCTGGTATTGATTTGCTCAGTAGTGCAGGTATTGCACTGTTCAAAGGAATTTTGTTACTACTATCATTGCGCCTGTCGCGACAGAAGTCTGTTATTGTCGCGACAGCGGTCAACAACTCTGTACTTCAAGTTCGGAAAGAACTCCAAGTTATGCGAGTGGTCCACAAAAATCAGGCTTTAAATGCTCTATCAATCGAACTCCACTTCGCGTTTTCCATCACCATCGTCTTCACTATCGCCTCTTCTGCCACGACAGATGTCACGACAGTGTTGTAATAGACAGTCTCCTTCAATCCTTCAATCCTTCACTCCAGCTCTGATGTTATCTTCTATTCCTCTGCTGCCCTGGATGCTGCCACAACAGGTACCTACAAAGAATAAACCAAAATCAGCAGCATCTGTGCAATAATTATTCATTTGTGATGTTTATGCAAAATCTATCCTAAAATACAACTAATCATGCTTAAGTGCATCAATAATATGGGTAAAAGAGGGTTAAAATATAGAACATTTATGCACTCAACACACCCTCAAACTCAAGTTATTGCTTGTCCTCAAGCAAATGCAACCTAACTAAGAATGAAACTTTTTTGGCTTTGGCTTAACTTAGTGAACAACCATTACCTACAGCACCTTCACCATCAAGATCAATACTTTTTCAGAAATGCTATAATTCTCGTGTAAGTGTGTGCAGGTTTTGTGAACAAATATGTGCCTAGACTCCTTAGTAACTAGAATAGTTATTTTAATCACTTGAGTTTTATTTTGAAATAATTTTTGACCGAAGGCAATTTTTGGGCTCCTTTAGTTTTTTCTAACTTAGACCGAAGTTTTTCTTATTTCTACTAGAGCCAATTTTGGGCACCTCTAGCTATCTTCCTAGAGCCGGTGTTAGGAACCTCTAGAAGTACTTTTAATTGTATAAGTTCTTTTTTTTCTCTTCTCTTTTTTTCTAACTCAAGTGGTTAAGCTTCATATTCTAAGTTTAATAACAGTAGTCTAGACAACATATAAGTCACAATGGTGTTTTTAGGGTTTAGAACTATAGTAATCCTCTAAATATTTCCTAAAACACCCTAAAGATATTGTCACGACAGAGAATGCCGCGACATGTAAGAGAAGTTCAAAAAACTTAAGCCAAATAATTTTTTAAGACAAAAAATAACATAGTTACGAGACACAAAATAGATTAAGTTCATTAATTAAAGGAGGACTTCCTACCCCCAAACTCGAGGGTTGCATTGTCCTCAATGCATGAGAAACATAATTAAAAAACATCACAAATATCAAATAAAAACACAGACGACAGAAAGAGTAAAAGAACTTAAGTTGAAGAGTTTTCGTCACTGCTGCTGTCGATGCAGAGCTGTCGTCGGGTAGTTTCTTTGGTGGCAGAGGCTGGCTTTGTGACTTGAGAGGAGGAAGAGAATACCTTCTTCTTTGCCTCTCGAGGTGGCTGGACTCTAGTGGGTGAAATTTTTGGGGCCTTGTCCAAGACCTCGATCTCACTGTCACTGCTGCTGCTGCTTCGACTATCGTCTGCTCTGTCGCGGCAGGGTCCCTCAACATCAATATCAAGCTTTTTCTTATTCATCAGAAGGAAGTCCTTGGCTATCTCTCGGACGATAGAAAGGTTTAGAGTCGGAGTCAGCCTGCCAGACTGAGGAGGAGAAGAAACTTTCGAAATATTTTGGGTCTATTTCTGGCAGTGGTTCCTTTCATTTGGTTCCTCGAGGAGTGGCAGACCGTCTGTCACCATCTTCGGCCGTGGCAGATGGTGAATCAGAGGCATCTGTCGGTGTAGGCGTCTTGGGGGTGGCAACAGGTGTTGGGGTAGAAAGAAGGGTTTCTGTAAAAATAAGGGAACTGCACGTTTGGATAGTTAGCTCAACTTTAATAAAGTTTACCATTGCAGTGGTGAAATCCCTCATGTATTCCATAAATCCCAGTTGTCGTGCCTCCATCTTTTTGAGCAGTTGAATTATTTGGTTGGAGGAGGTGGCTTCTGGTTGTGCAGTTCTGTCTGCTCAGGCTCTACCGTGATAGTTTCTGTTGAATCTGGTTCTTTCGTAGGTTCTGTCGTGGCGGAGGGGTCAACATATGCCATTGGGGTGGCTACCTTCAGTTCCATCAGGCTGTAGATATTCTGTTGCGTCCACCCCCTACCCTGGATCTTCACGTCTTCATCAATTTTAGGCATGTTGTTGGCTCGGCAAAGGGCCGTAATTAAATAAGGGAAAAAGAGGGGGCCTTATTCTTTAATGCACACTCGTGGATTCATCGAGGATGTATTTTCCCACATTGATATGTCGTTCGTTAATGATGGAGTGCACGGGAACGATCCTTTGTCGGTTCACTGTTGTGTTGTGAGACGTTGGCATGAGACGCTTTTTCACAAAGTGGTTCCACAGCTTGGTAGCAAGTGTGAGTTGGGTTCTTTGCACCGTCCATCTATGTTTTGGGTCCTCGTTCTAGCTGGTGCCTTCTTCAGTCAGGTGTGCCATGATGTTGTCATAGTCTGCTGGCGACAGATTGCTGATGAACCTGCTGTGTGCATCCTCTTTCCTGCCCACATATATGCCATATAGGGTATTGATGTAGGCTGGTTCTATTGTGATTTCCTTACCTCTAATAGTGACTGTAGAGGTATCCTTGGATGTGACAACAACGTAGAAATCTCGGACAAGTGTGACATTCATCTCCTTGGGTTGTTCCACGAACATCTGCCATTTGAGCCCAATGATCCTTTTGGAGATGAATCCTTCGAGTCCTAGATCTCCGGTCTTCCTTAGGTAGGTGAAGCCTCTTTCCTCCCATATTTCCCTTTTCTGAAAAGATTCATAATATCTTTTCTCTAATTCTGCCGAGGCGAACCTTCTACGAATTTTGCTATGACTAGGAGTGGAGACTGCCGCGGCAGAGGCGGAGGCAGCACTTCTTCTGGTCGATCTCATTGCCATTGTAAGAGCACTGTAGAAATGTAAGAAAATACTAAAAAGCTAAAATATTCAGAAATAGAGTAGAGAGAAGAGAGTGAGGTGAAAAATGAAATGTAGGTGATGGTTTATATGGAACGAGGTTCTTCCCGTTGAAGTCGTAACAGGTGGCGTGAAAACAGAGCCAGCTGTCACACGGTTTCCTGATGTGTCTGTTGCGCATTCCGTGTCTGCTGCGTATCTGTCGCGACAACTTGGTGACAGGCTGTATTTGCGCGTCTGCCACGACAACTGGTGACCGGCTGTCACGACATCCTTGATTCCATTTGGCTTCTTCGGCTGTTGTGAGTGGGTTGGGCTGGTTCATTCCTTCTCTTTTCTCTGCCTCTCTTATTTACCTGAAAACTAAAATAAACAAATATTAAATTTTTATTTCCTACTGCAATAAAAATAAGTAAAATAAAATAAAATAAAACTACGTTAAATTAGGGATGCCTTGAGGGGCATCTCCTAAAGTAACTACTTCCTGCTCTCTTGGGGCTTCAGTCCCCTATTAGTGCTTTAACCTCTGTCCATTGACTTTGAATTGGTGCTCGTCCTTGATTGATCTTATTGTGATGGCACCATGAGGAAAAACCTTGACTACTTGGAAGGGTCCAGACCACCTAGACTTTAGCTTTCCTGGGAAGAGATTCAACCTGGAGTTGAACAACAACACCTTCTACCTTGGTGTGAACTGTCGTGGCATCAGTTTTCTGTCATACCACTTCTTTGTTTTATCCTTATAGATTCTGGCGTTGTCGTAGGCCATGACTTGTATTTCTTCAATTTCATTTAAGTCCAATAGCCTTTTCTTCCATGCTTTGTCCCAGTCTATGTTAACTGTCTTGATAGCCCATTATGCTTTATGTTCTATCTCGATAGGTAGGTGGCAAGTTTTTCCATAGATTAGGCGGTAGGGTGACATTCCCAATGGTGTTTTGAATGCAGTTCTGTAGGCCCATAATGCATCATTTAAGTAGAGAGACCAGTCCTTATTGGTTGGCTTAACCATCTTTTCCAAAATATTCTTCACTTCTCTATTTGAGATCTCAGCCTGCCCATTGGTTTGAGGGTGATATGTTGTTGTGATTCTGTGTTTAACTCCATATGTCTTCAACGCACTAACAATTACCCTATTGTCAAAATGCCTACCCTCATCACTAATTATCGCTCTCGAGATGCCAAATCTGGTGAAGATGTGTTTGTGGAGAAATCTTTGAACGGTCTTGGCATCATTCTTTTGTGTGGTGATAGCTTCCACCCACTTGGACACGTAATCTACTACAAGTAGTATGTACAAGTTCCCACAAGAAGTTGGGAATGGTCTCATGAAGTCGATTCCCCAAACGTCGAAAATTTCGACTTTGAGAATGTTCTACAGAGGCATCTCATGTCTTCTAGAGATGTTTCTAGTCTTTTGGCATTTGTCATAATGCTTGTAAAAGGCTTGTGCATCTTTGAACAATGTAGGCCAAAAGAAATAAGACTACAGAACTTTGGTAGCAGTTTTGTTTCCTCCAAAGTGTCCTCCATAAGGAGCGACATGGCAATGGTGGAGCACTTCTTCCTATTCTTCATGTGGTATGCATCTCCTGATAATCTGATCTGCACATTGCTTAAATAGAAGAGGTTCGTCCCAATAATAATGTTTTGCGTCATTTTGGAACCGCTTCCTTGCTTGGTAGTTAAGTTTAGGAGGTAATAAACCACTAACAAGATAGTTTACTATGTCAGTATACCAAGGGGTTTCAGAAAGCTTACCTGTCGACATGGCTGTCGCGGCAGTGCTCGTGGTAGTGAATAACTGCTCATCTGGGAAAGTCTCATGTATGTTAACTTTATTCTTATCTTGATCCTTTCCCATCTCCAGTCTTGACAAGTGATCAGCTACTTGGTTTTCTGTCCTTGATTTCTATGTCGAATTCTTGCAGCAGCAGAATCCAACATATCAATCATGGTCTTGCATCCTTTTTGGTGAACAGATACTTGATTGCTGAGTGATCCGTGTGAACCACCACTTTTGTTCCAATTATGTATGGTTTGAACTTGTCGAAGGCGAATACCACCGCTAGCAGCTCCTTCTCTATTGTGGTGTAGTTTATATGGGCATCATTTAAGGTCTTGTTGGCATAATATATTACGTGGAAGAGTTTCTTCTTCCTCTGCTCTAGTGTTGCCCCTACAACATAGTCACTGGCATCACACATTATCTCGAATGGTAAACTCCAGTCCGGTGGCTGCACTATTGGGGCTGTTACCAGCTTCTCTTTTAATGTTTTGAATGCTTCAGTACATTCAGTGTTGAAATCAAAGGCTTTATTCTGTTCCAATAGGAGACACAAGGGTTTAGTAATTTTGGAAAAAATGCAATAAATCTTCGATAAAAACCTATGTGTCTCAAGAAACTCCTAATGCCCTTGACTGTGATGGGTGGCAGTAGTTTTTCGATAACTTCGATTTTGGCTCTGTCCACTTCTATGCCGCGGCATGAGACTTTGTGTACCAGCACTTTGCCCTCATCTACCATAAAGTGGCATTTCTCCCAGTTCAATACAAGGTTTGCCTCTTCTCATCTTTCAAACACCTTCTTCAAATTGCCTAGGCAATCGTCGAAACTATCTCCGAAGATGGAAAAGTCATCCATGAAGATCTCCAAGAAATCTTCCACCATGTCAGAGAATATTACCATCATACACCGTTGAAAAAGTTGTTGGTGCATTACACAATTCAAATGGTATTCTCCTAAAGGTTGTCTTCTCCTGGTCCTCCGGTGCAATGGAAATTTGGTTATAACCTGAATAACCATCAAGGAAACAGTAGTAAGGTTTTCCCGCTAATCTATCTAACATTTGATCAATAAAAGGTAAGGGAAGTGGTCCTTCCGGGTAGCTTTGTTAAGCTTCCGGTAGTCCATACAAACCCTCCAACCAGTCACAGTCCTGGTTGGGATTAGCTCATTGTCCTTGTTGGTGATGACAGTTATGCCTCCCTTTTTGGGTACGCATTGCACAAGGCTAACCCACTTGCTATCCGAGATGGCGTAGATAATTCCAGCATCAAGCCACTTGATAATTTCTTTTCTTACCACCTCTCGTATAGGTTCATTCAGTCTTCTTTGGGCATCTATCGTTGGCTTATGGTGATCCTCCAAGAGGATCTTATGCATACAAATTGCCGGACTGATGCCTTGGATATCGACAATGGTCTATACAATTGCCTTCTTATGCTGCTGTAGCATCCTGATCAGTTGTTGTTCATGTTCCTGCATCAACTTAGAAGAGATGATTACGGGCAACATATCATTAAGACCAAGAAAAAAGTATTTAAGCTGCCCTAGCAGGGGTTTAAGATCTAAAGCAAGTGGCTGATTTATGGAAGGCTTTTGAATCATATGCTCGTTAGAGGTATAGTTCAAAGGTTCAAAGAACTTACCTGGACGCATGCCTATCCAATTTACCTCCTCAGGACCTTCAGTATCAGATGTTCTTTGTCTGAGGAGTTGCTGTCACCAGTGTTGTCGCGGCAGTCTTCTAGGTGGCTGTGGCGATAGTGATCAAATTGTCTATCGTGACAGTTTGAGCTGATGCAGGGTTGGTCTAAGATTACTTCTGATATTGCCTTGCATTCTTCCTCTACATCAGCTTGTTTTATGGCTTGGAGAACATTGAGTTTTATTTGTTGGTCATTGACTCTCATAGTCAGTTCTCCTTTGTCTACATCGATCACTGTTCTACCTGTGGCTAGCAAGGGTCACCCTAGGATGATCGGTGCATTCTCGTCTGCTTCATAGTTTAAGACAAGAAAGTCAGCAGGAAATATAAAATTATCCACTCTTACCAGAATATCTTCAATTTTCCTTCCGGTTGCACGTAAGAGCGGTCTACCAGTTGAAGCATTACTGTTGTGGGCCTTGCTTGTCCAATACCCAATTTCTGAAATACAGATTTGGGCATTAGATTAATACTAGCACCAAGATCACAAAGTGCCTTACCCACAAACTGGTCACCGATTACGGTTGTGTAGGATTGCTATGCAACCTTCTGTCATCATTACAGTTTCAAATTCCCCAAGTCTGGATCTTCTAGACATTGCATCTTTAAGGAATTTTGCATAACTAGGCATCTGCTTAATTGCTTCCAACAATGGAATATTGATGTGTACTTGCTTAAAAACATCATAGATCTTCTTAAGCTGGTACTCTTGTTTCTGTTTCTTTAACCACTGTGGAAAAGAGGGTGCAGGACGGCAATCTTCGAGGCGTCCTTCACATGGGAATCGGATCTGAGGAGGTTTGCAGTCTTCAACATCTTCTGTTGTCTCCTTCGATTCTTCTACTGTCGTGGCAGGAGTGGCGGCAGCATGTTGTTTCACTTCTGTCGGGGCAATGTTCTCGCTAGATGTCTGTAGAGTCGATTCCTTACTAGGTGTTTCCTTTATTTTTGGCCCTTGTAGTTGTTTCCCACTTCTCGTTGTTATGGCTTTACACTGCTCGTGTGTGGGTTTTCTAGTGACCTCAGTATCACTAGGGAATCCTCCATTCTGCCTTGTGTTGATAAATTGTGCCACCTGACCCATCTGTGTTTCTAGAGACTTCAAAGTGGCCTCATGGTTTGTCATTCTCATCTTTGTCTTATCCATGAATGTTTCAGTCTTCTTGACAAAGTGACCCATGTTGTCCATGTATGCTCTAGTTTGAGACATGAAAGCTGCTAGGGACTGTTCCAATGTACTGGTGGATGTTGCCGGCTGCTGTTGTGGCTGCTTTCGTGACCATATTGTGGGGGCTCCTTGGTTTTGAATGTTCTGGATAGGAGGATTCAGAGCATTATTTGGGTTACTCCACGAGAATTTTGGGTTCTTCCTCTAATTCAGGTTGTAATTGTTGGAATCGTAGCCTCTATTCTTATTGTAATTTCCAACATACATTCCCTCTTCCAGTTGTATGGGACACTCCTCTGTACTGTGGTTTCCACTGCAACTTTCACACATCTCCTCGGCATAAAATACAACCTTAGATTCTTTTTGCTGTAGGTTTTCAACTACCTTGGTGATGTATGCTAATTAAGTTTTTACCGAGTTGTCAGATTTGTATTCCTTGATAGATACTCCATGTCTTCCTCCTCTTCGAGCTGTGGGGAACTGTTCATCGTTCTTTGCTAACTTTTTCAACACCAACATTGCATCTTCTAGTTCCTTGTCTAGTAACAAACCATTAGTTGTTGAATCTATCCTCATTCGAGTGTGTGCATTGGCAGCATTATAGAATTTGACGACCTGATTCCATAAAGGGAATCTATGCTTCGGGCAGTTTCGTAAGAGAGTTGTAAAACAGTCTCACGCCTCATGCATTGGTTTGTCATCTTCCTAATGAAAAGTATCAATCTCATTACGCAATCTTTTAGTTAAAAGAGAAGGATTAAAATGAGAGAGAAATTCACGATAGAGATCCACCCAAGTTCTTATTGAACCCGGCGTTAACTTGTTCCACCAGGTTTTTGCTCTATCCCTTAATGAATGAGGAAATAGCCGAAGTCTCAGTACTTCCGGGCTTATTCTTGGTTGTCTGAATGATCCACAGATCTCCTGGAAGGTTTTCAGATGTTCACGTGCATTCTCTGTAGCAGATCCACCAAACTGTCCGGCTGAATTTATCATGTTGAACATCACGGGTTTAAGTTCAAAGTGTTCAGCTTCCACGCCTGGCAGCATAGTCTGCAGTTCAACTTGATCGTTGTCCATGTATTCTCGGCAAGTCTGTCGTACTACTGGGGCAGCATGAGGTTGTCGATTGTCATGAACATAACCAGGAGGATCAACATCAACCCTGGGTTGTTGTTGTTGTTGTTGTTGTTATCTGCCTCATTGCGTTATCTTTCGTTGTCCATTGCTTCAAGTCTTTCCTCAAGATAGCGATTTCTTTCTAACAAGAGTCGGTCTTGGTTCCTGAGATGGTATGTCCGATCGATTTCTGAATCTAGTTCGTATTCAGGTTCCTTACCACGTCTCGATCTGTGCATAAGCAAGAAAAACAACCTTGTAGAAAGCACAGAGGAATATAACAACTAAAAACAGAAAATAAATAAAAACAAAAATAAAAAGGTGCAGTAATTAAAGGTAAAGGTATGTTTCTAGTCCCCGACAGCGGTGCCAAAAACTTGTTGCGTGTAAATAGGTCTATCACAATTGAGTGCAAGTATACACGTCGCAAGCAATAAAGTGATACGAAGTATCAGATATCGTCTCCACAGGGACTGGAAATACTTCTATCCTTAAATTTCTACACAAGAAAAGAAATAAAATTAATAGAATGATTTTGGAAGTCTTGAAGATAAACTAAAGTAAAAGAGGAAATCAGATTGAGAAAATAGGCTGGTATTGATTTGCTCAATAGTGCAGGTATTGCATTGTTCAAAGGAATTTTGTTACTAATGTCGTTGCACCTGTCGCGGCAGCAGTCTGTTATTGTCGCGACAGCGGTCAACAACTCTGTACTTCAAGTTCGGCAAGAGCCCCTGTTGTGACTTGTCCTATCCCTAGGTCCAAGTTCTGTCGATGAACACATCTTAGATGATACCTCCCGACATGAATCGAAGGATGAACACCAAAGTTTGTGAATTCTTCTTTATCCGGTTAATCTTGTACCTATCCCTAGGCCAAGATGGCTTAACCATAAACTGGAAAACTCGTATTTACACCCTTTGTATACTTAACTCTCCCGATACTCTTATGAGATGTTGAAACCAGAGTAAATAAACTTGAAGATTTTATTAATTGAACAGAAAAAATCCTAAGAAACAGTACAACCCTTACAACTACCTTACAAGATCAACCCTTAGCCCTAGGGGAAGTTTAGAACATGATGGAGAGGGGAAGCGACTAGGGTTTTGGGGAGAAGACGACTAGGAGCTGGATATCCTTTGCCTTTTTGAATTACAAGCATATATATAGGCCTTGGACTTAAGTTTTCTTAATAACCAAGAATACTAGGTTGAATTAAAGTACAAATCTATTAAAGACTAATCTCTGAGTAGACGTCTTTAATTCGCCCTAGCTTCTTGCTTTGACCTTTTCTTCAAACTTTGGTCAAGGCCTTCCTTGTGCTTCTAGGCTCCGACAGTTATGTGAGTGGTCCACAAAAATCATGCTTTAAATGCTCTATCAGTCGAACTCCACTTCGCGTTTTCCATCACCACCGTCTTCACTATCGCCTTTCTGCCACAGCAGATGTCACGACAATGTTGTAATAGACAATCTCCTTCACTCTTTCACTCCAGCTCTGCTGTTATCTTTTGTTCCTATGCTGCCACGACAGGTACTTGCAAGAATAAACCAAAATCAGCAGCATCTGTGCAATAATTATTCATTTGTGATGTTTATGCAAAATCTATCCTAAAATGCAACTAATCATGCTTGAGTGCATCAATAATATGGGTAAAAGAGGGTTAAAATATAGAACATTTATGCACTCAACAGAAGGTGGAGATTGAGGTGACTGATGTGGTGATGAAACATTGCCTTGTGAAGATGGAATGAAGGTGGGAGCATGTAGAGATAGTGGTGACTGATGTGGGGATGAAAAAGGAAATAGAACTGCCTTAGTTTTTGTGGGAGGACTAGAACTACGTAAGTATTTGAGAAGAATAGAAAAAAATTAAAAATTGGATGAGCCCCTTTCCAAACAGATGTTTGTGAGTGATTTGCATAGGTAAAGACATGTTAATCAAACTGAATATGTCTGGAAATATTAACTCTTCCCATGGAATCTAAACACTTATAACCTTTGTGCATAGGAGAAAAATCCAAAAACAAACAGGGAGATGATCGAAACTGAAATTTATGCAAATTAAAATGTCTCAACAAGGAAAACAAAGACACCAAAAAACTCTAACAATATGAAAGTCGAGAATTTTATGAAAAAGCTTAGTGTAAGGACTCATACCTACCAAGGAAGTAGTAGGTAATCTGTTAATGAGATATACAAGACTAACAAATGCATCATTTCAAAAACTAAGAGGCATAGAGGCTTGAGCTAGCATAAACAACCCCACTTGCACAATCTGCCTATGCTTCCTCTCAACCATGATGTTCTGTTCAAATGTATGAGGGCAAGAAAGTCTATATGCAATTCCTTGTGTATGAGATAAGACTTGAGGGCAGCAAACTCCCCTTCGCCATCATTTTAAAGTGTGTGAAGCTTAACTCTCAACTGTCGTTCAACATGTCTGTGAAATTGAACAAACACACTTTTAACATTAGGCTTTTTCTTTAAAAAAATATAACCAAGTGTACGCATCATTAAATGCAACATAAAAGCGAAAGCCATTCGAGTACAAGGGTGATGGCCCCCACAAATCAACAGCCACAAGTTCCAATGGCCTATAGTAAACAATAGTTGAGCTAGGAAAAGGAAGTTTGTGAGCTTTAACAACATGTTTGACAAACATTGTCATCTTTATTAGCAGCAAATGAAATATTAGAATTATTTAAAGCAACAAGTAATACATTTCTACTGGGATGTTCTAGTCTCTTATGCCAAAGATCTAAAGATACAATTTTAACAATAGAATTCAAAGAAGCAATATGACTAGTGTGAGGGCAACACTTATTCAATGAACAATTATTAGAGAAAAAAACCCGTAGAGGAACACTAGTTGCCTTAGCTTGAGGAACCTCAAGCTTGTATAAGCATCCATCTTCATGACCTTGAAGAACAACCTTCTTTGTAGATAAATCCCCCATTTAACAGTAATCTGTATAAAACTCAAGAGAAATCCTATTGTCTTGTGTGAACTTAGACACGTACAACAAATTTTTAGTTATTCTAGGCACATATAATAAATTTTTAAGCTTAAAAATATTAGAATGCACAAAAAGATTATATTGACCAACATATTTGATGAGAAGGACATTACCATTACTCACTTGAACATTTCCGGAGGCATGAGAAGTAGTTTCAGACTGCAAATTATTGAGATCATTTGTTATATGATGCGTGACCCCTTGAATCAAGGTACCAAGCATTATCATCAATAGCCTCAAGTGTGGCTATGAGAGCTTTGAGGACTAGACTGAGGAATCCAAGTGAACCTAATACAAATTGAAGGATACACAACTTGAAGACTATGCTGACCAGGCCTAATAGTAGGCACACCATGACTTCTAGGAGCAGTAATAGGAGAAAAAGCAAACACATGATTAGGAGCAAAATGATACATTGGAGAAAAACTAAGTGGGAAACTGATAGCAGGAGTAGGACTATAGTAAACTACATGAGTTGAAGGTGAAGGCATACCAGTATTGTGACTCCTATAAGTATAAGCATTGTTATTAGTATTATAAGAACAAGCATTACCTTGAGATATTACCATTATTCCCTGAAGAATTCCGAGAAGACTCGTTGTTATGGGCCATATCAAACCTGAAATAGCATATTTCCACCAAATGGCCTAGCCTACCACACAACTGACATCGAGGTCTAGAGAAATTAACTCTACCTCTTCCTCTACCATTATTACCCCTATTGTTATCCATGTTGTTATTGTTGTAACCATTTCTAGATTCATTTTTAACATTGATATGACTGTTCTCACCCCTACTCTGATCCACATGACTGTTATTAGCAAACCGATGTGAAGTAAAGTGAGCAGAAGCATAAATCTGAGTATTCATGCTAGTTTTCTTGGCGTCTGCATCTAAAAGAATAGTACTAAATATCTAAGATCTGAAGGTGAAGCTCCAGCCAAAATAACAGTGATTATAGAATTATTTTCAAATGGTAAACCATTTAAAATGGCTGTAACACGTTCATGTTAATATATTACCTCACCATATACAAGGGTGTTGATGGTGAAAACAACATTCCTCGTTCATTCACGGATCTAGGATAATAGAAAGTATTTCTCTGCAACAGAAACAAACATGGTTTTGTATTTAGATGTCAAAAATAAAGAAAAGAAGAAGAAAAAAATGAAAGAAAAATCAGAAATGGGAAAAGAAGAAAGTTGCCGAAATAATTTAAGGACTAGGTGAAAGGTTGAAGATGATATCTTCAAGCATTCAACAATGGCAGCAACGTTCTTGGACTTGACACGAAGAATTTGAAAGAACTTGCATAATCTGTTATGCAAACCCGGATCAAATCTGTTCTACAACGTAGAAAGATAAACAAACTCCATGGAAGAACTTGAACAATCTGTTGAACGAACCCGAACCTTTTCTTGAATTTGTTCGAACAAAGCACTTGGACCCTCAATTATCTAACAATTGAGAACCCGAAGTATCAAGGAAAAAGTTCTAAAAAAGAACTAACTTTGAGAGAAAAGTCTCACAATATATTTGATTCATAAAAAGGTCTAACCAAATTACACTGTTTAAACACACATATATATAGGTACAAGGGTTTCCAATTCGTTTAAGTTGTGTGGCTGATATTAAAAGGAGTTTAAAAATTGAATTTGAGTAGAAATAACTCCTTTTGGGCGGACTCAATTGGCAGCCACAAGTTTAGGCGCCCAAAACACATGAAAATCACATTTAACATGTGATTTTTATGTTTGAAATTCAAACATAACCATTCGGGCTTATCCTTTCTTGCAAATGGCGCATAATGAAGGAGAAAACGGGCTGATTCAGCTGCACATTCACAAAGATGTGTCAAGCTGCCACGTGGGTGCTGGAGATGACCGGATGCCACCTAGGCTGCCACATGTGCACTAGCACACTCCCCGATAAGCAAGACGCTTTTCAGTTACTTCTGGACTTGTCAGCTGAAGTTGAGCTAGTGGAGCTAAAGTTGAGCTGAAATGAGCTAATTGAAAGTGTCAGGAGCTGAATTGAGATGTCTTGAGCTGGAGATGAGCTGGTTACACTCTCCTGAACTGAAGATGAGCTGCATACACTCTGGTGAGCTGGAGTTGAGCTACCTACACTCACTTGAGCTAGAGTTGAGTGTTGAGTGTGTAAAAGTTCTATATTTTACCCCTTATTTAACCCATTTTCTGCTGCATTCAAGCATAATTTACTGCATTTAGGTACAGTTTCACATATACATCACAATTATATAAAATGACACAGTTGCTACTGATTTCGGCTGCTTTTGCAGGTATCTGCCGTGGTAGACTCAGAAAAGCGATGGAGCAGAGCTGGAACACATGATTGGAGTCGAGAAGAAGGATGCTGCAGTGGCCACTGTCGTGGCAGCCATGACGACAGCAATGGTGAAGGGAAAAGTGAAGTGGAGCTCGACAGATAGAGGAATTTAAGTCGGTCTGTCGTGGGCCACTCCTATATTTTTCTGAGCCCTAGATCAGAACGAAGGTCAAGCCCAAAGTTCAAGGAAGAAACCCAAAGCAAGAAAAGAGGACGAATTAAAGGCACCTACTCTGAAGATTTAATCTTAATTAGATTTGTACTTTAGTTTGAACTTGTACTCTTACCTTATTAGAAAAACTTGAACCCAAGGCCTATATAAAGGCATGTAATTCGACCTAGGGAAGGATATCTCATTCTCTAGCCGTCTTCCCCAAAACCCTAGTCGTTTTCCCCCTTCTCATCATGTTCTAAACTCCCCCTAGGGCTAAGGGTTGATTCTGTAAAGTAGTTGCAAGGATTGTACTGTTTTTAGGAATTTTCTGTTTATTGAAATAAAACTTCAAGTTTGCTTATTCTGGTTTCAACATCTCCCAAGAGTATCGGGAGAGCATTGTGAGATTATTTATTTACTTAATATCGGGAGAGTTAAGTATACGAAAGGAATAAGTGCGGGTTCTCCAGTTTATGGTTGAACTATCTTGGACCTAGGGATAGGACGAGGTTAAGTGGCTAAGGAAGAATTCAACAACATTGGTGTTCACCCTTTGATTCACGTCGGAAGGTATCATTCGAGAAGTGCCATTAACATTACTTGGACCTAGGGATAGGACAAGTCACAACAGGAATTCTTGCCAAGCTTGAAGTAAAGAGTTGTGTAATCGCTACCGCGACAGGGACGACGACCGAACATGAATTCTTATACAGTGCAACACCTGCACTACCAAGCATATCAATACCGGCCTATTTCTTAACCCTGAAAACTTCGTTATTTTATATTCAGTATTCTTCAATATTATTCCCCAATAATTTAAACTCTTTTCTTTCTCTCTTGTGCATCAATCCAAGGATAAAGCTATTTCCAGTCCCTGTGGATTCGACATTCGATACTTCGTTATTTTATATACACTTGCACTCTATTGCGATAGACTATTTTACACGCAACAAGTTTTTGGCGCCGTTGCCGGGGACTGGCAACATATCTTTACCCTTACTTTTACTGCACTTTTTCTTTTTAATTTTTCTATTTTTTATTGGTAACATTTACCCTGTGCTTTTCACAAGGTTTCCTGTTTGCTTATGCGCGGATCTAGACGAGGCAAAGAACCTGAGTATAAACTAGACCCTAAAATCAAACGTTCGTGCAATCTCAGGAATCGAGTTCGCCTTTTGGTAGCAAGAAACGACTACCTCGAAGAACAACTAGAGGTAATGGTGAACGGAAGACAGAACAATGAGGTAGATGATAACCAGGGTGTTATTGGAGATCATCCCCAGGATGCCCGAAACGGAAGGTCTGCTGCCGAGGCCGCACGCCAGTCTTGCCGTGATTACATGATCAGTGATCATGTGGAATTGGAAACCACCTTGCTAGATGTGGAAGCTGAAAATTTCAAGCTGAAACCACTAATGTTCAGCATGATCAATTCCGCTGGCCAATTTAGTGGTGCTGCTACATAGGATGCTAGAGAACATCTACAAACGTTCCAAGAAATCTGTGGATCGTTTAGATTACCAGGAGTAAATCCGGAGATACTGAGGCTTCGGTTATTTCCTCATTCACTGAGGGACAGAGCGAAAACTTGGTGGAATAAACTAACACCGGGTTCAATACGAACTTGGGCGGACCTCACTCGTGAATTTTTATCTCGTTTTAATCCTTCCCATTTATCTAAGCGATTACGTAATGAAATTGCTACTTTTCAACAGGAAGATGACGAGCCAATGCACGAGGCATGGGAAAGGTTTACCACTCTTCTGAGGAATTGCCCGATGCACGGATTCCCTGTTTGGAATCAAGTCATCAAATTTTACAATGCTGCCAACACACAAACTCGGATGAGAATAGATTCAGCAGCAAATGGACTGCTGTTGGAAAAAGATCTAGACGAAGCCATGGTAGTATTGAAAAATCTAGCAAAGAATGTAGAGCAATTTCCCACAGTGAGGAGAGGTAAATGAGTGCTAGCTGTGAAAGACTATGAAGCCGACAATTCCCTAAAGACACAGGTTGCGTACCTCACAAAGGCAGTAGAAAACTTACTAAAGAAAGATTCAAAACCTGTCTACTCTGTAGAAGAGGTATATGAAACTTGCAGTGGGAATCACAGTTCGGAAGATTGCCTGTTACAGCTAGAGGAAGGAATGCATGTTAGAAACTATAACAAGCCAAGAAATTACGATTCCAACAATTACAATCCCAACTGGAGGAAAGACCCCAAGTTCTCCTGGAGTAACCCAAACAACGCACTGAATCCTCAAGTGCATAACACTCAAAACTAGGGGGCACCCAGAATTCTGACACCGCGGCAACCGCAACAGCAGCCGGCAACCGCACCTAGTATACTGGAGCAGACTTTGGCCACATTCATGTCACAAACAGGAGCTTACATGGAAAACATAGATCACTTTGTCAATAAAACTGAGTCATTCATGGATAAAACTGATATTAGAATGACTAACCATGAAGCTACACTGAAATCGCTGGAGACACAGATGGGTCGGGTTTCCCAGCATATTAAGCAAAGGCAAAACAGAGGATTCCCTAGTGATACTGAAGTCGCTAGACAACCCACACATGAGCAGTGCAAAGCCATTACAACTAGGAGTGGGAAACAACTGCCAGGGCCGGAGATGAACATCGTACCGATCGAGGAACCAGCTCTAGAAACATCTGTCGCGAACACTGCCCCGGTAGAAGAAAAACAACCTGCTGCCGCCACACCTGTCACGATAGCAGAAGGGACAAAGGAGAAAGACAAGAATGATGAAGAACCTAAGCCTCCTCAGATCCAAATACCATGTGAAGGACGTCTGGAAGATTACTGTCCTCCACCTCCTTTTCCATAGCGGGTACAAAAGCAGAAACATGAGTACCAACTTAAGAAGATCTATGATATTTTTAAGCAGGTTCACATGAACATATCGTTGTTAGAGGCCATCAAGCATATTGTAACCCCCTTAGCCTGGCCTAGACGGTTGACCCGAACTACGAAGGTTACACGGGGAAAACCAAAGTCAACCCGAAAGTCAACCTTGATTAACGACCCTTTTTTATTTTTAATCCTGTCTAAATGCATATTAACCCTAGGTGAACTCTTGAGGTAAACATACTCAGAAATCACAGCAATCGGAAAACATTTAGGGACTCAATTGCACAACGTATGAATTTAGGGACCAAATTGTAAATTCTGGAAATTAAGAGGACTTGACCAGTTTTAAAGTTACCATTATGAAATTAATCATATTTCATGCTTCTCTGTCAAATTTCATCTCAAACGGACATCTCAAACTCAACCAATTGCATATACAAACATTGGGACCAAAACGTGAGAGATTCAAAACATTTAACCATCAGATTCAGTGCCCAACGGTCGAGTGTTTCGGAACGGGTAAGATCCGTTCCGAAACGCGAGACCGTTCCGAAACAAGTTGCGGAATAGGGCTTGGCAGTGGCAAATCCGTTTCGGAACAGCTCTACCTGTTTCGAAACGCCATGGCCATTTTAGGCCACCTGTTCCGAAACAGTAGCACCCATTCCGATACAGGCTGCCCATAATTGCAGAATTTTGCTGGTTTAACACACAATTGACCCATCAAACATATTCCGATGACATCCAAATCATACCAGCAAATCATTAAACACCCAAGGAACATATTAGCATCAACTAATTTCAATCATGGCATCATTCAAGGAAAATCTCAATTCTATAGGCATGCATCCTATATTGAAAGTCATGCAACCGTCAAAACACCAAACCAAATACCAAAAGGCCATTTACATGTTCCAACATCATCAAAAGCATTAACCAAACTTGGGGAGTCCAAAACATCTCCCAAAACCACAATCTAGGTTCCCATTGCCAAATGCCAAAAGCTAATAGTGTTAGGAAATCATTCACCATACATGAGCTTAGTCTTTCACTTGGATCCTTGACCTCCTTGCTGCCCTTTATGCACTTCAATGCTCTGCATTATTGGTTTAAGAAAGAGAGAGAGTAAGCACATAGCTTAGTGAGGAATGCTCAATTAAAACATCACAATAATGCATTTGTAAAAACACCTTTTCAAGGCCTTTAGTTTCAAAACAACATTTATCATGCAATTATGCATACAAACCAAGCATCTCATCCTTCAAATCATCATGTCATATTGTCTTTCAAGTGATAATCCATAATTATTTTACAATTCAAGACACAATCGGATACGCGGATTACAAGCGTTGTCCCATACGCTTCATACACACTACCAATATCAAGGTGGAGTTACCGGTACAATCACAACCCCTCAGCACCCGTGATGGAGACTATGGTACAATCACAACCCCTCAACATCACTCATTGGTAGTTGTATAACATCACTAACGAGAACACGGGACACACAACACAAGATCCACACATGGACTTTTAACCACCATTGTGATCTTAACACAAGATCCACTCATGGACTTTTAACCACCATGGTGATCTTAACCATCTCGTTAGTGTACTTGGATGGAGTTTACGGTACAATCACAACCCCTCGACATCCAAGGCGACTTTAGCCACGGTGCACCCAATCCTATAGCCGGCTAACTATATCCGATTCAAATACTTTTAAACCAACACATCACTTGCCAATATACACCATTTACCATCATAAATCCATTGTTTTAAAGCATTTAACAAAGCCATAAAATAACCATGCAATACCATGCATCAACCACATTTATCAATGTTCAAAACAAGGATCTCTTACCTTGAGCATCCTTCAACACATGGCTTATAAAACCAGCATTATACATGCTAAATATGCTTTCAAAAACAGAATTTAAACATGCAAATAAATCACATTGCATCCAACCATCTCATGGTCCATCAAAAGAGAGTTTCTTCGAAAAACTTACTCTTGAGCTTAGCTAAGTTGTTTAGACTTAAACTAAGCTCCCAAAACCTTCAAACATTGGTTTCAAGCTGAAAACTAAACTTCACTCACCGATTCCGATTCGCAAGCTTGCCGAAACACCAATCAAGCTTCCGGATCAACACCACAAGGATCCGAAGATGTCTCCCCTGTTTTAAACACATCAAAGCAGAGGATTAATGCATCATCATGCATTAATATCTTCAACCAAGACACCTAAACTCGCTGCTCTCATCAACACTCACATTTCGGCTACCAAACACAACCGAAATCACATCCAAACACCTCTACAACATTACCCAGCCAAGATCCATCAATTCCAAACATTCTTATACATCAAATAACATCCAAAAAGGATCTAATCACGTCCTTATACCTCCGGCTATAGCAGAATATCAAAATCACCCCAAAAACCACCATTAACTCAATCAAAAACTTAGGAAAATCAACCTATTCGGGATTGCATTGATTAAACCTCAATTACACATCATTTATACATCCAATAAACATCAAAAAGACATCTCAAAACAGAGCCCAATCATTTAATACGAATTTCTTCAAAATTAAATCCAAATCTTGCATTTAAAGCCAAAATCAAGAACACAACATCAAAACCTTTAATAAAACTCAAATCAAGGATTGAGAACTTGGGAATTTCAGTAAAGAACTGAGTATTTAGAGGAGAAGGACGTTCATACATCTAAATGTGAGTTTCTCCTTGTTTAAAGCCAAGATTCTTGAAAATTCAATAAGCATATGATAAGGATTTGGTGTAGTAATGATTAGAGATCAATTAGAGATTGAAATCTCATCTTTAGATGTTAAAATCAGAGGAAAAGTGGCTGGGGAAATGTGTTTGGCTGAGAGAAAATGGAGAGAAAATGAAGTGGGAAAATTTTGAGAAAAGTTAGTTATGAAATCAAAAATATATATTTCCCCATTTTTCCTTTTATTAAATATCATTTAATAAATATTTAATATTAAGAAAAATCTGGAGAAAACTCTTCTTGGGTAATTTAGCTCCTTAAAGATTCAAAGTTTCAATCCTTTTAAAACAGTCACCAACTTTTCAAAAATTACATTTTAGTCACTAACTTGAAATGTCACATTTCGAACCCTCATTTTGTAAAATTGATTTCACCACTCTCTTATATATAATAAAAGAGGATTTTTAAATATTTTTCCATATTTTTAATGCATCCCGAACTAGGCTTTTCCTAAAACCACCTTTTATATTCGAACCGAAATCCGACCGATCCGATTCAAACCCAAAACTTCTAAGCCCAAAATTGGGGTGTTACAACTCTCCCCCCTTAAGAAATTTTGGCCCCGAAATTTACCTGAAGGAAAGAGGTACGGAAACTGCTTCAACATATCATCCTTCCGTTCCCACGTGGCTTCTTCAACACCACGATGCTTCCACAACACCTTTACCAACTCAATGGTCTTGCCTCGAAGAACTTTACTATCCGAATCCAGAATCTTCACCGGTTCCTCATCATAGGTCAAATCCGGATTCAATTCCACTTCTTCCACAGACATCACATGTGAAGGATCCGATCTATACTTCCGAAGCATAGAAACATGAAACACATCATGAATCTTTTCCAACTCTTGCGGTAACCTTAACTTGTACGCAACAGGACCCACACGCTCAACCACCTCGTATGGTCCAATGTACCTAGGGCTCAACTTACCCTTTCGACCAAACCTCATCACCTTTTTCCAAGGCGAAACTTTCAAAAACACACGGTCACCCACCGCATACTCAATCTCCTTACGCTTCAAATCCGCGTAAGACTTTTCCCGATCAGAAGCCGCCTTCAAACGCTCACAAATGAGCTTTACCTTCTCAGTGGTTCCTTTCAACAAAGCTGGCATCGAAACCAACTTCTGACCAGTTTCAGCCCAACAAAGAGGAGTCCTACACTTCCTCCCATACAAAGCTTCATAAGGTGCCATTTGAATACTTGCCTGATAACTATTATTATAGGAAAATTCCACCAAAGGCAAATGTTTCTCCCAAGAACCCTGAAACTCAATCACGCAGCACCTCAACATATCCTCCAACACCTGGATAACACGCTCAGACTGTCCATCCGACTGCGGATGATAAGATGTACTGAAATTCAACCATGTACCCAAAGCCTGATGCAAACACTGCCAGAAACACGATGTAAACCTCAGATCCCTATCCGAAACAATCGACTTGGGCACACCATGCAGCCGCACAATCTCAGCAACGTACAGCTCCGCAAGCTTATCCAAAGTGTACGTAGTATGCACAGGCAAGAAATGCGCACACTTCGTCAGGCGATCCACAATCACCCACACCGAATTCCTCTTCGATGGCGACAAAGGCAAACCAGACACAAAGTCCATGGTAATCCTTTCCCACTTCCACTCAGGAATTCTGAATGGTTGCAACAACGCTGAAGGAAACTGATGCTCAGCCTTAAATCGCTGACATACCATGCACTTGCTTACAAACTCAGCAACATCTTTCTTTAAACCCACCCAATAGTACTCATCACGAAGATCACGATACATCTTAGTACTACCAGGGTGCATAGCAAAAGGACTACTATGACCTTCAGTCAGAATAGCACGCCTCAAATCAGCATCATTGGGCACTACTATCCGACTCCCAAAACATAACACTCCATCATCATTAAAGCAGAAATCCGATGGCCTATCCTCCGCAATATCCTGAACATGTGGCACCAAGGAATCATCCAACAACTGCTTTTCCTTAATCAACTGAACCAAGGATGGTTTCACTTGCAACTCAGCCACATGACCACCATCACGCGAAATACTCAAACTGGCAAACATAGCCCTCAACTCAACAGCTACCTTCCTACTCAAGGCATCCGCCACAACATTAGCTTTACCCGGATGGTACTCGATCGTCAAATCGTAATCCTTAAGCAACTCCACCCAACGTCGTTGCCTAAGATTCAACTCTTTCTGAGACATCAGATACTTCAAACTCTTGTGGTCCGTATACACAGTACACTTCTCACCATACAGGTAATGTCTCCAAAATTTCAAAGCAAAAACCACCGCAGCTAACTCGATGTCATGCGTAGGATAATTGCGTTCATGCACCTTCAACTGACGCGATGCATAAGCCACCACCTTACCCTCTTGCATCAACACACATCCCAAACCAACGTAGGACGCATCACTATACACCAAAAACTCTTTCCCTGATTCAGGTTGAACCAAGATAGGAGCTTGCATTAAAGCTGCCTTAAGCTTCTCAAAAGCTTGCTGTCTCACTTCCGTCCACTCATACTTAACATCCTTCTACAACAACTTCGTCAAAGGTGCAGCAATCTTTGAAAACCCATCCACGAACCTCCGATAGTATCCTGCCAAACCAAGGAAACTACGGACTTCATGAACAGACTTAGGAGGCTTCCAATTCATCATTGCCTCAATCTTTTGAGGATCAACAAGAATTCCTTCGGCAGAAACCACATGACCAAGAAACACAACTTCTCTAAGCCAGAACTCACACTTGCTCAGCTTGGCATAAAGCTGATTCTCCAACAAAGCTTGTAGCACAATTCTCAAATGCCCTTCATGCTCCTCCTCAATACGAGAGTACACGAGGATATCATCAATGAACACCACAAAAAATTTATCCAAGTATTCATGGAACACTCTATTCATCATGTCCATGAAAGCTGCAGGAGCATTCATCAAACCAAACGGCATCACAAGGAACTCATAATGCCCATACCTCGTTCTGAAGGCTGTCTTTGGCACATCCACATCCTTCACCTTCAACTGGTAATACCCTGACCTTAAGTCAATTTTAGAGAACACAGCCGCTCCCCGAAATTGATCAAAAAGATCATCAATTCTCGGCAATGGATACTGATTCTTGATAGTCAACTTGTTAAGCTGACGGTAATCAATGCACATTCTCATAGTGCCATCCTTTTTCTTCACAAACAGGACCGGTGCACCCCAAGGTGACACACTCGGCCGAATGAAACCACAATCAAGCAATTCCTGAAGTTGCGTCTTCAGCTCTTTCAATTCTTTAGGTGCCATTCGATAAGGAGTAATGGACACTGGAGTTGTGTTTTCATACAGCTCAATCCCAAACTCCACTTCGCGATTAGGAGGCAACCCAGGCAACTCCTCCGGAAACACACCAGGAAACTCTCGCACAGTCCTGATATCTTGCACACGCAACTCTTTAGAGCTAGGATTCATCACAAAGGCTAGGTAAGCTTCCAAACCTTGCTTCAACATCCGGCTCGCTTCCAACGAAGACACCACATTGGCAAGAAACTTCACATTCTCACCAACCACCACTACCTCATAATCATCCGCAAGCTTCAATGAAACTCGCTTATTCTCAAAATCTACTACAGCTCGATGCTCAACAAGCCAATCCATACCAAGGATTATATCAAAACCATAGAAAGGCAATTCCATAAGATCAACATGAAAAACATGATCTTGCACAACTAAGGGACCTCTTTTATAAAGCTTTCGAGTCACAACAGTCTCACCAAAAGAACTAGTTACACGCATACCAACATCCAAAGACTCAACAGGCAACCAAAGCAATTGAGCATGCTCACGCAATATGTATGAGTGTGTAGATCCAGAATCAATCAAGGAAAGTAATGACAAGGATTGCAAAGTGAAAGTACATGCGATCACATCCGTGTCATTCCTCCCCTCCCTTTGAGCATACACTCTGGCCTGGCCACCACCCTCAGGCTGAACAGCTACCACATGAGCCACATTCCTTCCACCACCCTCTCTACGCTGGAAGTTACCACGGCCGCGCCCACGACCTCTCTATGGTGCAACAACTCCAGGAGCACGTCCCTGGCCACCACCGGCCAACAGAGGACACTCCCTCCTCATGTGATCCGCCGAACCACAGTTCCAGCATGAATTACCGGTCACCACAACATGAGCCTGTACCTCCCTCGCTGCTCGAGGACAATCACGCCTCAGGTGTCCACGCGATCCACATGTCCAACATGTGTTCGGATCAGCTCTCGCCCTGTCTCCCTGAACAGGCGCACCATGCCCTCCACCACCTCGCCTAGCTGAAGACTGATACTTCCGATCACGTCCTCTCTTGTTCCGTCCGCCACCGGAACTATACTCAGCAGCTCGCTTGCCCGCACTAGGACCAGCACCTCTAGAAGATAGACTCAAATTCAACTCAATGTCCTTTGCTCTACCAACCAGCACATCAAAGTCAGTATACTCAGTAGCCAGCATATAGGTCTTCACTTCCGTCACCAAACCATAACGGAAACGTTCACACCTCTCTCGCTCATCAGGAACAAGCTCAGGTGCGTACTGACTAAGTCGGACAAACTGAACTTCGTACTCAGCCACTGACATGCTCCCTTGAGTAAGAGACATGAATTCCCTTTTCTTTTCATCCAGGTATCGCACACCCAGATACCTCCTCTTGAACGCGTTCAGAAAGAACGTCCAAGTCACACCAGCATCCTCCATTCCGGAGATAGTGGTTGTCCACCAGGTATACGCATCGTCATGCAACAATGATATCACACAGCCCAGCTTCTGCACATCATTGCAGTTCATTTGTCCCAAAATTCTCTTGGTACTTTCCAACCATGATTCAGAACCTCCAGCTGACAAACCCCTAAACTCATTCCCTCCCAGACTGCGCAAGCGTTCTAAAGGTAGTCTAGCATTAGCATCTCCCTGATGCCCAGCTCCTTGAGCTCCAGCTACCGCCGCCCGAAAGTCTCCAGCAATAGCTTGAATCAGCATTGTCATGTCAGGAGCAGCTTGCCCTTGCCCAGCTTCAAGTCCAGCGACCCCAGCACCAGCACCAGCTCCAGCACCAACTCCCTCACCCCCAGCACCACCACCACCAGGTGGAGGAGGTAAATCCACTACATTTTCAGCTTTCTCCCCATTCTCGTTTTGAGCCATAGCTCGCGTATTAATCCTCGTCTCTCTACGAGGTCCCATTCACTAAATAATGCAATCACAATGCAATAAACAAAATCAGGCTCAGCAAGGTAAGCAATCCAAGTACTCAAGCTCATTTCCAATTAAAAGAAAATCATTTCATTAGCTTTGATTTGGCAATGGGTCCCTCTAACATGCTTCACCACAGCATACACCACAATTGCAACATACTTACAATTCATACATCATGCTTTCACTCAACAAGCATACAAAACAATCATACACTTATCACCCACATAACCTTTCCCAATTACTCGAGAACTCAGCTCTGATACCACCAAATGTAACCCCCTTAGCCCGGCCTAGACGGTTGACCCGAACTACGAAGGTTACACGGGGAAAACCAAAGTCAACCCGAAATTCAACCTTGATTAACGACCCTTTTTTATTTTTAATCTTGTCTAAATGCATATTAACCCTAGGTGAACTCTTGAGGTAAACATACTCAGAAATCACAACAATCGGAAAACATTTAGGGACTCAATTGCACAACGTATGAATTTAGGGACCAAATTGTAAATTCTGGAAATTAAGAGAAATTAACCAGTTTTAAAGTTACCATTATGAAATTAATCATATTTCATGTTTCTCTGTCAAATTTCATCTCAAACGGACATCTCAAACTCAACCAATTGCATATACAAACATTGGGACCAAAACGTGAGAGATTCAAAACATTTAACCATCAGATTCAGTGCCCAACGGTCGAGTGTTCCGGAACGGGTAAGATCCGTTCCGAAATGCGGGACCGTTCCGAAACAAGTTGCGGAACAGGGCTTGGCAGTGGCAAATCCGTTTCGGAACAACTCTACATGTTTCGAAACGCCATGGCCATTTCAGGCCACCTGTTCCGAAATAGTAGCACCCGTTCCGATACGGGCTGCCCAGAATTGCAGAATTTTGCTGGTTTAACACACAATTGACCCATCAAACATATTCCGATGACATCCAAATCATACCAGCAAATCATTAAACACCCAAGGAACATATTAGCATCAGCTAATTTCAATCATGGCATCATTCAAGGAAAATCCCAATTCTATAGGCATGCATCCTATATTGAAAGTCATGCAACCGTCAAAACACCAAACCAAATACCAAAAGGCCATTTACATGTTCCAACATCATCAAAAGCATTAACCAAACTTGGGGAGTCCAAAACATCTCCCAAAACCACAATCTAGGTTCCCATTGCCAAATGCCAAAAGCTAATAGTGTTAGGAAATCATTCACCATACATGAGCTTAGTCTTTCACTTGGATCCTTGACCTCCTTGCTGCCCTTTATGCACTTCAATGCTCTACATTATTGGTTTAAGAAAGAGAGAGCGTAAGCACAAAGCTTAGTGAGGAATGCTCAATTAAAACATCATAATAATGCATTTGTAAAAACACCTTTTCAAGGCCTTTAGTTTCAAAACAACATTTATCATGCAATTATGCATACAAACCAAGCATCTCATGCTTCAAATCATCAACATGTCATATTGGCTTTCAAGTGATAATGCATAATCATTTTACAATTCAAGACACAATCGGATACGCGGATTACAAGCGTTGTCCCATACGCTTCATACACACTACCAATATCAAGGTGGAGTTACCGGTACAATCACAACCCCTCAACATCACTCATTGGTAGTTGTATAACATCACTAACGAGAACACGGGACACACAACACAAGATCCACACATGGACTTTTAACCACCATTGTGATCTTAAAACAAGATCCACTCATGGACTTTTAACCACCATGGTGATCTTAACCATCTCGTTAGTGTACTTGGATGGAGTTTACGGTACAATCACAACCCCTCGACATCCAAGGCGACTTTAACCACGGTGCACCCAATCCTATAGCCGGCTAACTATATCTGATTCAAATACTTTTAAACCAACACATCACTTGCCAATATACACCATTTACCATCATAAATCCATTGTTTTAAAGCATTTAACAAAGCCATAAAATAACCATGCAATACCATGCATCAACCACATTTATCAATGTTCAAAACAAGGATCTCTTACCTTGAGCATCCTTCAACACATGGCTTATAAAACCAGCATTATACATGCTAAATATGCTTTCAAAAACAGAATTTAAACATGCAAATAAATCACATTGCATCCAACCATCTCATGGTCCATCAAAAGAGAGTTTCTTCGAAAAACTTACTCTTGAGCTTAGCTAAGTTGTTTAGACTTAAACTAAGCTCCCAAAACCTTCAAACATTGGTTTCAAGCTGAAAACCAAACTTCACTCACCGATTCCGATTCGCAAGCTTGCCGAAACACCAATCAAGCTTCCGGATTAACACCACAAGGATCCGAAGATGTCTCCCCTGTTTTAAAAACATCAAAGCAGAGGATTAATGCATCATCATGCATTAATATCTTCAACCAAGACACCTAAACTCGTTGCTCTCATCAACACTCACATTTCGGCTACCAAACACAACCGAAATCACATCCAAACACCTCTACAACATTACCCAGCCAAGATCCATCAATTCCAAACATTCTTATACATCAAATAACATCCAAAAAGGATCTAATCACGTCCTTATACCTCCGGCTATAGCAGAACATCAAAATCACCCCAAAAACCACCATTAACTCAATCAAAAACTTAGGAAAATCAACCTATTCGGGATTTCATTGATTAAACCTCAATTACACATCATTTATACATCCAATAAACATCAAAAACACATCTCAAAACAGAGCCCAATCATTTAATACGAATTTCTTCAAAATTAAATCTAAATCTTGCATTCAAAGCCAAAATCAAGAACACAACATCAAAACCTTTAATAAAACTCAAATCAAGGATTGAGAACTTGGGAATTTCAGTAAAGAACTGAGTATTTAGAGGAGAAGGACGTTCATACCTCTAAATGTGAGTTTCTCCTTGTTTAAAGCCAATATTCTTGAAAATTCAATAAGCATATGATAAGGATTTGGTGTAGAAATGATTAGAGATCAATTAGAGATTGAAATCTCATCTTTAGATGTTAAAATCAGAGGAAAAGTGGCTGGGGAAATGTGTTTGGCTGAGAGAAAATGAAGTGGGAAAATTTTGAGAAAAGTTAGTTATGAAATCAAAAATATCTATTTCCCCCTTTTTCCTTTTATTAAATATCATTTAATAAATGTTTAATATTAAGAAAAATCTGGAGAAAACTCTTCTTGGGTAATTTAGCTCCTTAAAGATTCAAAGTTTCAATCCTTTTAAAACAGTCACCAACTTTTCAAAAATTACATTTTAGTCACTAACTTGAAATGTCACATTTCGAAACCTCATTTTGTAAAATTGATTTCACCACTCTCTTATATATAATAAAAGAGGATTTTTAAATATTTTTCCATATTTTTAATGCATCCCAAACTAGGCTTTCCTTAAAACCACCTTTTATATTCGAACCGAAATCCGACCGGTCAGATTCAAACCCAAAACTTCTAAGCCCAAAATTGGGGTGTTACACAGATTCCCGGTTATGCGAAATTTCTCAAGGATATTATGTCGAAAAGATCCAGACTTAGGGAATTTGAAACGGTAAAGATGACAGAGGGATGCATGACTATCTTGCATATGCATCCACCTCTGAAAAGAAGGATCCTGGGAGCTTCATCATACCATGCATAATTGGTGACAAATTCGTGGGTAAGGCACTTTGTGATCTAGGTGCTAGTATTAATTTAATGTCAAAATCTGTGTTTCAGAAATTAGGTATTGGGCGAGCACGGCCCACGACAGTCATGCTGCAGCTGGCAGACCGCTCTTACGTACAACCAGAAGGGAAGATCGAAGAAATTCTGGTAAGAGTAGATAAGTTCATTTTCGTGCTGACTTTCTTGTTTTAGATTGTGAAGCAGATGAGAACGCACCAATCATCCTAGGACAACCCTTCCTAGCCATGATGTAGAGAAGGGACAACTTACAATGAGAGTAAATGATCAAGAGATCAAGCTCAATGTTCTCCAGGGAATTAAACATGTTGATGCAGAAGAAGAATGCAAGGCCATTGCTGAATTCTAATTTTAAATTTTATTTAATTTCATTTAAAAGTTCAACTTCAAAGCCTCGTTGAATCATCTTCTTATCTCTTCATTTCCCTATATTACCTTGTTTTGCTTCCAATTTTATTGGGTTATTACTTATTATAGATGGTGCTTAAACAAAACAAAGATTTGAAGAAGAAAAAGAACAGAAGGAGAAGAAGATGAACAATCCAATTCGTTCATTCACTTTTTATTTTTTTTAATTTAAAAAATAAAAGGTCAAATTTCTTAGATGCCTCTAGTATATTTTTATTGACTTTTTTAATCCAAAAATTCCACGTGGCAGCATAAGAACGTACCACGTGTCTTGCCACGTCATCAATTAACAGTGTTAAATTTGAGGGTATTTCAGAAGGCGGAAATAAAGTATAAGGGGTACATTGAACTTTTAAAAAGTACATACACTACATTGACAAAAATGAAAAAATACAGAAAGCATTTGTACCATTATCCGTGTGTATATATATATATATATATGAAATTTTTACAACGTGCGACGAACACCGATGAACACCACTAATGATGAACACCGATTAACATCATTAAATTAATTAATAAAGATTTAAAATTTTAAGGACCCATCATACAATTAATAATTATTTTTAAAAATTCAATTAAATTATTTTTTATATATATTAAAATTTTTATTTTCTTAATAAGGGTAAACTATATATTTAGTACCTAACCTATTTATGTATTTTTATTGAACCCTTATTATTTAAATATTATTTTAATTTGACCCTATTCTTTATTAAAAAAATAATTTAACCCTTAACCCTCAACCTAAAACCCTAAACTATTAAACATTAAACCCTTAAACTCTTAAACATATACTCTAAACCATATACCATTAAAAATATTTTCACCATCATCGATTCAATTCAATGAATTGAATTAATTATGATTAATTGTGATGGCCTCTTCATCTCAAATAAGATGATAGTGTTAATTCTAAGAGATTTGAGTTTAATCAATTCAATACAGTGAAGATCGAATAAGATGTTAAATGATCATGAATCCAAGTAAAACAATTACAGAAAAACAAAACATCCAACATCAAAGTATATGAGTATAGGTTTAGGGTGAAATTATTTTGATGAATTGAATACTTTATCCACAAAGAAGTATATATTAAAGTATATGTGTTATGTCAGTTAGATATCTCTCAATTCTTTCGCACATAAAATTTGATAATGTCTCATTCTTATGCCCTATCCCTTAGAAGAACACTGATCCCATAAATTATTCCAGTCCAATGCGCAATAAAATTAACAATGTTTACTCGCAGTCTACGATGACCTCCTTACTACTCAAAGTATACAAAAATTTTATTGAAATCACGAAAGTTGAGACGATGATAGTAGACGATCAATTAATGACCATATAATATACTTTCATTGTCTATATGAAGATCGAAGAAACATAAATATCAATATTCATAATTTTATTCCATAGCAAGTTGCACTACATTTTACGTACAAGAATCCGTCCATAACATTTGTTTTACATAATTAATTTTATTCTTCTTTAATCGTGTTTCACAAAGGAAAACTAATTGGAGTCCTTTATAAGTTATACATTGCCCTACAGATCAAATAGTCAAAGAGGTTTCCAAGTCCTGACCGTGTTTCTCCAAGGGCTATGTTTCACTTGGAAGAAAGGATCGGGTGCTTTGAATACCACCAAACATCTCTAGGCTGGTTGTATTGCTGCTATGGTTTCAAGATTTTGTCTTCCCCCTACTATTTTTCCTATTTGTAATTGAGCTTTATTTTTTTTAAATGTGGGTATGAAGAAAATGATGACGACTTGTTTGTGCCTTCAGATGGAACATTAAATGACAAAAGTTTGATGGCAATTCTTTATTGTCTTAAGACTTTTTCTGTTTTAATGTGTTATTTTGCAAAGTATTTAATATATTTGGCCTCTTCATCTTAAATAATATTTTGCTTTATCAACAATTCATTGAATTGAATCATTGATGATGACATTGATGATGAAATTATTTTTAATTGTATATGGTTTAGGGTATAGGTTTAAGAGTTTAAGGGTTTAAGGTTTAATACTTTAGGGTTTTAGATTGAGGGTTTAATACTTTATCTATCTATCTATCTATCTATCTATCTATCTATCTATCTATCTATCTATCTATCTATCTATCTATCTATCTATCTATCTATCTATCTATCTATCTATCTATCTATCTATCTATCTATCTATCTATCTATCTATCTATCTATCTATCTATCTATCTATCTATCTATCTATCTATCTATCTATCTATCTATCTATCTATCTATCTATCTATCTATCTATCTATCTATCTATCTATCTATCTATCTATCTATCTATCTATCTATCTATCTATCTATCTATCTATCTATCTATCTATCTATCTATCTATCTATCTATCTATCTATCTATCTATCTATCTATCTATCTATCTATCTATCTATCTATCTATCTATCTATCTATCTATCTATCTATCTATCTATCTATCTATCTATCTATCTATCTATCTATCTATCTATCTATCTATCTATCTATCTATCTATCTATCTATCTATCTATCTATCTATCTATCTATCTATCTATCTATCTATCTATCTATCTATCTATCTATCTATCTATCTATCTATCTATCTATCTATCTATCTATCTATCTATCTATCTATCTATCTATCTATCTATCTATCTATCTATCTATCTATCTATCTATCTATCTATCTATCTATCTATCTATCTATCTATCTATCTATCTATCTATCTATCTATCTATCTATCTATCTATCTATCTATCTATCTATCTATCTATCTATCTATCTATCTATCTATCTATCTATCTATCTATCTATCTATCTATCTATCTATCTATCTATCTATCTATCTATCTATCTATCTATCTATCTATCTATCTATCTATCTATCTATCTATCTATCTATCTATCTATCTATCTATCTATCTATCTATCTATCTATCTATCTATCTATCTATCTATCTATCTATCTATCTATCTATCTATCTATCTATCTATCTATCTATCTATCTATCTATCTATCTATCTATCTATCTATCTATCTATCTATCTATCTATCTATCTATCTATCTATCTATCTATCTATCTATCTATCTATCTATCTATCTATCTATCTATCTATCTATCTATCTATCTATCTATCTATCTATCTATCTATCTATCTATCTATCTATCTATCTATCTATCTATCTATCTATCTATCTATCTATCTATCTATCTATCTATCTATCTATCTATCTATCTATCTATCTATCTATCTATCTATCTATCTATCTATCTATCTATCTATCTATCTATCTATCTATCTATCTATCTATCTATCTATCTATCTATCTATCTATCTATCTATCTATCTATCTATCTATCTATCTATCTATCTATCTATCTATCTAT